>OX383983.1:14648979-15980939 GCA_947532105.1 Athrips mouffetella
TCGCTCTATAATAGCCGGGTTAACATTAAAATATCATCAGGTGAGCAAGCTAAGATACCCGCCAACAGATGGCGCTGTAGGTTTTTATGCTGAAACGCGTTATTTTATAAAAATGCTTAAAAACACGAGGAAAACCAATTTTCCGAGACATGGCTAAATCGGTTTTCGCCTCTGAAAACCCCCGTATGGTAAATTTCATCGAAATCGTTAGAGCCGTTTTCGAAAAACTGATTACAAATATATTTACAAATACATATATATAAATATTGCTCGTTTAAAAGTATAGGATTGGATTGAATTTATTTATATTATATTTATTTTCAGGTGAAAACGGTGATTTTCGACAAGACAGGCACCATAACTCGAGGCTGCACGACAGTTGCTAAAGTGTCTCTGTTCTCTGGCGAAACGACGTCTCTCCCTGACATCCTGGCGTGCTTACTGACTGCTGAGCTCAATTCCGAACACCCTGTCGCTTCTGGTAACTATTATTATATTATACCTAACCTTTATCGTCCAATTGCTGGGCAAAGACTCTCACAAATACACTCTTAACCAACTGCTGGGCATAGACTCTCACAAATACACTAAATAGACTCTCTCAAATACACTAAATAGACTCTTTACATCTTACTAGCTACTAGTACCAATTATTTCTACACTGAATGTTTTGTTTTGTTTGTGAGTTGAAATAAAAAGATTTTTTCATGTTTTTTTTTATGCTACAAGTGAGCATACGAGCAGATAGGCCACCTGATTGTAAGTGTTCTCCACCGCCTATAGCACCCACTGTCTTATTAGTGACATACTTTGACGCTAATAAGACAGCAAAGCGCGTTGCCTACCCTAAGAACTAAGATGATATGTCTCATGTGCCAGTAATCACTGGCTCCCTTACCCTTCAAACTGAAAAACAGCAGTGCAAACACAGCAGTGCAAACACTGTTGCTTTTTCAAACACTTTCATTTTCATTTCTCTACAGCAATAGTAAAATGGTGCGCCACAGTACTTAGCGGCGGAAACACGCCACCCGCAGAGGTGGCGACTAACATGCGCTGTGTGAGGTTCACTGCAGCCCCGGGCTGCGGGCTGAGAGCTGCCATCAGGGGGAGGCGGTACCGACCGGACCACAACCTGACCAACGGCATCAACCAGCCGGGGTGAGTCAAACATAAAAGATAAGCAATTATAGGAATCAAATTACGAGGTATCATATCACCAAAAGTACCATAATGTCACTAAAAGAAACACAGTGTCACCAAATATACCATCATGTCACCAAATATACCACTTTATCACCATAAGTACCATTATGTTACCAAGAATACGAGTACCATACTGAGAAAATAGTTTTTTCAGAATCGAGAGTAGAATCAATTTAACGGGTTTTTGATAGGAGTGTCTTTTTTTTTATTATTTATATTTTTGCCGCTTCTATTCTAAATATTTCTGTGGATACGCGCGCTGGCGGTGGCGCCGTGCGGTTCATGAGCGGTGAGCAGGGGAGGGAAGTGGGCGTGGCGTGCGCTGACTAGAACAGCGATGAAACTAGAACAACAAAGAGCTCCACGAGTTTATTCCACCATCCCCCTTCTACCATCGGGAGTCCAGACGCACTGCAGGATATCACCCATACTTGGTTGATATTCCACACATTCGCACAAAGCGCTTTAAAACATCTTTTATAATGCGCACGGCTAAAGAGTGGAATTCTCTGCCTGCCTCTGTGTTCCCGAGTTCATATAACCCGAATCTATTCAAGTTGCGAGTGAATAGGCTCTTTTTGGGCAAGCTAGTTCCTTCGTCTACCTCATCTCTGTCTTTAAGACTAGATCGAGGTTAAGAGTAAGCCCATTTATAATAAAAAAAAAGATGTATCTAGATAAAAAAAAATCTGAAATATTTTTTTTCCTGGAATGGATTTATTATAATAAAAATCAGTTGGGGTGTATGAGGGATTCGCTTATTCCATTAACCCGTTGTATATTATTGTTTGTGTTTGCAGCGGCGGTGCCGGCTCTACACTGTTCCTGTCCTCCGTCCCAGTGGAAGTACTGGCAGACACGACGCTCAGCTCAGCGCACGCCGCGCAGAGGTTACATTCACTCATCGGATCGGACCAGGGGGAGGTATTTATACATACATACATACATAACATCACGCCTTGTTCCCGTCGGGGTAGGCAGAGACCACAGTTCTCCACCTGCTGCGATCTTGACATACTTCCCTTGCTTCCTGAACCTTCATCAATCCTTTCATACATGCTCGTCGGTTTAGGGTACTTTTAACCTGGCCTTTATTCAGAACGTCCTGAATTTGGTCCTGGTACGTTCGCCGAGGCCTTCCCCTTCCAACGTTTCCATTCACTCTCGCCTTATGGATCTCTTTCGTCAATCTTCCATCATTCATCCTCTCTACATGACCAAACCATCTCAGCATCCCTTTCTCAATTTTAGTCACTACGTCTTCTTTTACGCCACAACGTTCTCTTATCACACTATTTCTGATCCTGTCACTCAATTTCACACCAATCATACTCCTCAACGCTCTCATTTCTACTGCATTAATTCTACTTTCATGCTTTTTCTGCCATACCCAGCTTTCACTGCCGTACATCGGTATTTATTACTGGCTTAATATTAATTGCATATCGAAAATACTAATCGCACATCAAAATACTGACTGTACAGTCAAAAGCACATCAAGCTTGATATATTGTACTTTGTACCGTTCTTATTTAAATCCCCGTTCGGGCTAGAGTCACGCTGCAAGTGTCAAGCTCTTCATGCTTTTGACTGTACAATACTGTACATCAACAAATAAATTGCTACTTCTCAAGTGCAACGTTTAAATGCACATCAAAAATATTGATTGCGCATCAAAAACTATAGGTTCGTTTGCTAAACTATAGGGTTAGGTTATCTTGCGACCACAACGCACAAGCCGAGCGAGTGAAGCGATTGTGCGGCGAGTGCCAGTAACGAATTACGAATTAATTATTTAATAGTGTGCAATCCAGGATTTTAACCGTACCCCTCGAATCAGATCCATCAAAGGCTAGGATAGAACTGTGGTCAAAAAGGTACCCCCCTGAAAGCCCATATATCCCCATTGCCGAAAAACTTCCACCAGGACATGATCTTCCCTTTCCCATATGGAAGTCACTTAATAGACTGCGATCGGGCGCTGGCAGGTGCGGAGAACTGAAGAAGAGGTGGGGCTTCTCGGATAACGACAAGTGTGAATGCGGCATTTTGCAATCCATGACACACTTGCTTTCGTGCCCTACCTCCTCAGTTTCTTGCACCAAGGAGGACCTTTTTGAAGGCAACCAAAGAGCTATTGCTGTAGCCACATTTTGGGCTAAGTTACTATAAAATCATTTGCTATTGATACGAAAAGAAGAAGAAGACTGTGCTCGAAATTAAATTGCTGCCAATATTTGATTATTTTGAGGTAACTATTTTGCTGTGCATATTTCTGATTGTCATATGGATTTTATTTGTATTAAAATTCAAGGCATATATTTGCAGTTAAATACCATCCATTATTATTTTACTAGTGTTCTGCCCTGAAGTTTTGCACGCATATACTGCAAGGGTACGCTTTCCTGAATGACGTTGACTGAATAACTTCGTAACCACTTTTTACGTTAAATATGGAAATTATCTTAACAGAAAAAAAAAGTAGTAACAAACAAGATATGAGAAGTGATGTGGTCGATATAGAGTTTCAATTTAAATTGTATAACTGAAGAAAAAAAAATCTGAAATGACCCTTATTTTGTATTTTTTTCCATTCGTAACCATTTTACTGCTACATTTTTTATCAAAACTATATATCTAATGATGTGGTCGTTTAGATTTTTTTGATATTTGCAATAACATAGAAAAAAAATACTTTTCTCTCATTTTTGTGAATTTCGGGGTCACCTTTGGTCGTAACATAGCCGGTCGTAACGTTGCAAGGCACGCTTATGTGAACGTTATTGACGTGTACATGAGGTCGAAATTAACATTGACGAGTGTGTAGCTGCTAACTTTATGGTCGGTATAGCCTTAATCCTTGAATTCAAACCTTTAACTTTTTTTCAGGACTCGGAAACAGAGCGAGTAGTGGTAATAGGTAATAGTGAGTGGATGGTGAGAAACGGCATCGTGGTACCGCCGGGCGTGGCGCGGAGCCTGCGAGCGGACCAGGCGAGTGGGCATACTGTGGTGCTAGCTGCCATTGACGGTGAGTGCCATTGTCGCTGCGTGTTATTATGTCCCTTAGCTGCCTTTTAACATGCCAGTTAGCCGCCTTTTATCATTACACTTAGCTGCCTCTTATCGTGTCACATAGCTCCCTTTTAACATGCCAGTTAGCCGCCTTTTATCATTACACTTAGCTGCCTCTTATCGTGTCACATAGCTCCCTTTTTTATTATGTAACTTAGCCGCCTTTCATCATGTCATTTAGCCACCTTTTATCATGTCAGTTATCTTATCTTATAGCCACCTTTTATCTTGTTACTTAACCGCCTTTTATCTTGTCATACAATAAGAGGCGGGTGCCTCGTATTGTATAAAAAATATTCTCATGAAGTATTAAACTATTATATTAGTTTATACAACTGTCTTCAATGAGGGGTATAAAACTCGATTGTCGGTTTATGGAACACAGCCCAGCGGAGCGAGGCAAATTCCATAGCAAGACACGAGGGTTTTAATATTATACCTAATTACTTATGTGGAGTTGCATTCACTGGTTTGCCATTGCAATGCGACATCATCATAACTTTCATGACATGGCCACTACAGGACAGGGAGCTCCCTTCAGATTTCTAGTCACCTCGCTTGTTAGCGTTACGGCTGGCATCATGGACCGCGGTTGTAGGTGACCGCAGTAGGTATGATGGTGTGATACACAAGAGGATGCTGCTGCCCATCCTCCAGTTTATAACCCTTAGTCGCCTCTTACGATATCCACGGGTAACTTATGGGATGTTACTATTCTTTGCCGGCATCACACTGGACCAATGAGACATACAAATTACAATATAAAAAAAAATACAAAAAATCTTTATTAAAAAGTCCACATTTCTCTTATATATAAAAAATTAAATAACCACACTAGGCAGGGCCTGTGACGTGGCCATTATAACATATTAGTTTCACATAAGGACTTATTACCGGGATACTTAGTTCATGCAAAAATAACTTAATTGATACATTTTCAGACTTAATTGATACAAACTAACTTAACTGATACATTTTCAAAAGATGATAATAAAATGAACAATGAACTATAACAAACCAAAAACAAACTTGTGTGTGTGTGCGAGTGTGTGTACGGTGTGTGTGGGTGTGTGTGTATGAGTGATGGCTTTTACTGTATAGATACAATATAACATTTTTTTGTTTTTGTGTACAAAAATAAACCGTTAATTAATTAATTATGTTTGTCCTCAGAGCGACTAGTCTGTGCTATAGGCGTAGCGGATTCAGTGAAGCCCGAAGCTCGGCTGGCCGTGAGCGCGCTGCGGGCGCGCGGCCTCCACGTGTGTCTGCTCACCGGGGACAACCGCCGCACGGCGCATGCCATAGCGCACCAGGTGGACAACATATACGGACTTTTAATAATAGGTCTTTACCTATGAAATTGCCGAAATTTTCTTATAGTTTAATGAGGTCATAATTCCTATAATTCTAATGCTATTTTTTTCATTTGTCCTATATTTGAAAGTTGACTTCAAGGTTATCAATTTACGCATAAAATAAAGTTTTTATTTTTAGTTTCATATATAAAATTAATGGTTCGAAAATTGTTCGTCTTAAATGTCGTCCGATTTCATCATTAGATTTTACAGATAATATTTTTCGAAAATTAAATTTAAGCTTCTGTTAGCTTAATGTCTTCCGAATAATGCTTAAAAAAATAAAAGAAATTGGATTTATAATTCCTAAGACAAATGCAAGAATGTTAGTACTGAAAATTGAGTTTACCTAAAATTCTCCATACAAAACGGCAATTTCATAGGTAAAGACCTAATATTAGATTGTTTACCAAGGGAGCAATGAACAATTTTAATGGCGGAACGTTTATTGAATTGAGAGCAGACTATAGGAATCTAAAGTAGAATCTAGAGCGCAGCATGGGATTCAAAGTACGCCGCTCGAGCTTTAATAGTAGTTTTTACAACAATACAGTGCATAAAACATGACTTTATACAAGGCTTACCTATTCGCATGACCCGTA
Organism: Athrips mouffetella; assembly: GCA_947532105.1. Taxonomy (NCBI): domain Eukaryota; kingdom Metazoa; phylum Arthropoda; class Insecta; order Lepidoptera; family Gelechiidae; genus Athrips; species Athrips mouffetella. The sequence goes on from OX383983.1 coordinate 14,655,221, forward strand.
GGAGAATGCGAATAATTAAGCCGCGGATAAAAAGTGTTTTATGGTCGAGTTATAAACTTTATTTTCACTTTGATTGCGAGGAAATAAAACGTAAAAGCAGTTCAAAAAAGTACTATTTTTGTTACTAATGTTGACCCCATATCTTTCTATTCAATACTTTTAAGAATAAAAACTCCGAATATAAATATATTGTAAGTGTATTATTATAATGAAATGAGAGGTTATTTCTTAAGAGTTTTACGGTATGACTGGCTGGAAAGTAAATTTAGAAGAAGAAATTACTTTTTTGACCAAATGGATAAAATAAAATTTTAGGCTACCTATACCCATGGTAGAGGAGCCCAGAAGGATTTTTCACGTGACAATCAGGCCGACAAACAGATGTCTCAGTAGATGGGGCTTTATGAGAGGATCACGAAAAACTAAGTAAGAAGTTCCAGACCGGAGCCCGGTGTTCAGGAAGCCATTGTCTGGAAACGAAAAAGGACAGAAAAAATGTGATCTTCAGCAGAAACAATTCTCATGCCAAAAGATGGGGGCTAATTAAGTAGTGATATAAAAGCTTTGACCAGACAAGAAAACCGGTGGCTTTAGTCATTGCAGACAAGCCTGAAAATTTGAACGAGAAATTTTTTTACATGGAGGTTTTAGTAGCAGCTCTTGCTGCTAAGGAGGGTAGCACTTTCTTGTGAGGGACCTCCATACTAAAATGTATTGATTTTTTTCAAATCCAAAAAACGTAAAATTTTTATCTTTCTCTGAGAAATATGTGTCATGGGACTAATAAATGCTACTACCACAGTTTTTCTGATGAAAACACTTACCATTCAGGAAAAAAACGGTGTTAAAAATCACGCATAAAATGGCTATTACGGATTATTTACGCTACCGTTCTTAGTATTAATTATCAATTCACCTGTAAAAAACTATATATTTTCACTTTCGCAAACAAAGTTTATACTAAAACATTAGATTTTTAAAGATATCTTGATTTTTGTAATACTAAACTGAGTTTTTTGACCGACTAGAATGGGCGACAGTGAGACGCTTTACACTTCACTAGCTCATACAGAATATGTATATGGCGGACTCTATAGTTTTTTACTTTGAGTTTTTTTACGTGATATTTTATTTTTTTCATTTTGTTCAGTTTCATAGGATAAGTAACGTGTTAAAATTGTATTCACTATTTGAGTAGGACCCTATATTAACTTTCGCACGCCAGAATATTTAAGTGCTTTTCGTTGCTATAGGTTGGCATCACCAAAGTATACGCAGAGGTGCTGCCCTCACACAAAGTGGCCAAAATACAGGAACTACAGGAGCAAGGGCAGAAAGTCGCTATGGTAAGTTTAAAATTCGTGGCTATTATATCATCACATCGATATCATTATTCTACCCGAGGTTACCCGTGTGGTGCCGGCATAGAATAGTACCAACCCTTACATACCCGTGGGTGTCGTAAGAGGCGACTAAGGGTTATAAACTGGAGGATGGGCAGCAGCATCCTCCTTTGTGTCTAACATCTTTCTTACTGCGGTCACCTACAACCGCGGTCCATGGTGCCAGCCGTAACGCTAACAAGCGAGGTGACTATGGTACTTCCCCTCTACATTTTTCCAGCAAAAGCTAGAATTTTGGAGGGAGCTCCCTGTCCTGTAGTGGACGTTTCATGGGATGTTATGATGACCCGAGTTTGCAGAAACATTGGCCGTGGCACAAAAATTAGAGAGTTTCCGTGCTCGTCCATAACTAAGGCGGTATTTTTACCTTAGTGGTACGGAACCCTCGGTGCGCGAGTCCGACTCGCACTTGGCTGGTTTTTCATGTAATATTTTTGTTCATAGGTTGGTGATGGAGTGAACGACTCCCCAGCCCTCGCGCGAGCGGATGTCGGTATAGCTATAGCTAGTGGCACAGATGTAGCTGTTGAGGCTGCTGATATAGTTTTAATGCGGGTAAGTAGCTTGTTGTCATGATAAAAGGCGGCTAAGTGACATAATAACACTCAAATGGCGACTTGCCAACTATTATTTCACGTCAAACTTATTGATATGAGCACTGGAATAATGCGACTGAAATAGAAATCTCTTACAGTTAAACTCTTTTAGTCCTTTAGGCCAATTTGGTATAATTAGCATAAGTTTATTAATTAGTTTATATAATATTATAATTAAGCTGTCAGTTTCCCAAAAATCAATAAAATAATAATAATCTCCCTTCATATGAAATTTGTGTCACTTAGCCGCCTTTTATCATATTAGGTTGGTGTGTGGTGCTGGCGTTAATGCTGCCCTCATAAGTTAAAAAGCGGATAAATGACTAATCGGCTCTTATGTGATAAAAGTGGCTATGTAACTAAATTTACATATGAGGGTAGATTAAGTCACTTATCCGCCTTTTAACTAATGAGAACTGAGCGGATGTCGGTATAGCTATAGCTAGCGGCACTGACGTGGCTTTTGAGGCGACTAACAAATACAAATATACTTTATTGCACACCAAGAAATACAAGAAATAGTTACAGAAATATACAGAAAAAGAACAGAGTAGTACAAAAGGCGGCCTTATTTCCAAAGTAGCAATCTCTTCCAGGCAACCTTTAGGTGTTGAAATGGGCGTAGGGTGGATAATGCGACGCGGGTTGGTGGCTACTTATAATAATCCTACGTAAAAATACACCATGTACATAAAATACTTAAATAAATTACATCACACAGATACTATTAAAATAAATAAACTTTATATATATTTTATAATATGTATAGACTAATCCCGTGTGGTGCCGGCAAAGAATAGTACCAACCCTTACATACCCGTGGGTGTCGTAAGAGGCGATTAAGGGTTATAAACTGGAGGATGGGCAGCAGCATCCTCCTTTGTATCTAACATCTTACTTACTGCGGTCACCTACAACCGCGGTCCATGGTGCCAGCCGTAACGCTAACAAGCGAGGTGACTATGGTACTTCCCCTCTACATTATTCCAGCAAAAGCTGGAATTCTGGAGGGAGCTCCCTGTCCTGTAGTGGACGTTTCATGGGATGTTATGATGATAGACTAATATATATATCATAATATTACTATAAAAGAGAGGAAATAATACAATACTTATATATTAGGAAGAAACAGAATTAAGGAAATGCCTTTTGACGCGTGCGCGTGACTAACGTAGTTTCAATGCGAATAAGTAGTTTATTTTACCTTTATTTCAGCTAGAACTAAACCCTACTTCTATTAGTATCACCATGATGTGGACAAATAATAATAAGACTGACAATCCCCATACGAGAAAACGTAACCCGGAAAGGCATAAAACTCATGGAAACTCGATGGCACTTTCAATTAATCTGGAAAATAATTATATTCTACCCAGCGACCTACACTCTAACTCAGAACAAATTCCACACAAAAAGTGGCCCTACGTGAAACTAAAAGGACGTATATTCAAAATACGAATCAATTGGTTCAAATTCAAAACGAGAGCAGGGATTGGTTCGCGCGCGTGCTGCAATGTCAGCTAGTGGTAGTTGAGAGGTAACTATTTTAGCTCCGCCTACTTAGGTAACTATTTCGTGGGGTCAAGTTTGAAGCGTAGTTATCGTTCTATAGTATTGTAGTTCGCTGATTCTACCCAGTATTCTGTCAAAAAGTCATTCAAAATTTCAACATAGTTTCAAAGTAAAGAAATGCTAACATTGAAATTCGGTGTATTTTTTAGCAGAATAATCGATAAATCATAATAATTTCCCGGACTATTTATTACCGCCATCTAGTTTTATACTTTTCCGGGTTACGATTTCTAAAAGGGGATGGTCAGTCCTTCTTATTGGTCGTCCATGGTATTACATAAATTTCAGACAACATTATTCCTATTTCAATTATGTAGATAGGTTTTATGTTTTCTTAAAGTGTCTGATTTCACCAAACTTTCTTAAATCAGACGTTAGTCAATCTGTTGTTGAAGTTAACACGGTTGTTAACATATTATGCGTTTCACGAGGAAAATCTAACGGAACATAATTTAAAAAATAATTGTTTTTTTTTTAAATGACGGTCTGTTAGATGATGACTGACTGAATGACTGACGAAACATTCATTCACTTTCGAAAATTCAAAAAAGTTTATATTTAAGTTAAGGCACAGAGGTTGGACGCAAAATTTAATAAACTTTTCGTGGTCTATGTTGGTATCATGTTGAAATGTCATGGCAATGTCATTTGTGTAGTTCATACCGTGTTTATTTGTCCATCTTAGCAGACAGAACCAATCTTCCGTTATAAATTTAACGGACGTCTACGTCTAGAGCAAGAGTTAACCTAAACGTTGATTAAGTGCTAGTGCATGGCGGGACACTCAATAATTTTAACAGTCCGTTAGTACTAGCTAACAGGTCAATCAGTCAGGAAACAGAGTATGGTAAAATGGTGGGCTTAGTCCAACTGAGCCCCATGGTAACCGTCATACCTATAAATGCCAGTCACTTAGTTTTGACTTGTACCCACATCCTTCAGGATGATTGCGTGATCCTCTCTTTGTTACATGTATACCTTATACCGTGTGGTGCCGGCAAAGAATAGTACCATCCCATACATACCCGTGGGTGACGTAAGAGGCGACTTAGGGTTGTAAACTGGATGAGCAGCAGCATCCTCCTGTGTATGATACCATCTTACTTACTGCGGGCACCATGGTGCCAGCCGTAACGCTGACAAGCGAGGTGACTATGGTACTTCCCCTCCACATTTTCCAACAAAAGATGGAATTCTGGAGGGAGCTCCCTGTCCTATAGTGGACATTTCATGGGATGTTATGATGATGATACCTTATACGTAACCAGTCAGTAGCCAATTCTAAAGTTCAAACTTTGTTTTCAGAATGATCTCCTAGACGTGGTAGCGTGTGTAGAGTTATCGCGAGCCACAGTCCGGCGCGTGCGACTCAACTTCTTGTTCGCGTCTGTATACAACCTGCTGGGAATACCTCTAGCGAGCGGCGCCTTCGCTGCTTATGGGCTGCAGTTACAGGTATTTATATAAAAGGCGGCAAATTTATTTTATCGGCTCTTGAATTATTATTATTATTATAACAATAAAAATACAAATTTATATATTAAACGGTGCAATAAAAACCTAATTAGTAAAAGGCAGCTAAGTGACTTGATCTGCCCTTATAAGTTAAGAAACAATTAATTAATTAATAAGCGTTACTTTTCGGGAGTCCATTTCAAAGCCACCTCCGCAACAATGATGGATTCTATTTACTCACTGTGCTCCGCCCGCAAATTAAAAGACTTCTAAGAGACTATCTGCTCTCGTTAGTTAAAAGGCAGTTAAGTGTCTGCACCTGCCGTCGTAATTTAATACGCGGCTAAGTGACTTAACCAACCCTCGTAAGGTAGAAGGCGTCTAAGAGGCTATATCTGCCCTCATAAGTTAAAAGGCGGCTAGGTGACAAAGGGTGGTTAAGTGACTAATAAAAAGCGGTTAAGTGACGTAATCTCTATTTTCTGCTGGGAATACCTCTAGCGAGCTGGGCCTTCGCTGCTTATGAGCTGCAGTGGTATTTATAACACTGTTGCAAAAGATTTGGGCGGAGCTTTACCGGGAACAGCAATGGCGCAGCGAGACTTGTTTCACTAGAAAGTCCCTCGAATTTGTACACTTTTGGTAGCAGAGCGTGTTTATCGATATCGACAACTCAACGACAACCGACAGTTTATTTTTTACAACTAAGCACTGCTTCAAAGCATATTACATACAGCCTAGTGCTATGTTGGTACAAAAACGAAGAATGTCCTCATAAGTTATGTGGCGGCTAAGTGGCATCATCTCAACTAGCTGGAAATACCTATAGCTAACGGCGCATTCGCTGCTTATGTGCTGTAGTTGCAGGTTACTTAGTTAAAAGGCGGCTTAATGACTTAATAAAAGGCAGCTAAGTGGTTTGATCTGTTCTGATGTCATAAAAGGTGAATAAGTGACTTAATCTACCCTTTTAAGTTAAAAGTGCGATAATATGCGACTAAGTGACTCAATCTGCCCTAATGTAATAAAAGGTGGCTAAGTGACTGTTACAGGTAATAATAACACTGCTGTACAGGATTCGGGCTGAGCTTTACAAGGGAACAGCAGTGGTGCAGTAGTAGACTAGAAAGCCCCCCGAATCTATACACTTTTGGTAGCAGAGCGTGGTTCATGACCTCGACAACTCAACGACTCAATGCTTAGTTCAGGTTTTTTAGTCGCATATAGGGTTACTTTTAATTAGTTCTTGATAGCAAAAGATATGCATGTCCTCATGATACTGAACAACTTTTCCCATGGAACATAGGTCGAAATACGAAAAACCAAATTTGACCTCCCATACAAAATGCGCTATCAGTTGATGCAGTTTCTATGGGAAGTCAAAACTTAATTTTCGTATTTCGCCTATGTTCCTTGGGGAAGTTGTTCAGTATCATGAGTACATTCATACCTTTTTCTATCAAGAACTAATTAAAAGTCACCCTATATACGTTTAAATGGAAAGCCCCCTGAATCTGTACACTTTTGGTAGCAGAGCGTGGTTCACCTTGACAAAGCGACGACAATTGACTCAGTGCTTAGTTCGTGTTTTTTAGTCGTACCATTTCTTATACACACACTCCCCTTATGGAAGCACTAAAAATCCTGAATGTCTTGGGGAAATCTGATGTAGATATATTCAGAGATGCAGAGAATGCCTTCTTGGCATCTGCTGGGCGCTACTTAGAGTCGATGTATAATAAGAGCTCTATTATTACAATGCCAAAGAACTGTGCAACCTATTAATAATAAATATATGTTTTTTTACTCTTGTCTAGACTTACATGTTTAGCTTAAGCTGTTAGTGTAAGGTCTATTTTAATAATAAATAAATAAATAATTGGACTTATAAGTACGTGTGTTTTTGTTTCAGCCGTGGATGGCGTCCGCAGCAATGGCGATGAGTTCCGTGTCCGTCGTCTGCTCAAGTTTACTTCTTAAAACGTAAGTCACCATTACATCTCATGTAACGTCCACTGCAGGATAGAGAGCTCCCTCCAGAACTCCAGCAAAAGACAGCAGCTTTGAGAGAGTTGTAAGCGTTGCGGGTGGCGACCGCTGTTGTTGGTGACCGCAGTATGTTCTTCTTTTCGTATCAATTTCAAATGATTTTATAGTAACTTAGCCCAAAATGTGGCTACAGCAATAGCTCTTTGGTTGCCTTCAAGGTCCTCCTTGGTGCAAGAAACTGAGGAGGTAGGGCACGAAAGCAAGTGTAAGATGATACGATACACGGAAAGATGCTGCTGCCCATCCTCCGGTTCATAAGCCCTTAGTCGCCTCTTACAACTCCCACGTATAGAGATGGGTTGGTACTATTCTTTGTTGTACTCTCGTCTCTTTGATAACACCGCATTTATGTTTTTTTTTTATTATGCAGATTCAAAAAGCCCACAAGTGAGCAGTTAGAAAAGGCTACAGCGTACTTATCGCTAGAAGTGGAGCCGGACACAGTGTCCGTCACCAGACCGCTCGCACAGTCCGGACAGTGTCCGGCCTCGCCCGCCTCGCCTATTACCAAGTAAGTTTATGAACAACTGACGAAAATAGTCACTTGTTAAAAATAGTCACTTGAAAAAAATTGTCACTGGAAAAAAACAAATAGTCACTCGACTAAAATAGTCACTACTACGAATTATTCACTTGACGATAATAGTCACAAGACAAACATGGCACATGACGGTGACAGAAAATCGTCACTCAACTGAATTAGTGCCTTAACAATAACTTACAATAGACAAATATAGACAACAAACACAGAGACTCTAGAGACCGGACAGTGTCCGACCTCGCCCGCCTCGCCTATCACCAAGTAAGTCTTATAGACAACTGGACAAAAATAACAATTTGATCAAAATAGTCACTAGAAAAAAAAGTCACTTGACATTAATAGTCATTCGACGAAAAAAATAGTCACTCAACGGGAATAGTAACTTGATAAAATAGTCACTTGATGAAAATAGTCCCTTGACGAAAATAGTCACTTTACGATGATAGTCACTCGATGAAAACTGTCACTAGACAAGATACATTGAAATAGTCACTGGACGACAAATCCCTCGATAAAAATAGTCGCTCGTCAACAAAATAGTGACCCTAGGGTCTGTTAAACCCACTAGTGAGCAATTAGAGCAAGCTACATTGTACTTATCGCTAGAAGTAGAGCCGGACACATTGTCCGTCAGTAGACCACTCGCACAGTCCGGACAGTTTCCGGCCTCGCCCGCCTCGCCTATAACTAATTAGTTTATGAACAACTTGACGAAAATAGTCACTTGTTAAAAATAGTCACTTGACAAAATTTGTCACTCGAAAAAATTGGCACTCGACAAGAATAGTCACTCAGCAGAAATAGTCACTTGACGGATAAAGTCAGCAGCCGATAATAGTCACTAGACGAAAATAATCACTGAAAATGAAACACACAATGAAAATAGTAACTTGACGGAAATAATAACTAGAAGAAAATTGTCGTTCGACGGAAATATTCATTTGACAAATATATTCTCACTTGACGATAATAGTCACTCGACAAAAAAATTCTGTATTCTGATATGAACACAAACTTCGAAAATATTCACTGAACGAAATATCTCTTAATTAGAATATTTGCACGTCAACAAATAGTGACTCTAGGTTTTGTTAAACCTACTTGTAAACAATTGGAGTGAGCTACAGCTTATTTATCGCTAGAAGTAAATCCGGACATAGTGTCCGCCACTAGACCACTTGCCCGCCTCGCCTATTTAGCTAATTAAGGACACTTTACAAACATTTAAATTTGACAGAAATATTCACTCGATTAAAATAGTCACTTGACAAAAAGAGTCACTCAGTAAAAAGTATCTCTACGTAATAAGTCACTTAATGAAAATAGTCACTTCACGTCACTTGCAAAAATAGTCACTTTTCTGAAGTATTCTCTTGACGATAGTAGTCACTGGAAAAAAAATTGTCGTGCGATTGAAATAATCACAAGAAGGGATAATAGTCACACGGAGGGAGGGAACCAGTTGACGATGATAGTCGCTCGACAAAACTTCACTTAAAATAAATTGTCATACGTCAAATATATTCACGACGATAGTAGTCACTCGACGAAAACAGTCTCCTTAACCAAATGAAAGCGTCTTTAATTTTAAGGTGCTTTAACTTCAAAGAATCTTTCTGCAACTGGGTATAACACAAACATAAGTCAACATCAAAATATATCCTTATTATTTGTATTTCTTTTTATATTGTATAATATATCGTTGTTTTCTTTAATACAGGGTCCTAATGAAATAGTGAACATAATTTCAGCATGTTACTTAGATCATGAAACTGAACAACTTTCCCAAAGGAACATAGGTCGAAATACAAAAAAAATAATTTGACCAGATTCAGATTCAGATAATTTTATTCAATGTAGATTCTTTACAGAATACTTATTGAATGTCATGCAGAATACAATGCAAATAGAGCGAGTCTACGCCGTTTCGGATCGTGCTATGGCAGCGTAAAAGAAACGGCAAGAAACCACTGCAACACGGCCTACGACAAGAGTTTGCTTTTTACAATGTGTTTCTTGTGTTTCGCTGGAATACTCGTATCAGAGCGACGACATACCTCTTTTTCATTGATATAGTCATATAGATTGATACAGACCTTCCTTACAAAATGCGTTAACACGAATTACTTCTACTATTTCCCTTCTTTGATTGGGCTAACTTCGGCCCGCTAACGGCGCTATGCCCTGGTTTTATCGACGATGACGATGTAAGTTAGCTAAACCAAAGAAGGAAGAATAGTGGAAGTAATTCTTGTAAAATTGTAAATGCAAATGTCCTGTGTGGTGCCAGCAAAGAATATCACCAACCCATACATACCCGTGGGTGTCGTAAGAGGCGACTAAGGGTTATAAGCTGGAGGATGGGCAGCAGCGTCCTCCTGTGTATCATACCATCTTACTTACTGCGGTCACCTACAACCGCGGTCCATGGTGCCAGCCGTAACGCTAACAAGCGAGGTGACTATGGTACTTCCCCTCCACATTGTTTCAGCAAAAGCTGGAATTCTGGAGGGAGCTCCCATGTCCTGTAGTGGACGTTTGATGGGATGTCATGAAGATGATGATATAAATGCAGTTACTATGGGAGGTCAAAATTATTTTTCGTATTTCTACCTATGCTCCTTAGGCAAAGTTGTTCAGTTTCATGGTCTGAGCAACATGCTAAAATTATGTTCACTATTTTATTAGGACTTTATATTATCCTTATTTCTTCTCATTCTATGATTTGCTTGACTGTTTCTTGCAGAGAAGTCCATTAATTTTTATGTTACTTTAAGACTGATTTCAGATCTATTTGTTCAATATACAGCGTGTAACGGATAGGTGTGATAATACTGAAGGGTGTGAATCTGACCATAAAACTGAACAACTTTTCCCAACGAACATAGGTCGAAATCAAAGTACGAAAAAAGAAATTTGACTTCCCATACAAAATTCGGTATCAGCTGATGCAGTTTCTCATCATCATATCAGCCGAAAGACGTCCACTGCTGGACATAGTCCTCCCCTAAAGAGTTTCTGATTCGATCTCGCAGAGAGACTCCGAGCATAGCCCTTTCCATAGCCCTTTGGGTGACTTTGAGCTTCCTGATAAGACCCATCGTGAGCGGCCACGTCTCGGTGCCATATGTCATCACTGGCAATACACACTGGTCAAAATCTTTCGTCTTGAGACACTGCGGTATTTTGGACGTGAAGATATTGCGGATATATTGCGGTCCTATGACCTATGTTCCTTGGGAAAACAGTATTACAATACAAACAATTGCAGAAAATTACTTTTTAAATGAAACATAAAAGAATACCAAGTCATTAAAATTAATGGATCTTATTGTATGTATGATAATTTTTGTTTTCGTTTATTTCCACGCTTACCAACACATTTTGCCGCTATGTCAAAAGCAATCGGCTAAAGCTGACAGAAAAAACAAGTTTGTAAAACAATGTTATTCTTTCCGTCTTTACTCTGGTAGTGTCATGGCTCCAAAACAAATTGCTAAGTGTTGCAATAAACGAATGACTTTATTATAGTAAGGGTTTAAAAGAGCACATTTTTTTCTTAAATTTGCACAGAATCAAGTGACATTTGGAGTTGCCAGATCGAGTAAACTTATAAATTATTGGTGTGTAGAATATTTCAGTTGTTTGTGTGTGTGTTTGTTTGTTGGTTGCGGTGAGTGTACCCAAGATCTCCAAAAGCTTATTTCATGATCATAATTCATTTATTTTCATTCAAATGGGGTGTAACTAAAAGGGTATACCGTGAAGGATGTGATTCTGCCCATGAAACTGAACAACTTTGCCTAAGAAACATGGGTCGAAATACGAAAAAACAATTTTGACCTCCCGTGGAAAACGGTGTTTTTCTAGCTCTGAGTTGTGAATGCAAATATGGCAGTTTTTTTTGGCACTTTAGGGAAAGTACCCATATAACGTGACCCATTGTTAATGCAAATATGGCAGTTTTTTTGGCACTAGGGAAAGTACCCATATAACGTGACCCATTGTTAATGCAAATATGGCAGTTTTTTTGGCACTTTAGGGAAAGTACCCATATAACGTGACCCATTGTCCACCATGTACATCTTTGTACTTGACATTTTATATTTTCTGTATTTTATATAATATTTTTTTTGAAAATCACATTGTGAATTCTTATATTTGACATGAATGTAATTTATAATGTAATTTTAATTGTGTGATAATTAAATCGAATCTAATCTAATCATTTATTAACCCCCCCCCCCCATCGGTGACTACCCGTAGTATTTGCCAAGATCCCCCTACCCATCTAGCTTTTACGTAGTAAGTCATTAAACAAGGTTGTTAACAGATTAGGTTATATTTTTTTTTAAAACAGAAAGTTAACATAATTGCCGATATTTCACTGGGACACCATGGCGGCGCAACCAGTCGCCGCTACCAACAAAATGTATACAGCTGTATAGAGAGTTACTCACCTGGTGCCCGTTTGGTTGCGCAACCAATATAGCGGCGCGACCAGCTCGGATGCTGGCAGTTGTACAGTCAAGCTTGACACACCGGACTTTGTACCGTTCTTATTTTAATAGACGTACGAGTTAGAGTCGGGCTAGAGTCGCGCTGTGAGTGTCAAGCTTGACCTGTCGTTGACTGTACAGATAATAGGATAGAAATAGCAATAGAAACAGCCTCCGTGGTCTAGTGGTTAGAGGGTTCGGCTCTCGATCCGGAGGTTCTGGGTTCGATTCCCAGTGGGGACACTGTCAAACAAAAATCTCTTTGTGCGACCTCCCCAGTTTGGTTAGGGCATTGCAGGATGAATCACCTGATTGCCCGAAAAGTTAGATGATTCCGTGCTTCGGAAGGCACGTAAAGCCGTTGGTCCCGACTACTATCTACGGATGTAGTCGTTAATGAGCCATGTCAGAGGCCTTTGGCGGCTCATCAACTCTGACACCAGGGTTTGTGAGGTCGTTCATCGACCTTGCAACCCACACGATATGATGATGATGATGATAGGATAGAAATAACATTTATTCATTGTAATTCACAATACATAAAACGATATAAATATGTCGTGGGCCGATCGAGATCTGCCTAGGCACATCACGATGTGCCGCCATTTCGTGATCTGGCCAATTCTTCCTATTGGGTAGATCGATAACAGCAACCTATTTGTCGATTTTCCCTACTAGTCACTTGGCCACATCAAGATATGTCTGGGCGCATCGTAATGTAGTTCCGTTTTGCGACGCTTGTGGCGATGTTGCGCTCTGTTAGCTGTGTGTTAGGTTAGGTTTTATTATCTAGTAAAATAATTATTATCTAAACTTCATTTTATTTGCTTGTACTTTGGTCAACCTACAGAATCGATTTGCCCAAGCATGGCCGGGCAAATCGTCAAACGTTATGCTTTGAACGATATGGCGGGTATCAGATAGGCAAATCAAGAAATGCCGGCGTATTGTGATGCGCCCAGGCAGATCTCGATCGGCCCAATTCAACGATCGGCCTACGACATACTCGTATAAACCATGAACATTAATTATAGTAGGAGTTTCCAAAAAGAAATATGAGGCAACTATGTCGTGATGTGTATTTTCGCGGAGCGAGCGCCTCGCCTAGCCTTGCTGTCACTTTCCGTAATAGATCCAAAGGAGTTTTAACTTTAAAGATGATTTGTGCAACCGGCAGTAACATACACATTTCCTTACAGACTCTTCAACAGAAGCAAGTCAAGCGAGGGCTGTCTACTACAAGAAGAGGACGACATGATGACCGTCTCCTTCATACCTAAAAGGCCGAACAAAGATGAACCTAGCATAAACGGGTAGTGCACAAAATTACCTGTTTTGGACTTTTACTGTAACTTTTAGTGAATTTTGGCAGTGTTGCTGACATTTAAACCGAAACAAGTGCCAGACTCGCGCACATATGATTCCGTACCACCACACAATACCAAGTTGTTAAGGCATCTTTACACGTCGCTAAATCAGCTCGCTTACTAGCTTGCAGCTGCCAGGCCTGTCAAAAAAGGAGTTTTCAAACACAAATTGAAAGTTCAATTGGATAGCGCTGCAGATCAGCACAAGGAAAAACCATCATGGTGCCACCTTGTTAGGGTCATTTTCCAGCAGAATTGATAAACGTCTTAGAAAAGCCCCTATTGACATGCACATGTTATAACTTTTTTATACGACACCTTCACCGATTGTTCGCAAAATGTCACACCTTATCATGACATTCTGCAACATTGACATTCTTTGACCATCCCCATCTGGCAACACCAATTCAATAAGAGCTAAATTAGCGACATGTAAAGACCCCTTTAGAGGAAATATCAGTGGCAGGTTCAAAAGCATTGTGGAACTCTACTTGCACTTGATCAGTTTCAGTATTTGCTGTTGGTACAGAACCCTTGGTGTGCGCGTCCGACTCGCACTTGACCGGTTTTACTCCCCATTTAAGATGTGATATTTTTTATGTAACTTATCATAATCTTTTATTATCTGTGACAGCCGGGACCAACGGCAGAACGTGCTTTCTGAAGCACAGTTTTTTTTTTCTCTCAAAGCGGTCACCCATCCGGCCAGACGTCTCAATTTTTATAAATGCATTTTGATATCATATCGTCGTACTTAATACGTAATTATTTGAAAGTTTCCTTCAAAAGTTCTGATTTCCATACTTAATTCAAATGACTCGCATTCTTATGTGGGTCATAACATAAAATGCTGTTGAAAAACGAGTGTCAACTGCTATTTTTAGTTAAATTTTTCGCTGACTTACAAAGATACAGCTAATGCACCGAAAGTGCTACAGTATAGATCGCACACCCACAATGGTCATCAAAAACTACTACTTGAATAGGCTTCTACTGGGCAAGCTCGTTCCATCGTCGACCTCATCTCTGTCTTCAAGATTAGATCGAGGTCAAGAGTAAGCACATTGACGATAAAAAAAAAAAAACTGTATTAATCAGCGAAAAATTTAACCAAAAATAGCAGCATTTTATGTCCCGCATAAGAATGCAAGTAGTATGGAAAACGGATCGCCTTAAAAGTTCTGATTTCACTAGCGTACACACGAAAGCACATAATTGGAAACACTTTGTACTTTTTGGCATTGTAATAGAGTTGCAAATGTACCCACTGACGTGCTTTTGACCGTACGACAATAAAAATAGTATATGGAATAAGCATGATTTTTTTTTATTTAAAAAATTATCCTCATTCATGTAATAAACAGTTTGGTAAAACTATTTTTCGATTAACTATGAAATTAAAAAGGTATAAGCCATCGAAGAATTGTTTCTGCCTGTTTCTAGCAAAAAGAAATTTAACTCGGAGTTTATATGGCCGTAGGGACATGTGACGTCACTGTCCATGTCGGATCTCTCTGTCTAATCGGCGCGTAATTAATAGTTTTAAATGCTTATATCGGCCGTATTTCTTAGCCGATTTATATTTTAATTTCATTTTTTGTCATCTTTACCACTATTTGCATATTTTGTTAATCAATGCGACTAAAAAAAATTATGCATATTCCCTAATACTAATTTTTTAGTTTTTTTTTTCTTACCCATTCCGTTACATGTTGTAGGTATCTGCTCTTTAAATGTTTGCCATATTGAAATGTGTTACCAAATTTTACCTGATTTTGCAAAATTTTACGTACAAATGCATTTAGTGTTTTTTTTTCATAAACAACTTTGTTCCATGTAATTAATTGAATAAACGTTTTTTTTACTGTTTGTTAAAGTTTGCTCAGAGTATACAGGGTGTTAATTTGATGGCGTGCCATAGCTCAGGGGCGGGATCAGTATCAGAAACTGAACAACTTTTCCCAAGGAACATAGGTCGAAATACGAAAAACCAAATTTTACCTTCCATACAAAATGCGCTGTCAGCTGATGCAGTTTCTATGGGACGTCAAAAATTGATTTTCGTATTTCGACCTATGTTCCTTGGGAAAATTGTTCAGTTACTTATACTGATTCTGCCCCTGAGCTATGGCACGCAATTAAATTAACACCCTGTATATAGGTGACTTTTAATTAGTTCTTGATAGAAAAAGGTATAAATGTACTCATATAGCGCATTTTGTATGGGAGGTCAAAACTTGATTTTCGTATTTCGACCTATGTTCCTTGGGGAAAGTTGTTCAGTATCATGAGTACATGCATATCTTTTGCTATCAAGAACTAATGAAAAGTCACTCTATATAAACATTTGCAATATTCTGTAAAAATTCTCACATGTTACCAAGACCATAAAAGTAACCTTCGACCTCATGGACTTTCCCTTGAAACAGGTGGAAAACAAGAAATTTCTATTGGTTTCCCATATGGTAGCCGCGAATAATTTTTCACGTGATAATCAGGGCGACAGAGATGTCTCAGTAGATGGGGCTTTACAAGAGGATCACGAAAAACTATATAAGAAGTTCTTGACCGGAGCTCGGTGTTCAGGAGGCCATTGTCTGAAAACAAAAAAGGACAAAAATCGTGATCTTCAGTTAAAACAATTCTCATTAAAAAGATGCCAAAAGATGGGGGCTGATGAGTGATATAAAAACTGACCTGACAGAAAAAGGGGGGGCTTTAGTCAAACCGGACAAGGCAGAAAAGGTGAAAAGGGACATTTTTTAACGCGAAATTCAGGGCGAACAAAACTGAATTTCTCATGGCAAAGTTTTTTATCATCACTCATCAGCCCCCATCTTTTGGCAAGAGAATTATTTTTGCTGAAGATTACGTTATTTTTTGTCCCTTTTCGTTTCCAGACAATGGCCTCCTGAACACCGGGCTCCGGTCTGGAACTTCTTATATAGTTTTTCGTGATCCTCTCATAAAGTCCCATCTACTGAGACATCTCTTTCTCGCCCTGATTATCGTGTGAAAAATCCTTCGCGGATCCACTACCAATATAAACCTTGCAACGTCAATAAAAGTTGTTTTGTATGGAAGGCCCAAATATTTTCCATTCTCGACCATTTTTTTTTAAGATGGTTAGTTTTATGGTACTAGTAACATACTTTTGCAGTGACATAAAAAAATTAAATAACCATTCGGTCATCAAATATGTATTGGAAAATATGTTCTTCCCAAGGAAAAGAGAAAAATAATTAGTTGAAAAAGACTGTGAAATATTATTGTCTCAAAAATTATGAATATAAAAATCCCTCAAATTTTTAATAATTTAATTAAGTAATCAGTATTTTATACGAAAATATATAATAGTAGTTTAAGATACAAGTTCCGTAAGTAGGGTTATTACAAACTAGTTGACGTTTTGTAAGCCCGAGACGAAGTCGAGGGCTTACCATCGGCACGAGTTTGTCATAACCCTTACGGACGTGTATCTTACGACGTTTTTCAATACATTTGTGAGAAAACAGGTATAAATAATACACTTGGTAAAGGAACCAACCATGGGTTCTGTCAGCCTCTCGTCGATTTATGTTCTCCTGGTACTCTCCATTTTATTTTAAATATGTATATTTAAAATAAAATGGAGGGTACCAGGAGAACATAAATCCTACCTAGGCAGTCGTCACCCAAGTAAAAAGTCACCACTACAAAATAATTAAATGATCTGAGTGTAAAAACTCCTTGGTATTATACTTTTTTTACTTACCGCACAAGTTCGGTAAGTAACTACTTGCGAGCAATGTTTACGTCCTTGTAAGTACGTTTTTCGAGCAAATGTATTGAAAAATGAATAATTATGAGCTTCCATGTCTAAAAAAGATAATTCTTATAAAATAATAGTCTTTGGTATTCTGCAAACCTCTCTGGTTCATTCTTTATAATCTATTTTTTTTTTCAACGCTTACCAACACGTTTGCAGCTGTGTCAAATGCAATCGGCTAAAGCAGTAAGGCCGGTATTTATTTATATTATTATTATTATTTATTTATTTATTTATTTATATTTCACTGGGACGCCATGGCGGCGCAACCAGTCGCGCCACCGTGGTTTCCGTAACTAGACACCAGTAAAGACACCAGAGTCGTCACACCCTGCGGCCACAGTATTAAGGGCTATATTTCACTGGGAGTGGTAGCGCGACCAGCATCCGAGCTGGTCGCGCCGCCATATTGGTTGCGCAACCAAACGGACACCAGGTGAGTAACTCTCTATAGAGCTGTATACATTTTGTTGGTAGCGGCGACTGGTTGCGCCGCCATGGTGTCTCAGTGAAATATCGGCCTAAGAAAAAACAAGTTTGTAAAACAATGTTATTCTTTCCGTCAGTTTGAGTGTCTTGGCTGCAAAATAGATTGGTATGCGTGCGAATCAACGAAAAATGGATATTACGCATGAAACTGAACAACTTTTGTTCTACGTCTTTGAAGAATTGCATTTTTTTTTAAACCGGGTCAATTTGTATGAAGAACAAAAATGTTTTTGCTTTATTTTATTGCCTAGAACATTTGAGAGGTTATGAGAGGTATATCAAAGACCTTATACAATGTGTAATTGAAAGGTGTGATAATACTAAAGTGTGTGAATCTGCTCATGAAACTGCACAACTTATCATCATCATATCAGCCGAAAAACGTCCACTGCTGGACACAGGCCTCCCCTAAAGATCTCCATGATTCGCGGTCCTGCTTGGCTCGCATCCAGCGGCTTCCCGCGACCGCCACCAGCTCGTCGGTCCACCTTGTAGGGGTCCAACTGCCAACGCTTCGTCTTCCGGTACGTGGTCGCCACTCTAGAACCCTCACGCCCCATCGGCCATCGGTTCTTCTTGCGATGTGTCCCGCCCACTGCCACTTTAGTTTAGCGATTCTCAAACAACTTATACATAGGTCGAAATACGAACTCTTCCTTTGACCTTCCATAGAAACTGCTTCAGCTGATAGCGCATTAGATTCGCCCTTTAGTATTATCACACTTTTCCGTTATAAGTTGTATACTGGAAATTGCTTAAAACATAAAATCCAAAGATTTTTGTACATACGCATCATATTTTTTAGGATAAGTTGTTTTTTTGTAGATTTTTATTTCGTTTAGATATATCTATATTTAGATACTGTCTGAATGCATGTAGCATTCATAATACTATGGTCTATTTTTTTCGTTTGTTTCAACACTTACCAATACATTTTGCAGCTATGACAAAAGCAATCGGCTAAAAGCTGTCAGAAAAAACAAGTTTGTAAAACAATGTTATTATTTCCGTCAATTAAACTCTGGTTTTAGTGTCATGGATGCAAAATGCATTGGTAAGCGTTGGATTATGAAAAAAATATATAGAGTTCAATATTTCGAATGTGCTTTTATATATAAACTGCATTGTACGTACTGACTTATATTTTATTATGATAATTTTAGATATATTGTAAAAAATATATATTTTTAATCAAAAGTACCTTTATTTTTTTTAATCAATGATTTCACCAGGGGATCTATCTAAATCTAAAAAGTATAACCTTATTATTATTATACGACCTGATTTTGTAATGTCTGACTATACTTGAGTATGGTACTTAGGACATGAAACTGAACAACTTTCCCCAAGAAACATAGGTCGAAAAATTAGATTTTTTTTGGTCGTCCCATACGGCGCAAGGTTTGTATGGTTAAGCCAAAATTTATTCATTTTACAACCTATGTTTTTGGGGAAAGTTGTTCAGTTTCATGTATATAGTGAGACATTACAAAATCACGTTGTATTATTGTTGTAGTCAGGCAGCACTGACATAGCCTATATCCAGATATAGTTAGGCTATGTGGCCGATTCTAGCGTGGCCGCTAAATTTATGATTAAAATTTGACAGTTCTAAAAGTGAGATTTTTCAGCCCATAGGCGGTAACGAAGATAGCAACGTATTAGAATTGTCAAATTATAGCCTTAAATTTAGCGGCCACGCTAGAATCGCCCCCTATATAATTGTTTGTAGGAGTCTGTCCAACCTATTCTAGAACTGATTAACATTAGATGCTGAATGAAACTATTTCTGCTGGAAGTTTGTTCCACGCTGCGACAACTCTGTTAAAAAAAAATACATACAGTGGAACATAGAACCTACTCCTTTTTTGAGATCGGTTAAAAAGGAAATGTTCAAGATTCAAGATCGTTTATTGCAAGCCACATTACAATTAAAAAGATGGAAAATTTAACATACAGGTTTTCATGTGACGCCCTGCAAGGGCACAGCAACATAGAAGAGTTAGCTACTGATACTTTTTGAAAAAACAAATAAAACTCCAGATCTCTCACAATCACTAGAAATAGTTTTAATCCTTCACTCACTTATGTACACTTTAAGTAAAAGCTATATACTTGAGACTTAGCTAGTATGTAACAATGGTGAATAATTTTGAACAACCAACCGATCACTTCAAGCGCTTAGAACAGAATGCCCTCCTTCCTCACGCTTGATTAAAAAGTGCCCACTAAACGTCGCCCCTCCACCGAATCGAAAGTGGAGATGGCGTGGCGGTGCAAACACCTTTTTTTGATATTTTTCTTAAATCTACCCTACTTTACCTTTATTTTTCTTTTTTTTTACAAAAATCATAACATACTTAATAATAATATTTAATATTTAACACTACATATTACATTTAACACAAAAGGATACAACATTAGACACAAAATATTAATTCTAACTTTAATAAATATAAGCTCGGAAATGATAAATATCACAATGTAAAGAGGTGTTTGTGGATTGTTGTTGGAGGGTTGTCCTTTAAGCCCGCGTCACACAGAGGCGGTAGCGGAAGCGTTCGTAAAGTATGAGTTCTTATGCACCCTGTCACATTGAAAAGTGTTCCCGCCAATATTTTGTTCCCGCCAAACCACCCCGGACCGCTTTCGCAATCATCGGCCTCTTATCTGTCTGACTTGAGCTATAAGCTTCAAATGGCGTTCTCGTAAGTGAGTGTTCTGGTTTTTAGTGAACATTTTGTTGAAATCTTCAATATCATAATGTCCACGCAAGATTTTGAATGTTTCAATTAGGTCGCCACGTTCTATTTGCTCTTTCAACGTACACTCAACAGCACGTCAGTAGAAACAGTTTTGGACCTTATGGCGTGGTAATAGAGTTGAAAAGGTTTCTACCGACGAGCGGTTGACCGTACGTAAATTTAGCGTCTTTAGTATTTCTTCATAAGGCTTATTCTTTAGTTTTTTGTGTAGTTTGGTGACACCTCGCTGAACTTTTTCAAGTCTGTATGTCTTTAATGGAATGCGTACCTACTTCATAGTAGAAGTCTTACATAAGATTTGTGTATTTTGAGCATCATGTTTGGCGTCAGTAAAACTTTTGCTTTTTTAGGGTTCCGTACCTCAAAATAAAAAAACGAAACCCTTATAGGATCACTTTGTTGTCCGTCTGTCTGTCAAGACCCTTTTTCTCACGAACGAGAAGAGGTATCAGGTTGAAATTGATAACGAATATTAAGGACCATAAACCACACAAGATCTAAAATTTTTTTTTTTTTAAACGACGCAAACTAAAGATATGGCTGTTTATGTCCTCATTTCCATACATTTATGCAAAAAAGCAAAACCTTCAGGGTACTTCCCGTTGACCTAAAATATGAAATTTGGCTAAGCTAGGTCTCACAGTACAAATAAAGGGAAAAGTCTAAAATCGTTAAATATTTCAATTTTTCTCACAACTAATAGTAACCAATTTAGGTGAGCTCCCGTTTCAAGAACTTTTCTATAAAAGAGGGGTCAAGTTGGTTGGTCGCGGAGTTTTTAAAATCAAAGAGCAAAAGCTTTTAGTATAACATATGGTTGATAGGTACGGAACCCTTAGGGTGCGAGTCTGACTCGCACTTGGCCGGTTTTTTTGATATGTTGGTCTTCCCACTGGAGATTCTCTGTGATGGTCACACCTAAGTCTGTTTGTGCTTCTTCATCTTCCTATAAAGCGTGTAACGGATAGGTGTGATAATACTGAAGGGTGTGAATCTGACTATGAAACTGAACAACTTTTCTCAACGAACATACGCATAGAACAAAATAAATTTATAACCTCTCATGGAAACTGCATCAGCTGTGATAGCGCATTTTGTTTGGGAGGTCAAATTTGGTTTTTCGTATTTTGACCTATATTCCTCGGGAAAAGTTGTTCAGTTTCATGGGCAGATTCACACCTTTCCGTTATGCGTTTTATTAGCTTCTTATTGTGTCTTTTGGACGTGGAGACATCTGTTCTTTCGTTTTGCACCTGAGAGAAAGTTTAAAGAATGTGTAAAGCAAACGTTATGTAAAAAAGCTTACTATAGATTGGATGACTATATGAATGACAAAGAGGTATGGTGCTCTGATATTCCAGCGAAACACAAGAAACACATTGTAAAAAGCCGACTCTTAAAGTAGGCCGTGCTGCAGTGGTTTCTTGCCGTTTCTTTTACGCTGCCATAGCACGATCCGAAACGGCGTAGACTCGCTCTATTTGCATTGTATTCTGCATGACATTCAATAAGTATTCTGTAAAGAATCTACATTGAATAAAATTATCTGAATCTGCACAAAGTGCAAAGTGGATATAGGCCCTCTAGCGGCCATAATTGGTACTACATCGAGCTTCGGGATACTTAGGGGGTGAGTGGACGTGGATGGGAGCTTGACGTGCTCTCGACTGTACCTACCTACATAGACGTATATCTAAGTAAAGCTTACTAGTGTAGGCAACGAAGCAGTTGACCCCAACATAAATTTCTCAGGCAGATTTTATTTGACAGGATGATAAAGAATCATGAATTAAGGTTGCGTTCCGAATCGGGTAAAAATTACCCTGGCAGCAGTATAGCGTTATATGACGTCCATCGGTATGGTCGAGACAGACTGCTGTCAAAGGGTAATTATTCTGGAACTTATACTCTGAGTGTAAATTCAAAATATCCAAAAAAAAATTACAATTTTTTTTATATAATTTTTTTGCAATTTTAGTATGGAAAAATTAAAAGTACCGATTTTTTTTTTCTAGAAGGTTTGTCTCATGTATTGTAATACCCCAGCAAAGTATCATCGACTGAGGATTTAATGTCTTCATACAACCATAGAGTAATATAATACTGGGCGTATACAACGATCCGCTTCGTTGCCTTGACTATTTTTGCTTTAATTTTGACATTGAATATTATTAATAACATTTGTTTGACATATTATTATTTTGTATATTGCAATCATTGACGTAAGAAAAACGCTGCCAAAATCTTTGATTGCAATCCATTTTTGACATCATTGTTTATTCATTTCTTTTTAATTATTGTTTTGACGATCATATTATACTCTGACATTTGAACAATCTATGTTAATCTGAATTTGATAATGTGAAATAAATAAATCTAATCTAATCTATACGGCCGTATCAAGGTTATAGCCGATCAGCCTACCAGATTATTAAAACAAAATATTTATATCAAACGCTTTGATTAAAAAATATCATTTTTAAATCAATTTAAATAATGACCGAAAAAGCTATGGATATCGAAGAAATCCACACGATATTAAAAGGAGCGACGAGAGTCGAATACCACAAGAAATACGAGAAACTTATCGAGAACGAGGGCTCAGCTTTCAGCCTCACGTTGAAATGGTTCAAAGAATGCGGAATTATTGACAATAAACTTATTAGTGAAGCGAAGTTTATTCATTCTTATGAACGACTTGCACCGAACAGAGAAGACCTTACTTTAACGGAAATGGTTACACTTTTTTGTATGTAAACACAAATCCCGGCGCATAATGAATGTTACGGTCCCACTGAGGTCACACCGGACAGGACACTAGATCGAGCGCGAATTTTTTTTTCTTTTTTAATTTATTTCATTAACTACAATCTATATTTTAAGTTAAATCTTCGCCAAACTATGCAATAGTTTATAGGCGTTGCGCTCATATATCATTTTTTATATTATTACCTCAGACTGTAGATATTTTAAACTATATAGCTTTCCCTAACCTAACATGCGTTTTACATAATAAATACTAAAGTACTAGCCCATCGGCACGTTACAATGTCCCCAATTCGTTGGTCCGAAATCTGACGTTTAGGACCAACAAACGTCAGTCGTTGTCAGTCATATTGTCAACATTGGATGCAAATAAACTTACCAACAAAATGGAATGTTCTTAGTTGAAGAAACAATATACACTTATTATTATTATTGTTATTTCTTATTATTGTTTTTGACTATAATCCAATTAATGAAACTGAAAACCCAGGCCTAAATCACTTATAAACAGTAAAAAGTTTGTTTTGTTTTTTCCCGCCATATTATTTCCGTTCCGTGTATTTAGCACCGACCGAAGTACTACACAACGTAGTTCACGCGATTTTTCACAGATGGCGCAATTTTTTCTTGTATGGGGAAATTTTGAACCGCTTGTTCCCAAGACCCTATCTCAGGCGGGTGACAGTGAAGGTTCCAAAAGCTCCGTAGTGGCACCTCTGTGCCCGCCGCCATATTTAATTCCAAACAGACGTCAAAACTCAAGCAGCTGACAGATAATACAGCTTTGTTTGTCGATAAATTTGTTAACCTAAATTTTCAAGTGTTATTTGATGAAAATAAGAAATGAAATCGCTAAAATGCAGTGTCGGGGGTTGCTCGGAAACTAGCAATACACAACGAATGGTTTGGTTGGCGAAAACAATCACCTGAGGAACCTCAGGTTGTCGTTCATTGCTCCAACAAATCCTTCCAACTTACAAGAGGTAAATTTTTGAGAAAAACAAGTGCAGAAAACATGTTGATGAACAGCAGTTTGATGGAGAAGGCCGAACTTCGATATAGCTATCCCTGTTTGTTGACAGAAGCTAAAATATAGCGGAATACCTCTATCCTGACTTGACACCTGTCAGGTGAAAGGCAGCGACAGTAGTGCCATTGGGGATCAAGTTGAACTACGTGACATAACGCTGTCCTATCTGTAGCCCCCTACATATATACTAATCTGTGCCCTATCTTGACTATATAAATTAGGTACAGTCAGGAGCACGTCTAGCTTGACACAGTGGAACTTATACATTTCTAATTCCTCTCATTAGTGTCAAGCATGACGCGCCGTTGACTGCCCTTGCTTATCTAGAATACATTTTTTCAATTTTGTTTTCAAGCCAGACTTAGAAGCAATTTTTATTTGGTCCAATAGCATTGGAAACCCATTACACAAGTGTGTAACTATAAAATCTCTCGTCCTCTCTCCATAATAATTTGTAGCACTTTTTTGTACTAATTTTCCCTTTTCTTTAGACCTAGCATTGTATTCAAAATTTCTTTCTACTTTAAATTCGCTTTTGTAATATGTTTCCAGTGCTATTAGATAATAAACTTTCTTATCAACAGATAATATCTCACATTCTTCAAAGAGCTTGTTGTAATCCTTTTTGCACTTCTCTTTGGTTTTTTTGTCAACAAGCTTTTTCAAGAACCTCACCTGCAATTTCTTTATATTATCTAAATAGGTTTTAAAAGTTAATCCGTAGCAGCTAAGCCCATAGCTCACTAATGATTCAGGCAATGCAAAGTAAACCATGTACAGTGTTTTGTTTTGAATTTGAAATTGGAAGGTCGCGTAGGCTGCATGTTCAGTACAAAAGACCCTCAGGAGCACCACGAGAATCTCACGGGCGGATGCGCGCGGGGGTTGGATTGCAAGGAAGGCGGAGCCTGTCCGTTCAGCGTGATAGTATTTACTATTACTTTATTCTGTGCTAGGGTGCCTAGGGTTTACCAAAGCACAATGTCACGTTCGCAGAATGTCACACGTTATCGTGACATTGTGCGAACTTAACATTTTGCGAACATTTCTTTTACACAAAAAAAAGTTTGTACTTTGCAGAGAAAACTTATACATACCTACTTGCACTTGTGAGTATTTGTACTAAGGTATGGGTGTACCTACTAAGCTTTCTGTTGGGTGTACTTACTTAGGTAACTGGTGGTACCGCTACCAGTGGGTCTTGTAAGAGGCGACTAAGGGATTATGTGTCGTAGGTACTCGTACTTACTGTGGTCATCAATAACCACAGACCATGCCTAAAAAATGCACCATCGATTATTTCTTTTACATCTTTACTAGACTGAGAGAAGAGCAGTTTAAGCTTGACTATGTACACTACACATTGGGCTATGTACACACGGCCACACGTTGGTGGAAACACTTTGACCTTGAGTGAGCGGGTTCCTGGTTTCGGGGATTTGTAGCGTAGCGAAGCGCTGGTTCATCTTATACTGGTTTTGTTTCTACGAGCTTGCTGTCGTACGTACCGCAATTTGCACTGCGAGTCTAGCTTGACCTTGAAATTTGAAATTGGAAGGTCGCGTAGGCTGCATATTCAGTACAAAAGACCCTCAGAAAGAGCACGAGAATCTCGCGGGTGAGTGGGGCATAGAGATTTGAACAAGGAGGTTTTAGTTTTAGCAGCTCTTCCTGCTAGGAGGGAGCCATAAGCGTAGCACTTTCTTGCGAGGGAAAATCCATACTAAAATGTATGGAATTTTATCAAAATCCTAAAAACGTAAAATTTGTATCTTTCTCTTTGAGAAATATGTGACATGGGACTAATAAATGCTACTACTACAGTTTTTCTGGTGAAAACAGTTAAGTACCATTCAGGAAAAAAACGGTGTTAAAAATCACATATAAAATGGCTATTACGGATTATTTACGCTTCCGTTCAAAGTATTAATGATCAATTCACAAGTAAAAAAACCGGTCAAGTGCGAGTCGGACTCGCGCGCCGAGGGTTCCGATATACCTATAGTATTTTTGGAAGCAATAAAGTCCATTTTCAGGACCGCAAAACTAAATTTGTTTGTAAAGGTTTTTTGCAGATTTCTGAAAAACTGTGCAACTTAGAAAGATCGTTTTATTTTTGCTGTAAAGTTTATATAAACTTCTGTCAACTGTAATTAATTCAGATTTTTCCTTACTCAAACTTCGGAGATAAGGGGGGGGGAATGGTATTTTTCTTGACATTTTTCATCATAACTTTAAAACTAAGAAATTTAAAAAAATACAAAAATATATTTTAAAATGTACAAGTAAAGCCCTTTCATATGATACCCCACTCGACCTAGTAGCGACAATTTGAAATTTGGCCCCCCCTATTTTGGCCCCCTTTATATTAATAATCATACTTTTTTCAAATTTTTTTCTTGTGCAATTAAGTTGGGCAACTATATTCTAAAACCATTCCAAATTTCAGGTTGATAGCATAAGTGGTTGCTGAGATATAGAGGTGTGACAGACAGACGGACAGACAGAGCGGCACCATAAGGGTTCCTTTTTTTTACCATTTTGGTATCGGAACCCTAAAAACGATATATTTTCACTTTCCCAAACAAAAATTATACTAAAACATTAGATTTTTAAAGATATCTTGATTTTTGTAAAATTTAACTGAGTTTTTTGACCGACTTGTATGGGCGACAGTGAGACGCTTTACACTACACTAGCTCATACAGAATATGTATATGGCGGACTCTATAGTTATTTACTCTGAGGAATTGAACCTCTGCACTGATGGGGTGACCAGCCTTGACTGTACTTACCCCGTTTTTTCTCAGGTATCTTCCAGCGCGAAACTCGAATAGATATCAGAGAATTTACGGTGAAATTCGAACAAATTAAAGACTTCATCGCCGAAGATATAACAAATTATTGGCAAGAACATCCAGAGGAGAAACCTTATAAAATGTAGAATAATAGTCCCAGCGAAGCAAGGCTTTACAAATGTACAAAGCATCTCCGGTAGTAGTATTATTTTGAAATTATTGTTATTATGATTCTCAATAAATATAATATGTGATCACATATTGAAATCTTTATGGGAAAAATACCCACTCCAAGAGCCAAACTACTAGTATGGAAGTCTGTAAACCCAGCTCAATTTGTAATTTTAAGAAATATAAATGTCATGTCATGCCCTAAATGTCAATGTCAGCTGGTTGTCGGCAAATGCGTGCGTACCGCGCTGAGCTTTTTGTTATTTTGGTTCTTTAGTTTAATCCTTATAAATAAATAAAACATGGTGCAGAGTGCTGTAATTAAACTCTGCAAAGACTTGGGTTGCTGCGACGCATGCTGTCTTCGTTACATAGGCGTTAAGAGCTCGAATGCGTACGAAAAATCTCATGAAGTCATACTTAAAGTTCGTACTCATGTTTATATTTTAATTTTTTTGTCAACTGCTTAAATACTGGTATTTATCGCAATGAATTGGCCCCTTTTCGTTATTTCCGTAAATATATCTGAGTAGGATTAATTGAGTTTACGAAATAACGTCACATTTTGTTTAAATACACATTTTGCAGTAGACTTCTCTTCAAGTACACGCGGTACATGTTTGTAACTACAATATATACACATATAAACACTTTTGCCTGTTTTACATACAGCTAAATAGAAATATTCACGTTTTTAACACTTTTTACAAGGATTTGAGGTTATAATTTTGTTGACAAAACATCCTTCTCAAGAACTTTCGTATAGTTGTATGTGAAACGATAGTGTAGGTATATAATCCATTCTACTAATAAATGCGACGTTTTCTAAACAAAATAACTCCAATTTTCAATGTAAGAAGTGTACAAAATGTATTTTATGTGAGCCTCAGTTAATAGATGAAAAATCTCTTTACTGCAATATATTTCTTTACGAAATGTTGACAATTCACGGAAAAATTTCATTTTATAGTCTGCGGTTGCAGATGCCTTGTGTGTTTAGGGACAAGTTTTTACTTTGGTCCAATACAATAAATAAATCATGCCAGAATCGACTCGAAAGAAGAAGACTTAGCTAACTATTAAATTTTAGGCGTTAAATCCGCTCCGTACATTTTTGCATGAAGTTAAATAACGAAAAAAAAAAATTTTGTTAATCTTTCAGTACTTGGACCCAAAAGCAAATTTGGCTTGCTCGACAACCTCAGAGAATCCAAATAAACAAGAAGATAATGAAATAGATTCAAAAACAAATATAGAGGTTCCAGAAAATGCAACAGATGATATTATAGATTCTAAAGTTGGTATCAAACAAGAGATACAAGATTCAGAAAGTACTAGGGAGGTAGAAGTTGTAAATAGTAATGGATGTTCTTCTCCGCCAGCTAAAAGGAAGAAATCTGAGATATGTTTGAGTTGTGTTGGTATTTTACAAGAAAACACATGGCTACCAACATTTGAAATGGTGAAGGAACAACTTGATAAGAAAAAGTAAGTGAAACTTTCAAATGATATAAAAAGAATCACCTTTGCCTTAATCCATTTCTATGGAAAGAAGAAGACTTCTAAAGAATTTGAAGAGGGCACTGGTTTTCACACAGAGCAACTGCAATCTGACTACTGCCACTCAGAAGAACCAGTGGCCAACCTGGCTGTCAGAGCTTTCAAGCTCCCAAATTGCCTCTGGCTTGGCTTAATGATTACAAGCAGGCCCATGGTAAAACCATTGTTGTTGTGTTACTACTGGTGGTCACCCCTCCAAATAATATAAAAATATTAATTAAAAATAGTTTTTGCAAATTTTTTTTTTTTTTTTTTTTTTTTTTTATATTAATTGTCCAACATGCGATCGGTCTTCAGACCATAAGCAGTTAATTTAGATGTTGTGATGGCGTTTTAGGCGGGCCCTTCCAGTGTCAGGCTGCCTTCATATGTAATTAGATATACAATTTTATTTATATGTTGTCCCACGTATGTGTACGTTTCAGACGTCTCGTTTGCAATGGCTTACTTAGACAATGAGCAAGTCTGTTTTGGTGGTGAGTTATTTTGCTCTTATAGGCCTTCGTTATTGTGTTTATTTCCTCTTTTACAGTTGTGATTTTCAAGTAGTTATGGATTTCATCCATTCTCGTGAACCATGGAGCATCCACTATAGCCTTAAGTACTCCATTTTGAAATCTTTGCAGTATCTCAGTATTGGATGTTTTAGCCGTTCCCCAGAGCTGAATGCCATAGGTCCATATAGGTTTTAGGATACTCTTATAAATCAGGACTTTGTTTTCTATGGAGAGTCTAGATTTCCGTCCAATGAGCCAATCTAGTGTTCTGAACCTATGGTTAAGTTCATCACGTTTTTTTTGGATATGAGTTTTCCAGGTCTGCTTGCGATCTAGGTGGAAGCCAAGGTACTTTACTACTTCATTGTGTGGTAGTACATCTTGCCCTAATTTCACAGTCGGGCAATCCTTTTTTCTTAGCGTGAACGTGATGTGGTTCGATTTGGGAGCACTAGCTTTAATACGCCAAGATGTCATCCATTTGTGGACTTTGTCCAGATGTGTTTGGAGTACACTCGAAGCCATATCAGGATCTTCGTTGGATGTAAGCACTGCTGTGTCATCAGCGAATGTGGCTGTCATAACATCGTTTGATTCTGGTACATCAGCTGTGTACAAGAGGTAAAGAGCTGGACCCAATACAGATCCCTGTGGAACTCCTGCCTTTATGTCATAGAAATTTGAAGTGGATTCATTGATCTTGACATAGAAGATGCGATTTTCAATGTAAGATTTTAGTAGTAAATACATGTTGTGTGATAGGAGCTTTTTAAGTTTATACAGCAGGCCATTGTGCCAGACTTTGTCAAAAGCCTGCTGCACATCCAGAAATACTCCTGAGCAGTACTTTTTGGTTTCTAGAGCATCTCTTATATGTTCACACACTCTATGGACTTGCTCGATAGTTCCATGGTTTGTTCGGAAACCAAACTGATGGTCTGGAATGGATCCACATTTTTCTAAATGATCATTCAACCGTGTCTTTATGATTTTCTCGAGAACCTTTGAGAGTACTGGAAGTAGACTTATTGGCCTGTATGATGATGCCAGGTGTTGAGGCTTGCCAGGTTTCGGAACCATGGTTATTTGGGAAACTTTCCATGCGCTTGGGTAATGCGAAGTTCTTAGGATTGCATTGTAGAGTGACGTAATGAAAATGATAGCTTTCTTAGTGAGATTTCTCAGTACTTCTGCCGTTATTAGTTCGAAGCCTGGTGCTTTTTTTAAGTCTAAGTTCATAATAGTTCGTCTAACTTCAGCAGGTGTGCAACATCTTATTGGAGGGCTGAGCTGGAGATCACTTTCGAGGAACGTCTGTACTTCCAGGTCTATGTCTTCATCACCAAGGTCATCATTAGGGGTGAACACATCTCAATTTGCAAATAATTTATAAATCTTCTGATAGGTACTAGAAACTGAAATACATACATAAATAGATATATGACACTCAGCCAAACACAATGTTTGCAATGAGTGGGGATTGAACACACGGCCTATAGCGTAGAATCAGGCTCACTACCAGGAACACCAATGGGCCAGTCAATTTGTCTTATTTCAGATCATTGTCATCATAAGATCCCATGAAACTTCCACTACAGGACAGGGAGCTCCCTCCAAAATTCTAGCTTTTGCTGCAATAATGTGGAGGGGAAGTGCCATAGTCACCACGCTTGTCAGCATTATGGGTGGCACCATGGACCGCGGTGTTGGTGACTGCAGAATGTAAGATGATGCTATACACTGAAGGATGCTGCTGCCCATCCTCTGGTTCATTTACCCTTAGTCGCCTCTTACGACATCCACGGGTAGAGATGGGTCAGTAGGATCTTTGCGGGCACCACACGAATTATACTATATGATTGTTTCCATTAATTTCAGATACGATTGTAAAACGTTTGCTTGTGCGCTATCGGCCCCTATTGCCACGTTGCTCAGGGAGAAAGCTATTACATTGAGCCTGAAGGATTCAGTACCGGAGTATGACCCAAGTAAGTATAAAACTCTTAAACAACAGCCTCCATCGTGAACATGGTAAGGCTGCAAAGTTTGTTTAGGAAAGTACCACCCCCTTGCTTTTTTCTGCCGTAAAGCAGCAGTCTTTTTACTGCTGTAGTTCGGTTCAAAGGATAAGAGACCTTTTATTTTTTTTATGTGGCAAGTGGGCAAACACCCTACCACCGTAAGATTGCAATTACATTTGACCTATTGCAATTACCGGCACAAGAGATATACTATCTTAGTTCTCAGAGTGGGCAACGCGCTTTGCTGTCTTATTTGTGTCAAATTCTTTTACTAATTAGTGAGTGTGTGTTATGGGCGGTGGTGACCACTTACCATCATGTGGCCCACCCGCTGGTTTGCCCACTTGTGACATGAAAAAAAAAGTAAATAAAGAGGAAACAAATGTGACATGATTTGGGAAAACGAAATACCATGTACCATGTCAATGCTCTGCAATAATCCATTTCTTTCGTTATTCGTTAATTCCAACGCTTACCAATCTATTTTGCAGCCACGACACTAAAACCAGTGTATATTTGACGGAAAGAATAACATTGTTTTACAAACTTGTTTTATGGTAAAAACGGAACGCTTATGGTGCGACTTCGTCTGTCTGTCTGTCTGTCACACCTATAGATGTAAGGCCGGTTTAAAGCCATTTAAACCGATTTGAAACGAAAAAAATCGTTTAAAACCGAAATAAACTTTTTTTTTTCGATTTAAAACAGTTGGTCTTGATGACTATGTTTTTCTTAATTATTATTATTACTACATTTTCTTGATATTACCGAGGTGGGGATATAACGGAGTACCTATAAATTCTGTAAAGATTTTTTAAATGTATGACATACTGATATTGCGGGTTTGGTTCTAGTTGGTCCGTCCAACCAAGCGTCGGTATTACCTACTTAAGTTATAAAAACTCTGTTAATAAGTATGATTGCCCAACTTTATTACAAATAATTTTAAACCGGGTGTAAGGGACAGCCCTCCGAATACTAAAAGGGCATGATCAGTCAACGTAATTGAACAACTGTCAGCAAACAAAACTTGCAGGAGACGAAAAAAAAATCGGCATCTCCATACAAACTGTCCAATCAAGTTTGCAATTTTGTATGGAGATGCAGAGTTTTTCTTTCATTTCCTGAAAGTTTTATTCGCTGAAAGTTGTTCAGTTACATTGACTGATCATGCCCTTTTAGTATTCGGAGGGCTGGCCCTTACACCCTATATAAATAGCCCACATAATTAACTTAACCGTTGTCTCGGTAAAACAAAGTATTCGAAAAGGAATACTTTTACAAAAATTAGTAGTATCATTTGACTCCGTAAATTCCTACTATCAAGCGTCGAGCAAACCTTATTCAGACATGAAGTCACAGCATTACTATATATTTCTGTACGTAAATGCGCCATCTGTCAAAGGGTACCAGATGTGGGATGGACGAAGAAAACCATGGACGAATAATAATAAGACTGACAATCCCCATACTGGAAAACGTAACCCTGAAAGGCATAAAACTCATGGAAACTAGATGGCGCTTTCTAATAATCTGGAAATTTATTATGGCCTACCGAGTATTTTGCCAAAAAAACATTCAAAAGATCAACATAGTTTTAATGTAAAGAAATGCTAACATTGAAATTCGGTTTTTTTTTTGCAGAATACTCG
This sequence comes from Athrips mouffetella, assembly GCA_947532105.1. Taxonomy (NCBI): domain Eukaryota; kingdom Metazoa; phylum Arthropoda; class Insecta; order Lepidoptera; family Gelechiidae; genus Athrips; species Athrips mouffetella. Next base: position 14,688,260 of record OX383983.1, read on the forward strand.
ATAAATCATAATAACTTCCGGGACTATTTATTAGCGCCATCTAGTTTTATACTTTTCCGGGCTACGATTTCTAAAAGGGGATGGTCAGTCCTTCTTATTGTTCATCCATGCCAACACACATAACGGTGAAACAGATTATATAAAATAAAACTACTTTTATTATTATTTTTCTTTTCTTAAAAAAAAAAAGAAAAATGTATATCTTTTTGCATATTAACTCCATTGTAAATACACCTTTACCCTGCATTTATGACTTACTGCATTCTTAAAGCGAACGAACTTTTTATTTATTTTTATTGTCAATGAGCCTACTCTTGACCTCGGTCAGAGATCATATAATACTAGTAAAGTAGCCTCGGTCTAATCTTGAGGACAGAGATGAGGTCAATGATGAAATGAGCTTGGCCAGAAGAAGCTTATTCACTCGCGACTTGAATAGATTCGGGTTATAAGTAATAAGTGGCGTCGGTTCTGGTAGGCGCGGGCTGAAGCTGATTTGGGTTCGGCGGCTCTGGACCTGTTACTGCCTTTTTCTTTGACAAGGACAGCGACAGATCTGGACCTGTCGGGTTTGGTTTAGTGTTGGCCTGTGTCTACCAGAATCGACTCCAGTAGCAGACTTAAGCTAGCTGTAAATCTTGTGTTATGTAACCTGGAGGAGCGAGGCATTCCCACTACAAGTATCTCTGATTACTTACAGGGAAGCCCCGGTATATGTATGTTTTCAGATTTACCTAAATAATTTTTTTTTTTTTTTTTAAATATTAACTCGAGAACATGTGTATATTTTCGTATTTTTTTTATTTTTTTCTAGACTGCCTGACTGCCCTAAAAGAAGCTTGGAAGTGGTCGTTCGGTGTTAAACTGGAGAGCTACATCGGCAAGACCTTAGAATCTGGATCTTCCTCACCCCTGCTCATCACTGTAGCTATGGATTATCCTGATGATTCCACTGCAAGTATTTCACTTCACTTAACTTCACTTTTTTATTTTTGGCAATCGGTCGTTGTAAGGGGAAACAACCCCTGCCAATCTCAAGTTAAAGGAAAAACAGTGGCTCGACGACGACAAAACAACATAGAAAATTATAAAATTTCACAACCACAGGCAGGATCCAAACTAAAAACAATAATTATCAAACGCAACACAGTCTGTGAATGCAGTAAAATATTTAGGAGTGCAGATCGATAATTGCTTAATTTGGAAGCAACAGCTTGACATTCTTTCCACTATTGGGCATTATTAATAATGGCCGGTCTGTATTAATAATGCCCAGTTAATCACATTGCCCGTAACATATACAAATAAATAAATCATTTTATTGACCTGAAACCACAGATTAGATATATTACCTATGAAATTGGCGTTTTGTTTGGAGAATTTTAGGTAAACAAAATTTTCAGTACTAATATTTTTACATTTTTTTAGGAATTATAATGCCAATTATTTTAAATTTTTTAAGCATGATTGGTAAGACAAATATTATATAAATCCGAAAAATATTATCTGTAAAAAATATAACAAATCAAATGATGAAATCGGACGACATAAGACGAACAATTTTCGAACCTTTAACTTTATATATGAAACTAAAAATAAAAACTTTAGATAACCTTGAAGTCAACTTTCATTCAAATATAAAACAAATAATTAATATAGCAACTAACCTAGAATTGTAGGAACTGCAAGAAAATTTCGTTAATTTCATAGGTACAAGGACCTAATAGTAAACTGATGTTTCTGAGTCCGACTCGCACTCCGGTTTTTACTTTCGAGCGGAGCGAGAAAGGTATTGTATTCGTGAAAAAAAAAGTTTTTCAAATTTTCTCAAAAATGTGTACTATATCACTTATACATCATAAAAAACAAGTCTCCCAAAAATGTCCGTCCGTCGGTTGGTCGATCCGTCGGTCGGTCGGTCCGTCGGTCGGTCGGTCCGTCGGTCGGTCTGTCCGTCACGCTTTGGCGTAGCGGCTAAACGAATGGTCCGATTGACACCATATTTGGAATTTAGGAGTTTTATGCAAATCCATCGAAGGGTTCTAAGTGGTTTCTGGCTGGCTCTCATTTTGAGGGTAGCTGTCATACAACGAAATTGATAAATTGTAATTTTCTCAAAAACGGCTCATAGAATCTTGATGAAACTTTGCATGACCAAGCATCTCCATGTCAGATATCTTGCGCCAGTATCAAATGATCTGTGTAATTTCATATAAGGGGTGTTCCTGTACCACCAAATCGTAAATATGTGATTTACCCAAAATTGGTTCCATTGAGTTTATTAAAATTTTCTTTAATATTACTCCTGGATTGGTTGTCTACTTGACTGGATATTCTTTATGATTTTTGAATAAAATTTAGTACACAGGGTGTACCAAAAACTGAAAGGGCTTGCTCAGTAGACTAAACTGAACAATAATCCATAAGGAACATGTGTTGGGAAATTAAAAAAATCTCCATGCAAGTATCCTACGGTAGTATCTATTGATCTTTGAAAATTCATATAAAGGCTGTTCCAGTACTACCGAAAGTTAAAAATGTGATTTACTCGAAATCGTTTGATGTTTGTTTGTTTTAATGTTTGACAATTTGAATCTGAATTGATCTGTATATTTCATTCGAACATTTTTCTGGAAAAACGTAAATAAAAGTTTGTATTTCCATACTATGTGTATGGCATTACAAATTTAAGTTTGCGGTTGATAGTTTTTCCTTGAGTATTGCGAGAAAGTAAGTGCAGTGCTGCTGTACCATTTATTTATAATGAAATGTGTTTGACCTGTCTGTAAGTTTTTATGGGCTATAAATTTTGTGATTTCCAAAATATTTTTTTATACCCCAATACACTTCAGACAAAATGGATGAATGTACACCAAATTTGGGTAATTGGTTACCAAATTGATGCTGGTCAAAATTAGCCGGTTTGGTTAAGTTCGTTAGACCTAACACATCCTAACCGATCCCGAACGGAGGATACCGAGGTTATCTTGCGACCACAACGCACGAGCCGAGCGAGCGGAGCGAACGTGCCGCGGCAGCGGCCGGCGAAGTGCAAATTTGGTGATCATTTTGGTAGACAAAATTTGGTGAACATTTATTTAGTAAAAATTTACTCAAATTTGGTGGCACGTTAATACACAGCCGTTTTTATGATCCCACTTCCGCTACTCTTTGACAGATGGCGCTGTTATTCACAGAAACATAGTAATGTTGCGACTTCATGTCTAAATAAGGTTTGGTCGCTTGAGAGTAGTATATTCTTTGGCCTAAAATGGTCGTAAAATTCACAACGTCAAATGATAGTACTCGTACTAATTTTTGTAAAAGTATTCCTTTCAGAATACTTTGTTTCGCCGACCCAGTAATTTTTTTGGGTATTTTGATGACAAAATATCTTTTTATTTACTCAGTATCTTGCCGTGATTTTCAAGTATATGATTCTTGACCATTCAAGTGATATAATCACCAAGACCAAAACATGATAAGTAAAAATCGACTCGACAAAATAAAAATCCAAAGTTGCCTCTTCGATTTTCATTCCTTCCTCTTTTTGTGGAATCTGAGGTGTTTTAAGTAGTGAAATTAAGTATACAGAAAGGTATTCGTAGTTGCTATCATATGCCCAACCTGAAATTTTATTTTATTAGTTTTTACAAAAAGTCGATATTTTATATCGGGCGCTTACGTCATTTAGTTTTGGTAACACGCACAGTATATCTGTCACAATCTATTTGCGGATGTAATCACTTTATCCCTTTCTTTCAAGCGAAAAAACTGCGCCCACTGTCAAATAACTATCTTTTCACATATCCTCTAAGTTAATGTTGTGATAGATTGTTTCGCCATAGTTTTTCTGCTCTACACTACAGGGTGACTAAAGATATTCGACAAATTTTGAGAGTATGTTTTGTTATCGATAGATCAATTTTGTATTGGTCTAAGGATAGAGCTGTTTTCTGAGCAAACTAGCTGGTGCCCGCGACTTCGTCTGCGCAGAATCTGCGGTTTCACCCGCATTAAATGCGTTTTCCCGTCGGAATGAAGTGTTTTCCCGCGGTAAAAGTAGCCTATGTGCTATTCCAGGACCTAACCTATATGTGTGCCAAGTTTCATTAAAACCCATTCAGTAGTTTTACGTGTAACAAACATACCTCCATACATACTTACAAACTTTCGCGTTTATAATATTAGTAGGATGTCTTGAAAAAAAATTACTACTCCAAATATCCAAGGATATTTGGAGATATAACATTAATTCCAAGCACACAGAATTTCTGTTTTAGAATAAAATGAATTGAATTGAATATTTGGAGTTGTAATTTTTTTTCAACACATTTGCTCAGAAAACAGCTCTATTTGCCCTGTATTAAGATCCATAATCCAGCTTATGAAACACGCGTGCGTTTTTCATTCTCTTACCGCACTACTCGCACTAGTCTTTTATTTTTGTCTTTATTTTTAAATCGGCTAGGTGCAAGGAGTTTCTATATCTATAACATTAATTCTTATGAATAAACCGTGTTCGATAATATGATAAATAAAAGTTAAATTACATTGAAAATATTTATATTGATCGTCTAATGTCAAAACTGTAGAATTTTCATACATACAAACTGTCATCCGACAATTCAACCCCTTTGGGGAAGATTTTGCAAAAATGTTGAAATACGGGTTTGTGGTTTTAATTTAATTAGCTCAAATCCAAATTTGTATGCATCTCATATCTAAACTTATTACCCCTTTAGAGGATGATTGTTTCAAAATGCTGACACTCGTTTGTTTATTTTTTGTACTGATCCCAAATGCGAATTCTTATACAAAACGAGAGACTCACTCTACAAAATATCATACGCCATTTCACCCCCTTCATTTCGCAAAAATTTCGCATTAAACACGTGTATTTATTTCTTATTATTAGCTTAAATCCAAATTTTTATCCATCTCATGACAAAACTTTAGGATTTTCATACTAACTTTCATCCCTTATTTCACCCCCTTGGGAGATGGGTTTTGAAAAAAAAATCTTATTTGGTGGTTCTTATATGCAGTTAACCATTGTTTAAAATTTCACATCTGTAACTATAGTCGTTACGCCTCGGCGTGGTCTCGACGCATAATGCCCTAATTTCTAAACGCATAATGTCTTAAACGCATAATGTCTTAAACGCATAATGTCTTAAATGCATAATGTCTTAAACGCATAATGTCCTAAACGCAAAACGCCCTAAAATGTTGATTAATCGATCGGGACATGTTCTACAATAAACTTAAACTCTTCTTAGTTGCCCATTTACCCCTCTCAAGATCTTTTAAAGTAAAGTAGTAGTTTTAGCGAAAAACTTTTTAGACCTTTTATGTAGAGAATTTTATGAAGATTAATTTGGTCCTGAGACAGTTTTTGCTATGTGTCTTAGTTTCAGAGATATTCATGTAAAATAAAAATAAAGACCTTTACACCCCTCCCTCCCCCCTTGGCCCCACCGCTACCATCCAGTAGTTTTAGTATGTTGTTGTGGACACTTTCTTCTATAATTGTATTAATTGTGCCAAAATTGGCTGACTTTCGAATTATTTTCCCTAGGTATATTTCATTCGTTGGACAAACTATTGTGTCGAAAATAATGCCGGTTTTAGACGGAGGCAAATCTCAGGCGCCTACCTTCTAGGCACGACAATATGCATCGTGTAAACAGTTTTTGCCGTGCCTCGGCTGGTTTAGACGACGGCAAAATATTGGCGCCAATACTCTAGGCAGGACGGTAGGCAAGGTGTAGACGGTTTTTGGCGTGCGGCTTGCCTGTAGGCATGAAATAGACCAGCGGCCTATTTTGCGGCGCCAAAACAGTGGTCGCGAACTTGCCATATAAGTTAACCGAATCCAGTTGTAAGGAACCTTGAAAATGTGCCCAGTCATTAAATTAATATTTAAAAATTAATTTTTTCGCTGTTAACAATTTATTTTGACCGACAGCCGATCACTTGACCGCCAGTCGACCACTCGATCACCAGCCGACCACTTGACCAGCAGCCGACCACTAGACGACCACTTGAACGCTAGACGACCACTTGACCACTAACCGACTACTTGAACACCAGCTGACCACATAACCACCAGACGACCGCTTTACCACCAGCCGACCACTTGACCAGCAGCTAACCACTAGACGACCACTTAAACGCTAGACGACCACTTGACCACTAACCGACTACTTGAACACCAGCTGACCACTTGACCACCAGACGACCGCTTGACCAGCAGCCGACCACTTGACCAGCAGCTAACCACTAGAAGACCACTTGAACGCTAGACGACCACTTGACCAGCAGCTAACCACTAGACGACCACTTTAACGCTAGACGGCCACTTGAACGCTAGACGACCACTTGACCACTAGACGACCACTTGACCACTAGACGACCACTTGACCAGCGGCTAACCACTAGACGACCACTTGAACGCTAGACGTCCACTTGACCACTAGACGACCACTTGACCACTAGACGACCACTTGAACGCTAGACGTCCACTTGACCACTAGACGACCACTTGACCACTAGACGACCACTTGACCACGAGACGACCACTTGACCACGAGACGACCACTTGACCACGAGACGACCACTTGACCAGCAGCTAACCACTAGACGACCACTTGAACGCTAAACGACCACTCTACCAGCAGCTAACCACTAGACGACCACTTGACCAGAAGCCGACCACTTGACCACCAGCGGACCACTTGACCATCGCCGTATCACTGGCAGAAAAACGACAAACTAACGACAAACTAAAACTGGACAGGGTCTACTCTCATTTTTCGATATATCGATACGATACTACTTCGATACAGTCGAAATCATAATTTAATTCACTGACAATAGAGTAGAATATTGGTTGGATGAATTGTGAAATTGGCAGAGATTAAGATTAGCACCCAATCAATATCCTACTCTATCGTTAACGAACGAAGTTTTGAATTTGCATGTTTCGAATAGTATCGTATCGATATATCGAAAATTGAGAGTAGACACCCAGAACAGACGCCCCGTGACGATGATGATGATACATTCATGATTATGAACTGTGAGCCAATTCTTGAATATCACTGGGTGATGCGCGACCTCCCCCCCCCGCTTCCCTCGCATCTCGGCGGCGGCGCACAGTGAACCCGAACTGAAAATTCTTAATCTTAGGGAACAAATTTTGTGACCCGACCTGATTTTTAGGGTTCCGATACCAAAATGGTAAAAAAAAGGAACCCTTATGGTGCCGCTCTGTCTGTCTGTCCGTCTGTCTGTCACACCTCTATATCTCAGCAACCACTTATGCTATCAACCTGAAATTTGGAATAGTTTTAGAATATAGTTGCCCAACTTAATTGCACAAGAAAAAATTTTGAAAAAAGTATGATTATTAATATAAAGGGGGCCAAAATAGGGGGGGCCAAATTTCAAATTGTCGCTACTAGGTCGAGTGGGGTATCATATGAAAGGGCTTTACTTGTACATTTTAAAATATATTTTTGTATTTTTTTAAATTTCTTAGTTTTAAAGTTATGATGAAAAATGTCAAGAAAAATACCATTCCCCCCCCCTTATCTCCGAAGTTTGAGTAAGGAAAAATCTGAATTAATTACAGTTGACAGAAGTTTATATAAACTTTACAGCAAAAATAAAACGATCTTTCTAAGTTGCACAGTTTTTCAGAAATCTGCAAAAAACCTTTACAAACAAATTTAGTTTTGCGGTCCTGAAAATGGACTTTATTGCTTCCAAAAATACTATAGGTATATCGGAACCCTCGGCGCGCGAGTCCGACTCGCACTTGACCGGTTTTTTTTTATATAGGTACCTGATTACATTCCAAACAACTTTATTCTTTTGTAATTTGTTATTAAGTTACTTCTATTTTGATGATCATGAGTGAGTGTGTGTCATAAATGCGAAACTTTGCTTTCGCTTAACTTCGGAACTAAATGACCTACAGACTTGAAATTTTGGATTTTAAGTATGTGATTATAGCTTACTGAATGACGAAAATTTCTGCGTTCTCGTCTTATCCAGAGGTTCTCAAATAGGGGCCTGAAAATGCGACGAAATGGTTCCAGTAAAGGATGGTACGGCAGTGTTTGCCTCGCGCTCGACTTGGCGGGGGCACTGCCGTGCCCCCAGATGTGGCGTCGGTCGAGGGCGAGGCGAGGGTATGGCACGATCGCGCCGCCCGTCACTTCGTGTTTCATACAAAATGTATAGAAGTGATATGGCGCCCGTGCATATTGAGGTGGCGTGGCTAGGGTGGGGAGAGGGCGCAGCGCAACCGTCGCTTCCCGCCCGCGCCGCGCCGCAGTTTGAGGTGGCACGCCATACGAATGCACACAGATCCGTCCGCAGTATTATCAAAATTCGTGACGATATGCAATTTAATATCGCGTTTTGCGAGTTAATAGAAAAAGGTCCCGTAATATACAATTAAAAATCGATCAGGTTATAGTAACAGATGTGTGCTGGATCAAGCATGGGAACTTATAGCAAATAATTATTTAGTTAAAAGGTCGGGTTTCGATTAACTTGTATAAATTTACATTTACTAATTACTACAAAAATCGAAATTTAGAATGCCCTTAATACGTCCACTGCCGCCGCCATCTTGAGGCACCGCACCCGCGCCATAACCGCGCCATAACCGCGCCATAACCACGCTATAGCCTCGCCATAACCACGCCATACCTTCACCTCACCCACGACCGACGCCTCATTGATATGTCCCGCGGCTAAGGGTGAATTTCATTCTTTTTTTTTTATTTTATTTGGCAATCGTCAACCCATATTTGGGGACATTTCTGCCAGTGTCGTATTGTAGAACATTGTTCAGTTTTTGTAATTTCTTCACTTTTTAGAAGTTAAAAATATGGCGAACCGCCAGTGTCGAGTGGTGAAATTGTTCATTGCTCCCCCCGTAAAGCGATAGTGGACTTTACGAAGGAAATATCCATGACTTTTTGAGACAACACAAACTGGGTTCAAACACGAGATCGCTTGAAATCTTCATCAGCTGCGCACTCCGTAGCAAATTTACTGAATAAAACACTATCTTTATTATCCACTAAATCACTACATACACAAAAAACAAGAATTTCAACCGAGCAGGCAAGAGCCCGTGGGTGTCGTAAGGGTTATAAACTGGAGGATGGGCAGCAGCATCCTCAGAGGATCTCGCCTGTCGCGTCGAGGAGGTCAGATCCAGTCCGCGCACTTTTTCTGACTACCCACATTCGGTAGATATTACCTCGCGGTGGGTATTCTGGGTTGTTTACATGACGTGAGGAGCCCGGATACCCACAAACCGCGTACGACTCGCCCACCTGCCCCCAGCCCTCTTGGGGGTAGGCTTTGTCTACGTGTGGACGCGACAACCAGCACGCTGCCTTTTAGGGAGACATGACTCCCCCCGCCTCCATCGCGAAGGTCAAGAAGCGACCGAGGACACCCCGCAATGTTGCCCAGGCCTTCTACCTTCGGGAAGAGTACGCCAACGAGCGCGCCTCACAGTCGCCCGCCTCGCCGCCGCTTCACCGCACCCCGTCGAAGCCCCCCGCAACCGCGGGCCCCCGACAGCCGCCTCCCTGGGCCATCCAGCCTTCGCCACAGAGCCTAGTCACATACAAGCCGCCGACGCAGGTCCCATGGCGTGACCCGCGCCTTGAAAGGAGGGACAGGCCCCCGGCCTCCCCCCCCACCCCGCAACCGGCACCCCGCCGGCTCACACCGTCGCCGCAGTCCGCGCCCCAAGCGATGGACCAAACGACGCCGCCGCCGTCCACATCGACGGCCCCCGCACCGTCGCAGCCACTTCCCCCGCCCCCCGCCTCATATGCGGGTGTAACCGCCGCCGCCAAGCCTCGCTCACCGTTCCCTTCCCCGGTGACGCAGCAGACGGCCCCAACCACGCAGCCAGCCGCAGGACAGTCCCGGTCGGCGCGGAAGCCACCCCCTATAGTGGTGGATAACTTCCCCGACTGGCCTCATCATCTTCGCGCGCTGAAGCAGCAGTTGGGCCACGCGCCGAATGTGCGTCCCTATGGAAAGGGGATGCGCTTCCTGGCGCAAACCGCCGACGAGTTCCGGGCCTACCAGCGCTACCTCACCGCGCTGGAGGGGCAGACCGGACTCTCGTGGTTCGCCTACGCGCCGAAGGAAGAGAAGCCGCTGAAGGTCGCGATCCGCGGCCTGCCAGCCGACACGAGCCCGGACGACATCGCCGCCGAGCTACGCCGCCTGGGCTACGAACCGCAGTTCGTGCGCCCCATCCGAGCCCGCCGAGGACGCCCTGGGTGTATTCACTTCGCCCAGCTCACCTACACGCCAAACCTCACCCCGGGTATCTACGCAGTGAGCGAGCTCCTGTGCATACCCGGCGTGAAGATCGAGGGATGGCGTGGAAAGCAGAGAGTCCCGCAGTGCCACCGGTGCCAGCTGTTCCGACACAGCTCGCACAATTGCCACCGGCGGCAAGCCTGCGTCTGCTGCGGCGAGGAGCACCCGGCGAAGGAGTGCCCACGCCCACGCACCGAGCCCGCCACCTGCGCGAACTGCGGGCAGGCCCACCCGGCGAACAGCCTCGCGTGCGTTGTCCTACGCCGCGAGGTGCGCAATAGGAAAGCCGGCACCGCACCGAAGACTTCCACCCAGCCCGCAAACCCGGCCAGGGTTATCGTCGCCCCCACGGGAGAGTCGAACGCGCCGGGGTCACTCATGGCCTCCGCGAACGAGCCCGGGGGGACGATCAAGAAGAGGAGGGGAAGGAGGAGGAGGAAGGGAACCGCCTCCACCACTCCAACCGCCGCCGCCGCCACTGCAGCCGGCCCCACCCAGTCACAGCCAGCGGCTTCGAAAGCGGTCGCCGCCCCGCACACTGCCGGGAAGAAGGCGAAGCAGTCGAAGGCGCCTCCCAGCACAGCTGCAACACCCACGCCGAATCAGACGCCCCAGGAAGCGGTCGCCGCCCCACAAAACGTGGGCAAGACGGTGAAGCACCCGGTGGCGACCACAAGCAACGCAGCCGACGCAATCGACCTCGCCATCGAGCTCCTGCTCTCCGTCCTCAAGGCCGTGAGGGCAGGCACCGACCCGGCGGCGATAGTCACGGAGGGTGTCTCCATCCCTCCACACCAGGCAGCCCACGTCCACTACTCCCCGTAGAGTAGTCAGGACTGTGGGCCCCTACCACCAGCCCCCAACCACGTCGTGCGCAGTGCGCGCGCGCCGCGCAAGCGTGCCGACGCCGCACCGCGCCCGCCCACCTCCGATGAAGAGAAGCCGCCGCTGGCTCGTAGGCGCTCACTAGGCCTCCCCCAACGGGGAATCACCTGGTGGGCTGCCTCGCCGCGGCGTGAAGACCGGACTCGACAGGCCCCTCGGGAGGCCGCCCCCGTGACACGCCTGTAGTTGCAGGCGTCGACTTGAGACCAGCCTCAGTGGCCCCAGGCCAGAAAGGCTCTCCCCCGAGAAGAACCCCGCAAGCATCCTCATTTGTATCTAACATCTTACTTACTGCGGTCACCTACAACCGCGGTCCATGGTGCCAGCCGTAACGCTAACAAGCGAGGTGACTATGGTACTTCCCCTCTACATTTTTCCAGAAAAAGCTAGAATTCTAGAGGGAGCTCCCTGTCCTGTAGTGGACGTTTAATGGGATGTTATGATGAGGCAAGAGCCCACGCCGAGTTCCCGCCGAAAAGTCTCTGAATTTCCTTCCACCAGTATGCGACGGTAGCTTGAGCTCCGCACACGTCCGTATTTTTGTCGGCCGACTTCTTGTACGATTACGATTGATACGATTAGGGACGTGATCGATCAAAATAATATCGACACACGATGTCGATGATTTTATTTTTTGTTGGTAAGGCTAGATCGAAACCGATCGATCGTTTTTTGTTGGTGAGGTTTTTTGTTGGGAAGAAATCGGCCGAGAAAAAAATCGGTTGTGGGCGGTAGCCTTTAGTTGGTTAAGGCGTCTCCGGTACTGGCGGAGAAGACGCAAGTTCGAATCCTGTGGTTGTAAATTTTGCGATTTTCTACTTTATCCTATTATTTCGACTGTAATATAAAACTCAAAACCGTTTATTCCTTGTTGGATATTAAAATCTCTTAATGACGTCAGCTAAACTACATCGCTTTACAAACAAGGTGGCGCCATGGCGGGACAATAAAAACCCACGCGCTCTTTTAAATATGTTTGAATGTACATAAATTAATGCTAATAATTTTTTAACTTGTATAGGAACTGGAAATAGTGAAACTCCTCTCGCCATCATTGTTCGAGCAACGCCGCCAGCAAAGAAAGCGCTTCGCCGTGGAGTTGACTCGACGGTCGGTGGAGCAAGCTTTAGACGATGCCACGCTTGAAGCGCTGTCAAAGCTGGATTGGAAGCCCGCGCCCGCTGTTAAGACGCATGCGCATTGCACTAGCGTGTCGTGTGCACATGCGCCGCATTATTTGGGCGGCAGGTAAAAATTTACATTTCTAATTAATAGGATCCCCCTACGGTTTTCACTGGCAGTTACGACATGGGGTCATTCAAGAACGGGTTGACAAACTTCTCAAAGGCTGGCAACGCATTAGTACCACCCAGTGGTACGGTCAACCGCTTGTCGGTAGAAACTTTTTCAACTCTATTACCACGCCATAAGGTCCAAAAGTGTTTCTACCGATGTGCGGCCGTGTGTACCACCCCCCCAAGTGTTGCAAGTGTCTATGGGCGGCAGTGACACCATCAGATGAGCTCTGCTGTTCGTTTGCCTGCTCTTACATACAAAAAAATCTGATTATTTGAAGTTAGTAAAACGGGTAGTCTTATGAAAAAATAATGTGATTGTGTCTGTGAGTGAAAGAGAAAAAGTGTTTATAAAAGTGACAGAGAAAGTGTACGTGTCTGTGGTGTGTGAAATAGACAAAGAATGTCTGTCTGAAAGAGAGAAATAGATTGTGTTAAAGAGGAGTGTGTTTGTGTGAATGTATGTGTGAAAGAGTCTGTATGTGTGTGTGTGAGAAAGAGAAAGAAAGAGTAGTAAAAGAGTAGAAAGAGTGAAGAAAGCGCTTCGTTAGTGACGCGTTGCTTAAAGCGCTGCTGGCACAACTGGATTGGAAGCCCGCGCCCGCTGTTAAGGGGCTACCTGCCGTCCACTAGCGCTCCCATCAGTTAAAATAATAGAGGTATTGCTCGCTTAATACAAAACTTATCGAAAATCCGGAAAGACAGATTGAAGTAAAGGTACCTCTTATTTAGAACCTAGTTACCCTGTAAAATAAATTTCACTATACTAACAGATACAAAATCTGCTAAAAGTGGCCGTTTTTCGCACTTTTTGTATGTGTAACTTCAGTGAACTATATTTTTCAGAATTGATAGGTTCTAAATAAACTAAGGTATCTTTACTTCAATCTGTCTTTCGAAATTCTCGATAAGTTTTGTATTTAGCAAGCAATATTATTTTAACTTATGGGAGCGCTCACGGGAGCGCTAGTGGACGGCTGGTAGCCTCTTAAGACACATGCGCATTGGACTAGTGTGTCGTATGCGCCGCATTATTTGGGCGGCAGTTAAAAAAATTGCGATTCACATATTTCAGATTTTTCGGGGTAAGAAGAACAGGTAGTCATGAAAAAATAAAGTGATTGTGAGTGTGTGATAGAGAGTGTGTATGTGTAAAAGAGACTAAGAGTGTTTGTAATAGAAACAATAAAAAAAAGAGAAAAGAAGTATGTGTCAAAGAGAAAATTATTTTTCTTTTAGTTTATGAAAAAGAAAAGTAATGTGTGTGAAAGAAAGAAATAGAGTTTTTGAAAAAAGAAGAGAGTGTTTGTGTGAATGTGTGTATGTGTGAGAGAGAGTGTATGTGTGTGTGAAAGAAAAAGTGTGCGCGTGAAAGTCAAGAAAGCACTTTCCTTTACAGTTGACGAGCAAGACAACGCTTGAAGTGCTGTGAAAAAAAAGACAGTGTTAAAATACATCACAGAGTGTGTAAAAAAGTGAAGAATGTGTTTTACTGTGTATGTGTGTAAAAGAGAGTGTGTGTATGGGTGCGCCGCGTTCACAAGAAAGACTATCTTGCTTGACCAATTAACAGTTGGATTTTCAAATACGACTTTAAAATTTATTTAATCGCGAGTACCGTCTTACTAAAAAAAAAAATTACATTTGTTGAACACTTGATCAACAAAAGTGTTACTACAAAACTGAGTCTTGCGATCTATTGTTTGTGTTAAATACGTTTTTAACTGCTTAGACAGTGTCTAGCAAAACACGTGTTAGACGAGTGTTTAAATTTGTTTTGTAGTAAGACGATTAAGGTCGTATTAATAAATCGCTCAACTTCAAAGATGCTTTGTGCAACTGGTCGTTAATGAAACTTGCACTGCAGGACAGGGAGCTCCCTCCAGAACTCCAACAAAAACGCGTGGTACTTTGGAGGGGAAGTACCATAGTCACCTCGCTTGTTAGCGTTACGGCTGGCACCATGGACCGCGGTTGTTGGTGACCGCAGTACCTATGTAATATGGTACGATACACAGAGGACGCTGCTGCCCATCCTCAAGTTCTTTTATTTGATAATAATACAGGGTGTAAGAGGCGGTGTACCGAAAACTGAAAGGGCGTGCTCAGTCAACGAAACTGAACAACTTTCCCAAAGAAACATTTTTGGGAAATAAAATTTTTTTTTGACCTCCACATAAATTGCTCCCTCTGAGGTAGGTACTTACTTAATACTTACTTTACTGAACTTACATTGTCAATTTACTCCTAAAGTTCATAATGCCTTAGTCGCCTCTTACGACACCACACGGGTACCAGGACATTTCTAAAGTTAAAATCCCGTTCCAGGTACATAAAGTTATGCCGAGAGCTCCCTCAAACCCCGTGGATGGTCGGCGGGAAGCGAATGATGGACTCCTCAGTACAAGAAACTATATTTGAGCCCCTCGCTAAACTATTTCAGTAAGTAAATTATACAACGTGTTGACGGAATAAGCGAAACTGAGAAAATAGTTTGTTCAGAATCGAGAGTAGAATCAATTTCACGGGTTTTTGATAGGGGTAATTCTTTTTAATTTTTATTATTTAAATTTTTGCCGCTTCTAAATACTTCCGTGGCTACGCGCGCGGGGCATGAGCGGTGAGGAGGGGGGAAGTAGGCGTGGCGTGCGCGGACGCGCCATGATAGCTTAAAACTACTAGAACTACGATGAAACTTTAAAATAACAATTTCTATCTGATACGACTCGACCTGTACTTTCTCTTTTATTTGTTACATAAAGGTTCTCCTCGGTCGGCCCCTTCCTCTCTTTCCCTCAATTTTCCCTTCTATGATGTTCTTAATAAACGAATCGTGTCGTATCAGGTGGCCAATCATATTTCCTCTCCGGTTCTCTAGATAGTTTGTACGATAAATATCTTTTCTTTAACCCTTTCAAGTACCCTTTCATTTGACACCATTTCTGTCCAGCTTATACCCTCCATCCTTCGCCAACACCACATCTCGAACGCCTCCAGCATCTCTCTGTCTCTTTGTATCATTGTCCACATTTCACCCCCATAGAGTGCGATAGTCCAGATATATGATTTAATAAACCTTTTTCTAATTTTCAGTGATATCTTTTTAGATTTAAGTATATGTTTCTTCCGGTTGAAGGCGTGTTTGGCTATTGCAATTCTGGCTATTTTGTCTTGTGTGCATCGAGAGTCATTATTTATTATACTTCCAAGATATTTAAAACTATTCCCTTGCTCTATTATGTTATTACCCAGTTTAACAGGTCTATTGTTCGGTGGCTTTTTGGATGCTGTCATTTTATTTATTTTTTATTTTATTTATTTAACTTCATGCACAAATGTACATAGGCGGACTTAACGCCTAAAGGCATTATCTAACAGTCTACCTTTGGGTGATGCAGAGACAAGTTGGTAGGTGCATAATTTATAGTTAATTGATTAATGAACTGATGAGTATATAAGAATACATAAGTGTCTACGTGATAAATAAATACATATAAATAAAATAAATACATATACTTAAAAATATTACATATACATAGATATATAAATATACAATAGGTTGGAGTTAAGGCGAGAGGTAGCAACGGTCTTTTATGTGTGGAGAGTATTACGGGGTAAGTTGTACAACGAGCCAGTGCTGGAAGCGCTCCGACTCGTCATCCCACAAACGCGACTGAGGCAGGCGCCTAGAGACAATGTCTTGGAGGTTCCGAGGGCGCGAACTAACCTGCTCAAATATGCACCACTGTCTAGAGCGATAGCAAGTCTGAATAAAATGGCTGGCTCTATTGATATTTGGCATTGTTCTCTGGCGGAATTCAGAAAGCACTGTGTTTTGTCACTAGAATTTTAATGTATAATTTTGACTTTTAAATTTTAAATTTTGACATGATTATGTTATTATTATTTTTTGTTTTTACTTTAAATGGATTGATGTATTATGATGATGTACAATTTTATTTTTTTTAGCTTTACTTGACTATTATTTTTGACTGTAGCTACTTTTATCGCATTGGTTTTATTTTTACTGTAATGATAATTGTAATGTATGTAAATAAATAAGTAAATAATAATATACACACATATATATAAATATATATACATAAATATATACATTGTATATATATTTCATAAAGAAGAAGTTAGCTGGTGTCAGACAACAGTTTAAGGTAGTGGCATCGAAGTTTTACTTTGAACGAGCTGCGACTGGGAGCATTTCTAATTTCCTCAGGAAGCGCATTCCAGAGGAAAATCGCTTGAATAGTGTAGGATTGGTGACAGAAACCGGTCCGGTGGGGAGGGCACCTAAGCAGCTGATTATGGGCGTAATTCCCTGCCTCTGGGCGTAATTCCCTGCCATGCGCATCACTGAGGAATTTAAAACGTTCTTTAAGATAAGTCATTATTTTAGTCTTGTTGGCATTTATCTTTAATTGGTATTTTTCAAATATAGAATCCATGGTGCCAATCAGATTTTGTAGCTGTATATCAGTTTCTGCTAATGCAGCAATATGGATGGATTTATTTTAATAAAAATCAGTTGGGGTGTATGAGGGTTTCCGTTATTCTATTAACACGTTGTAGTTGAATCAACAGCCTCCGTGGTCTAGCGGTCAGAGCGCTCGGCTCTCGATCCGGAGGTTCTGGGTTTGATTCCCGGTGGGGACACTGTCAAACAAAAATACCTTTGTGCGACCTCCCCAGTTTGGTTAGGATGTTGCAGGATGAATCACCTGATTGTCCGAAAAGTTAAATGGTTTAGTGCTTCGGAAGACACGTTAAGCTGTTGGTCCCGACTACTATTTATGGATGCATTCGTAAAAAAATAATTCTGTGTTGTCTTGACCGACATTTTTCAAATTGGTTCTTTATTATGATCACTGTTCAAATTTTTTATCTATTAGTTTAAAGTTACTAACATTTTATTTTTCTGGCGCGATATTAATATCTTGAGGCCGCAGTCGCACCTTTCTTGTTTCGGGCGATGGTTCGGCTTACATTGCTCGATGAAGCAAGGATCTTGGAATTGACAGGACCAATCCTCCCAGCAATGTAAGCCGAATTAGTGTTTGGGTTTGGCAGGGTGTGGTTTGAGGCTCTAGTGTTATTTTTAGTTTTAGATCCACAAATCGTAAAGTAGTTAGCTTGTAAATGTGCTAATATGCTAAGTTAGTTGCTTCGTTTTGTTTTGTATGCATGGAATGTCGTACGTAGGTATTTAAATGCATCTATAAGTCTGTTTTCAATGTACCTAAGTAATATTTCCGTAGACAGCTGTTATTGGCCTTAAGGTAATAAGATCTTGTAAACAATATATATAATAAGTGCTGTTTTTGTCCCAAATAAACAATTTAAAAAAAATAGAGGGCTGTCGCCTATAGGTCTTGGTCTTAGACCGTTTCTATATGTATGCTATGAGTAAGTTTAACACCATTACTGTTGGCGTTCCAAATTAATAAAATAAAATAAACAAAAAAATCATTAGGACCCTGTATTGTGTTTTCAGGCTGTCTCCTGAGGAGGTGGAGTGTCGTATGAAGTTCATGTCAGCGGGGAGGGAGGACGTCGATGTGAGGTGTTTGGGAGACGGCAGGCCTTTTGCTATAGAGGTAACATTTTAAGTGTTTTAACACCATTCTACGAAACCCTAGCACTCTTAGACAGCCTTGCTCTCGTAAGTAATGTTGATCTCAGTACACCTGAGACGAAGTTTCTAACAGCCGCCGGCTGCTATCTGGAGATGATCATTGACCGGAGCTCAGTGATTGAGATACAGCATCCAGTGATACCGGACAGTGACCGTCTTTAAGGGGCTGCTCGGGAACACAGACGTAGGCAGAGAATTCCACTCTTGGGTCGTGCGCATTAAAAAAGATGATTCAAAGCGCTTTGTGCGAGTATGTGAAACATCAACCAATAATCTTATCTTAAGTATTATTTAACTTTTTAATGTTATTATTATTATTTTTTTGTATTCTTAGCATAAGCTTTATTATATAATTATTCTCACCTTGTTACACTGCACTTCCTACTCGTTCACCTTCTATGGATTCCTCTTCCCAAAGGTTGTCTGGAAGAGATTGCTTACAGCGATAAGGCCGCCTTTGCCCACTTTTTGTAATTTTTTGTTTTAATTTGTATTTGTTTTTTTTTAAGGTGTGCAATAAAGTGTTCATCTATCTATCTATCTTATTCTCTTTTGAAGTATGTCAACGAAACTGAAAAATCCTGAAGTAGAAAGTCGCAAAATTTCACAACTACAGGCAAGATCCGAACCTGTCAGTACCGGAGACGCTTTACCAGCTCGGCTACCGTGGTCCTGCCTGATGTTTGCCTGGAGAAGACGCAGGTTCGAATCCTGCCTGTGGTTGTGAAACTTTGCGATTTTCTACTTTGTAGATTTATCCGAACACAGGAAGTGTTCAAAAAAATCATTTTCGATTATTTATTTTTGTAGATAGCAGACCCACGCAGGCAGTTGACATCTCAAGAACTTCAAGCAGCTTGTGAAGAGATTTCCAAAGGCGATAAGGTTGTCGTCAAAGAAATCGTCTACGTCACAAAGTTAGTATTTTTTTTTACTTCGCCCGTGTGGTGCCGATAAAGAATAGTACCAACCCAACTCTACCCGTGGGTATCGTAAGAGGCAACTAAGGGCTTGTGAACCGGAGCAGTAGCATTTTTCTGTGTTATCTTTTTCTTTTTATCCATCGTTAAAAAGTTTCACAGAAACATATTTCGATGATGTTTCTGTCAAGCCGTGCGGTCCATTGAGCAAGTGCTATGCATGACGTTAGACTGCCTTTGTAAAGAAGCATTCGCGCGCCGCGGGTCATACCTACAGTGCAGATTTTAACAGGCCTGGCAGTAGCTTAATCTCCTTTAGATTGCGAATTTTATTACTAGTGTATTTTTTGGTGGAATGTTGTTGTATCCATGATAGATGTGTAACGTGGCTCCATTATTTAAATTACTTTGCAAAAGGCCTTTCCTAAAAATTGTAGAAATGACTTTTTTCAAGATATATTCTAATCATAAACGAAAAATAAAGATATAAGTTATTATTTTCTTAAGAAAATGGGAGAAATCATATAAAT
Source organism: Athrips mouffetella (assembly GCA_947532105.1). Taxonomy (NCBI): domain Eukaryota; kingdom Metazoa; phylum Arthropoda; class Insecta; order Lepidoptera; family Gelechiidae; genus Athrips; species Athrips mouffetella. Next base: position 14,707,911 of record OX383983.1, read on the forward strand.
CGGTTAAATTTTGAATGAGGAAACGGAGAATGACGAAACGTCCTTTTCGGAGTAACAAGTTTTATTCCTCCATTTTACTCACACATTGGAGGCTTTGGGGAAGCTGCAGTAAATGAAGCAGGAACAAAGTTCACTTCCAGTCGAAAGAATTGAGCTTGATTAGAAAGACAGCAGGATAGAGCTATGCGTGAGAGCAGGACGGAGCGCTACGTGTCTCTGTCGCCCCAATATCTTACGCACCGCTCCGTCCTGCAACAACACAGAGCTATGCGTGAGAGCAGGACGGAGCGCTACGTGTCTCTGTCGCCCCAATATCTTACGCATCGCTCCGTCCGGCAACAACACAGAGCTATGCGTGAGAGCAGGACGGAGCGCTACGTGTCTCTGTCGCCCCAATATCTTACGCACCGCTCCGTCCTGCAACAACACAGAGCTATGCGTGAGAGCAGGACGGAGCGCTACGTGTCTCTGTCGCCCCAATATCTTACGCATCGCTCCGTCCGGCAACAACACAGAGCTATGCGTGAGAGCAGGACGGAGCGCTACGTGTCTCTGTCGCCCCAATATCTTACGCACCGCTCCGTCCTGCAACAACACAGAGCTATGCGTGAGAGCAGGACGGAGCGCTACGTGTCTCTGTCGCCCCAATATCTTACGCACCGCTCCGTCCGGCAACAACACAGAGCTATGCGTGAGAGCAGGACGGAGCGCTACGTGTCTCTGTCGCCCCAATATCTTACGCACCGCTCCGTCCTGCAACAACACAGAGCTATGCGTGAGAGCAGGACGGAGCGCTACGTGTCTCTGTCGCCCCAATATCTTACGCATCGCTCCGTCCGGCAACAACACAGAGCTATGCGTGAGAGCAGGACGGAGCGCTACGTGTCTCTGTCGCCCCAATATCTTACGCACCGCTCCGTCCTGCAACAACACAGAGCTATGCGTGAGAGCAGGACGGAGCGCTACGTGTCTCTGTCGCCCCAATATCTTACGCATCGCTCCGTCCGGCAACAACACATAGCTATGCGTGAGAGCAGGACGGAGCGCTACGTGTCTCTGTCGCCCCAATATCTTACGCACCGCTCCGTCCTGCAACAACACAGAGCTATGCGTGAGAGCAGGACGGAGCGCTACGTGTCTCTGTCGCCCCAATATCTTACGCATCGCTCCGTCCGGCAACAACACAGAGCTATGCGTGAGAGCAGGACGGAGCGCTACGTGTCTCTGTCGCCCCAATATCTTACGCACCGCTCCGTCCTGCAACAACACAGAGCTATGCGTGAGAGCAGGACGGAGCGCTACGTGTCTCTGTCGCCCCAATATCTTACGCATCGCTCCGTCCGGCAACAACACAGAGCTATGCGTGAGAGCAGGACGGAGCGCTACGTGTCTCTGTCGCCCCAATATCTTACGCACCGCTCCGTCCTGCAACAACACAGAGCTATGCGTGAGAGCAGGACGGAGCGCTACGTGTCTCTGTCGCCCCAATATCTTACGCACCGCTACGTCCGGCAACAACACAGAGCTATGCGTGAGAGCAGGACGGAGCGCTACGTGTCTCTGTCGCCCCAATATCTTACGCACCGCTCCGTCCTGCAACAACACAGAGCTATGCGTGAGAGCAGGACGGAGCGCTACGTGTCTCTGTCGCCCCAATATCTTACGCATCGCTCCGTCCGGCAACAACACAGAGCTATGCGTGAGAGCAGGACGGAGCGCTACGTGTCTCTGTCGCCCCAATATCTTACGCACCGCTCCGTCCTGCAACAACACAGAGCTATGCGTGAGAGCAGGACGGAGCGCTACGTGTCTCTGTCGCCCCAATATCTTACGCATCGCTCCGTCCGGCAACAACACAGAGCTATGCGTGAGAGCAGGACGGAGCGCTACGTGTCTCTGTCGCCCCAATATCTTACGCATCGCTCCGTCCGGCAACAACACAGAGCTATGCGTGAGAGCAGGACGGAGCGCTACGTGTCTCTGTCGCCCCAATATCTTACGCACCGCTCCGTCCTGCAACAACACAGAGCTATGCGTGAGAGCAGGACGGAGCGCTACGTGTCTCTGTCGCCCCAATATCTTACGCATCGCTCCGTCCGGCAACAACACAGAGCTATGCGTGAGAGCAGGACGGAGCGCTACGTGTCTCTGTCGCCCCAATATCTTACGCACCGCTCCGTCCTGCAACAACACAGAGCTATGCGTGAGAGCAGGACGGAGCGCTACGTGTCTCTGTCGCCCCAATATCTTACGCATCGCTCCGTCCGGCAACAACACAGAGCTATGCGTGAGAGCAGGACGGAGCGCTACGTGTCTCTGTCGCCCCAATATCTTACGCACCGCTCCGTCCTGCAACAACACAGAGCTATGCGTGAGAGCAGGACGGAGCGCTACGTGTCTCTGTCGCCCCAATATCTTACGCATCGCTCCGTCCGGCAACAACACTGCTGCCATTCTGATCAAACTAGTTTATTTCGACTGTAATAGACTTTCGGGTGGTCTTAAATTTGATCGTTTACTTAGATTTTTTCTAGTAATTTCTTAATAGTAAAAGAATGTTTAACTTATTTCTTATTGATTCATTCGCTCCTATTTCCTTGGGACGGCTGTAGAAATTGAGACTAACTCAAACTCAATATCATTTATTCATTGTTGGATAAAAAAATCTCTATCTAATCTTGATGTGAACTCTTCGCTCTAGCCTCGGCAATGGAAGAATAATACTTGACACGTAGTCAATCATGTCTTTCATTTGCTTATGTCTGCTATTTTTCCTATGCATGTTTTCTAGTTGAATAAAGCCTAATTATCATAAGGTAAAGCGTTTTCTGTATCAATTTATTCAACTAGAATTTTTTTTCTATGAAATTATGCCTAAAAGCCCTAAAAGTGTTAAAACTGAAGACACGAAACACACGGTCATGTCGTCGACGATCTCTCGCTTTCTTCGTCCAGAGCGATTCGATGTGGAGCCTTCGATGGTTGGCTCCGACCTAAAATGGACGCATTGGCGATTTTCATTTGAAAACTTTCTTTCGGAAGAGATCAGCTCCGCGACCGAAGAGGTAAAGTACAAACTTCTCGTGAATCACATTTCACCGACAATATTTAACTTCATACGAGAGTGCGACAAGTATACCGAAGCTATCAAAGTACTAAACAATACTTATGAGAAAAGACGAAATATCACCTTAGCTCGGCATCGTCTTACTACCAGAAAACAGCAGCCTGGAGAAACTGTAGCTGAATATTCGAGAGCTCTTACCTTACTTGCTCACGATTGTCATTTTAAAGCAGTCACAGCCGAAGATCACCAAAATGAAACTATTCGTGGAGCTCTTATCGCAGGGTTGACTTCTAATAAAATAAGAGAACGATTACTAGAAAAATGTACTATGACTTTAGACGAAACACTAAATTTAGCAATTTCTCTCGAAAGTGCAGAAAGCACCTCTCATATAATAGAGTCCAATACCAGCCCTATCTCCTTTAACGCTATATCTGAACCAACTACGCAAGAGCCTCCACAACAACAAAACTTAGCAGCCACGAATTCTGCTAATCAACGTCGTAAATGTTTCTTCTGTGGTGGCAGTATTCATCAAAGGGTAAAATGCCCTGCCTTTAATGTAGTATGTCAATTATGCTCAAAAAAAGGCCACTTTGCAAATGTTTGTCGTAGCTCTGCTCACACGCAACGCAACACAAATGCAGCTGTTTCTTCGGAAGAGAACTCTCAAGTCCTTAACTTATCGACTATTTCGGCCGCTTCGCCTTCAAGCTTACGCAAAGCCACTATACCTATAACTGTTAACAATTATCGAGCTGAAGCCTTAGTTGATACAGGCAGCTCTATCAGCTTTATTGACAACAACCTTGCACAAACAATGAAACTAAAGAGGCGGCCTTGCAGACAAGCCGTGAACCTCGCATCACTGAATCATGTCTCTTATGTCGATGGAATATGCTATGCAACTATACAAATTGATCACCATATCTATAAACACCAGCCGTTACTTATTGTAAACAATCTCTGTGCGGATGTTATCATTGGACACGATTTATTAAAAAATCATTCTTCACTAGAACTTCAATTTGGAGGAGAAAAGGAGCCACTAAAGATATGTAATGTAGTTGAGGCTACTGTACCACCAGCATCCGTCTTCACGAATTTATCGCCCAATATTAAGCCTATATCAATTCGCTCCCGCCGTCACTCAGAGGAAGACCAGGCGTTTATATCCAACGAGATCGTAAATTTATTAAAAGACAAGGTAATAGAGCCTAGCGTCTCTCCGTGGCGAGCACAGGTGCTTGTTGCTGGTGGAAACAACCACAGAAAACGACTGGTTATTGATTATTCGCAAACAATAAATCGATATACTGAATTAGATGCTTATCCTTTGCCGAGCATTGACTCTATTGTCTCGCAAGTCGCCAAATATAACTTTTTCAGTCAAATTGATTTGAAGAGTGCTTACCACCAGGTACCAATAGTTCCTAAAGAGAAAATTTACACCGCTTTTGAAGCTTGCGGTAATCTGTATCAATTTACTCGCATACCTTTTGGCGTAACAAATGGAGTCGCCGCATTCCAAAGAACTTTACACTATATTATTCATAATGAGAAACTGAACGCAACATTTGCTTATTTGGATGACGTCACTATCTGCGGGAAAGATAAACAGGATCATGACGAAAACCTACGCAAATTCATGGATGCCGCAGAAAAATATAATCTTACATTGAACTTTGACAAATGTGTCTTTGCAACTGAATCTATCAACCTCCTTGGATATACAATTGATAAAAATACAGTTAAACCTGACAAGTCTCGTTTGGAACCACTGATAAGTCTACCCATACCATCGGATGCGGCAAGCTTGAAAAGAGCCCTTGGTTTATTTGCACATTATTCGAAATGGATAGAAAATTTTTCTGCTAAAATCAAGCCACTACTGCAAACAGGTTTCCCATTATCTGATGACGCAGTCAACTGTTTCAATAAATTGAAAACTGATGTTACTAAATCTGCTTTAGTCGCTATAGACGAGAAAGAGACTTTTACTGTCGAAACGGACGCTTCAGAGTTTGCTATAGCTGCTACATTATCTCAAAAAGGACGCCCCGTAGCTTTCTTTTCACGTTCACTCAATAATTCTGAAAGACGACAACCATCAATTGAAAAAGAAGCCAGCGCCATAGTAGAAGCGCTACGCAAATGGCGCCATTATTTGATCGCAAGGCACTTTTTACTTGTTACAGACCAACAATCCGTATCTTTCATGTTCAATCAGAATCACGCAAGTAAAATAAAAAATGAAAAAATAGAGCGTTGGCGCCTAGAATTATCATGCTATCGTTATGACATCATATATAGACCCGGAAAACAAAATATCGCCGCTGATGCACTTTCACGGGTATGTGCACATATGAATATTGCTTCGAGTAAATTAACAGAACTACACAATTCCTTATGTCATCCAGGTATCACGAGGATGGTACACTGGGTTCGTACAAAGAATTTGCCTTATTCTGTCGAAGAAATAAAAAGGATGACAGCAGCTTGCCCTGTTTGTGCTGAGATTAAACCTAGATTTGTCAAGAATGAGGGAAAACTCATTAAAGCCACAGCGCCCTTTGAAAGACTCAACATGGATTTTAAAGGTCCACTACCATCTAACACACGGAACCGTTACATTCTCACAATAATAGACGAGTATAGCCGTTTTCCCTTTGCCTTTGCCTGCAGAGATATGACAGCAGGAACGGTAATAAAATGTCTAAAAGAAATATTTTTTATCTTCGGCACGCCAGCATATATTCACTCCGACAGAGGCACTTCATTTTTATCAGACGAATTGAGAATTTTTCTTACTAATTTGGGAATCGCCTGCAGCCGAACTACTCCTTATAATCCAAGAGGGAACGGACTAGTTGAGCGTCTTAATGGAACACTGGAGAACAATTCAGTTGTTTTTGCGCTCAAAAAATCTGGATATAGTTAATTGGGAGGATGCGATACCAGTAGCACTCCATTCCATCAGATCTCTACTATCTACTGGGACGAATACGACACCACATGAAAGAATGTTTAATCATCCTAGAACTCACACACACACATCACTGAACGGTGAATCTATGCCAACATGGTTACTTTCACAGGGTCCGGTTCTTATGAAGAAGCATGTGAGAAATTCTAAATATGATCCAGCTGTCGAAGAAGTAGAGCTCCTGCAAAGTAATCCGGATTACTCTTTCGTGAGGTTATCAGATGGCCGCGAAACATCTGTCTCAAACAGGTCTTTAGCTCCACTTCCAGTGGTCGATGAACCTTCGTCAGAAGAAGATTATATGACTCCTGATACTGAAGAGGAAGCTATTGACAATGAAGGCCCGACTCAAGAAGGAACTGGGTTACGCCGGTCAACCCGAGAGCGCAGGCCGCCGGTGTATCTTCAAGATTATGATACCGGCTCGTTTTAAAAGGCCCAGGGTGAATGATGTGAACTCTTCGCTCTAGCCTCGGCAATGGAAGAATAATATTTGACACGTAGTCAATCATGTCTTTCATTTGCTTATGTCTGCTATTTTTCCTATGCATGTTTTCTAGTTGAATAAAGCCTAATTATCATAAGGTAAAGCGTTTTCTGTATCAAATCTCTAAAAAATGTATTTTTGCTATATTTCCGGATTTATTTATTTACAGCTTCAAATAGCCTATATTTGAAGCCTATTAAAAATCAATTTCTATAAATATGCATTTAATGCATCCTCATATCGTAGATTGACTGAACTATGGTTAATTCATCCGCTGTTATTTCCAGAGATGACTTGACCCTATTGAAGAAGGGGGAAGAGACTAAGACCAAAACATATGAAGCGCTGTGTATAAAGCTGAAGCATACTAAAGACGATGACAATATGGTAAGCTGTCCAAATTCATAATACCTATGTCGCTGATACATTGCCGAATCAGCTTTTTTACATAATGTCCATAAACCACAATTTTTTGCCCGCGGTGCCGGCAAAGAATAGTACCAAGCCATCGTTACCCGTGGGTGTCGTAAGACGCGACTAAGGGCTTATGAACTGGAGGATGGGCAGCAACATCTTTCTGTGTATTGTACCATCTTACATCCTGCGGTCACCAACAACAGCGGTCGCCAGCTGCAACGCTTACAAGCGTGGTGACTATGGTACATTTTTGCTGAAGTGCTAAAGTGGACGTTTTATGGAATGTTAAGATGATGACATAATATCCTCTTGACTCGATTTATTAACATCTTAGCGTGCCTTCTGATCTATGAAAAACGCTCGATATATTTTACCGCTACCGGTCACCCATCCTGGCTCTGACCGCTGGCAACGTTGCTTAACTTTATTGAAAGGAAACAGTGAGCAACCACCACTCGGCCACGAGCGCCTTCTAGGGTTCCGTACCCAAAGGGTGAAAAACGAGACCCTATTAATTAATATGACTGCGATGTCTGTCTATCAGCGGGCTATACTGTATCTCATGAACCGTAATAGTGAGATATTTGAATTTTTCACATATGAAAAATTTCTGTTGCTGCTATAACAAGAAATAATAAAAATTAAAAAATATAATAATCAAGGGAGGCTTCCATACTAAAAAGGTGTTTTCAGGCGATTTTTGCTCGATTATTTGTTTTAGCTCTATCGTAAAAACGGGAACAGTTTCAAACGTGAAAATTGGTATGTTTATAGTGCATAAGCCATAGAGTAACAAAAAATTATAAAAATTGGTTAAGTGCGTGTCGAACTCGCGTGCATTTAATACTCTTCAGCGTGACTGCGCGTCCATAACTAAGACGATATTTTTACCTTAGTGGTACAGAACCCTCGCACTTCGCCGATTTTTTAATTCAAAATAAGTATCCATAATTTTCCCGTGTGGTGCGGGCAAAGAATAGTACCCCACCTATATCTAACCGTGGGTTTCGTACGAGGCGACTAAGAGTTAATGAACCATAGGATGGGCAGCAGCATCCTTCCAAGTATCGTATCATGTTACATTCTGCGGTCACGAACAACCGCGGTCCATGGTGCCAGCCAGCCGTAACGCTAACAACCGTGGTGACTATGGTACTTCCCCCTCCATATTGTTCCAGCAAAAGATGGGTTATTGGAGGGAGCTCCCTGTACTGTAGTGGACGTTTCATGGGATGTCATAATGATCCATAATTTAACCTTGTTTTCAGGACGGATCGCCAATGGTGACAGATAAAGATATATCCAACATAAATTCGTATAAAAACACGGATTTGCCAGACACCAGAGTGGTTTTACAACAAAAAACGCCTATTAGAGTTTTACACAGAAGGCCACTTTTAACGAGGACTAGAAAAATACTGGATTTAGAAGCTAAAAAAATACCGGGTAAGATTTAAAAAGATCGTCTATTCATACAGTTTTTTTTTTGTTTTGAATGATTCATAATTTAGGTAAATCTCTGGGCTTATATTATTTTATTTATAAGTATTTCAGATTATTATTAGAAAAACTAATGAAAATTCACATATGATCATTTTTTTCGTTCATTCCGACGCTCACATCTGTCTGTCACACATCTATATCTCAGCAACCACTCATAGTATCGACTTGAAATTTGGAATAGTTTTAGAATATGGTTGCCCAACTTAAATGCATATAAAAGAATAAAACAATAATTAGGATTGTTAATGTAAAGGTGGCCCGAATAGGGGGGGCAAAATTTCAAATTGTGGTTACTAGGTTGAGTGGGGTATAATATGAAAGGGCTTTACTTGTACATTCTAAAATATATTTTTTTACGACTCTTGTTTTGAAGTTATGATGAATAATGTCAAAAAAAATACCGTCCCCCCCCCTCTTATCTCCGAAGTTTGTGAAAGGAAAAATCTGAATTAATTACAGTCGATAGAAGTTCATGTAAGTATTACAGCAAAAATAAAACGATCTTTCTAAGTTGCACAGTTTTTTTAGTAATCTGCAAAAAACCTTTACAAACAAATTTAGTTTTGCGGTCCCAAAAATGGACTTTATCGATTCCAAAAATACTATAGGTTTATCAGAACCCTCGGCGCGCGAGTCCAACTCGCACTTGACCGGTTTTTTTTTTCGTTTATCCAACGCTTACTAACACGTTTTGCAGCCATGACACTGTCAAAAAAAAACAAGTTTGTAAAACAATGTTATTCTTTCCGTTAAATATACTCTGGTTTTAGTGTCATGACTGCAAAATAGATTGGTAAGCGTTGGAATAAACGAAAAAATTGATGAGATTGACTTTTTATAGTATTTTTTTAATAGTTGACGAGCTTGTTTTCCGATTCATCATCATAACATCCCATGAAACGTCCACTACAGGACAGGGAGCTCCCTCCAGAATTCTAGCTTTTACTTGAAAAATGTAGAGGGGGAGTACCATAGCACAGTAAATATATAAGCTAAAGCAGTATGGAAACTCCTAACAAACGTCCAAAACAGGCGCACTCACACATGCGCACACCGCTACAGGAAAATAAGCAGTTTTCGCGCTGAAGTCAGTCGTGGGTGCTAAAAACATAATACAAACAAATAGGTACATATATAGAGTTCCTATAAGTATGTCCCTGTCCTTGTGCGATAAAAGGCGACTAAGTATCTTAATCTGCCCTTGCGTGATAAAAGGCGACTAAGTGTCCTCATCTGCCCTTGTGTCATAAAAGGCGACTAAGTGTCTTTATCTGCCCTTGTGTCATAAAAGACGACTAAGTGACTTAACCTTCCCGTGTGTCGTAAAAGGCGACTAAGTGACTTCTTAACCTTTCCTTGTGTCGTAAAAGGCGACTAAGGGTTTCGGAAAAAATTGTTTAGTTTTACGGTCCGAAAACATGCTGAAAGGAACTAAGTTGATAGAAGCACCCCAATATTTGAGTTCATCATACTATTCTTATTTCAAAACATCTGGGTTACAACCCTGACGCCCCGACGCAGAATAGTTCTTTTTTCAAAAAAAGGCCCGAGTTTCCATACTGCTTTAGCTTATATATTTACTGTGACCATAGTCACCTCGCTTATTAGCGTTACGGCTGGCACCATGGACCGCGGTTTTAGGTGACCGCAGTAAGTAAGATGTAAGATACAAAGGAGGATGCTGCTGCCCATCCTCCAGTAACCCTTAGTCGCCTCTTACGACACCCACGGGTATGTATGTATGGGTTGGTACTATTCTTTGCCGGCAATACGGCGATTATCCTATACTATTAAATAAGCAATATTTGTATAAATTTTGGTAATCGGCTTCTCGAAAACGGCTCTAACGATTTCGATAAAATTGACCGTACAGGGGTTTTCAGGGAAGAAAAATCGATCTAGCTAGGTCTCATGTCTGGGAAAATTAGTTTCTCCCGTGTTTAAGCATTTTTTTTAATACCGTGTTTTAGACGGAAACCTACAGCGCCATCTGTTGGCGGGTAGTATAGCTTGCTCACCTGATGATGTCCTAATGTTGATAGAGCGGAGCTCGGTCGCCCAGGTACTATAAATTTATTGAAAAAAATATATATATCTTTTCAGATCATCCTCAACTTTTCTGGGTCCGTTTGGTCACTGAAGCTGGTACTTATGTTAAGGTAAAACTTGAACACTATACATACACCTATATCTTTTTTATCAACCCAGATATTTGAAGAGGAGAACCACCTGAAAACTCCCAACTCCATGATAGTGAGCAAATATTCCCAAGGAACATAGGTCATATAGGTACGAATATTTCAACTTTCCATACAAACTACATCGGCTGACGGCACATTTCGTATGGGATGTCGAAATTTTTTTTTCGTATCCTTGAAACTGCCAATGAAACTGAACTACTTTCCCTAGGGGCCTTTTTGTCGTATATAAGGTCCTAATGAAATAGTGAACATAGTTTTAGTATGTTACTCAGACCATGAAACTGAACAACTTTCCCCAAGGAACATAGGTCGAAATACGAAAATCAAGCTTGACCTCAAATAGAAACTGCATCAGCTGATAGCGCATTTTGTATGGGAGGTCAAATTTGGTTTTTCGTATTTCGACCTATGTTCCTTGGGAAAAGTTGTTCAGTATCATGAGTACATGCATATTTTTTGCTATCAAGAACTAATTAAAGTCACCGTATATATTCTTCATTGTGCACAATATAACATAACAATAGTGAATTATGAAATTATCTGGAGCAAACTGCGTGGCTCAGGTGTCTCCGAGGAGGTGGTGACCCTGCCGAGATACTGGTACGGAAATCAAACGAATGCGGTGAAATGGGGCGACGCGACATCCAATGCGGTGTACGCCAAGGCGGACTTACATCTCCGGACCTTTTCAATATTTATATTGATGGGTTGATCGGGGAACTGAGAAGAACCAGGATTGGCTGCCACTTAGGTGGTGTCTGTGTCAACCAAGGAGGTTTTAGTAGCAGCTCTTGCTGCTAAGGAGGGAGCCATAAGCGTAGCACTTTCTTGCGAGGGACCTCCATACTAACTTGTATGGATTTTTTTCAAATCCTAAAAACGTAAAAATTTTTTCTTTCTCTCTGAGAAATATGTGACATGGGACTAATAAATGCTACTACCACAGTTTTTCTGGTGAAAACACTTACCATTCAGGAAAAAAACGGTGTTAAAAATCACGCATAAAATGGCTATTACGGATTATTTACGCTTCCGTTCTTAGTATTAATGATCAATTCACAAGTAAAATACTATATATTTCCACTTTCACAAACAAAGTTTATACTAAAACATTAGATTTTTAAAGATATCTTGATTTTCGTAAAACTAAACTGAGTTTTTTGACCGACTAGCATGGCGCTTTACACTTCACTAGCTCATACAGAATATGTATATGGCGGACTCTATAGTTTTTTACTCTGAGGTGTCAACAGTCTGAGTTACGCTGATGATATGGTTCTTCTTAGTCCCTCGATCAAAAGTCTAAGAAAGCTCATTAGAAAGAGCATTATGCTGATACTCATGGGCTGAAATATAATTCAGCTAAAACAGAACTTATGGTTTTTAGAGCAGGAAAGGGTCCGGAGAATGTACCAGAAGTATGGCTCACCGGTTCAGTGGTTCAGGTTGTAAGCCAGTTTAAGTACCTTGGCCATATTCTCACCGAAGATTTAAATGATGATAAGGACGTCGAGAGGGAAAGAAGGGCACTTTCGATCGCTGGCACAGAGATTTGGCAAGTGTAGTGACGCAGTTAAGCTCACTTTATTTAAAGTGTTCTGTCAATGTTTCTACACTTGCCAACTCTATGGGTGCAGTTCCATCGGAAGGCATACAGTACCATGAGGGTCCAGTACAATGATTCGTTATTATTATTATTATTAAGAATTTATTCTGAAAAATACGTATACAATTCATTTTACAATTAATATTCGCCAAACTGCATGACAGTTTGTTGGCGATATATCAGCACTCTTATTTTAATTAACAAAAACAAAGGTGCAATTTTCATTAAAAATATTTAAATAAAATAATGGGTTAGTAATAATAAGGTAATCTTAAATTTAGTTTTAGTTAAGTGTTAAGTTGTGAAATTTAAAATATAAAAATTTACGATTCTACAATTTGCTAATAATTTCATCTAATAGTCTTTTTTTAAAAACAGTTTTACTTATACTAGGATTCATCTCAAAACTGATATCATTAAAGATTTTTGGCAATAAATACATCCTTGTCCTCTCACCATAATAATTACAAGCGCTTATTTCAACATATTTCTTTCTGTTTCCTTTTCTTACTGACTTATTAGTTTCATTTATTATTAGTTCTTCTATAAAATAAAATTTTTCTAGGGCAATCAAATATTTAACTTTATGATCTACAGGAGTTATTTTACATATTTTATACAACTTGTCGTAACAGTCTTTGTTTTTTACCTTGGTCTTTTTATCTACTAGCATTCCGTATCCTCATGGGCTTACCGCGTTATTGCAGTGCCACCAGCATGTTTGCTGAAGCTCGGGTGCCCGATTTCTTTGCTATTATGCGACCGAGGATCGCTGCCTTTTGGGAACGGTTATATCGCTCGCAGAACAGCATCATAAAGTCAATCTGCGCCGAAATGGATAGTCCTATTTTTAGGTATTGGATAAGTGTCCATCAGAACCAGAACAGAAAATAAACTTGGCTTAACTTTATTGAGTTTAGTCAATTATATTTATTTAGGTAATAAGTTTAGTTTTAACTATATGGTTTTTTTTTAACCTGCAATAAAGATATTTTATTTCATTTATTTTTATGTCACTTAGCCGCTTTTTAACTTGGGGCAGTGTTCTTTGCCGGCACCACACGGGCGAACTAACTATTAGTATGTTTGTTTCAGGAATGGGCGCACGGAGAGCTAGGTCGTACGTCGCCATCTTTGTCAACAGCTGTCGGCGCAAGAACTGATATTTTAGCACTCGATGTATCTGCCGTAGACTTACCGTGGCCACATACTAAAAAATAGTCACCACGCTCGTTCACGTTACAGTTGGCACTATGGACCGCGGTTGTTGGTGACCGCAGAATGTAAGATGATACGATACACACAAGGATGCTGCTGCCAATCCTTTGGTTTATTAACCCTTAGTCGCCTCTTAGGACACCCACGGGTAGATATGGGTTGGTCGGGGTCACCATTTTGGGAACAAAATACTCCGACTCAAAGGATGTGGAATTTATTCAGCAAAACAAGAGATATGAATAAACTGAATAAATTCCACATCCTTTGAGTCGGAGTATTTTATTCCCAAAGTACTATTCTGCCCTCATAAGTTAAAAGGCGGCCTACTGACTTAATCTACCCTCATATGTAAATTTATTCACTTAGCCCCTTTTTTGATTTATAGGAGATTAAGTCACTTAGTCATGGAGATCTTTAGGGGAGGCCTATGTCCAGCAGTGGACGTCTTTCGGCTGATATGATGATGATGAAGTTACTTAGCCTCCTTTTAACTTAGAGCAGTATTCTATATCGGCACCACGGGCAACTATTGGTCAACAGCTGTCCGCGCAAGAACTGATATTTTAGCATTCGATGTATCTGCCGTAGATCTACCGTGGTGGCCTCATACTAAAAAAATATATTAAATGCCTAGGTTTTAAGATAAATTAAGTTTCTAATTATAATACTTAAGTTTAACTTTGTGTTTTTTTTTCATTATTTCATACAGAGCCTCTTTGTTATAAATTTTAAAAATCTTACCGCCAGTTGCTTAAAGCGTATTTAAAGTTAAAAATCCTTTAAGTCTATTCCTGTCTCTTTCTGTTTTGTTGGGCGCTATGGGCGGGTGGTGACCACTTAACATCAGGTGGCCCACAAGCTCGCTCGCTCACACTTGTTACTTAAAAAAGTGACAGCAATAGATTTAATAGAGCTTTAACTTTAAAGACGATTTGTGACAAAGGAATACCTACGTTAAACCCCTTACGGTCTATTAGGTCCAGAGGCTCAATTCTTAAAAATCACCGGGTGATAAAATATAACTTTTGAGACTTTAAAAATTCACATTTGCCCTGATAAACTGTTGAAAGGTAAATCAAAATACAAAAAAATACAAATCAAGAACTGCTTTATATTTTACGAATATCAATCTTTACTTTTGAAAATAAAAATCTGTGATTTTGAATTTTTTGAGTGATATTTAATCTCCCGGTGATATTCAAGAATTGAGTCCCATTTCCGCGAAAGACAACCAGGTACGCACTATCTACAAAGTGAAATTCCATTTATTTTTCTCCCTAAGCCCAGTGCTTACTCATGATAACAAGAAACTTTACTGAAGAAAAAAAACATACTATAAACAAAATTATGCAATTAGTGAATAAAAGACGGATTTAAGGCGAGGGACAGAGATGAATCCTGAGCGAGGCGAGTGATTCATGGCCCTCGATTTAAATCCCTTTTATTCAAGAGTTGCATACACTTTATACCATGACTACGAGAAAAAGAAAGATTTAAGCGAAAATATACATTTAAGGAGGTTGTATACCATTGAGATGGAGGTCGAATATATTCATGTAACAAATATTTGTTAACATGGCGCGCATGTTGCGCATCGCATTTTTTAGCGGGCACAGATTATACGCGTATTTGAGAGGTACAGACTAAACTTACAAACAGCCATCAAAAATTTATATCTTGTTACTTTAATGACAAATTAATTGTTGATTATGTAATTAAATATCATAAAATGAATATACATTCATCATATTTTCTTGAATACAGCATAATTTGTTGACCACCCCGTTTCCGGACCACCTCTTTTATATTTATGCTCTCCTGGTAGGTACTTTTTATGGTGTCCGTCTCCCCAGCAACCCGTGCGAGATATAGCCAAGTGGCATACACCAAAATTTAGTGGAAATTGGTTCATTCCATCAGTAAAGTGTCAGATTCAGTGCATCAAAACTGACGACACTACGAGCTGAAAACTTTGGGTGGCTGTAGAGACGTCTCGTCAGCCAGCCCATTCTATACAGGGAAAACTACGAAGATTACATAAAAGCAAAATAGTTCCACATTTACTGCATGTCTAGTGCAATTGATTGTAAAAAAGCCGAATCGAAAATGTCCATATGGTAGGAGCACTTCATCAATAATTATGGGTGGCTGGAGAGACGTTTTCCCAGCCAGCCCATGTGATATCTCGGAACATATAGTAGGTAGAAAGATAAAACAAAGCTTAATATTTACTACCTACTCGGAACAGTAGGTAGCAAATATTTCAAAATCCTAGCTCCACTAACTTTTGAGATATTTGTATTTTTTCATGGGCTTGCTGGGGAGACGTCTCGCCAGCAAGCCCATGCTGTAACTCAAAAAGTACTGCACGTAGAATGCTGAGCGATATACCAATAGAGAGTGCATATTTGATGCAATAAGCACCAAGAAAAGTGAGTCCCTAGGTCTTATGGTTTCGATGCTAGAAACAAAAATCATTTTCCCGCTGAAAATTTTGAATGCATGATGTGAAGTGCAACGTTGCCGTTCTGTGCAATTCTACTTGTTGCTGTTAGAGCATTCAAAAATCAATCTTGTGTCCTTATAGTTAAGAGGTCCTGTAGACGCACGTGTAGATTATTTGTAATTTGAGAATAGTTCGGGAGACGGTGTACTTAAAAGGCTGATTGGTTAACAAGAAGTTTTTATTTATTTGTGGACAACATGTGAAGAACAAAAGACATAATATGTATTTTGGCTTACGTATTTATTTAATAAATCAGTTTTCTTAACTTATTAATTACAGGACAATTTAAGAATACTTTAAAATTTTTAGTTTGTTACTGAGACCATTAAACCTACATCTCCTCCTAGAATACAGTTGTCACGGTTGCAAAAAAGAGATTGAGGCACCAGTTAGTCTTCATGTGAGCTAAAATACATATTATCTCTTTCGTTCTTAACATGTCGTCCACAAATAAATAAAAACTTCTTGATAACCAATCAGTCTTTTACTAAGTACACCGTCTCAGGAACTATTCTCAAATTACAAATAATCTACACGTGCGTCTACAGTACCTTTTAACTATAAGGATACAAGATTGATTTTTGAATGCTCTAACAGCAACATGTAGAGTTGCACAGAACGGCAACGTTGCACTTCACATCATGCATTCAAAATTTTCGGCGGGAAAATGATATTTGTTTCTAGCACCGAAACCATAAGACCTAGGGACTCACTTTTCTTGGTGCTTATTGCATCAAATATGCACTCTCTATTGGTATATCGCTCAGCATTCTACGTGCAGTACTTTTTGAGTTACAGCATGGGCTTGCTGGCGAGACGTCTCCCCAGCAAGCCCATGAAAAAATACAAATATCTCATAAGTTAGTGGAGCTAGGATTTTGGAATATTTGCTACCTACTGTTCCGAGTAGGTAGTAAATATTAAGCTTTGTTTTATCTTTCTACCTACTATATGTTCCGAGATATCACATGGGCTGGCTGGGAAAACGTCTCTCCAGCCACCCATAATTATTGATGAAGTGCTCCTACCATATGGACATTTTCGATTCGGCTTTTTTACAATCAATTGCACTAGACATGCAGTAAATGTGGAACTATTTTGCTTTTATGTAATCTTCGTAGTTTTCCCTGTATAGAATGGGCTGGCTGATGAGACGTCTCTACAGCCACCCAAAGTTTTCAGCTCGTAGTGTCGTCAGTTTTGATGCACTGAATCTGACACTTTACTGATGGAATGAACCAATTTCCACTAAATTTTGGTGTATGCCACTTGGCTATATCTCGCACGGGTTGCTGGGGAGACGGACACCTTTTTATGTTGTGCCCCTCCTAGCCTCCAGCTGCTGTCCTGCTCTTGAAAACTCATGTTCTCCTGGTACTCCGTATTGAGTCGCTGCTCTTAAGGTTGTGAGATGGAGGTGGAATGTGTTCTAAATTCAAATACCAAAATAGTGATTTAAAAGGGCTTTTTATTCACTGTTTTCAGTGAGTAAAAGAATCTTTTTAGAGGGGGAATGGTATAAACCTTTTCAACTCCCTACTAAAGTGGTCACGTGATCGACTCTTTTTGTATAGGAAGTCAAAAAAAAATTTCAAGAATAAATGTAAATTAATGATTTTCTAGCTACATTATTACCCAATAGCGCTAATTGGTCACCTACAATTTGGTGGTAATAAGGACCTACTTACCTCACAATCGAGATGTAAAGCAGAGTAATTAGCTCGGGTGTAAGCATCAATTGCACCCTACAACTATAGGCGCCCTCGCTGCGCTCGTGCGCCTAAATATCTCGGTCTGCAATTGATGCCTTACTTACAGCCCTTGGCTACTAATCTACTGTTAAGACTTCGCTATTAGTATGTAAAAAGGTGAAATCTATAACAATTTCACAAAGACAAACGGTAACCTTTTTCGTAATTTGAATGTCTATCTGTCCACGGGCTACAACATGATGTTTATTTTTAAACTCATCAGCACGGAAGCAAGCTTTCGATCGTCCCATTACGATAAGTATGTTAGTAAAACGGGGGGACGGCGCGTACGCAGTCCCCACTACCAAAAATTACGCACCCGAGATATCCACATTAGGGATATTCGCAGGGGTCAGCCCAACCGCAGTGCAATGGGAAGGCCTCGCCCTGGGGGAACCGCCTTCATGATCACGATATCCCCTGTGCCAGGTAAAGCCGCGATTACACCTGCTTGAATTTGACGACTGAATAAGAAATCTACCTAGGAGGCTACGTAGAAAAAGACGTTTGTGAATTCAGAGTTCTAGCTAGGAAGCTAAGTAGAAAAAGTGCCTACTAATACAGTTGCTGAATAGTGATGTTCCGATAGCGATAGTTTCGCTGTCGGTAGTTGATCTTGAAATACAGTAACTCTGTTGAATAGCCTTATCGAAAATAATTATTGTACAATAAAATACTATATATTGTTAAAAAATGGCTGATACAACCTCAAGACAAATACAACCGATAATTGAAAGAAGAAAAAATTACAGACAAACTTATTTGCGGTCTTAAAGATGGGCTTTATTGCTTTTAAAAATACTACAGAAATATCGAATCGCTCGAAGCGAGAGTCTGCCTCGCTCTTGACCGTTTTTTTAATATAAGTATATTTTTTGTTCGATAAGTTGAATTAATCATTCGCACTTGGACATCACTAAACATGAAGTAAAGGAGTTAGAAGGTTTAGTGATGTGAAAATTTTGCGAATGATTAATTCGAATCGAACAACTTGTCCATGAAAAATAAAAATGAAGCATAATCTTGGTTTAATAATAAGTACTAATAATAAACTTAAAAAAATTCACTATAAAAAAATTGTATACGACTGTTCGGTTGAGTTAAGGAGTGATCACAGCTAGCTGGATTCAAAGACTAATACGGCATACATTGCTCGTTGAAGTAAGGATAATGCAATAACATAACCAAGCCTCCCAGCAATGTATGCCGAATTAGTCTTTGAATCCAGCTAGATGTGATCGTGGCTTTAATAGGCTGACAATACATTTCCGTGATGTTTTTATTTTTATTTAGCTTAAATGGACAAATGAGACTTGAACATTGCCGTGCCAAATCTTATGAATGAGAGTATTTCTGATCAAACAAAAACAATGGCTGTGGTAAATGAAGTGGATACATTTTTTCTCTTTTTAGGGTTCCGTAGCCAAACGGTAAAAAACGAAACCCTTCTAGATTCGTCATGTCTGTCTGTCTGTCCGTCCGTATGTCACAGCCACTTTTCTCCGAAACTATAAGAGCTATACTGTTGAAACTTGGTAAGTAGATGTATTCTGTAAACCGCATTAAGATTTTCACAAAAAAATAGAAAAAGAAACAATAAATTTTAGGGTTCCCCATACTTGGAACTGAAACACAAAATTTTTTTTTTCGTCAAACCCATACGTGTGGGGAATCTACGGATAGGTCTTCAAAAAAGTATATTGAGGTTTCTAATATCATTTTTTTCTAAACTGAATAGTTTGCACGAGAGACACTTCCAAAGTGGTAAAATGTGTGTCCCCCCCCCTGTAACTTCTAAAATAAGAGAATGATAAAAATAAAAAAAATATGTGATGTACTCTATCATGCAAACTTCCAAAGAAAATTGGTTTGAACGAGATCTTGTATGTAGTTTTTTTTAATACGTCATAAATCGTAAACCGCAATTTACCTTTCATTCTATCAACTCAAATAAAAATTTTAGTTACTTACATCACATAATAAAGTTTTTTAGCTATAAAAATACCATAACATTTACTTTTATACTTACAGGTTTATACGGAACCCTCAGTGCGCGAGTCCGACTCGCACTTGGCCGGTTTTTTCTAGTCTAGCAGGTGCACATAGTCATTCGCCGTAACTGAACAACTTTCAGTGAATAAAACTATCAGCCTCTTCATATAAAATTGCAAATGGACAGTTTAGCCACGATCACATCTAGCTGGATACAAAGACTAATTCGGCATACATTGCTGGGAGGCTTGGTTGTGTTATTGCAATATCCTTACTCAACGAGCAATGTATGCCGAATTAGTCTTTGAATTCAGCTAGGTGTGATCGTGGCTTTTTTGTGGAAAAGAGGATTATTTTAATATTTTCTGAGTTTTATTTACTGAAAATTATTCAGTTACGTTGACTGATCACGCCCTTTCAGTTTTCGGAAACCAGTCCCTTAGACCATGTATTGGTCAATTTAATTTCGATGCGAACACGAAATTAAATTAAAATTAATCATTCGCACTTGGACATCACTAAACCTCCTTACTCCCTTCAAGTAAAGAACTTAGGAAGTTTAGTGATGGGTAAATTTTGCGAATGATGATGAACAACTTGTCGATAAAAAATAATTATTATTCATGGTGTAATAACAAGTACTAATAAACAATTTAAAGAAATTCACTATAGATTAACATCGATACTTGAAAGGTTCCGATATTTTCTATACGACTGTTCGGAAGAGTTAATAAACCTGCTTTGCGATAAAAAAAAATCGTAAAATGAACTAGGTAACTCTACACTGCGCGTGGCTTGACACGAACTTGGTCGGTTATTTAGTATCGATTATTACCGGTACTTTTAAGAATTCGATGTTCTCGATATTTTCTATAAGAATATTCGGTAGAGTTACTGTATTTTTAAAATTCAACCATCGATACTGAAACTCTCGTTATCGAAGCAACACTTATTCAATAGTTTTCAAAATTTACGGTTCGGTTAGGTACTGAATCAATCGCCAGTTAAAGCGCGACGGAGTCAGATGTGTCCGTGTAGAATACTTGACTAGTGCAACACTGTTAGTTTTGAATATAGAGGTCTTTAATTGTTTTTCTAGTAGGAGCGCTTGTTTTAAGTGAAAAAATATACCATCAGTTAGGCCATTTTTTTTTCGACAAGTTGTTCGATTCGGGTCAATCATTCGCATTTGCCCATCACTAAACCTCCTAACTAAGTGGCTTCCTATGTTCCGATGTAATTTTTTGGTGGTCATTTCCTCCGAGGCAAGTTCGCCCGGTTGGGCATTTCGCCCGAAAGTATTCATTGTTAGTCGAGGTCTTTTAAAACCATATCCAAAAGATAATGAGAAACTATGGCAAACAATAAATAAACTTACATACAGAAATAAAAAATCCAAATAAGATCAATAAACTTCTAGATAAAAAGAATTGACTTCAGCATTTTGTTACTGTAAAAATATCGTTGGCCGAAAATATTTTACTTAAGACTGCACCACGTAAAAACTACCAAAACGGCAATCACGGTTTAATATTGCTTACATATTTAATATGATTCTTTTTAAAACCATTACGATTACGACATACATTTTTAGTATGGCCGCGCGAAGTCTAATAAATAGCTCAGACACGCGGCCGATACCCACAAGAGCTCGAAGTAAGACCACGTCAGTTTGCACCGCGACGCGCCATAATTATAGATCGCGTTTCAACGTATACACATTCTCTGCTTTCATAGTGTAACAAGGTAACTTTGTTTTTTACTATTTTCTAAACTAAGATATTTCTTTCCTTGTTTTTATAAAATGTTTGTTTTAGAGAAATGGGAAAGCGCAAAGATAAATATTATGTATCCCGTCAAAAATTCCAAAAAATATCTATTCCTTTTACCAAGTAAGTACCTACTTATATACCATACCTAGGTAGTTTTGTTTTGTGATGGGTGACTGGTGATGAAGGGTAGGCGGAGGAAGATAGGTAGATGATGGGTGATCGGTCAGAAGGGTTAGCAGAGTGATAGATTTTCGGTACGTGATTGATGTCCGGACGAAGATGGGTGACCGGTGGATGATATTGATGGGTGACCGGCGGAAGACGAGTCAATGGTAGATGATGGGTAACCGGTAGATGATGGGTAATCGGCAGTGGTCGGAATAGGTAGAGCTGTTTAGGGTCGATGATCGGAAACTTGAACGTGCTGCTTGCTACATTATTTCGTCAGGTCTGTTAGATTTTCCTCTTGAGACGGATTTCCATGGCATGGCTTTTCAAAATAAGACTGCCTTTTGATCGTTACTATTTGTCCTTTGATCTTTCGATCACAAAAACAACGAAATGTACGACGATGGCACGGATTTAAATGGATTACTTCTTTAAAAGATGCAAACGGCGCCAAACGTAGGCAGGAAACAGGCTACATTATTTCGTCAGGTCTGTAAGATTTTCCTCTTTAGACGGATTTCCATGGCATGGCTTTCCGAAATAAGACTGCATTTTGATCGTTAGTATGTGTCCTTTGATCTTTTGATCACAAAAACCACGAAATGTACAACGATGGCACGGATTTAAATGGATTACTTTTTTAAAAGAAGCAAACGGCGCCAAACTTAGGCAGGAAACAGGCTACATTATTTCTTCAGGCTTGTTAGATTTTCCTCTTGAGACGGATTTCCGTGGCATGGCTTTCCAAAATAAGACTGCCTTTTGATCGTTAGTATGGATCCTTTGATCTTTTGATCACAAAAACAACGAAATGTACAACGATGGCACAGATTTAAATGGATTACTTTTTTAAAAGAAGCAAACGGCGCCAAACGTAGGCAGGAAACGGGCTACATTATTTCGTCAGGTCTGTTAGATTTTCCTCTGATTTCCATGGCATGGCTTTCCGAAATAAGACTGCCTTTTGATCGTTAGTATGTGTCCTTTGATCTTTCGATCACAAAAACAACGAAATGTACATCGATGGCACGGATTTAAATGGATTACTTTTTAAAAGAAGCAAACGGCGCCAAACTTAGGCAGGATGATTGTTGATGACTGGATGAATGATGATGATGAAAGGATGATGAGTGATGCGCGGATGATAGTTGATCAGTGGATGAATGATGATAAGTGGATGATAAGTGATGCGCGGATGATAGTTTATGAGTAGATGAATGATGATGATGAGCGGATGATGAGTGATTTTCAGATGATAAGTGATGCGCGGATGATAGTTGATCAGTGGATGAATGATGATGTGCGAATGATGAGTGATGCGCGGATGGTACTTGATGAGTGGATCAATGATGATGAGTGATGCGCGGATGATAGTTGATCAGTGAATGAATGATGATAAGTGGATGATGAGTGATGCGTGGATGAGTGGATGAATGATGATGAGCGGATGATGAGTGATTTTCGGATGATAAGTGATGTGCGGATGATAGTTTCTACCACCATGTCATTAAGTCTAAAGTGTTTCTACTGACGTGCTGTTGAGTATACAAACTTGAAGAGCTGTTCCCTGTCGCCCCTCGCTTCCCCTCGAGTAACCCTCCGTTATACAAGCGTTGCGCTACTGGTAGACTTATTGTTTACTGAGCTATATTAGTAGAGTTCATTGAAAATACCTTGAGAGAAAAAAGTTCCATTCAAAACACAGTTTTTTAAAAGGTGGCGTTTCCTCCGAGCGGGCGAGAACGCGTCTTGGGTGAAATGACGCACTACGACTCCGCGTGGACTGCGCGCATGTGTGTGTTCGATCATACGCACACTGTTGCTTCCGACTCGACGCGAAAACTAAACAGTTTTGATCCTATACATTTTTTTATGAAGGGGACAACTGATTATGACATGAATTGAAAATGCTGTCAGGATTACAAATTATCTCTTTTAAGGAAGTCTAACAAAATTACGGACAAGTACAAGGTGTCAAACAATCTCCTGAAAACTTCATGAATGGACTCACACCATGAAAAATTAACGATTTACACCATACATACATCTATACACAACAAAAAAAAATGTTAAAGTGCGAGTCGGACTCGCGCATCGAGGGTTCCGATATACCCACCTATAGTATTTTTAGAAGCAATAAGGTCCATTGTAAGGACCGCAAAACTAAATTTGTTTGTAAAGATCTGTTGCAAATTTCCAAAAAAACTGTGCTACTTAGAGAGATTGTTTTTTTTCTGAATTATTCACATAAACCTCTATGGGCTTTAATTAGTTCAGATTTTTTCTTCGGCAAACTTCGGGGATAAGGAAGGGGGGAAGGTATTTTTTAAAACTTTTTTCATCATAACTTGAAAACTAAAGCTCAAGTCAGACAGAGGCGGTATGATTGCGAAAGTGGTCCGGGGCGGTTTGGCAGGAACAAAATACCGCGCCGCGACCGCTTTTCAATGTGACAGGGTGCATAAGAACTCATACTTTACAAAAAATACCGGCCCCGGAACGCTTCCGCTACCGCCTATGTGTGACGCGGGCTTAAGAGTCGTTAAAAATATAAAGAACTATTTTGGAATGTACAAGTGAAGCACTTTCATATGATACCTAATTTGACTTACGACTGACAATTAAAAATTTTGACCTACCCATTTGGGCACCCTTTACCAAAATAATATTATAATTATTTCAATTGCAATAAAGTAAGACATTCGTATTCTAAAACTACTACTACTACTAAATATAAAAGTATAAACGAGTTTTTAGCTTGCTTTTCAATTTATTTTAAGGTCATTAAAAATACTCATCGAAGCCTTTATACAAAGTATCTGAACATATCAGTCGCGCTTTAAAGTGTACCAGCACAGAAAATATAGAGTTATACTAACGTATAGCACAACTAGTGAACTGACTATGATCCCTACTATGTTGTGTCTTTCTTCCTATGTTCCTTAATAGTGATGTACAATTATTTCAAGAAGCAAAAATCGAAATATTCGAATGTACTACTTAGTACTATCCAAATAATCTTTTGTCATTCAATTGTTATTTTTCATTGGAATCATTATTCGCTTTTCGTACGGTTTTGAATGAAAAATTTATTCTAACTAAAAGAATGAATAAAGCACTCAAATTCTTTATGTTTACTTGACTGGTGCAACCTAATTTTATTTCCTTGTTTGTTTTTTAGTATACCGGTAATTCTGTGGTTTTTTTTTGTAGTTATTCTAGTGTTTTTCTATACAACATAAATTAGCCCTTATTAATATTTTCCGTACGATGAGGTGTTCTATTCGTATTGGCCCTTCACTAAAGTTCCTTACTGCGTTGCTTACTATGCGGCTTACTCAGTTAGTGACTGACTTAGTTCCATCTTTCTACCTTCCTTTCCTACGTAGGAGACTAACTGACTAAGTGTGTGAATTCAGTCAGGTGTGATCGGCCCTTAAGTATGCGTGAATCAACTCTACTCAGGGGGGTCATCAAACGAGAAAAAATCTCAATAGCGCGATATAGAAAACGCGACGATCCATGCAACGCCACCTCACGGATTCCTCCGAAAGTGTAGTCGGCGTCTTAATTAATTGGCCTTTGGTAGAGATGAAAATTTAAAATTCAACTTCTCATTACAGAAATAACGTTGCTATAACCAAAATATTATTTTATTTTTCATTCTAGCTGCACTTCTTGCCCCTAAATTAAATTATAGAGTCATTGTAGAGCCATACAACGTTACACGTGTTGACGGATAAAATGGGAACTAAACCAGTTGTATGCTATTCAGCATTATTACTGGGCAACTAGCGCCACCGTCTAGCTGTAAAAATAAACTTGTAGTTTATTCGTCTCTACATTGGTATAATAATAAATGATATATTGACAGTGATATTATTAATCGAATTAAGTGTTGAGCAAAACATTCCGGGTTATTTTTGAACCCTAGTTATATTCAAGTAAATTACTCAGTAAACATATCTCAACAGCTGTTCCAAAGAAAAATGGGTCGAAATCAGTTTCTTTTTTTCTATGCTATTTCCTATCCTACTAATATTTCCTACCAATATTATAAACGCGAAAGTTTGTAAGTATGTATGGATGGATGGATGTATGTTATTTCACGTAAAAACTACTAAATGGAATTTAATGAAACTTGGCACACATATAGGTTAGGTATGGGTTAGGTCCTGGAATAACACATAGGCTACTTTTTACCGCGGGAAAACACTTCATTCCCACGGGAAAACGCATTTAATGCGGGTGAAACCGCAGATTCTGCGCAGACGAAGTTGCGGGCACCAGCTACTTTTATAATAAACCCTGCTCTTCTAGGGCCCTGATACAAGTGGCTTTCTAGTATTGCAAACGCTATAGAATAGAATAAAAATGTATGGGATTGACATTAGCTGTCACGCAACATTTCGTTAGCTACAAACCCATACATTTCACTCGTTCCACTTCAATCCCCTGGATCAGTCCCCCAGGGGACTACACAGCACTCAATGTTCCACTTAATATACAGGGTGTTAATTTAAATGCCTGCCATAGCTCAGGGGCGCGTTCAGTATAAATAACTGAACGACTTTCCCAAAGAAACGGCTTGATCCTGTTACATAACTATATTAGATAACCAGCATTCTGAGAGGAAAAAATATTCCTGTAAAAAACTTGGTTTTCTAATGGAAATTTTTGTTCCTTGTAGATAACCAAGTTAGATAACCAGTATTTTACAGGGAATTAAAAAATACTGATAGAAAACTTAGTTTTCTTATGGGAAATCCTACCTTTTCACTAAAACAACAAAATATCGATAATAATTACTTCGAATAAATGAGAAATACGTACGCTGAAATAGAATTTCGGGATTTCATTGAATACAACGTGTCCCAGATAGAAGAGTCAAGCTGAATGCCGAAGGTGGAAACCCCCAGGGGTACCCGTATCACCCCCATGTATTTTCCGATAAAAAGCGTAGTTTAGGAGCTACACCTCTTTTTAGTGTCTAATGTAGTCTAATAATCACAGGAAGCAAAGAAATATTAGGTTAGCGAGACTTATAAGAAAAACGTGCGCGTTATCATTACACTCTCGGCTCCATTACGACCCTGCGGCTCAGAGGGCCAATTCTTGATTTTCGAGATTTTTAAAATTAAAATAAGCCCTGTTAAACTCCTCAAAAGTCTTCTTCTTCTTCCGGCCTTGTCCCATTTTTAGCTGGGGTCGGCTCTCTTAATCTTTTCTCGCCAGAGTCGTCGGTTCTGGGTCGTCACGGGGTCTAAGTTCTCACTTGCGAGGTCCTTTTTTATAACTGACATCCATGTGAGTCGGGGTGTGCCGCGGCTTTTTGGTCCCGAGTCAAGCTGTAGCACTTTTTTGGTCATGTGTTCGTCCGGTCTTCTCATGACGTGGCCGTACCAGCGAAGACGGGACTCTGTGAGTTTGTCTGGCATTGGTCTGATTTTGAAGCTACCTCGGATGTATTTATTTGGCACTTTATCTAGCATTGTGACCCTTGCTGACCACCTAAGCATCCTCATTTCCGCAACGTGCATTTTATTCGACTACTGCTTCTTAATTGGCCAGCATTCTGCGTCGTAGGTCATAGCAGGTCTTACTGCTGTTTTATAGATTTTGCCTTGCTGTGAGCATCACAGAGTACGCCTGTCAGATCTCTCCATTTTTGCCATCCAACTTTTATGCGGTGTGTGACATCGGCGTCTATGCTGCCGTCGCTAGATGACATGCAACCAAGGTACTTAAAGTGGTCCACTGTTTTTAGGGTGGAGCTTTGGAGGTCTATTGAGCGGGTGGCTGTGTTGGATTCGGAAAATTTACAGTGCATGTGCTCCGTTTTCTCTCTACTGATCTTAAGGCCCGCGTTTTCGAGTGATGATCTCCACTTTTCCAAGAAGGTTTCTTGCAAGGCGACCGGATCTTCATCAGTTAGGACGACGTCGTATAACTCCTCAAAAGTAAGGATCAATATTTGTTAATTATAAAATAATGTTCAGTTTTAAAATAACCATCATAACAATTTGAGTTTTAACAGTTTATCGTTGCCTTTTTTAATTTTAAAAATCTTAAACATCACCCGGTGACTTTCAAGAATTGGTTCCCAGGTTGAATATCGGCTGATAAAATATCACTCAAAAAATTTAAAATTACAGATTTTCCTTTTCAAAAGTGATGATTGATAATCTTTAAATATAGTGTTTGATTGTTAATTTCGATGAATTATGATTTACCTTTTGATGGTTTAACAGTATTTGAATTTTTGAAGTCTCAAAAGTGATATTTTATCACCCGGTGATGCTGCAATTCCTGAGTCTTGAGCGCCATCCAGTTGAAACTGAAAAGGTGGTTGAAAACTCCCTATTTTTCTGGCTAGATATAAAAGCAAAGAGCAGAAGTAACTGGTTTTTAGGGTTCCGTACCTCTAAAGAAAAAAACGGAACCCTTATAGGATCACTTTAATGTCCGTCTGTCTGTCTGTCTGTCTGTCAAGACCCTTTATCTCACGAACGGGTAAAGGTATCAGGTTGAAATTAATACCATATATTAGGATCCATGAACCACACAATATCTGAAAATTTAAATTTTTTACAACGACGCAATCAAAAGATATGGCATTTTATGTCCTTATCTCCATACATTTATTCAAAAATGCAAAACCTACAGGGTACTTCCCGTTGACCTAAAATTATGAAATCACAGTACAAATAAAGGGAAAAGTCTGAAATCATTAAATATTGCAACTTTTCTCACAACTAATGGTAACCAATTGTGGTGAGCTCCCGTTTCAAGAACATTCATATAAGAGAGGGGTCAAGTTGGATGGTCGCTGAGGCGATTTTTGTTTTAAGTAGGTCTATTTAAAAACGGGAACACTCACAAACTTGAAAATGGGTATGTTTATAGTGCATAAGCTATAAAATAACACCAAATAATAAAATTTGGTCAAGCGCGTGTCGGACTCAATAAATACTGAAATTTCAACTAATACAATTATGTTTATGTGGTGGTACGGAACCCTCAGTGCGCGAGTCCGACTCGCACTTGGCCGGTTTTTTTATGGTGTATAAAATATATTCAATCGTGTTTCAGAGTCAGCCATCTTCTTGGAAAGATGCTTAATTATCACATTTTTAGGGTTCCGTACCTCAAAAGAAAAAAACGGAACCCTTATAGGATCACTTTGTTGTCCGTCTGTCTGTCTGTCAAGACCCTTTATCTCACGAACGGGTAAAGGTATCAGGTTGAAATTAATACCATATATTAGGATCCATGAACCACATAAGATCTGAAAATTTCAATTTTTTACAACGACGCAATCAAAAGATATGTCATTTTATGTCCTCATCTCCATACATTTATGCAAAAAAGCAAAACCTACAGGGTACTTCCCGTTTACCTAAAATTATGAAATTTGGAAAGAAGCTAGGTCTCACAGTACAAATAATGGGAAAAGTCTGAAATCATTAAATATTACAACTTTTCTAACAACTAAAGGTAACCAATTGTGGTGAGATCCCGTTTCAAGAACATTCATATTAGAGAGGGGTCAAGTTGCATGGTCAAAGAGGCGATTTTTGTTTTAGTTCTATTTTAAAAACGGGAACACTTACAAACTTAAAAATTGGTATGTTTATAGTACATAAGCTATAAAATAACAACAAATAATAAAATTTGGTCAAGCGCGTGTCGGAAACAAAAAACTAGCACATTAACTTACTGAAATTTCAACTTATACAATTATGATTATGTGGTGGTACGGAACCCTCGGTGCGCGAGTCCGACTCGCACTTGGCCGGTTTTTTTTTTCACGGCCATATATTCATTATTTCGTTAAAAAACTGCTCAAGTGAAGCGTTGGTCTTATCAGCCCCTATAACGACCGATCGCACACTATTTACTTTTTTAATTAATTAAAACTGCAAAGATATTTCATAATGTATTTTAAATCTTAAAATATGGGTGTTTGTACACTCAACAGCACGTCAGTAGAAACACTTTTGGACCTTATGGTGTGGTAATAGAGTTGAAAAAATTTCTACCGACGAGCGGTTGACCGTACTTCTGCTTTCACAACCGATATAAATGTCCAGGTGTAAAGTACCAGCTCTTTTTGCACGGGCGGTTGTCTTCTTTAAGCGGAGGTGGCAGTTCTATTGGTTTGACCTGTAAAAGAGGCGAAACAGTTATTTAATAGGAGAGACGAAGGCTCAGAGTAATCACATCATTATCATCATAACATCCCATGAAACCTCCACTGCAGGACAAGGAGCTCCCTCCAGAACTCCAGCAGAAATGCGTGGTAAGTAATTTGTAGGGGATTTATCATCTTGTAAGCGTTGCGGCTGGTAACCGCAGTATGTAAGATGGTAGGATACACAACGCTGCTATGCAATTCCGTGTATCGTACCATCTTAGATACTGCGGTCAACATCAACAGCGGTCGCCAGCCGCAACGCTTATAAGCGTGGTGACTATAATGGTTAATCCTCTCCAAAGTACCACACGCGGTTTTTGCTAGTCTCGGGGGAACTCCCTGTCCAGCAGTGGACGTTTTATGGGATGTTTATGTAAGAGCCTCAAATAAATCAGCCGTGTCTAAAGGGCCCATAAGCCGTGTCTAGACACTACATACCTACATCGAGCGTGAATATGAAATTGGAAGCTCGCGTAGGCCTGCATGCATACTCAGTACAACAACACATAGAACAGTCAACATAGTTCGTATATCAACTTTTGTAAATATGTATGTGCAATAAAGAATATATACGCAGTAAGTAAGATGGTATGATACACAGGAGGATGCTGCTACCTATCCTGCAGTTTATATAACCCTTAGTCGCCTCTTACGACATGCACGGGTATGTATACAGGGTGTTAATTTAATTGCGTGCCATAGCTTAAGGGGTGTTTCAGTTACGATAAAGGAACACAAGAAAAATATAAAAATAAATCCTACTGAAAAAATAAATAAAACTGCATTGAAACTTAACTAACGCGGAGCAACGTCGCTAGCGCGCGAGTATCAGTGAATAAGGTAGGCACATCATCATCATATCAGCCGAAAGACGTCCACTGCTGGACATAGGCCTCCCCTAAAGATCTCCATGATGACTACATAACTGAAACTCTTTCGTGCGCTTTTGATAGCGCGCCCATTCGCGCGGTCATTACCCTCCGCGTAAGTTTAGTTTCAATGGAGTTTTTTTTTTTGTAGGATTTTTTTTATAATTTTTTTGAGTTTCTTTATCGTTACTGAACCACCCCTTAAGCTATGGCACGCAATCAAATTAACACCCTGTATATATTCTTTATTGCGCACAAATAACATAAAGTTGTCAAATGAAAATTGTTCACAAAGGCGAGCTTATCTCTTTAAGAGATCTCTTCCAGCCAACCTATCAGGTGTGGAAGAATGTCATTAAAACGGGCACAAGGATGTGCGTTAATACTCGTAATCGTGATAAGAAATTTTTAATTAAAATAAAAGTTTAAAATACAGTATAATAAAAAATAGGGATAAACCTACTTAAATTACACACGAATAATACTTATACCTAATCACAGTATATCATATATAAAAATTGATAAACTTACTTAAAAATACATAATAATAATACATAGACACAATACATAAAATAAATACATTACTCAAGATGATATTGATGGACTGCTTTGTATAGCCTTTGGAAGTTTGTTCCATAGTCGCACAGCATGGGAAGAAAAGGAGTTAAAAAAGAATTTGGTGTTCGCTCTAGGACACCCCAACATCGTAGTGATGCAGTCGCGCCTAGAGCGGGGATCAGGAGGTAAAAGTTGGAAGCGGGAAGAAAGGTAGTCAGGAGTCGCAGGGTCATTCAAATCTTATACAGGACAGATAGTATGTGCACATTACGACGAAGTCGGATAGGTAGCCACTTTAATTGAGCGCGAAATTCGGATACATGATCATATTTGCGAAGACCAAAGATGAAACGAATAGCCAGGTTTTGTAGGCGCTCAAGTTTGTTCAGCAATTCTTCAGTCACATCAAGGTAGCACACATCAGCGTAGTCGAGAATGGGAAGGTGTAGAGGTAGAGCTTGTGCAAGCAAGATTTTAGTTTGAAAGGGAAGGAAGTACTGGAGTCGCTTAAGGGAATGAAAAGAGTAGTGCATGCGCCTACTCACCTCACTAACCTGCGCTGCCGCTGACCATGATAGGTCACGGTCTATGATAATCCCTAGGTTTTTTGCTTTGTCAGTGTAGGGAATACAGACTCCGTCGTATAACACTTTTGGCAACACTAAATCCCCCAACCATGGGATGGTAAAATTCTTTGCCGGCACCACACGGAACATAACTGTATGATAGTACTATTACCTTACTTTTTGACGGTGGTACGGCTTTAGTGCAAAGTCCGTCTGGGGAAGTACCACCCTCTTGTTTTTTTCTGCCGCGAAGCAGCAGTGTTTGCACTGCTGTCTTTCGGTTTGAAGGGCTAGGGAGCCGCAGTGAAATTACCGGCACATGAGAGATACCATCTTAGTTCTCAGGGTGGGTAACGTGCTTTGCTGTCTTATTAGTGTCAAAATGTGCAGTGGTGACCACTTACCATCAGGTGACCCTCCTGCTTGTTTGTTTTTTTTTAATTTAAATAATATATTAAAACAATGACAACAACTTATAAAAACAATGCGTTTATCCGTACATTGCATAGCTCGTCGACGATAGTCCGCGCTTGTAGAGTAGGTTGGTAAGTTAAGTATTACTGCTGTAGTTATCATATTAAATATGTGTACGTAAGTAAGGTGTTCACTACTTTTATGAAATCTCATTGGTTCACTAGTAACATCTGTGGTATGTATAGGCCCAAGGAGGTTTTAGTAGCAGCTCTTGCTGCTAAGGAGGGAGCCATAAGCGTAGCACTTTCTTGCGAGGGACCTCCATACTAAAATGTATGGATTTTTTTCAAATCCAAAAAACGTAAAATTTTTATCTTTCTCTCTGAGAAATATGTGTCATGGGAGTAATAAATGCTACTACCACAGTTTTTCTGGTAAAAACACTTACCATTCAGGAAAAAAACGGTGTTAAAATTTTTAAAGATATCTTGAAATATGTGTCATGGGAGTAATAAATGCTACTACCACAGTTTTTCTGGTGAAAACACTTACCATTCAGGAAAAAAACGGTGTTAAAACATTAGATTTTTAAAGATATCTTGATTTTTGTAAAACTAAACTGAGTTTTTTGACCGACTAGAATCGACTAGACTTCATACAGAATATGTATATGGCGGACACTATAGTTTTTTACTCTGAGTATAGGCCTTTACCTTAGCTACTCTCTTCTCTCCTTGCCTTATCCTGTACTTTTCGCTTGTGAAATATGGTTCCATTGCGTCGATAATTTCTCGTTCTTGGATTTCTGGACCAAACCTTAGAAAGCAAAATAATGAATAAAGATTATGTCGACCGAATACAAATAAGTACACCAAAATGTTCCAACAGAAGCCCTTAAGAGGTTACCCCCAGACACCCCCAGATGCCCCCAGCCAACTAGAGCCCATAGCAGAACTGATAGCAGTTAAAAAATATTACTCGCTAAATACAAAACTTATCGAAAATTTAAATAAAGGTATCCTAGTTTATTTAGAACCTATCAATCCTGAAAAATATACTTAGTTCACTGTAGTTACAGATGCAAAAACTGCGAAAACGGCCAGGTTTAGCAGTTTTTGTATCTGTAACTACAGTGAACTATATTTTTCAGGATTGATAGGTTCTAAAGAAACTAGGGTAGTTTTTCTTCAATTTTGTAAGATTTTCGATAAGTTTTGTATTTAGCGAGTATCATTTTTAGGGTTCCGATACCAAAATGGTAAAAAAAAGGAACCCTTATGGTGCCGCTCTGTCTGTCCGTCTGTCTGTCACACCTCTATATCTCAGCAACCACTTATGCTATCAACCTGAAATTTGGAATAGTTTTAGAATATAGTTGCCCAACTTAATTGCACAAGAAAAATTTTTGAAAAAAGTATGATTATTAATATAAAGGGGGCCAAAATAGGGGGGGCCAAATTTCAAATTGTCGCTACTAGGTCGAGTGGGGTATCATATGAAAGGGCTTTACTTGTACATTTTAAAATATATTTTTGTATTTTTTTAAATTTCTTAGTTTTAAAGTTATGATGAAAAATGTCAAGAAAAATACCATTCCCCCCCCCTTATCTCCGAAGTTTGAGTAAGGAAAAATCTGAATTAATTACAGTTGACAGAAGTTTATATAAACTTTACAGCAAAAATAAAACGATCTTTCTAAGTTGCACAGTTTTTCAGAAATCTGCAAAAAACCTTTACAAACAAATTTAGTTTTGCGGTCCTGAAAATGGACTTTATTGCTTCCAAAAATACTATAGGTATATCGGAACCCTCGGCGCGCGAGTCCGACTCGCACTTGACCGGTTTTTTTAACTGATGATTAGGGTTCCGATACCAAAATGGTAAAAAAAAGGAACCCTTATGGTGCCGCTCTGTCTGTCCGTCTGTCTGTCACACCTCTATATCTCAGCAACCACTTATGCTATCAACCTGAAATTTGGAATAGTTTTAGAATATAGTTGCCCAACTTAATTGCACAAGAAAAAATTTTGAAAAAAGTATGATTATTAATATAAAGGGGGCCAAAATAGGGGGGGCCAAATTTCAAATTGTCGCTACTAGGTCGAGTGGGGTATCATATGAAAGGGCTTTACTTGTACATTTTAAAATATATTTTTGTATTTTTTTAAATTTCTTAGTTTTAAAGTTATGATGAAAAATGTCAAGAAAAATACCATTCCCCCCCCCTTATCTCCGAAGTTTGAGTAAGGAAAAATCTGAATTAATTACAGTTGACAGAAGTTTATATAAACTTTACAGCAAAAATAAAACGATCTTTCTAAGTTGCACAGTTTTTCAGAAATCTGCAAAAAACCTTTACAAACAAATTTAGTTTTGCGGTCCTGAAAATGGACTTTATTGCTTCCAAAAATACTATAGGTATATCGGAACCCTCGGCGCGCGAGTCCGACTCGCACTTGACCGGTTTTTTTAACTGATGAGGGCGCTAGTTCCTCCAGGAAAGCCCTTAAATGTACGTAGCATTTTTCTTTTGCAGGTTTTCGCTGCTTTGTTGTTTAATTTAAAAACTACTAACGCATTTTGATATTCGGCATATGGCAATAAGCAGTTCAGTGTGCGACGTCGCGCGTCACGTCGCGCCGCATCGCGCGCTGCGCATGCATCGATGCGTCCGCATCACCTAGGGGGGGTTAAGAGGCTACCTCCCGTCCACTAGCGCCCTCATCAGTTAAAAAAAATTACTCGCTAAATACAAAACTTATCCAAATCCGTAAAGACAGATTGAAAAGTACGAGTACCTTTGTTTATTTAGAACCCATCAACACTGTAAAATAAAGTTCACTGTAGTTACAGATACAAAAACTGCTAAAATGGCCGTTTTTCGCACTTTTTGTATCTGTAAACTGTATTTAGACAGTAATAATAGGTAGGTAGCCTCTTAGAAATAAAATTATTGCGTTGTAAATACAAAACTTTTCATTAGTATTGTTCGTTTGGCGGCAATATGGGGTATGTTATAGCCCATAACATCATAACTTAGCTTATCATTTATAGCTTTGTATTGGTAAAGTGCTAAAAGTGGCCGTGTTTGGCACTTTTGCAATACAAAGCTATTCACGATAAGCTAATGTGTGATGTGATGGATAATAAAATATAGAACTACCCCAAATTGCCGCCAAACAAACAATCCTTATTAAATATTTTGTATTTATGACGCAATAAATTTATTTCTCAAAGTGGCAGCACCTCTGCTCAGCAACCACGTTAAGCAAGTCCTGTTAAGCAATCCTGGCTAAGTGCGCGAGGTTGCATAGAACTCCATACAAAACATTCAAACGCCGCGCGGCGCGGCTTTGCGCATTCATAGTAGTCCGCGTGACAGCTCGGAAGTGCGGCCGTAATGTATGGCGCTCCATTAATTTCGCCCGCACTCCCAAACTGTCGCGTGCCTTACCTTTGTACAGGTACGCCTTCCCTATTGACAAGGAACTTAGTAAACGGTTCAGTTATGACGCAGAGCTTGTAGTTACAGTTGCAAAATCCGACGCAGGAGGATCGAGGATCTACTTTGTTACATTTCTCACCGGCCATGTTCTTCTTTATTGTTTCCTATACAAATAAAATACAGGGAGTTAAAAGGCATCTCTTGACAGCTGAAAATGTGGATTCAAAATTCAGACCATAAAACTGAACAACTTTCTCCATAAGGAGCATAATAGGTCGAAATATAGTGTGCACTGGATAAGTTTGGCTCTGGTTATTTTCCGCGCATAGGTGACAGGCGGAGAGCCAATGAACAATTCGCACGCGTCCCCCACCTGCCGCGCTCACCCCCGCGTCTCATTTTTATGGTTCCGTACCCAAAGAGTGAAAAACAGGACCCTCTTAATATGCCTCCAATGACTGCCTGCCAGCGGGCTGTATCTCATGAACCATAATAGGTAGACAGTTGAAATTTTCATAGATTATGAATTTCTGTTGCCGCTATAACAACAAATAATGAAAGTAAAATAATAAGGAGGGCTCCCTACTAAAAATGTGTTTTAAGGCGATTTTTGTTTTAGCTCTATCGTAAAAACGGGAATTCTTATAAGCGTGAAAATTGGTAGGTATGTGCAGAAAATAACCGCCAGGGACTCAATTCTTGAAAATCACCGGGTGAAAAAATATCACTTTTGGCACTTTAAAAATTCACATTTGCCCTGATAAACTGTTGAAAGGTAAATTGGAATACATGAAAATTAACAATCAAGGACTGCTTTATACGTGGGACACTCAGAAATATTTGCGACACTAAAAAAAATTGTTCTACAGGTACATATATTTTTATTAAATCTTTTCAAAGTACTCTCCACCAGCCTCTATACAAAGATTCATGCGTCTGAACCAGTTTTCAAAACACTTTTTCCAGTCCGCCGTAGACACCTCGTTTACAGCCTGCTCGAACGCAGCCAGCGCATCTTCCGGCGACGAAAATTGTATCCCCTTGAGCTGATTTTTTATTTTTGGAAATAAAAAGAAGTCACACGGTGCTAGATCAGGGCTGTAAGGAGGGTGACCCAGGAGTTTGACTGGTGTGCTGTCCAGGAAGTCCCTCGTTTTGAGCGCGGTGTGTGCAGGCGCATTGTCGTGGTGGAGCAGTAGTCCGCGGAGCCCTGTGTTTGGTCGCTTGTTGCTCACAACAGAAAAAACTTCTGGTAAACATTTGGTAGTATACCATTCGGCGTTGATGCTTCTTTGATCTCGTAAGGGAATTGAGGCCAAGTGGCCAGTCAAATTAAAAAAGCTGGCGATCAAAATCTTCCCCCCGCTTCGAGATCGCTTCACTTTGGTAGGCGTTGGTTCATTTTGAAACACCCAAACTGTCGACTGGCGCTTGGTTTCTGGATCGTATTGATAAATCCAGGACTCATCACCTGTTACGATGTCGTAAACACGCCGAGACGAGCCTGCTTCAAATTTGTTCAGCATATCACGGCACCATTCCACCCGGGCCTGCTTCTGAGCGTCGGTGAGGTAGTGCGGCACCCAGCGCGATACTATCCTCCTCACGCGAAGATGCCCGTGTAGAATCTCGTGAACGCTTCCCGATCCAATCTTTAATATGTGCTGAATCTCCTGATATGTAATTCGCCTATTATCTTGGATTAAATTTTTCACTGCTAGCACGTTTTCTTCCGTAATAGCCGTCAAAGGGCGACCGCTTCTTTCTTCATCCCCCAAGGTTGGTCGACCGCGCCTAAATTCATTATACCAACGATACACGGTTGCCTTGGAGGGGCCTTCATCCATAAATGCCATTTGAAGTCTATCGAACGATTCATCCGGTTTCAGGCGACACTTGAAATCGTAAAAAATCATAGCTCTAAAATGTTCCCGGCGCAGATCCATTTTTCAGTAAGACACGATACTTTGAATTGGCTCGCAAAAAATGTGGAGGGAAATTTTGAAAATGGAACACACATATTTTTACTTACAAGTAATCATATTTTCGAAAAAGATTCTGACCGGCCAGTCTCCCATATATAAAAACTATTTTTCGCAATACTTTCTGAGTGGCCTGGTATTTTACGAATATCACAATCTTAACTTTTGAAAAGATAAATTTGTGATTTTGAATTTTTTGAGTGATATTTTATCACCCGGTGATATTCAACAATTGGCTCCCTGAGCCAAACTTATCCTGCACACGCTATACGTACACACGGCCGCACATCAGTAGAAACACTTTTGGACCTTATGGCGTGGTAATAGAGTTGAAAAGGTTTCTACCGACAAGCGGTTGACCGTACCTTTAAAAACTTCCATAGCTGGTGCTGATCGTCACAGTTCACGTTAATTTTGCTGAACATATCGAATTTTACACCCTTTGATTTAGCAAATTTCTTGATCTCGTAATCTGAGCCTGGCTCTTCGTCGTTAAACTGGTTACATGGGAAAGCCAAGATTTTGAGACCTGCAGTAAAAGTTTTGGGACTCAAGTCTTGAAAATCACCGGGTGATAAAATATCACTTTTGAGACTTTAAAAATTCACATTTGCCCTGATAAACTGTTGAAAGTTAAATCAGAATACATGAAAATTAAAATTAAAGTTAAATCAGAATACAATCAAGGACTGCTTTATATTTTACGAAGATCAATCTTAACTTTTGAAAAGAAAAATCTGTAATTTTGAATTTTTTGAGTGATATTTTATCACCCGGTGATTTTCAAGAATTGTCCCTCTGGCAGTTAGAACGTTCGGGACTCAATTCTTGAAAATCACCGGGTGATAAAATATCACTTTTGAGACTTTAATAATTCACATTTGCCCTGATAAACAGTTGAAAGGTAAATCAGAATACATGAAAATTACTAATCAAGGACGGCTTTATATTTTACGAATATAAATTTTTACTTTTGAAAAGAAAAATCTGTGATTTTGAATTTTTTGAGTGATATTTTATTACCCGGTGATATTCAAGAATTGAGTCCCTGGGTTTTTTCGGGAAGCATATCTTTGACTGTGTGGTGCTGGCAAAGAATAGTACCAATCCATCTCTACCCGTGGGTGTCGTAAGAGGCGACTAAGGGCTTAACCGGAGGATAGGAAGCAGCATCTTTCTGTGTATCGTACCATCTTACATACTGCAGTCACCAACAACAGCGGTCGCCAGCCGCAACGCTTACCTACAAGCCTGGTGACAATGGTATATCCCTTCCTAGTACCGTACCAGGCATTTTTGCTGGAATTCTGGAGGGAGCTCCCTGTCCTGCAGTGGACGTTTCATGGGATGTTATGATGATATCAGCTGATTCCAGTCACGCGGACGCATGTGCGGATCTGGTACGCATGCCTGCCGTCCGCATTTAATCATTTCAGTACCGAGCGACCGAGCTTCGCCCTATAACAGCCGCCTCAATATTAAAATATCGGGTGAGCAACTTATGCTACCCGCCAACAGATGGCGCTGTAGGTTTCTTGTCTAAAACGCAGTATTTAAAAAAATGCTTAAAACATAGGGAAACGAATTTTCCCAGACACGAGACCTAGCTAGATCGATTTTTCACCTCTGAAAATCCCCATATACAAATTTCATCGAAATTTCATTACAAATATACCTACAAGGTGTAACAGAAAGGGTATATCAACCCCGAAGGCCGTGAATCTGCCCATTAAACTGACTGAACAACTTTCCCTAAGTAACATAGGTCGAAATACGAAAAAAAAATTTTGCCCTCCCATAAAAACCGAATCACTGATATAAAGTACACACGGCCGCACGTCGGTAGTTCATAGTTTATTATTCCTTAACAATATACATTGTGTTGGACATACATCTAGAAACACTTTTGGACCTTATGGCGTGGTAATAGAGTTGAAAAAGTTTCTACCGACGAGCGGTTGACCGTAAAGTCGCTTAACGTCTATATCGCCAAATTGCACCAAATTTTTCCAGATACTAGTTAGGTATATAGCTCTCAATTTTGGATAGGAGCCAATTCTTCAATTTTCAATCGAAATTTTCAAAAAATTGAAAAATTGAGAGCTATGTACCTGAAAAAAAATTGGTGAAATTGTAAGGCGTGTCTACGTGAAACCGCTAATCGACCGCACTAATAGAGCATTTTGTATGGGAAGTCCAAAATTGTTTGCGTATTTAGTTAACGTTCTTTTGGAAAGTTGTTCAGTTTCATGGGCAGAATCACATACTTCAGGGTGGGTTTCCGTTAAACCTTGTATAGACAGATTATGTTTTTCCTGTAATATTTACATACAAAAATTTTATCGACAATAATGAATTCAGATTGTTTGTTTGGCAAACTTCGGAGATTAATGGTATAGTTTTAGACATTTTTCATCATAACTTGAAAACAATTTTTTTATATTTCGTCTCATGTGTGGAAAAGTTGACGAATTCACATCCCATCCAGTCCGACCCTATTTTCATCACTTACCCTCACTTTCCCCAAACTTCTCATACAAACTGTTCAGCATTAAATAGCTCCAGTCAGCATAGTCCGATTTTGAGGTCACATTTACAAATAGACATATATTTCCTCTGTATTTTTCTAATTTCACCGCCGCACCGCTAATGTTTCTCGCAGAAAAGGGATAAATAGTGTGCACTAAGTCATAATCTGGGTTTGTTATTGGAGGATTGGACGCGCTGTACTGAGTCATTGTTAGGGACGGTAACTATTTTTAGATATGGCTGATATTACTCTTGTATGCATAGGTATACGGCCGCACGCGGAAACACTTTGAACTTGCGGAGGTCTCTTGGTTCGGGCATTTGTAGCATAGCTCTGGTTTAGCTTATACTGGTTTTGTTTCTGCGTGCTTGCTACCGCGTTTTACTAATAATTTTAGGATGTAAGTCAGAACAGGATCACACCATAATTTTATTAGATAACTTAACTTTTAATTTTTATAGTGCTTCTTCAAAAAGTGGAAATTTTGTGACAATCGGCCGACTGCCAATGTCTTTAAGACAAGAGCACAGTAATAAGGTTGCAGTTGAGTAGGTACGGTATCGTCCAGGTGGGTTGACACGATACGAGTCTGCTCGGACCGAGTTACGACCGAGTCCACTCGTACGAGTGAGCTTTATACGAGTGTACTCCTATAACAGTGGTTTACACGCTATTGTACTCGATTCAAGGTTAAACAATAAGAAACGAAAAAAAAATGAATTAATTAAAAATAAATCAATAAATAATAATAATATATTTTTAATTAATATTTATTAATTTCTTATTGTTAGTTCTTTATATTGGTTGTTTTAAGGTTTTATACTCTTATCTCACGTTTCACAACACTTGCTCCTCTTCACATAGTTCTACGAACCTCACATAGTGTCACGTTCATTCCACTTTTTTTTATTGACGCCATTTTGTATTGTTAAATTTGATCCGAGTGAACTGAAAAAATAGAGTGAAATCCGAGTCCTTTCGGATTGGATGCCGGCGTCAGAGTGCGCTCGGGTTACATGTTTACACGATACGAGTAGCGTCTGAGTAGTAATCCGAGTGAACTCGGTCCGAGCAGACTCGTATCGTGTCAACCCACGTCTTATGAACCAGACGATGGGCAGCAACATCTTTCTTACCATCTTAAGGCCTTAATAGCGCTCAGCGTTACTTGATCAAATTAAAAATGCAGTCTAATCGTATGTGCACGCTAAGATGTCACGCGCTTTTTTTTTTTTATAGAAGAGGGAGGCAGACGAGCAGGCGGGCAAGACTGCCTTGTTGTACCCGTCCGGAAATACCTGCGCAGGAAGCTGATTCCACAGTGCGGTCGTACGTGGTAAGAAGTTTCTTGTAAAACGTACGGTGGAAGATTGCCAGTTATCTAAGTGGTAAGGATGAAATGTTAACTTCTGGCGAGTGGTGCGGTGGTGAAATTCTGCAGCAGGTATTAGCTCGAACAATTCTTCAGAGCACTCCCCATGATACACGCGATAAAGGATGCATAGAGATGCAACATCTCTCCGCAGTGCTAGATGGTCAAGACGGCCGGTGAGGACATCGTCGCCAATGATTCGGATCGCTCGACGTTGAACGCGGTCAAGAGGAAGGAGCTGATACTGAGGCGCCCCGGCCCAAAGGTGGCAACAGTACTCCTTACAGTTTTTGGTCGGGTTCGCGGCCGCACGTGCTCAAAAACTCGGTTTTTTGCACTTTTCATCAGTATCATGTGGAATAAAAATAAAACATTAAAGTAAAAATATTCCTTCAGGACCATTAAGTTGAATTCCCATTGTGTTGAATTCTCCGAACGTTGGATTCCCATTAAGTTGAATTCCCATAATGTTGAATGATATAATAGACACCTTTTTTGTGTGTAAAAACTAACTAGTGAACTTTTGCGGTTTTGGAGAAATTTTGCAAATTATCACAAAAACAAGTGCTGCTGGGGATTTTTTTCCTAAAACGTGGTTATACAATTCTGTTCAAGTAAAAACCTTTTTAAAATCTTGATATATCAGCCTGTATTTATTTTTTCAATGGTTTTGATGGCCATTTATTCTAATATTTCAACGTAAAGTTAGGCATTTGACCGCTATTAGCGCCTGAAACTGCGGTCACCAACAATACAATATTCTTTACGTCTCTCATATTCGGTAAGTAGGTCTTTATTACCCCCAAATGGGGCTTGTAGGTGACCAATTAGCGCTCTAGGGTAATAATGTAGCTAGAAACGCCCTAGGGCGGTAAGTAATTGAGTTTTGAAAGAGTGAAGTTTTTTTTTGAAATTACTTACCGCCCTAGGGCTTTTCTAGCTACATTATTAGCCTAGAGCGCTAATTGGTCACCTACAATTTGGTGGTAATAAAGACCTACTTACATCACAATCGAGATGTAAAGCAAAGTAGTTAGCTCGGGTGTAAGCATCAATTGAACCCTCGAACTATAGGCGCTCTCGCTGCGCTCGTGCGCCTAAATATCTCGGGCTGCCAATGATGCCTTACAGCCCTTGGCTACTAATCGACTATTATTGCACACGGAAATTTTGTGAAAAGTACAATATTAGAAATAGGTGTACAATGAGGCGGCCTTATTGCTAAACAGCAATTTCTTCCAGGCAACCTTTGGGTGCAGGATATTAGGCTAACATAGATGCGGGGACGGTGCAACAACAGCGGTCGCAAGCCGCAACGCTTACAAGCGTGGTGACTATGGTGAATCCTCTCCTGTTATGGTAAAACCACCGTTTTTGCTGGAGTTCTGGGGGAAGCTCCCCGTCGTGCAGAGGACGTTTCATGAGATTTTATGATGAGTAGGTACACAAGGCCGCACGTCGGTGGAAACACTTTGACCTTGAGCGGGTTTAAAAACCTTGGGTACCTGCCCTTGCTGTCCCATCTCCAAAATCCACCCATATGATCCATCGACCCTCCGAAATATCATATTACCATTTACACTGTATATGTCAGCGGAAAATAACAATGATCAATTTACTAGCAAGTTGATAAACTGTCGAAAAATAATAAACTGGGACTCAATTCTTGAAAATCACCGGGTGATAAAATATCACTTTTGAGACTTTAATACTCGTAATTCACATATGCCCTGATAAAAAGTTGAAAGGTAAATCAGAATACATGAAAATTAACAATCAAAGATTGCTTTATATTTAACGAATATCAATCTCTACTTTTGAACAGAAAAATCTGTGATTCTGAATTTTTTAAGTGACATTTTATCACCCGCTGATATTCAAGAATTGGTCCCCTGTACCGAACTCGCTTCTGGCACTCGTGAGTTTGATCAAGAGAGATAACTTTTACTGAATGACTTTCCCCAAGGTAAAAAGGTCAAAATACGAAAAACTTTTTGACCTCCCATAAAAAATGCGCTATCAGCTGATGCAGTTTCTATGGGGGGGTCAAAAATTGATTTTCGTATTTCGATCTGTTCCTTGGGAAAAATATTTGCAGTTTCACACCCTTTTATAACACGTCGTACAGGGTGCAACAAATAGTGTATACCAACCTTGAAGGATTTGAATCTGCACATGAAACTGAACAACTTTCCCTGAGGAATATAGGTCGAAATACGAAATTTTTTTTTGATCGCCCATAGAAACTGAATCAGCTTTTTTAGTATAGGCAACAAAGCAGTTGACCCCAACATAAATTTCTCAGGCATATTTTATTTGACAGGATGATAAAGAATACTGAATTAAATGTAAATTCAATATAAAAAAAATTACAAAAAAAAAATCATACATTTTTTATAATTTTTGTATGGAAAAATTAAAAGTACCGATTTCTTTTTGGGTTTTTTTATAGAAGATTTGTCTCATGTAGTGTAATACTCCAGCAAAGCTTCATCGACTGAGGATTTAATGCGGGGGTCTTCATACAACGATCCGCTTCGTTGCCTAGACTATTTCGTATTTCGACAGTTTCGATTAAAGACTATTTCGTATTTCGATAGTTTCGATTAGTTTCAAGGGCAGAATCACATCCTCACCCTTACTCCGTTTTGAAAATAATCTCACTATCAATACTAAGAAAAACAACAAAATATTATTGAAACAAGCATTTATTACAATCATAATGTGCTAATAAATAAATAAATAATAAATAAATAAATAATTTTTTATTCAGTAAAATTCACATTTTGCTTAACTGCGATAACCACACTAGGCAAAGCCTGTA
Organism: Athrips mouffetella; assembly: GCA_947532105.1. NCBI lineage: Eukaryota > Metazoa > Arthropoda > Insecta > Lepidoptera > Gelechiidae > Athrips > Athrips mouffetella. The sequence continues at coordinate 14,752,342 of OX383983.1, forward strand.
TCGTGATTATCGCTACATTATATCATTCACAGCAGGACACAAACTGATTCTTAATAGTAGGTAGCAATTATTCTAACTTGTACATGTGGCATAGTAGCGTAAGATTAGAGCTTAAATTATGAATAGAATTAATAATTATATTAGCGAAGAATAAAACATTAAAAATAAATCTAATTTACATGCAGAGTGAGCGAGATTATTCGTAAATGTGTGTGTGTGAGTGCGTGCGTGTGTGTGTGTATGTGTAAGTGCAATATACCCATCAGTGAACTGAAGCTAGTTATAATTTATCTTTGTGCTTTGAGAATAGACTCAGTATCGTCGTAGGTCCACTTCAGAATCTCATTGGTTACTTTGTGCTTAGCTTCACGCAAGGAGAGTTTTTTTATTTCTATCGTCCTAACAACCTTATTATATATGTAAGGAAATGCAAATGGCGAAAAACGTCTACCGAAAGCAGTATTTGTGGTCCTAAAAGGTGCCTTGTAAGTTCTCTGGTTTAGCATATTTGCATAATTCGGAGAGCACAATATTTCCTTATGAGTGATAAGCGTTGCTTTTAAAATATATAAGCGTCTGATGCTAAGCAGCTGGGCATCTTCATATAATTGGGATGTCGGATATCTATAAGGCTTACGCATCATCACCTTTAAAAGAGCTCGCTGTGCCCTCTCTGCCAGAATAAGGTTTGAAGCGGTTGCACCGCCCCACGCCTGGATGCCATAAGTTATAATTGATTGACCCAAGGAGATGTAAACAGATTTTAAGAGATTCCAGTCAGCCACATCTCTAAGTGCTCTAAATACGTGTATCAGGCGTCGAATTCTAGCAGATAGAGATTGAATGTGTTCTCTGAAGGAGAGTTTATCGTCAATAATTACGCCAAGGTATCTAATGGAGCGTGATCTTGTAATTTCGATACATGCGCAATCATCACTTCTCTTCAGACAAGAATGCACGACAATCTGAGAAGTATTTATTCCGGGGGCCGAAGCAGCAGTTTTATGAAAACATAGAAACTTTGTTTTACTGCTGTTCAGTGATAGGAGATTTTGTCTGAGCCATTCAGCGATTTTCGACATGCCCTGTTTGGTTGTCGTGAGACAGTTTGTCCAGGTGTTTTCCTTAAAAATGACTGCAGTATCATCGGCATAACATATTATATCGGCATTCCTCAGTGGTAACAGTGCAAGTTCGTTTAGGTATATTAAGAAGAGAGTTGGACCGAGTACGCTACCCTGAGGAACGCCATAAGACAGTTCAGCAAATTCACTGGTTACAGTATCAATTTTAGTACATTGTCTCCTTCCTTTCAGGTAACTGACGAACCAATCCAAAGCTATTCCCCTTATTCCAATCCGGTCCAATTTGCCTATCAATATCGGAATCGATACTGTGTCGAATGCTTTTGCAAGATCCAAAAATACACCGACACAGCATCGACCACAATCCAGATAGTTAGACACCTTTTCCGTCAATAAATTTATAGCATCTTCTGCAGATCTCCCTCTTCGAAACCCGAATTGATTGCAAACTAATATATCTTGTTGTTCTAAGAATTTTACTAGCCGTTTGTTTACTAATTTCTCTATTATCTTTGAAAATGCAGGAAGCAAAGATATGGGACGGAAGTTTGTAGGTTTATCTGTCTCTCCTCCTTTATGTATAGGGGTGATCGATGCAATCTTCCATGCCTCGGGCATAATGCCAGTTGAAAAACTCATGTTGATAATGGCGGTAAGGGGTTCCACGATATAGTTTTTTATAGACTTTAAGAGACGATTTGAGATTCCATCAATCCCTGGAGAACTATCCTGTTTTAGGTTTAGGATCAATGACTCGACCTCACCCACATCCGTTGGTTCCATAAAGAATGATCCCGCGGGGGAAGAGACTGTCCGGACGTTTGCTGCTAGAAGATCTTCGGTTAAATTTAGTTCATCAAGAGTTTTTCTAGCTAGATCATATCCAACCGTTGCAAAAAATGTATTGCAGAAGTCAGCAGATTCTTGTGGAGAGTGCTTTAATTTTAGCAATTCGGTGTGACTCCCAAATGCTGGTTTCATTCTATCTGTAACTGTATTTATTGTTTGCCAAAGTTTCTTAGGATTGTTACGGTGCATTTGAAGCAAACCAGACTCATATTTATTTTTAAGTTTACGCAAAAGGCTGATATAAAAATTTCTATACCTAGTATAGACAAACCGTTTGAAGTGGTCTGTAGGAGACTTTCTTGATTCTAAGTGCAGGTTATCACGTACATACGAGCATCGCAGAAGACCCATATTCATCCAGGGTTTAAAGATAACCTTATTACGGCTAACATAGATGGTTATGGAATGTGATTGAACGATGTTGTTAATAATGGACACAAATTTATTTGCTTGATCTGAGATGTTTTGTAAATTTGACAAAATTGACCAGTCTACGTTAAAAAGGTCTGCTTCAATGGACTCTAGATTTAGACGCAACTTGCGCCTCGGAGGTTTTAAGCGTACTTTTGAGTCAATGGTAAAGCCAGCAATAACCATGTCGTGATCAGTAACCGCCGAGAGGCACACAACTGTTTCAACTTCCATCTTTCCTCTGCAGAATATATGGTCCAGACAAGATTTGCCCCGTGTAGGTTTGTCTACAGCAGAAGCTAAACCTAGCTCCGCTAGTAAACAGAGATATTTGGATGCATTTTGTGTCAAATCTGTGACCACATCGTCGTTGGAACTAAGAATATCTATATTTATGTCGCCGGCCAGGACTACGCAGGAGTTTTGTTTAAGAGTGTTAATAACATTGTGCAGAGAGTTTAAGAAAGCGTCTAAATTTCGGAAAGAAGGGGATCTATACACGCTAATCACCGTAATTACTTCAGGAATTTGGACAACTAAACAATTTGCCTCTTCAAAAGCGGGTTCAAGTATACGCACAGACCACTTGTCCCTAACATACACGACCACTCCTCCCGCTTTGTTAATGAGTGTAGAGGTATAACTCGAAGAATATCCGGGAATCTGACAGATAATTGGATTGCTGTCCAGCCAACACTCGGTCAGAATTACCATGTCAAAGTCAAGTTTTAATCGTTTAAGTGCTACCATAAAACTATCGAAATTACAGCGAAGACTTCTAATATTGTAACTTAATATTTTAAAATTGTACTTATTTAAAATATCATAACAGGCTTCAGCTTTATCTACAAGGTGGCATTTTATATTCTCTTCCATGTCAATTACTTCAATAAGATCGTGTGTTGCCATTTAAATTAAGTTTGAAAAGATTTACAAATTTATTCATTTTGTGTTTTTTAAAATGCCACCTTTGATGTATAAAGTGTGTGAGTGAAAGTTGTGTGAAGTGAGACGAATAATTGGAGTGAATAGGTACAATAATTACAATTTGAGTACATTTACGGCTAAGCGGGACCACTGGTGACCTATGGATTGACACCCACATGCTTATCCAGGTCATCATAAGATTGTATAAGGATTGCAGGACAACGACCAGACTCCCCGCTTTCAGCCTTCCGAACAAATATAGATCCATTACGAATCCAACAAAAACGAAAACCGTGGAGTAGTGCTCGTGCTCTGGCCTCACGAAACAACTGTCTGCATTCTCTTGTCAGTCGATCATTTATGTAGACTTTCGACGGTGTAGCATTTACTATTCCATCGGATGTCATATTTTTCCTTGTCTTAGCAGCACGCAACAGCTCATCCTTCTTTCCTTTACGAAGTAGTCTAAGAACAATAGGTCGGGCTTTTGGGATTTGAGAATCATTTTTCACTCTAGGACCTACTCTTGCGACCTCATCGATATCGTTTTCAAGTAATTCTACGTTTAACTTCTGGGATACTGTAAGTGATACATGTGTGAGATTTTCATTGCTGAGCTCAGGTATACCCCATATTTCGACCTCATTTTTTATGGCGTTTTGTTGTAGCATCTCGGAAGATTTCTGTAAGAGAATTATAGTCTCTTTGAGCTGAATAATCTCCGTGTTTTTAGCTTTCAGTTCCTCTTTAGCGTTCTGTAAATCAACAATCGTAGACGAAAAAGAGGCAAATTGAGATTTAAGATCTTTTAGGTCTTGAGCGAACTGTATAATGTCTAATCGTTGTGACTTCATGTCTTGAATCTCACCTCTCAAATCACGAAGTTCTTGAAGTATTTGAGCGTAGCCATGGGTCTTGGATTCCTGATCCTCAGTAGTAGTTGTGGTAGGTACTCGTGAGCCGCGCACTGTGTTGACATTTTCTCGAGAAGGAGTTAGGATACCAGACTGATTACGGAGCGGAGTGCTAGTGTTACCACTTTTCGGTTGCTTGCTTACACAAATTGGACACAGCCAGCTTTCCTCAAAATCGCTTTTTTGGGCATCAAACGCTTCCTTTGTTATTTGTAAACACTGCAGATCGTACCGCTTCCTACATTCAATGCATTCCATAAAATACGGGGTTTTGATCATATTTGTACAGGCGTTACATATCATAGACATTTTGGATCGTCTTAGCCCGTATTCACAGAAAAATATCACACCGCAGAGAGTAACAAATAGTAGTCAACTAGCGTGTGCAGCCGGTGACCCGGCGACTCGATGACTCACAGTACTGCAGAGCTCTCGGTACGTGTTATCGTAGGTAGTGATTAACTGATGGATGATTTAAAAACTCACAGCTGTTTTTGCTTAAATCTTCAGAATCCGTTGATGTATATTGATGCAACTTTCACTTTAATGTAGCTGACACTTTCTTCTACAAAAATCTATATAAATCTAGATAAGAATTGTAAATTTTGCACGGTTTTTGGAGCGAATTTTACGGAGCTAAATAAAACAGGTGTGCCTGCGTCAAGTATCGGACGGTCAAGTGATATACAAAAACATAGTTTTAACTTTTTTTTAACATTTCGTTACTAGACAAGACAAGCCTTACTTTGGTCGGATAACCCAAACAGCCAAAGATACATACTTAATAATAATTAATGAATAAATATACTACTTTCTCCCATACACAACACGAAACTAGTTACAGTGACGAAATATCATAAAAATCAAGATCACAGTTTTTTTTTTTAAGGTGAAGGATGATTTTAATTGAATTAAGTGTTGTTTAATTGTTAATGACGTGTTAACCGAATAAGGAAAACTTTTCAGTTTAATAATCAAACTGTTTATAATCGAGAGTAGAATCAATTTCACGGGTTTTTGATAGGGGTAATTTTATTTATTTTTATTAATTAAATTTTGACCGCCGCCGGCGCGTGGTTCATGAGCGGTGAGGAGGGAAGGGAAGTGGGCGTGGCGTGCGCGGACGCGCCATAATAGCTTAGAAATCTAATAGAACAACGATGAAACTTTAAAATAACAATATCTTGAAGAAAAATTTTTTTTTTAGGTTTTTTTTACGGGAATGGATTTTATTTTAATAAAAATCGGTTGGGGTGTAGGATTTCGCTTATTCCATTAACACGTATATTTGTAATTGGTTTCTCAAAAACGGCTCTAACGATTTCAATGGAATTTATCATGCGCGGAGGTTTTCGGGGGCAAAAAATCGACCTAGCTAGGGTCTCATGTCTGGGAAAATTAGTTTTTTTTTAATACCGCGTTTTAAACAGAAACCTACAGCGCCATCTGTTGGCGGGTAGCATAGCTTGCTCACCCGATGTTATTTTAATGTTGAGGCGGCTATTATAGAGCGAAGCTCGGTCGCAGAGGTACTTATTGTAAATTAATAATCAAACACTATTTTATAACAAATACAATTCTCACTTTTGAAAAGAAAAAACTATGATTTGATTTTTTTCGAATCGATGCACCCGTATCTTGACCTGAGTTGCCACCATACGCTTTACATTTCTGCTACATTCATGGTTTACAAAGGGAGAAAAAAAAATACATGGTGTAACAAAAAGGGTATACCAACCCTGAAGAACATGAATCCACCCATGAAACTGAACAACTTTCCCTAAGGAACATAGGTTGAAATACGAAAAAAAAAACAACTTATTAACCTCCCTTACAAAATGCGTATCAGCTGATTCAGTTCATATGGGAGGTCAGAATTTTTTTTTTCGGGAAAGTTGTTCAGTTTCTGAATCACATCCTTCAGGGTGGATATACCTTTTTTGTTCCACCTTGTAAAAAGAAGAAAGTGGTGAGATCCGTAATACTCAAAAAAGGACACCCTACCATGTAGGCGTCATTCATAAATTACAGTTAAGATTAAACATCATTTTATTAGTACAAAAACAATTGTTACTATAATTACTTTCACGAGTCAATCAATGCCAAAGCTTACCAACACATTTTGCAGCTATATCAAGGTTATTGTGCTCCACGATCAATAGTAATCAGCTAAAGCTGTCGGAAAAAACAAGTTTGTAAAACAATGTTATTTTTTCCGTCAAATCGTGGTGGTTTATCTGGTTCTATGCCTGAAAAATGTGTTGGTAAGCGTTGGCTTTGACTCGTGAAACGAATTGTACCTATTACCTCAGGGGAACCAATTCTTGAACAAGGTGATTTTCCAAAAAAAAAAAAATCCCTGAAAAATTCGTAAATTATTATTCGTATACTAGCGTGTAACGGAAAGACGTGATAATACTGAAGGGTTTGAATCTGCCCATGAAACTGAACAACTTTTTCCAGGGAAGGTCGAAATACGAAAAACCAAATTTGACCTCCCATACAAAATGCGCGATCAGCTGATGCAGTTTCAATGGGAGGACAAAAATTTATTTTGGTCTATGACCTATGTTCCTTGGGAAAAGTTGTTCAGTTTCATGGGCAGATTCAGATTATCAGATTTTTTTTATTATTATATCTCGTAAATCACCCGGTTACATTCAAGAATTGGAGCCCTGTTATTTAAAATAGGGCATAAAATTCAAGAGGATCCTATTTGGGTTCCAGTCAACGTAACTGAACAACTTTCAATGGATAACACTTTCAGGAAGAGATACAAGAAAAACGGACCTCTCCATACAAAATTGCAAACTGTATTGGAAAGTTTGTATGGAGATGCTGATTTCTTTTCCATTTCCTAAAAGTTTTATTCAATGAAAGTTGTTCAGTTACGTTGACTGATCATACCATTTCAGTATTCGGAATCCTGTCTCTTACAAAGTGGCGACACTGCCGAAGGATAGATTTCTTTTCAACATATTTCTTGTTTATTTATATAGTCAGGCAAATATTTACTTATGAAGAATGAATGATTTTACAAAAAAACTTAACACACTAAATTCGAAGTTTATTACGATACAAGGAATATTTTCTCACGCGAGCAAAAAAATCGACTCATTTCTATAACTTATTATAAGATTTCTCTTTAAATACCGTAACCGATATTAAAGAAAAAAATGTTAATTAATAACTTAAGTAGTCAACTTAAAGGTGAGAAGGTATTGAATGCTCTCTTTTTAGAATAGTGTAGGCAACGAAGCAGTTGACCCCAACATAAATTACTCAGGCAGATTTTATTTGACAGGATAATAAAGAATCATGAATTAAATGTAAATTCAAAATATAAAAAAAAAAAAATACAAAAAAAAAATTCAAACAGTTTTTGTAATTTTTGTATGGAAAAATTAAAAGTACTGATTTTTTTTGGATTTTTTTATAGAAGGTTTGTCTCATGTAGTGTAATACCCCAGCAAAGTTTCATCGACTGAGGATTTAATGCGGGGTTCATCATACAACGATCCGCTTCGTTGCCTAGACTAGAAAGCCAGTTCGGTGAATCAATTTATTTGCCCGCAAGTACAGTCAAGAGCACACAAAGCTTGCCACATCGGACTTAATAACGTTCTTATTACAATATACATAAGAGCTAATATCGCGCTGCGACCAAGCTTGATCTATTTTTATCTTCACATTTTTTTAAAAGATGTAATATTATTGTCAAAAATCTTATCTTATAATTACAATTCTTAACCTAAGAATAATTTTAGTATATTTTTTTATAATACAGCTATACAAGATGATTTTTTTTTTACTATAAATATTACATAAAAATTCTTAGTTTAGTAATTAAAAGACTTATAATAGTGATATATTTTTTTTATAAAAAGCTGCCTGTTTTAAAGGCTTAAATAAACCCTGCCCGAAAAAACTTAAATTAAAAAAGTAAAAAAAAATTGGATCTAATTTACAAGTAATGGCGAATCCAATATTTTATTACAGACAGTTGTTCAGCTTATGACGCCAGATGTTCTAAATTTATTTTAATTTTGACACTAGATTTTTGTGCAGAAGTTGCAAAATTATAGAAAACTGAAAGGGCGTTCTCATAGCACGAAACTGAACAATTTTTGACTTCTCCATACAAACTGTTCGATCAAAGTGAGAAATTTGTATGGAGAGGTCAAATTATTTTTCCTTTTTAAAAAATGCTTCTTTGGGAAAGTTGTTCAGTTTCGTTGACTGAACATGCCCTTTTAGTTTTCGCTACACCGTACCTTAAACCCTGTACATTTTTTTTTTGTTTATTCTAACGGGGTGTCATTCGTTCGGTTCTTGCGTTCCTGTTCGGGATCGTGTCGTTTATTTTGCGACCAAATCGAACGAAACGAATTACGCGCCGTTTTGTAAAAGTGACGAATTAAAAATGTCTCGGCTAAAGAGCCAACAACAAAACAAAGGAGGTAAAATGTCATTCCGGCGAATTATACAAATTGCCAATGCAACGAACGACAAATAGATTATACGTTGCACATAATAAGTGCATAGTGACGTGTTTTCAAAAATTCTCTTTACGATCTAGGGATATTTCGTGCACTTGCGAGCTTATGATACTTTTCGAAAGCCATTAAAATTGAAAAGCACAACGATAGCGCGTTTTAACCGACAACTAATGCCATCTGTTGACGGGATTAGAATTAATTACATCGTGAATGTCGTTTTGCTCCCGAAGCTAGTGATGTAAAGGACTATAGCCTTCAGATTTGACTTGATTATCCGAAAATTAAGATGATTCCTATGCTTCGGAAGGCACGTTACGCCGTTGGTTCCGGCTATTATCTACGGAAGTATACGGGGCGCAAAGTAACTCGAGCGCTGACTACTAATGCGCAGAATTCAAAAAATGAGTCGCAGCGGGTGGGGGTTCATTGGTTCGCCGCCTGACACCAGGGTTTGTGAGGTCGGTCATCGACCTTACAACTCACACGATGATGTCAACGTGAAGATTTTGCTTCCATTTGCAATATTGGCACAAATATCTATTGTCAAAGAAAAAACCTTAAAATATTTTACATTATACAAATATCACATACAAATAACTTGGAAGAATTATTAGGACATTTCGTATACAAGATGTTTATTGGTATAACAGAAAGAGTACAGTCAAGAGAACATCAAGCTTTACACATTGGACTTTGTACCGTTCTTATTTCAATAGACGTACGGGCGAGAGTCGCACTGCGAGTGTCAAGCTTGACCTGTCGTTGACTGTACCTACCAACCTTGAATGATGAGAACTTCTTTATGAGACTTACCAACTTTTCTTAAATAATAAAGTTTCCAACCTAATCAAATGACACACTTAACACGTGGGTGTCGTAAGAGGCGATTAAGGGATAATTAACCAGAGGATGGGCAGCAGAATCCTTATATGTATCGTATCATCTTACATTCTGCGGTCACCAACAACGCGGTCCATTGTGCCAGCCGTAACGCTAACAAGCGTAGTGACTATGGTACTTTCCCTCCACATTGTTTCAGCAAACGCTGGAATTTTGGAGGGAGTTCTTTGTCCTGTAGTGGACGTTTCATGGGATGTCATGATTATGGTTCAAAAACTTCATAGAAACAAACCAAATCTATGGAACATTCTTGTTATGACGTCCAATAAAGAGTAGTAAGGTAAAAAGTGAAGGCCATCCTAATAGGCCCGTTGTGTCAGACGTAAACGAATGAAAAAAACCGGCCAAGTGCGAATCGGACTCGCGCCCTAAGGGTTCCGTACCTATCTACCATATGATATAAAAATAATAAAATAAAATAAAAATTGTGTTTATTTTCTCCCAAAAACTTAATTTACAACTTTTGTAGGCGCAATATTATTATAACATTAATAAAACCTCTATTTGGGAGACAGGAGCCTAAACTAGGTTTGACCTGTGTCATAGGTCTCCTGGATCCCACCCTCGGGAAACAGAAAATACAGTAGCTGATATTTTAATCGGAAAATACGAGTATTACAGAAAAACTGGACTTAAAATTTGAGAGCACACTAAAACATAGTCAATTTAGTAAAACATTCATGCAAACAAAAAAAATATACAAACATTTAAAATCATGTTTAGTAGATCTGTAAATGTGTATGCGTGTGTGTGTGTGTGTGTGAAAGAGATAGGGTATGTGTGTGTGAGAGAGAGAAAGGGTATGTGTGAATGTAAATAAGTGCATGTGCATCAGTAAATGGTAAAAATGCTTTAACATCGAGAAGATTAACTCGAAAAACGGAGAAGAGCCTCCGTGTTCTCATAGTCTAGTGACAATAGCCAAGCAGTTAAACGTTTTTTACATTCTTGTTTTGTCAATGGATAAATTTTTAGGAGCTTATTTACTTTATTGTATAATTGACCACTTAGATATTTATAAGACCTTTGAGCTAAGGATGCAGTGATAGTAGTTGTCTCACATACGACGTAGTTGCGTCGTTTCACGGCGTAGGGTGATATATACTAAAAGCTTTTTCTCTTTGACTTTAAAAATCCGCGACCATCCAACTTGACCCCTCTTTTATAGAAAAGTTCTTGAAACGGGGGCTCACCTTAATTGGTTACTATTAGTTGTGAGAAAAATTGTAATAATAGGTCTTTACCTATGAAATTGCCGAAATTTTCTTACATATTAATGAGATCATAATTCCTATAACTCTAATGCTATTTTTTTCATGTCTTATATTTGAAAGTTAACTTTAAGGTTATCAATTAACGCATAAAATAAAGTTTTTATTTTTAGTTGATATGTAAAATTAAAGGTTCGAAAATTGTTCGTCTTAAATGTCGTCCGATTTCATCATTAGATTTGTTATATTTTTTTACAGATAATATTTTTCGAAAATTAAATTTAAGATTTTGTTAGCTTAATGTCTTCCCAATAATGCTTAAAAAGCATTAAAAAATTGGATTTATAATTCCTAAGAAAAATGCAAAAATGTTAGTACTGAAAATTGAGTTTACCTAAAATTCGCCATACAAAACGGCAATTTCATAGGTAACGACCGAATATTTAATGATTTTAGACTTTTCCCTTTATTCGTACTGTGAGACCTAGCTTCTTGCTAAATTTCATAATTGTAGGTCAACGGGAAGTACCCTTTAGGTTTTCCTTTAGTGCATAAATGTGCGGAGATGAGGACAGAAAAATCCATATCTTTTGATTGCGTCCTTGTAAAAAAATGAAATTTTCAGATCTTGTGTGGTTTATGGACTTTAATATTCGTTATCAATTTCAACCCGTATGGGTGAAAAAGGGTCTTGACAGACAGACAGACGGTCAACAAAGTGATCCTATATGGATTCCGTTTTTTTTTATTTTTAGGTACGGAACCCTTAAAATTATGACTTGCAAAGAAAAATGAACCTTGTGTGTTGGTGTGAAGGAAATGTCAAAACGGACTTCCTACGTTAGCCCTACTCTAGGTAGTCTCGTGGATTGTGCGAAGTCCGACACGCACTTGGCCGGTTTATTTTTTATTTATTGAAATCATTGACAATTTATGAATTTATAATTAATGATGCGGCGTCTCCTAAACCTTAATCAGGTTTTTACGGACACCGGTATTCATCGTCTATATGTTATTATACATACATAACATCACGCCTTGTTCCCGTTGGGGTAGGCAGAGACCACAGTTCTCCACCTGCTACGATCTTGAAAAAAAATAAACTAAAAAACAAACACTCGACTATAATATGAAATAATATGTAGGTAGTTCGCTTGCTATGACAATCAGTTCCATTGAAGGTAGATTCAAATAAATATTAACAGTCTAGCAACAAATAAATGAGTATGGCTTGTGAGTTATCCAAGGTGCATGCGTATGCGTCATCAAAGATATTACGAATGATTGTGTACTATGCGTATAGATACAGTGTTTAAATTTTTAATATTTACTGTGCTAGTTTTTTATTTTTATATTACATATTATTATTATTAAATACCGATATTGTATGTGTGGTTTATAATGTTTATATATGTATTATATATATAAACATTATAAACCACACATACAATATCGGTATTTAATAATAACATATATAATATTAATGTATGTTCGGGTATGTTTATTTATATCCTGATTTTATAAGTAAGTATTCATATTTCAAACAATCGTCTGTCACGTTACTAAACTAATAAGCGAATCCCAATACGTCTCAGTACCTAAGCACCAAGCTGGTACGTAATAATATACATTAACTATTTAAATAATTTAAAAATCAACTCTACAAAATAATCAAAATCAGGCTTACTCGTATTGTTATTATAATATTTAACAAAATATTGTAACCATAAAGTAAACCGTATTCTGAAATTTATAATAATAATATAATATTAATAAATAAATATATATTAAAAATATATATAAAAAAATATATATATATATATATAATATAATAAAATAAAATATATATATTATAAATATATATATAATAATATAATTTAAGATATTTTATAACTGAAGTTCTTTTTTCTTAGTTAATAATGGTTAAATTGCCTTTAGTACGATAATAGGAACTAATAAACAATATTTGAATATTCTGTGAACTTTTCAATACAAAAAAATTTTGAAGACACTTGTTGCTAAAATTACTTAACTCACTCATAAAACATCACAAAAACGAAGTGGGTCGTTATCGGGACTAAAAATAAAACCAAAATACGCGCACCATTTTGGTTGCGTAGGCATATGGGACGTAATGGTAATGTGTACCGACCCACCTCTAATCTAAGCACGTCGCACATAACAAGTGCAAATGACGCGCGTTCAAAAATTAGACTTCGGTAATTAAACTCGGGACGCATATAACGAACGCAAGAAGTCGTGTTATCAAGAAAGCACATCGATAGCGCGTTTAAACTGCTCAGTAGCGACATCTATGAGACACAGCAGAAGGCAGACTTTGTTGTGACAATCCACCAGTGTGGCCGGGTTTTCACCTTTAAGTGTCAACTGAGTATTCAAAGGTGTCGATAGATTGCGTGAAGACAGTTGCTGAAGAACTTAAAATGAATCTGTCATAGATGACGCGTGAAGTAAATAAACCTCCTTAGGCAACACATATATTTACTTAGAGAACGGATAGGAAAAAGGAGTTGACATTTAAATTTTCCTACAACGACGCTATCTATCAAAAAAGGGGAACTAATTATTCTTTTTTTAAAAGCGGCTCCTCAATGACATGAGAGAAACTCTCCGCTTCTATGCACGTATTTTCCAAAATCTTAGGTTTGTAAGGAAATCAGCTTGAAACGGTGTAGACTCGCTCTATTCGCATCGCATCGCATTGTATTCTGCATGACATTTAATAAGTATTCTTAACATACGTATCATACCATCTTACTTATTGCGGTCACCTACAACCGCGGTCCATGGTGCCAGCCGTAACGCTAACAAGCGAGGTGACGATGGTACTTCCCCTCCACATTTTTCTAGCAAAAGCTAGAATTCTGGAGGGAGCTCCCTGTCCTGTAGTGGACGTTTCTTGGGATGTTATGATGATGATGACTGTGCAGTGCACGTGTAATTTATTTGCTGTGAGATTTTCAATAGCGGACTTATATCTCTAAATTTATTTAATTTTGATTTGTTTTCTTGACGAGGAAATTCTATCAGGAACTGCATTTATAGGAACTCTAAGAGACAGACACATCTCTTGAGCTATAGGGCTATTATAGTACCAGAGTTAGTTTTTCACCAATTTATAAAAAATACCAGTTTAATTCATTACTTTGTAAAATATTCAATTTACAGAAACCGACCCGTTACAGTTTTGTTATAGGTATAGATTGCGCACATAACTACAAATAGTTGATACATAAACTACGTTTACAAAGGTGGCTTATCTCTACAAGAGATCTCTTCCAGCCAACCTATCTGGTGTGAAAGCAAGTCATTACAGCGGGTACAAGAATAAATTGTAAGAAACAAAAAGATTTAAATAACGCATAATATAATAATGGATATACCTATTCATAAATAAATACAATACATAAACTTAATACATTAAAATAATTCTGATAAGTAGTGCTGTCTTAATCGCATTTTAAATGAAGTTATTTAGTTGTTTATGAGTATTTTTAGATGAAAACAGTATTTTATTCTATTCTTGAACAAGGGAACATCCCTTTTGACCTCTCATACTATCTTCTTCTTTTAGAGTCAATGACAAAACTAACTATACGTGTTAACGGCATAAGCAAAACTGAGAAAATAGTTTCTTCAGAATCGAGAGAAGAATAAATTTCACGGGGTTTTGATAGGGGTAATTTTTTTTTTATTATTTAAAATTTTGCCGCTTCTATTCCAAATATTTCTGTGGATACGCGCGATGGCGGCGGCGGCGCGTGGTTCATGAGCGGTGAGGAGGGGGGATGTGGGCGTGGCGTGCGCGGTTTGCGCGGACTAGAACAACGATGAAACTAGAACTATGATGAAACTTGGAATGGATTTATTATAATAAAAATCAGTTGAAGTGTATGAGGGTTTCGCTAATTCCATTAAATCGTTGTATAATAATAATAATTGTAATTCGTGGATTGCGTTGCTGGTAGCATGATTACTAAACAAAATTTGTAAGACTTAGTAAGTTTTATCGTGTAATTGTTGGCTTTCCCAAATAAATAAAAATGAATAAAATATAAGCTTAGCCCAAAAAGTAGCCACATCAACAGCCTTTTGGTTGCCTTCAAATGCAGGAAACTGGAGAAGTAGGGCGCGACAGCAAGTGTGATATGGTTTGCAAAATACCGCACTCACACTTGTCGTTATCAGAGAAGCCCCACCTCTTACTAAGTTCCCTACACCTGCCAACGCCCGACCGCAGTCTGTTCAGTGACTTCCATATGAACCAGAGGCGCTACCGCCGAACTCAATCGTTATCGAATCTCTCTTTTCTTCTTGTAAAGAAAAAAAGAGAGAATCGATAACGATTGAGTTCGGCGGTAGCGCCTCTGGGAAGATCGTGTCATCAGCTGATGCAGTTTCCATGCAAGGTTGATTTTTTTTTTCGTATTTGGACCTATGATTCTTGGGAAAAGTTGTTCAGTTTCATGGGCAGATTCACATCCTTAAGGCTCTCATTGTTACTCTTATTGTTACTATATGTAGTTTCTAATATGGCGGCTCGACTCAAACTATAGCCAAAATAACAGCGGGGTCGATTCAGGCGCTACTAAAATTAAAATTTCAAAATTTAATCTAGAAATTTAATCACGTTTCATGAAATTGCTATTCCAGAGTGGCATGTTAACTAAAAATAGTACCGGACATCCCATATAATTAAAATTGCTCGTGTTGCCACTACACAAAAAAGTTGTCTGTCTCGTTCCTACTTATGGATTTCATATAAAGCTACCCTTTTCTTCTTCGAATGTTACGGGCTTAGCAAGATGCCTGAGATAAAATTTTAAATAATAAATGTCACTTTATTTGGAGAATGACGTCATCTTTATCTATCACCTGAAGTAGCGATCTAAACGCGAAGAAATGTCAGTGGAAAAAACGTTTTAAGGTGATCCGTTTTCCATACAAAAATTCAAATTCTTACGCGGGACATAAAATTCTGTTGGAAAACGAACGAATACTGCTATTTTTAGTAAAATTTTTCGCTGATTAATACAAAAATACAGCTAATGTACTGAAAGTACCAGTTTTGTTAGCAATTTTTGGTTCAATATTACGATTGTGGGCGTGCAGTCAAAACTGTACGGTTGTGCTTTGTGTGCATGTGTGAGTGATCGTACTCATGTAAACACGGACTGACGAGAGCAATTGACTTTACTGGACACATGGAGGTATTTTTTTAGGGTTCCGATACCAAAATGGTAAAAAAAGGAACCCTTATGGTGCCGCTTTGTCTGTCTGTCTGTCTGTCACACCTGTATATCTCAGCAACCACTCTTGCTATCGACTTGAAATTTGGAATAGTTATAGAATTTGGATGTCCAACTTAATTGCACGTGAAAGAATTAAGAAAAAATTATGTTTTTTAATGTAAAGGGGGCCCATACAGGGGGGGGCAAAATTTCAAATTATCGGTACTAGGTCGAGTGGGGTATCATATGAGGGCTTTACTTGTAAATTCTAAAATATATTTTTGTATTTTTTTACAACTCTTTTCAAGTTATGATGAAAAATGTCAAAAAATAAATACCGTTCCCCCCCTTATTTCCGAAGTTTGTGAATGGAAAAGTCTGAATTAATTACAGTCGATGGACGTTTATGTAAATATTTCAGCAAAAATAAAACGATCATTCTAAGTTGCATAGTTTTTTAGAAATCTGCAAAAAAACCTTTACCAACAAATTTAGTTTTGCGGTCCTAAAAATGGACTTTATTGCTTCCAGAAATACTAAAGGTATATCGGAACCCTCGGCGCGCGAGTCCAACTCGCACTTTACCGGTTTTTTTAAACCTTGTATTGATTCTGATGGCCATTTATTTTAATATTTCAACAACCCCTATTAGCGCCTTATCATTTTTTTTTAAATAGATTCGGGAACTCGGGAACACAGATGCAGGCAGACAATCCCACATTTTAGCCGTTTCCATTTATTATCCAGTAGTTTAAGAATTGTACACATTTCCTAGAAATTGAGTTTATCGATGGATTTCATAAATTTCTTTTTTAATATTCATCTTGCGATAATTAAAATAACGCCGCCATATTATAAGATTGTTACATAAAACTATTTGTTACAATAACATCTTGTAAATATTTATATAAAACTACATTTACTATACATTTTACGCTTATATTAATAGAAACACATTCATATTAATCACATTTGGGTAAAATTCGAAGGCACTTGTAAGTTTAGTATACAAATTATCAAAAATTCAACTCGTTAAACGAAAAGGTCTGAAGGGTGTGAATCTGCTCATGAAACTGAACAACTTTCCCCAAGTAACATAGGTCCAAATACGAAAAACCAAATTTGTCGTCCCATACAAAATGCGCTATCAGTTGAGGCTTCTATGGGAGGTAAAAACTTGATTTTGTTCTATGACCCATGTTCCTTGGGAAAAGTTATTCAGATTCACGCCCTTAAGTATTATCACACCTTTCCGTTATACGATGTATAGTTTTAAATTACTAATAAACTCAAAAACTGCTATATAAGGTGTTTTTTAATTAGACCCAAATATTTCTAGGGGTGGTGTAACTATGATAAAGAAAAAGGTTTATCAAAGTTTTAGAAAACTCCTCCCGCTAGATTTTTTTTATAATTTTCATATAAAAAGTTAATTATTATTTGCAATCATCCTGTAGTAATGATTTCGACCGTACTAAGAGCCCGAAACAGAGCCGAAACCGCGCGAACCGCGCACTCGGCTTGCGCGTGATTGGCTCACGACTCCGCGCTGCCGCCTGTGCTGATACGGAGTGTTCATTTTACGATATTTAGCGGTATTGTTATTGATTTTTCTCGAAAACTAGCGAATAGAAATGTAAAAAAATAGCACCAATAGTATTCATTTAAGTGCTTGAGGTAAACCTAACAATATTTGGGTCTAATTAAAAAACACCTTATATATGTTACGTAAGGTAGCAGATTTTTCATAGTTTTTTTTTTACATTTGATTCCTTAATAAACTGCCCAAGCGACACCGAGTCCAGTCGCTGTAGTACTTTTAACAAAATACATTTAAACAAATCTTCAATAACTTGTAATCTGTTTCTTAGTTGCAGAATAGCCAATTAAGTCTTATTGCATTATTATCAGAATTTATCAGAAATCTTTTTTAAATTGAATTATGTAGTATTGAAAATAAGACAGGAAAAACGAATTGCAGACATTGAAAACAGAAGACAAAAAATATCACGCGGAATCTCTGCCTGGTCGACAGAGACAGCATTAGATTTAATGAAGAATTAACTTTAATGAAGTTCTCTGCAACTGACTCTGAATGTGCATTTCAAACCTTTTTAGATCCTCTGTTCCCTCTCTTGACTACTGTTCTGTTGTTACTTGCAGGCGGTGGTGATGTGACGCTCTGTATGAACTCGGCAAGTTGTGCGTCCACCTTAAAAAAGTGTAATTGAAGAGTTTATTAGTGTGTATGAATATAATGTATTATAGTTCATCCATCTTATAGTTAGGGTGCTGGCTGCAATTTGGGTATATGATTTGCTCATGATTCATATTAATAGGGATGATAGATCAGTTCAATACGAATCGATTTGGTCCTTACAAATTTTTCTGTGCGTCGCTGCGTTTTTGAGTTAAAGCAAAAAAAAATGAAAATAAGATACTAAATAATGTTTTTTTGGTCTGCCTTTGTAGCTCCTGTTTAAAATACTTCTGAAGATGTAGAAAATCGAAGAGGCAGACATGCAGGGCTCTGCATTATCACGGGACGAAGTAGTGAATTTTTGCATTTTGAAGAGCTGTAACTTTACGACGCAGGGCTATTATGGTGGCAGACCATTTTCCTGGGGTTTTATACATTTTATTTAATCAGATAGTCATAGTCTGCCAGGTGTACGTTTCATTGTCAAATTTCAAAATAGTTAAAACTTAATTCTTCAAAAACGCAGGGGTGTGGATGTCCGCCAATATTTTTTGTATCTTTTAGAGGATGCTCAAAGGTCAAAGAGGCAGAGAAGAGATATGATTAAATATGATGTTAAGAGGATATGTGAAAAGATAGTTATTTGAAGGGATAAAGTGTTACATTCGCAACGCATTAGATTGCGACAGATATACTGTGCGTGTAACCAAAACTAAATGACGTAAGCGCCCGATATAAAATATCGACTTTTTGTAAAAACTAAGTAATAAAATAAAGTTTTAGATTGGGCATATGATAGCAACTACGAATACCTTTCTGTATACTTAATTTCACTACTTAAAACACCTCAGATTCTACAAAAAGAGGAAATAATGAAAATTGAAGAGGCAACTTAGGATTTTTATTTTGTCGAGTCGATTTTCACTAATCATGTTTTGGTCTTGGTGATATGATCAATTGATCACTTGAATGGTCAAGAAACACAAACCTGAAAATCACGGTAAGATACTGAGTAAATAAAAAGATATTTGTCTTCAAAATACCCAAAAAAAATACATATCGTCTTACGACACTATATTTATATTTACAAATCCACATAGTTGGTCCCGAGGGTTTGCTGTCTGCTGGTTTGCTGCCGCTTGGCGGCTCTGGAGCGGAACTTGGCCGACTCCTTCATGTGTATTTCCTCCCGGCGCATAATGTCACGTTCGCATAATGTCACACTTAATCGTGACATTGTGCGAACGTGACATTCTGCGAAAAAGTAATGAAAAATTTTCTAAGTCCATAACGAATTAATATTTTTCTAAGTCCCGAATCCATAATAAAAAAATCTAAGTAAAACGAATATGTTTATTTTTATTCAATATATCCAAAACAAAAAAAAACATCGCAAAATATAATGAAAATTTTTCTATGTCCCAAATCTATAGTAAAATAATTCAAAAAATTTCTAAGTCCCAAAAAACGAGACATTTTGCGAACGTGACATTTTGAGTAAGTGACATTTTGCGAACGTGACATTATGCGCCGGGAGGGTGTATTTGAGTGTTACGTAAGTGTTATTTGTCTATGAGTATATTTATCAGTTTGTGTTTGGGTGTGTACTCGTATGTATGTATGAGTTTGTGTATGCGTGAATGTCTGTAAATGTGTATTTACTTACCTTGGGCTTGTTGTTTTTGCCTTGGGTTTGTTGTTTTTGCGAGCCGCCCCCGAGTAGTTGGTCTCGAGGGTTTGCGGCTGTAACCGCTTGGCGGCTCTGGTGCGGAACTTGGCCTATTTATTTATTCATGTGTATTTATGCATGAGTGCGTATATGAAAGTGTGTGTATGAGAGTGTGATGAGTGTGTGTGTGTGGGCGTGTGAATGAATGTGTGTATGAGCGTATATTTGAGTGTGTGTACGTCATACATGTATTTATGAAATTATGTATGAACGTACCTTGGGCATGTTGTTTTTGCGAGCCGCCCCCGAGTAGTTGGTCCCGAGGGTTTGCGGCTGTAACCGCTTGGCGGCTCTGGTGCGGAACTTGGCCGACTCGCCGTTCGCTTGGATGGTGGGTGTGACGGACTTTATGTATCTGTAAACATAATAAATATGTGTTTTAATTTAACATTATTTGAAGGACAAATTATTTTCACTGACATCAGAACCATTTATGTAATTTTAAATCTGATAATAAATAACATCTGAAGATACTAGGTTATTTTTTGAACCTGATATGCGTATGCTCAACTTATTACAGAGGTCAAAAGCAACAACTTTTGTTCTACGACTTTGCTAACAACGCACGAAAAATTTTCAACTTCCTATACAAAATGTGTCGGTCACGTGATCACTTTAGTATGGGGAGTCGAAAAATTTTTGTGCGTAGTTAGCAAAGTCGTAGAACAAAAGTTATTGCTTTTAACCTCTGTAATGAGGTGGGCATACGCAAATCAGGTCCAAAAAAATAACCGTGTATCATGAATTATAAATAGTACTGAAGTTTTTCGATGTGGTACCACTCACTGTAATGACCTTTCATAGAAATGCACTCGTCGTTGTAAACGTTTGGAAATTGTATGTTACCATCTACATAATTCAATTATTACTGCCGTCGCAGCCTTTAAACTGACGTGGCAGCCTCTAAACTGATCTGAGAGCCTACAAACTGACGTGGCAGCCTTTGAACGGATTTGAAAGCCTCCAAACCGACGTGGCAGCCTACAAACTGACATGGCGCCTCTAACTTAACTGACCTGGCAGCATCTACACTGACGTGGTAGCCTTGGAACTAACGTGGCAGACTTTAAGCCGATCTGAGAGCCTACAAACTGACGTGGCAGCCTCTAAACTGACGTGGCGGCCTTTGAACTAACGTGGCAGACTCTAAACTGATCTGAGAGCCTACAAACTGACGTGGCAGCCTCTAAACTGACGTGGCGGCCTTTGAACTAACGTGGCAGACTCTAAACTGATCTGAGAGCTTACAAACTGACGTGGCGGCCTTTGAACTAACGTGGCAGACTCTAAACTGATCTGAGAGCCTTTAAACTTACGTGTCAGCCTCTAAACTGAACTGGCAGCATCTAAACTGACATGGCAGCCTTTGAAGTAACGTGGCAGCCTTTGAAGTAACGTGGCAGACTCTAAACTGATCTGAGAGCCTTTAAACTTACGTGTCAGCCTCTAAACTGAACTGGCAGCATCTAAACTGACGTGGCAGCCTTTGAAGTAACGTGGCAGACTATAAGTTGATCTGAGAGCCTACAAACTGATGAGGGAACCTCTAAACAGACATGGCAGAATCTAATCTGGCGTGCTAGTCTCTAAACTAACGTGGCAGCCTCTAAATTAACGCAGCAGCCTCTAAATTAACGTGCTAAATTAACGTAGCAGCCTCTAAGTTAACGTAGCAGCCTCTATCTAAACTAACGTGGCAATCTCTAAACTAACGTTGCAGCCTCTTTTTATCTTTCAGCTCCTCTACAGACCTGGTGGCTTCCTGCAGCTGATTAGTCAGCACCTCGTTCCTCAGGTTTGTAGCAGCCAGCTCCCTGGCCAGGTCGGAGCGCGAGGGTAGCGGCGTGCAGGCGAGACGCGGATGCTTGCGGAAATCAGTTTTAATACTCACCTGGCAGCCTCTCAACTGACTTGGTACCCTCCAAACTGACGTGGCAGCCTCTTAACAGTCCTAGGACCCTCTAACCTGACGTGGCAACCTTTTAACTGATGTGGCAGCCATTAAAAGGACGTGGCAACCTTTTAACTGACGTGGCAACCTTTTAACTGATGTGATAGCCTTTAAACTGACGTGGAAGCCTCTAATCTGACGTGCTAGTCTCTAGTTCGACGTGCCAGACTCAATTAACGTGGCAGCCTCTAAATTAAAGTGACAGCCTCTAAATTAACGTGACAGCCTCTAAATTAACGTGGCAATGTCTAAACTCACGATGCAGCCTGTGTACTGACCTGGTGGCTTCCTGCAGCTGTTTCGTCAGCACTTCATTCCTCAGGTTGGTAGCAGCCAGCTCTCTGGCCAGGTCGGAGCGCGAGGGTAGCGGCGCGCGCGCAAGGAGCGGGTGCTTGCGGAGTCTGGCGGCTGAGGGCCGCTGGCAAGGGTCCGGGTGGATCATTTGCTGTGGAAATGGTAGTTTTATATTTTCCTGATACTCTCCATTTTACTTTAAATATAGGTAGGCATTCGTCACTCAAGTAAAAATTCAACACTTTAATATTTTTACAAAAAAATTATGACCAGTGTAAAAACTCCTTGGTAGTATACTTTTTTTACTTACCGCACTAGTTCGGTAAGTAACTACTTACGAGCAATGTTTACCTCCTTGTGTACGTTTTTCGAGCAAATGTATTGAATGCTAGCTTGTTTAATATTATACTGAAGTACCTGGGCGAGCGAGATTTGTTCTGTGTAATATTACTCAAAGTCAGCAAATAGAGGGCGCTGAAGGGTTTCCAAAACACATTATTTTCACGAAATGCTAAAACGTTCGTCCTTCAATACCATTTTTGTCGGCCATTTCGGTAATATACAAGGTGTAACAAAAAGGTTATATCAACCCTGAAGGATGTGATTCTACCCATGAAACTGAACAACTTACCCTAAGCAACATAGGTCGAAATACGAATAAAATGTTTTGACCTCCCATAGAAACTGAATCAGCTGATCGCGCATGTTGTATGGGAGGTAAAATTTTTTTTTTCGTATTTCGAGCTATGTTCCATAGGGACAGTTGTTCAGTTTCAAGGGCAGAATCACATCCTTCAGGGTTGATATACCCTTTCTGTTACACCTTGTATGAATTCCCTAGACAAGGTAGGCAGGTTCAGCAGAATCCTGTTTGGTGCCGGCAATGATTAATACCAACCTATCTCTACCCGTGGGTGTCATAAGAGGCGACTAAGGAATTATGAACCGGTGGATCGGGAACACCGACCTTCTGTTTACCATCTTGTTCATGGTGCCAGCCACATTGTACCAAGCGTTTTTACTGGAATTCTGAAGGGAGTTCCATGTCCTGCAGTGGACGTATTAGGGATGTTATGTACTCACCTTGAGTAGATGGTTGAATTCCCTGGACACGTTAGGCAGGTCCGGCAGAATCCCGTCTCGTATGTCCTGCCACTCCTGACCGTTCTGAGGTAACGGTCCGCCTCCCGCCGCCTCGAATAACGTTAAACCTGCAATTTAAAAGCTATCGTCAATACCGTATAAGCCACGGAAATAGGGAACATGTATGATATTTATTTATTAAAAAAAATATCCCCATTCATGTAATAAACAGTTTAGCACAACTATTTTTCGAGTAACTATCAAATTATCCTTTTGAAATTTAATTGAATAGTTAAGCTTTCGAAGATTTGTTTCTGTCTCTTTTTAGCAAAACGAAATTTAACATTGACTTTATTTATATGGCCGTAGTAAACTGTGACATCAATGTGCATGTCGGATCTCTCTAATTGGCGCGTGTTTAGTGGTTTTTAATGCTCATATCGGCCGTATTTCTTAGCTGATTTAAATTTAAATTTTACTTTTTGTCATCTCTACTACGGTATTTTTATATTTTGTTGATAAATATATTTTTCAATTGTATTACACGTTGCACAACGCACATAACAAGTGCAAAGTGACGTGTTAAAAAATTATTCAATCTGACGTTGGTTCCTTTCCTAGACGCACCCTAGTCACATGTCAAACCCATTAAAATAGGAAAGCATAACGACAGCGCGTTTCAGTCGTCCAATAACACCATCTGTTGACGACATTAGAAGTAAAAGAGCGTTCTCCTCAAAGAATAATCTTTACCCACCTACGGCGAGAAGAATGGCGACATATAATACAAAAAACGCGACCGATTTTAATTTTTTTAGGTATAATGGCAAGGAAGTTTGAATTCTCGCTTCATATAAACCAATGCCATCTAGCGACCACCCCGGGAACTACTTAGAAACTATGCGTCAATACAGCAGCAGTGAGGTTTAAATTCTCGCTTCATATAAACTAATGCCATCTAATGACCCTTCGTGAACTACTTAGAAACCATTTCATAATTTTCTCTAGCCTTATTCCGTTTTTGCCAATGGTTTTTACGGAGTCTGCTAACTAACCTAGGGGATTTGACGAGGGCACTGGTTTTTACACAGAGCGACTGCCATTTGACCTCCGCAACCCAGAGGGCAAACCAGAGCCAATCCTAGATTAGGCTTTGCCAGGTTAGTGGCCAACCTGGATGTCAGTCTTCAAGCCGCCAAATGGCCTCCGACTTGTCTTAACGACTACTGTAATTGACAATAACCGAGGCCAACGGCTTAACGTGCCTTCCGAAGCATGGAAGCACTCTAGTTCTTGTGCCACTAGCGGTCACTCATCCTGGTTCTGACCACGACCAATTTTGTACTATTTTGCCCAGGTACTATATGCAATGTGCATGGTATTGAGTGAGGGTAAGTGTGTTTGTGTGAAACAGTGTGTGCGTGTGTGTAAAATATGATCCCTCTAATCCGCATTCACTGATAGAGGTTAAATAACCAAAAGAAAACAGTTATTATCCGTTGTATTACCAAATAAAATGACAAAAATGAAGAAAAAAACGACTTCTTGTTTATTTGACATGACAGTCAACAATTTGGTTACCACATACTGATTTACAAAAAAAAAACACTACACATGGCAACTACTTATCAAAATTTTAATGTATTAAAATACATCAATCAATCAATCAATGTCTAACGTATATTTATCAAACAATTGTATGACACGTCGCACATAAAAAGTGCATAGTGACGTGATTTCAAAAATTATCTATAAAAGTGATCCTCTTTGCAGGTCGCACCCTAGTCAGTTGTAGAAGCCATTAAAATAGGAAAGCACAATGATAGCGCGTTTCAGCCGTCCACTAACGCCATCTGTGGACGACATTAGAGCTAATAGAGAGTTTTCCTTCACGTTTTGCAGTGTGTATTGTATGGGTGATTTCTTTTTAGTGCTCCGAACCAAAATGGTAGAAACGGAACTCTTATGGTGCGACTTCGTCTGTCTGTCTGTCACACTTGTTTATCTCAGCAACCACTCATGATATAGACTTGGAAATTTGGAATAGTTATAGAATATGCTTGCCCAACTGTATTGATAATGAAAAAATTAAATTCATTTTATTATTATTGGAAGTGGGACCCAAATATGGGGGGCAAAATTTTAATTGTCGTTACTAGATCGAGTGGGGTATCAACTGAAAGAGCTTTACGTATACATTCCAAAATATATTTTTGTGTTTTCTTTTTTGGGAAAAGTTGTTCAGTTTCATGGGCGGATTCACACTATTTACCCTTAAGTATTCTCACACCTTTCCGTTACACGTGGTATATGAATCTTTTTGCTAGCAAAATGTTACAGGCATTTGACATCAGCAATCAAATTAACTACTCATTTTTAAATTGATTATGGAGTTTTTTGGCGGGAACTCAATTCTTGTTTTTTGTGTATGTAGTAATTTTGTGGATAATAAAGATAGTGTGTTATGTAGTGAATTGACTACGGCGTGCGCAACCGATGAAGATTTCAAGCGATCTCGTGTTTGAACCCCGTTTGTGTTGTCTCAAAAAGACACGGACATTTTTCTTCGTAAAGTCCACTATTTTTTTACGGGGGGAGCAGTGAAAAATTCTCCCAGTCGACACTGGCGGTTCGCCATATTTTTTACTTATAGAAACTGGAGAAATTCTAAAAACTGACGAAACACGACACTGGCAGAAATGTCCCTAAATATGCGTTGACGATTGCCAAGAAAATATTGATTATGGTGGCACCATTTTGGATTATAGATTTATATTTTATGTACATCTTTGTACTTGACATTTTATATTTTCTGTATTTTATATAATTTTTTTTTTTGACGATCACATTGTGAATTCTTATATTTGACATGAATGTAATTTATAATGTAATTTTAATTGTGTGATAATTAAATCTAATCTATCAGTCTCTGGTACCCATAGTACAGGCTTTGCCTAGTTTGAAAGTAGACCTTGTGTGAAATGTCACCCAATTTTAAATTATTAAATAAACCAGAGGATGGGCAGCAGCATCTATCTGTGTATCGAACCACCTTACATAATGCGGTCACCAAAAACAGTGGTCGCCAACAACGCTTACAAGCGTGGTAACTACGTTAAGTCCCCATCTAAGTACCACGCGTTTTCGCTGGAGTTCTTGAGGGAGCTTCCCGTCTTGCAGTGGACGTTCCACGAGATGTTATGTTTAGAGGCCTTTGGCGGCTCAACAACTCCGACACGAGGGCTAGTGAGGTCGGTCATCGACCCACGACATGATGATGAGTTGATGACTCACCGAAAGCAAAGATGTCTGCTTTGAAGAGATGTGTGAAATCCTCTTGCAGCACTTCTCTTGAAAAGTAAGATGATTCCGTGCTTCGGAAGGCACGTTAAACCGTTAGACCCGGCTACTATCTACGGATGTAGTCGTTAATGAGCCATGACAAGGCCTTTGGCGGGTCAACAACTTTGACACCAGGGCTTGTGAGGTCGGTCATCGACCCACGACATGATGATGATGACTCACCGAAAGCGAAGATGTCGGCTTTGAAGAGATGCGTGAAATCCTCCTGCAGAACTTCTCTTGGTAAGTAGCGGCAGTCGCCTTCTTCCACCACGGGGGACACCGTGTCTGTCACGTGACCTAGGTCTCCTGCGGGCAAACAATGGGGCTTGGTAAATGAACTTCTTAAAAAGGTGGCCAATTTTGGTAGGTTATAGCTTAAGTGCCTGGGCGACCGAGCTTCGCTCTACAGGGTGTAAGGGACGTTGACTAAAAACTGAAAGGACGTGTTCAGTCAACGAAATTGAACAACTTTTCTAAAGAAATATTTTTGGGAAACATAAAAAAATTCGACCTCCCCATAGAAATTTTTTTGGAGATCAAATTTTTTTGTCATTTACCCAAAAATGTTTCTTTTCACAAAATGTTGTGGGCGTGCTTTCTGGTGTCGGATAAGCCTGGCCCAGAATCTTCATACGCTTGTTAGCCAAAGCGTTGCATGTGCACAACAGATGCTCCATACGTTTACTTTCCTCACCACATTGCTCTGCAGGTAGTTTCCCAGGTACCATGAACGAATAATAAGAAGGACTGACCATCCCCTTTTAGAAATCATAACCCGGAAAAGTATAAAACTAGATGGCGGTAATAAATAGTTAGGGAAGTTATTATGATTTATCGAGTATTCTGCTAAAAAAATAAACATAATTTCAATGTTAGCGTTTCTTTACACTGAAACTATGTTGAAATTTTGAATGATTTTTTGTCAGAATACTCGGAAGACCATAATTAATTTCCAGATTATTTGAAAGCGCCATCTAGTTTCCATGAGTTTTATGCCTTTCCGGGTTATGTTTTCTAGTATGGGGATTGTCAGTGTTATTATTATTCGTCCATGCAGGTACTAACCTTTCCGGGTTATGTTTTCTAGTATGGGGATTGTCAGTCTTATAATTATTCGTCCATGCAGGTACTAACCTTTCCGGGTTATGTTTTCTAGTATGGGGATTGTCAGTCTTATAATTATTCGTCCATGCAGGTACTAACCTTTCCGGGTTATGTTTTCTAGTATGGGGATTGTCAGTGTTATTATTATTCGTCCATGCAGGTACTAACCTTTCCGGGTTATGTTTTCTAGTATGGGGATTGTCAGTCTTATAATTATTCGTCCATGCAGGTACTAACCTTTCCGGGTTATGTTTTCTAGTATGGGGATTGTCAGTGTTATTATTATTCGTCCATGCAGGTACTAACCTTTCTGGGTTATGTTTTCTAGTATGGGGATTGTCAGTGTTATTATTATTCGTCCATGCAGGTACTAACCTTTGTGGGTTATGTTTTCTAGTATGGGGATTGTCAGTGTTATTATTATTCGTCCATGCAGGTACTAACCTTTCCGGGTTATGTTTTCTAGTATGGGGATTGTCAGTGTTATTATTATTCGTCCATGCAGGTACTAACCTTTCCGGGTTATGTTTTCTAGTATGGGGATTGTCAGTGTTATTATTATTCGTCCATGCAGGTACTAACCTTTCCGGGTTATGTTTTCTAGTATGGGGATTGTCAGTGTTATTATTATTCGTCCATGCAGGTACTAACCTTTCTGGGTTATGTTTTCTAGTATGGGGATTGCCAGTGTTATTATTATTCGTCCATGCAGGTACTAACCTTTCCGGGTTATGTTTTCTAGTATGGGGATTGCCAGTGTTATTATTATTCGTCCATGCAGGTACTAACCTTTCCGGGTTATGTTTTCTAGTATGGGGATTGTCAGTGTTATTATTATTCGTCCATGCTTGTAGTAGTGGTACTAACCGAGTTTGTAGTTGTTCGCTGGTGGCTCGTCGTCCTCAGAGTCTGAGGAGTGTCCGCTGCTTGGCTCCCGCCGCTGACGCCGCGATATGAAGATGTTGCCCGGCTTTACATCCATATGGACTAGGTTTTGTGAGTGGATGTATCTGAAATAGACAAATTAATTTGATATAAAGGATTAAATTAATTTTTTGACATTTAGACACAGCAGGTGTCACTGTTAAATTTTTAAATAGATACAGAGGAAGAAAAATTTTACGCGAGCCGGATTTGAACCGGCGACTTTCGGCGTACCGTGCCGACGCACTACCAACTAAGCTATCGCGTCTTCAAGCGGCTAGTTCAAATTTCTCTCCTCCTTATTCATTCATAGTCGTCCTTTAAGCGACCAAGGTTACGTACAAGTTAGATAAGTTACAAGGTTACACTAGGTTGCTAAAAGAACGACTATGAATGACTAAGGCCGGTATTTCACTGGGACACCACGGTGACGCGACTGGTTACGCCACTGGTGTCCGTAACTAGACACCAGTAAAGACACCAGAGTCGCTACACCCTACGGCCACAGTATTAAGGGCTATATTTCACTGGGAGTGGTAGCGTGACCAGCATCCGAACTGGTTGCGCCGCCAAATTGGTTGCGCAACCAAACGGCCACCGGGTGAGTAACTCTCTATCTCTCATTTTGTTGGTAGCAGCGACTGGTTGCGTTGCACGCTGATTCGACTTCTGGGGCATATCTGTTTTATTTATTAGTACTTATTACTATTCCTTTCTTTCACAAATCTTAGGTATACCTACTTCTATAATAAATACATATATACATTACACACTATTTATCCTTATACATAACATTAACCAGTCACAAAGTACTTTTTGTCATTTTTAAACTCGCACACACACACACACAAATTTACCAACTTTATTTTTTTTTTCTCGCGTACTCGCGGCACTCGCGTTTCCTCATAGGTTAGGTTATAGGTAGTAGCTGAAAAACGGTGTTTTGCCCTTCCGGGCGATATAATACACTGAGCTACGGCCTTTTTGTACCGCTGCGGCACACATGTACTCGCGCCAGTTTTAAAAAATTTTGAAATTTGTATCTTTTGTTTTTGTCTTTCATAGTTTACTGTCCCTCGTATATTGTGTGTCGAATATGTGTATGAATAAACATTTTTATCTATCTATCTATCTATCTGCTATGGTGTCCCACTGAAATACCGGCCTAAAAATACCCTGTATCTTAATAAGTGCAATATTTCTTTTTTATTGTTTTTTGGCTAAAATAAATAAATAATTATTATTATTATCAATAAGGAGAAGAGAAATTTTAACTAGCCGCTTGAAGACGCGATAGCTCAGTTGGTAGAGCGTCGGCACGGTACGCCGAAAGTCGAAGGTCCAAATCCGGCTCGCGTAAATTTTTTCTTCCTCTTTATCTATGATAATGGTGGTGTTAGGGGCCGTTCAAGTATTACGTAAGCAGATTTTTTGCAATTATTAACCCACCCCTCCCCCTCGTCAGCAAAAGTAAGCAAAGCTCTTACCCCTCCCCCCATGCTTACGTAAAAATTGGTACAAGATTCATGAGCAGCACTTAATAAGTCTAGAGATAAGGAATAGGTTTAGAATAGAGGACTGTAACGCACATGATATTCATTTAAATAAACTTTACCGACACGGTATTCAACAAAGAGTAAGTTACAAATATTATAATCTAAGAAATATTACTAATAAAACAAACTTCTTTAAAATTTTTGGTATACGTATTAATTCCAATTACCAGTCTTCAGTCCATGACACCCGAATCCATGATTCTAAGTTTTCGATGACATTGGATGTTTGCTGCTCAATGTTGTGTGTCTGCTCACTTTCATCTGATTTTGGTACGTCTACGTCGTCGTGCTCATCGAGCCATTCAACATCTTGATGCTAAGTTTTGAATAATGCACATCAGTTCATTAGCACGACGAGCAGCCACTTTTATAGGCCTAACTTTTATATAAGTGTGCGTGTTTACTTTTTTATGGATCTTCTCGATGTGACGATTTAGTGACTTGACGGAAGAATGATAAACATCACACGTTTTGCATGTTGGACTAGATAGCTTCAATCTTACCGTCAGATAAAAATTACTGCTGACGTAATCACCATCTAGATCCCCCCACCCCCCATGTCATCAAAAATAAGCAAAGCATTGACCCCCCCGCCCCCCTACAGTGCTTACGTAATACTTGAACGGCCCCTTAGTGGTGTATTGGACCTTAACCAGTGATTAACGTAGGTAGCTCCGAAGTCCATCTCGATAAAGAATAAATAAACTAGTTTTTAAATGTTAAAAAATAACCAATTTTTAGTGTTTTCCTGAGCATACTGCAGGTTAGAAAAATGTGGACAATATAAATAAGAGTGGTGGACAATGTTAATTAGAAAGTGATTGAATATTTGCAGAGGTGGACAATATAGCTTGGTAGAGTGGACCATGTGGCTTGGCAGAGTGGACCATGTGGCTTGGTAGTGGACAATGTAAAAGTGATGGACAATTTGCAGAGGTGGACAATGTAGCTTGGTAGAGTGGACAATGTGGCTTGGAAGAGTAGACAATGTAAATAAGAAAGTGATGGACAATTTATCTTGGTAGAGTGGACAATGTTCCAATTGTAGATTTATTTAATTGAATTTATATTTTATATAAATTTTATATGATATCATGTTATGTACGACTATACATATAGTGTTTTGGCATTCTGCTGTCAACTATTTTTTTAAATTTTAAATAAATAAAATAATAATGTGGCTTGGTAGAGTGGACAATGTAAATAAGAAAGTGATGGACAATTTGCAGAGGTAAACAATGTAAACAAGAAATTGATTGCCAATTTGCAGAGTAGGACAATGTAGCTTGGTAGAGGGAACAATGTAGCTTGGTAGGGCGGACAATGTAGCTTGGTAGAGTGGACCATGTAAATAATGAAGTGATGGCCAATTTGCAGAGGTGGATTATTTAGTTTGGTAGAGTGGATAAACGTAACTTGGTCCCTACCAGTTACTGTTGGAGCTAAGATATCAGCCGGCACACTGTCTGCAAGCCGTCGGTGACGTCTGTTGTGTGTATGTGTTTTGTTGTGTGTGTGTGGTTCAGTTCGTGAGTGTGTGTGTGTGTGTGTGTGTGTGCATTATTTGAAGTGTAAAGCCGGGCACTCACTGCAGCCCGTCGGCGACGTGTTGCAGCAACACGAGCAGCTCGGGCTCCGCGAGCGGCCCGCGGCCCGCCAGCGCGCCCTGCAGCGAGCCGCCGTCGCAGTACTCGTTCTGGATCACCATGTGGTCGTCTTCCGCCCACGCCGAGTAGTACCTTCACAACGAACAAGAATAATAACTCCCTACCGGCTCAGCACGAGCTTCTAGATAAAGTTATATGGGTCACCGGAAAATGATAAGAACCGTAAGGTAATAAATTTCTTAATAAGTTGATCAAATTAACAAAAATCATAAAGGGCAGTTGAAATGTATTAATTTACGTATAGATTTCAGCTAATTGATCAACTTACGCTGCCTGACGGTAAGCAGAAAAACTAACATATTTAAAAGAGCGCGTGGGTTTTTATTGACGCTTCTTTTTTTTCCCACAATGGCGCCACATTGTTTGTGAAGCGATGTAGTTTAGCTGACGTCATTAAGAGATTTTAATATACAACAATGAATAAACGATTTTGATTTGATTTGATTAACGATTTTAAAACACGTCAAATCATACACGTATGGACCAATCGCTGCTCAGCGTATAATTTTACGTTAAACTGACACTAGTAAAATAATACACTATTCTCTGATTGGTCAATTAGTGGCATATGGCCGGCCGGCGGGGAGCGGGGTAAAAGCAAGTGAGACATTCAACCAATCAGCGTACACCTCGCGTTCGTCGGATCATTTTACCGCGAGACAATTACCTGAAATCTATACGTAAAATGCTCATCTACTTGCATTGCCTATTTGACATAAAAAAAAACTTACCTAACAACATGTGGATGTTTCCCCAAAGCCGCATGCGCCCAGACTTCATTCAGAGCGGTCCGTTCCGCGGCGGAACCGGCCACCGGTTTGATACTCCGTTTGATCGCGTAAGTGATCCCGTCGAGTATGTTCCGACACTTAGTCACCACGCCGAACTCGCCACGGCCAATCACGCCGAGCTCTTCGAACTCCACTTGGTACCGGGATATATTCGACTCCTAGTAGAAGAGAATTAAGTCAATTAAATTTTCGTCATTACAGCGCGTTCAGGACAAGTCTGCCTATGATGGTTATTTTCTGCGCATTGGTGACAGGCGGAGAGCCAATGAACGATTCGCTCGCCTCCCCCCACCTGCCGCGCTCACCCCCGCGACTCATTTATTGACTTCTGCGCATTAACGGTCACAGACGGAGTTTATATATTCCGTTCATTCATTCCGTGGCGTTAGAGGCAACTAAGGGTTAGAAACTAGAGGATGGGCAGCAGCATCCTCCTGTGTATCATACCATCTTACTTACTGCGGTCACCTACAACCGCGGTCCATGGTGCCAGCCGTAACGCTGACAAGCGAGTTGACTATGGTACTTCCCCATCACATTTTTTTCAGCGAAAGCTAGAATTCTGAAGGAAGCTGCCTGTCCTGTAGTGGACATTTCATGGGATGTTATGATGATGATGAAATGAGAATGATGACAATTAAATTTTCGTCACTATCCTATAACTATTAACCGAGCAATCATAACATCCCATGAAACGTCCGTACGTAGTGGATGTTTTTATTGTCGTTTCTTTTTTCCCCACCATGGCGCCAATTTGTTTGTGAAGCGATGTAGTTTAGCTGACGTCATTGAGAGATTTTAATATCTATTTTGAGTTTGATGCTTCATGGGATGTGCTAACAATAACCCCTAGTTTATTCAGAACCTATCAATTCTGAAAAATATAGTTGACTGTAGTTACAGATACAAAAAGTGCCAAAACGGCCACTTTTAGCAGTTCTTGTATCTGTAACTACAGAGTAAATAGGTTTAACATAAACAATGGTACCTTTACTTCAATCTGTCTTTACGGATTTTCGATAAGTTTTGTATTTAGCGAGTAATATTTTTTTAACTGATGGGGGCGCTAGTGCATCGCAGGTAGGGGACGGTAAATACATCATTTTTCGGTTGTCATATTTTTCTTTTTGTATTGTATTGCTTATATTTTCTCTTTTAAATTTGCTATCCTTTTATTGTACTTGGCCTTAGTAAACGTTATATCTAACTTATGATGATAAGGTGATGTGTTATATTACACGTCGCACATAATAAATGGTGACGTGTATCCAAAAATTTAATAAAGATTAGGCGGAAACATTGGAAGGAGTTTATACTTTTCGAAAGCCATTGAAATCGAACAACACAACGATAGCGCGTTTCAGTGGTCCACTACCGCCATCTGTTGACGAGATTAAAAGTTTCTTGCAACCAAAAAGCTATTGGATGTGGCCACGTTTAGAACTAAGATTCTGTAGTTACTTTTTGCCGTTGATAAGTCCTTCTTATGGCCTTGGTAAGAACTCTTTCAATACTAACCCGCAGTCTCTTTGCCGGTTGTTCGGGCGAAGCGTCCCGTGTGGGTGTTGTCAGCGAACGCTTTTTCCTTAGAGCTTGACCTGGTCAACGAAAACAAAAACATGTATAGTGCGGCCGATTAGCTGTTTCACGTAGAAACGCCTTACAATTTCACCAAATTTCTACCTAAATAATAGCTAGAAAAAAATTGGTGAAATTGTGAGGCGTGTATATGTAAAGGCGATTTCAGAGCGACTGGATTTGTATTAGGTCATTATAACATAAATTTTTACTCAGACAACATACAGTCCATTGTTAGTAAAAACTTAATTAACTATGTTAATAACTAAAGTCATCAAATTATCTATGAAATTGGCGTTTTGCAAGGAGAATTTTAAGGTAAACTCTATTTTCAGTACTAAGAACTTCCTACCTACTTCTCTGCCTACCCCGACAGGAAAGAGGCATGATGTTATGTATGTATGTAACAACTTCCATAGTCTAGTGGTTCGATGAGTCACTCGGCTCTCGATCCGGAGGTTCTGGGTTGGATTCCCGGTGGGGACACTGTCAAACAAAAATCCCTTTGTGCGACCTCCCCAGTTGGTTAGGACATTGCAGGATCAATCACCTGATTGTCCGAAAAGTTAGATAATTCCGTGCTTCGGAAGTCACGGTACTATCTACTGATATAGTTGATAATGAGCCATGTCAGAGGCCTTTGGCGGCTCAACAACTCAGCAGGGTTTGTGTGGTCGGTAAAAAAAGCCACGAACAAAAATTGAATTGGTTTATATGTCATTGGTGTCGATTCTGGCAGACCCAATCTAAAACGAAATTTAATATGAAAGGTCTAAAAGTTTTACTGTCTTTGTTACACTCTAAAGGTTAATAAAGACAGCAATACTTTTAAGTCTGTCAAATTTAGTTTAGTTTTAGTTTGCAAGAATTGACACCATTATGAAGGTAATTTTATTAGGTCCATAGTCACCATACATGCCAAACCAAAAAGAACCGTAGTTTCTATGCAATAGAAGTTAAACTTACCCTGCGGTGTGAAAGGGTTGATGTTGGCTACTGGCCGACGGGATCTTGACAAGCTCGAGTCATCAGGTAGGAAGCTGCCCAGCGCACTGTCGTCATCACTTGGTGGGTGGAGGTAATGACTTGAGCCTGATGGCACGCCTGGAAGGAAAAAATTAATGTGTTATTGTTCGTGAAAATTGGGATGTGTGCGGATGTATCTATGTGTGAGAGCATGTGATTTGTGTGTATAGTATTACTGAATCTCAACTTTATATGATAAATGCGAAAGTAAATCTGTTATCCTTAACAATGCAACCGCTGAATCGATTTCGATGAACTAAGATGATATGTCCCAGCAGTGTCAGTAGAAAAAGGAAAAAGAGGGGTACTACCTCAGAAGGACTTTGCACAGAAGCCCTACCTTCAGATCTTCAGATACGGTTCACTAGGTGTGCCACATTTGTACGCACAACAGCAGGCAAGTGAAAACAAAACCAGTATAAGCTGAACTAGCGCTGCGCTACAACCGCCCAGAACCAGAGACCCGCTCAAGGTCAAAGTGTTTCCATCGATCTGCGGCCGTGTGTACGTCAATGGCAGATTTGAAGGATTGTCGCAATAAACAATTTTCATCAACTTATTATTTATTATTATTTCTGATGGGGATGCCGCGGCTCGCGCAGACGGGAGATCATATCACGTGTATGGAGCTATTTCACCCACTATTCCAGGTAAAAATGGACACTGTGTCCTGCTTTGCTTTAAGCCCCATCCAGGATGACGGCCAGTATTATGCAGCGAGCTGCTTTTGGCTTCATCAGGGTATCCAAATTTTCCATCCCCCCTATCTATAGGTACTGGTTGAGATTTACTAAATGAAAAAATCATCAACTTACGACTAGGTATCTGCAGTCTTGGCGGAAAAAGTCTGGTCCGGGAATGGTTCTGACTTGGCGTCGAGCATTTGTCTAATAAGGTCTTCGGGGTGCGTGGGCTGTCAAATAACCTGTAAAAATAAAATGAGATGGTTATTAACGAAATAAGCAGTAGGTACTTGTATTGTCAAAAATAAAGGACTCCTTACATCAAGCCCTAAAACTGAAATAGCAATGGGCAGGCCATGTCGCAAGAGTACCAGATGGTAGGCGGACAATAGAAGCCACAAAAAGGAAGGTAAAAAGGCCTGAAAAACTCTGG
The DNA here is from genome assembly GCA_947532105.1 of Athrips mouffetella. Taxonomy (NCBI): domain Eukaryota; kingdom Metazoa; phylum Arthropoda; class Insecta; order Lepidoptera; family Gelechiidae; genus Athrips; species Athrips mouffetella. Next base: position 14,788,754 of record OX383983.1, read on the forward strand.
GAAGATGACATTAAACAAGTGGCAGGAAGCAACTGGATGAAATTTGCCTCAGATAGAGAAAAAAAATGGGAGGGATTGAAGGAGGCCTATTCTACTCAAATGGAGGCCCTCATCACCAAAGAACATACTATAAAAAGCAAAACTACTAACTGAACTAACAATATATAAATGTAACTAAAAGTTGAGGGAAAACAAAGCTTTTTTTGTTTATTATTAATTTTATACCTGTATTGTCTTTGTTCTTAATGTTTTGTTTGTAGTTTTATGTGTACAATAAATAGTTAAATAAATAAATAAAGTTGGGACACTAACATAAAAGCAGGGCTAACCATGAGAACAAAAACCTAGTCCTCTTTTTTAGAAAATATTTAAAGTTTTATGGGGATTTTCGGGTATTTTCAAGATGAGTTTTATCACCTCATACATTTTATTACATGAGATGAGACTACATGATTCATTCCATTTTTTTTTTTTAAACTTTGTAACAGTAACTTTTGTTTGAACTTCCATAGGTAAAATATATAATAATAATATTGACGTACGGCGAAATAGAGGCTAAACGTCGAGTCTTATCAGGATGTTAAATCATCGGCAGAGGACTGAGATATATAGAGATTGCTCCACTGACAAGAGCGCAGAAGGCGAAATATAGGGGAGGCCTTTGTCTTGCAGTGGGACACTCTTTAAGGGGACAATTCACACAAAGTCACTTGATCCACCGAATATATATAATAGCGTGGACGAACAATAAGAAGGACTGACCATTCCCTTTTAGAAATCGTAACCCGGAAAAGTATAAAACTAGATGGCGCTAATAAATAGTCTGGGAAGTTATTATAATTTATCGAGTATTCTGCTAAAAAAATAAACCTAATTTCAATGTTAGCGTTTCTTTACACTGAAACTATGTTGAAATTTTGAATGATTTTTTGGCAGAATACTAGGTGGACCATAATTGATTTCCAGATTATTTGAAAGCGCCATCCAGTTTCCATGACTTTTATGTGTCTCCGGGTTACGTTTTCTAGTATGGGTATTGTCAGTCTTATTATTATTATTATATTATTTATAATAGTAAACAAGTTTACCTGAACCCAAACTAGGCAGAGCCTGTACTATGGGTATCAGAGACTGATATACAAATATAATTTAATATAATTTATGACAATTTTGTCCTTTGCTGAAAAAAATAATTTACTACAAGCCTATGAAATTGGCGTTTTGTATGGAGAATTTTAGGTAAACTCATTTTTCAGTGCTAGAATAGAATAGAAGTAATTTATTCATCCACATTATTAATACTATAACACACTATACAATAGGATGAAAGGAAGAAGCCTCAGCATTACTGCTGCTTTTCAGTCTTCACTGTGGAGCTCCATCTCAGAACATGGCGCACTTGCTCTCTTGTCCACTGTGCCCCTCCACCTGCACTGGCGAGGATCTTCGTGAGGCGTCGAATAAAGCCATAGAAGTGGCAAGGTTTTGGGAGGAAGACACAAAAACATCTGGTATTTGAACATTGACACGAAGAAGAAGAAGTCTTCAGTACTAACATTTTTTGCATTTTTTAGGAATTAAAAATCAATTTTTTTTTTAAGCATGATTAGGAAGACATTAAGCTTACAGAAGCTTAAAAATAATTTTCGAAAAATATTATTTGTAAAAATATAACAAATAAATTTTTTTATTGAAATTTTTTTAGCATTTGATTTTAGATAACAAACTAAAAATTCAAATAATATTTAATGCATAGATTGATAACCTTGAAATCAACTTTCAAATATAAAACAAGTAATAAAAATAGCTATTAGAATTATAGGAACTATGATCTCATTAATCTGTAAGAAAAATTTCACCAATTACATAGGTAAGGACCTAATAGTTTTATCTAAATAAATAAATTGATCAAATAGTTTTATAGAGGGATTTTGGGTAGGATTAGTGCAGCAAATTTTAATGTCAACTTGAAATTACATTAAAAATCCAACAAAAAGTCTTTCAACCTAACCTTTACAATTGCATACAAGATGAATCAAACCATATATCTTCACAAATAAGGCACATATTCAGGTAAACTGGTTTTTTATTCAATCTTAAAGGTGCACACCCATAGAAGGTGATCTCAGACCCTTTTTTCTATAGTAGGAGTAGGTGTATTTTTTTGCAAGACAGCTGTTTGGATCATATGTTTCGCAGTCATTGTGAGGTGTAACTGTTGTTTAACTGAATTTTTGGAAATGTTTGAATTGTCTTATTTTATAAACTAGTCACCCGCAAGTTTGTTTGCTATAAGTTAATGTTTTTCATATGGGAATTAGAAAATTTACTATAGTAAAAAGTAGCCATGTTACTCAAGGGCAGGGGTAAAATAACTTTTAAAATAAGTACAGCACACCCTGTTTAATATTTATACTAACAGGCAGTAGCACTAATCATAAAGATAGATCAAGATGTTTATTTATATGTTTATATATTTTTACATAAGTACCCTAGATTAAGATGATTATTTATATGTTTATACATTTTTACATTAAAAGCACCCTAAACCGACAAGCATGTATGAAAGGATTGATGAAAGTACAGGAAGCGAGGGAAGTATGTCAAGATCGTAGCAGGTGGAGGACTGTGGTCTCTGCCTACCCCAACGGGAAAGAGGCGTGATGTTATGTATGTATTTTCATACATTTTTAAAGCTCTGTTAAATGGATGTCAATAAAAATCTAAACTTTAAAATTTGTTAAAATTGAAAATGGCTATTCAAGGTGTTTTTGTTGTTTCTTCTCTAATTTTTGAAGTTGAATAAAAAATTATGACATCTAAAAAAAAAATTGATAGAATCTACTCTAGTTGAGGTCAACAATGACCATTGGACACAAACAGATGAGGTGGGATATTCAGAACATGTCTTAACATGTTTCAGCAAGAGTTTAGGGAATTTGGGAAAGTGGATGAGTCATAAGCATAACAACAAAAAGCAGTTAGACAAGTTTTGTTGAAGCTGAGGTCATCAACATCACAGACAGGTGAGACAGGAATGTTGGGATATTTAAGATCATGACTCAACATGTCTTTACATGATTGTTGTCTTGTTTAGAGCAGTAATTTATTCAAATAGGTGGAGCAGTGAAAGCGCTAATCACAAAATCAATTTGATACATAAAATTCTCGCATTTCCATGTTTTTCTATTTTGTTTTTTAATAATTTTGTCAATATTAGATATGAGAGTCGTTTTTGGAGGATACTGTAGTGATTAGGTCAGAAGCAAAATCAATACAAAACTGACTTTTTGACAAATAAAGTTGTGGGAGCGCTTGAATTGTATCAAATTGACTAGCAGTAATAGCTGTTAGCATGCATAACCAATTTGGACCATCTGTGAATACCATATACACTTGCATACATACATACATACATAACATCACGCCTCTTTCCCGTTGGGGTAGGCAGAGACCACAGTCCTCCACCTGCTACGATCTTGACATACTTCCCTTGCTTCCTGTACTTTCATCAATCCTATCATACATGCTCGTCGGTTTAGGGTACTTTTAACCTGGCCTTTATTCAGAACGTCCTGAATTTGGTCCTGGTACGTTCGCCTAGGCCTTCCACACACTTGCAGCACTTTGTATATGTACATTAATCAGAATGCAGTGCTACAACTACAAAATTATGTTTATAAAATTGTTAGGGCAAAAGTTGTAACATAAAACAGTGGCAATTCTTAAGAAAAGTAATTATTAGGCTACCTTTTTCATAGGATAACAAATTATTATTAAGGAAAATATACTGTATAGGTAGGTACTACAATAGCAAGACGCTATGAGAGTAGCACAGACTACTTGTTACCATGGCAAAACATATTTCAACAGTAAAACCATATAAGGCAAACAATGTCATGGATAGTGTTTATATTTTACACAAATAACAAAATAATAATAAACAAACAAATAAGAATCCTAATATTTCTACTACAGAACGAGTAGGTACATCTACCATACATAAATTGCACTTTCTAGAAGCAATTTTTGGTATTATTACTTACAGAAGACTACTTCGAAAGGTCAAAAGCATCACAATAATAGGTTTAACCTATTGAGACAAAAACAAAGGATTTCGTGCAATATTTTAGGAAAAAGTCTACGGTTATGAGTGAGAATAGGAAGTATGTAACCCAATCGTCTGCACTCGTGGTGATTTTCCTCACAGAAGTAGCAGATAACAGTGAAAGTTTACCTCAAGGCTCGCACTCTTTTATACGGAGGGCTGAGCGCCATTGGAGTCATGGAAGCGTCTTTGTTTACATCCTCGTCGTCCACATTAGTAAAATCCAGCTTCCGAGGAACTATTGACGGCGGAATAGGACTCAAATGATCAGAAAACAAATTATAAGGGTCCGATGTATCACACGAAATTTCCTCTGACAATTCCGACGAATTGTGTTTGTTGATGTAACCGTCTTTCATTCTATAAGTTTCCGACATAGTTTATAACACATTGAAAACACTTTAAAACACTAAACACAATGATTTTAATACTTTATCACAAAAATTGCACTTCACGCGTACTTTCACAAATTCACAAACGCTAATGGCGGATGACGCATTGCACCTGATTGGACGATCGGCCAATCACAGCTCAGAATTTGACCGGTGAATTGAATACTCAAAGGTGATTGGCCTAGCTTATTTTTTAACGTTCTGGCAATTTGTGGGTCCTTTACACGCAGTTAGTAGTCGAGTTAAGTATATTCACATACAAAATAGATCTACTCGACAACAGATGGCGCTGTTAATCTAGCGTCATTGACGTAAGAAAAACTAAACGCCCCCTGGCGTAGTTTCCTGTCTAGCATGGAATCTAGCTATTTTGCTGAAATAAAAAAAAAATTAAAGAAACGTCAAATCACAAATGACACAAATTCGTCGGTGATTGTCAACTAGACATTGGCAGTAATGGCTTCTTGAAACGGCCGATTGCCATCTTATTTAAAATTGAAGTTGATTATTTGTTGCTGTGACTCGCTGTGGGTTCGCAATTCGTTTGTAAAACAATCAAGCAGAATTTGCACTTGATTTTTAATAATATTACACACTGCAAAATGGATCTCAACCGATTACCAAATGATAAAAAGCTACAGCTCTGTCGGCGCTATTTCAAAGGTATGCATCATTCCAACCTGTTTTTTTATTCAATCTTATCATAGAAAGCCCTCAACTAGCCACTTTTCTTATATTTCGGGCTTTTTCCATTGCAAATATATATTTTTTGTGTCTTATACTTGGGTAAAAATAATACAATTTTGTATTTTCAGTTGGTTGTTTACTACTGCCATTTGTGTGGGCTGTTAATGCAGTTTGGTTCTTCAGAGAAGCGTTCACGAAGCCACCATATGATGAACAGAAACAAATTAAGAAATGTAAGTTAAGCTCAAAGAGCAATAAAAGGGTAGTAACTGATCTGTGTAGTGCCGGCAAAGAATAGTACCTATCCATGTCGTAAGAGGCGACTAAGGGCTTATTTAACAGAGGATGGGCAGCAGCATCTTTCTGTGTATCAATCATACCATGGTCCCCAACAACAGCAGTTGCCAGCCACAACACGGCAAGCGTGGTAACTATGGTAAATTCACTCCTAAGTACCATGCGTTTTTTGTTGGGGTTCTGGAGGGAGCTCCATGTCCTGCAGTGGATGATTCATGGGATGTTATGATGTACCAAGTGGTAACAGTTGACAGAAGAATGGGATGCCTATGCTTATGTGTACTTTATCTCCACTCCAAGAAGGTGCTCTACACATCAAAGATTCCTGGATGAACTATTTTTTGCAGAAAAAACACATTAGACATAAGCTTGTAGATATTATAATTTTCCTTACTTTTGGACATGGGAGGTTTAAGTAGCAGAATGTTCTGTTAAGGAGGGAGCCATAAGCATATTAAAACTAAAACATGAATTCTTATAAAAATTTTATCTTTCTCTATAAGAAATATGTAACTTGGGACTAATAAATATTATTACTTCAGTTTTTCAAGTAAAAGTACAAACAATTTAAGAAAAAAAAGTGTTGGCAAGCACACATATAATGGCTATTATGGATCATTTACATTTTCTTTACTATTAATGACCAATACACAGGTAAATAGGATATTCTACAAAGTAGAAAATCGCAAAATTTCACAACCACAGGCAGGATTCGAACCTGCGTCTTCTGCGTAAGTACCGCAGATGCTTTACCAACTAGGCTACTGTGGTCCTGCCCGATGTTGTGAAATTTAGCGACCTCTATACGCATTCCAACGTTGCGTTTGTGCTGCCACCTAGCAAGCATTTTTGCTGTACTAGCTCAACTAGTCCATCATTGCAGACAGATTTCGAGTTGAAAATAAAAACCATTTTTTAAATAGGATATTATAAGTCACTTTCACAAAGAAATTTTGGATGAAACATAAGATTTTTTAAAGACTTTTTTAATGAGTGAACTGAACTGAATTTTTTGACAGACTAGTCACAGTCGACTAAGAGACGTTTTACACTTCACTACCTCATACAGACTTAAGTATATGACGGACTTTATAAAATTTTTACTCTGTGATTTTGGAGATTAGGCTAGGTATGTAAACCAAATTCAAATTGGTTTAACGAAAATAATATGAAATATGAAGCTGGATTCCATTTCCCATCGGTTGCAAAACAATTCCAATTTAGTTTCAAATCTAGCATTGCAGAATTGGTCTTTGATAGAAGGTCAAATGTCCAATCTATTCAATCTTTTTATGTTTGAGAGGTATTAACCAAGTTCTATTACAGCCAACTTTTTATGTAAATTTCCTCAACCTCACTGACAAAGGGGTTCGAACATTAGTGGCATAGTAAACCGCCTTACTACGTTTTTTTCTTTAAATTGCGTCGCACATCTGACCTTCAAAAATCGATAGAAGAAGGCTAAACAAATAAAAACATGTCTATTGATATAGTGTCCTAAAGTGTCACGTTACTGAGTTATAGGGCGACAAAAGTCGGTATATACTTTTATGTTTTTTTTTTACTAAATTGAAGTGTACCGCCCAGTGTGGTTAAGTAAAAAAAACTTTAATTAAGTAAAAATAACAAAGTATATACTGAATTTTGTCGCCCTATAACTCAGTAATGTGACACTTAAGGACACTATATTAATAGAAATAGCTAACTTTTTATGTAAATTTCCTCAGCCTCACTGACAAAGGGGTTCGAACATTAGTGGCATAGTAAACAGCCTTACTACGTTTTTTTTTTAAATTGCGTCGCACATCTGACCTTCAAAAATCGATAGAAGAAGGGTAAACAAATAAAAAAATGTCTAGTGATATAGTGTCCCAAAGTGTCACGTTACTGAGTTATAGGGCGACAAAAGTCGGTATATACTTTTATGTTTTTAGGGTTCCGATACCAAAATGGTAAAAAAAAGGAACCCTTATGGTGCCGCTCTGTCTGTCTGTCTGTCTGTCACACCTCTATATCTCAGCAACCACTTACGCTATCGAGCTGAAATTTGGAATAGTTTTAGAATATAGTTGCCCAACTTAATTGCACATGAAATTTTTTTGAAAAAAGTATGATTATTAATGTAAAGGGGGCCAAAATAGGGGGGGCCAAATTTCAAATTGTCGCTACTAGGTCGAGTGGGGTATCATATGAAAGGGCTTTACTTGTACATTTTAAAATATATTTTTGTATTTTTTTAAGTTTCTTAGTTTTCAAGTTATGATGAAAAATTTCAAAAAAAATACCATTCCCCCCCCCTTATCTCCGAAGTTTGAGTAAGGGAAAATCTGAATTAATTACAGTTGACAGAGGTTTATGTAAACTTCACAGCAAAAATAAAACGATCTTTCTAAGTTGCACAGTTTTTCAGAAATCTGCAAAAAACCTTTACAAACAAATTTAGTTTTGCGGTCCTGAAAATGGACTTTATTGCTTCCAAAAATACTATAGGTATATCGGAACCCTCGGCGCGCGAGTCCGACTCGCACTTGACCGGTTTTTTTTTTTTTACTAAATTGAAGTGTACCGCCCAGTGTGATTAAGTAAAAAAAACTTTAAGTAAAAATAACAAAGTATATACTGAATTTTGTCGCCCTATAACTCAGTAATGTGACACTTAAGGACACTATATTAATAGAAATTTTTATTTGGCCTTCTTCTCGGTTTACTATGCCAGGCTCCATACTAAAATGTTTAAACCCCTTTAGAGAGGCTGACAATCTGCTTAAGATTGATACTGGACATCCTCAGGCTGCAATAAACCCCTTTACTCCCAAAATATTGATGTTGTGGCCAGATCGTGGTATTGGCCATTCTATGATGTGACTAGTTGGTCACTTCGTGAAATGCAACCTAACATAACCGAACCTTTCATGAAGTGGTCATGAAAAAGTCAGCCACTTCAAGAAGTGATTCAAACTCAAAATCATTTAATCATTGTTGAATATTAAAATCTCTTAAGCCCGTGTCACGCTGAGGCGGTAGCGGAAGCGTTTCGGGGGCGGTATTTTTTGTAAAGTATGAGTTCTTATGCACCCTGTGACATTGAAAACCAGTCGCGGCGCGGTATTTTCTTCCCGCAGATCCGCCCCCAGACCGCTTTCGCAATCATACCGCCCCTGTGTGAGCTAAACTACATCGCTTCACAAACAAAATGGCGCCATGGTGGGAAAAAAAAGTAGCGACAGTAAAAGCCGACGCACTGTTTTTAACATGTTTATGATTATATCTAACGATCTAGCCACGACATTGATATACTTACTTTAACCCTTGATCATATCTTCTTCACAGATGTGGTATTGTCTGCGGGGGGTGCTTTAGCCTGGGCAGCAGTGTTGGCAGCGTGGGTGACTGTTTACCAAACACAACGGGTCTCGTGGGGAGCAACGGGTGATGCAATATCATTTATAGTGCCTTTAGGACGCGCTTAGATTTAGGAAAATACAATGATATAAGGTGTATAAAAAGTATGACAGTCTTCTGGTCCTTCTAACTCAATTCGCAATAGAAACCCAAATGTAAGGTACGCTGCGTCAGGCGGGATCACGACGCGTAGTAAATTCAGCAAAATACAAGAGCACCGCTTCACCGCTAACTAGCGCGCGGCGTACGACAGCGCGCCGCGAGCCGAGAAATATGCGCGCGTCGAGCTCGTCCGTGTTTGTTTTACGAAAATAGACCTACCCGCTACGTCAAGTGAGGCGATTTCGTACTGTCCGGTACACACATAACGATGTGCATTGACACTGAACGCATGATTTTAAATGGTGCTGGCTGCGCTGCGTGGGGCAATTCGCCGCGTGACGCGTATTTTGCTACGCAGCGGGTCCACGTCACGCAATCAAGCGTGTAGCTACGCGTCGTGATCGCGCCTAAAACAGCGTACGCCCTGAGAACCTCGGAATAAAAAATATCAATTTTTTTCGGACACAAAGAAGATAGATAGATAAACACTTTACACAATACAAAAACCGGCCAAGTGCGAGTCGGACTCACGCCCTAAGGGTTCCGTACGTATCTACCATATGATATACTAAAAGCAGCTTTTGCTCTTTGATTTTAAAAACTCCGCGACCAACCAACTTGACCCCTCTTTTATAGAAAAGTTCTTGAAACGGGAGCTCACCTTAATTGGTTACTATTAGTTGTGAAATGACGATGCCATCGACACGCAAAGAAGAAGATTAGTTGTGAGAAAAATTGAAATATTTAACGATATTTTACAAAAAGGAAAAACAAATGTTGACTTTGTTATTTGTGGTTCGAAAATATTTTATATTTTCATGACCCTATCTGGAACCATTTCGCCGCATTTTCAGGCCCCTATTTGAGAACCTCTGGATAAGACCAAAACGCAGAAATTTACTATAATAACAAAGAAATCGCACTAAGGAACCTTAGACTTGGTACACGTCGCACAAAATAACTTTGGCCCTGTCATTGATGCGCAGAAGTTAAAAATGGACAATTTTTTACTTCTGCGCATCAATGACAGGCCAAAGTTATTCTGTGCGTCGTATACGACTTTGTCTAGATTTCATTACTTTTTAGAGATAAACAAGCAGCTCCATCGAGACTTGGCTAGTTTTTTACAGAATGTTTTTGGTGGGATTTCTATTTATGGGCCTAGTTTCGAGGTTTCTGTTGCGAATTGTATTTATTTGATGCCTATCGAGAGTCCACTGTTTTAGTTTTCAAGACGTCTTTTTGCACCTTCTAACAATAAGGTAAATACTCTTTTTTATTATGCTGAAATGGAAACAAGTGGCCACCACTCCCATTTCTTGAAAATACTATTTATTGTTCCAATACCAAAATGGTAAAAAAGGAACCCTTATGGTGCCGCTTTGTCTGTCTGTCATACCTGTACATCTCAGCAACCAGCTATACACTTTTGAAATTTGGAATAGTTTTAGAATATGGTTGTCCAACTTAATTGCACGTAAAAGAATTAAGAAAATAAATTATGATTATTAATATAAATAGGGGGGGGGGGGCAAAATTTCAAATTATCGGTACTAGGTCGAGTGGGGCATCATATGAAAGGGCTTTATTTGTACATTCTAAAATATATTTTTGTATTTTTTTAAAACTCGTGGTTTTCAAGTTATGATGAAAAATGTAAAAAAAAAATACCGTTCCCCCCCTTATCTCCGAAGTTTGTGAATGGAAAAATCTGAATAAATTACTGTCGATAGACGTTTATGTAAATATTACAGCAAGAATAAAACGATCTTTCTAAGTTGCACAGTTTTTTTTTGAAATCTGCAAAAAACCTTTACAAACAAATTTATAGTTTTGCGGTCCTGAAAATGGACTTTATTGCTTCCAAATATACTAAAGGTATATCGGAACCCTTGGCGCGCGGGTCCAACTCGCACTTGACGGTTTTTTAAAATATCTGGCATTCTTAGATTTTCCAGTTTTCTTAGATTTAATAAAATAAAATGCTATGAGAGACCACTCTTGACTGCTTTAAATTATTATTAAGTTGCGTTCCGAATCGGGTGAAACTTACCTGACAGCAGGATAGCGTTATATGACGTCCATCGGTGTGGTCGAGACAGACTGCTGTCAAAGGGTAATTTTAGAACTCACTCTAGGGGGCTACCCGCCGTCTAGCGCCCCCATCAGTTAAAAAACATTACTTGCTGAATACAAAACTTATCGAAAATCCAAAGGACAGATACCCTTGTTTATTTAGAACCTATCAAATCTATAAAATAAAGTTAATGGTTGTTACAGATACAAAAACTGCTAAAAGTGGCTGTTTTTTTGTTTTTTTACACTTTTTGTAATCTGTAACTTCAGTGAACTCTTTACAGGATTGATAGGTTCTAAATAAACTTTGGTTCCTTTACTTTAATCTGTCTTTCCGGATTTAATAGTTTTGGTTTTTTTATATAACAAGTAATATTTTTTTGACTGATGGGGGGTGCTAGTGGACGACAGGTAGCCTCTTAAGTATACGTCAATCTATCATTCCTAAAATAAATAAAGTGCCTGGATTATATAGGCGCAATTGTTTAGACTTAAAATACTATGCGTAAAAGAATGGTAAAAGGCGACCATGCGAACATTAAATATTATTGTTAAGTAGTTAAGTACTAATTTAAAAAATAGAAGCGTTTTACCTCACAATAAAACGCATATTAAATACTTACCTTATTCGAAACCTATACATAAATACATGAGAGTAGCACTTCCGTTTTCCTCAAGTACCGCTAACTTCAGTGCGTTTCCCTATTGGTCGACCCTCCCTTCCACCGCCAGCAGGCGAACCGACCTGAACGTAGGCCGGGCTCGCTTCGAGCTCATTGCGGCTGCAAGTCTGCCAGGCAGGACTTATTGTATAGGTTTCGAATAAGGTAAGTATTTAATATGCGTTTTATTGTGAGGTAAAACGCTTCTATTAAATCCTGTACCGTTATTCGAAACCTATACATAAATACATGAGAAGTGTTTGATATCGCCTGGCGGTGGATGGTATATGTTTTTCAGCATCTATGAGACAGAGACGCCAATGTATTTAAGAGGTGTGTACCTATGTATATGATAGAGGATGAACAAAGCAATCCGGAATTTGATTTGTATTTTATATTACATAATCATATTAAGATATTAAAAGGGTTATATTTAAATTAAAAATAGACTTTTATTTATTCACTTGCATATTTATTATGATATTATGTTAGAACAACTAAAGAGGAGTCCTATCACTTACACATATATTTTAGACTATAAGTGTTAGCATTGTGGCCAATTAAGGAATAATTAATGAACAGAAACAAGAAAGATACATAGGCCATATTGCAATCAAAACATGAAAGGACACCTTAAGATGTTTTTAATTATTACAACGTAGGAAACATTAACAGAACGAATCAACCAATTAACACAAACTAAAAAGATACATAGGCAAGATTGTTGCAATTAAATTTAACATAAAGGTCATCTTAAGTTGTTTTAATTATTACAACTTAGGAAACAATAACAGAACAAATCAACCACAGTAACTAAGGGCTTTTATATAAGTATGTAATTGTCGAAATAACCCTTGTAATTTGAGGAATATCACGTTGATTGGAAGTTATTACTCAAACTTTTAGAACTCCCGGAGCTGGGCTGGTAAATTTCTCTGCGATAAAATTGTCGAAAGGTATTTCCCGATCGCCAATTTCCTTGCTGTAGGATCTGATCTAGAGGAAAGTTTTCTATCCAATTTTTTGAAGCCACGGCTGCTCTTACACTCCCAGGAGAGGCCTTAATACCTGCGTCTCGTAAAAGGGATTTTACCCATCCTGCTAAAATAGTGCGACTGGCTGGACGAGGTTCGCCTCTTACGGTAATAAACAGCCTTGTACTTTTGCCAACGGTTCGACGATGCTCGCCGATAGTGATAAGTTGTTTCACCCAGTGATACGGATTTGTAGACAAAGGCTGACCAGAATTAAGTAACCTCCAACCTGACTGTCTGTTGTCTGCAGAGTCCGTCTTTGAGCCGAAGGTTGGCCATAGGGTGATACTGTCATCTGATTCGGTCATGTGCTGTGAGTCAACGCACAGTAGAGTTAGGTCATGGATCCTTCTGCCGGAGCAGAGGAGAAGCAAAATCGCAGTGTGTCTTGAAACTTCGAACAGATTGTCATCTAACGTTTGCCTTGCCTGTAAAAAAGATGTCAGGACTGAGACATCCCATATTGGGGGCTTCGGATCTTTGGGACGCTTTAGCGCGATTGCCTTTAAAACTTGTTGCACTAACTTATGGCTAGATAATGATCCAGACACGTCAGTTCTGGTGAAGGTAGCTACAACAGACTTGTGGAGTAATATGGTACTGTACGCTAGACCCTCTTTTTGGTGAAGGTCCGACAGGAACCTGGCTAAATCTGAGCCGCTAGGACCGGTATTGTCTACATTACTTGATTGTGCCCACTTACACCAACGATTCCAAGCAACCTTGTAGGTCTTTAATGTAGACTCTCGCCAACTTGATAACAACAAACGTCTTTGATCTGGGGACCAATTCGTCAGATCCCTAGTCCACCAGCACACTTCCAAACTTCTAGGGTCATTTTCGTCGCATTCGGGGGAGGTTCTTGAGTTGTTGTGTCCAGAAGTACCTGCTCTAAGTTCCAAATCGTGTGAGGAGGGGCTAATGATCTGGCCTTCAGGTCGGCCCGCCAATAAACTCTCTCCCACCTCGGAGCGGTTATCAGGTAAACTCCCTTTGCCTGGTTCAAGTGAAATAGTACTTTCGGAATTAGACAAGGTGGAGGGAACACCCAGGCTATCTTGAATGTCCAGTCTCTGCTCAGAGCATCGTAAAACGCTGCCCGGGGATCTCGTTGATCTAGGGTTGAATAAGTCGGTACTACATGAGCGGTTTGAGAGGCAAACAAATCTATTTCCGGCTGCCCCCATTTTGCAAAGATTATCTTTGTCGCTCTGGGTAACAGGTGCCACTCTGGCGGCGGTTGTAATCTCGATAGACGGTCTGCTTCGCAATTGAATATTCCGGGTAAATGATAGACCCTGAGGTGTATCTCGTGGAGGTCCAGTAACTGGTAGACTCTGTAAGTCAAATTCATTAAGGGTTCCGAATGAGTACCGCCTTCGTTTCTTAAGTAGGCCACGACAGTACGACTGTCGCTCTGTAGCAAGATTGACGCTTTGTGAATACCTAAAGTTCGGGCTTGTTCGAGGACCTTCAACACTGCTAACAACTCTTTCTGATTGCAATGGAGATGTTTTTCTGTTTCTGTCCATGTTCCCGACAGGTTCAGATTGTTCAATCTTGCTCCCCAAGCCAAGTCCGATGCATCGGTTGTTAGAAAATGCGAGGGAGGCGGTATTTTTAAGGGCGACGAGTTCTGGCAGTTTTGTGCCCACCATTGAAGTTCTTGAGTGGCCATTGGTGGCAAAAACCAGCGTTTCTTTGGATGACTTCTGAGGATCGAGTTCTGGAAGCGTTGTAGCATTCGCTGGTTCAGTCGCCCGCGAGGCACCACGATACTGGCAAAATTCAGAACCCCCAGAAGCGTCTGAGTCTCTACAAGATTCAGCTTTGTTTGATCTCTCGCTTTCTGTACCAGATGTCCAATTTTCATAATTTTCTTTTCGGGAAGAAGCTTCTCGTCGTGCCATGGATCCCAGAGGATTCCTAGGTATTCGATAGAAGTTTGGGGCTCGAATACGGATTTCTGGCAGTTGATTTGCCAGCCCAATTGAAACAAAGTCTTGACGACGAGTTTTGTTTGCAAGACCAGGGTGTGATGGTCTTGGTGAGCGATAAGAAAATCGTCTAAATACACGAGTATCCTTATGCCCTGGTCTCGAAATTTTTGCGCCATCCAGTTTGTCACTGAGGCAAAAACTCTTGGCGCCGAACTTAAGCCAAATGGCAGACAAGTCATCTGTAGTAGTTCGTTTTCGTATACCAGTCTTAGGAAACGCCTGTGCGACCGTGCGATGGGTAGGTGGAAATAGGCCTGTGACAAGTCTATTTTTGTAAGCCAATCCCTGGTTTGCAGAAAATCCGGAACCTTGAGTACATTTATCAGCTGGAACTTGTCTGTGTGAACAAACTTGTTTAGTGCCTTCAAGTTGAAAATCGGTCTTTGCGAGCCGTCGGTCTTGGCTACAAGAAACAGGCTTGACAAAAAGCTGGCGCTTATTTGAGCTGGTTCCAAGATCTTTTGTTTTTTCATGGATTGAATTACTTCTGTCATTTCGGGTGATGTTGGAACTGCAAACTTTTGTCCGGGTCTTACAAGGGGCGGTTTCTTTTGAAAGGGTATTCGATAACCTTGAATGATCTTTAGTATGAATGGCGGTGCTTTCATATTTTGCCACACATGTACAAAGTTTTGAAGTTGCCCTGCCCGGAAAATCCGCGAGTCAATATTTGCGACGTTTATTGGACTTGTTCTTGTAGCTGGGAGAAGATGATCGCTTAGTGCCACTTCTTTGTTCTGGGTAAGATGACGTACCGTGTCTTGCCCGAAACGGGGCACTGTTGCGCGAGTAACCCCCTCTTTTATTCCCAATATTGCTTGGTCCTTGCGCAGGACAGCATTGGTGTTGTTGGTGGTAATGACCCTGCGCGGGTAGGTAATACCGTTGAAAATCAGGGGCACCTTGCGCAGGTGCTCGTTTTTTATTATAATTGTTATTATTGCCTTGCGCAGGCAAATTATGATATGTGTTTTGAGGCCCTTGCGCAGGGCGGCTTTGATTTCTCGAGGTTTCCATTGTCTTGGCTTGCGGCCAGAAGTTCTTTCTAACACCTCCGGCTTTTTCCAAATTTGAAGTGAAGTGATCAGCTGCGAATAGGTTTGAGAAAGATGGAGGAATTTTTCTGAGGGTAGTTTTAACAAGAGGGTCTTTCACATGTCTTAAAATTCCCTCCCTTCTTTGTTGAATGAGGTCTGCTCTATGGCCACACACTAGCTGCAAGGCATCCACCGAGACCTTGTGAAAATCGCCCTTAATAAAGATGTCTTCGATCTTGTTTTTCATATCTAAAACTGTAACATTCTCAGACTCTTGAAACCATTTTAAAAGGTTAGAGAGTCCGTCTTCAAGTACTTCTTTTTGTTTTAATAGGGTATAAGTTACCGCAGCGAATGATCTTTCGGCGTACAGCATACTTTTAGAGGTTTCATATTGCTTAACCTCTTCGTTCGCCTCGAGCTCAACAAAGCCTGGCGAGTGGCAGTACGTTTTTTGTGTATCAGCATAACGGATTTCACACCAGGTAGGTTCTTCAAACCTTTGAATACTTTTCAACGTACGTAAATACGGTTCTGGCGTAATTGGAACAGAAGGTTCTTTCACATTTGTGTCCATTTGTAGTTTGAATTTTGCATCAAATTGGTCGGGTTGCGGTTGGGGTTGAGCCTTTGACTGAGCTTGTGAGTCAGAAACGGGCGAGTCATACTGACAGTCGCGATACAAAGAACCGCTAACATTGGGATCGAGAAACACAGGCACATCATTTTCGTAATTACACATAGGGGTACTTGAAGGCGGAATTTGATTATTTTGCACTTGATCACGCAAATCAGAAAACTGTTTAGAAAGTTTTTTCAACATACGGTTTTGGCGGCGACGGCGACGTCGACGATTCTTCCTTGAAGATGAATTCGAGTCGGAACTTGAGCTTGAACTGGAACTCGAACTAGAACTCGAGCTGGAATCTCTGCGTCGCACCTTTTTATTATGTACATTTGAATCATCTTTCTCCTTCGGGTCGTTATCGTCATTTGAATTATTCATTATTACTGCAATAAAACTGTAATGAATCACTGGGAAAAAAAACGCAATCACCTCGAAAATAAAATAAAACTCGAGGGTAGAAAATAATAAAAACGAACGATAAAAATCGTTGTGCTTACCACAGTTAGATAAAAGAAGATTTCTTAAAACCTTACTTTTAAAATTTGCGATACAATTTTAACGGTCGTCGTATATATTTGTTCGTCACTGTGGACAGAATGCCAGATCTTCTGAAGACGACCGTTCGCGTCGAGGAAAACAGACGCCAATGCGCTCGAAGCGAGCCCGGCCTACGTTCAGGTCGGTTCGCCTGCTGGCGGTGGAAGGGAGGGTCGACCAATAGGGAAACGCACTGAAGTTAGCGGTACTTGAGGAAAACGGAAGTGCTACTCTCATGTATTTATGTATAGGTTTCGAATAACGGTACAGGATTTAATATAATAAATTATAAATCTAAATTATGCATATTGTTTCATTCTGCTTCACTCCTCTAAACATTGAGTGTAGGCCTAATCCGCAAGTTCTGTAACACTGCATACATGCCTCAACTGAGGCTGCCTCTAATCTGTAGACAGCCTTATATTCTAAAAAGGTTACTCAGGGAAAATGACCTAGTAGCAGATGGTCCAAAACGCAGTGTTAAATAAAAAATTCAAAAGGAAGATATGTTGAAGTAAAATTCCGCTAAAAACTGGATAGCGCATTTTGTATGGTACTTAGTTAATTGGGAAAAGTTGACCAGGGACTCAATTCTTGAAAATCACCGGGTGATAAAATATCACTTTTGAGACTTTAAAAATTGTTGAAAGGTAAATCAGAATACTTGAAAATTAACAATCACGGACTGCTTTATATTTCACGAAGATAAATCTTAACTTTTGAAAAGAAAAATCTGTGATTTTGAATTTTTTGAGTGATATTTTATCACCCGGTGATATTCGAGAATTGGTCCCCAGATTCACAATTTTCATGTTTGCCAATGAAACATGATTAGATAAAAAGAAAAATGATTAATTGTATAATTTATTAATCTATTTACAAACTATATTAAACAATTCAAGCAGATGAAATATTCTTCTGTTCTTCTTTCGGCGGTGATATGGGTGTGTCCCGGCCATGATATTGTGTACCTTTTAGGTCAATAGCGTAGTTAAAGTCTAGTGGGTTTGCGAGCGCATTGTCTATGGCTTCATCCAATGTCTCTGGTGTAATGAAATTCTTGCTTAGCTCCTGCAAAAAACAAAATTTAAATTACGAGCACAAATATTTCAAATGAAAAAGGTATGTGACAGCTTTGGTTGTTAAAAACAAAACCAATGAGAATTTATTGATGTAATAAAAAAAATTAAATTGAATATGTCTATGCTTTTGTTTCGTTGGTTACTTGGTTATAATAATATAATTCAATTCAATCTTTGATGAGTGGCTTTTGTGTGTTCACAATTCCGCCAATGTCACGTAGTGAAGTGAATACACGATGGAGATTCGCAAAAAAAAAAAAAAAAACCCGGATATAGAATCCATTGAATATAATCCTTTAGAGTACAAAACATCACAATATGTGCAACAGAACAAAATAGTAATTATTAAAAATAATTTTCATAAATAGGAGAACATTAGAGTTTAATATGATTATAACTGATGAATTTTGACAATAAGAATATAAAAGGAGAATCAACAAGGGATAATAAATATTTCATATTAGTGGGCAAAGGGATCTCAGGAGGGAGGACATTATATAATGAAATAGAAAGTTTGGGACAGTTAAAAAATATATGATCTATATCACCTTCGTCTATTCCGCATTCACACAGGGAGTTATCCCGAACCCTAATCTTATTTAAATGAACCGGGGTGCTGGAGTGACCTAATCTAATACGACAGATTGTTGTTATAATAGGTCTGTTATAGTGTAAAGTAGATATAGGCCCTCTAGTGGCAAAATATGGTACTACTTCGAGCTTTGGATAAGTCAAGAGGGTTGAGAGGCAAGGGGAGTGAGTGAATGTGGGCGGGAGCTTGACATACTCTTCACTGTTATTACCTACATAGATGTATTCAAATCAAATTTACGGCCGTATTAAAGATAGTCCACTAGGAATTTTTACAACAAAAGTTTGAATAGCTTTCTCTTTCTTTCCTATAGCTGCATCCTTTAAAGGCGCCTTTTTTGTGTAAATCTGCCGTGAGGTGAGACTTGAAACAAAGTGTGATTAATAAAAAGATAAAAATCAGTTACCTTTTGCCGCCTAATCTCTGCAGAGGCCCTAGCAATCCTCTCTTGCCGTGCTCTGTCCTTTTCTTGCATGCGCTTGAGGGCATACTCTTCCATGGTAGAAAGCTCCTGTTTGCGTCTTTCTTCTCGCTCTTTAGCTACCTGCAAATAGATATGTGTACAAGGTCAAGTAAATGAAGTAGAAATGGAAACAGACTAAGGGCCGTTTGCACTAAACCACACCTCGGAAGCTCCATACAATCGGGCTCAAAAGTGACAGCTGTCATTTTTACACGCGCAAATGTGTGGGTGGGTTAAAGACGTGTGAGTGTAGGGTTGGTGGTATCTAGAAAACACTTACCTACCCTAGAAAACGTAGATAACAAAACATTAGCATTATACTTTTATTACAGTTTCGAGTTGCACATTTTTCGTTCGACTATAAAGCGACTTACACAATTCACAAACGAATTATAACTTTACTATCACTCGTCACCTCACTTTGTTGTATTTAGTAATCGAATTTCAATTAAAACAAACAAACACACGTTGAAATAATCTCACAAACTGTAAAAACAATCATTTTTTTCACTAAACTTCATCTTTGACGGCTGGCTGGCCGCCGCCCCGCCGGTGCACCAACCCGGCAGCCATTCGCCATTTTCGCGATAGTCACCCGACTATCGCAAAAATGGCGAATCTGCTCTTATCATCACTGCAAAAAAATCTGCCAAACTTTATTCCAGAAAATGAAAAAAAAATGCTGTTATATTATTGCTTTAATGTGGAAAGGAATAAATAAATACATACTATTCAAAGCTTTATTTTTTTCATTTAACCCAAAAAATGCTCTATTAAATCTATCAATGAAAGAAATGTTTAAAGGAAAGAAAACATCTGTGTCTACCTTATGGTGTTTATTCCATAATAATTGCTTCTTATTATTGTTTAACTTTATTCCAAATTTTACTTTGTCTTGGAGAGTCGAAAGACAACCGTAAACTGCACAACCACGCACCATTTTTTCTCAACTTTTGCAAGCGTTGCATATCGCGTGGCAACAGGACGAGAAATGGGACGAGATATCGCGCAGGGCCCCGCGGGGTGATGCGCGCGCACTTGAGGTACTCCGGTTGGTGGGAGGCGGAGAGCTTCCGTTCTGTATGTAGTACTATTATTAATTCTGTGACTAAACTTAAGAATCACCCAAGTTCTTGCTTAAGGGCCATCAAACAATTGCTAGGAGTGTCCTAAACAAGTAAGGGGCGATTCTTAAGTTTAGTGCAAACGGCCCTATCTCAATTTGCATTATATTCTGCATGACATTCAGTAAGTATTCAAATTATGAATTTTTTATCATAATAATATCCTCCATATTATTATGATCTCTACAAAAAGCCGCAGCGTCTCTCTCTGTATTGCATTGTATGAAAGTGAGACATGGACACTGAGACAAAGAGACAGAGAAATTCTAGAAGCATTTGAGATGTGGTGATGGAGGAGGATTGAAAGAATTAGCTGGATTGAAAGAAAAACAAATGATAAGGTGCTAGAAAAAGTTAGAGAAAATTTGTTTACAAAAAACAATAGAGAACTGAAGAGGTAAAATTATAGGATACCAGATACAGGACGACAATTTCCTAAAAAAACATTACAGAATGAAAGACAAGGAAGCCCAAGGCGAAGTATTTTGCTCAAATAAAAAAAGTTCAATATTGTGTCGTTTCAGGAAGTAAAGCAGCTCGCAATACAAAGTCATGACTGGTAGTTACTCCATCAACAAGTGCCAAGCTCTTAAATAGAGGAAGAATGATGATGTTGGTAATACTGGCACATCCTAAAAAAAGCCTTGAATAAAAACATAGAAGCATGAAGTATTGTTTTACTAATATTTCCATAAAATAATACAGATGACAATGATGTACCTACCTGTTTATTCCACAGTTCGTTGATGGCAACGCAACGCTCCCATTCATCTGCCTCAGCTTTTTGTGACATATCTGAACTGGCACTCTGTAGTGTGGATTTCTCCTTTATCATGTCCTCGTGGTAGAACCTACGTATCGCGCGCATTTGCGTTTTGTAGTTATTCGTTATTCGCATCAACTCCAGCCGCTCTTCAATTGGAACTTCTGGTCTTTTAGGTATACGGTAGATTTTGCTTTTGGCAACGGGCACCCATCGAGGTTTTCTATGGGCTTTCGCACTTTGTACTGCCAGTGGTAGAGTGCGTTTGAGGAAATATGTAGAGGATATCATTTTTTGAGTCTTAGGATCTTTGATCAATTTCTTTTAAATAAAAATAATCTTTTTTTAACACACAACATAACCTCAAATCAAATATTTGTAATATGGCTTCTGTCAACATGGACAATTTTGCCAGTGTCGAAGTTGGAGAATACACGGCACTACAATGACCAGAATGTTTGGTTCACAGGGGGCTGGGTTCCAAAACGGTTAAATTATTTGACAGCAGTCTGTCTCGATCACACATATAGACGTAAAATAAAGCTATCCTGCTGTCAAGGTAATTTTTAACTGCTTTGGAACTCTACCTAGATTTGACGTTTATGCAGTGTTACAAAAAAAAAAAAAAAAAAAAGTTTTTTTGGCGGGAACTCGACATGGGCGTTTGCCTGCTTAGTTGAAATTTTGTTTTTTTGTGCATTTAGTGATTTAGTGGATAATAAAGATAGTGTGTTATGCAGTAAATTTACTACGGAGTGCGCAGCTGATGAAGATTTCAAGTGATCTCGTGTTTAAGCCCCGTTTGTGTTGTCCCAAAAAGTCACGAACATTTTCCTTCGTAAAGTTCACTATCGCGTGTCCGTCTCCCCAGCAACCCATGCGAGATATGGCCAAGTGGCATACACCAAAATTTAGTGGAAATTGGTTCATTCCATCAGTAAAGTGTCAGATTCAGTGCATCAAAACTGATGACACTACGAGGTGAAAACTTTGGGTGGCTGTAGAGACGTCTCGTCAGCCAGCCCATTCTATACAGGGAAAACTACGAAGATTACATAAAAGCAAAATAGTTCCACATTTACTGCATGTCTAGTGCAATTGATTGTAAAAAAGCCGAATCGAAAATGTCCATGTGGTAGGAGCACTTCATCAATAATTATGGGTGGCTGGAGAGACGTTTTCCCAGCCAGCCCATGTGATATCTCGGAACATATAGTAGGTAGGAAGATGAAACAAAGCTTAATATTTACTACCTACTCGGAACAGTAGGTAGCAAATATTTCAAAATCCTAGCTCCACTAACTTTTGAGATATTTGTATTTTTTCATGGGCTTGCTGGGGAGACGTCTCGCCAGCAAGCCCATGCTGTAACTCAAAAAGTACTGCACGTAGAATGCTGAGCGATATACCAATAGAGAGTGCATATTTGATGCAATAAGCACCAAGAAAAGTGAGTCCCTAGGTCTTATGGTTTCGGTGCTAGAAACAAAAATCATTTTCTCGCTGAAAATTTGGAATGCATGATGTGAAGTGCAACGTTGCCATTCTGTGCAATTCTACATGTTGCTGTTAGAGCATTCAAAAATCAATCTTGTGTCCTAATAGTTAAGAGGTCCTGTAGACGCACGTGTAGATTATTTGTAATTTGAGAATAGTTCGGGAGACGGTGTACTTAAAAGGCTGATTGGTTAACAAGAAGTTTTTATTTATTTGTGGACAACATGTGAAGAACAAAAGACATAATATGTATTTTGGCTCACGTATTTA
Organism: Athrips mouffetella; assembly: GCA_947532105.1. Taxonomy (NCBI): domain Eukaryota; kingdom Metazoa; phylum Arthropoda; class Insecta; order Lepidoptera; family Gelechiidae; genus Athrips; species Athrips mouffetella. The sequence continues at coordinate 14,811,507 of OX383983.1, forward strand.
TTTAAGAAATCAGTTTTCTTAACTTATTAATAACAGGACAATTTAAGAATACTTTAAAAATTTTAGTTTGTTACTGAGACCATTAAACCTACATCTCCTCATAGAATACAGTTGTCACGGTTGCTAAAAAGAGATTGAGGCACCAGTTAGTCTTCACGTGAGCTAAAATACATATTATCTCTTTCGTTCTTAACATGTCGTCCACAAATAAATAAAAACTTCTTGATAACCAATCAGTCTTTTACTAAGTACACCGTCTCCCGAACTATTCTCAAATTACAAATAATCTACACGTGCGTCTACAGTACCTTTTAACTATCAGGATACAAGATTGATTTTTGAATGCTCTAACAGCAACATGTAGAGTTGCACAGAACGGCAACGTCGCACTTCACATCATGCATTCAAAATTTTCGGCGGGAAAATGATATTTGTTTCTAGCATCGAAACCATAAGACCTAGGGACTCACTTTTCTTGGTGCTTATTGCATCAAATATGCACTCTCTATTGGTATATCGCTCAGCATTCTACGTGCAGTACTTTTTGAGTTACAGCATGGGCTTGCTGGCGAGACGTCTCCCCAGCAAGCCCATGAAAAAATACAAATATCTCAAAAGTTAGTGGAGCTAGGATTTTGAAATATTTGCTACCTACTGTTCCGAGTAGGTAGTAAATATTAAGCTTTGTTTCATCTTCCTACCTACTATACGTTCCGAGATATCACATGGGCTGGCTGGGAAAACGTCTCTCCAGCCACCCATAATTATTGATGAAGTGCTCCTACCATATGGACATTTTCGATTCGGCTTTTTTACAATCAATTGCACTAGACATGCAGTAAATGTGGAACTATTTTGATTTTATGTAATCTTCGTAGATTTCCCTGTATAGAATGGGCTGGCTGACGAGACGTCTCTACAGCCACCCAAAGTTTTCACCTCGTAGTGTCATCAGTTTTGATGCACTGAATCTGACACTTTACTGATGGAATGAACCAATTTCCACTAAATTTTGGTGTATGCCACTTGGCCATATCTCGCACGGGTTGCTGGGGAGACGGACACCACTATCGCTTTACGAGGGGAGCAAAAAGAAAGATTAAACACATCAGACATGGCTGTATGGGCTTTGTACTCTTTGCCTTTCCGAAAGGAAGAATGAAACCAAAAAAAAAAAAACAAAAAAAAAATTCCTTGGTGATCGCGCATTTGTAATCTGTGGAATCGCCGCAAAGAGGAGGCAAAGATACGTTAGTATTATATAGTCTAAGAGGCAAAGAGTATATAAGTCACTAGCGTTTTCAGAGGAGGTTTTGCCGTTTGCCGCACTGAGCAGTTGTGAATTTTGCGCAAAATTTTGGAAACTACGCGCAGCGTTTTTTTACATCAATGATTTTGCGACAAAGGGTATACAAACTTGTCCGAACTGACATTTATTTCAAAATATATTTACAAATTTTTACACAGCATTTCTACGATATTTTTTAATCTAAATTCGAGCTTCAATTAAAAATGTATTTTTCAGGAATATTTTGTTTCATAACAGCAATTTTTACCACGGTACAGTATTTCAGTATTTTTTTGCTCATAGTACCTACCTCTGCTCCGTGGTACCTACCTACGCACGGCAGTAGGGAGCCAATTCTTGAAAATCACCGGGTGATAAAAAATCACTTTTCAGACTAGAAATTCAAATTCACCCTGATAAACCGCCAAAAAGCAAATAAAAAAATATGAAGATAAACAATTATGCACTACTTCATATTTATCGAATATCAATTTTCACTTTTGAAAAGAAAAATCTGTGATTTCGAATTTTTCGAGTGATATTTTATCACCCGGTGATATTCAAGAATTGGGTCCCTGGTAGATAAGTGGTAACAACAACATTATAATCTGGGAGCCAATTCTTGAATATCACCGAGTGATAAAATATCACTCAAAAAAATCAAAATCGCAGTTTTTTTTCAAAAGTGAAGATTGATATTCGTACAATATGAATCAGTCCTCGATTGTTAATTTTCATGTATTCCGATTTACCTATCAACAGTTTATATCAGGGCAAATGTGAATTTTTAATGTCTCAAAAGTGATATTTTATCACCCAGTGATTTTTAAGAATTGAGCCCCAGAACCAGCGCTACGCTAACCCAGAAACCAGAATCCCGCTCAAGGTCAAAGGGTTAATGGTGCTTTTAAAAATCAATATGTGGTAGGTACAGCCAACGGACAAGTCAAGCTTGACACTCGCTGTGCCTGTGAGACTAGCCCGTACGGCTATTGAAATAAGAACGGTACAAAGTCCAATGTGTCAAGCTTGATGTGCTGTTAACTGTACGCCTAAACCTAACCCAACGCTGCTAACAGTAACCCATTCGTTTCCTGGGAGCCAATTCTTGAATATCACCAGGTGAAAATGTCACTTTTGAGACTAAAAATTCAAATTTATCCTATTATATCCTCTAAAACGTAAACTATAATAAATAAATGGAAATTAACAATTAAAAACAACTTTATATATTTCTCGAATGTCAATCTTAACTTTTGAAAAAATTCCCCGGTCGGCTGTATAAGGTACAGTCAAGAGCACGTCAAACTACGCACTCACCCCCCCCTCAACGCCCCTCCCCCTCTCGCCCCCCTCTACCCTCACCCTCTGGCTCATCCGAAGCTCGATGTAGTACCAATTATTGCCGCTAGAGGGCCTATATCCACTTTGCACAAAATGACCCCACACACGAAAGCGTTGACCTATCCACGACAAAAAATCTGAAATTTTGAATTTTTTGAGTCATATTTTATCGCCTATAGTGTTATTTTATTAGTCTTCAAACCTTTAGAACCCAATGAAGTCCGATCGAGCCACCATCGGACTTCGGGAAATTTTGAAATTCTACGGAACATTTAAAATTAATGGAAAATGTATGGCAATTTGTTCCAAACAAGAGCGCAAGTCGATTATTCAGAAAGTCTGGGTATAAGTTTATTTATACGGCCGCACGTCGTCGGTACGGTCAACCGCTCGTCGTCGGTAGAAACTTTTTTAACTCTATTGCCACGTAGTAATAGAGCAAAAACACTTTTGGACCTTATGACGTCATAAGGTCCAAAAGTGTTTTTGCTGACTAGCTGTTGAGTGTACGAGTAGTTAGTATCCGTTGGATAGAGTAGCGTTGGTTTAGCTTCTATTGATTTTCTATCCACTTGCTTGCTGCCGTGCATACAATCAACAGCACGTTAGTAGAAACACTGGACTTTGCGGCATGGTAATAAAGTTGCAAATGTTTCCACTGACGTGCGGTTGACTGTACCTATAACACAACACAAGTTATAAATATGTTAACAGTCTCCGCGGTCTAGTCGAAAGGTCTCCTCACGCGACAATTTCCATCACAATAAAACGGCCCATACAAAGCCCTGCCTGCAGGGCCCTGCTTGCAGTGCGCACTGCCAATCGTACCTTGTGTGGTCTTGCAGGGCCGATATAACGGCGATTTTGTCGGCCCTGCATGCCCACACATTGTACGATTGGCAGTGGCACTGCAAGCAGGGCCCTGCAGGCAGGGCTTTGTATGGGGCCCTTTAGTTGTGACAATGTATAGAATCGAGATTGTCTGTACTCTACTCACAAAGCAATTTCATCATGATTTCATGCCGCCAAATTTCAAAATTTTCAAAACTATCGTCAACATGCGGGACTTGTGCTTACCATCGATTCATCAAATTACTAGCAATTAGCGTCGAAAAGAAGATGATAGTGACTAAAAACATTGCTTTTATCGCTTTTATCTTACAACAATAATAAATGACAGCCACAGATTAGATATAATTCGTCCTATAGATAGAGTCGCAAAATTGCGACCATAGAGCCGAATGTATGAAAATTGCATGCAATCACAATGCAATCACATTGCAATTTGGACACAATTTGTTTGACAGATTGTTGGAAGTCAGCCCCAATCTGCCTACTTACGTTGCAATCTGTTGACAATCTGCAGATTGCGACAACTGATTGTGATTGAGATTGTTGCGTGAGTAGAGCCCATTAGATCATTCGGCTCTTGATTCGGAGGTTCTGGGTACGAATCCCGGTGGGGACACTGACAAACTAAAATCATGTTTATTTTATTCCAGGTCTTAGCGCGATACTTGTAATAATAATAAGGCGAAATAAATTACCTTACTGTATGATTTGTTCCAGATAAAACGGTGGACCATTATTCCTCTTTATAAATTAGGAGTAGGCTATCTCATACGCTTCAATCGCCGATCTTACCGTTACTCACGATACTGCCAGAAAAACCCAATCAAAGTGGCAATTTGTAATATTATTATATTACTTATTATTGTACTGACCCTTTCGTATTTATCCATTCGCCATTGGGAATCGTATATTGAAGAACTTAAAACTCAACCATCATATTATTTGGATGAACTGAATAATTGGGAGCTAGCTGACATCGAACGTGAATCCCAGAACCTCCCAATACCTACGCACCAAGTTGGTGCGTAATGGGACATAGCGTTATTGTATTCCCATTACGTCCCAACGTTTTTTTCATAGAAATTTTATAATATTCTGAATCAAAACATCCACAATTTTTTTACTAATTATTTAAATATCATAATAAAAGGCAGATAATATTTTTTTCCAGTATATTTTTTACAGTTAAATCACAGCATCATCAGTCTTCATTAAAAGTAGGCATAATAATCACATTTGTAACCTAATTTTACTCGTAATCTCGGCGAATCAGTACATTAAAAATATTAGCAAAAATATAACTTTAGGGGACCCTTTATCAGTAATAGAACCCATTTAGAGACATTTTTGGAATTTTTGTCTGTTTCTTTGTCCGCGATTCACGTAAAAACCACCGAACCGATTTAAACGGGGTTTTCAATGATAGGTTGATCTTATATCGGCGATATGTTTGAGTGAATTGCAAGCAGTACACTCAAACATAAGATATTTTAAATCAAAGTTTAAAACTGCTGTCTGCGATTCACTCAGAAGCTACTGTATAGACTCAAACGGGGTTTTCAATAATGTATTTGGCTTACTTTTGTGCAGCATATACGCTTTGATCGGTACACTCAAACAGAAGATATGTGAGTACAAAGTTTCAAGCAGCGAGAAGCCGATTTAAACGGGGCTTTCAATGATGGGTTGGTTTTATTAAGCTGTAAAATACAGGCGTTGCTTTATTACGTTAGGTTTGAGTGAATTGCAACCGGTTCACTCAAAACACAAGATATTTTAAAGCAACGTTTCAAACTGCTGTCCACGATTCACTCAGAAACTACTGGTCTGACTCAAACGGGTTTCCAATAATGTATTTGGCTTACTTTCGTGCACATATAAGCTTTTTTGATTGAAATTAATTTACTCAAACAAGATATGCGATGTTTAAATGGTTCCAATAACTCACAAACTACTGAACCGATTCAGGCGAAGTTTTCAATTACGCATTGCAATAACTTACAAACTACTAAATCGATTCAAATGGGGGTGCTTAAGGGTATACCTTCTTAAATTAACTTTAGAATGAATAACATCGTAACCACTTGCGATTCAAATGGGGGTGCTTAAGGGCATACCTTCTTAAATGAACTTTAGATTGAATAACTTCGTAACCACTTGTTACATTAAATATAACATTTAACGTAACTGAAAAAAAACGTAGTCACAAACAAGATTTGAGAATTGTATTTTTTTGTATTTTTGAATTGTATTTTTTTTCCAATTTGTAACCATTTAACTGCTAAACTTTTTTTTATCAAAAATATATGAAAATTTACAATACTTTAGACAAAACAATATTTAATGATGTAGTCGTTTTACGATTTTGATATTTTTGAAATTACATAGATAAAAAAACTTTTCTCTCATTTGCGTTAATTTCGGGTCTACGATTTAAATATTTTTAAAATAACATAAAAAAAATACTTTTCTCTCATCTGTGTGAATTTCGGGTCACCGTTGGTCGTAACAGCCACGTTTTAAGGCACGCTTATGTGAACAATCAAATGCTAGCTAAATTAAATATTATTACCTTCATACCATTGTTATTCAAAAACATAGTAATACTAGGCATAGATTTACTAGGCCTTAGCACAATGTTTGTATATTATGTGCTTTGTTATCTTGCAAACATCAAGAACTTTTCAATACCAAAAAATATTTTGAAAACATTTTTGTTGTTAGCATTACTTCACTCATAAAACGTTATAAAAAACGAAGTGGGACGTATCGGGAATAAAAAAAATATTCGAATCCCATTACGCACCAAAATGGTGCGTAGGCATATGGGACGTAATGGGATTCACTCCAAAGGACGAATTTTTTATTTAGTAATAAAATCGAAAGTTCGAAACTAAAGCACTGGGATTTTGACTTTTCTCGAGCAAAATATAGCAAGTAAAGGAAAAGTGCATGAAACTGAACAACTTTCCCCTAGGAACCTACTAGAAACTGCATCAGCTGATAGCGCATTTTGTATGGGAGGTCTTTGGTTTATCGTATTTCGACCTGTGTTCTTTGGGAAAAGTTGTTCAGTTTCATGGGCAGATTCACACCCTTCAGTATTATCACATCTTACCGTTACACGCTATAGGCCTGCCAAAATAAACACGTCACATTGTATACAGGGAGTAAAAAAAAGTAAAGTACTAACAGACGATCGGATCGGACTGCTCTGAATCTAGCTCCAGACCACCGACCGTCCGATCCGCTCTGCGCAACACACGATCGGACCGTACACCGGACATACGATTGTATTGCCAGATTGACAGATTGGTTGTCCCGAAAAGAACGATTTTTGTCTCTTTTGGCAACAGATCGCCCTTCAGATGTCGGTTAACATGTTTAGGTTTACTTTCTTATTTATTCATATTCATGGTGATCGTCCCTTTTGGCCAAAAATTGTTCCTTTCCAGACTCAGATTTCCAATTTTCCGAAACATGACATGGGCACTGGCAGCACCGAGCAGTCTATTTTACTCGATCACACATATGAACGTCATATAAAGCTATCCTGCTGTCAAGGTATACCAGATAAGATAAAGTATGTTTTACCGTTGTTAACCCACTTCTCCGCGTTATGGCTCCAGTTTTATCAAAACAAACTAAAATCGCGGTAATTGTGGCTATTTATTTATAACCATCTAACTTGTCGGATGTGTCCTACAAACAAGGAAGCTCTTTGTAAAGCTCCAACAATTCAACGATACATTGTTTTTCTGCCGGTTCATCTGAATAGCCTTCTACTTCTCCATTTTCCATCTTTGAAGTTTACGGCGCGATACAACGAAAGTTTTGATATGACAAGAAAATACAAACAACAAGCCGTTCCATATCGGTTAACAGTAATCCATCACCTTTGACAGCAGTCTGTCTCGTCTCGTTCACACATATTGAGGTCTTATAATAGCTATCCTGCTGTCAGGATAATATTTTACTGTTTTGGAACGCAGCGCAAACTACAATTTCGGAACGAAACGTCAAATGGTCCGGTGCGCCCTACACACGATCGGACCGTACCATTATTATTATTACTTGTTCTGAAGTCCGATGGGAAAAACCATCGGACCGCCAGACAAGGTAATGATAATAATAATGTCCGGCGGACAGCCCTCCACACGTCTGAAACTAGTACGGTCTGAAGTCGGCGCGTACCAAAATCGTGGTCCGGAGCTAGACTCAGAGCAGTCCGATACTCTTAGGGGTGATTCTACATCACAAATGGGTTGTAAAAAAAAAACTTTTTTATTAGTCCCTTGGGGTGCCGGCAAAGAATAGTACCATCCCATACATACCTGTGGGTTTCGTAAGTGGCGACTAAGGGTTATAAACTGGAGGATGGGCAGCAGCATCCTCCTGTATCATACGATCTTACTTACTGCGGTCACCTACAACCGCGGTCCATGGTGCCAGCCGTAACGCTGACAAGCGAGGTGACTTTGGTACCTCCCCTCCCCATTTTCCAGCACTGTCCTGTAGTGGACATTTCATGGGATGTTATGGTGACTTTTTGTTTTTGATGATCATGAAATTTGATTATCCTTCGAAACACATTTCAGTAATTTATTGAAATGGACAGGTAGGTACTTACTAGCGACTGCATATTATAACGAAAGATATCTTTGTCTGCATCACCAGCTGATCATAGAGGTCATTGAACCTTCCAAGCGCTTCACTTCTACCACAGCTTCTTGAACTAAAACTACGTTTTTTTTAAGAAAAAGTATTTTTACACAATCTATTAGTGATGTGGAATCAGCACTCAGAAGGATCAAATGGAAACTTGATTCGGTCAATTCGGAACTAAAGTTGTTCAGTTACATTTCGCAAAGAAACATGGATCAAAAACAAAATTTTACTACTCCATACAAACTGTTCAAGCAAAGTGAACAATTTTCATTTCCCAAAAATGTTTCTTTGGGAAAGTTGTTCAGTTTCGTTGACTGAACATGCCCTTTCAGTTTTTGGTAGACTGGCCTTTGGTTTGAAGTTGATTCTAAATGAAAAATTAAACAATTGGTTTTTGATAAAAAAAGCATAGTTATATTTCATTCACTTACAGGACTAGATCAATATTTACTTAAAATCCAGTTTTTTTGTTTATTCCAACGCTTACTAACAACGCAAAATAACATTGTTTTACAAACTTGTTTTTTTATAGCTTTAGCAGATTCACAGAGTATATGTATAACTAACTTTCCGCCTGCGGTTTCACCCGCATTAAATGCGTTTTCCCGTGGGAACGAAGTGTTTTCCCGCGGTAAAAAGTAGCCTATGTGCTATTCCAGGACCTAACCTATATGTGTGCCAAGTTTCATTAAAATCCATTCAGTAGTTTTAACGTGAAAGAGTAACAAACATCCATACTTACAAACTTTGATTGCTTTTGACATACTCGTAGCTACAAAATGTGTTGGTTATAAGCGTCGGAATAAACGAAAAAAAAATGGTCATACTTATTTTATACAGAATGTAACATCATTGCCTAGCCTTATTCCGATTTTAACACTGGTTTTTACACAGAGCGACTGCCATCTGACCTCCGCACACAATCCACAGGGCAAACCAGACCCAATCTTAGATTAGGCTTTGCCGGGTTAGTGGCCAAACTCAGAGTTTTCAAGCCGCCAAATGGACTCCTATCATTGACAGTAGCTGGGACCAATGACTTAACGTGCCTTCCGAAGCACGGAAACGCTCCGGTCCTTGTGCAGGGTGTAAGATAATTTGTGAAAAGCAGTTTTAAGCGCTTATTCTGGAGCCTATAGTCTATCAAAAAAGTCGTGAAAATAATAGGGGCGCCAAGGGGCGCCACCTTCTATGCCATAACACATTTGCTAATAAAACACCTCTATTTGCACTGAATTAAGGTCCATAATCCAGATTATTAAATACGCGTGCTTTTTCCATTATATTACCGCACTAGTGATTTTTTTTTATTTCGGCAAGTAGCAAGGAGTTTTGATGTCTATGAAATTCATCATATTTTCATAAATAAATAAACTGTTCTATAACATGATCAATAAACAATAATTTCATGAAAATATTTATATTAATCAACTTAGTAACAACAAATTCGTCTTTTAAGTAACAAAATATCCTATTTTAAATAATTTAAAGTCTAAGCTGTTTGGTAGTTTAATCAATGTTTCATGCGCGCGCGTCTTTGCATAATCTGTGTCCGCTAAAACAGCGCGCGCCATTTTTACAAATATTTATGATCTCCATCGTGTATTCACTTCACTACGTGTCATTGGCGGAATTGTGAACACACAAAAGCCTTTCATCAAAATTTAATTGAATTGATGTTTTATTGTAACAAAATTATCGGCTTCTACAAATAAAAAAACAGTTCCTTAACGTATACTAAGGCACGAAACACAAGTGTGGAGAATCGGGTGTTCGTAGAAATCTAAGGAAAAATACGTTGTTGTCTACGGGAAAAGAGGTAAGCAAATTAGACTTGTTTTTATTCGCAAATGTGTTGAAAAACGTCCTAAGAAGCGGGTGCGCTTATGTCATTACACTCTCGCCTGCGGCTCGGGCTGCAATTTTTGGGCCTCGAGTGTAATCAACAAAATAGCGCACTTGAATCTTAATGTACTATTATAGGGCAACATTCACTCACTCTTGCATGAAGAAATTTAGTCTTGCCATTAAAAATAATGTTAGTTCTGTTTCATGACATTTTTTGACAAGACTGTAAATGTATTCTGTGTGTTGTCTCAATTGAAGTGTTTTTTTTTACAATTATTTTGAAAATAGCACCTTTAATTTTGTTTAGCTTCTATAATGCTAATTGTTTAACAATTTTCCATCCATAAAGGTTTTTTTCTTAATTCGAATACAAACAATACTATTCCTAACTAAAACACACGATTCTTAAATTTCAACACAGTGTAATTGAAAATATTAATTATTATTATCAATATTTTAATTAATTATTAATTAGCAGTTGGAGGGCTGTGCTCTCTGCCTAACCCGACGTGAAAGAGGCGTGATTTTATTTTGTTAAAAATACTCGACAGCAAATCAGTGGAAACATTTGCGACTTTATTACCATGTCATAACGTTCAAAGTGTTTGAACTGACATGCTGTTTGGTACCTAGTGATTTTATTATTGGAATGCAAACAAGGTGTAACAGAAAGGGTATATCAACTCTGACGGATGTGATTCTGCCCATGAAACTGAACAACTTTGAAAAACTTTTTTGAAAAATCAAATTTGACCTCCCATTCAAATTGCGCTATTAGTCAAGTCAATCTACGATATGAGGTTGCATTAAATGGATATTTCTTCTTCTTTAATTTAAGAGCTTGGCTCTTGTCGATGGAGTAACTTCCAGTCCTCACGTTGTATCGCGAGCTGCTTTACCTCCTGAAACGACACGACATTGACCTTTTCTTTAATCTGGTCAAAGTAGCTTCGCCTAGGTCTTCCTCGTCCCCTCTTTCCTTCAATCTTTCCTTCCATTATGTTTCGCAGGAAATTGTCGTGCCGTATCAGGTGACCTATCATTTTCCCTCTTCGGTTATCTATTGTTTTTAGTAAACTTCTTTTCTCTTTGACTATTTCTAGCACCTCCTCGTTTCTTTTCTTTTCCGTCCAGCTAATTCTTTCCATTCTCCTCCAGCACCACATCTCAAATGCTTCCAGCCTTTCTCTATCTCTTTGTGTCAGTGTCCAAGTCTCACTTCCGTACAATACAATGCTCCATATGTACACCTTGATTAAGCGCTTTTTTACCTTCTTAGATATTTTGGCCTTCAGGAGGTGTTTCTTGTTATTAAAGGCTTTTTTAGCCATAGCTATTCTTTGAACGATATCTGGTGTACATCTGGAGTCACTGGTGATTAAGCTTCCTAAATATCTGAATTTATAAACCTGTTCTATTGTAACGTTATTCAGTTTGATTGGACAGTGATCTGGGGTATGTTTAGATGCTATAAGTGTTTTGGTCTTTCCAGTGTTTATTTTCAAACCAAATTGTAAGAAAGTTTTATCCATTTTTGTAAGAAGATCTTGCAGGTCTTGACTATTTTGAGCAACTGCTGCTATATCATCTGCAAATCTAATAAACTGAATTTTTTGCCCATTAATTTTAATTCCTCCGCTGTCTGAGTCTACTATTTCTTGTATGGCCTGCTCTATAAACACATTAAATATTAACGGTGATAGTGGACACCCCTATCTTACACCTTGTCTTATCTTTGCCTTTCCCTTTTCCTCTCCGACTTCTATGATTGTTTCTTGTCCTTTGTAAAGTTCGTAAATAATTTTTCTATCTCTATAGTCAACTCCTATTTCACGGAGAACTCTCATCATCTTCCTCCAATCTACGTTGTCAAACGCCTTTTCCAGATCGATGAATGCTATATGTGTATTCTGATTTAGCTCCATGCGTCTATCGATTATCATCCGAAGTGCTAGAATCGCTTCCCTAGTTCCTCTATTCTGTCTAAAGCCATACTGATCTGGTCCTATATGTTTTTCCACTATTGGTCTTAATCTTTTCTGAATTATTTTAAGTAATATTTTTGAGGCTTGTGAAATTAAACTTATGGTCCGGTGTTCATCGCATTTCATAGTATTTGGTTTTTTCGGAATTGTAACGGTTTTACTGATACAGAAACCTGTGGGAATTTGTCCTGTTGTATACATAATTTGCAGAATTTCGAAAATTTCTTGAAGCATGGGCTCACAAGCCATGTATTTGATAATTTCAATGCATATCTGATCTTCTCCTGTTGCTTTACCGTTTGGAATACTCATTAATGCTTTGATAAATTCTTCTTTAAGAATAGCTGGTCCCTTCTCTTCTTCATCTACAAAACGTTCTTCTTCTATATCATCCTCTTGTAAACCTTGTCCTTTATACAAACTCTCAATGTACCTTTTCCTATATTTATAGAAATTAATTTTAAATAGTAATATAGGTTATTTGAAGCTGTAAATAATTAAATCCGGCAACTTTGTAAAAACACATTTGCTCGTTGGTGATGAGATGCTGGTGAAAACCAAGTTTCACAGTCTAGCCCACCGTCGCAAAGTTGCATCGTTCCATCGTCGACCTCATCTCTGTCTTCAAGACTAGATCGAGGTCAAGAGTAAGCCCATTTTCAATAATAAAAGTACCAGTATGAATTGACCTTTGCTATATGGTAAATATTACACAGTCAGCTTCTTTGAGGCTGTCGGTGTGGCCGAGAAAATGTAATATAAAGGGTTGGCTACAAAAGATCTGTACAGGTCGCAGTGGCCGTTGGGAATTAGGAGCCCGGCCCCTTTACCCTCAAAACAATAAATATTACACAGGTTGAGTTCACCTTATACTGGTTTATTGAATGTCAATGTTATGTCGGGGATTATTGTGGTTTTAATTTTTTAAATGTTTTTACTGGTAATTTAATAAATTATCCCCTAATGTGCATTAATTGCAACCCTCTCCATACAAACTTTCGTAGATTGACTGGACTATATCAGCTGATTCAGTTTCTATGGGAGGTCAAAATTTTTTTTCTCGTTATTCGACCTATTTTCCTTAGGGAAAGTTGTTCAGTTTAACGGGCAGATTCACATCATTCCTTTTTGTTACACCCTGTATAGGGCTATTTTTTTACCACTCCTGATATTTTAAGAGTAGTTTAAGAGTTGGTTCTGTCCATGAAACTGAACAACTTCTCCCAAGGAACATAGACCGAAATACAAAAAAAAAATTCGGCTTCCCCATACAAAATTTTGTATGAGAAGTCGAATTTTTAATTTCATATTTCGACCTTTCTGTGGGAAAAGTTGTTCAGTTTCATGGGCAGAAACACCTCTTAAAATGTACGGGGTGACAAAAAATAATTACTGATATAGTCTCGACTAGTGGTTACACTGAATATAAAGACAGATATTTTTTCCTTTTCCCACATAAGGCTCAATTTCGAAAGGAAAACAACCAAACTTTGGAAATTATCACATTATTTTAAATAGTATGATGTGATATTCAATTTTAAAGGTTGACTCAGAATATAGAACTTATTTTATAACGTACCCATACTACGTGACCCGTTCAGGGGGGGGGGGGGGGTCTTCAAAATACCGCGCTTGGTCACAGGGAGGGAGGGTGCTTACCTCCTCGTCATGTTCTGGCAATATTTTCTAAGAAAATCTCGCCTTTACAAAACAAATTTAGTTATACGGTCCTAAAAATGGACTTTATTGCTTCCAAAACTACTATAGCGCACCCTCGGCGCGCAAGTTTGACTCGCACTTGACCGGTTTTTTATTTTTCCGATTTGAAGTCACTATACATGCCCAACTAAAATATACCATATTTCTAAGCTATAAAGCATAATTTCGAAATCGACTCCAAGCGTCCGAGACTTAGTGTGACCCGTTACAAACAACCCCCAAAAAATTTGTCGAATATTTTGAATTTTACCTTGTCGTTGAAGTTTTGATTAGACGTAAACAAATTCTCGTTCCAACATATTTAAATCAAATTAAAGAGATCAAAATATTAATATGACAGTTCGTACAGTCAAAAACAAGTCAAGCTTGACACTCGCAGCACGATTTTCTTCTACAGCTATTGAAATAATTCTTAATTATTTTGTTTTCCGATGTTTCAAGCTTGACGTGCTCTTGTCTGTACAAAAGAAACACACTTGGGAGTGAAACTTGCTATGGTAAATTTTTTGTTTATTCCTACGCCTACGAATCTATTTTGCAGCCATGACACTAAAACCAGAGTATATTTGACGAAAATAACAGTATTGTTTTACAAATTTGTTTTTTGCTGACAGCTTTAGCCGATTGCTTTTGACATAGCTGCAAAATGTGTTGGTAAGCGTTGGAATTATAAAAAAATGGATTATTAATAAATGACGCAACCGTCGACTTCGTATTAATGTTAGTGCGGTCAGTTAGCTGTTTCACGTAGACACGCCTTACAATTTCGCCTAATTTTTTCCAGGTATTAGTTAGGTACATAGCTCTCAATTTTTGATGAGCCAATTCTTGAATTTCAAAAAAAAAATCAATAGAAAATTCAAGAATTGGCTCCAATTCAGGACTTCAAGAAGTGAGCGGACTATGTAGCTTGATTGGAATGTCAGCAGTGTTGTTGATATTCGTCCGTAAGGTTATTTTTAGTGTATTCTGTTATTTGCATCATTTATTTTACAGTTTTAATTACAACTTCAGATATTTTTCACTTAAAATAACTCAATTTAAATTCAGAATCAAACCCTGCATTAAAGTAAAACTTAATATATAAAAAATACATGCACATACTTATATTAACACAATTACAAAAAAAATATAAAAGTCGTTCCTTAAAGCTACAAAATCTTTACAGTAAAAATAATGGTGCTAGATTATAATGATTCACCTCATTCACCAGGCAGTGGGACAGTTAGAATGCGAGCAGGACACAGCTATGCGTGCGAGCAGGACGGAGCGATACGTCACAGTAAATATATAAGCTAAAGCAGTATGGAAACTCGGGCCTTTATTTGAAAAAAGAACTATTCTGCGTCGGAGCGTCAGGGTTGTAACCACAGACCTAGCAAAAGCGCGCTAACGCTTACTAGTTGTAACCCAGAAATTTTGAAATAAGAATAGTATGATGAACTCAAATATTGGGTGCTTCTATCAACTTTGTTCCTGTGTTTTCGGACCGAAAAACTAAACAACTTTCCGTAAGAAGTCGAAATTCTGCCTTTTAAAGATAAGTACACTTAGTCGCCTTTTATGACACAAGGGCAGATAAAGACACTTAGTCGCCTTTTATGACACAAAGGTAGATAAAGACACTTAGTCGCCTTTTATCGCACAAGCACAGGGACATACATATAGGGACCCTATATGTACCTATTTGTTTGTACACCATGATTTTGGCACGCACGACTTACTTCAGCGCGAAAACTGCTTATTTTCCTGTAGCGGTGTGCGCATGTGTGAGTGCGCTAGTTTTGGACGTTTGATAGGAGTTTCCATACTGCTTTAGCTTATATATTTACTGTGGCTACGTGTCTCTGTCGCTCCAATATCTTACGCATCGCTCCGTCCAGCCACAACACTGCTGACATTAAAATCTAGCTACATTAATTAGACTAAAGCAGCGAACTACAATACTATAGAACGATAACTACGCTTCAAACTTGACCCCACGAAATAGTTACCTAAGTAGGCGGAGCTAAAATAGTTACCTCTCAACTACCACTAGCTGACATTGCAGCGCGCGCGCGAACCAATCCCTGCTCTCGTTCTGAATTTGAACCAATTGATTCGTATTTTGAATATACGTCCTTTCGGTTTCACGTAGGGCCACTTTTTGTGTGGAATTTGTTCTGAGTTAGAGTTCCATAGAATTGTAGTTCGCTGGACTTAAGATTATAGAACATGTCATGCCAACTTAATAAGGTTCTTAGAAATCTTAAATCATAGACAAAAGGATCAAATAGGAACTTAAGTCTTAAAATCTTTAAACTTGAGTCTTGAGACCCAGGATACTTTAGGAGGTGTTACTGCCCATGAAACTTAACGCAATTTCCCAAGGAACATAGGTCGAAATACGAAAAAAAATTTTGACCACCCATACACTTACACTTGTGTCCCGCTAAATGAACATCTTATCTTCTCTCACGACCTTAGGTTAGCTGCAAAAATCTCTTGTAGAGATAAGTCCACCTTTGTAAATGTCCTCTTGTGCGCTATCAGCTTAAAAGGTTACCCCCAGCCAACCTTAGAAACTGACCTCCTTTTAAGGGCTTTCCTGCAGCCAACTAGCGCCCCCATCAGTTAAAAATATATTACTCGCTAAATACAAAACTTATCGAAAATCTGTCTTACCAGATTGAAGTAAAGGTACCCTAGTTTATTTAGAACATACCAATCCTGAAAAATATAGTTCACTGTAGTTACAGATACAAAAACTGCTGCCGTTTTTCGCACTTTTTGTATCTGTATCTACAGTGAACTATATTTTTCAGGATTGATATGTTCTAAATAAACTAGGGTACCTTTACTTCAATCTGGTAAGACGGATTTTCGATAAGTTTTGTATTTAGCGAGTAATATATTTTTAACTGATGGGGGCGCTAGTTGGCTGCAGGAAAGCCCTTAAAAGGAGGTCAGTTTTTTAAGGGAGATCAAATTTCTTTTTTCATGTTTCGACCTATGTTAGGGAAAGTTGTTCAGTTCCATGAGCAGATTCCTTCAGGGTCGGTATACCCTTTTTGTTACATCCTGTAAATTATATCTTAAAACACCATGATTTGATCTCGCGGCACGGTAGACAAACTGTCGTCGATGGTGAGATACATGTTGAAGGAGAAAAACATGGCGACCGACGACATGAAGTGCCAGATGTCGTGGCTGTCGTATAGTTGGAGGAGAGAGCATTGGCGGTTGCTTTGTCGGGATTGGGCGGGGCTTAGCTGGAACAGAAAAAAAACCTTCAACAGAAAAAAAAATGCTGGCAGCAGTAGAAATGAGAGCGTTGAGGAGTATGATTGGTGTGAAATTGAGTGACAGGATTAGAAATAGTGTGATAAGAGAACGTTGTGGCGTAAAAGAAGACGTAGTGACTAAAATTGAGAAAGGGATGCTGAGATGGTTTGGTCATGTGGAGAGGATGAATGAAGGAAGATTGACGAAAGAGATCTACAAGGCGAGAGTGAATGGAAACGTTGGAAGGGGAAGGCCTCGGCGAACGTACTAGGACCAAATTCAGGACGTTCTGAATAAAGGCCAGGTTAAAAGTACCCTAAACCGACGAGCATGTATGAAAGGATTGATGAAAGTTCAGGAAACAAGGGAAGTATGTCAAGATTCTATCAGGTGGAGAACTGTGGTCTCTGCCTACCCCGACGGGAACAAGGCGTGATGTTATATATGTATGTATGTATTTTTTTAACTAACTTAAATTGTCTAATTGTAAGGTGCCTGATTTCTTCGCGGTTGTGAGAAACCGCATATCTTCCTTTTGGGACAGATTGCGGTCACCTGGCAACTCAATTCTTCGGGCTGTATGTCAGGACATGTCGGGCCCAATATTTGAACACTGGCTTAGCGTGCACCGAAACCCGAACAAAAAATGAGCGTAGGTACTATGCATGTGTACAGTAGTATGTAGGTACCTAGATTTAATACTAGATTTGTATTTATTATTATTACTTTTTGTATGGGTCTGTTGCCTTGATAAACAAATTTATTATTATTGTTAAAAAAAAGGATCGCGCACCGAGGGTTCCGTACTACCTAAGGTAAAAATACAGTCTTAGTTATGGTCGCGCAGCCACAGCTCTAAAAAGATTATTTTATTTACTGAAAACAGTGAATATAAAGCACTTTTGATCACTATTTTGGTGTATGAATTAAGAACACACCAATATAGACTTTAAGGGCACTGCATGTTATCCTACGTCATCGAATACACGAAATTTGCAACTTTGTAGCGATAGTAGTGGCCTACTAGGTCCACTAAACGTTGGTCTGCCAATCCGCAACCTGGCAGGTTTTGTACAGTCGGAGCGAAAAGTGGGTTCTTGATAGAGTACACGAATGAAACCTATTCGTAGAAATAGAAGGTACGTATATAAGTAAAACTGCCTTGCATCCTCTTGCCAGTTCGCTAGTCGGACCACAAATGTGGTCGGATGTGATCGGACCACAAATTTCAGAAATTTCAAAAAGAGGGGTCAAGTTGGATGGTCGCGGAGTTTTTAAAATCAAAGAGCTAAAGCTTTTAGTATATCATATGGTAGATAGGTACGGAACCCTTAAGGCGCGAGTCCGACTCGTACGTACTAAAGTATAGTATGCAACTCTTGAATAAAAGGGATTTAAATCGAGGGCCATTAATCACTCGCGTCGCTCAGGATTCTAATCGTCATGAATCACTCCATAAGGTCGTGATTCAGTCTTTAGAATCCTTAACTTGCACGTGATTCATCTCTGGCCCTCGCTTTAAATCCGTCTTTTGTTCACTAATTGCATAATATACTATTAAAGGTGAGGTAAATTTCTCTTTGGAATTTCGACCTTCGTTTATTATTAAGGCAAGTTGTTCAGTTTTAACCATACCCATTAGCAAAAGCTACATGGAGGTTCTATTCATATCTATGAAACTGAATATCGAAGATAGCTTGTAGCTTTTCTTAACACAAGTCGGTTCAATTTTAACTATCTACGACTAAGAAACACCTCTCATGCAACCACCTCTTTTAGATATCATAATAGTTTTAAAACATTTAAAATTAGAAGTAATGTATAGTTTGTATTTAAATTGCTAAAAAAATGTCATCATAACATCCCATGAAACGTCCACTACAGGACAGGGAGCTCCCTCCAGAATAACAGCTTTTGCTGAAACAATGTGGAGGGGAAGTACCATAGTCGCCTCCCTTGTCAGCGTTACGGCTGGCACCATGGACCGCGGTTGTAGGTGACCGCAGTAAGATGTTAGATACAAAGGAGGATGCTGCTGCCCATCCTCCAGTTTATAACCCTTATTCGCCTCTTACGACACCCACGGGTATGTATGTGATGGTATTATTCTTTGCCGGCACCACACGGGGCTAAAAAAATATATTTTTAATTATATTTATAAAAAGTTTGGAATGACACTTACCGCCCAATTTGTGCTCTGATCCAAATAGAAGTAGCTTGAACTAAACCAAACCGAGTAGGTTAGTGCGATGAACACCCAACTGCAAACAAAAATATCAAAAAATGAAGTCTGTAGTTCCTGCAGTCACCTAGCGCTCCCATCAGTTAAAAAAATATTACTTTCTACATACACAACTTATCGACAATCTGTCTTACAGAATTATGGGGGTGCTAGGTGACTGCAAGCCTGGGATTAGGGTACATTTCGCCCCCTAAACACTGGTCCGAGGGCGAGATGTACCTTTTAAAAATAACTAGGGCCAGATTCGCCCTAAAGCAAGTTCATGTTCAGGCCAGAGCCAATTTTTGAAAGTCACCGGGTGATAAAATATCACTTTTGAGACTTTAAAAATTCACATTTTCCCTGATAAACTGTTGAAAGGTAAATCAGAATACATGAAAATTAACAATCAAGGACTGTTTTATATTTTACGAATAACAATCTCTAATTTTGTAAAGAAAAATCTGTAATTTAAAATTTTTTGAGTGATATTTTATCATCCGGTGATATTCAAGAATTGGCTCCCAGAGCCAATTTTTGAAAGTCACCGGGTGGGTGATTTTAGATTTTTAAAAATAAAAAAAGCCACGATAAACTCATAAAACTCAAATTGTTATGTTGGTAATTTTAAAAATGAACTTTATTTTACAATAAACAAATATTGATCCTTACTTTTGAGGAGTTTAACAGGGCTTATTTTAATTTTAAAAAATCTCGATAATCACCCGGTGACTTTCAAAAATTGACTCAAAGTTGTACCTTTCAAATATCACAAGGGTATATTTGTCCGGCCCTGTGTCATGTTGCCATAGACAATAGGTGGACCACGGGCGATAGTTTTGAATTAGTTTTATTTCAAAAGTGATCAGGTGTTCCTCCCGTGGTACACCCAGGCAATGCCTGAAATAGATAAATAACACCCAGACACAGAACAAACACTTGTGTTCATCACACACATATTTGTCCTGGGCGGGGATCGAACCCGCGACCCACGGCGTGAGAGGCAGGCTCACTACCTACCACACTAATAGGCTCGTCGAGAACGAACAGAATAAAAAACCGACTTGAAATTGGCCGGCTATCTATTAATACTCCAGTCAATCTACGATATGAGGTTGCGTTACATGCACATTTTAAAGAAATTAATTCAAAATAATAATATAGGCTATTTGAAGCTGTAAATAATTAAATCCGGCAATTTCGTAAAAATG
Source organism: Athrips mouffetella (assembly GCA_947532105.1). Lineage (NCBI taxonomy): Eukaryota > Metazoa > Arthropoda > Insecta > Lepidoptera > Gelechiidae > Athrips > Athrips mouffetella. Next base: position 14,831,907 of record OX383983.1, read on the forward strand.
CCTTTTTAGGGTTCCGTACCTCAAAAGAAAAAAACGGAACCCTTATAGGATCACTTTGTTGTCCGTCTGTCTGTCTGTCAAGACCCTTTAACTCACGAACGGGTAAAGGTATCAGGTTGAAATTAATACCATATATTAGGATCCATGAACCACACAAGATCTGAAAATTTCAATTTTTTACAACGACGCAATCAAAAGATATAGCATTTTATGTAATCATCTCCATACATTTATTCAAAAATGCAAAACCTACAGGGTACTTCCCGTTGACTTAAAATTATGAAATTTGGCAAGAAGCTAGGTCTCACAGTACAAATAATGGGAAAAGTCTGAAATCATAAAATATTAGAACTTTTCTCACAACTAATAGTAACCAATTGTGGTGAGCTCCCGTTTCAAGAACATTCATATAAGAGAGGGGTCAAGTTGGATGGTCGCGGAGGCGATTTTTGTTTTAGTTCTATTTAAAAACGGGAACACTTACAAACTTGAAAATTGGTATGTTTATAGTGCATAAGCATTATTGGTCAAGCGTGTGTCGGACTCAAAAAATCTAGCACATTAACTTACTGAAATTTCAACTAATACAATTATGTTTATGTGGTGGTACGGAACCCTCAGTGCGCGAGTCCGACTCGCACTTGGCCGTTTTTTTTTGTAAAAGTACCAGTTTAAACTGACCTGTGCTACATGGTGAATATTATACAGGTTGAGTTCACCTTATACTGGTTTTAAGAATATCAACGTTATGTCGGGGATTACTGTCGTTTCAATTTGTTGAATGTTTTACTGGTAAGTATACAAACTTTCGTAGACTGACTGGACTATTATTTATTTTGACCCACCTGTACCAAGCGATGGTCTCTCTATGTAGTAACTTCATCACGATGTAGAATAATGTGTACAAGAAGAGATTGCTCATCAGAACTAAGAGTAGGTGGGACGCGAAGTCGCGGCTGTGTTGAGCGATTCTGTTGGCAAGAACATAAAAAATAAAAATAAAATAAAATATGTTTATTTTGCATTTAACAAAGTATTTTGAAAATAGGGGCAGGTGTCTAAGTTGCTTTACTCCACCAGTGTTTAATAAAAAGAAACAATACATCATAAGTGAAAAAGAGGAAGATTACCTAGAGTCACTTATTTAGACAATTTTTTAAGAGGAAGTATATGAGTACAAGTAGAGTGTATGTGTGTATATGTGCGTGTGTATGTGTGAGTTTGTGTATGGGTGTGTGTATGTGCGTATGTGTGAGCGTATGTGAAGTTAGTGTTACTAGTAGTATGATCATACATAATATAAATGATTACATATACAGGGTTCAAGCCTTTAATTATATATTATATTATTATATTAGACGTACGGTCAACCGCACGTCAGCAAAAACTTCTTCAACTCTATGATATATTCTTTATTGCACACAAATAAAATACAGTTTTTAAATGAAAATTGTTTACAAAGGCGAGCTTATCTCTTTAAGAGATCTCTTCCAGCCAACCTATTAGGTGTGGAAGAGTGTCATTAAAGCGGGCACAGGAATGTGCATTAATATTCGTGATAAAAAATTTTAAAATACATTTTTAAATTAAAATTAATTTCAAAATACAGTGTAATATATAATAGGGATAAACCTACTTAAACTACACACGAATATACTTATATTCCTAATAACAGTATTAATATTAAGGCATATATAAAATTATAAACTTACTTATAAAATACATAAAAATAATACATAGACATACTATATAATGATACATAATAATACATAAAATAAATACATTACTCAAGATGATTGCGATAAGTAGTGCTCTCTTAATCGCATCTTAAACGATGTTATTGATGGACTGCTTTGTATAGCCTTTGGAAGTTTGTTCCATAGTCGCACAGCTTGGGAAGAAAAGGAGTTAAAAAAGAATTTGGTGTTCGCTCTAGGACACTCCAACATCGCAGTGATGCAGTCGCGCCTAGAGCGCGGATCAGGAGGTAAAAGTTGGAAGCGGGAGCGAAGATAGTCAGGAGTGGCAGGGTCATTCAGGATCTTATACAGGACAGAAAGGATGTGCACATTACGACGAAGTCGGATAGGAAGCCACTTTAATTGAGCGCGAAATTCGGAGACATGATCATATTTGCGAAGACCAAAGATGAAACGAATAGCCAGATTTTGTAGGCGCTCAAGTTTGTTCAGCAATTCTTCAGTCACATCAAGGTAGCACACATCAGCGTAGTCGAGAATGGGAAGGAGTAGAGCTTGTGCAAGCAAGATTTTAGTTTGAAAGGGAAGGAAGTACTGGAGTCGCTTAAGGGAGTGAAAAGAATAATGCATGCGCCTACTCACCTCACTAACCTGCGCGGACCATGAGAGGTCACGGTCTATAATAATCCCTAGGTTCTTTGCCTTGTCCGTGTAGGGAATACAGACTCCGTTATAAAATATTTTTGGCAACGCATCCCCCAATCTACCCCTTAGTCTGCTGCTACCAACTATCATTGCCTGCGACTTGTTTGGGTTCACTAGAAGCCCGAAATTATCAGCCCACAGCTGAATAGCAGCAAGATCTGAATTCACTGCACTCACAGCTTCATTGACTTCAGATGGAGAGAAGTGCCTATAGATTTGTAAATCATCTGCATACAGGTGGAAGGGAGAAGAGATAACACGAGAAATATTGTTTATAAAAATAGAAAATAATAAAGGAGAAAGTACACCGCCTTGAGGTACGCCAGAAGTTAGGTTCAACCATTCCGAGGATTGGTCGTCGGTCCTAACACATTGCTGGCGACCTTGAAGATAGGAACGAAACCACTCGACCACAGGAGGAGCAACGTTAAGAGAGCGAAGGGAACCAAGTAAAATATCATAATCAACAGAGTTAAATGCGTTGCTGAAGTCCAGCATTACCATATCATAAGGTCCAATAGCTTTATACCGATGCGCTGTCGAGCGCACATCTAGTAACTACTGAGCAGCTAGCCCTACGACAATAGTCTTGGGATCGACAACATGAGTACAAGTTCCACTAGCTGCTCAGCAGCTCCTCAATATAGTCATAAGTCTTATCCATTATAGAACATAGAAGTATATTTTACCAAAATTTGTAGGGGTAACGGGATAGGTCTCCGTGATTTGAAAGACACCATATAGGTGCTATACAGGATGTGAGGGCCGGTTTGCCAAAAACTGAAAAGGCATGCTCAACTTTTTGGAATAAACATTTTTGGGATATGAAAAAAAAATATATTGACCTCTCGATACAATTTTTCGACCAAAGTGAGCAATTTGTATGGAGGTCAAAACTTTTTTCATTTCCCAAAAAATGTTTCCCAAGAAAGTTGTAGACGATCGAGTAGGATTAGGGTGCTAATCACTGACAATTTGACAATTCATTAAAAAATATTTTACTCTATTGTTGGTGATCGAAGTTATGAATTCGGTTGTATCGATATATCGAAAATTGAGTGTAGACCAAATCACAATCGAATATTTTACACAAAGCTTTCGACACAATTGCTCACATTAAAATTTATTTATATGAAACTACTAATATGAAAGTTCAATAAAACTTTTAAGGATAAGGAACATCTTGAGCTCCATGACAAATAAAAAAACACTTTTGCGACGGAAAGTTTTAAAACTTCGTTAATTACTGAAACTTTGTATTGGCGTTCCACAGGGCAGCATGTCAGAGAGTACGTTATTCATAATATATAAATAAGTTATCTTAAGTAATTTATAGAAACAGGCACAATAAGGTAGCTAGAGCGATGGTTCTATGCTTCGGAGGGCACGGTACTCACCCGTAAGCGGCGATGGCCCAGTTGGCGAGGTTGGCTATGAGCAACATGACGCAGCGGCCGCAGTGCGTGGGGGTGATGGTTCTGTGCTTCGGAGGGCACGGTACTCACCCGTAAGCGGCGATGGCCCAGTTGGCGAGGTTGGCTATGAGCAGCATGACGCAGCGGCCGCAGTGCGTGGGGGTGATGGTTCTGTGCTTCGGAGGGCACGGTACTCACCCGTAAGCGGCGATGGCCCAGTTGGCGAGGTTGGCTATGAGCAGCATGACGCAGCGGCCGCAGTGCGTGGGGGTGATGGTTCTGTGCTTCGGAGGGCACGGTACTCACCCGTAAGCGGCGATGGCCCAGTTGGCGAGGTTGGCTATGAGCAACATGACGCAGCGGCCGCAGTGCGTGGGGGTGATGGTTCTGTGCTTCGGAGGGCACGGTACTCACCCGTAAGCGGCGATGGCCCAGTTGGCGAGGTTGGCTATGAGCAACATGACGCAGCGGCCGCAGTGCGTGGGGGTGATGGTTCTGTGCTTCGGAGGGCACGGTACTCACCCGTAAGCGGCGATGGCCCAGTTGGCGAGGTTGGCTATGAGCAACATGACGCAGCGGCCGCAGTGCGTGGGGGTGATGGTTCTGTGCTTCGGAGGGCACGGTACTCACCCGTAAGCGGCGATGGCCCAGTTGGCGAGGTTGGCTATGAGCAACATGACGCAGCGGCCGCAGTGCGTGGGGGTGATGGTTCTGTGCTTCGGAGGGCACGGTACTCACCCGTAAGCGGCGATGGCCCAGTTGGCGAGGTTGGCTATGAGCAACATGACGCAGCGGCCGCAGTGCGTGGGGGTGATGGTTCTGTGCTTCGGAGGGCACGGTACTCACCCGTAAGCGGCGATGGCCCAGTTGGCGAGGTTGGCTATGAGCAACATGACGCAGCGGCCGCAGTGCGTGGGGGTGATGGTTCTGTGCTTCGGAGGGCACGGTACTCACCCGTAAGCGGCGATGGCCCAGTTGGCGAGGTTGGCTATGAGCAGCATGACGCAGCGGCCGCAGTGCGTGGGGGTGATGGTTCTGTGCTTCGGAGGGCACGGTACTCACCCGTAAGCGGCGATGGCCCAGTTGGCGAGGTTGGCTATGAGCAACATGACGCAGCGGCCGCAGTGCGTGGGGGTGATGGTTCTGTGCTTCGGAGGGCACGGTACTCACCCGTAAGCGGCGATGGCCCAGTTGGCGAGGTTGGCTATGAGCAACATGACGCAGCGGCCGCAGTGCGTGGGGGTGATGGTTCTGTGCTTCGGAGGGCACGGTACTCACCCGTAAGCGGCGATGGCCCAGTTGGCGAGGTTGGCTATGAGCAGCATGACGCAGCGGCCGCAGTGCGTGGGGGTGATGGTTCTGTGCTTCGGAGGGCACGGTACTCACCCGTAAGCGGCGATGGCCCAGTTGGCGAGGTTGGCTATGAGCAGCATGACGCAGCGGCCGCAGTGCGTGGGGGTGATGGTTCTGTGCTTCGGAGGGCACGGTACTCACCCGTAAGCGGCGATGGCCCAGTTTGCGAGGTTGGCTATGAGCAGCATGACGCAGCGGCCGCAGTGCGTGGGGGTGATGGTTCTGTGCTTCGGAGGGCACGGTACTCACCCGTAAGCGGCGATGGCCCAGTTGGCGAGGTTGGCTATGAGCAACATGACGCAGCGGCCGCAGTGCGTGGGGGTGATGGTTCTGTGCTTCGGAGGGCACGGTACTCACCCGTAAGCGGCGATGGCCCAGTTGGCGAGGTTGGCTATGAGCAACATGACGCAGCGGCCGCAGTGCGTGGGGGTGATGGTTCTGTGCTTCGGAGGGCACGGTACTCACCCGTAAGCGGCGATGGCCCAGTTGGCGAGGTTGGCTATGAGCAACATGACGCAGCGGCCGCAGTGCGTGGGGGTGATGGTTCTGTGCTTCGGAGGGCACGGTACTCACCCGTAAGCGGCGATGGCCCAGTTGGCGAGGTTGGCTATGAGCAACATGACGCAGCGGCCGCAGTGCGTGGGGGTGATGGTTCTGTGCTTCGGAGGGCACGGTACTCACCCGTAAGCGGCGATGGCCCAGTTGGCGAGGTTGGCTATGAGCAACATGACGCAGCGGCCGCAGTGCGTGGGGGTGATGGTTCTGTGCTTCGGAGGGCACGGTACTCACCCGTAAGCGGCGATGGCCCAGTTGGCGAGGTTGGCTATGAGCAACATGACGCAGCGGCCGCAGTGCGTGGGGGTGATGGTTCTGTGCTTCGGAGGGCACGGTACTCACCCGTAAGCGGCGATGGCCCAGTTGGCGAGGTTGGCTATGAGCAACATGACGCAGCGGCCGCAGTGCGTGGGGGTGATGGTTCTGTGCTTCGGAGGGCACGGTACTCACCCGTAAGCGGCGATGGCCCAGTTGGCGAGGTTGGCTATGAGCAGCATGACGCAGCGGCCGCAGTGCGTGGGGGTGATGGTTCTGTGCTTCGGAGGGCACGGTACTCACCCGTAAGCGGCGATGGCCCAGTTGGCGAGGTTGGCTATGAGCAGCATGACGCAGCGGCCGCAGTGCGTGGGGGTGATGGTTCTGTGCTTCGGAGGGCACGGTACTCACCCGTAAGCGGCGATGGCCCAGTTTGCGAGGTTGGCTATGAGCAGCATGACGCAGCGGCCGCAGTGCGTGGGGGTGATGGTTCTGTGCTTCGGAGGGCACGGTACTCACCCGTAAGCGGCGATGGCCCAGTTTGCGAGGTTGGCTATGAGCAGCATGACGCAGCGGCCGCAGTGCGTGGGGGTGATGGTTCTGTGCTTCGGAGGGCACGGTACTCACCCGTAAGCGGCGATGGCCCAGTTTGCGAGGTTGGCTATGAGCAGCATGACGCAGCGGCCGCAGTGCGTGGGGGTGATGGTTCTGTGCTTCGGAGGGCACGGTACTCACCCGTAAGCGGCGATGGCCCAGTTTGCGAGGTTGGCTATGAGCAGCATGACGCAGCGGCCGCAGTGCGTGGGGGTGATGGTTCTGTGCTTCGGAGGGCACGGTACTCACCCGTAAGCGGCGATGGCCCAGTTTGCGAGGTTGGCTATGAGCAGCATGACGCAGCGGCCGCAGTGCGTGGGGGTGATGGTTCTGTGCTTCGGAGGGCACGGTACTCACCCGTAAGCGGCGATGGCCCAGTTTGCGAGGTTGGCTATGAGCAGCATGACGCAGCGGCCGCAGTGCGTGGGGGTGATGGCGGCTAGAGGTCGTCGGATCAACTCCCGCGCAGCGCGTAGCACCATGGCGCCATCTGTTTACATTCAACTTCATTACTAACACAAATTGTACACTAGAGTCAATACAGATTCAGATTAATTACATAATGTAGATTCTTTACAGAATACTTATTGAATGTCATTTATAATACGCTGAATACAATGCAAATAGAGCAAGTCTACACCGTTTCGGATCGTGCTATGGCAGCGTAAAAGAAACGGCAAGCAACCACTGCAGCACGGCCTACGACAAGAGTCGGCTTCTTACAATGTGTTTCTTGTGATTTGCTGGAATATCAGAGCACCATACCTCTTTGTCATTGATATAGTCATTTAATCTATAGGTATAGTCAGCTTTTTTACATAAAGTTTGCTTTACACATTGTTTAAACTTTCTCATTGTTAGGTATTTTGTTGTAGACCAACGAAAGATATATTGACTTTTGCTAATCTAGTATATGATTGATCAAGTTTGTACTTATTTCTACTATTAAAATTATGTCTGTCACAATTTTTAGGTAATTGATGAATATTCTTTCTAGCGTACATAATATTTTCCTAAATATATTGGCATGGCACTGTCATAATGTTAATCTCCTTAAACAGTTCTCTCAGGGATTTACGAATCGGCTTTGTACAAAGTCTTTTTTCGTTAAGTTACTCACCAAGCCTGAACCTGCCGAGGTAGTATATCTGGAAGGTCATGACGAGGCACGTGAGGAGATGCAGCACGGTAAACGCCACCCAGAAGTAGAAGTTGGCATTGAGCACCCCCACCAGACCTGGAAATAATGCATTTTCATATACATTTGTGCCAAGTCCGCCTGGGAAAGTACAATACAATACTCTTTATTGCACACAGATAACAACAAGTACAAAAACATCGGTGTACATAAAATACAAAGCACAATAAGGCGGCCTTATTCCTAAAAGGCAATTTCTTCCATGCAACCTTTGGGTGTAAGGAAAAATATAGTACCACCCCCTTGCCTATTTCTGGCGTACAGCAGCAGTGTTTACACTGCTGTGTTTCGGTTTGAAGGGTAAGGGAGCTAGTGAAATTACCGGCACTTGAGACATACCATCTTAGTTTTCAAGGTAGGTAGCGTGTTTTGCTGTCTTATTAGTGTCAAATTTATTCACTAATAAGACAGCGGGTGTCATGGTTAGTGGTGAACACTTACCACCAGGTGGCGCACCTGCTCGTTTGCTCATTTGTGACATAAAATAAAACTTTTAAATCGGGTGTAGCCACAGAGCTCTGAAGTCCACGCGTCTTGCTCTGCATCTAGAGACGAATTCTTTATGTCGCTCAATACAAATCAGTGTCACCATTTACTAAATCTAACACGCTTTCCGCACCCACACTACTAGCGTCATTTGAGTGCGATAAACATAGTACCATTATTGCGAGAGAGTAAGATGCAAAAAACCAGTGACAGCGTCTCTATGGCAACGAATGTGTTTATGATGTGCATTCAAAATAAGCGCTTACATAAATTGGATAGTATACCTAGTCAATAAGGAACCAATTTTTTTACTATATTCGCTTCTATGGGTGTAGAAGATTACCCAACAAGTGAAAAAAAAAAAGGAAATTCCCTTCGAGGGACTAAGCTGGATCCGGAGAGCAGCGAAGGATTCAAGAGTAGAATCCGAGCGAGGGATCAGGCCCGGTTCTACGATTTTTTCGAACCGGGGCAAAAACTTGTTAGTGGCGCCCCCCCTCTCTCTTCAGTGCTTGAGAAAAGCATTTTTTGTGACCACTTGTGAAAATAATAATCCTTTAACAAATTTAAACTTTTTACTAATACTTTCATTTATGTCATAAAACAGAAGGATAGATACAGGGCGTTGTATCCCTCGGAGGGATACAAGGCCCGACATGATATTTATTTTCAAGTGTTAGGTACGCTACTTTTCACAATTGACTACAGAAACTATTTTATAACAAAAATAAAAATGGCGGCTTTTGCTTTTCTTAATTTAAAATGAGCTACATTCTATGCAACTAGCCAGTATGATCATTACGTTTTATTATTTTTTTTACATACAATTCGCATAGTCACGTTAGTTTCAAATTCAATAAATATTTTCACTCAGTGGAAACAAGCGTTTCCGTTACTGTTTTTGATGAATCGGAGGCCTTTTTTAAAGTGGCAATGGTAAAAAAGTTGTTATTATTTCATCGTAAGGTGAATAAGATGAATCCTTGCATCATCCGTTAGCATTTTGATAATAAAGAAAGATGATGAGAGCCAGCACCCCGAAGGTGGCATGAGCTCGCGCGTTGATATCCGGATGGCGGCACTGGTAGATCTTCACCGTACATAGCACTGACGTCATGTACATGAACGATGTATCTGATGAACTTACTGATGAAGATGAACGAACCGATTAAGATGAACTTATCGATGAAGAGGACCTCACCGTTGAAGATGACCTTACCGATAAAGATGACACCGATGAAGATGACCTCACCGTTGAAGATGAAATTACCGATGAAGATGACCTTACCAATGAAGATGACCTTACTGATGAAGATGACCTTACCGATGAAGATGACACCGATGAAGATGACCTTACCAATGAAGATGACCTTACCGATGAAGATGACCTTACTGATGAAGATGACTTTACAGATGAAGGTGACCGTGCCGATAAAGATGACCTTACCGATGGAGATAAATTTACCGATGAAGATGACATTACCGATGAAGATGATGAGAGCCAGCACCTCGAAGGTGGCATGAGCTCGCGCGTTGATATCCGGATGGCGGCACTGGTAGATCTTCACTATACATAGCACTGACGTCACGTACTTAAACGATGTATCTGATAAACTTACCGATGAAGATGACCTTACTGATGAAGATGACCTTACCGATGAAGATGACCTTACCAATGAAGATGATGAGAGCCAGCATCCCGAAGGTGGCATGAGCTCGCGCGTTGATATCCGGATGGCGGCACTGGTAGATCTTCACTATACATAGCACTGACGTCACGTACATAAACGATGTATCTAATAAACTTACCGATGAAGATGACCTTACTGATGAAGATGACCTTACCGATGAAGATGACCTTACCAATGAAGATGATGAGAGCCAGCATCCCGAAGGTGGCATGAGCTCGCGCGTTGATATCCGGATGGCAGCACTGGTAGATCTTCACCATACATAGCACTGACGTCACGCACATAAACGATGTATCTAATGAACTTACTGATGAAGATGACCTTACTGATGAAGATGACCTTACCGATGAAAATGACCTTACCAATGAAGATCATGAGAGCCAGCACCCCGAAGGTGGCATGAGCTCGCGCGTTGATATCCGGATGGCGGCACTGGTAGATCTTCACCATACATAGCACTGACGTCACGTACATAAACGATGTATCTGACAAACTTACTAATTAAGATGAACTTATCGATTAAGATGAACTTACCGATGAAGATGACACCGATGAAGTTGACTTTACCGATGAAGTTGACCTTGCCAATGAAGATGACACCGATGAAGATGACTACACCGATGAAGATGAACTTAGCGATGAAGATGGCTTTAGCGATGAAGAGGACCTTACCGATGAAGATGATGAGAGCCAGCACCCAAAAGGTGGCATGAGCTCACGCGTTGATATCCGGGTGACGACACTGGTAGTCACGTACATAAACGATGTATCTGATGACCTTACCGATGAAGATGAAGATGACCTTACCGATGAAGATGACTACACCGATGAAGATTAACTTACCGATAAAGATGATGAGAGCCAGCACCCCGAAGGTGGCATGAGCTCGCGCGTTGATATCCGGATGGCGGCACTGGTAGATCTTCACCATACACAGCACTGACGTCACGTACATAAACGATGTATCTGCGGAAAGTAATAATAATAATTCATTTATTCATCATATCGACGACCGACTCACAAACCCTGGTGTCAGAGTTGTTGAGCCACCCAAGGCCTCTGACATGGCTCATTAACGACTACATCCGCAGATAGTAATCGAGACCAAATTTCACATATTCTCACATCATTGTAATTTTCTTTCCTACTTATATCTTTGCTACTTACGAGTATGTTCCTATTTATATATTCTTTATTGTGCACATTTATCATCATATTTAAATTTATGGCGACCCTCTTGTTTCCTGCCTGAGGTGCGGGCAGACTCATCAGCGTCGTAGCCCCCCGCTACGACATCATGCTGAGTCCTTACCTTATCTCTTAGCACAGTACATTCAGATGGTGACTCACTAATATTATGTTTTAACTTGGCTTATTTCTGTTTTGTGTTTTTTTTGTACTGTGTTGGAAAAGTTATCTATCTATCTATTTATCTTATCGTGCCTTCCGAAGAGCGGAATCATCTAGCTTATCGGACAACTCTGACAAACTGGGGAAGTCGCAAGGGATTTTTGTTTGACATTGTCTCCACCGGGAATCGAACCCAGAAACTCCGGATCGAGAGCCGAGCGCTCTAACCACTAGATCACAGACGCGGTTATTAAAAGGTTTTGAAGCCCAACGTGTTAGTATTACAATCAAGACTTAAAAAGTATGTTAGTAAACAACATAGTTGTACAAGTATTAAACAATAATAAATAAATTATGTTATCTATATATATAAAAGAAGAAGGAGACTGACTGACTGACATATCAACGCACAGCCCAAACCGCTGGGTCTACAGATTCCAAATTTGGCATGTAGGTTCCTTATGAGGCGAAATATAGCCCTTAATACTGTGAAATATATAATAATACTCCCAGTGAAATATAGCCCTTAATACTGTGGCCGCAGGGTGTGTCTTTACTGGTGTCTAGTTACGGACACCAGTGGCGCAACCAGTCGCGCTACCAGTGTCCCAGTGAAATACCGGCATAAGAGTCTACACTCACCGATTAAGAACATAACCGTTTCCAGCGATCGCAGAGCAGGCAGCTTTCTAGCGCAAAGATTAAGTCTTGCTGTTCAGCGTGGGAACACTGCCTGTCTGCTAGGGACTATGCCGCCTCGAGGAGACGCGCTTGACACGATATTTTATTTGTGACCTAATGTTATTCTATGACTTTTCTATTTTATATGAATAAATGAAACAAAATAAAAAAAAAAACTTAAAAGAACCCAACCAACATAGGTAATTAGTAATTACCTCATCAATAAATTGAAATAACTAGTTTTGATTTTCTTGATAAATAGCGTTGTTGTAGGAAAATTTAACTGTCAACTTATTTTTCCTATCTGTTGTAAGTGTTCAGTGTTGCCTAAGGTAAGGAGGTTTATTTACTTCACGCTTCATCTATGACAGATTTATTTTAAGTTCTTTAGCAACTGTCTTCAGACTCAGAGCCATCTATCGACTCTTCGGCTTCGGCTCATTCAAATAACAAGTCGCACATAATAAGTGCATGATGACGTGTTTTCAAAAACTTTCTTTACACTCCATATTGCCACAAACCTCCTGTCTAAAACTTTTCCCGAAAGGCATTAAAACTGAAAAGCATAACGATAGCGCGTTTCAATCGCCAACTAGCGCCATCTGTTGAAGGGTAAATAATAAACATGTGATTATTATATCGCTCGATGCTGGGGGCCAATTCTTGAAAGTGACAGGGTGATTTTCGAGATTTTTAAAATTAAAATATGCCCTGTAAACTCCTCAAAAGTAAGGTGTTAATTATTAAATAATGCTCAGTTTTAAATTACCACCATAACAATTTGAGTTTTATGAGTTTATCGTGGCTTTTTTAATTTGAAAAATCTTAAAAATCACTAACGATCCGGTTTTCACTAATAGATAGATTAATTCAATAGGAAGGTTTGAGGCTTTATTTATAATCATTGAGTGCAAACTAACTGAACTGTGATGATGTTTGTCGATCGAGTCGAAAAAAACGTGCCTCTAGAGAGCTTTCTGGGCGTGCGCTGCGTAAATGGTTTCATTTATATAAAAGTTATGTATGAAATAATTGTTGCTCTCTATGAGCTCTAAAGAAAAGTCCGCGATAGTATTTGTCTATCTTTTAAGGATAACCCATAGTAACCAACTATTTATAGCAAAAAAGTAGATTTTCAAAATAAGGTATTTTTGAACGTATTTTTGCCCTCAAGGTATGGATCCTTATCTAATTTAAAAGGTTAATAATATAAAACAATGAACGTAGATCGAAATTGTCCTTTACACCATGTTATTTAAATGAATATCTTGTAAGATATCACAATATTAAAATCACTCTAATTAAAGTCCTAGAATGAGCTTCACACTCGATGCGCATTTCCGTTGATAGCCGAGCGTAGCCGAGTTTCCGAAGTTAATATCAGCGAGCCAGGAACCTGACGGGGCACACACAGAGGGCGCTGAGGGCGCACGTCGTTGCGACTGGTCATCCAAAGCCTGATTTTTAAAATTTTAGATGTCCCTCAACACAGAATCCTCAGAGAAAAAAACTGCATAAAAATTTATTTTGACGATGCCAAAAAATAGTCATGAAATAGTCATAAATAGTCACCATAAGGAAAAAAATAGTCGCGTTACAATTCTAGAGTTATAGCTATGGTTTGCTGAGGATTATGGGCATAGGCTATATACAGAATCCTCAGTTCTGATGGAAGCAAACCGTGGGGACTATCGACTTGGTTTTTATTTTAAAAAATAGTCATGAAATAGTCGTCTTGACTTCCAAATTCTCAAAAATAGTCGTTCAAGGATTTCAGAGTTACAGGGGTAGCTTGCTGAGGATTCTGTGCATAGCATTTCACGGACGCAGATTCCAGCAGAACGTTTAGGTTTTTCTGTTTGATACTGATGTCAAAAAATAGTCAACAAATAGTCGTCTCAAACAATAATCACTTTGGTCTGGTTTACCTAGTAGAAGTATGTTAAAAATGCATGTTAACTTCGCCATACATTTTTCAACTCAAGTACAGTCGTGTTCAAAATGCATATCATCTTTGATGGTAACTATTTAGTTACTTTTTTTTATGTATTTGGAACCCAATATAATTAATTCTGTAATAAAAAGCAAAGTTTATTTGTTTTCATGTTAAATAATATAGCTTAATAAACTACAATAATTGGTTTTAAACTAAAAAAATAAAAAAACCTTCTTTATGAATATATTCAGTACCTACAGATTATTTTTAAGTTAGTTTTTTGTATAAATCTCAGTCTTCGTACTTATGTCCGTTAAATGGTTAAATGAGTAATACAGGGTGATAATTTTATTGCGTGCCATAGCTTAGGGGGTGTTTCAGTAACGATAAAGGAACACAAAAAAAACTACTTTTAAAAAATTCTGAAAATTTTAAAATTTGCCCTACGCAGAGGGCAATAACCCGCAGCGCAATGACCCGACCGAGGCTGCGCTTTTAACGAGCTGCTGTTAGTTTAAGAATTTACATTCAATTTTTAAGTAGGATTATTGAAAATATGGAAATCCTAATTTGGAATAACGCGTTGTGTGTTTACTGCTTCCATAGGCTGTAGTGTAAGTTAACTTTACATTTCATATAATTACCGTAGAACACGGTAAAACGTTGTAATAGCAACAATGAAGGGCACTTCAATACGCGCCGGCGGCGGCGGCGAGCGCTAGCTCGGTCATACAATTCGGTCGAGCCGAACGCCGCCATGCTATTGGTTAAACATATCTCGTCTCAGAATATTGGTGCTTTTTCTATTATACGACCCACGTTAAACATTTCCAACTCTATTACTATGCCATTAAGTCACTGATTTGTATTATTCTACTGATGTGCTATTGGGTAAAAGAAACACATATGCAGCGACATTTTAATTTTTAATGAATAGTTAAATGCGTAGGCAAACAACATTGATCAATCAAGAAATTAGTAAAGTTAGTATAGTTAATTTAGTAATATTTGCGAACCTACCAATTATTATTAAAGTATTTTTATTTACTGAATGCATCTGGGTTTAAGCCCGATATTCTAGTTTTACCTTTCCTTAAACGTGGAACCTACATTATAAGTTTTTAGACCAAAAGGTTGGGTCTGTGCACTGATATATCAGACGGTTTATCCTCTTATTTACCTAATAAAAATAGATAACACAAAAATAGGGTCTGCAACAATATATAAAAATAAAAGCCTCTAACAATATCAAAATCCATTTTTTTTGACAACTTGAAATCAATATCAAATAATTTTGTGTACACGACTGTACAAAGGAAAAATGTATGGCGAAGTTAACATGCATTTTTAACATACTTCTACTAGGTAAACCAGACCGAAGTTATTATGGTTTGAGACGACTATTTGTTGACTATTTTTTGACATCGGTATTAAATAGAAAAACCTAACCGTTCTGCAGGAATCTGCGTCCGTGAAATGCTATGCACAGAATCCTCAGCAAGCTACCCCTGTAACTCTGAAATCCTTGAACTATTTTTGAGAATTTGGAAGTCAAGACGACTATTTCATGACTATTTTTTAAAATAAAAACCAAGTCGATAGTCCCCACGGTTTGCTTGCACCAGAACTGAGGATTCTGTATATAGCCTATGCCCATAATCCTCAGCAAACCATAGCTATAACTCTAGACTTGTAAGGCGACTATTTTTTTCCTTATAATAATAAATAATAATAATAAAGTTTATTTATTCAGACAATCACAGTCCACATCAGTCCATCAGTCCAGTCTTATGGTGACTATTTATGACTATTTCATGACTATTTTTTGGCATCGTCAAAATAAGTTTTTATGCAGTTTTTTTCTCTGAGGATTCTGTGTTGAGGGACATAATTTTAGGTATATTCTTTTGAGGTTGTCGTCCTGAGGTACAACGAAATATTTTAGAGTTGAAGTCTACGTCATATAGGGTGACTTTTAATTAGTTCTTGATATAAAAAGGTATGCATGTACTCATGATACTGAATAACTTTCCCCAAGGAACATAAGTCGAAATACGACAATCAAGTTTTGACCTCTCATAGAAACTGCATCAGCTGATAGCACATATTGTATAGGAGAGCGGCTTGTCAAAATAGACTTAAAGAAGCTTTAAATTTAAAGGTACTTTGTGCAACTGGCGGAATAATACATATAGACAGACTATAGGCGGTGACCTCCCCAGTTCGGTTAGGACATTGCAGGATGAATCACCTGACTGTCCGATTAGTTAGACAATTCCGTGCTTCGGAAGGCACGTTAAGCCATTGGTTGGTCTCGACTACTATATACAGATGTAGTCGTTAATGAGCCATGTCAGAGGCCGTTGGCGGTTCAAAAACTCTGCAGGGTTTGTGAGGTCGGTCATCGACTTTGCAACCCACTTTAGTTGGACCCACATGTTATGATGATGATAACTTACACGTCGCATGCACAAAATAAGTGCATTGTGACATGTTTTCAAAAACTAACCATGTTTTCTCAATGGTACTATTCAAGCCTGCGCACCCAAGAGGCTTTTCGAAAATAAATAAATAAATAAATAAATACAAGCACACCACCTGGGCTAATCAAGGTGGTGGCTTCCTTTCTCGAGGGTCGCGAGTTTGTCGTAGCCCTCGAGAAAAAAGTATCGGCGGCAAGGACTATAGCTGCAGGCGTACCTCAAGGTAGCTGTCTTTCGCCAACACTCTACGCCCTATATACAAATGACATCCCCACCCTTGAAGGCCATCTTCAAGAGGGGGAATCGGGCGTAGAGCTTGCACTGTTTGCGGATGACAGCGCCTATTTTTCATCCTCCAGAAGTTCTGTGGTGGCAGCATCTCGCATGCAACGACTGCTTAACCTACTTCCCACCTGGCTGGCTAAATGGAGAATAGCTGTAAATGTGAATAAGACTGCAGCTATTCTTACAGGAGAGCAGCGAATTATGCCGACTCCGCTCCAACTCTGCGGTCAAACCATTGGCTGGATGCCTTCAGTGCGGTACCTGGGATGCCAGATTGACCGAGGCCTGCGGATGAAGCCTATGGTGACCCACGTCACCAACCAGGTCAAGTCCGCACGTGCCCAACTTAAACCGGTCCTGGCATCAAAACTCCCATTACGTACCAAACTGAAGGTATATAAGCTATACATCAGGCCTCGCCTGACGTACGGCTCCCCAGCTTGGTATTCCCTTTGTTCGGAGCCACAACGCAAAAGGCTGGAGGTCGTTCAGAATGTGTCGCTGCGGATGATTACCGGTGCGAACCGGTACGTCCGCAACGATGTCATTCGGAACGACCTCCAAATACAGACCATAAGGGAGTTTGTGGGGATGTTGGCACGGCGCATGTTTAGCCGCGCAGACAATGCCCCCCACCCCCACCTACAAAATATCGCGCCCCTGCACTCCCGCCCCCCGGACGCGCCACTAGCGAGAAGGGCACTCCCTAGAACAATTCTCCCCCTCATCTCCCCTGACCCTACAAATTCAAATTCCCCAGCGCGCGACGTGGACGTATCCTCCGCGCAAAACAGACGCACAAACGGACCGACACTGGACAACGCGCCACAGGAGGCCCCACGAATTAGAGTGCGAGTTATCGCCGCCCCAACTCCAGGTGCCCCTCGCGACCCGGTGTCGTCCACTGTACCCAATTGATGGAGGCTTGAGGCAAATAAAAGATGCTGTTGAGATGACAAAAAAAAAAAAAAACCCTCCAGCCACCTCAAAGCCTTCATCAATAACAAGTACGCATTCTTAAGGGTTTAACCCACCATTACCCCCAGGTCTAGTACCTGGGGAGAAGAAGCTCGGGCGCGAGGTGTACCTCTATGCCCGCACCCAGAACCGCGCTAGGTTCTGGACGCACCGTAAGTAAGTAAGAAAGCCATTAAAATTGGAAGGCACAACGATAGCGCGTTTCAGTATTCCACTAACGCCATCTGTTGACGACATTAAAAGTGATAGGAAGTTATCGTAGATGCTTTCAAGGGTCCTATCTACAGCGTGATATTTTATTCACCAGAAAAAAATTAAGGGATGATTCTGCTCATGAAACTGAACAACTTTTTCCAAGGAACATAGGTCGAAATACGAAAAACCAAATTTGACCTCCCATACAACAGCTGATGCAGTGTCTATGGGAGGTTCATGATAAAAAGTAAAAAAAAAAGAAATTTTCTTTATTTATTGTAGGATATTAAAAATGTCTTATTGACGTTAGTTACATTTACGTCGTTTCACAAAAAAAGAGGCGCCATGTGGGAAAAAAAGAAGAGTAAATCCTACTAATATTATAAACGCGAAAGTTTGTAAGTACGGATGGGTGGATGTATGTTTGTTACTCTTTCACGTAAAAACTACTGAATGGAATTTAATGAAACTTGGCACACATATAGGTTAGGTCCTGGAATAACACATAGGCTACTTTTTACCGCGGGAAAACACTTCATTCCCACGGGAAAACGCATATAATGCGGGTGAAACCGCAGATTCTGCGCAGACGAAGTCGCGGGCACCAGCTAGTAGAAGTATACAGCGTTTAACGGAAACTTGTGATAATACTGAAGATTGTGAATCTGCCCATGAAACTGAACAACAATTCCCAAGGAACATAGGTCGAAATACGAAAAACCAAATTTGACCTCCCATACAAAATGCGCTATCAGCTGATGCAGTTTCTATGGGAGGAAAATCAATCTGTGACTTGTTCCTTGGGAAAAATTGTTCATTTTCTTTCGTATTATCACACCTTACACGCTGTATAAGAGTATGTTAAGGCGAATACATTCCTCAAATTAGAAGCTACTAGATCGTCAATGCAAATATCGTTCTTATTAACAAGTCACTAGCGTTTACATTAGAGTAATCTTAAACGTGGCTGTTACGACCAACGATGAGACGGAATTTTGGCAAAAATAAGGAAAAACTTACTTTTTCGTATGAAATAAAAAAAAAAATCGTACGTTGCATTTCAAGAATAAGGGTTTTTTAATTTATGAGTGTAAAAATATTTCCGAATAATAACGCTTTAGGAACAGCAGGGAATTCACGTAAACAATCGATGTAACGTAGTTATTTTGAATTCTAATAATAGGCCTTGAAATTGCCGAAATTTTCTTACAGATTAATGAGATCATAATTCCTATAATTCTAATGCTATTTTTTTCATTTGTCTTATATTTGAAAGTTGACTTCAAGGTTATAAATTTACGCATAAAATAAAGTTTTTATTTTTAGTTTGATATATAAAATTAAAGGTTCGTTAATTGTTCGTCTTAAATGTCGTCCGATTTCATCATTAGATTTGTTATATTTTTATAGATAATATTTTTCGAAAATTAAATTTAAGCTTCTGTTAGCTTAATGTCTTCCCAATAATGCTTAAAAAAATAAAAAAATAGGATTTATAATTCCTAAGAAAAATGCAAAAATGTTAGTACTGAAAATTTAGTTTACCTAAAATACGCCATACAAAACGGCAATTTCATAGATAAATACCTATTATTTGAGTAATTCTGATGAAAGTGCCGATTTTCTTTTGTTTTTTAATTATGACGGCGGGCCCAAAGAGACAAGGATACCAAGGAGCCAGGGATATTAATGGCGCATGAGAATCACCATCTTAGTTCTCAGGGAGGGCAACGCGCTTTGCTGTCTTGTTAGTGTCAATCAGCTACTAACAAGACAGTGGGTGCTATGGGCGGTGGTGACCACTTACCATCAGATGGCCCGCAAGCTCGCTTGCTCACTTGTTTCATAAAAAGAAAATTAAGAATACTCATTGAACTGAACGTCATACCATGCAAAATAAAATGCAGAGTGAGTCGACTAACATTTCGGATCTTGCTATGGAAAAGCAAGAAACGGCAAGAAACCACTGCACCACGGCCTACTATAAATAGTCTAGGAAACGAAGCGGATCGTTGTATGAAGACTCCCGCATTAAATCCTCAGTCGATGAAACTTATTACATTATGAGACAAACCTTCTATAAAAAAAAAAAAAAAAAATCGGTACTTTAAATTTTTCTATACAAAAATGTAATTTTTTTTTTTGTATTTTTTTTTCGGATATTTTGAATTTACATTTAATTCATGATACTTTATTATCTTTTCAAATAAAATCTGCCTGATAGAATTATGTTGGGGTTAACTGTTACGTTTCCGACACTAAAAAGTCGGCTTTGTACAATTTGTTTCTTGTGTCTTGAGAACTCTATTTTACAATACTTACCGAATTGAAAGTTCATGCTATTTGGGCAGACGTGGTAGGCCGCTGAGAGCATTCCTTCACTGACGAGAGCTATGCCCAAAGCGTACAGCAGACCGAAATGTTGAGGGATGCCCAGCTCCTTCTGAACAAACAAGCAAACAAACCAAAATTTGAGTCTGATTGACTGTGAGACTGATTGTTTGTGAGTCTGATTGTCTGTGAGTCTGTTTGTTTGAGGCTAGATAGTAAGTAAGTCTGATTGTTTGTGAGTCTGATTGTTTGAGTCTTATTTAATTAAACTAGACTGTTTATGTAGTCTGATAGTTTATGAGTCTGCTTGTCTGTGAGTCTGATTGATTGTATTGTCTGACGCTAAAATGTTTGTAGTAAGCGGCACTAAAGTAAGTAGTAACCAAATTGAAAGTTCATGCTATTTGGGCAGACGTGGTAGGCCGCTGAGAGCGTTCCTTCACTGACTAGAGCGATGCCCAGAGCGTACAGCAGACCGAAATGTTGAGGGACGCCCAGCTCCTTCTGAACAAACAAGCAAAAACTGTGAGTCTGATTGACTGTGAGACTGATTGTTTGTGAGTCTGATTGTTTGAAGCTAGATTGTCTGTGACTTTGATTGTTTGAGGCTAGATTGTCTGTGAGTATGATTATTGGAGTCTGACTATCAGTGAGTCTGTTTGTTTGAGGCTAGATAGTACGTAAGTCTAATTGTATGAGTCTTATTTATTTAAACTAGACTGTTTATGTACTCTGATAGTTTGTGAGACTGATTGTTTGTGAGTCTGATTGATTGAGGCTAGATAGTTAGCGAGCCTGCTTGTCTTTGAGACTGATTGTAATGTCTGACGCTAAAATGTTTGTGGTAAGCGGCACTAAAGAAAGTAGTAACCGAATATAAAGTTCATGCTGTTTGGACCGACGTGGTAGGCCGCTGACAACATTCAAGGTATGCCCAGCTCCTTATTAACAAACAAACTAAAACTATGAGTCTGATTGTCTGAGTCTGAATGTATGTGAAACTGATTGTTTGTGAGGCTGGTAACTTTATATGTCTATTTGTCTGTAAGATTTCTTGTGTCTATGTGTGTCTGTGAGACTGTCTGTCAGTTGTGCACGCGCTCACTTGTCTTGTGGCGATAACGGCAGCGTGCTGGTTGTGGCGTCTCCATACTTGGCAGAGGAAGACGGAGCCCAGGATGATGTTTGAATATACATGGTCGAAATCTGAGAGCACCATTAGAGGGTGGACGCATAGGAAGCTGAAGTGTGATTGTTTGAATCCAGATAATTTTATTGACTGACTGTTTCCGAGTCTGATTGTATGTGAGTTTGATTGTGATTGTTTGAGGCTAGATTGTTTGCAAGTCTAAAAGTCCGAGGGTAGATTTTTCGTGAGTCTGAGTGCCTGTGAGGCTGATTGTTTGTTGGTCGGATTATTTAAGGCAAGATTGTTTATGTGAGTGATTCTTTGTGAGACTAATTGTTTGTAAGTCTTAATAATTGAGGTGTGATTGTCTGAGAGTCTAATCGTATGTAAGTCTGATTGACTGTAAGTCTGATTGTTTGTGAGACTGATTGTTTGTGAGTTTGGTTACAGTCTGTCTCTTTTTCGGTTACTTTAGGTATCTATTTGAATGTAAGTTTGATATCTTGTGTATTTGTTTGCTTGTGTGTCTGTGAGATTGTCTGTTAGTTGTGTTGGTTATGACGTCTCCACACTTGGCCGAGGAAGAGGGAGCCCAGGATGATGTAACCCAGGTTTGAATATACATGGTCGAAATCTGAGAGCACCATTAGCGGGTGGGCGCATATTAAATTGAAGTGTGATTGTTTAAATCTTAATCATTTTATTGACTGATTGTTTCTAATTCGAATTGTGATTGTTTGAGGCCGTATTGTTTGCGAGCCTGATTGCCAGTAAGGTTAATTGTTTGTGAGTCTGATAAACTGAGGTTAGATCGTCAGAGAGGCTAATCGTATTTAAGTCTGATTGTCTGTAAGACTGATTGTTTGTGAGTTTGGTCATAGTCTGTCTCTTTTTCGGTTACTTTATTTATCTGTTTGTTTGCAAGTTTGATTTCTTGTGTATGTGAGTCTGTGAGACTGTCTGTCAGTTGTGTAGTGCTCACCTGTCTGGTCGTGGCGGCGGCGTGGTGGTTGTGGCGCCTCCACACCTGGCAGAGGAAGAGGGAGCCCAGCACGAGGTAGCCGAGGTTGGAGTACACGTGGTTGAAGTCTGAGAGCACCATCAGCGGGTGGGCGCATAGGAAGTTGAAATAACAGAGGTCTTGGTTGCCGGATTGGTTGAGTAACTGGAATAATGAAGGAATTTTAGTATTTATGATTAATAGTTTAAGATACAAGTGCCGTAAGTAGGGTTATTACAAACGAGTTGACGTTTTGTAAGCCCGAGACGAAGTCGAGGGTTCACCATCGACACGAGTTTGTCATAACCCTTACGGCCGTGTATCTTACGACGTTTTTCAATACATTTGTGAGAATACAAGTATAAATAATACAGGTATAAATAATACACTTGTGAAAATAACATCAAATAAATTTTATTGCTAAGCAACTGATAAAATCAAGACTAAAATTAAAATCACAAATATACGTTGTTAAAATCAATAGTGAAATTTGAACAATTACTGAAATTATATTTTATTGTTAAAATAATTTTATGATCCGAGTGTAAAACTCCTTGGTAGTATACTTTTTTTACTTACCGCACTAGTTCGGTAAGTAACTACTTACGAGTAATGTTTTTACGTCCTTGTAAGTACGTTTTTCGAGCAAATGTATTGAAAAATATTATTATTATTTCTGGTGGGGACGCCGTGGCTCGCGCAGACGGGTGATCAGATCACGTGTATGGAGCAAGGAGGACGGACTGTCCGTACTGTACGAGTATACATACATACATAACATCACGCCTTGTTCCCGTCGGGGTAGGCAGACACCACAGTTCTCCACCTGCTACGATCTTGACATACTTCCCTTGCTTCCTGAACTTTCATCAATCCTTTCATATATACTCGTCGGTTTAGGGTACTTTTAACCTGGCCTTTATTCTGAACGTCCTGAATTTGGTCCTGGTACGTTCGCCGAGGCCTTCCCCTTCCAACGTTTCCATTCACTCTCGCCTGGTAGATCTCTTTCGTCAATCTTCTTTCATTCATCCTCTCTACATGACCAAACCATCTCAGCATAATTTTAGTCACTACGTCTTCTTGTACGCCACAACGTTCTCTTATCACACTATTTCTAATCGAACGAACGAATCGAATAAAGGACTTCTACGTAGCTGGAAAGTTGAGCAGGATGCTAATTTAGATCGGGTCATCGCGGGGCAGGATGCTTGTATGGCCACATTGACAAATGAGATATCAGAATTGAAAAAAACTAACATCGAAATTGAGAAGGCCATGACATTTATGAATAAAAGGTACGAGGAAATGAAGAATCAAATTGATTTACTCCATAAAGAAAGAAAGAATTACCTACATACTATTCATGAACTGGAAAATAAAATCACAGACCTCCAGCAGTCTTCACGCAGTTCTTCGATTGAAATTCGGAATGTGCCCGCTCCTGACCGTGAATCTGTCTCTGACCTCAAACACCTGGTTTCTACTCTGGGTAACGTCCTTGAAACTTCTATCACTCAGACGCGTGACATCTACCGTATCCCAGGCAAACCTGGGACCACCAAGCCAATAGTCGTCGAGCTCACCTCAGTACAAGAAAAAGACAAAATTGTCAACGCGGCGAAGAACTACAACAAGTCTCGTTCTAAGGAGGATCGTCTGAATACGAATCTGATCGGTCTTCAGGGTAAATCCCAACCAATTTACGTTGCGGAATACCTGCCCAGTTCAACAAAAAAACTGTTTTATTTATCAAGAGAATACGCAAAACTTAATAACTATGATTATTGTTGGTCAGCAAATGGTAAAGTTTTCCTTCGGAAAGAACATGGAGCTAAATTGCTCTTAGTTAAGTCTGAGCAATTCCTGAATGATTTACAAAACCAAAAATGACTATCTATGGCGGTTTTAAGTTTTGCGTTTTCTCATATTAGCTTAACATTAAGTTGTCTATATCTTTTTTTGCTGTGCCATATTGTCAAACTACAAACCACACTTCTCTCACACTTACACTCTCTTTTCACACATCTAGTATTTATCACAATTTTTCACTTTACATCACATGACTCAAATACACATATTTACATAGCCTTTCTATCAATTTGTTATCGCCTTGTTGCCTGCCCCCGTTTCATCTTGTCTCCCCCTTCACCCATCATTGTCACTTTCTTTTTGCTAAAATGGTCTCGTTAATAGAAATTAATAACGAACTTGAATCCCTTGATAGCTCTTCGTCCTTTGTTTGTGATCCAGGTCAATGTAGGCAATTGTTAGAGTCTTGTTACTCCAACTCCTTAACAATATTACAGCTAAACATTCGTTCTATTAACAAAAACTTTGATCAACTGACCATCCTTTTATCAACGATTACTGTAACCTGTCATGTAATTGTACTGACGGAGTGTTGGCTTCAAAAATGTATTAATCTACCGTCACTGGACGGTTATTCCTCATATGCTACTAATGAAAATTCTAATCAAAATGCGGGAGTTGTAATCTATATAAAATCTTCTTTAATTCATTCAGTTTCTGAAACAGGTTTTAAGTTTGCCGATGGCCTCACGTGTATCGTTGATAACAAATTTGTTATAATTGCTATATATAGATCTCCTTCTTTCTCCCATCGTGATCAGTATGACCAATTCTCTAAGAGCCTAGATAATGTTTTACTTACTTTAAAAACCTACAATAATATCGCTCTTGTAGGGGATATCAATATTAATATAAAACCCGATAATACAGACAGTTTCTCTTTCGAATATCTGTTATTAAATGCCACGCACGCTTTATCACCTACTCATGTCTTCCCTACTAGAGGTGATAATTGTATCGACCATGTTTTGCTCAAATCCAAACTCCCTTCTACTACTCTTGTAATAGATACGTACATTACTGATCACCAACCAACTTTACTATGTCTATCTCTCAGTCAGAAAATTGGATCTGTTGCACAAACTAAAACCATAATCGATTTTGATAGTATACAACTTGAAATAGCTGACACAGATTTCTCCTACATATTGTTGATAGAAGACGCTAACCTTGCTACGGATGCATTGATCTCACATTTGTCTGCTATTATTGCTAAATACACAAACTCAATTCATGTTTCTAGACGTAAGCGAATTCTTAAGCCTTGGATTACTCCGGGACTACTTCGCTGCATAAAGAATAGAGACCGTTTACACAAAAAGTCTAAAAAATCCCCAAATAATCAAGTTGTAAAAACTACGTATACACGCTACCGTAATTTTTGTAACCGTCTCCTGCGTAAATTAAAAAGACAATACGAGAAAAACGAGCTACTGAAATACAAAAACAAACCTAAAGAAACGTGGAAAACTATAAAGAAAATTACTAATACGGAAAAACCTCGCAACTCACCTCTAGAATTACTTAAATTATCTGATAATTTGCAAACGTCGTTAAATTGTGTGAACGAATATTTTGTTGGGATTGGGAAAAACTTGGCACTTGGAATTGATTCCAGTGCAGGGGCCGATATAACGTCATCTCTCGCTGATATTAATATGCCAAATTCAATGGTTCTTCTAGATACAGATGTTACCGAAGTTGAATCTGTTATCATGAGCTTACGTTCAGATTCATCTACAGGCTGTGATGGAATATCGCCCTCTGTGCTGAAATTAAATCGTAAATACCTCCTTCCAGTAATCACTCACATCTGTAATTCCGCCCTCAGTTCTGGAATTTTCCCTAATGCCCTAAAAAAAGCCTTAATCCATCCTATTTATAAAAATGGTGTCAAATCTTCCGTTGCTAATTATAGACCCATTTCCGTTTTACCAACAATATCTAAAATTCTTGAAAAATTACTCAACAAAAGACTCATACAATTTCTAAATAAACATGACATTATTTCTAAACATCAGTATGGTTTCCGCAAAGGTATTTCCACTGAAGACGCTGTTAACGATTTAGTCACTCATATTACTGATACACTAGACAAAGGTCATAAATGTATTGGAATCTTCCTCGACCTACAAAAGGCTTTCGATACTGTGCACATTCCTACTCTTCTCTCAAAACTCTTTAACATCGGTGTTCGCGGAGTTTCGCTTGATATATTTCGCGATTATCTTACCAATCGCTTTCAGAGCGTTACTATTAATGGAAATAAGAGTGAAGAAGCCAATATTGTCTATGGTGTGCCTCAAGGATCCATACTTGGCCCCACACTATTCCTTATTTATATAAATCAGCTGTGCGACCTAAACCTAATTAACTGCAGAATTTTTACCTATGCGGATGATACAGCTGTTGTCATTCATGGTTCAGATTGGGCGGAAATAAAAACAACCGCAGAACGTAATCTTGCTATAATTAAAGTCTGGCTATCCCAAAATTTACTTTCCCTAAACATTTCCAAGTCTGTTTTCATTCCCTTTTCTATTCGAGTTAACACACAACCACCTGCAAATTTTGATCTATGTCTTCACTCAAACTGTAATAACTTTCATAACTGCAGTTGTCTTACTATATCTCGGTCTACCAACATAAAATACCTTGGTGTCTATCTTGATCAAAATCTAAACTGGCTACTCCAAATTAATATGCTCTCTACTAGAATTCGACGCCTTGTTCATATTTTTAAAACTCTCAGACAATCTGCTGATTTGGAAACTTTGAATATGGTATATTCTGCACTTTGCATGTCCATTATTAAATATTGTGTGACGGCTTGGGGAGGCGCTGCAAAAACCTATCTCATCAAAGTAGAGAGAGCACAAAGAGCTGTGCTTAAAGTTATGCATTCAAAACATTTCAGATTTCCAACCAAAGATTTATATGTTATTTCTAAGGTTCTTACTGTAAGGCAGCTCTTTGTGCTCCGTGCTATTTTACGTATACATCCTCATGTGCCACTACCTGACCCCTCTAAAAGAAAAAGACACATTATTTGTCCCGTTCCGTCTCACAGAACCAAATTCTCGGTTCGACAATTTTATATCTGTAGTTGCATTATTTACAATACTATTAACAAAGTTCTAAATATTTGTAAGTCTAATAAGTTCGAGGTTAAAAAGAAATTGTCTAGTTGGCTCCAAAATCTCAGTTATGATGACACTGAAAGGCTTTTACCAAATTGTAATCAATATTAATAATTTATTCTCCATACACACACTCTTACACACCCATACTCACACACTTACACACGCATTCACACACACTTACACACACATTCACACATGCACTTTCAAATTACCCTAATACATATTGTTTGACAATGTTTGTTTATAGTCAGTATCCTAGTATTACTCTACTCAAATAAATTGCTGTTACTGGTTAATTACACTACATTCAATAGCTCCTAGTAGAACACTGACTCTCAAAATACAGGCTTTCGCTTAGCTTGGGAATCAGGGTTTAGCAATTAATTTGTACACCACTTGTGTAATAACCACTGTACTGCTTAAGTTTACTTTGCTGATGTACAAATCCATTGAAATAAATAAATATTTAATTTAATAATTAATTTAATCCTGTCACTCAATTTCTCAGACCTGTATGATAGTACTATTATTTTATTCTGTAAGCTTCTTACCCTCTGATAGGTCACGACTAATTGTATGACGGGTAGCGTGTAGAAAACTGCCACAGTAAGTACATTCCACAGGTACATCTTTGATCTCGTCGATAGTACTCTGGGCCGGCATCTGTACAATAAATTAAAATTAAAAATAGATAAATAATCAGATTACAATAGTATATTATGCAATTAGTGAATAAAAGACAGATTTAAAGCGAGGGCTAGAGATGAATCACGAGCAAGTGAAAGATTCTAACGACTGAATCACAGCCGCAGGGAGTGACTCATGATTCAAGTGTTAGAATCCTAAGCGACGCTCTTGATATATGGCCCTCGATTTAAATCCCTTTTATTTAAGAGTTGCATACTATACTTCATACCATGATTACGAGAAAAAGAAAGATTTAAGCGAAAATATACATTTTAAAGAGGTTGTATAGTTGAGACGGAGGTCGAATATATTGGTATGTTCTAAGTTCAAACACCAAAATAGTGATTAAAAGTGCTTTTTATTCACTGTTTTCAGTGACTAAAAGAATATTTTTAAAGGGGGAATGCAATAAAATTCATTTTGTTAATAGGGTGCGGATGCTATAAGCTTCGTAATACCCTACCTCATCAAAAAGCGACCTATCCGACCTACCCCTCAAATGGGCATTTTGTAAAGCCTACTCCTCATTTATAGCTGGTCAAGAGAAGTTGAAAAACAATTTGGTACATTTGTTTTTAGGGTTCCGTAGCCAAATGGCAAAAAACGGAACCCTTATGGATTCGTCATGTCTGTCTGTCTGTCCGTCCGTATGACACAGCCACTTTTTTCCGAAACTATAAGAACTATTATGTTAAAACTTGGTAAGTAGATGTATTCTGTAAACCGCATAAAGGTTTTCACACATAAAAGGAAAAAAAAAAAATTGAGGGTGCCCCATACATTTTTTTTATTGTCAATGGGCTTACTCTTGACCTCGAATAGCGTTTACATTAGAGGGATCTTCAACGTGGCTGTTACGACCAACGATGAGACGGATTTTTGGCAAAAATTACGAAAAGCTTACTAATATAACAGATAAAAAAAATCGTATGTTTAATTTCAAGAATATAGTGTAAAAGTGTGCCCCGTGTGGTGCCGGCAAAGAATAGTACCAACCCATACATACCCGTGGGTGTCGTAAGAGGCGACTAAGGGTTAACTGGAGGATGGGCAGCCGCATCCTCCTGTGTCTTACATCTTACTTACTGCGGTCACCTACAACCGCGGTCCATGGTGCCAGCCGTAACGCGAACAAGCGAGGTGACTATGGTACTTCCCCTCCACATTTTTCCAGCAAAAGCTAGAATTCTGGAGGGAGCTCCCTGTCCTGTAGTGGACATTTCATGGGATATTATTATGATGAGTGTAATAATATTTCCAAATAATATAGCGCTCTAGGAACAGTAGGGAAAATCGAAGTACCGTAGTTTTACGGCGTACAAAATATATTCAATCGTGTTTCAGAGTCGGCCATATTCTTGGAAAGATGCTTAGTTATCACATAATTTTTTTCACGGCCATATATTCATCACTTTTCGTTAAAAACCTGCTCAAGTGAAGCGTATTTAGCTCTTATCAGCCCCTTAAATCCTTATATCGGCCGTATTTCTAAACCGATAAAAATTTTTATTTCGCTTTTTGTCATCTCTGCTACGGTATTTTCATATTTTGTTAATAAATGCGACAAAAAAAAAATGCATGTTCTCCATCGTTTAATCTCATACGCATAATATTACCACTTGACCTCTGCCATGCGTACCAGATTTTAGATTTAAGACAACGATTCGAGATGGAGGACCTGATTACCTGAAATACAGGCTTCGTCCCATATCAGGCATCAGTCCTCCACAATTTACAAATAAGAATTACCTTATCGCAATAATGTAAGGCAACAAATTAAATAATTCCCAAAATATTTTTAATACACTTCAGACAAAATGGATGAATGTACACCAAATTGGCTGAACGTACACCAAATTTGGGTAACCGGTTCGGTTAGGTTGTGTTAGGTTACCTTGCGACCACAACGCACGAGCGGAGCGACCGTGCCGCGGGAGCGGCCGGCGAAGTGCCAGAAGCAAATTTGGCGTACACTCATCCATTTTGATGGACAAAATTTGGTGAATATTATTTGGTAAAAATTTACTCAAATTTGGTGGCACGTTAATACACAGCCATAATATAATCTTGCATTGTGTACCTCTAACTACTTGATCTGACTTTTGTAAATTGTGGTGAATAAATAAAAATATTATTCTTATTATTTTTATTACTCTTTCTGTTTTATTGAGAAAGAAAGTGACAGCAATAGATCTAAAAGAGCTTTAACTATAAAGACGCTTTGTGCAACTGGCTGGTTGTCTATTTATATGTTTTTGTCACGTGTGGTACCGACAAAGAATAGTACCATCCCATACATACCCGTGGGTGTCGTAAGAGGCGATTACGGTTGTGAACTGGAGGATAGGCAGCAGCTACCTCCTGTGTATCATACCATCTTACTTACTGCGGTCACCTACAACCGCGGTCCATGGCGCCAGCCGTAACACTTACAAGCGAGGTGACTATGGTACTTCCCCTCCACATTTTTCCAACAAAAGCTAGAATTCTGGAGGGTACTCCCTGCCCTGTCCTGATTTTCCTATTCGAATGTGAAGATTGTCTTTCGTTATACAGGATGACTTTTAATTAGTTCTTGATAGAAAAAGGTATGCATGTACTCATGATACTGAACAACTTTCCCCAAGGAACATAGGTCGAAATACGAAAATCAAGTTTTGACCTCCCGTAGAAACTGTCTCAGCTGATAGCGCATTTTGTATGGGAGGTCAAGTTTGGTTTTTCGTATACCGACCTATATTCCTTGGGAAAACTTGTTCAGTATCAAGAACTAATTGAAAGTCACCCTATATACAGTATGTAAGGGACAGAGTACCGAAACCTGAAAGAGTATGCTCTGTCAACGAAACTGAACAAATTTCCCGAAGAGTTTTTTTTTAATGTAACAAGTGAGCAAGCGAGCAGGTGGGCCACCTGATGGTAAGTGGTCACCACCGCCCTTAACACCCACTGTCTTATTAGTAGCATAATTGACACTAACAAGACAGCAAAGCGCGTTACCCACCCTGAGAACTAAGATGGTACTCATGTGCCGGTAATTTCACTGGCTCCCTTGCACTTCAAACCGAAACACAGCAGTGCAAACACTGCTGCTTCACGGCAGTAAAAAGCAAGGGGATGGTACTTCCCCAGACGGACTTTGCACAAAAGCCCTACCACCTTCAGTCAGACCCCGGACTCTACATACATCGAGCGCGCATTTGAAATTTGTAATTGTTAGGTCGCGTAGACTGCATGTTCAGTAAAAGAGCCCTCAGAAGGACCACTAGCAACGCGAGGGGGGCGGATAGTGTCCGTTCTGTATGGTAGTACCTTTATTCTGTGCTTCAAAAGTTGATTTTCTTTTAAGGTGATCCGTTTTCCATACAAAAATTCAAATGACTTGCATTCTTACGCGGGACATTAAATTCTGTTGAAAAACGAACGAATACTGCTATTTTTACTTTTAGTTAAATTTTTCGCTAATTAATACAAAATTACAGTTAATCCACTGAAAGTACTATTTTTGTTAGCAATTTTTGGTTCAATATTACGATTGTGGGCGTGCGGTCAAAACTGTACGCATGCTTTGTGTGCATGTGTGAGTGATCGTACTCATGTAAACACGGACTGACGAGAGTAATTGACTTTAGTGGACATATGGAGATATTTTTCTTATAGAAATTGTTGTTAGGCGTTGAAGTTGCACGATGAAATTTACGCGAATCAACATTTTGCACATATATAATTGGTACTTATTGCATTAAAAAATAAAACCTTATATTTGCAGCAGTGGCTCCATCTAGTTGCGTTCGGGGCTAAGCTGGCCGTCACAGATCACCTTAAGGGGCTACCTACACTCCACTAGCCTCCATCAGTTAAAAAAATACTACTCGCTAAATACAAAACTTATCGAAAATCCAGAAAGATTAAAGATAAGGTGTCCTTGTTTATTTAGAACCCATCAACTATGTAAAATAAAGTTCACTGTACTTACAGATACAAAACCTGCTAAAAGTAGCATTTTTTCGCATTTTTTGTATCTGTAAGTACAGTGAACTTTATTTTACAGAGTTGATGGGGTCTAAATAAACAACATATTTTAAAGAATTTATAGGTTCTGAATAAACTAGGGTACGGTCAACCGCTTGTCAGTAGAAACTTTTTCAACTCTATTATCACGCCATAAGGTCCAAAAGTGTTTCTACTGATGTGCGGCCGTGTGTACCTTCACTTTAATCTGTCTTTCCAGTTTTTCGATAAGTTTTGTATTTAGCGAGTAAAATTTTTTTAACTGATGGGGGCGCTAGTGGACTGCAAGTAGCCCCTTAAAAACAAGTCTAAACAAGTCTGATGTGCAGCGTTGCCAGAATGTTACTTTTGTAATATTTTGTGTTACTTTTGACCCTCTCGTGTTACCTCCATGTTACACGAATTAAAATGTAACTTTTGTGTTACTTTTAGCAATATTTCAGGACTACGAGTAAATAAAAATATCCTAATTTTATGGAAAAATTATCGTAAAACGTAACGCACTGGAAAAAGTTTTCGTTCGTCGTGATGGCGAACTTGATTTAAGCCATCTTCTTTCTCACACTTGGAAGAATGAAAAACATTAAGATAACATTAGAACTTACAACGTTCGTTCGACTTCGAAGTAATCGATTCCTCGAACCAAAGATATTTGAACCTTACTCCGCTCGATTCGAACACTGGAAAATTTTTGGTTGAACTGGATTTTAGTGGAACATTGGAACTTCATTGAAAGTTTTTTTTTCTTGTTTTTTTTTTATTGTGAACTTGTGTGTGCTTCAATAATTGTGGTTTGAGTAGGCTGAGTTCCGGCCAGCACAGTTGTATTCTGTTTCATCAGTGCCTTCGCGGTAAAGCGACCAAGGTTCAGGTTCGAGTACGAAATTGTTTTTTTTTTTTATTAGTTACCCCGTCTCAATAATAGGTTATAATAACGTTGATTACTAAAGAGAGGATGAATGAAGGAAGATTGACGAAAGAGATCCACAAGGCGAGAGTGAATGGAAACGTTGGAAAGGGAAGGCCTCGGCGAACGTACCAGGACCAAATTCAGGACGTTCTGAATAAAGGCCAGGTTAAAAGTACCCTAAACCGACGAGCATGTATGAAAGGATTGATGAAGGTTCAGGAAGCAAGGGAAGTATGTCAAGATCGTAGCAGGTGGAGAACTGTGGTCTCTGCCTACCCCGACGGGAACAAGGCATGATGTTATGTATGTATGTATGATTACTAAAGTTCACCAGTTCTTAAAAAAAAGAAAAGAAAAAAAAAAAACTTTTTAAATGCTTTTTCTACATAAAATTAGATAATGTTACTTTTCTCGTGAAAATGTTACTTTTTGAACTGCCTCATGTTATTTTTGTCTATTGCCCACTGGCAACACTGATGTCTTTACCTGGCCAAGTTGGCGACGCAGAGTCTGCCCGCGTACGTAGTTTTATCCGGTTCTGGCTCCAAAATCGTCGACAGCTCCGATTCCGTATCTGAATCCGAGTCTGAAATCACAAATATCGTAAGTCTAAACGACTCGTGAGACATAATTATACAGGGTGAAACAAAAAGGGTATACCAACCCTGAAGGATATGAATCTGCCCATGAAACTGAACAACTTTCCCCAATGAACATAGGTCGAAATACGAAAATCAAGTTTTGACCTCCCATAGAAACTGCATCAGCTGATAGCGCATTTTGTATGGGAGATCAAATTTGGTTTTTCGTATTTCGACCTATGTTCCTTGGGAAAAGTTGTTCAGTATCATGAGTACATGCATATCTTTTGCTATCAAGAACTAATTAAAAGTCACCCTATATACGACAAAATACTCCGTATAGCGCGGGAGAATATCCGTTAAACCATACAAAAATCAGCAACAACAGTGCAAAGTAGAATGACAGTTGCGAATTTGATAATTTTTCCCGCACTTTGACCTACTTACATTGGTCGAGTATTCAGCGCGCGAGAAGTTAATGGCCGATATTTCCGAACGTAGCCACTCTTGAAATAATTTTAGAATATGGTAGTCCAACTTTATTGCAAACAAAAAAATAAAAAAAAATATTATTATTATATTAGGTCTTTACCTATGAAATTGCCGTTTTGTATGGCGAATTTTAGGTAAACTCAATTTTCAGTACTAACATTTTTGCATTTTTCTTAGGAATTATAAATCCAATTTTTTTCATTTTTTTAAGCATTATTGGGAAGACATTAAGCTAACGGAAGCTTAAATTTAATTTTCGAAAAATATTATCTGTAAAAAAATATAACAAATCTAATGACGAAATCGGACGACCTTTAAGACGAACAACTTTCGAACCTTTAACATTATATATCAAACTAAAAATAAAAACTTTATTTTATGCGTAAATTGATAACCTTGAAGTCAACTTTCAAATATAAGACAAATGAAAAAAATTGCATTAGAATTATAGGAATTATGATCTTATTAATATGTAAGAAAATTTCGGCAATTTCATAGGTAAAGACCTATTAGTTTTTTTTTTACTAGCCTATACAGTCCCACTGCTGGGCAAAGGCCTCCCCCATACGTTTCCATTCCTGCCTTATGTTAAATAGGGGGGACAATTTTTTTTATAATTTTTATTTATTTATTTCAATATACGTACGGGGTAGAGTCGCACTGGGAATGTCAAGCTTGACCTGTCGTTGACTGTACATTCCAAAATAGATATTTTTATTTTTTGACAACTCTTAGTTTTCAAGTTATGATGAAAAATGTCAAGAAAAAAACCATTCTCCCCGCTTATCTCCGAAGTTTGGGAAAGGAAAAATCTTAATTAATTACAGTCAATAGAGGTTTATGTAAATATTACAGGAGAAATAAAACGATCTTCATAAGTAGAACAGTTTTTAGAAATATGTAAAAAACCTTTACAAACAAATTTAGTTTTGCGGTCCTAATAACTTTACTATAAAATTATCGGATCTCTCGGCGCGCGAGTCCGATTCGCACTTGACCGGTTCTTGTAAATTCTATGATAGGCTGACCATATTCCATTTTGCCATAGGGGAAAATATATTTTACATCTCTCATATTCGGTAAGTAAGTCCTTATTACCACCAAATGGGGCTTGTAGGTGACCAATTATCGCTCTAGGGTAATAATGTAGCTAGAAAAGCCCTAGGGCGGTAAGTGATTGAATTTTTAAAGAGTGAAGTGTTTTTTTTATTACTTACCGCCCTAGGGCTTTTCTAGCTACATTATTACCCTAGAGCGCTAATTGGTCACCTACAATTTGGTGGTAATAAGGACCAACTTACCTCACAATCGAGATGTAAAGCAGAGTAGTTAGCTCGGGTGTAAGCATCAAGTGAACCCTCGAACTATAGGCGCCCTCGTTGAGCTCATGCGCCTAAATATCTCGAGCTGCAATTGATGCCTTACAGCCCATGGCTACTAATCTACTATTACAAAAAAAATTGCTAAATGAATTGTGTTCGAAGAAAAAATTTTTTTTTTCTTCATATTTACTTAATCTTCATCATCATCATATCGTCTCATGAAACATCTACTGCAAGACAGGGAGCTCTCTCCAGAACTATAGAAAAACGCGTGGTATTTAAGAAAGGATTTACCATAGTCACCACGCTTGTAAGCGTTGCGGCTGGCGACCGCTGTTGTTGGTGACCGCAGTATGTAAGATGGTACGATACACAGAAAGATGCTGCTGCCCATCCTCCGGTTTATAAGCCCTTAGTCGCCTCTTACTACACCCACGGGTAGAGATGGGTTGGTACTATTCTATGCTGGCACCACAAGGATAAATAAAATAAATATTTAATAAATTTAATAAAAAATAATCCCCCTAATAATAATGGGACCGTTTACCAGGTTTTTTACATTTGGGTTACATTTTCAAATTAGCTCCTAGTAAAATAATTACGAATAAACCTCGTCAACAGATGGCGCTAGTTGGCTATTAAATCGCGCTATCGTTGTGCTTTTCAGTTTTAACGGCTTTCGGGAAGACTTCAAAATTTCTGTGCTCTGATATTCTTCGCGAAACTAATTTTTGAATACACGTCACTATCGACGTGTTGTATAAACCAAACAATATATCGCAGTAGAGGCAGGCCACTTAGAGGTGGGTCGGCACGCGATTTTCTAATACCGAAACGAAACTAGTTATCAGTACGCGATAACGGGTTTTAAAACTATTTATTTCAATAACTATGTATTGGATGGAGATTTAAGAAGCGGTTTTGTGACTGTGCGTTATTGGTATTATTGCGTTATCGCGGTAAACGGGGTATTTCGTTATTTTAGTTATGTTATTCGATATTATTGGTATTTTGTGAATAAATAATTTTTATTTCTTATAGGAATAGTGAATATTGTTGTTGTGTTATTTACTTTTCTTTGTTTGCGCATCTGAATTGACCAATAAGAGCTTCCCGCACACGACCGAGAATCGGTGGGCGATTATCGGCCAAGACAAGGACGGAAGATTCAGGTGATAACACGTCAGAGCGGGATGCCGACAAAAAATCGGTCACCGATTCTCGGTCGTGTGCGGGATCCCTAATATTTGTTTCTTTTTTTTTCAATTTGGATGTTTTTAAACTTAGTTTTAGGTAAGGTATCTTTAATACGCAGTTTTTTTTTCGATAAATGGTTTCGCCAATTAAATAAGTAGTTATTGCAGAACCAAATATTTATATAATATTTTAGTTATTGCACCGATACATAGTTATTTAAACTATTTACGTTGCATAACGCCCATCTCTTATCGCAGGCAATTTGTATAATTCAGTTATACACAATGCCTATTGCCTGCCTAGGCATTTTACAAAATGCTGTGAATTTTTTTATTCGTAGTTTTACAAAAATTAGTTTCTGGTGTTGAGGAATATGAAAAACCAAATTTTACCTACAATAGAAAATGCGCTGTTAGCTGATGCAGTTTCTATGGGAGGTCAAAAATTGATTTTCGTATATCGACCAGCGAACTACGATACTATAGAACGATAACTACGCTTCAAACTTGACCGCACGAAATAGTTACCTAAGTAGGCGGAGCTAAAATAATAGGGTTTTACCAATGAAAATGGCGAAATTTTCTTACAGATTAATGAGATCAGAAATTCCATTGTCTTATATTTAAAAGTTAACTTCAAAGTTATCAATTTACGCATAAAAGAAAGTGTTTTTTTTTAGTTTGATATATAAAATTAAAGGTTCGAAAATTGTTCGGTTTAAATGTCGTCCGATTTCATCATTCCATGTTATATTTTTTTTAGATAATATTTTTCGAAAATTAAATTTAAGCTTCTGTTAGCTTAATGTCAGCTTAATTCCTTCCGTTAGCTTAATTCCTAAGAAAAATGCAAAAATGTTAGTACTGAAAATTGAGTTTACCTAAAATTCGCCATACAAAACGGCAATTTCATAGGTAAAGACCTATTAGTTACCTCTCAACTACCACTAGCTGACATTGCAGCTCGCGCGCGAACCAATCCCTGCTCTCGTTCTCAATTTGAACCAATCGATTCGTATTTTGAATATAGGGTGACTTTTAATTAGTTCTTGATAGAAAAAGGTATGAATGTACTCATGATACTGAACAACTTTTCCCAAGGAACATAGGTCGAAATACGAAAAACAAAATTTGACCTCCCATACAAATTGCGCTATCAGCTGTTGCAGTTTCTATGGGAAGTCAAAAATTTATTTTCATATTTCGACCTATGTTCCTTGGAGAAAGTTGTTCAGTATCATGAGTACATTCATATCTTTTTCTATCAAGAACTAATTAAAAGTCACCCTATATACGTCCTTTTGGTTTCACGTAGGGCCACTTTTTGTGTGGAATTTGTTCCGAGTTAGAGTTCCTGACTATTATTTATTCGTAGATTTCGACCTATGTTCGTTGGGAAAAGTTGTTCAGTTTCATGGGCAGATCGAGACCCTTTAGTATTATCACACCTTTCCGTTACACGTACATTCAATACGAAAGTTTAACGAAACGATTCTTTATATTGGATAAAAAAAAAATTGTAAGCACTAACCTGTAACTTAGGCCATGAAACTGAACATATTTTTAAGGAAATACGAAAAAAAATCCTCCCGGCGCATAATGTCACGTTCGCAGAATGTCACACCAGGGTTTACCACAGCAAAATGTCACGTTCGCAAAATGTCACGTTCGCATAATGTCACACTTAATCGTGACATTGTGCGAACGTGACATTCTGCGAAAAAAATAATGAAAATTTTTCTAAGTCCACAAAGAATTAAAATTTTTCGAAGTCCAAAATCTATAGAAAAAAACTCAAAAATTTTCACAAATCTAGTAAAATAATTCCAAAAATTTCTAAGTCCCAAAAAACGTGACATTTTGCGAACGTGACAATTTGCGAACGTGACAATTTGCGAACGTGACATTTTGCGATCGTGACATTCTGCGAACGTGACATTTTGCGAATGTGAAATTTTGCGAATGTGACATTTTGCGAACGTGACATTTTGAGAAAGTGACATTTTGAGAACGTGACATTATGCGTCGGGAGGAGAAAAATATGCCCAATCAACTGGTGCAGTTTCTATGGGATGTTGAATTTTTTTCATTGTCTGAGTAGCACTGAAGTAGCGGCGCTTGTTTGCTTATATATACTAGGTTATTTTTTTGGACCTGATTTCCTTTTGCCCACTTATTAGTGAGGTCAAAAGCAACAACTTTTGTTCTACGACTTTGCTAACAACGCACAAAAATATTTCGACTCTCAATGCTAAAGTGGTCACGTGACCGACCCATTTTGTATGGGAAGTTGAAAATTTTACGTGCGCTGTTAGCAAAGTCGTAGAACAAAAGTTGTTGCTTTTGACCTCACTAATAAGTGGGCAAAAGGAAATCAGGTCCAAAAAAATTACCTAGTATATTTCTTTTACACCTTTTTATCGGTAGGTAGATATTTATATCATCATAACATCCCATGAAACGTCCACTACAGGACAGGGAGCTCCCTCCAGAATTCTAGCTTTTGCTGGAAAAATGTAGAGGGGAAGTACCAGTCACCTCGCTTGTCAGCGTTACGGCTGGCACCATGGACCGCGGTTGTAGGTGACCGCAGTAAGTAAGATACAAAGGAGGATGCTGCTGCCCATCCTCCAGTTTATAACCCTTAGTCGCCTCTTACGACACCCACGGGTATGTATGTATGGGTTGGTTGGTACAATTCTTTGCCGGCACCACCCACAGTTCACCACACGGGATATTTATTTATATCAATTTAATAAATCTCCTCTACGGAGAACCCAAAAATATTTCAATAAATTATCAAAGTACAGACACACGTAACGTGTAAATAACTGTGCCCGCGACCAGCCAACAAAATTTATTCCACTCATACTTGTAGACAGCGGGAAACACAATGTTCGCGCGTTCTAGAAAACTACTAGCGCCATCTAGGAAAAATATTCGGCGGAAACTCAGTTAGGTTAACTATTTGAGTCAATGTTTTAAACCGAGATTCTAACACTACGGATTGTTTCTTGAAATCAACGCACACATCACATTCACTGAATATAGTCGGTTTATTTCTATATGCGTGCATTCGTCGAATATCATCGAATACAGTTTTAAACCAGACTAGAGCGCGCTTATGTCAATGTCACTGAGAAAAATTAAAAGTTTGATTTTGTTTTGCGTTTTAAGAAATTATTGAGAGATAATGATTATTCGATAAGATAATTTAATCTAAAACCCCAAAAAAAGTTTAATAAAATCTCTCGAAAACGAGATTGATGACAAATGTCTTATGAATTTGACGTTTCGCACACGCTGCACTACCTCTTTTCCGTATGCAATGATAGCGCGCTAAAGTGACGTCACTGATGACGTCACGTCGCTTAAACGAGTGAATACGAGAAGTTTTGAACCGACTATTAGCGCGCTAAAACCGCACACAAAGCTCATGAGCAGGTTTTAATCCGTACTGTAAATGTCTTTTCACCATGGACGAATAATAATAAGACTGACGATCCCCATACTAGAAAACGTAACCCGGAAAGGCTATCTGCTAAAAGGGTTTCTGCTATCATTGCTTTAGTCAAATAGGTGGAGCAGTAAAAGCGCTATAATTTCAAAATTGATTGGACACATATAAAATCGAACTCATGTGCACCAGGACGTATCTCAGGTTTTGTTTTTAAGAGGCTACCTGCAGTCCACTAGCGCCCTCATCAGTTGAAAAAATATTATTCGCTAAAGACAAAACTTATCGAAAATCCGGAAAGATAAGGTGCCCTTGTTTTTCTTTTTTTTTTATTAAATAAAAGCTACTTCTCCGAAGACATTTTGTCCGCGCCTTTTTTAGACTTTTTATTTATTATTAGATTGTTTTATTTTACAAATATATTAATACTCCTACAATACCACTTAAAATTAAGGTTTGCATGCAAAAAATTTTTTTTTGTATTTTTAGTTTTGTTTTTTTTGTTTTGTTTTGTTTTTTGCCCTTGTTTATTTAGAACCCATCAACTCTGTAAAATAAAGTTCACTGATACAAAAACTGCTAAAAGTGGCCGTTATTCGCAATTTTTGTAACTGTAACTACAGTGAACCATATTTTAAAGAATTTGTAGGTTCTAAATAAACTAGGGTACAGCGCGTTCAGAACAAGTCTGTCTGTGACGGTGACAGGCGGAGAGCCAATCAACGATTCGCTCGCCTCCCCCCCATGCCGCGATCACCCCCGCGACTTATTTTTAGGGTTCCGTACCTCAAAAGGAAAAAACGGAACCCTTATAGGATCACTTTGTTGTCCGTCTGTCTGTCTGTCTGTCAAGACCCTTTATCTCACGAACGGGTAAAGGTATCAGGTTGAAATTAATACCATATATTAGGATCCATGAACCACACAAGATCTGAAAATTCCAATTTTTTATAACGACGCAATCAAAAGATATGGCATTTTATGCCCTCATCTCCATACATTTATTCAAAAATGCAAAACCTACAGGGTACTTCCCGTTGACCTAAAATTATGAAATTTGGCAAGAAGCTAGGTCTCATAGTACAAATAATGGGAAAAGTCTGAAATCATTAAATATTACCACTTTTCTCACAACTAATGGTAACCAATTGTGGTGAGCTCCCGTTTCAAGAACATTCATATAAGAGAGGGGTCAAGTTGGATGGTCGTTGAGGCGATTTTTGTTTTAGTTCTATTTAAAAACGGGAACACTTACAAACTTGAAAATTCGTATGTTTATAGTGCATAAGCTATAAAATAACAACAAATAATAAAATTTGGTCAAGCGCGTGTCGGACTCAAAAAATGTAGCACATTAACTTACTGAAATTTCAACTAATACAATTATGATTATGTGGTGGTACGGAACCCTCGGTGCGCGAGTCCGACTCGCACTTGGCCGGTTTTTTTTTCACTTCTGCGCATTAACGGTCACGGACAAAGTTATTTTGTACGCAGTATACTATCACTTTAATCTGTCTTTCCAGATTTTTGATAAGTTTTGTATTTAGCAAGTAATATTTTTTAAACTGATGGGGGCGCTAGTGGACTGCAGGTAGCCTTTTAATGGAAAGTACCTGGGCGACCGAGCTATGCTCTGTATGATTAAAATATTATCGGGTGAGCAAGCTATGCTACTCAACAAAAGATGGCGCTGTAAGTTTCTTGAACGCACTAAAACGCGCTAAGAAATATCAAAAAAGACGGTGAAAACGAATTTTCCTGGACACGAGACCTAGCTAGATCGATTTTTTGCCCCCAAAACCCCTGTATACTAAACTTCATCGAAATCGTTAGAGCCGTTTTCGAGAAACCAATTACTAATATATATATATATACAAATATTGCTCGTTTAATAGTATAGGATATGAGTGGACGCGCGCCTTTCACTTTGCTCATGCGCGTCTTGGACACACTGAATCATTTTTACACCGTCGGTTGAGATACCCTCATTCAACGTAAACATTTCGATTTTTCTAACTACCGCACTAAACCACAGATTAAATAATAGTAAACTAACGTTTACAGATCCGTCACTCCCAGGCGGGGTGCCGACAAATTTCAACCTTACGGTCTAAGCATAAAGTCGATACTTGCAGTGCACCACTTAGGACACGTTTTTAATTCGCGCGTGATCGCGGACAGGTGGGCTAAGGCGATGATTTTGTCACTTTACGAGATACTGAGCGAGATGCAAGTAGGTATGTAATATTGTTCAATCAAACATGCAAATGCTTACTTACCTATTTTTCTTAACGACTTTTCTAACTACCGCACTAAAGTAACAAAAATAGCCAGTTGGTTGTAAACATACTCGTACCGTGTTCATTCTGTCCCTGTTCCCCAGTCAATACTTGTTGCGACGTGCTCTCAGCGCTGGTTGACATGGCGTTGACATGTCGCCGCCTGGTGGTCACCTCCGTGTAGGATATAGGAGGCGTCGACCGCCCTTCTGTTGAAAAAACAATGAAGATTTTTTTTATGTTAAAAGTGAGTAAAAGAGCAGGTGGCCCATCTGATGGTAAGTGGTCACCACCGCCCACAGCACCCAATGTCTTATTAATGGCATATTTTGACACTAATAAGACAAAGAAGCGCGTTGCTCACTTTGAGAACTAAGATGGTATGTCTGTTGTGCCGCTACACAGCTTTGCAAACACTGCTGCTTCACGGCAGAAATAGGCAAGGGGGTGGTACTTCCCCAGACGGACTTTGCACAAAAGCCCTACCACTACACTACTAATACTGTTATTACACATGCAATTGTTGTACACTCGCGGTATGAAAAGGTTCGCCACCTTAAGGTGATCTGTTTCGGCCAGCTTAGCCCCGAACGCAACTAGATGGAGCCACTGCTGCAAATATAAGGTTTTATTTTTTAATGCATATATGTGCAAAAAGTTGATTCGCGTAAATTTCATCGTGCAACTTCAACGCCTAACAACAATTTCGATAAGAAAAATATCTCCATATGTCCACTAAAGTCAATTACTCTCGTCAGTCCGTGTTTACATGAGTACGATCACTCACACATGCACACAAAGCACAACCGTACAGTTTTGACCGCACGCCCACAATCGTAATATTGAACCAAAAATTGCTAACAAAAATAGTACTTTCAGTACATTAACTGTATTTTTGTATTAATTAGCGAAAAATTTAACTAAAAATAGCAGTATTCGTTCGTCTTTCAACAGAATTTTATGTCCCGCGTAAGAATGCAAGTCATTTTAATTTTTGTATGGAAAACGGATCGCCTTAAGATTGGTTTTCATTAGCACCAGTGCAAGACTAAACCTTACCAACATTCCATCAAGAAACCATATCAACAAGAAACAGTACTGCCAACATTTACGTAAATGTTACGTTTGGTATCAAATAAGGTTTTGCCTGTTTAATCCACTATAGAGTTTTATATTTTATAGTTTTATTAAATCATAAAACTCTTTAGAGATTTTACAGATTCCTTCCCGTCGATGTGACAAAAAAAAACAATAATAAAATGACAGATATAACCAACAAGAAAGTTTTAGTTTATCAAAATGTCATATCAAAATATAATCTTCTTGGACAAGGACTGAATCGATTTGAACTTTATTGTCACACAGTAAAGTATACTTTTCTATGCAATAGTCTAGTCTGTGTCACAGTTTCGAAAGGTAATGTATGTGTTATAGTCAAAGTCCGATACACAGTCTCTTCGCGGAAGGACTGGTTTATCCTAGGTTTGGCCAAAGCCATCAGGCAATCCCCGAAATACATTTCAATTTCGCCCTTTGCCTGAAGTATTTTTAGTCAAACCCAGGAGCTCCTAACTTTTCAGTCAAACGTCGAAAGTAGATTATTCTGTTTCGGTTTTGGCCTAGTCAATCCTAGAAGCGACTGCAAAACTCGGTCAAACGTTGATCTGAACATGTTTAGACAGGTTCATAATGTCTCTTTAGGTTAGGTTAGGTTATACTTTATTGCACATCGTACCCCGATGGTCAAACCTCGATTTAATAAAATTGTGTTTTGACGTTTGCCTGACCAAATTAGTCTCTCCCAGGTTTGACGAAAATTGTTTAGT
This sequence comes from Athrips mouffetella, assembly GCA_947532105.1. NCBI lineage: Eukaryota > Metazoa > Arthropoda > Insecta > Lepidoptera > Gelechiidae > Athrips > Athrips mouffetella. The sequence continues at coordinate 14,876,006 of OX383983.1, forward strand.
CAAAGGCCGAAAATTTACATTTGTTTGGGCTTTGACTAAGTCATTCAGTCTGACCTGAGGATTGACCAGTCCAACCTAGGAGCGCCGGAGCTTCGGAGTTTGCCTATAACATATGCTCGAACCTTTTCATACCGCGAGTGTATATTTTAGAAAATATTGACGACCATTTCAAGTACAGTCAAGGACAGGTCAAGCTTGACACTCAAAAAAAATATTTTAGAACGCGTAAGTCGAAATACGAAAAACATTTTTTATACTCTCGTCCGTTCACGCAAATTACAACCTGTGAAAATAATAACTTTATTTTTAATTTAACGATAAACATCTTGATTTCCATTGGAAATTTGTAAATATGAGTTAAACATTCACGCCGATCGAAATATATTAATTAAGGCAACGTTCGAAACTCGAGGTGTTCTAGTGCTCTACGAAAACGATTACTACAAAAGCAAACAAATTCGGTACGTTATTTTCTTAATGATTTTTATGATAGTAAAAAAATAATGTATGCAACTGATTGCAAACTAGTCATAAGCCGAATGTCTCTTTACTTGACAGTGGCATAAACTACTATTTTAGGCGTAGCCACCTCTGTCCTCAAGACTAGATCGAGGTCAAGAGTAAGCCCATTGACAATAAATATTTAAAAAATGTATAGGATTTACCTTCACTCAATTCCGGCGTATTGTCTACTCTCGTAGCCTGCATGCGCTGATATAAAAGTGCTCCAAGGAACACAACATAGAAAGACATGAAGAATCCTAGTACTGCCCCCGCTGCTATTAGATATTCTTGGTAGGATATTGTCTCGATTATTCTGAAACTGTAGAAATATTTCATAGTTAAAACCATAGAAATAATTATAATATATATATTGGGGGACATTTAACACACAAGATCATCTGATCCCAAACTAGGCAAAGCCTGTACTATGGGTACCAGAGACTGATATACATACATAAATAGATAAATAACATCCAGACACAGAACAAACACTTGTGTTCATCACACAAATGTTTGCCCTGGGCGGGGATCGAACCCGCAGCCCACGGCTTGTGAGGCAGGCTCACTACCAACCACACCAACGGGCTTGTCAAAATAAATAATAGAAGGAATATGTAATAGAAGGAAGATTTGTTAATATGTGTCACAAAGTATTCTAAAATTCATTATGGTATCTGGGACACTGGTAGCGCGACTGGTTGCGCCACTGGTGTCCGTAACAAGACACCAGTAAAGACACCAGAATCGCTACACCCTCGCTATATTTCACTGGGAGTGGTAGCGCGACTGGTTGCGCCACTGGTGTCCGTAACTAGACACCAGCTCGGCTGCTGGTCGCGCTACCACTCCCAGTGAAATATAGCCCTTAATACTGTGGCCGCAGGGTGTAGCGACTCTGGTGTCTAGTTACGTACACCAGTAGCGCAACCAGTCGAGCCACCAGTCGCGTCACCATGGTGTCCCAGTGAAATACCGGCCTAAGTCATTGTAAATACGGCATATGCGTACATTCTGTAAATTTGGTATGAGGATGTCAAATGTACGCATTTATTTATTTATGTCTGTTTCTTTGTATTTTTGTCTGTATGTAGGTATTTTATGTATGTGTGTATGTATTTCTGCCTGTTTGTATGTATTTTTGTCTGTTTATATGTATTTCTGTCTTTACGTATGCAATTATGACTTTATGTCTGTGTGTGTATTTATGATTGTCTATTTGTATTTTTGTCTGTTTATATGTATGTGTATTTCTCTTTACATATGCCTTTAAGCTGGCTGTATGAATTTATGCCTGCCTGTGTATATTTCTGGCTATCTGTTTGTATTTTTTCCTAACTGTATGTATTTCTGTCAGACTAGCTGGTATATGGTCTACAAGTGCTCCAAGGAACACGACGTAGAAAGACATGACGAATCCTAGTACTGCTCCCGCCGCTATCAAGTATTCTTGGTAGGATATTGTCTCAATAATCCTGAAACTGTAGAAATATTTCATAGTTAAAACAAATTTCAATCAAAAAACCCATCTATACATTCGACCAAGAGTCTATGTATTACTCTCAATATGTATGCATTTATGTCGGTCTCTTTGTACTTTTGTCTGTCTATATGTAATTCTGCCTTTTTGTATGTATTTATGTCTGTCTATTTGTATTATTGCCAGTTTATATGTATTTCTGTTTTTACATATGCATATATGTCCGTCTGTATGTATTTCTTCCTGTTTGTACGTATTTGTGTCTGTCCTGTTGTATTATTGTCTGTTTATATGTATTTTTGTCTTTACGTATATATTTACGTCTGTCTGTAAGAATTTATGCCTGCCTGTGTGTGTTTCAGGCTGGTTGAATGAATTTATGCCTGCCTGTGTGTATTTCAGGCTGGCTGTATGAATTTATGCCCGCCTGTGTGTATTTCAGGCTGGCTGTATTAATTTATGCCTGCCTGTGTGTATTTCTGGCTAGCTGTGTGTATTTTTGCCTCACTGTTTGTATTTCTGTCAGACTGGCTGGTGTATGGTCTACAGGTGCTCCAAGGAACACCATATAGAATTACATGAAGAACCCTAGTGCCCCCCCGCTATCAAGTATTCTTGGTAGGATAATGTCTCAATTACTCTGAAACTATAGAAATAGTTCATAGTTAAAACAAATATTAATCAAAAACCCATGAATACATTTAGACCAAGACAATATGTGTTACAGTTAATATGTGTGTACGCATTTATGTCGGTGTTTTTGTATTTTTGTCTGTATATAGGTATTTCATGTCAGTATGTACGTATTTCTGTTTGTAATTATATATTTCTGTCAGACTATATGCGTTCATGTCTATGCCTGTATATAAATTGAGTTGATGTTTGTGCTTATGTCTGTATTTCTGACAGACTGTATATGTTTCTGCCCATCAGTAAGTATTTCTGCCTGACATTATGTATTTCTGCCTGACATTATGTATTTCTGCATTTTCTGTCTGTTTTAAAATATTTCTGCCTATCTGTATTTCTGTCTACCTGTCTGTATTCCAGCCAGACAGACTATATAGGGTGACTTTTAATTAGTTCTTGATAGCAAAAGATATGCATGTACTCGTGATACTGAACAACTTTTCCCAAGGAACATAGGTCGAAACCCGAAAAACTAAATTTGACCTCCCATACAAAATGCGCTATCAGCTGATGCAGTTTCTATGGGAGGTCAAAACTTGATTTTAGTATTTCGACCTATGTTCCTTAGGGAAAGTTGTTCAGTATCATGAGTACATGCGTACCTTTTTCTATCAAGAACTAATTAAAAGTCACCCTATATATGTATTTTTGTCTGTCTGTATGCATTTCTGCCTGTCTGTATGTGTGTATTTATGTCCTTCTGTGTGTATTTCTGCCTGTCTTAAAATATTTCTGTATATCTGTATTTTCGTCTGTATGTATTTCTGCCTGTTTGTATGTGTGTATTTCTGCCTGTCTGTATGTGTGTATTTCTGTCCGTCTGTCTGTATTTCTGTTTGTCTGTATATATTTCTCCCTGCCTCTATGTACCTCACCTGAAGCTCTTCACCCTGCCGTCGTCAGTGTAGATCGCGGCGCGCCCCCCGGCCCACGTGACCCGGCTGGAGTTGACCCCCCCGCCCCCCACGCCCCCCATAACGCAGTCGTCGTCGCTACTCTTCACTATGAACACTATGTAGAAGCCGAGGGGGAACGTGTCTTGCTGAAATTTTACAATATTTCATTGTTTCATAGTTATTTTTCGTTTTTTTCTTTCTTTCCTGAATACCCTCCAAAGAGCCGATAGGCAAGAAGCGGCACAGAACAGGAAAGAATGGAGAACTCTCGTGTCGGAGGCCAAGATCCTCTTGGGGTCGCTGAGCCAGCGTTGCAAGTAGTAAGTATCATTCTTTATCTTAACGTGTGGGTTGCAAGGTCAATGACTATCCTCACAAACCCTGGTGTCAGAGTTATAAAAACGATATGGGGGACGATTCACACAATGTCATCTGATACCAAACTAAGGCCTGTCCTATGGGTATCAGAGACTGATAAACATATACTGCGTACAAAATAACTTTGTCCGTGACCGTTAATGCGCAGAAGTCAAAAAATGAGTCGCGGAGGTGAGCGCGGCTCCCCCCAGGGAGCGAGCGAATCGTTCATTGGCTCTCCGCCTGTCACCCATGCGCGGAAAATAACCGTCATGGACCAACTTGTTCTGAACGCGCTTTACATAAATAGATAAATAACACCCAGACACAGAACAAACACTCGTGTTCATCACACAAATGTTTGCTCCGGGAAAGAATCGAACCCGCGGCCCGTGACGTAAAAGGCAGCACCAACCACACCAACGGGCCAGTCAAGTTATTGAACCGCCAAAAGCCTCTGACATTGCTCATTAACGACTACATCCGTAGATAGTCGTCGGGACCAACGGCTTAAGAGAATATGGGAAAGTTTGGTTAGAACATTGCAGGATGAATCACCTGATTGTCCGAAAAGTTAGATGATTTCGCGCTTCGGAAGGCACTAAGGCGATATATGAGTTTTTGCGACATATGGCAGCCCGCGACGGATTTTCTTGGGTACTTTCTTCGTACTGTTTCGTTACTTTCTTCCTTTTTAGTCGGGGGTATTTTAAAAGTCTTATTTAATATTTTTTCAACTACAACCGTCGTGGGTTTTATTTTCAACTTTTTAGAGAGTTTTCACTTAACTGATTATTATAGCGCCCCCTGGTGCGTGAACGCCACAACTTTAGTGTAAGAATAATCACAGATAAATAATAAATAATTTACTGAAAACCGCATCTAAATCGATCAAATGGTTTTGGAGATAAATGAGAACAATTTTGTAAATAAAAATGGCTATTACAGCGCCCCCTGGTGTTTTGACGCCACAACGCCAGTCTAAGAACCATCTCTGATAAATCATAAATCTTTTACTGAAAACAGTATCTAAATCGGTCAAACCGTTTTGGAGATAAATGGGAACATTTGCTTAAATAAAAATTATTATTACAGCGCCCCCTGGTGAGTTGGCGCCACAACTCTTATCTACAAACCATCATTGATAAATTATAAATCCATTACTGAAAACCGTATCTAAATCGGTTAGGCAGTTTTTAAGATATAAGGGAACATAACTTTGCACACACAAACACACAAACTAACAACCTCTCACCCTAAACGCATACACCTCTCCGTTCCGTCGTGGGTAAAAATATGGTAAAAGGCTTTAACCACGTCTCATTCAGAACAATTTGGAGACTCCGATTTACGTATCACATAGGCAAATTTATTTAAGGGAATTATATGTCATGGACATATTCGAATGCCGGTCGGTTGAAAAATAAATAAAAACAGGTACTCACAGTGGAAGTCGCCTCCGCGGCGTATGCTTCCCCCGCGGAGGCGACTTCCATAAATAAAATTAATAATAATTAAACAAATCCTATAATATTAAACGAGCAACATTTGTATATATATATACGAGTATATATTTGTAATCGGTTTCTCGAAAACGGCTTTAACGATTTTGATGAAATTTAGTATACAGGGGTTTTTGGGGGCAAAAAATCGATCTAGCTAGGTCTCATGTCTGGGAAAATTCGTTTTCACCGTCTTTTTCAATATTTCTTAGCGCGTTTTAGTGCGTTCAAGAAACTTACAGCGCCATCTATTGTTGAGTAGCATAAGCTTGCTCACCCGATGATATTTTAATGTTGAGGTGGCTATTATAGAGCGAAGCTCGGTCGCCCAGGTACTAATAAGTAATTAGAGAAATGAATGCATGCAATTTGAAACACTATAGTAATAAAATAATATATATAATATAATAATAATAATTAATTTTATAAGATAATTGTAAATTGTGGTAGAATAAAGGCTATTTTATTTTTATTAATTATTTTATACTCACAGTCAAAGTGATGCCGCCACGGCGAGTCATCGTCAAATAATATCCATCGTACAAGATATCTCTCTCATTGTCAAACACTGGGCACTGAAATTAAATACACCAATCGTATATCCTATTACATTCCTACACTATTAAATTTTTGAGAAATCTTTCGGAGGGTCTCATCGAGACCTCTGGCGACCGCAGGCACAGTAAATATACAGGGTGTTAATTTAATTGCGTGCCATAGCTTAGGGGGTGTTTCAGTAACGATAAAGGAACACAAAAAAAAATATTTAAAAAAATCCTACTTAAAAAAAAACTAAAACTCCATTGAAACTAAACTAACGCGGAAGGCAATGACCCGGATGTAGCACCAGTGGTACGCAGTATCAGTGGATAAGGTAGTGGATACATAACTGAAACACTTTCGCGCGCTTTTTATAGCGCGGTGCTCAAGGTCATTGCTCTCCGCGTTAGTTTAGTTTCAATGGAGTAAAAAAAAAATTAAGTAGGATTTTTTCAAATATTTATTTTGAGTTCCTTTATCGTTACTGAACCACCCCTTAAGCTATGGCACGCAATTAAATTAACACCCTGTATAAGCTAAAGCAGTATGGAAACTCCTAACAAACGGCCAAAACTGGCGCACTCACACATGCGCACACCGCTACAGGAAAATAAGCAGTTTTCGCGCTGAAGTTAGTCGTGGGTGCCAAAACCATAATACAAACAAATAGGTACATAATATAGGGTCCCTATAAGTATGTTTCTGTCCTTGTGCGATAAAAGGCGACTAAGTATCTTAATCTGCCCTTGTGTCATAAAAGGCGACTAAGTGTCTTAATCTACCCTTGCGTGATAAAAGGCGTCTAAGTGTCTTCATCTGCCCTTGTGTCATAAAAGGCGACTAAGTGTCTTTAAAATTGTCCCCCCATACAAAACGTACTATTCGGCTGACGTAGTTTCTAATGCCAATGGATATAAAAACATTTTTTTTTCGTATTTTTTTTTCACACTCATACATTCACACACATACCCACACACTCACTCACTCCGCCAAACACATGCCTTCTATTTTACACTTTTTGTTTATAGTATTTGTGTAAACACTACCTTGCAGTCAATTCACATATTATTTACTCACACTCACTCTCACACTCATACATTCACACACATACCCACACACTCACTCACTCCGCCAAACACATGCCTTCTATTTTACACTTTTTGTTTATAGTATTTGTGCACTGTCCTATTTCCATTTATTTCTGTTATTAGCAACCTCATTCTTAAATAGATTAATTGTTATTGTAAATTTATCACCCGTCGTCCTCCGTAAAACTTTGTTTTGTAATGCGGCCCCTGCGATACAAGCCTAGAGCTTAGTGCAGGAGTCACAGATCTGCGTATTTAGATTGTAATGGACTTTTTAAATAAAGAAATATTGTATTGTATTGTATTGGTATTTTGACTCCTTACGGAAAGTTGTTTAGTTTTATGGTCCAAAAACATGCTGAAAGGGACACAGTTGATAGAAGCACCCAATATTTGAGTTCATCATACTATTCTTATTTCAAAACTTCTGGGTTACAACCCTGACGCTCCGACGCAGAATAGTTCTTTTTTCAAAAAAGGCCCGAGTTTCCATACTGCTTTAGCTTATATATTTACTGTGCCGCAGGGCTGGCAGCTTCCTGGCCCAGCGTTTGAGCCTCGCTGTACAAAGAGGCAATGCTGCCAGTCTGCTTGGCATTATGTCTTGCGGAGACGCTCTCGACGAAATATATAATTTATAAATGTAGGTTTTGACTTAGATTATATTTAAATATTGTATATTTTTTGTCAATAGAAGTAACCCTTGAAAAAAAAATTGTATTAATCTAGCAATATTTATAAGGTGCCATAATTTGGCACCAATAAGACAACAAAGCGCGTTGCCCACCCTGAGAACTAAGATGGTATGTCTCATGTGCCGGTAATTTCACTGGCTTCTTACCATTCGATCGACCGAAACACGACAGTGCAAACACAGCTGCTTTACGGCAGAAGCAGGTATACGGCGTACAAAATAACTCTGGCTATGACCGTTAATGCGCAGAATTCAAAAAAAATATCGCGGGGGTGAGCGCGGCAGGTGGGGGGAAGCGAGCGAATCGTTCCTTGGCTCTCCATTTGTCACCCGTGTATGCCCATGCGTAGTAAATAACCGTCATAGCCAAACTTATCCTGTACACGCTATAAGAGGGTGGTACTTCCCCAGACGGGCTTTGCACAAAAGCACAGAATAAATAATAGTAATCTGATGTTTACCATAGATTTAGTACTTCGCGCGCGGCGCTTTTAACCAGATTGCGCACTGCCAAAAATAATGCGAGCCGAGAAGGATGTGATAAGAGATGAAGCTGTCCCTTTCTAATAGGGTGACCACAATATTTTTGTTGAGTGGGACAACTATTGTGACGATTTGTTTAAAATTAGAAACAAGGGTAGCAAACTTCATTAGTATGGCAATAATTAGAAAGGGACGAAGTACATCGACTATGATGTCTTGCTCTGCTCGTTCTGCCTCTGTACAAATTGTTAAGAGTACGCTATCATGGTATATGTAAGATCATTGACGTTTACAGATCCGTCACTCCCAGGCGGGGTGATGACAAATTTCAACCTTACGGTCTACGCATTACGTCGATACTTGCAGTGTACCGCTTAGGACACGTTTTTAGGATAGGATAGGTGGGCTAAGGCGATGATTTTGTCACTTTATGAGATACTGAGCGAGATGCAAGTAGGTATGTAATATTGTTCAATCAAACATGCAAATACTTACTTACCTATTTTGCCGCCATAAGCTTGAGATGACATAAAGAAAAGTAAAATCGACTGCCTCACCCAGTCGACTTCTAGCGCCGCGCTGCATACCTAGAGTGCGGAGTGTCACAGGCCTGACAAAAGTCCTACCGCCGATAACATAGACGTATCACCACTTACCGAAAAGTAAGTACTAAGTAAGTACTAAGTAAGTACTACTTACGTATCACCACTTACCGAAACATAGACGTATCACCACTTATCGAACACCACTTACCGAAAAGTTTTGTATGGAAACGACAGCACATATATCATCATCTGATTCTATCATCACAATCACACTCTTCGGTCTCGATAACCAGGAGAATTCAGTCCGCAACGCGTTACTTTCAACAAAGTATCTATTTAGACTATTCTTGTCATTTTGATCCAAGTCTTCATTGCACATGTACCTAGAATAAAGAAATTAATTAATTATGCAATATTTTTTTTTCGAGATAAGTAAATAAATACAGGGACTCAATTCTTGAATATCACCGGGTGATAAAATATCACTTTTGAGACTTTAATAATTCACATTTGCCCTGATAAACAGTTGAAAGGTAAATCAGAATACATGAAAATTAACAATCAAGGATTGCTTTATATTTAACGAATCTCTACTTTTGAAAAGAAAAATCTGTGATTGTAAATTTTTTGAGTGATACTTTATCACCGATGATATTCAAGAATTGGTCCCCAGCATTGATTCAGAAAAGTGTGTACGGCAGAATACCACACATTTATAATAAATTGCCTCAAATGCTGACAGAATATTTAAAAATAAACTATATCACATTCTTGTAAATAAAAGTTTTATACCGTGACTTAGTTTCTTAGAAATCTGCAAAAAACCTTTACAAACAAATTAAGTTTTGCGGTCCTAAAAATGGACTTTATTGCTTCCAAAAATACTATAGGTATATCGGTGTGGCGTAAAAGAAGACGTAGTGACCAAAATCGAGAAAGGGATGCTAAGATGGTTTGGTCATGTAGAGAGGATGAATGAACGAAGATTGACGAAAGAGATCTACCAGGGGAGAGTGAATGGAAACGTTGGAAGGGGAAGGCCTAGGCGAACGTACCAGGACCAAATTCAGGACGTTCTGAATAAAGGCCAGGTTAAAAGTAACCTAAACCGACGAGCATGTATGAAAGGATTGATGAAAGTACAGGAAGCAAGGGAAGTATGTCAAGATCGTAGCAGGTGGAGGACCTTGGTCTCGGCCTACCCCAACGGGAAAGAGGCGTGATGTTATGTATGTATATAGGGTGACTTTTAATTAGTTCTTGATAGAAAAAGGTATAAATGTACTCATGATACTGAACAACTTTCCCCAAGGAACATAGGTCGAAATACGAAAATCAAGTTTTGACCTCCCATAGAAACTGCATCAGCTGATAGTGCATTTTGTATGGGAGATCAAATTTGGTTTTTCATATTTCGACCTATGTTCCTTGGGAAAAGTTGTTCAGTATCATGAGTACATGCATATCTTTTGCTATCAAGAACTAATTAAAAGTCACCCTATATACAGCGTGAATTTGTAGTGGTTTCGCACCCGAAGCCCAGTGGTTCTACTCATGAAAACAAGTAACTTTCCCGAAGAAAAAAATTTTTTACTCGAAAAAAATTTTACGCCTCCTCATACAAAATGAGTCGATCACGTGACCACTTTACTATGGAGAGGCGAAAAAATTTTTTCGAGTAAAAAAATTTTTTCTTCGGAAAAGTTGCTTGTTATCATGAGTAGAACCACTGGGCTTCGGGTGCGAAACCACTACAAATTCACGCTGTATGTATATCGGACCCTCGGCGCGCGAGTCCGACTCGCACTTGATCAGTTTTTCTTAATCTATGTTTCGTGTATTCTTTTCATGTTTACAATAAATAATTAAATAAATATTGTTTGACAAACTTTTGACCTGCAAAATGTGTTGGTAAGTGTTGTAATAAATGAGAAAAATGGATCACAAGAATCTACGTTTTCTTCCCGTTTGGCGTCGACAAAGAATAGTACCATCCCATACACACCCGTGGGTGTCGTAAGAGGCGACTAAGGGTTATAAACTGGAGGATGGGCATCAGCTTCCTCTTGTGTATCCATCTTACTTACTGCGGTCACCAGAGGCGGCTCGAGACATTCTTTAATGGGTGTGCACAAAAAAAATTAAATACTTAAATAAATTTACTTACCTACCATTATTGATGAAATTTTTTTTATGGCTTTATTGTTACCTACATATTATGCGCGCCAGCGCTAGCTCCGAATACCAGACACGGGAAACAAAACAATTTATTTATAACCGCACATCCAAGGTGTTTTTAAATATTGTTCTGGTTTGAAAACACGATTAAAAGTGAATTTTTGTACTACATTTTTGAACTAGCGCGATTTCAGGTTGTGGCGGCCCCTTTTCATTGAGTTCAAGTCGTATTTGTAAAGTCTTTTTCGCATTTTTTAATGTAAACGACACTTTATTCGTCCATTTTTACAGTAATTAAGCACGTACACTATTAAAAACAATTATTTCTAAATTTTCAAGCAAAATTGCGAACAGTAACTGAAAGCTGTATTTGAAAAGTTTGTTTACGTATGATCGGCAACAGCGCCTTGTCACCGAACTGCATGCGCATCGCGCGCGACCTGGCAACGTAGCATTGAGCAGCGCTCCTGATTAGGCTAATTTCTCATAGAAAATCTTTTGTTTCACGCGCTCGAGCGTGTTGATGTTTCTCTTTCACACTCATTGAATTCTGTATAAGGAATTGTACGGAAGATTTCTTCATAGGAGCGGAATCGCTGGCCCGCCACTTGGTACAACTTGACTACTTATTTGTTGCGTAATTATTTCTTAGGCTATTATAAATGTATACAACGTATAGGGTTATGAAAATAGGTATGTAATCGTATGTAACTTAACTAGGTAGGTAATACATCCTAAGTTTGAGTTTTGTGAAAGAGGGAGTGCACTACACCAGTGCTCTTTAGGACGAGCCGCCTCGGGCGGTCACCTACAACTACGGTCCATGGTGCCAGCCGTAACGCTGACAAGCGAAGTGACTATGGTACTGCCCCTCCACATTGTTTCAGCAAAAGCTAGAATTCTGGAGGGATTTTTTTAAAATGACTTTGTTAGTTAGCCGTATTGGCTGGCGGGTGGGGAGCGGAAGGCTCTACCCAGAACTCTGGAGGGAGCTCCCTGTCTTGTAGTGGACATTTCATGGGATGTTATGATAACGTTTTTTTTTACTTACCTTCTTTTTAACTTTTGCGTTTTCAAATCCAACTTCGGCCTCTGGTCAAAAGGGTAGAAGTAATACTTCGGTTGACTCGGCGTGACAGTCAGATTCGTCGTTTTATTCAGTCGTATATAAAAGTCCGCCACCGTCTCGACAACTATAGTTACTGTTATAGGTTCCGGGGACGCCGATGTTAAATGTACTATAGGGGTATTTAGTGATGTTACATCTGTAAAAAGATATTAGTTTTGAAAAGTAATCTAGTACTTTTTTTTGTTTATCAAGGTGCTACAAAAAGGGTATAACTAAGCCCGATGGATGTGATTCTGCCCATGAAACTGAACAACTTTTAGGAACATAAGTCCAAATACTAAATAATAAAAATGCGCTTTCAACTGATGCAATTTTAATGGGACGTTAAAAATAATCGTTTTTATCCGATTGCGGCGTAGCCAAAAAGGAGGGTTATGTGTTTGACCTGCATGTATGAAAGTATGTCCGTTTCTTTGTAAGTACCAAACGGCTGAACCGATTTTGATGAGTTATATATCGTTAAATGTGTCCTTAATAGCGCGAGTGACACTGAGTATATGTTTTAACCCTTTATAGGGCAGACACCCAGGTAAGGAGTTTGGAAACTGAACTCTATTTACAACTATCAGTAGTGGTGAGTCAGTACATTGTGAAATTAACAATTAAGTCCATTTTACAAACTTTTTAGTGGTCTCTTAAGCGACCACTGACATATAAAGGGTTAAATTATAAAATATCAATATGGTGGATTTTAGGGGTAAAATTGACTATCTTGAAAATTTAGTTTTCCCACAAAACTATAATGTGGGGTATCCAAATGAAACACGATCATCTAAATATATACAACTTATATGTACTTGGAGGTACGATGCGGGTCGCCAGGGCTGCCGCTGAAGCTGCGGCTGACAAAAAGCGGGACAAATACTCAGTTTTGGACGCTAATTATTACTTTGTCCCGTTGGCGTTTGAGACCACAGGTAGCTGGGGGTTGGAGGCTATTGCCTTCGTGAAGGAGATTGGCCGTCGACTCCGAGAGAAGGGGTACGATGCTCGCTCCGGATCCTACCTGGCGCAAAGGTTGTCCATTGCCATCCAACGTGGCAACGCGGCGAGTGTCATGGGCACCTTTGCGTCCGGTACGATTCGGGGAGAGCTTTTTGACTAAGTAGAAGTCCAGTGTGGGGACTTTATTTTTGACATCTTTTTTTAATACTTTAATTTAATATTTTTGTTTTAGCGATCCCCAAAATCATTTTTTCACGAAAATATTAAATGTACTTATATGTTCAAGAAAACGTTTGACAATAATTTGACGAAACAAATCTGAAATCTAAAAAGTATAACAAGAAAAAAAAACCGACTGCGTTAAAGAAAATAGGAAAACAAGCTAGGATCTATACGATTTGGTTAATTTGAATTATATAAGATATTGAAGGCAGGGATGAACTAAATTATGTTTACCTTGTGTTTGAAACAAAAAAAAATACATACAGTGGAACATAGAACCTCCTCCTTTTTTGAAGTCGGTTAAAAACTGCGATGTTAAACAATTTTAAGAAATAAATAAAAAAATGTTTTTATCCCCGCCGCCTGCAATACCTAATAAAATTCTAGCTAACCAAATAATACTGATCCTATCTCGCTTTAATCTTTTCTGTGCGCAGTCGGGTCTTTTTGACCTTTGATCCATGGGAAAAGTTGTTCAGTTTCTACAGGGTGTAACAAAAAGGGAATACCAACCCGATTTGAATCTACTCATGAAACTGAACCATTTTCCCTAAAGAACATAGGTCGAAATATTAAAAAAAAACTGAGCCAGCTGATACGGCATTTTGTAGGAGATGTCGACCTATGTTCATAAGGGAAAGTTGTTCAGTTTTATGGGCAGAATCACGTCCTTAAGGATTGATATACCCTTTCTGTTACACCTTGTATGTATACCCTTTTTGATATACCTTGTATAGCTTAATAGTAGATTAGTAGCCAAGGGCTGTAAGGCATCAATTGCAGCCCGAGATATTTAGGCGCACGAGCGCAGCGAGGGCGCCTATAGTTCGAGGGTGCAATTGATGCTTACACCCGAGCTAACTACTCTGCTTTACATCTCGATTGTGAGGTAAGTAGGTCCTTATTACCACCAAATTGTAGGTGACCAATTAGCGCTCTAGGGTAATAATGTAGCTAGAAAAGCCCTAGGGCGGTAAGTAACAAAAAAAAAAAACTTCACTCTTTCAAAACTCAATTACTTACCGCCCTAGGGCTTTTCTAGCTACATTATTACCCTAGAGCGCTAATTGGTCACCTACAAGCCCCATTTGGGGGTAATAAGGACCTACTTACAGAATATGAGAGATGTAAAGTTTATTTTAAAAATGGCGGATTAAAAAAGCATGCCACTACCGTGATGATGATGATGATGGCGCTGTAGTGTAGTCAAGTGTACTTAGGGTTACCAACTGTCAGGATTTTTGCGGACAAGTATGGCACAGGTCCATACTTTTCTTTCGGTTTTTTAACACAGGGTGTATGGGACGGTGTACCGAAAACTGAACAGGCGTGCTCAGTCAACGAAACTGAACAACTTTCCCAAAGAAACTTTGCTGGGAAATCAAAAAAAAAAATTATGACCTCCTCATAAAAACTGTTCGATCAGAGTGAGCAATTTGTATGGAGAGGTCAATATTTATTTTATTTACAAAAAATATTATTTGGGAAAGTTGTTCAGTTTCAAGGGCGGAACCAACTCTAGAAATTTCCGAAGTGATAAGAAAAAAGGGTGTATAAAAATAAATGGCGCATTTTTATTGTCGCTTCTTTGTTTGGCGCCAATTTGTTTGTGAAGCGATGTAGTTTGGCTGACGTCATTAGGACATTTTAATATCCAACAATGAATAAACTATTTTGAGTTGAGTTTTTAGGGTTCCGTACCTCAAAATAAAAAACCGAACCCTTATAGGATCACTTTGTTGTCTGTCTGTCTGTCAAGACCCTTTTTCTCACGAACGAGAAGAGAATATTAAGGTCCATAAACCACATAATATCCGAAAATTTCAATTTTTTACAACGTCGCAATCAAAAGATAAGGCTTTTTATGTCCTCATCTCCATACATTTATGCAAAAAAGCAAAACCTACAGGGTACATCCATTGACCTAAAATTATGAAATTTGGCAAGAAGAGGTCTCACAGTACAAATAAAGGAAAAAGTCTAAAATCATTAAATATTTAAATTTTTCTCACAACTAATATTAACCAAGTAAGGTGAGCTCTCGTTTCAAGAACTTTTCTATAAAAGAGGGGTCAAGTTGGATGGTCGCGGAGTTTTTAAAATCAAAGAGCAAAAGCTTTTAGTATATCATATGGTAGATAGGTACGGAACCCTTAGGGCGCGAGTCCGACTCGCACTTGGCCGGTTTTTTTAATGTATTGTATCCAACCAATAGGATTGCGTCATTTTCTAGCTAAGCGCATACGCAGCTCTAAGCTAGTAGTAAGGGTGATGAAGGACAAATTTCTATATGATTTGCTCATGTCTGCCTCTTTGACTGATGATAAGGAGCATCCTCTAGAAGATATAAAAAATATTGGCGGACATCCACACCCCTGCGTTATTGAGGAATTAAGTTATAACTATTTTGAAATTTGATAATGAAACGTACTCCTGGCAGACTATGACTATCTGATTAAATACAATGTATAAAACCCCAGCAAAATGGTCTGCCACCATAATAGCCCTGCGTCGTAAAGTTACAGCGCTTCAAAATGCAAAAATTCACTACTTCGTCCCGTGATAATGCAGAGCCCTGCATGTCAGCCTCTTCGATTTTCTACATCTGCAGAAGTATTTTAAACAGGAGCCACAAAGGCAGACCAAGAAAACATTATTTAGTATCAACAACCACTTCTTTCGATGGTTTACCTTTAGTTAGTCATTGTGCATTTGACTTTATAATTTTAAGCGACCTGATTCGTTACGGGGCTTGGCTACCAGCGGCGGAAAGCGACGCGTCACTACATTTTTAAGACGGACGAACTATAGTGGAAATGCACCATAATTTACCTCGTTTTTCGGTAATCTATTGCCGCCATCTACGTCAAGAGTAAAATATTAATTTTTACCTTTTTGTCTGGAATCCTCAAAAAATACAATACAATGCAATATTCTTTATTGCACACGAAATTTTGTGAAAAGTACAATATTAGAAATAGGTGTACAATGTGGCGGCCTTATTGCTAAACATCAATTTCTTCCAGGCAACCTTTGGGTGCAGGATATTAGGCTAACATAGATGCGGGGACGGTGCATAAAGATTGACCTAAAGATATAACAAATTAAACATACATAAACACTACATATATAAACCTACCTATAAAAACGTAATAAATATATATTTATATATATACATACATACATATAATATATAAATACACATAAATCTGATAGCAGGACACGAACAACAACAGGCAACCACAGATCACGAGAGGTGTGACAGTGAAAGGAAGTGGTCTTTAACATTTCTCTTGAAAATGTCGAGTGAGGGAGCTTGCCTCAGCGCGGTGGGAAGTGCATTCCAGAGTCGTATGGCCGTAGCTGTGAAAGAGTCGTGATAGAAATTTGTAGTATGTGAAGGTATAGAGAGGGAAAGGTCACGAGAGGAGCGTAGAGTACGATCTTGAGAGGTGTTAAATTAAAATCTTTCTTTGGAAAAGATGGTAACCCTAAGTGTATTGGTGTAAAATTGGTGACGTGGGTGTCAATTCTAGCAGATACAAATTAAAACTAAACTGGGTGAGCTCATTCGTGCCTCGTTCACGTCCACCTCATTTCTGTCCTCAGGGCTATCTTATTATACTCTTGTCAACACGACATTGGCAGAAATAGCTGTATCTTGAGACGGCCGATTGCCATAATATTAAAAGATGAGGTCAAGTGTAAGCCCATTGATAATAAAAAAATTACAGATCTAAAAGTAATGGTTAAAGAACCTCCTTTTTTAAAGTCAATGAGCCGGTTTCGCAGCTAAGCGTCAACTGAGTATTCAAAGGTGTCGATAGATGGCTCTGAAGAGAGTTGCTAAAGAATTTAAAATAAATCTGTCATAGATGAAGCATGAAGTAAATAAACCTCTTTAGGCAACACTTACATTTACTTAGACAACAGATAGGAAAAAATAAGTTGACAGTTAAATTTTCCTACTACAACGCCATCTATCAAGAAAATTAAAAATAGTTTTTCTTTTTTAAAAACCGGCTCATTAAAAAAGACAACATAATTAGAAAAGAAGGTTGCAGTAGCAGTGTTTTGTGTTATGGAGGTAGTCATATTGGTTTTAAGCGTGACCGTTGTTTGCAAGGCTTCTCCGTACTAAAATGTATGAATTTTGATTACATCTCAAAAACATTAACATAGGGTTTAAGGGACAGCCTTCCGGATACTAAAAAGGCATGATCAGTCACCGTAACTAAGCAACTTTCAGCGAACAAAACTTTCAGGAAATGAAAAAAT
Source organism: Athrips mouffetella (assembly GCA_947532105.1). NCBI lineage: Eukaryota > Metazoa > Arthropoda > Insecta > Lepidoptera > Gelechiidae > Athrips > Athrips mouffetella. The sequence goes on from OX383983.1 coordinate 14,893,534, forward strand.
AATCGGCTTCTCCATACAAACTGTCCAATCAAGTTTGCAATTTTGTATTGAGAGGCTGATTTTTTTTTCATTTCCTAAAAGTTTTGTTCGCTGAAAGTTGTTCAGTTACGTTGACTGATCATGCCCTTTCAGTATTTGGTAGGCTGTCCCTTACACTCGGTATAAATTTCATAGCTACAGTTTTTCAGGTAAGAACACAAACCGTTTAGGAAAAAAGGTGGCAGTAAATCACAAAATGGTGCTTTTAGATCTGTCAAATTTAGTTTAGATTTAGTTTGTATCTGCAGAATTGACACCATTATGTTATCATCGAGCGAAGCTTCTTAAGTTAAACCTCCCTTAAATATCTTGCTCTTATTGTGATTACTAAACAAAAATAGTCAAAAATATATTTTATTTCTTAAGGAGTTTATGGCTTGGTTGCTAAAACCTTTAAGTAAAAAAATATACTTATTTATAAACTTAGAGCTCAGAGTTGCTCACGCATACCAAATAGCGACTTATTAGCGGTTTGGCATATTAAAACCCATTACCAAGTAAGTAACGATAGCTCTAATCAAGAAGTACCAAAATCAACAGGGTTGCCACGCCTAGATGTGGCACTTTGTGAGTTGGCAAAACCTAAAACCGGCCAAGTGCGCGTCGGACTCACGCATCGAGGGTTCCGTACCTTTAAAGCAAAAATAACTTCTTAGTCAGGGACCGCGCAGTCGCGCAGAAGTGTATTAAATGCGCGCGAGTCCGACTCTCACTTGACCGGTTTTTTATTATTTGTTGTTATTCTATAACTTATGCGCTATAAACATACCAAATTTCACGCTTGTAAGCATTCGCGTTTTTACTATAGATTTAAAAGAAAAATATACGTTTCTTGTATCCCCTTATTTTTTTAACTTTTCATTGTTTTTATTATTTGTTAGGTAATCCGCCCTTATAATACAGTACCTGGGCGACCGAGCTATGCTCTGTATGATTAAAATATCATCGGGTGAGCAAGCTATGCTACTCAACAACAGATGGCGCTGTTAGTTTCTTGAAAGCACAAAAACACGCTAAGAGATATTAAAAATGACAGTGAAAACGAATTTTCCCAGACATGAGACCTAGCTAGATCGATTTTTTGCCCCCAAAAACCCCTGTATACAAAATTATATTATATATATACAAATATTGCTCGTTAGTATAGGATATTCTGTGAAAATTTAAAATATCGCTACTACGGTTCAAAAGATACAGCCCTTTTAAGGTCGGACAGACAACGTAGGCTTAGTAAAAGGGCCCTTAGGCACCTTTTGGCCAGCAAAGAATAGTACCAACCCATCTCTATCCGTGGGTGTCGTAAGAGGCGTCTAAGAGTTAATGAACCAGAGGATGGGCAGCAGCATCCGTCTGTGCATCGTATCATCTTACATTCTGCGGTCACCAACAACCGCGGTCCATGTTGCTATCCGCAACGCTAACAAAGGTGGTGACTATGGTACTTCCCCTCCACATTGTTTCAGCAAAAGCTGGAATTTGTGGACTGTAATGAACGTGCTAGGTCATGTCCGGGCAACCCTGGTTTTAGACTCTCCTTTTTATTGTGCATCACCCTGGTTTCGTCGGTTTTTAGTATGCGTTGGTAAAGGGTTGCCGACGATCAGATTCAGATAAGATAAATTTAATTTTCATTTTTGATCAGCTCTCTAACTATTAAGAGGGTATCCTAGCTGCATTTCTTCCATACAAATTGATACTAATGTATTCCTTATCTCCTCCCTGGATAATGCCAATTGAGCGATAGTATTTTGTTTTTAAATGAAGGTCTACTGTAGGCAAGCCTCTGTCAATTATTTTTATTCGAAAATAATTACTATAAGATATTTACTTTTCAAAAACTAAAAAAATGCCTCGTTTTCCGCCATATTTAGACGACTACCAGGAAAAATTAAAAGTTTTTCAAGATAAAAGAAAAGAATAAGAGCGTAGATCTACTCTTCTTTGAAAATTTGATAACAAAAATTGTTTAATCAGCTCAGTTTTCGAGAAGAAAACAGGGGAAAGCTAAGGTGTAGGTATTGTCCCTATCGCACACTACGGGAGGATTGTTGGCGCAGCGAGACAGCAATAGTTTGTACAAATACCTATTTCTCGGACTAGGATACCCTCTTAAGAGAGGTTTAACTTCTCACAAATGTGTCGAAATTTAATGACAATTTGCACTTATTTTTAAATAAAAATGTATATCTTAAGGTATATATTTATTTACGTATATAAGGCCGACAGTAGGTGGGCTTCTCACTTTCTACGCAAGCGTGAACAGAAAGAAAACAACTGATGACGTCACGCTGTTTTTATAACCCCATGGTGTGGTAAGTAGTAAAGCCGCCTTTCAAGCAAGCTGCGGGTTCGATACCCGCCCAGGGCAAACATTTGTATGATGAACAAGTGTTTGTTCTGTGGCTGGGTGTTATTTATCTATTTATGTATGTATATCAGTATCTGCATGGACGAATAATAATAAGACTGACAATCCCCATACTAGAAAACGTAACCCGGAAAGGCATAAAACTCATGGAAACTAGATGGCACTTTCAAATAATCTGGAAAATTAATTATGGTCTACCGAGTATTCTGCCAAAAAATCATTCAAAATTTCAACATAGCTTCAATGTGGAGAAACGGTAACATTGAAATTCGGTTTATTTTTTTTTGCAGAATACTAGATAAATCATAATAACTTCCCGGACTATTTATAAGCGCCATCTAGTTTTATACTTTTCCGGGTTACGATTTCTAAAAGGGGATGGTAAGTCATTCTTATTGTTCGTCGTCATGATACCCATAGTACAAGCTTTGTCTAGTTTGGGTTCAGATGACCTTGTGTGAAATGTCCCCCAATATTTATTTAATTTTAATAGTCTCGGGCATTTATGCAAAGTCTATCTGAGGAACTCACGGCAGCAAATAAGTAATGACAATTATGAAATAAATAGTTTTTTTTTAAATATCAAAACTAGTATAAGATGAACCAGCGATACTCTACAAACGCTCGAAACCAGAGACCAGTTGAAGGTCAAAGTGTTACTACTGGCGTGCGTCCGACTGTACCGTTGCTTTCGGGGCGAAAGGTAAGAGAGCCAGGAGACATTAAATCTTTAGGTCTTAAAATGGGCAACGCGTTTTTCTGTTTTATAAGACGGCAGGTGCTACAGGCAGAGTTGTTCATTTTGCATCAGGTGACCTACCTGCTTGCTTACTTAGTGTAAATAAAAATCACAAGTGTAAAAACTACTGCACCGATACCAACAAGGTTTTCGATAAAGTATTTTTAACGAATCGGTTCACTAAAAAAAAAAAACATTCTGAATCTGACGTTTGTGCTTTCTAAAAAAGCCGTAGGCGCAGATCTCAATTCAGATCAGAATTTTTAATATAGGGTCTTTCATTAAGGGCGGGTCGATGTTGAAATTTAATAAAACAAGCTGTGTGTGGGGTATTAACGAAATTATTGTTTTATTTGAAAGGACCATTTATGCCATTTTGTGTGGCATAAGACATCGTTCAGATTTCTGCCGCGGTTTCTCATGGGAGCACAAATCCGAAAGGTTCAATTTTCAATGACTCTGCTGCATAGATCTGGCTAAATTTGAGCAGTGGAATAGGTTACGTTGACTTTAAGGTCATTGGTCCATTTCAACTTTTTGGCATAGACCTGCAGCTTCTTGCTGGAACCACATGTCGTCCACATCCTTATCCGGCTCAAAAAATGTGTACAATGGTTATCATCGATCTGTAACGCTTACTTTCGACGGTACGGCCTCGCGGATGTCGAAAATTTTACTGCTGGGATTTGTACCAACGTGAGAAGCCGCGGCGGAATTTTGAAAGGTGTCATATTTCACACAAAATTGCATATATGAGCCTTTCACATAAAAAAACTATTATGTTAATACCTCATCCCCAGCTTGTTTTATTTCATTTCAAAATCGACCCGTCCTTAATGAAAGACCCTATATTATAAATGCCAAAAGTAATTCTGTTTGCTCCGCTTTCACGGCTAATCCTCAGAACCGATTGTGATGAAATTTGGTAGAAAGACAGTTTATACTATGGGGAAGGACATAGGCTATTTTTTTTTATTCCACGCGAAGTCGCGGGCAACAGCTAGTTATAAAAACAAGTAACAGCAATAAATATTTAGTTTATAGCCCATTTTTTACCTATTGAATTGCTACTGTAAATAACAATTACACTTCGTCCTCGTTAAGAATTCAGTGATATCAACCGCAGGGTAAAGGTGCATTCACAGTGCAGTTATAATAAAAATATAAAAAATATATTTTATTTTTTAGGTAACGCATTAAGGGGCTATACTGCGTACAAAATAACTTTGTCCGTGACCGTTAATGCGCAGAAGTCAAAAATGAGTCGCGGGGGTGAGAGCGAATCGTTCATTGGCTCTCCGCCTGTCACACATGCGCGGAAAATAACCGTCATGGACAAACTTATTCTGAACGCGCTGTACCTACCATCCACTAGCCCTCCCATCAGTTAAAAATATATTGCTCGCTAAACACAAAACTTATCGAAAATCCGGAAAGGCAAATTGAAGTAACGGTACCCTAGTTTATTTAGAACATATCAATTCTGAAAAATATAGTTCACTGTAGTTACAGATACAAAAAGTGCCCAAAACGGCCACTTTTAGCAGTTTTTGTATCTGAACTACAGTAAACTTTATTTTACAGAGTAAATAGGTTCTAATAAACAAAGGTATCTTTACTTCAATCTGTGAAAATGAAAATGAAATTTGTTAAAATCAAAAGGGTTATTTACAGTATTTCTAGTCCTTACACTAGGATTCCCTGTATCGCAAGGACTAGGTATTTCTACCTGGAGTAACAATTTGACTTGAAACTAAACCAATGGTATAAGAACCAAAAAATAATAATAAATATACAAGACCGTGTACACACACGGTCTTGTATATTTATTATTATTTTTTGGTAAGTGTTTTGAGTGAATGGGTAAATTTGAGTATTGTGTGGAAGTGTTGTTATCAAGTTGCGAGTATGTTTTAGCTTGAGTGTAAGTGCATTGGGGACTGTCTTTCCGGATTCTCGATAAGTTTAATGTGTAGCGAGTAATATTTTTTCAACTGATGGGGGAGCCAGTGGACGGCAGGTAGCCCGTTAAAGACATAACCGCTTCTTTTGAAGGTTTGCCTTCAATTAGTCATTGTGAACTTGACTTTAAAATTTTAAGCGACCTGATTAGTTACGGGACTTGGCTACCAGCGGCGGAAAGCTATGACTCACTGCATTCTTAAGACGGATTATAGGCTTAAGTTTTCTGAATAAAATATAAATAAAACAATAATTCAATGCCCTTACCACAACTTTCTTCATCTTCGCCATACAAGTTGTTGTGAGGACACAGAGTTCTTGATATATTCGTGAATTGCTCCATGCTTAAGGGAGTTTGGACTATCATTGGAAGCTGCCATGAGAAGACACCTGAAATTAAATTTAAAAAAGGAGTACAGCCACCACAGAGCTCTGAACCGCATGCGTCTTGCTCTACATCTAGAGACGAATTCTTTATGTCATTAATTACAAATCAGTGTCACCATTTACTAATACTAACACGTTTTCCGCACCCACACTACTAGCGTCATTTGAGTGCGATAAACATAGTACTATTATTGCGAGAGTAAGATGCAAAAAACCAGTGACAGCGTCTCTATGGCAACGAATGTGTTTATGATGTGCATTCAAAATAAGCGCCTACAAAAAATGGATAGTATAACTCTTCAATAAGGAACCAATTTTTTTTACTATATTTGCTTCTATGGGGGGGTGCGCGCGCAGGCGAAGTGGCCCTATCGTTGTTCTGTGACAGCCACGGACCGCAAGTTTCTAACCTAGTCAATTGACCTACTCTTAATTGAACGTCAAGACATAAATCTTCCATAGATGTAAGAAGTTTTTGAACAGTGACGTCATAATTCTTGCCATCTTTTGGTTACTTTTTAACACTACATTAATTATTAAAAATTTTAAAATACGTATGTAATTTAAAATTACTTGGTTTTCATAAATTTTACATCTCTTATATTCGGTAAGTAAGTCCTTACTCGTATTACCACCAAATGGGGCTTGTAAGTGACCAATTTGCGCTCTAGGGTAATAATGTAGCTAGAAAAGCCCTAGGGCGGTAAGTAATTGAGTTTTGAAAGAGTGAAGTGTTTTTTTATTTATTACTTACCGCCCTAGGGCTTTTCTAGCTACATTATTACCCTAGAGCGCTAATTGGTCACCTACAATTTGGTGGTAATAAGGACCTACTTATACCTCAAAATCGAGATGTAAAGCAGAGTAGTTAGCTCGGGTGTAAGTATCAATTGCACCCTCGAACTATAGGCGCCCTCGCTGCGCTCGTGCGCCTAAATATCTCGGGCTGCAATTGATGCCTTACAGCCCTTGGCTACTAATCTACTATTAAATGATTCTTTCTTAGACGCAAACAGGATTTCATTTTATTTTTGAGCTAGGAAACTCGCCGATTCGGTATTTGTCTATGTCAAAAATAAAATAAAATAATTTTTCCATTAAATAAAGATTGACGTAAAATACATGAAAAACTAATTATTTTACATTTAGCTACACCTCGAACATTACATACATCCGAGCGCGAATTTGAAATTTGTAGTTGGAAGGTCGCGTATGCTGCATGTTCAGTACAAAAGATCCTCAGAAGGTGGACGAGAATCTCGCGGGCGGGTGAAGTGGGGCCCAAAGGGAAGTGGGGCGCAACCATGTTTAAACTCCGATGATGTTAGGGCGCTGATTTATTAAAGAAAAGAGTAGAATTTGATGCCTGATGTTTATTCGCACAATCGTACACGATTACAGTTTGTGGCAGAGGAAACCATACTTTAATTGCTATACTTAGAACTTATAAAAACTACTATTTTCTGTTGGGTGTTGCCAACAGAATGCTTTGCCGCATGTGTGGCAGATTTGATCTCGATCACGATTTTCGTTGTGGATTAGAGTATGTGAATGAGATAGAGCCGGTCTGCGTGCCTGACGTTGTTGGTGCGTTTGGTAGGTACTTACAGCTTCGATAATATCGTAAGGTGGGCACATGACAACGGCATCATTATCAATGTAAGCAAAACAAAGTGTCTACACATTTTTCCCTTGGGAAATACTTTATTCTGTGATTTAGCGTGTATTTTGAAATATATGTTACGGGCAATGTGATAAGCCTGGGCACTATTAATAATGACCGGTCTGTATTAATAATGCCCTACTCAATTGAGCCATGTGATTAAAACAGCATGATTAATCAGTTTGACCGGCCATTATGAATAATGCCCGACCCATCTTGGGCAAAGTAATAAAAATAACCTAACCTAACCAAAACGAACCTAACCTAACCTAACCAAATCTAGCCTAAACTACCCTAACCAATTTTTTTTCTTGTGTCTTTTTTTGTCTATGGGTAGACGTAAATAAAATATTAATTAAAAGGTTAGGTTAGTTTAGGCTAGATTTGGTTAGGTTAGGTTATTTTTATTACTTTGCCTAAGATGGGTCGGGCATTATTCATAATGGCCGGCCAAAGTGATAAATTAATCACTTTGCCCGAAGCTCTTGGGCATGATTAATAATGGCCGGTCTGTATTAATAATGCCCAGCTAATCACATTGCCCGTAATATATAAACAGTTAATTTAGAGTTAATAAGTTCGTTAACGATGGCATAAATTGTGACGTCATAAGCTTGTAACTTCATACAAAATAGATAGAAAATTTTCGTTTTGACGTTCAATAAAGAGTTGTTCATTTGACAAGGGTGTCAAATAGCGGATTAATAGAACTTATTCATATAATGCTATAGTATCTGGTAGACCGAGCTTCGCTCTACAAGGTGTAACAGAAAGGGTATATCAACCCTGAAGGATGTGATTCTGCCTATGAAACTGAACAACTTTCCCTAAGGAATATAGGTCGAAATACGAAAAAAAAAAATTTTACCTCCCATAGAAACTGAATCAGCTGATCGCGCATTGATATGATATACCCTTTCTGTTACACCTTGTATAATAGCCGCTTCAACATTAAAATATCATCGGGTGAGCAAGCTATGCTACCAACCAACAGATGGCGCTGTAAGTTTCTGTCTAAAACGCGGTATCTTAAAAATGCTTAAAAACACAGGGAAAACGAATTTTCCCAGACGTGACACCTAGCTGGATCGATTTTTCGCTCCAGTAAACCCCCGTATGGTAAATTTCATCAAAATCGAGCCGTTATCGAGAAACCGCTTACAAATATATTTACAAATGTATACACAAATATTGCTCGTTTAATAGTATAGGACTTACCTTTCTGTTGTCTGGCAGTTATAAACAGAGGGTAGGTCCGGTTGGCAGAATCGCTTGCTACCGTCACCCGCGCGGGAGTGTCGTACGCGACCGCATCCTGATGATAAATTAACACAGCTTAGATCATCGCACAACGTAGGGTGGGTCCTACCCACTATAGACCATCACGGCCTGTGTGGTGCCGGCAAACAGTACCAACCCATCAGTACAAACAGTACATACCCGTGGGTGTCAAAGAGGGCTTATGAACCGAAACACAACGCAGGGTCCTACTAAACCTCTAACGATCACGGCCCGTATGATGCCGGCAAAGAATAGTACCAACCCATCTCTACCCGTAGGTGTCAAAGAGGCGACTAAGGGCTTATGAACCGGAGGATGGGCAGCAGCATCTTTCTGTGTATTACCATCTTACATACTGCGGTTACCAACAACAGCGGTCGCCTGCCACAACGCTTACAAAGTTGTTGACTATGGTAATTCGCCTACAAAGTACCACGCGTTTTAGCTGGAATTCTGGAGGGAGCTCCCTGTCCTGCAGTGGACGTTTCATGAGATGTTATGATGAGATTATCAAAAACTGAAGTGCTCGTGGCCGAGTGGTAGTTGCTGTTTCTTTCCGATCACGAAAGTTAAGCAACTATGGTCAGAACCAGAACAACAAGAGCGTTTCCGTGCTTCGGAAGACACGTTAAACAGTTGGTCTTGGTTACTGTCAATAATAGTAGACCTCTATAACCCCACTAAAATGAACAAAAACCCCCCAAGCGCTGCAGAATATCCGTTAAACCCCGCCATACAAAAATTCGCAACAACCGTGCAAAAACAGAGTGACATTGCGAATTTGTAATTTTTTCCGCGCGCGGGAAGTAATCGCCGATATTTCCGAACGTAGCCACTCTACCTCTATGGTTTGTATGTCATTCGAAAGGTAATTTTATAAGGTCTAAAATCACTATACATGTCAAACCAAAATAAACCGTAGTTTTTATGCAATAAGGCAAAATTTGGAAATCAGTGCCTGGGTTCACATGTGAACCCGCGGGGCTTGACGAAATGAAGCGATCTGGGTTCACAAGTGAACCCACGGGAAGGCCATTTGTCAGCTTGAAAACTCTGACAGCCAGGCTGGCCACAGTGGCCACTAACCTGGCAAACCCTCTGGGTTGCCGAGGCCAGATGGCAGTCACTCTGTGTCCTATAGCCCGCGTCACACAGAGGCGTTAGCGGAAGCGTTCCGGGGCCGATATTTTTTGTAAAGTATGAGTTCATATGCACCCTGTCACATTGAAAAGCGGTCGCGGCGCGGTATTTTGTTCCCGCCAAACCGCCCCGGACCGCTTTCGCTATCATACCGCCTCTGTGTGACTTGAGCTTATGTGTCCTGCTTTGCCCTGCTTACATTCTGGTAACAGCATTCTCCAACTAGTGACGCGGGACTTATCCAGTCCCATGATCAAACACTGGATTAAGATCCACAGGGACGCAAACAAGAAGTAAATTGTATTGTATTGTTTAGTTTAGTAGTAGTTAGTTGTAGTACTTTGTACTGTGGCTTTTTTGGCTAAAAATAAACATTTTATTATTATTATTTTTTTATTTTATTTATTTATTATTAAGTTATTTACTTCAATATTAAAAATATAATAAAACAATGCCCCGCGAAACTGATTAAACAGTTTGACTGCGGGAAGAATTAGAATAGAATAGAAAAAACAAATTAAAAAATAAAGAATAATAATTTCGTTAAAAAATTACATTTATGTTATACTATCTTTCCGCCTGCGGTTTCACGCGCATTAAATGCGTTTTTCCGCGGTAAAAAGTAGCCTATGTGCTATTCCAGGACCTAAACTATAAATCCATTATTTATTTATTTATTTCAATCACAATTATAGTTAACAGCAATAGCCAAAACACTATAAAAGTCAGTATATAACAATAGTCTACAATGTAAAGTATTGATTATTTAATAAGTCAAAATCTGTCAAGATAAACCAAACATAGTTTGACAAAAGTATTGAAATTGGTCCCATACAAGTCAGCATCTGGTTGGTCCTCAAGAACCAAATTAAGCGTGGCAATAGCTTGCACTGTGGGAGCAGCATTGCCATGCATCGTGCGTGTGCTCGGTGCGGCTAGGATCGGTTGACGCCTGCGCGGGTTACCTGACCCACAACCACGATTGTACGCAAGCGGTACACACAATCCTACTCGCTCTATCACATCTGGATTATCTATCTTGTTGTTAAGGACAAGGTAATAGTGTTTTAGGAGTGCAAGTTTACGCCTTAGTTTTAGCGTGTCTAGACCCACCATGCCAGCTAAGAATAGAGATGGATAAAGGTAGGGGTAATAGCCAAATTTCCTTTTATATAGAAATCTAGCAAATTTCCTTTGGACTTTTTCCACCATCTCCACATATTTTTTTTCGTTAGGATCCCACACTATAGAATTATACTCCAACCGACTTCTTACATAAGCGTTGTATAGGCTTAAAGCAACTCTGTGGTCTTTAAACTGGTGAGAGGTACGCATGACAAAACCCAGCATTCTACTGGCATTTTTGCAAACTTCAAGCACATGATCGCGAAAATTGAGCTTGGAATCCAAGACTAGACCCAGATCTCGAATTTGATTAACACGATCAAGGGTAGCTCCCAGCAAGTCGTAATTTGTGACCAGAGGTGTCGCACTGTTTGTGAAAGTCATTGCTTTGCATTTTGACACATTAAGAGGAAGTCGATTTTTAATGCTCCATTCAGCCACAGCAGTAATGTCATTTTGGATCGCCGCAGTATCCTTCCCATGCTTAATCCCTAAAAATAATTTAAGGTCGTCAGCGAAGAGTAAGCACTTGGCATGTTTGACAATCTTTGGCAAATCGTCGACCATGATCAAGAATTGGGTAGGACCCAAGGTGCTACCTTGGCTGACTCCTGATCGTGTGTAATAGCTGTCGGATTTGCAACCTGGTAATTGAACGTATTGTTTACGGTTCCGGAGGTAATCAGCCAGAAATTTAAGCAACTTAGGGGCGACTCCCATTGATGCTAGCTTGTTAAGTAAGATGTCGTTGTCAACAAGATCGAACGCCTTTCTAAAATCAAAAAATGCCGCGTCTACCTGGTGTTTTGCATCAAGCTCAGAAATAACGTAGTCAACGAAGTTAATTTGATTTGTTGCAGTAGATCTTGATTCCCGGAAACCATGCTGACTATCATCCAATACTGTGTTGATTTGTCGCCTTAAACTATTATCGATCATAGCTTCGAACAATTTGCCAAAAACAGCCAAAACTGCAATTGGTCTGTGATTTATTACGTTGTTGTCTGATTTAATTTTGGGGACTGGTGTGACTCTAGAGACTTTCCATTTTTCAGGGTACACATAGCTGTTGAGGGCTAAATTATATATATATAAAAGAGGCTGTTTGAGTACCGTTATGCAGTCTTTGACAACAAAAGGAGGTACCCCATCGGGGCCAGTTGCAGATTTTGCTTTCAGACGCTTTATTGCTTGGAGAAGGTCTTTGCTATCAAACTTCTCAATAGAAATATGTGCAGCTGATGGCAAAGCTTCTCTTGACGCCTCTTTAGCGTCAAGCTTAGGTACCTCGTTTAGGAACACTGAGCTGAAGAACTTAGCAAACTCATTTGCAGCTTCTTGCCCACTCACTTCCCTTTTTTCAATGGTGTAACTTTTTGTCCCAGATCTGTCACCTTTCAGATCTTTTGCATAGTTCCAGACTTTCTTTGGATCATCTATGATAGCCTGTTCTACCCCGTTAATATGTTTGTTGTAAGCTTGAGCGATTAGAGACTTAGAAAGCTCTCTATAATACTTAAAAAGTTCTCTATTGAAATTATGTAGTTTTTGCGTGAAAGAGTAACAAACATCCATCCATCCATACTTACAAACTTTCGCATATATAATATTAGTAGGACATGTCATCATAAAATCCCATGAAACGTCCATGGAAGTACCATAGTAGTCACCACGCTTGTTAGTGCTACGGCTGGCACCATGGACCACGGTTGTTGGTGACCGCAGATACACAGAAAGATGTTTAAAATTGATAACAATAAATATTGGAAAAACCTAGCACAGTGCAGTGACTTGTCTAGTGATTCATAGATTCTTTATTAATTGAAGAATGACCGAATATTATTTAACTGAAGGAAAAAGTAACATTTACATCTCTCATATTCAGTAAGTAGGTCCTTATTACCCCCAAATGGGGCTTGTAGGTGACCAATTAGCGCTCTAGGGTAATAATGTAGCTAGAAAAGCCCTAGGGCGGTAAGTAATTAAATTTTGAAAGTGTGAAGTATTTTTTTTAATTACTTACCGCCCTAGGGCTTTTCTAGCTACATTATTACCCTAGAGCACTAAATGGTCACCTACAATTTGGTGGTAATAAGGACCTACTACCTCACAATCGAGATGTAAAGCAGAGTAGTTAGCTCGGGTGTAAGCATCAATTGCACCCTCGAACTATAGGCGCCCTCGCTGCGCTCGTGCGCCTAAATATCTCAGGCTGCAATGGATGCCTTACAGCCCTTGGCTACTAATCTACTATTTATAAAAGAAACATGCACATAGTGTCCATGTTTTTCCTTTATTCCAATGCTTACTCACACATATTTTTGCAGCCATGACATTAAAACCAGAGTATATTTGAAGAAAAGAATAACACTGTCTTACAAACTTGTTTTTTCTGACAGATTGCTTTTGTTTGACACAGCTGCAAAATGTGTTGGTAAGCTTAATAAACAAAAAAAATGGAATATACCCTTATTTTTTTATCAACCCGAAAATTTTAAGAGGTAGTTCTGTCCATGAAGCTGAACAACTTTTCCCAAGGAACATGGGTCGAGCTCCGAAAAAAAAAATTCGATCTCCAATGCAAACTGCACACGTTTTGGTTTCAATCAGGCAATGAAAAAAAAAAAATGTTTCTTCATACAAAATTGTACACTTGATTGTAAAGTTTTTTTCATTTTTTCATTTCCTGAATGTTTCAGAAAAGAAAGTTGTTCAGTTACATTGACTGATCATACCCGTTCAGTTTTCGTAAAGCTGTCCCTTTTACACCGTGTTTTTTTATGTGCATTAATTAAGATCACATTCAGTTAGGTGTATGGGACAAAAAAAAATTATGTGCCGTAACTGCTATAGCTATAAAAGTGAAATTTCGCACAAAGGTTAATTGCATGTAAAAATTACTGAATTACAAAGGATTTTCAAAAATTCATTAGACACTAAAAAACTATAAATAATTGTGGTTGTAATCATATACTTACTCCAGCAAACTCCATGATGTATTCTGTGTTTTTATTAACATCCACAACATACTGAACATTATATTTGTATCTGTAACATTAAAACATAAGATACCATTTTCTTTAAGGAAAAAAACATATGAGCAAAGACTGGAAATTCTCTTCTTCCCACTCTAAAGCATAGAAGGCTAAGAGGAGATCTGATCGAGACATATAAAATTCTCACTTCCAAGTATAATCTGCCCGTCTCAGACATGTACTCAATGAAATCAAGAACACAGCGAGGGCACAACCTGCAAATTGATTGCACCCATGCAAACACGAAAGTCGCCCACCACTTCCTTACAAATCGTGTAGCTAGTATATGGAACAAACTTTCCGACGATGTTGTTTCGGCTCCATCAGTGAACTCATTTAAAAACAGACTGGACAATTGGTTTAAAAAGAAGTCCTTAATCACTTAGACTGTGTGTGAACTGTGCTTTATGAACAATAATAATAATGAAAATAATAATGAACTAAATTATAATAATAATAAAAAAAACCAACACTGAAGGACTAATCAGTAAAATTGCTGCCTGTCCTATATCTAATAATAATAATAATGTTGTTACTAAAAACTGTGCTTTGCTTCGTTCGGTCTTAATAGTCAAATATAATAAAAACAATTATTTTTATTTCTGATGGGGATGCCGCGGCTCGCGCAGACGGGTGATCAGATCATATGTATGGAGCTATTTCACCCACTATCCCAGCTGGAAACGGACAGCGTGGCCTGCTTCGCTTCAAGCCCCATCCACGATGATGGCCAGTTTTATGTGGCGAGCCGCTCTTTTGGCTTCATCAGGGGTGTCCCCATTTTATAAATACAATACTAAGCTGCTTTCCGAATCAACAATAATATCGATTTTATCGCTCACAGGGTGCTCAAAAGCATCCCAAATCACTTTTGGCATTTTTTTGACAGTGCTGTGAGAGATAACAGCGATATTATCATCGATATTATGAATGCAGCTCTAGTAATAGTAGACAAACATAGACATTGTAAAAAGCTTTCATGCTGTCAAAATAGTTTCTACCCAATTCAAAACATACCCTATATCAATAATGTAGTTTAGCTGACATCATTAAGATATTTTAATATCCAACAATGAATAAACTATTTTGAGTTTGAGTTAAATAAAACACTTTTTTAAAATGGTGTTGCACAATTCACAAGAAGTCATCTGATTCCAAACAAGGAAAAGCCTGTACTATGGGTACTAGAGACTGATAAACATACATAAATAGATAAATAACACATACATATAAAACAAACACTCATTATTATCGCACAAATGTTTGTCCAGGGCGGGGATCGAACCCGCGACCCACAACGTAGATTGCAGGCTCACTACCAACCACAACAACTAGTCAGTCATCAATAAACAGAATTTTTTTTAAAGGTTGTTCTTTTGCCAGCCAGTGATAGCGAGAATGCGAATATGTATAGACTGTAAACAATTAATTAACCAATTACTAGGCTATCGCTCTGTACGTTCAACTTACGTGTTATTGTAATGAAACACAATTTCTTCCTTTAGCGGTTGACTATTAGAAAGATGTACAAACACTAATAACCAAACGTTTATGCACCAAAAGGAAGCCATTTTCGTATTTTATCACCACTGGAACAAACTTTCAACTGCATCGCAGCATTATTCACGGTATTCTTAAGTTATTTAAGCTATTTTAGCCGTAAATTCGGTTAATTTTCTTTTCTTTCACAAAAACCCTCTTATTCTAAGAAATGTCAAATATTCGCATAAGGGATTACATAGAATTCACAATTCGCTTAAATTTATGCAGTATACATTGCTTTGTTTTATACAGAGGAAAAATTAGTAATTCTACTCGATAAAAGATGGCGCTGCATTCAGTATAATTGAAATCATAA
Organism: Athrips mouffetella; assembly: GCA_947532105.1. Classification (NCBI taxonomy): domain Eukaryota; kingdom Metazoa; phylum Arthropoda; class Insecta; order Lepidoptera; family Gelechiidae; genus Athrips; species Athrips mouffetella. The sequence continues at coordinate 14,909,131 of OX383983.1, forward strand.
TCATAACGTTTATTGCTTTCGGTAATAAAAGGTGTTACATTTTTTTATCGTATCACACATGAAACCCTGTTAGGGCACTGCACATAAATACTTTACATTACCTGTACCTAATAAGTTATTAATTATTAAGTTAATCAATATTCTAAGTTAACAAAATTTATTTACTAAGTAAGTTATTAAATTTATTATTATTATTTATTATTAAGCTAATTATATATTCTAATTTAACTATGTTTATTTACACTTAAAATTAAAATACTCATTAAGGTTGTAAAAGCAGTTCTCAGACAAAAAGTTTTTAAGCCTATTAATAAACACTGAATTATTTTCTTCTTTGGCGATATCATCTGGGATATTATTATTGGCCATTACATTACATAAGGACTAGCATGAAACATTTGCAGTCTTATGGTTGGTAGAGCAAGCTTATTTTGATGGCGTAGGTTAAGTGGTCGTGAATGTTGTCTTTGTCGTGTAAGTGGTCTTTTGACTGTATAAAAATATGTTTATTACTCCTTACAAATTTACTAATTTCTAATATGTACATATAGGTCATCGTTAGGATATTTAAGTTTACAAAATGCGGTCTGCAGCTGTCTGTTTGCTTTATATTTACAAGTATTCTTATGCATTTTTTCTGCAGTACAAACAAATCATTAACGTCGGTACTGTTGCCCCACAAGATTATACCATACTGCAACCATGCGTGGGCAAAGGCATAATAAGCGCTAGTAACAGTTTATAAGTTTGTAGTGCTCTTTAATTCTTAAAGAACGTAAGTAAACCTCGATAATTTTGCGGAAGTTTTTTCAATATGGGCTTTCCAATTAACGTTAGAATCAATTTCGATTCATAATAGAGAAATTAGTACTGTTTTAAGTAAACTTGTTTATTATGTTTTCGGGAGCGTTTCGGAGTTTTATTTTAAGTAAAAGAGCTTGTTTAAAACGTCCGGCAAATTAAGATGCCGCCAGCTATTTATCTTGATATATAGGTAACGGGATGGGAGTGACGGTGTACCGTACCGAAAACTGAAAGGGCGTGCTTTGTCAACGAAACTGAACAACTTTCCCAATTAAAAAAATGGGATATGATAAAAAAATATTGACCTCTCAAAAATTGCTTTCTCTGATTGACAGTTTGTATAGAAAGGTAATAAAATTTTCTTTAATTTCCCCAAAAAAAAAGTTTGTCTGATCACTTCCGTTAATTTTTTGGTACACCGTCCCTTACGCCCTGTATAAATTATATACAATAGACACAAGACGATTATAAAGGTTGTCCCAGGAAACACTGTCAAGCGGTGGTCCAGAGGTGGACCACCCCTTGGGCTACCCGAATCACCCCCATGTATGTTCCGTAATTATTTGTAGTTTTCGAGTTATACATTACTTTATTAATTTTTAAAATTTTCTGCCGAAGGAAATTTAAAAATTCATATCTTTTTTTTACTGAACATTTTTCCAATTTTCTTTTTGTGTCATGATTGCCTTGAACGTTATTTTCATACATAAAATAAAAAACCTCCTAACATTCCTACTTGTTACTCAAAAGTATGGTAAATAAAATTTTTGAACAATTTAATGGGCCGATTAAAATTTTGATCATCAATTTAAAAATACAAAAAGGATGTTCCATAGATTGTGGCTGGTTTAAAAAACTTTTCAGGTCTCTAGGCTACCCAAAACATTAAAAAAAAGTTTGGTGCTTAATAGGGTATTTTTCGCTAAAATTGGCGTTTATAAGTTGAGAGGGAAAAAACCCTGAATGTTAATTTAGACTCCAAATAAATAATTTGCCTATTTTGGTGATTCCTTTTGCTAATTATGATGGTGGTCGGGCTTCTGTGCAAAGTCTGTCAGGAAAAGTACCGCCTTTTGCCTGTTACTATCGTAAAACAGCACTGTTTGCACTATTGTGTTTCGGTAGAAGTTGTAAGACAGCTGTTAAGATTTCAGGCACATGAGCGATTCTATTTTATTTCTTAGGGTGGGCCTTCAGGATTTGGTTCTTTTTCCGTAAGAATGACTAATTGATAGGGTATTTTGATACTTTTAATGGTATTTTTTGCTGAAATTGGCGTTCAAAACATGTTAGAAAAAAATATGAATCTTAATTTAGGTTAAAATAATTATTTTATTAATTTTAGTTACCTATTCTTATGGTAAATTTTGATAATTGTGAGAAAGACTTTACAGAATAGCCCCTCCACCTTCAAAGTTGCCACAAGAATAACGAAAATCGTAAAATTTATTATTTTAAATTAAGATTCAGGTTTTTCCCTAGCATCTTTTGAACGCCAATTTCAGCGCAAAATACTCTGAAAATACCCTATCAAGTAGTCATTCTTACGGAAAATACAACCAAATTCTGAAGGCCCATCCTAAGAAATAAAATACAATGCCTCATGTGCCAGAAATTTTATCAGCTGTCTTAAAACTTCTACCGAAACACTAGAGTGCAAACATTGCTGCTTTACGACAGAAACAGAAAAAAGCTACTTTTCCAGACGGACTTTGTACAGAAGCCTTCCCACTGTCTTAATTTGCAATAGGAATCACCAAAATAGGCAAATTATTTATTTGGAGCCTAAATTAACATTCAGGGGTTTTTCCCTCTCAACTTTTTAACGCCAATTTTAGCGAAAAATACCCCATTAAGCACCAATTTTTTTATGTTTTGGGTAGACTAGAGACCTAAAAAGTTTTTAAAATCAAATACAATCTATGGAACATTCTCTTTGTATTTTTAAATTGATGATCAAAATTTTAATCGGCCCATTAAATTGTTCGAAAATTTTATTTACCATACTTTTTGAGTAACAAGTGGGAATGTTAGGAGGTTTATTATTTTATGTATGAAAGTAACGTTCAAGGCAATCAGGACACAAAAAGAAAATTGGAAAAATGTTTAGTAAAAAAAAGATATGAATTTTTAAATTTCCTTCGGCAGAAAATTTTAAAATTAATAAAATAATTTAAAACTCGAAAACTACAAATAATCGCGGTACATACATAGGGGTGATTCGGGTAGCCCAAGGGGTGGTCCACCTCTGGACCACCGCTTGACAGTGTTTCCTGGGACACCCTGTATTTACGAGCTCACCGAAGCTAATTCACTCGCGACTAGATTCGTGTGGTGTTATACCTAGTTACATTACGGAACCCTTAGTGCGCGAGTCCTACTCGCACTTTACCGGATTTTTAATACACCCCTTTCAATATAAATCAACGAAAATTAAATGTGGCGTGTAATTTTTCAATACATATTTATCATTTTATTTTCAAGTGCGAAATGGTGTCAATATTGTTAAAATATCTTTATTGTAAACGTAAGTTATGACTCCGCATTCGGTGGTATTAATAACTCGTAAAGTCGAAACATTTTGATCAATAACCAAGTCGATATTAGCGAGTTCTTTTTTATTTTTTGTTCATATTTCGGTCCAAGTTTTTCAGTTTATACCTGGTCAACCGAGCTTTGCTCTATAATAGCCGCCTCAACCTGAAAACATGATCGGGTGAGCAAGTTATGCTACTCGCCAACAGATGGCGCTGTAAGTTTTTGTTTAAAACGCGGAATTTGCAAAATGCTCAAAATGACAGGGAAAACGAATTTTCCCAGGACATAAGACCTAGCTAGATCGATTTTTTGCCCCAAAAACTTCCGTATGGTAAATTTTTATCGAAATCGTTAGGGCTGTTTTCGAAAAACCGATTACAAATATATATATACAAATATTACTCGTTAAGCTCGTTTAATAGATACAGATACCCTATAGCAGCCCTTTTTAGGGTTCCGATACCAACATGGTAAAAAACGGAACCCTTATGGTGTCGCTTTGTCTGTCTGTCTGTCTGTCCGTCTGTCTGTCCGTCTGTCTGTCTGTCACACCTCTATATCTCAGCAACCACTAATGCTATCGACTTGAAATTTGGAATAGTTTTAGAATATGGTTGCCCAACTTAATTGCACATGAAAGAATTGTGAAAAAATTATGATTATTAATGTAAAGGGGGCTAAAATAGGGGGGGCCAAATTTCAAATTGTCGCTACTAGGTCGAGTGGGGTATTACCTATATGAAAGGGCTGTACTTGTACATTCTAAAATATATTTTTGTATTTTTTAACGTTTCTTAGTTTTCAAGTTATTATGAAAAATGCCACAAAAAAATACCATTCCCGGGCCCATATCTCCGAAGTTTGTAAAAGGAAAAATCTGAATTAATTACAGTTGACAGAAATTTATGTAAAAATTACAGCAAAAATAAAACGATCTTTCTAAGTTGCACAGTTTTTTAGAAATCTGCAAATAACCTTTACAAACAAATTTACTTTATTGCTTCCAAAAATATAAAAGTATATCGGAACCTTCGGTGCGCGAGTCCGACTCGCACTTGACCGGTTTTTTTATAAGGGCAAGGATAAGGGTTCAGTTGTGGTGCCGCGGGCCACAACATAAATATCTTTGGTGCTAGTAAAAACATAATTTTAACGGCTTCTTTACTTTAATAAATAAAGAAGAAGTGTCGATAATGAATCTGGCTGTATGATGTTATAAATATTATGGTGTCAATCCAAAATTAAATTTTTAATAAGACTTCTAAAATAGTGAACACTTCGTCAAAACTTTGTCAAGATCTGGCTTGGCTGCTGGAATCAGTAAGTTTGTTACTGTACACATTCTTTGCGTATTTCATTCACGAGAATGATGAATCTGAAACATATGTGGATTCAAAAATTTTTAATAGATTTTGGGCACTTGTTTGAACAATTTTCTGAGTGCAATTGTCTGAAATTCCATGTTTTAGTAAGGAAGGGATGTAGGTACTGTTTCTCTCACTCATGAACGCAGCGCACGGTAGGGTTATCCAGATAAGTACTTATTTTACCTCGTCCGCCCACATTTCTATGAATCCGAGTGAAATTCAAAGTGGTCGACAAATTAATTTCTGTGCCAAGTGGGCCACATAGAAAAGCACAGCGGGCCGCATGTGGCCCGAGGGCCGCAGGTTGAGTATAGCTGCCCTATAGATACAGCGTCTAACAAAAAGGTGTGATATCATAATACTGAAGCAGAGATAGCAGATTTGCACAATCTGGAAATGAAAGATACATAGGTCGAAACACGAAAAACCAAGACCTCCCATGCAAAATGCGCTATCAGCTGATGCAGTTGCCTAAAATTGATTTTCACACAGTATTATTACACCATTCCGATACACGCTGAATATTACTCACGTAGTGTCCGAAAGAAATTCTAAACCGAGGCACTGTAAAACAACAACGTACGAAAGCCGACTGCAAAAAACTCAAGTCATCGAGTACCATAATGGGAAATTATTTAGTGGTGGTTTAGAATAAGATGGGCGTCTTAAACCTAAAAAAAAAAAAAACACTCAAAAAATTCGAAATCACAGATTTTTATTTTCAAAAGTGATTGATATTCTCTAAATAGTTAAGTTTATTTATATTTTTCGGTACCTAGTGTATAATTGTAATTTTTTTTTTAATTTTTAAATTGTGTGTTAGTCTTTTTTAGTACGTAACAAAACCAGTATAAGCTGAAGCAGAGCTACGATTAGGTACATCTCACGAAACAATTTTTTTTCTTAATTTGTGTTTTGAATTTAATTTGTTTAAATATTCACTATTATTTATTATTTGATTTATTGTAAATTTAAGGAACATACACACTTGCCGACAAACTTTAAAAAAGTTTGGCAAAATGTATTTACCTATGTATGTGATTTTTCCACTAACGTGCGGCCGAAGGTACGTCACATTAATAAGTGATCCTACAGTGGTAGGTACCTACTATTTATATTATACATATTTCTTGGGGACAAAATAAATAAATACTTACAAATTAATTATATAATTACAACAAAACAGTTTGGGTTCCAAAAAAATAAGAGCACTACACAGTTATTACGAAAATTTACAGAGGAAGTCAATTCTCATCTAAACCACAAACATCACGTGCTTGTCCTTCTTATCGATTTTAGCAAAGCTTTTGATGTTTTAAATTTTAATATACTATATGATAAGCTCGCGCGAAGTGGTATACAGGGGCCTCTGTTAGAACTTATAAAAAACTATCATTGCAATCGATACACAACAGTTAAATTGGCAAACAGTAACAGTAACCTACTGCTTACTACACAAGGCACAGCCCAAGGATCCATTATTGGCCCTACGGAGTATCTACTGTATGTGAACGATATGGTCAATACGATGAGCGAGGTCTCTGTGTACCAATTCGCGGATGATACCTGTTTACTGGCTGCCAGCAGTAACTTGTCTACTGCACAAGATATCCTTCAACGAAATTTCGATCAGCTCTGCAAATGGGCTCACGATGCAGGTTTAATCATTAATCACGACAAAACTAAGTACTTACATATACACTCCTCTCATAATAAAACTGAAACCAAACCTTGTATAGTGGCACACACTCACCTTTGTCTGCATTCCTCAAGTAGGAGATGTTCATGTACGCCTTTAGAAATGGTCAAATCACATAAGTATGTCGGACTGGTGATTGATGACAGATTCAGCTGGGTCCATCACAAAGAACATGTCTGCTCAAAGCTAAGATCAATAATGAGTAAACTAAAAATTCTTAAATGTAAATTACCCTATGCGACATTACGTCTGTTGTACATACATGGCCCTAGCTGATTCTGTCATTAGTTACGGTCTCAGTAGCTATGGCAGGTCGACTAAAACTAACTTACAAGATGTATATAACTTACAGATAAGGATTTTAAAAATAATAGTACTTAGGAAAATTAAGGAAGAATGCGAAGGTGATTACAAACAGCTTTTTAAATACTGTAAGGTCATGAGTGTATTTGAAAAAGTTAAGTTTTCGGTCCTATCTGAAATTAATTGTCCAACAACATTAAATGAAAAAATTAGAAGTGCTGGTCTGAGAAGCTTAGACAACAAACATATGTTCATAATGCCTAAAGTTAATAATAAGTTTGGTATGCGAATGGATGAATATCTATTACCTACATATGTTAATGAGCTACCACTGGAACTACAAGACTTGTACCTTAAGAATAGCAATTATTATAATACATTAAAAAAACATTATTATAGCACCTAGCACCTACCTATGTACTTTCTGTGTAAACTGTAATAGCTGTAACTAGCGACTCTTCAGTACCCAGATAAACCTGATGGGTTTTCGTGGTACGGAATTTAGTTTCAAAATATGTAATTTCTTGATAGTACAATAAATTAAAAAAAAAAAAAAGCTAGGTATATTATATTTTATTGTACCTTTATTTTTATACAATCTATTAATGACGTTGAATCATCTTTTGAAATGAAAAATATATTTTTTTACACCTGTGTCCTGTATAATAATATAAACTTCAGTACCTACGTGTACTGAATCATAAACAATTTCAAACAACTTAATTATAAAAGGTAGCCCAAATGTTAGGTTAGGCCAACTCACGTCAGGAAAACGCGCCAAACTCCAAACACAATTTCTATCCTCGCGGCGTCCGTCAAAAATGCCATGTTCAAAATTTGAAAATTTGAACCGTGGGCATCGTGGATGACTTCAGCTAATCTAAATCTAAAAAATAAATTTGATTAAATAATATTTTTCTACATCGTAAGTTGGAAAACTCTACTAATTCGTAAAACCCATTTTAGGTTAATCTTTTTACTAAGCTATCAGAGAGACTACATACTTAATAACAAAACAGCTAATTGAGGAAATCAGTCTAGGTATACCTCATTTACCTACAAAATTAAAACAGTACGAGAGTGGACTACAAAAGCCTTACGTTATCGAGTACCACGAAGGGACCCAAATTTCAGCATTGCAACATCGCAGCTTTCAGGAAACAAGCCAACAAATATCATAAAGGCTGGCAGCGCACCTGTGACCCCCCTGGTGTAGCGGGTGTCCATGGGCGACGGTGAACAATTACAATCAGGTGACCCGTCTGCTCGTCTGCCTCCATTACATATTTAGTTTTATAAATAAGAATTGTGGTGGTTTTGTGTAGTTATTTTTAATTTATGTAAATGAGTTCAGTTGGGTTAATGCAATATAATTTGTAAATAATATCATAAAATTACAACCGAATTACCTATACGTCAATATTTATTTGACCGTCTTTCAAAGAGCTGGTCCAGGGTAGGCCGTTAAAAAGGCTATTGCGATAATATACCTACAGACCTAAGCATCTACTACAAAAAATGTAGGTAGAGTCCAGCAAATAGGCTAAAAACCCACATACTTATCAAAATTTCTAAGGTAAAGCCAAAGTTATGTACAAAGTTTTAGCGCGGGAAACTCAATCAAAACGGACATGGCTGCTCGGGGCAGCTGCCAGTCGTTCGTTCAAAAATTTTAGAATTTATTGTTTTACTTTTTTAGAAGGCACCGGCCAGTGTTCAGGCCAAAACTAGCCTTTGTGTGCCTTTGTAGCCTGTCCGTCACAAACTCTTTGGTCCGTCACGCTTGTTCTACTTTTTCAGCTAGACTTGTGCGTGTTTTTTTTTGGACCTGATGGTAACTGGTCTTCACCGCCCATAACACCCACTGTACTTTGTGCATGTTTAATTTTTCACGTGTTTGCGGCCAGGAAAGTGAGTAATTTCTGACCGCTTTTATGTACCATAATAGACTTAATTCATAATGTTTATGATTATATGGGTAACCAGGTAAAGCCCCAAAAGAAAAAGGAAGCCTCAGAGAGAAGACACGAGAAAAAGTACCAAAGAGGAAAAATCCAAGAGGTACATACATGTAGAGGGTACCATTTTTTCCGTTCTTTCTTTTCTCATAGGAAATTCATGATATCAACTAAACAAAATAATATTACAAATTAAGAATAATTTCAAAAAGTCTCAAAGATTTTATGTACCGGAAAAATTGTAATTAACACTTTAAAAACCAGTTTCTGAACGAAATTGTCATCAGAAACGATTTGTATGAATTAACTGATTTAAAAAACTTAGTCTTGCGTAAAAACACTTTCAATTACAGTTATTCATGGTCTGCAAACGATAAAGAATGAATTTTTTACTAAAAATCATTAATAAAAATCTTTTTTAACTTCACAACATCAATAAATTACGTGACAATTGAATTCGCGCGCTTTTTGCTGTCAAATTAGTCCGCCGTTTTAACAATGGTTACCTTTTGTTCTTTTTTTGGAGTACATTCGTGCGTTTTTGGGTTTTTTAGGGTACCGCGAACTCTCGACTATTAGGTCGGTTTATTTTTAAAGAATGCATTGTAATTTTATTTTAATGTATCCTTATAAAATTAAAATTTCCTTTATAATTAATAATAAAAAACCGTGACTAAATGTTGCACTTAATGTAAGGGTACCGCGGCATTGAACCCTCGACTTTTAGGTTACTTCATTACTTGTATGTTTATTTCTAAAATTAAAATTGCCAAAAATAATAATAATAAAAAACCTTATTGTATTGTGCACTTAAGAGGTGACACGGTGAGGTGAAGATCACAGTTTTCGATTTTTTTTTTTGCAAGATTTTATTTTATTTTTGTTACTTAGGAATAATAAACTTATTTTGCGAGTGTTTGTCTATAGACTGTATTCGCACCTTAAAAATGCTACTGAACCCACAAAAAATCAACTCGCGCGTAACCGTACATCTTTTTAATACGAAGGGGTGACGAAGGCAATGTTTATATGGGGTCGGATGATTCTTTTTTTTATTTTTTAATAGCTAAGTATCTATTTGAAGCTTACGCGTGTGGTCCCTGCAATGTTGGCCATTTGGATTTATTCTTTACCTCGGGATTATCTCAAACGGAATGTTTTTAGCTTTTGTTATACTTTTTGTAAGTTTTTGCAGGTGTTGGCGTGAGAAATTGTTTTTTTATTTTTTTTGGGTGTTTTGTTTAAGACGTTACATACAGAGAGACAGACGTTAGAATTCAGCCGTGCGTTTAGGTCAGGACAGTTTGGTTTTTAAACATTTTGGAGTCTAAGTAACATCCTACTATTAAACGAGCAATATTTGTATATATATACTGTATCTATATCTGTGATTGGAAATAAGTGGCTATGGCTTTAAGGGGTGATAGTATGGGACAATTCCAGTCGAAATTACTACGAGACCTACTGTCCTAAAGTTAACCCTTTCCAAGTTATTCATACTTATTATTCTTCATACTTATTTTTTGTTTTTGTTAATTTTAGGACAGTAGGTCTCATAGTAATTTCGACTGGAATTGTCCCATACTATCACCCCTTAAAGCCATAGCCACTAATTTCCAATCACCGTGTATATTTGTTATCGGTTTCTCGAAAACGGCTCTAACGATTTCGATGAAATTTTGTATACAGGGGTTTTTGGGGGCAAAAAATCGATCTAGGTAGGTCTCATGTTTGGGAAAATTCGTTTTCACCGTCTTTTTTAATATTTCTTAGCGCATTTTAGTGCGTTTAATAAACTTACAGCGCCATCTGTTGTTGAGTAGCATAGCTTGCTCAACCGATGATATTTTAATCATACACAGCATAGCTCGGTCGCCCAGGTACTATGTATATATATTTGTAATAGGTTTCTCGAAAACGGCTCTAACGATTTCGATGAAATTTTGTATACAGGGGTTTTTGGGGGCAAAAAATCGATCTAGCTAGGTCTCATGTCTGGGAAAATTCGTTTTCACCGTTTTTTTAATATTTCTTAGCACATTTTAGTGCGTTTAATAAACTTACAGCGCCATCTGTTGTTGAGTAGCATAGCTTGCTCAACCGATGATATTTTAATCATACAGAGCATAGCTCGGTCGCCCAGGTACTACTAAAATTATGATCACTATTTCTGTAGGACCCTATATGATGAAATTGAAAGGAAAACTATGACAGCTAAGAAGGCTAATATAAATAAATAATAAAAAATTGCGACAGCAATCAGGCGCTAGGTCCTCATGATACTGAACAACTTTCCCCAAGGAACATAAGTCGAAATACGAAAATCAAGTTTTGACCTGCCTTAAAAACTGCATCAACTGATGGCACATTTTGTATGGGAGGTCAAATTTGATTTTTCGTATGTCGACCTATGTTCCTTGGGAAAAGTTGTTCAGTATCATGAGTACCTACATGCATATCTTTTGCTATCAAGAACTAATTAAAAGTCACCCTATATGTTTTGAACGTTATGAAATACTCAATCAAAACCTGCTTTGCGATAAAAAACCGTAAAAAAACTACGGAACCCATTAATGCATGTGGCCCGACACGCACTTGACCTGTTTCTGAATTATCCAAATCGGACATTCCATTCAATAGATATTTAAAAATGACAATATAAAATATAAACCCCCAAAACTAAGTGCCACCCGTGCGAAGCCGGGGCCGCCGCTAGTGATGAAGTAAATCATTAATTTATTTACCTTGTCCTACACATTATCCAACTGCAAACAATGTATCGAAGTTGTTGACGTAACATAGCCCTGACAAACAATTTGCGAAGTGACCCCTTAGTTTGCCCACCACTTCGCTAAGTGTCATCTTTCTACAGCGGCAGGTCAATTTCAGATTCAGATAATTTTATTCAATTTAGATTCGTTACAGAATACTTATTGAATGTCATGCAGAATACAATGCAAATAGAGCGAGTCTCCACCGTTTCGGACCGTGCTATGGCAGCGTAAAAGAAACGGTAAGAAATCACTGCAGCACGGCGTACGACAAGAGTCGGCTTTTTACAATGTGTTTCTCTCGCGAGCACCTTATCATTGATATAGTCATCTAATCCATAGTAAGTTTTTTATAACGTTTGCTTTACACGTTCTTTGAAGTAGTAACTTTTTTTACATCATCAATTTATCATCATAACGTCCCATAAATATTCCAGTGTAGAGAGCCAATTCTTGAATAGGTATTATTGGGTGATAGAATATCATTTTTGGGACCAAAAATTAAAGAGCCTGTTAAAAACTTAAAATACATGATAATTACATACATGAAATACACGTGAAAATTAACAATAAAACCTTACATTGAACGAATAATAATTTAATAATAATAATTTTGAAAGGACCGGTCAAGTGGCAGTCGGACTCAGAACCCTTCTGAATTTCTGATATACTTATAGTATTTTTAGAAGCAACAAATTATATTTTTAGGTCGCCGCTCGTACTATAAGTAACTTAAAGGCTTCTGTAATTTTTAAAAAACTTGTTGTATTTGTGGTGTAATATTTATATAAACCTCTATTGACTATAATTAATTCAGATTTTTAGGGTTCCGATACCAAAATGGTAAAAAAAGGGACCCTTATGGTGCCGCTTTGTCTGACTGTCCGTCTGTCTGTCTGTCACACCAGTATATCTCAGCAACCACTCATGCTATCGACTTGAAATTTAAAATAGTTTTAAAATATGGTTGTCCAACTTAATTGCACGTAAAAGAATGAAGAAAAAATTATGATTATTGATGTAGTATGTATTGGCCCAAATAGGGGGGGGCAAAATTTCAAATTGTCGGTACCAGGTTGAGTGGGGTATCATATGAAAGGTACTTGTACATTCTAAAATATATTTTTGTATTTTTTTACAACTCTTTGTTTTTAAGTTAAGATAAAAAATGTAAAAAAGAAATACCGTTTTTCCCCCTTATCTCCGAAGTTTGTGAATGCAAAAATCTGAATTAATTACAGTCGATAGAAGTTTATATAAATACTAGCTGTTGCCCGCGGCTTCGCTCGCGTGGATTTCGTATTTATGTTGTTACCGGTTTTCCGAAGCAATGATATATTTTCCCGTCATTTCGGGGTAATTTTAAACTAAGGAAAAACAGGACTAACCCGGCTGCGCAAATCAATGAGTATAATTCAAGATCCAGCTGAATTTTATATAATATACAGACGTTACTCATAAATTACTCAGAACAGAGGAACTTAGCAGCAGTATCCTAACAAATGTAAAGAGAGAGATGAGAGACACCGTTATGTAATATTTCAAAACAGAGCCAATTCGCAGAAGTAATTGAGAAAAACTAAAACCCTCTCCCTCTCTCCCCTTCCTCTCCCCCACCCTCTGTCTCTCCCCCTCCCCCTGTCTCTCCCCCTCCCCCTCCTCCCTCTCACCCTGCCCCTCCCTCTCCCCCTCCCTCTCCCTTTTCATCACCCCCTCCCCCTCCCTCACTCCCTCCCTCTCCCCCTTCCCCTCCTTCTCTCTCTCCCTCTACCTGTACCTGTACCCCTCTACCTCTCTACCTCTCGACCTCTCTACGTCTCTACGTCTCTACATCTCTAACTCTCTACCTCTCTACCTCTCTACCTCTCTACCTCTGTACCTCTCTACCCCTCTACCTCTCTACCTCTCGACCTCTCTACGTCTCTACGTCTCTACGTCTCTACGTCTCTACCTCTCTATCTCTCTACCTCTCTACCTCTCTACCTCTCTACCTCTCTACCTCTCTACCTCTCTACCTCTCTACCTCTCTACCTCTCTACCTCTCTACCTCTCTACCTCTCTACCTCTCTACCTCTCTACCTCTCTACCTCTCTACCTCTCTACCTCTCTACCTCTCTACCTCTCTACCTCTCTACCTCTCTACCTCTCTACCTCTCTACCTCTCTACCTCTCTACCTCTCTACCTCTCTACCTCTCTACCTCTCTACCTCTCTACCTCTCTACCTCTCTACCACTCTACCTCTCTACCACTCTACCTCTCTACCTCTCTACCTCTACCTCTACCTGTCCCTATCCCTACCCCTTACGCCAATTTAACCGCTGTCCCTAACATAGAAATGACACCCATATTTATTTTTAGACATTTCAAACCTATCGCACCCCAACCCCATCCCCAGGGGACGATGGTATTTCACATCCACCACGTTGGATTTCAAAGTTGTTGTAGCTTTCGTAATCAGCGACCCGATAAACCATACAAACGACACCCATATTGATTTTTAGACATTTCAAACCTATCGCACCCCAACTCCATCCCCAGGGGGATGATGGTATTTCACGTCCACCACGTTGGATTTCTTAATTGTTGTAGTTTTCGTAATCAGCGACCCGATAAACCATACAAACGACACCCATATTGATTTTTAGACATTTCAAACCTATCGCACCCCAACTCCATCCCCAGGGGGATGATGGTATTTCACGTCCACCACGTTGGATTTCAAAATTGTTGTAGTTTTCGTAATCAGCGACCCGATAAACCATACAAACCACACCCATATTGATTTTTAGACATTTCAAACCTATCGCACCCCAACTCCATCCCCAGGGGGATGATGGTATTTCACGTCCACCACGTTGGATTTCTTAATTGTTGTAGTTTTCGTAATCAGCGACCCGATAAACCATACAAACGACACCCATATTGATTTTTAGACATTTCAAACCTATCGCACCCCAACTCCATCCCCAGGGGGATGATGGTATTTCACGTCCACCACGTCGGATTTCAAAATTGTTGTAGTTTTCGTAATCAGCGACCCGATAAACCATACAAACGACACCCATATTGATTTTTAGACATTTCAAACCTATCGCACCCCAACTCCATCCCCAGGGGGATGATGGTATTTCACGTCCACCACGTTGGATTACAAAATTGTTGTAGTTTTCGTAATCAGCGACCCGATAAACCATACAAACGACACCCATATTGATTTTTAGACATTTCAAACCTATCGCACCCCAACTTCATCCCCAGGGGGATGATGTTATTTCACGTCCACCACGTTTGATTTCAAAATTGTTGTAGTTTTCGTAATCAGCGACCCGATAAACCATACAAACGATACCCATATTGGTTTTTAGTCTTTGTCACCCCATTTCCCTTTTTTAGGGGTTGAATTTGGGGTGGAATTTCAATAACAGTGATGAACGTTGCATAGAATTACATCATTAATGCCTAAATAATAAATTATGTGGATTTTACTTTAAGAATAAAGAATTTTCAACTTCATCCCCCCTTTTCACCCTTAAGGGTGTCGAATTTTCAAAAACCTTGAGACACGTAATTATTAATTTTTAGTCGTCAGCCTAAATACAAATTTTGAAGATCCTAACTTCAAAATTGACGGACTTTCATACAAACTTTTATCCCCTATTTTACCCCCTTAGGGGTGGAATTTTGTAAAACCCTTTCTTAGTGCACCCCTAGGCCTCATAAGGAACCTACATGCCAAATTTGGAATCTCTAGACCCAGTGGTTTGGGCTGTGCGTTGATATGTCAGTCAGTCAGTCAGTCAGTCACCTTCTTCTTTTATATATATAGATTACAGCAAAAATAAAAAGATCTTTCTAAGTTAAACTGTTTTTTAGAAGTATGCAAAAAACCTTTACAAACAAATTTAGTTTTGCGGTCCTAAAATTGGACTTTATTGCTTCCAAAAATACTAAAGATATATCGAAACCCTCGGCGCGCGAGTCCAACTCGCACTTGACCGGTTTTTTGCATTGTAAACAAGGGATGGGATTTTTTGTCATTTTTCATCATAACTAAACTAACGCGGAGGGCAATGACCCGGACGGGGCACCGCACTATCACCGAGCCAGCGCGCGAGTATCAATGGATAAGGTAGGTAGGGGAGAGGGGGGCAGCATTGGACATTTTTGTTTTTTAAAGTGATAACTCAAAAGTTGGTCTAGTTAGAGGTTTTTGGTCTCTTTGGTTGATTACCTACCTTATTAAGGAACATTATGACTATATATCCACAAAAATTATGCCTAAGAATAAGATGGGATTCTCTTAATAGTAACAGGAGGGAAATGTTCAAAACTGCCCCCGTCGGGGGTTAGATTTGAACAGACTTGGGGCACTTTTGAATAATTGATTTTACGGAGAAATAAAATACGATATGATAATCTGTTTTATTTTTTTATCAGGCCTGGGATACTACTAGAAATAACAAATATTAATCAACATCACTTTTTTAATGTAACAGCGATTTTCAAGAAAAAATAAACTCAAGTGAACTAATTACTGGGGCACTTTTGAACAAACGAATTTCAAGGGATAGCTGATAAGTTAGGGCCTTCAGTAACCACCTTACCAGCAAACTAGCACCGCCTTGCCTCGCTACTAAGTTAATGAAAAAACGGACTTTAAGCTTTGTGACACACTAATAGTGGTCAACGTGGAGACCCCGCGCCGTATAATCTTCTTGTTCAAAACTACCCCACCTTTTTTGTTCAAAACTACCCCAACAGTACTTTGGAAAATAACAGTCACTCTTTTCCAACAAGACAGACAAAAATGCTGTCTTTTCGTATATAACTGCTTTTGTAATGGATTATCCCGTCAAATTTATCGAATATTAATTACCACCGCATCCAAACGTTGTCTTGAAATCCTTACAAGTAATTACAAAAATATTTACTTTTTGTTATCGAATAAAAATAATGCCACTCACCCGTTAACGTTTAGTTATAGACAATAAATGACAACTGACAGCGACGTGGGCCAGTGTTGCTAATATAAAATATATATTTCTACTAAAGCTGCTTACAAATTAACTTCGTGAGCGCCTTTGTTCAAAGCTACCTCCGTTCAAAGCTGCCCCCCTCTCCCCTACATAACTTAAACTCTTTTTTTTTGTGTATGACTTTTCCCTTCATTCTTTAAAGGGCTTAGGACCGTCAAAATGCAATACCTAATAAATGATAAAAAAATCATTTAATTGATGAAAAAAATTAAGTTCGATTTTTACTATATTTTTTTTTGTGTTCCTTTATCGTGACTTAAACAATAAACACCCCTTAAGCTATGGCACGAAATTAAATTAACAGCCTGTATATTCTTTGATTACGGTAACCAACTCCCGCGCATAGCCCAGTAATAAGTAAGTAAGTAGGTGGTACGGTCAACCGCTTGTCGGTAGAAACTTTTTCGAAACTTTTTCAACTCTATTATCACGCAATAAGGTCCAAAAGTATTTCTACTGATGTGCGGCCTTGTGTACCTACTGTAATTTTTGACTTTGGTAGAGGAATATTTTACTTGAAAAATATTATTCCTCTCCTCGTGGTCACGTGATCGATCCATTTTTGGGCAGTCGACAAAAAAAATTCTTCTTAAAAGTTGCTTCTTACACACGGCCGCACGTTGGCGGAAACACTTTGACCTTGAGCGGGTCTCTGGTTTCGAGCGTTTGTAGCGTAGCGCTGGTTCAGCTTATACTGGTTTTGTTCCTACGTGCTTGCTGCCGTGTGTACAGCAGTAGAATCTAAAAGCCCTGATACACGGTCGCCAACCAAGCCCCGACAGAGGTGACCTTGGTCGGTTCCGACCATGTAGTTCGCAGTTTACAACCAATTCTCCATACAACCCGAATGGTTGCCAACCAAGGTCACCTCTGTCGGGACCCATGTTGCCGACCGTGTATTAGGCACTTAAGGAAAATTCACGCTGAATTATACACCCTGTATAAATGAACAAGGGCTTCCTGTAACACCTTGTATTGCACGTAGACATGCGAATCAGTATCGAATGTTCACAAATTGTGGAAACAGAATACCATAAGTGCTGCCGCAGGGACGTACTACGAATATAAATTTAAAAACTGGACTCGTTACACAAAACCTTTCTATACTTTTTTTTATTTTTTTTTGAGGTAATCCGCCGTAATTGTGTTTCAATGTCTAGTAGGCCAATGTCCAGCAGTGGACGTCTTTCTGATGATATGATGATGTGTTTTAATCGAAACCTAATTATGGTTCGATCGAAAGATACAGGTCCTAAAGGTCGTAAAGTCAGGTATCGTATGCTCGTAATAGGGTCCCGTTAGCATTGACACCCTTTGGGTACGGAACCCTAAAATAAATTTAACTTGAGTCTATGTAAGTCGCGAGAGAATACACAGAAAAAAATGATCTCTTAAAACAAGAACGCAATATGTCTCAACTGATATTGCTTGATTATAAAGTTAAGTCTCTTAGAGTAAAATGATCACTCTAACGTATTAAAAATGCCGAAATCTTAAAATTCAAGAGAGAATTTCTTCGAATAAGAGTTCTGTTACTAGGTTTGAAATTGATGTTTTGAATTAAAACCATTTATTTTTTACATCAACAATGAAAAAATTTTAAAGGAAGTAAAATATTAATCGATTGAAAACATAAATCGTTTCGCCTAAGAATTATGAAAAATATTAGATGAAGATTTAGGACAATATTGATGCAAATAATATGTTGATTGGTATAAGATAGTTGCTGTTTCGCTCAAGAAATTGTTAGGTAAGCAATGAAGAGTTAAGACTATATTAAGGCAAATAACATTTTGCTTAGTATAAGATGGTTGTTGTTTTGCTCAAGACCTAGTTAGATATGCAATGAAGAGTTAAGGCGATATTAAGTCAAATAATTGTTGCTGGGTACAAGATACTGTGTCAAAGACGGAACAGTATCAAAATTTCGATGACTTTGCTAATCAAGCCTGTGGTCTAATGGTCAGAGCGAAGGACTACGATACCGATGGACGCGGGTTCGAATCCAGCTACCCCCAGGACTTTTGGTAAATTATAATAGTTGATATGATATAATAGTTAATGATAACATTAATAAATAATAGAAATGGAAACAAAAGTAGAAAGAAGAATAGTTGAAAAATAAAAAGGTCTAATATCAAAAATGCTGGCAGAGAGCAGAAGAAGAAGAGGAATAAAAAGAAAAAAAACCGGTCAAGTGCGAGTCGGACTCGCGCGCCGAGGGTTCCGATATACCTATAGTATTTTTGGAAGCAATAAAGTCCATTTTCAGGACCGCAAAACTAAATTTGTAAAGGTTTTTTGCAGATTTCTGAAAAACTGTGCAACTTAGAAAGATCGTTTTATTTTTGCTGTAAAGTTTACATAAACCTCTGTCAACTGTAATTAATTCAGATTTTCCCTTACTCAAACTTCGGAGATAAGGGGGGGGAATGGTATTTTTTTTGACATTTTTCATTATAACTTGAAAACTAAGAAACTTAAAAAAATACAAAAATATATTTTAAAATGTACAAGTAAAGCCCTTTCATATGATACCCCACTCGACCTAGTAGCGACAATTTGAAATTTGGCCCCCCCTATTTTGGCCCCCTTTACATTAATAATCATACTTTTTTCAAAAAATTTTCATGTGCAATTAAGTTGGGCAACTATATTCTAAAACTATTCCAAATTTCAGCTCGATAGCGTAAGTGGTTGCTGAGATATAGAGGTGTGACAGACAGACGGACAGACAGACAGAGCGGCACCATAAGGGTTCTTTTTTTTTACCATTTTGGTATCGGAACCCTAAAAACGAGAGATAAAAAAGTGCTTTTTTTTAAAAGAGCCTTTATTTTAGTTTTTATTTTTGAAGAGCTTTAAATTTTTCAACAAAATTAGTTTCGCTCTTAGGGTGACACATTTAGCTTTTTGAAAAAAGAGCTTTAAAATTTTTATTTAAATTAGTTTCATTCTTGGTTCTTGGTGTGGGTTTTTGTTGTGATAGCTTTTAGTTTTTACAATAAGATGACAGTTGAAAATTGATATAAGAAATTTTGTTCTTGGTCGGAGAACTATACGACAAAACCTTTTATTTCTCAATCTAAGACGTTTTCGAGTTTCCTTATATCGAAAACCCAAAAGATTTTAACTTAAATAATATTATTTGGTTCAAGATATCTTTTTTTTCTGTGTAGGCTTCTTCTGGGCAAACTCGAGTAGAAGCACTTCTATCACTAATAGGTTGTGATTTTTTTTTATTGTCGTTTTTAGGGTTCCGATACCAAAATGGTAAAAAAAAGGAACCCTTATGGTGCCGCTCTGTCTGTCCGTCTGTCTGTCACACCTCTATATCTCAGCAACCACTTACGCTATCGAGCTGAAATTTGGAATAGTTTTAGAATATAGTTGCCCAACTTAATTGCACATGAAAATTTTTTGAAAAAAGTATGATTATTAATGTAAAGGGGGCCAAAATAGGGGGGGCCAAATTTCAAATTGTCGCTACTAGGTCGAGTGGGGTATCATATGAAAGGGCTTTACTTGTACATTTTAAAATATATTTTTGTATTTTTTTAAGTTTCTTAGTTTTCAAGTTATGATGAAAAATGTCAAAAAAAATACCATTCCCCCCCCCTTATCTCCGAAGTTTGAGTAAGGGAAAATCTGAATTAATTACAGTTGACAGAGGTTTATGTAAACTTTACAGCAAAAATAAAACGATCTTTCTAAGTTGCACAGTTTTTCAGAAATCTGCAAAAAACCTTTACAAACAAATTTAGTTTTGCGGTCCTGAAAATGGACTTTATTGCTTCCAAAAATACTATAGGTATATCGGAACCCTCGGCGCGCGAGTCCGACTCGCACTTGACCGGTTTTTTTTTTTTTGGTGATCACGGAATTTGATTTTTCTTCAAATACCATAACAGTGATTTATTGAAATGGATAGGTACTTGCTCGTGACTGGCTATTATAAAAAAAATATTTGTCTGCATCACCAGAGGTCATTGAACCCTCCAAGCGCTTCACTTCTATTTTAGTTAAAACTACTTTTTTAAGAAAAAGTATTTATTTATTTAACAATTTTTTACACAATATATTAGTGATTTAGAATCACCCCTTAAAATGGTTATCGTACTTTTTTTACACCCTGTATGTTGTCTACACAGGCCAAACCATAAAGACACGACCAAAACACAGTTCCTTAAAGTAAAAAAAAAAAATATTTTCATAAACCCGAGGCCTGAGTCCGCCCCTGTGTGATAGTGTTTACACACCACTACATGTCATGTTTGTACTCGTTATTGATGAGGACAGAGAGGTAACTACATGGGGAATATTGTCTTGCTGGAAGTGGTTTAAATGAAAATGGGTACACACGTAAATAAATTGTACACAGGACACGTAAATTGTAACACTACCCATACATATACGAATAAGAATAAATAAAATGTTATGTTATGATATGATTTTTGAAGTGAAAACTTCTTTAGCGGCGCTTGGCACCTTTTTAGATGGGTAAAAAATGTTAAACTCACGTCAGATGTCGCGTCAGACGTCGCGTCAGATGTTTAAGTTTTGAAGTGAAAACTTCTTTAGCGGCGCGTCAGATCTGACGAAGATTGTCTACATGTAATATAAATTGTCATGTTTGTCTACGATAGCGCAATAAATGAATATTGTATGTACTTTTATACTGATAAATAAAACAATTCGTGCGAAATTATTCCCTAACCATTCCAAAATATTCAAAAATGCACAACGTTGATGTTTAAGACATATCATATCGGCCCACCTTGCGTATGCCTTGCATTTTATGTTTTGAAATACCCTAGCTAAAATAAATGTTAGATTTCTCAAAAAGTTTTAATGCAAGCCAAAGAGTTGGCAAATGAGCCAGCTACAATATTGCATCATTAGTGCATAAAACATTTTGCTCATCTATGCAATATACAGCTTGATTTTTTATTCACCAGAAAAAAAAATAAGTGATGATTCTGCCCATAAAACTGAACAACTTTTCCCAAGGAACATAGGTCGAGATACGAAAAACCAAATTTGACGTCCCATACAAAATGCGCTATCAGCTGATGCAGTTTCTATGGGAGGTCAAACATTGATTTTCGCATTTCGACCTATGTTCCTTGGGAAAAGTTGTTCAGTTTCATGGGCAGAATCATCCCTTAATTTTTTTCTGTGAATAAAAAAACACGCTGTATTATTTATAGGGTCCATTAATAACTCAGGATGCTAATTAAGTGCCTAAGTGGGCCGGTAGATGTGTCTGGAAGTGTAGGTATTTACCATTTACTTATATATAAGTACTAGCCCATCGGCACGTTACAATGTCCCCTATTCGTTGGTCCGAAATCTGACGTTTAGGACCAACAAACGTCAGTCGTTGTCAGTCATATTGTCAACATTGGATGCAAATAAACTTACCAACAAAATGGAATGTTCTTAGTTGAAGAAACAATATACACTTGTTATTATTATTTCTTATTATTGTTTTTGACTATAATCCAATTAATGAAACTGAAAAACCAGGCCTAAATCACATATAAACAGTAAAAAGTTTGTTTTGTTTTTTCCCGCCATATTATTTCCGTTCCGTGTATTTAGCACCGACCGAAGTACTACACAGCGTAGTTCACGCGATTTTTCACAGATGGCGCTATTTTTTCTTGTATGGGGAAATTTTGAACCGCTTGTTCCCAAGACCCTATCTTGACTATATAAATCTATGACCTAAAATTAAACTTATAATGCACAAATTATAGGTCATGAAAAAACATCAGGCAAATTACGAAAGCTTTTAATTATTAATCGAATCCTAATTTTGTGCCATCATCACCAAAACTTATTAATTGAGCAAAATAAAAGCTACCCCAGCGGAAATGGCATTTTTGTTATAATATTAACGTGTTTATTGTTGTAACTTTCTTCTTGTCTTTACCTATGAACTGGCCGTTTTGTATTGCGAATTTTAGGTAAACAAAATGTTCAGTATTAACGTATTTGCATTTGTTTTTTAGGAATTAAAAATCCTATTTTTTTATTTTTTTTAAGCATGTATGGGAAGACATTAAGCTTACAGAAGCTTAAATTTAATTTTCGAAAAATATTATCTGTAAAAAAATATAACAAATCTAATGATGAAATCGGACGACATTTAAGACGAACAATTTCGGACCTACAATTTAATATATCAAACTAAAAATAAAAACTTTATTTAGAATTATAGGAATTAAGATCTCATTAATCTGTTAGAAAATTTCGGCAATTTCATAGGTAAAGACAGGTAGGTATTTATATTTTTACATTTATTAAAAAATTACACAGTTTTTCTGGTAAACATGCCAATTCGTTAAAAAATAAAATTACGTTTACCTACGGTTAATTACCACTTCCTTTTTAGAAAAAAAAAATCATAATCCAGTCGCTTAACGTCTTATATCGCCTTTACAATACAATACAATATTCTTTATTGCACACGAAATTTTGTGAAAAGTACAATATTAGAAATAGGTGTATATTAGAAATAGGTGCCTTTACGTATAAGACGCTCCCAATTTTTTTGATACGATTGATTTGATAGGTGAAATTGTAAGGCGTGTCTACGTTAAACAGCTAATCGGCCGCACTATCATGCCTATTTTCCCGTATTAAAAAAATAATTTTAGCCATAACAATTTTATTTTAAGAATTCTTGATTTTCGATTAACGATACCGCAATATTTATTTACACGATTCACACTAATCTTTCACTAACTGGGTACGACTTACACTGAAGATTCACAACACAGCAGACTTTTGACCAACAATAACAACTTCTATACAGGGATCCCTCCAGAAATACAACAAAAACGTCATAGAACGAATTTGTGCTGAAAATTGTTCGGGCTATTTTTTCCATAAGGTATTTTCTTAGAATAAATTGATATCTGGATGTTAAAATTGAATTAATGTCATAGTTTACACCTTTACCTACCAACCTAGTAGTAACATTTAGTTTAATTATTAGAAACAAAAGGGCCAAATGAATTCGGGCTATTTACTCCGTCGAAAAAACCGTAGTACGGAATGGGACCCCATGCTCCGCTCTCGCCTGTAAGCTATGCGGTTGGCAAATGCTGTTGTTGGTAACTGCAGTATATAAGTATTCATAAGCCTTTAGTTGCCTCTTGCGACACCCACGGGTAGAGATGGGTCGTAGTGTAGGCAACGAAGCAGTTGACCCCAACATAAATTTCTCAGGCAGATTTTATTTGACAGGATGATAAAGAATCATGAATTAAATGTAAATTCAAAATATCCAAAAATATTTTAACAAAAAAAAAAATTTCATACATTTTTTGTAATTTTTGTATGGAAAAATTAAAAGTACCGATTTTATTTGGATTTTTTTATAGAAGGTTTGTCTCATGTAGTGTAATACCCCAGCAAAGTTTCATCGACTGAGGATTTAATGCGGGGGTCTTCATACAACGATCCGCTTCGTTGCCTTGACTATCGGTACTATTCTTTGCCGGCACCACACGGACAAATTCCATATTCAAATCTATTCAGTTCCATATTTAATCTATATTCCTAATAGATTCATATTATTCTATACATTTCAGTATTGTTTATTTTTATTAGTTAATATGACATTTTACATATTTTGACATAGAATGTTTTTAATAATATGCATTGTATTTGAAATTTATCGACTTGTTTGTATTTTGTTTGATTAAATTTTATTTTCATGTTTTTGACGATCATAATATCAGTGACGTCTGAACGCGTTAGCGTATATATTCTTTGTCTGAACAATTCATGTAATTGTAATAAAATTTAATTAAAATGTGGTAATATAAAATATTACACGTATGTACATGATAAAACGACTCTACATAATCTTTGGTCTAAGCCTCAAGCCCTCGGCTCAAGCCGTATTTTCTTTTTTTTTTTCGTTGTTTTGTCAAAGCCAATAGTCGGTACCTATATAACAAGCAAAGGGGCTTGTCTTTTGCAGGTTTACATCAATTTAAAATAGCTAAACGCATTTAAGCCACTATCAACCTCATGCATACGAAATACTTCAAATGTACGTAAATAAAACGCAAAGAATTATTTAAACCTTGCCTCTAGGGGTACAGGGACGTATTTAGGCATTGTGCCATGATTGCGCCCCTTGATTTATTATCGGTTTATAAACTGTAGTTTGTTAATTATTTATTACAATTTGTTATTTATTTGTTTGTTAACTTGTCCAAATGGTGCCGGCAAAGATTAGTACAAACCCGTGGGTGTCGTGAGTGGCGACTAAGGGATTATGAACCGGAGGATGGGCAGCAGCATCTTTCTGTGTATCCTACCATCTTACATACTGCGGTTACCAACAACAGTGGTCGCAACGCTTACAAGTATAATGAGTATGGTAAATTCCCTTCTAAGTGCCACGCTTTCTTGCTGGAGGTTTGGAGGGAGCTCCCTGTCCTGCAGTGGAAGTTTCACGGTATGTTATTATGACTATTATTACAACCTATGTATAATTATTATTATTATTCAGCTGGAGAATTTAGTATTTGTTACTCAGTGTAGTAAAGTAATATATTTTCAGAGGAAAATTGATCAAAAAAAGAATAAGGTTGGTCGTTAAAATCCCTACTCATACAATTTTTGACCTAATGTTACTAACAAATTTTTAATTTTATTTTCATTTCCATAACCGCACTATTTTTGAATGGGAGAGCCAAAAAAAATTAGTTTTCAACCCAATTTTTTTTTATTGAATAACAATATTTTTAATTTTTAAATACTGATTGATTGTAAATGGACGTTCTAAATAAAGGCCAGGATAAAAGTACCCCAAACAGACGAGAATGTATAAAAGGATTAATAAAAGTATAGGAAGCGAGGGAAGTATGCTAAGATCGTAGCAGGTGCAGGGCTGTGGTCTCTGCTTACCCCACAGGGAAACAGGCGTCATGTATGTTATGTATGTATGTAAATAAACAAGTAATTATTCTTTACTCAACAAGTGTTGGTCAGACAACCAATAATATTTTTTCTTTGTATATAAAAATTAATATCACAGGTTTCTCCTCTTAACGGCAAAGAATATGATTTGTTACTTTATAACTTAATGTTTTGTTAATTTACATAATATTGTTATTTACCTTTAAATAATTTATCAAGGCTTTTTATAAATGTCCTGATAAATTGTAACAATTTACATAATATTATCAATAACCTTTTAAGAATTTATTAAGGCTTTTTATAAATTTATATAAGCCTTGAAAAATTCCTAAAAGGTAAATAATAATATTTTATGTAAATTAACAAAATATTACTTTACAAAGTAACAAATGATAATCACTTTAGCCACTGGGTGAGTTCCAAGAGAGCCCAAATAGCCCTCTACTCTAATACCGCCCCTCACTAAGTTCAGCCCTGTACCAAGCCAGAAGTCACATTACACATCAAAGAGCACTATTTCTCGCACTGGCAACACATGTTAGTGACGTCATCTGCGTCGTCACGTGTGTGCCACGTGACTTGTGTCTGGCAACCATCGATCTCGGGGGTGGCGGATTATTTATTTATTTTGTTTTTGGTTGTAGGATTAGCTGATATTTTTTGATGTGTTTTTTTTTGATGTGATTTTTTTTATAAAATCATCATCATCAACAATTATTATAATTCTAAAAATCTCGAAAATCACCCGGTGACTCTCTGGTCTTGGTTGTACAGTCAAGTGCACATCAAGCTTGACAAATTGGACTTTGTACCGTTCTTATTTCAATAAATAGACGGGCTAGAGTCGCGCTGAGAGCCACGAATAAATAATAAGTCAGGAACTCTAATTCAGAACAAATTCCAAACAAAAAGTGGGCCTACGTGAAACCAAAAGGACGTATATTCAAAATACGAATCAATTGGTTCAAATTCAGAACGAGAGCAGCGATTGGTTCGCGCGCGTGCTGCAATGTCAGCTATTTGAGCCAATAACGCGGTGGAACGACTTCTGAAATACACAACTTTTGTTGGGTAATTTTTTGAGCGCAGTTACAATTCCTGAATTATTATTTATTCGTAGGCTGAGAGCGTTAATCTTGACTTGTCGTTAACTGTACGTATCCAACAATAAAAAAAAAAACGTTCGCAAATAAATAATTTTAACACCTTTAAGGCGTGTTCACACGGGGTGGAAGGTGCGAAAATAAATAAAGGTTTGTGTGTGGCGTGTGACATCGGCTTTATATTTATTGTTTCGTTACGCCCAGCACTGTACACAAAAAAGGGATCTTTTCCAAATTTATTTGTGCACACAACTTTACTTATGACAAATTAGTCTTTTAGTGATTTCAATTATTAAAATCTATAGATTTAAGATTTTTGTCTTTTGCAATGGAACACATTCTATAAATAAAATTGTCAAAATACTCTAAAAATACTATAAGGAAACACGGTCATATTTAGAGCCTTCACCAGCAAAAAAAACCGGTCAAGTGCGAGCCAGACTCACGTGCCTTAGAGAAAGTTGTTTAGTTTCGTTGCCTGAGTACGCCCGTTCCGTTTTCCCAGAAAATCCCCGTATGGTAATTTTCATCGAAATCGTTAGAAAAATACAAATACATTTACAAACAAATAGACAAATATATTTACAAACATTGTATTAATAGTATAAGATACCAAACACCTTGTATACGGGGTGCAAAAGATTTCCCGAAAAAATAGGTTGTATTTTTCTCGCCATCATAAATGATGCTTCGCAATTTCTACAACTATGTACTATTTCTGCTTTCTTTTTTCTATTTTTAGTCTAGACAACGAAGCGTATCGTTGTATGAAGACCCCCGCATTAAATCCTCAGTCGATGAAACTTTGCTGGGGTACTACACTACATGAGACAAACCTTCTGTAAAAAAAAAAAAAAAAAAAATCGGTACTTTAAATTTTTTTGGATATTTGAATTTACATTAAATCTGCCTGAATGTTGGGGTCAACTGCTTCGTTGCCTACACTTCTTGGGAAGTCGAACAAAACCTCGTTTCTTCTATTATACAGCGTGATTTTTCATTCACCAGAAAAAAATTGAGGGATGATTCTGCCCATGAAACTGAACAACTTTTCCCAAGGAAAGGAACATATGTCGAAATACGAAAAACCAAATTTGACCTCCCATACAAAATGCGCTATCAGCTGATGCAGTTTCTATGGGAGGTCAAAAATTGATTTTCGTATTTCGACCTATGTTCCTTGGGAAAAGTTGTTCAGTTTCATGGGCTAGAATCATCCTTTGAAATTTTTTTGGTGAATAAAAAATCACGTTGTATATGTTCGGGACATAGCTGTACCTACACCTTGTATTTTTAAAGTTGTTCAGTTTCATGGGCAGTCCGTGTAGTGCCGGCGAAGAATAGTATCAACCCATCTGTACCCGTGGGAGTCATAAGAGGCGACTAAGGGCTTATGAACCGGAGGATGGGCAGCAGCATCTTTACACACTGCGTTCGCCAGCCGCAACGCTTACAAACGTGGTGACTATGGTAAATCCCCTCCAAAGTACCACGTGTTTTGGCTGGAGTTCTGGAGGGAGCTCCCTGTCCTGCAGTGGACATTTCATGGGATTTTACACCTTACAGTCATCATCATATCGTGTGGGTTGCAAGGTCGATGACCGACCTCACAAACCCTGGTGTCAGAGTTGTTGAGCCGCCAAAGGCCTCTGACATGGCTCATTAACGACTACATCCGTAGATAGTAGTCGGGACCAACGGCTTTACGTGCCTTCCGAAGCACGGAATCATCTAACTTTTCGGGCAATCAGGTGATTCATCCTGCAATGCCCTAACCAAACTGGGGAGGTCGCACAAAGAGATTTTTGTTTGACAGTGTCCCCACTGGGAATCGAACCCAGAACCTCCGGATCGAGAGCCGAACCCTCTAACCACTAGACCACGGAGGCTGCAACCTTACAGTAAGTAGCTACAATAAAAGTTTACGAAATAAAACCACACCAGAATTTTCCATACTTTTTATTTCCACATATATTTTAATTATTTTACACTTAAATTACATAGGTACAGTCGACCGCACGTCAGTGTTAACACTTAGAAATTGAGCGGGTCTCTAGTTTCCAGCGTTAGTATCGCAGCGCTTCTGGTTTAGGTTATATACTAATTTTGTTACCACTTACTTGCTGACGTGCGTACGGTCAACTGCTTGTCGGTAGAAACTTTTTCAACTCTATTACCACGCCATAATGTCCAAGAGTGTTTCTACTGATGTGCGGTCGTGTGTACAGTCAGCAGCATATCTAGCATAACGGGGTATAAGGGACAGTTTTCTGAAAACTGAGAGGGCATGATCTGTCAACGTAACTGAACCACTTTCAGTGAATAAAACTTTCAGGAAATGATGAAAATCGGCCTCTCCATACAAACTGTCCAATCAAGTACGCAATTTTGTATGAAGACGCCGATTTTTTTTTAGACGTCGATCATGCCCTTTCAGTTTTCAGAAACCTGTTTCTTACACTCTGCATATATATTTTTTTTATTTGTATAGATCTACATCACAGAGTTTTAAAATAAAAATCGCTTCTATTAGAATAAAATAAGTGACATCCGTTAAGCTTGATGTGCTATCGTTTGTACACCAAAGAGGTAACATTAAAGTAATTTTAAGTTGAGGATGTCGATGTCGCAGACAAATTTAATAATTTGTTGTTTTACATTATGCCTTGGCATTCTACAACAAAATGCCGAGAAATTTTTAATTCGTCATTTTACATAATGTCGCGGAATTTCACAAAACGGCGCGTAATTCATTTCTAGCACTCGCCGGCCGCTGGCGACGTGGTCGTAATATAACCTATCCCGAGCAGGGATCAGTTAGGTTGGGTTTACCGTAGCTAACGAACCTAAAATGCACCAGAGATCTAAACCCGTTTACAATCTTCCGACCGTTTACGATTTGCCTGCGATATCGATACCTCTATTATGTACAGTCGAGGGCACGTCAAAAGCTTGTCATATATTGGACTTACCATACGTGTTTCGTCAAGCTTGACCTGCTCTTCCCTGTACACACGGCCGCACATCAGTAGAAACACTTTTGGACCTTATGGCGTGGTAATAGAGTTGAAAAAGTTTCTACCGACAAGCGGTATTTGCATTTTCGCTTTCAAGTAAATGGTAAAAAATCCAGTATAAGCTGAACCAGCGCTACGCAACAAACGCCAGAAACCAGAGACCGCTCAAGGTCAAAATGTTACCACTAACCTGCCTTTGAATATTATTGTATGTTTGTATCATTGAAGCTCATTTATTTTTTTACCTATTGAAGAGTATTAAAATGAGGTTATCGTGCGAGCTTGTAGTGCGGCGCCATAAAAATGTTCGATTTACCTCACAAGCTCGGAAAACTTTGCTTCATCGTTTGAAATCTGCGTGCAAAAGTCATTTTTGGCCGCTAGCGTGGAAAAGTTTATTGAAATTAGAACGTGATGATGAATTATTGTATAGAGCAAAAGGTATACGGTGCGCAAAAGTGACTCTAGCCATGACCTGTGTCGCGGAGGTGAATGCGGCAGGTGGAAGGATGCGTGCGAATCTATCATTGGCTCTCCGCCTGTCACCTATGCCCAGAAAATAACCGTCATCTAGAAATAGTTTGCGCGGCGTATACTGGCGCTATTCCTCAACATTTTCCTCGCTGTGGTGAGGTGAAAAATTGTGTGTTTCGCTCAGCAGCAAAGTTATTTCGCGTTTCGTGCCTTGAAACCCTCGCTACGCTCAGGATTCTTCTTTTGACAGGGTGACTATTAAGACATTCGACATAAGACGATAAGTTCTAATAACGATGTAGATCAATTTTTAACTAAGAAAATTTGGAGTTGCCGAAAATTTTTTGTAGGTATTATGTTAAATATTCTTGAAACTGATACACTAACGTAATTACCTGAAAAAATATAAAATAATCATAAATGATGTAATTTTTATTTTTTGAGCATAAATTGTGCTTATTTTATTATTATAATTTTTATGCAAGTACGTTTGTGAATCGATTTCAAGTGTGTTTAACTGAATATAAATAAAAAAAATTGGCAACTCCAAGGGGGTGATCGTGGTAATTTCAACGATATTACCGAAACAAAAACGTTTGCCTAAAACACTTAGTCAAGAGTTATCATAACTTTTGAGGCAAACGTTTTTGTTTTGGTATTGTCGTTGAAATTACCACGATCACCCCCCAAATATCCTTAGACCTATACAAAATTGATGAATCTATATCGATAACAGAACTTACCCTCAAGTTTTGTCGAATGTCTTCAAATTCACCCTGTAGAATCCTTCGCTTGCTCGAGTGTCAATAAAAGGCGCCAAACAACCATTTTGCTGCCGTGCATAACAAATAACTATATTTGAAAAAAAAAACGCGGCACAGTGTGTTTTCCGCCTTAGTGGTCTAACATTATATATATAAAAAAAATTGCTTCATGATTGAGATTACAAAATTTTAAATCTTAAACTTAGTAGGTACATACATATAACATTTAATAATATTTACAAAACTTGGTGCATTTTTGGTGATTTTTTGGCATTTTCTCGTAAATGAGATGGTTATATAAAAATCAAACAAATGACTATCGAAATGGTAACTTGGACCCAATTATTGCAAACACCAAGTGATTTTCGGGTTTTAAAAAAATTATATATCCCTGAAAAAGTTAAAAAGTATCTCATAATTTCCGTTAGTTGTTAATGATCAAATATAACTTAAAGGATTTTTGAATTTTGAAAATATCAAAATCATTGCTGGCATTCAAGAATTGGGCTCCAGGACTAACTGGGACGGACTCACACAAAATAACAACGTTAATGAATTATGATCATTTTGCTAAATAGTAAATACTTAAATGTATAATTTTGTTATTCATTTTTACCAGATTTTGATGGTAGAGTCTGCATAAAAACCTATATTCATAATTTTTTTTATTGTCAATAGGCTTACTCTTGACCTCGATCAAGTCTTGACGATAGAGATGAGTTCGACTATGGGACGAGCTTGCCCAGAAGAAGCCTATTCACTCGCGACTTGAATAGATTCGTATGAACTCGGGAACACAGACGCAGGCAGAGAATTCTACTCTTTAGCCGTGCGCATAATAAAAAATGTTTCAAAGCTCTTTGTGCGAATGTGTGAAATAAAAGTGGCGGTGTAAAGTGATTTTGGGAATCTTAATTTGTTCATCGACTTGTGATGCTACTCGTAAATGTACATTCGACCGCACGTCTGTGGTAACTATAGTAACACTTTGACCTTAATGGGTCTCTGTTCAGTTTATACTGGTTATCTTACCACTTGTGAGAAGATAAATACTTTCATTAACGCGTACGTAAAATGCTAAAAGTAAACACGGCCGCACATCAGTAGAAACACTTATGGACCTTATGGCGTGGTAATAGAGTTGAAAAAGTTTCTACCGACAAGCGGTTGACCGTACCTACGTAGCGCGTCACAGTACCTATCTAGTGTGTTTCTAAAAAAAGAACCGGCCAAGTGCGAGTCGGACTCGCGCACTGAGGCGCTTGACCAAATTTTATTATTTGTTGTTATTTTATAGCTTATGCACTATAAACATACCAATTTTCAAGTTTGTAAGTGTTCCCGTTTTTAAATAGAACTAAAACAAAAATCGCCTCAGCGACCATCCAACTTGACCCCTCTCTTATATGAATGTTTTTGAAACGGGAGCTCACCACAATTGGTTACCATTAGTTGTGAGAAAAGTTGTATTTAATGATTTCAGACTTTTCCCATTATTTGTACTGTGAGACCTAGCTTCTTGCCAAATTTCATAATTTTAGGTCATCGGGAAGTAGCCTGTAGGTTTTGCATTTTTGAATAAATGTATGGAGATGAGGACATAAAATGCCATATCTTTTGATTGCGTCGTTGTAAAAAAATGTAATTTTCAGATCTTGTGTGGTTCATGGATTCTAATATATGGTATTAATTTCAACCTGATACCTTTACCCGTCTGTGAGATAAAGGGTCTTGACAGACAGACGGACAACAAAGTGATCCTATTAGGGTTCCGTTTTTTTTTTGAGGTACGGAACCCTAAAAAAGAAATGCTATAGAATACGGTGACAATATTACAGTTGCCTATGTCCAGCAGTGGACGTCTTTCGGCTGATATGATGATGATGATTACAGTTGATACGGTTTTGACTTTTAATCTAATTATAATTACAAAAAATCTTCTTTTATTTACTCAAGCGAGAAAATATTTACAATTTATATTTTATTAATAACTTATCTACTATTTATTAGGGGGTATAGACATCGTGCCAATAGGTGATGAAAGCGAACTTCATAAAATGTATGGGATGACATAACATGTCAAATGTCATCTCGTATATTTCATAACGAAATGGCGTCTAAACCCCCGTAGTTTATTTTTATTTTGAGTTTTAAAAATTACAAAGACATAATAGTTTTATTTTGAGCTGTGGGCATTTCCATTACCTATTGTTAACATAATACGTCAATGTATGTACAAAACCCACCAAAATATTTACAAAACATTCTAAATTTAACAAAAAACACGTCATGTCACGTTTATTTCTTCATCCGAACCACTTTCGCTCTCAAATTCATCGTCGTCCGGAAATTCTCTATTAAATCCGGCGGCCATTTTGTCGTCAAACCGATACTCTTGGCTGGTGCTAGCAAAAATCTTACTTTTCTCCTCTTCTTCTAAAGAATTTGGTGACATTTTTGGTTTGTCAGCTTCAGCATCAGAAAGATCTGGATGAGGATTGTTTTTATTTGGTAAAGTTTGCTCCCTGGAGCCTCCTGAAGCAAGGAGTTCGCGTTCCTTCGAGTTCCGCCATTTCATGCGTCGGTTTTGGAACCAGATCTTTACCTGTAAAAGAAAAGTTAAGGTTAGTTGAATAAATATGTTTTTTGCCCACACAACCGAGAGTGGAATCGATTGGTACAATCAAATACATGTCGAGGTTGACACTTGCAGCTAAACTCTATTTCCAACGACAATAGAAATAGGAAGTTTTTTTTTTATTGAAAATCGGCTTACTCTTGACCTCGATCTAGTCTTGAAGACAGAGATGAGGTCTACGATGAAGCGAGCTCGCCCAGAAGAAGCCTATTCACTCGCGACTTGAATAGATAGAAGAGAGTGTAGAAGATTGACGTGCTTTTGACTGTAGGTTTGTATAAAGAGTATGTACGCACAGTAGCAAGCTAGTGGAAACTAAAGTAGTATAAACTGAACCAACGCTACGCTACAACGCCTGAAACCCGAGACCCGCTCAAGGTCATAGTGTTTCTATACGACGCACAAAATAACTTTGGCCCTGTCATTGATGCGCAGAAGAAAAAAAAAATGGCCCATTTTTGACTTCTGCGCATCAATGACAGGGCTAAAGTTATTTTGTGCGACGTATGCCTACGAGCGGCGGTGTTTTTTTTTTTTACTACGTACGGGCTTACTCTTGACCTCGATCTAGCCTTGAGGACAGAGATGAGGTCGACGATGGAACGAGCTAGCCCAGAAGAAGCCTATTCACTCGCGACTTATATTAGACCGTAAGGGCACTGCATGTTATCCTACGTCATCTAGTACACGAAATTTGCAACTTTGTAGCGATAGTAGTGGCCTAATAGGTCCACAAAACGTTGGTCTGCCAATCCGAAACCTGGCAGGTTTTGTACAGTTGGAGAGAAAAGTGGTTAAATGACAGATTACACGAATGAAATCTATTCGTAGAAATAGAAGGTATCTATACAAGTAAAAAACAACAGGTCTGCCTTGCATCCTCCTGGCAGTTTCGCTAGTCGGACCACAAATGTGGTCGGATGTGATTGGATCACAAATTTGGTCGGACTGCCGAAACTGCCAAGAGGATGCAAGGCAGACCTGTTGGTTTTTACTTATATAGGTACCTTCTATTTCTACGAATAGATTTCATTCGTTTAATCTGTCATTTAACCACTTTTCTCTCTAACTGTACAAAACCTGCCAGGTTTCGGATTGGCAGACCAACGATTTGTGGACCTATTAGGCCACTACTATCGCTACAAAGTTGCAAATACATAAAAAAAATATATATACGCGTCGACTTGAGAACCTCCTCCGTTTTTTTTTTCTTCGGTTAAAAAGTTGGTGCAATTTTAGTGCTTATTTATAAGAAAGTTTTAGTATTTATAAGTTGACGTTTTTCAGTGTAAAGATTACGTCAGTGTTTAACGTAAGTACAATACCTAAAGTTTTTTAAGAAGTTTTTCTTTTTTATTGCAAAAAAAATTAAGACACACAGACGGAAACTAAAAAACAATGTTGAATCGTTACAAGATCACAACAATTTTTTAGATTTCTGATAAAATTGTTTTAGCGTTCTGGAAGCAAATTTTTTAATATGACCGGGTGATAAAATATAATTTACGAGACTAACAATTCAAACTCACGCTGATAAACCGTTAAAATTTTATTTAACGAATCTTCAGTTTCGAAAACAGTGATAGTCACGAATTGAGTCCCAGAACTTTTACAAATTACTATAAAAAACATTTTGGCGTTGTTCTGCCCATTCACTGCCAGAAATATCAAACGATGATATTATAAACATAATCGTATAATACCCTGCGATAAAACCTAAAAAAAACACAACAAACGACGGTTATGAAATAAAAGGCGCCAAAACAAAATACAACATTTTTCTAACCCCGCACGCGTCCAGGCAAAGGAAACACCCTCACACAGCCCCGCCCAGCCATCAATATCTTCTGTCAGTCGCACAATACGCTAAAACTCTACGTTTACCGAAACTGTACGCTTTTGCCGCGATTTTAGCAAAAAAGTGCCAATTCGTCGAGAGAGAAAAAAAGGTTTTTAATGTGTAGGGTTCGTTCGTTTTTTTTTAGTTTTTATGATTATGACTGTTTCGGGGACATTAATATTATTTTTTATACGTACGTACCTAATTATGTTCATCAACACGGATAAACTTACGTTTTATATTGACGGCATAAGACCTACAAGTTTCGATCTTTTCGTAGATCTTCTTGAGTGAGGTCGGCAGTTTCATAGACTGCCATCTGTCGCCGTGTCGCGCCAAGCATTCGTTATTCTGATGATTACTATGCCCTCAATATAAAACGTGAGTTTCTCCGTTGATGTACATAATTAGGGAATATTTTGTTAATAAATGTGACTAAAAAAATTTATGCATGCTCGCTATTATGTGTAACACTCACGAGTCGTTTATTGATAAAACGTACGTACTAGAAGGCCCGTGTGGTGCCGGCAAAGAATAGCCAACCCATCTCTACCCGTGAGCGTCTTAAGAAGCGACCAAGGGATTATGATAGCAGCGTCCTCCAGTGTATCCGTACCATATGATATACTGCAGTCACCAACAAACGCGGTCGGAAGTAGGTGCTTCCCCTACAAAGTATCACGCGTTTTTGATGGAATTCTGGAGGGAGCTTCCTGTCCTGCAGAGGATGGACGTTTTATGGAATTAGTCTAGGCAACGAAGCGGACCGTTGTATGAAGACCCCCGCATTAAATCCTCAGTCTCAGTCGATCAAAATTTTGCTGCAAACCTTCTATATAAAAAAAAATGGTTCTTTTAATTTTTCCATACAAAAATTACAAAAAATGTATGAAAAAAACTTTTTGTTAATTTTTTTTGGGTATTTTGGATTTCATTTAATTCATGATACAAGTCTACTAGTATTATATTATCTGTGGTTGGGGTCAACTGCTTCGTTGCCTACACTAAATGTTATGCTGATGATTACTAGCAGTATGTACCTAGGTAGGAACCTACAGTTAGGTATATTAAGAATTGCACATATTCGACTTGGGAGGTATTTTTCGCCGTTTCGTCTACGCTACAATGAGGCGGTGTTAGACTCCTCTCATTATGATTATGTAAAGAATCTACAACGAAATTTTAATGAAATTTTAACTAAAGTAAAGCCAACGTAAGAAGTCCGTTTTGACGTTTCCTTAACACCAACACACAGGGTTCATTTTTCTTTGCAGGTCGTAATTTCGCGTACGTTTGACAGCTGTCAGAAAAGACCTATTAGGATGGCCGTACTTTAAGTACATAATAGGGAATATGCATATTTTTTTTAACAATATATGAAAATACCGTAGTAGAGATAACAAAAAGTAAAATTTAAATCGGCTACGAAATACGGCCTATATAAGTATTTAAAACTATTAATTACGCGCCGATTAGACAGAGAGATTCGATATGGACAGGGACGTCAACCGTCACTACGGCCATATAAACTCCGTGTTAAATTTCGTTTTGCTAGAAAGAGACAGAAACAAATCTTAGATATCTTTTTCAATTTCATAGTTATTCGAAAAATAGTTTTACTAAACTGTGGATTACATAATAAAAAAATATCATGCATATTCCCTATTCATAAAATTGATTATTGGTTTGATTTTCTGACTGTACTGCAGGTAATTTGTCATAAAGACCGTTATTATGTGACATCATCGTTCTATTTTTGACGAATCAATTAGCAAACAATACGATTTCACACCAAAAAAAAGTAAAAAGTTCGATATTTGAACGTTTGACAAATGATGGTTCAAAATTTCAAATTTGGAATAGAGCTCTATGAACATCGATCAACAGAGAATTCGTTCCAGCCAATCGGTGAGCGATTCGTCATTTAAAATTAAGTTTTTAGATTTTTTACAATATCCATTTTTATTTTATGTTTATTTGGTGTTCGAGTGGATTTTTTTGATTACTGCCTAATTGGCAAGGTAAATGTGTAAATACTGGCAAAACAGAAATTGACTGGTCTATAAACGTAGCTATCTTTTTTCAATCTATAAACATATCACATCAAACATATCAAAGTTTAGTTTTAGGTTGTGTTTTCTAGAATTGACACCTAAAATTAAACTTATAATGCACAAATTATAGGTCATGAAAAAACATCAGGCAAATTACGAAAGCTTTTAAATCGAATCCGAATTTTGTGCCATCATCACCAAAACTTATTCATTGAGCAAAATAAAAGCTACCCCAGCGGAAATGGCATTTTTGTTATAATATTAACGTGTTTATTGTTGTAAAATAAAATATTTTTGACGTCATCGGGCATCATTTATCATTCTGACACGGTCGGCCCACTGTGCGGGCGTGAATTGACACCACTGGGCAATGAAATGGAACACTTATGTCCTGGAAGCGATTATTTATGCTTTTAGCAATTACGGTCTAGATTAGGAATCGGATCAGTGGCTGCTATTGTCATAGCAACAAGAGCCGTTTCCCTGCTTCGGAAAGCAAGTTCACCTAAAAGAACTAAGAACTTAATTATTGTAATAAGTGAACATTAGAGACAGTATCTAAGTGTGATAAGATAAGTAAGATAATTTATTTGCTGAATATATGCTGATTAGGTACAATTTTTAAGATAGGTAGGTTTAATATTTTGTTGTACTCATATTTTACCATAATAGAGGCATACAAAATGCATTTTAAACAAATTTAAAAAGCAAGATTAAAATAAAAAATAATATTAAATTTAAATGGAAATACTTAATAATAATAAAAAAGTAATTACAAATTTAAACAATTACACAATTAAAAACTTGCATAGCATAAGAAATGACAAAACATACTGTGAAATGAAATAAAACGTAGACGCAGAAGAAAAATTGAATTCTTACGGACGCTAAAAAGTGTATACCTAAATGTAATCGTATTTTACAAATAATTCTCTTAAGGAACTTTTAATATCATTAAAATACATTAAAATTAGTCGCCAATAAATTTTGCGCGTAAAATAATAATTTTAGAATGTCTATTGCGCGCAAACCCCGAAGTTGTCGAAAGTTGTCTCCCCCGTGTTTTTTAGAAATTTAAAACTCATTATAAATTAAGTAGAAGTGGTATGTTTTTTTAGTAGCATTAACAGTCTACCACAGTACTGAAAAAAAATTTGTTTTTTCTTTCATAAAAAACTGGCATTATGGTGTAATTTAATCGTTTTAGATTAGATTAGATTTATTTATTTCATACTATCAAATTCAAAATTACATAAATTGTTCAGATGTCAATGAATAATATGATCGTCAAATAATATAAAAACAAAAAATAATCAATACAGAAAAAAGGCGGCAAATACAAAATCATCTTATAGTCATAATAAAAATATTCAATGTCAAAATAAATATAAAATGTCAAATTAACTAATAAAATAAACGATACTGAAAAGTATTGAATAATAAAATAAAAATGAAATGTCAAGATAAAAGGTACAACTTCTTAAGGTTTAACCTTCCCTAAAATTTGCAGCTATTCACTCGTCATTGCAAATATAGACTGCATTTACACGTCAACAATGTTGCAACGACGTGGCTGTTACGTTACGATACGACCAACGGTGGCCCCGAAAATGACAAAAAAACAGAGACAAGCATTTGTTAAAATTTGTTATTTTTAATTATCAAAAAGTAAAACGACTACATCATTAAATCTCGTTTTGCCTAAAATATTGTAAATTATCATTCTTTTTCGATAAAAAATGTAGCAGTAAAATGGTTACAAATGGGTAAAAATTATCAAAATAATGGTCATTTGAAACTTTTTTTTCTTCAGTTATACTAATTAAATTAAAATTATATCACGACCACATCACTTCTCACATCATGTTTATTACTACGTTTTTTATTGAACCTACCATATTTAATGTAAAAAGTGGTTACGAAGTTATTCAGTCTG
This sequence comes from Athrips mouffetella, assembly GCA_947532105.1. Taxonomy (NCBI): domain Eukaryota; kingdom Metazoa; phylum Arthropoda; class Insecta; order Lepidoptera; family Gelechiidae; genus Athrips; species Athrips mouffetella. Next base: position 14,948,380 of record OX383983.1, read on the forward strand.
AAGGTCATTCAAGGAGTAGTTATTAATTCAGTGATAAAAAGTAAAGTACCATAAAAGTTAGATAAGTATAAAAGTCATCCTTGACAATTGAATATTTCAATAGAATGTCAAAAATTGATCAGCATAATATCATTGTAGATAGCGGTCAAAGATTTCGGACCTCCTTGCTTCGCTCGTAATAGATACCTTGCTAATTAATTTTACTATGGGATGACATCTGCCAACATATCCCAAATTTTTATGTCAAATCATCAATGATCACTAGGAAATATTCAAAATGACCCGTCAAATCCATAGAACGACGCCTTCACTACCTTGTGACACATTATTTCTTTAATCCTCCTTCTAATTACCCTTATTTTTCTGTGATAGCGGTAGTGTTTGTGAGTGAATCTATCAATCAACGCTTCGGAGTCAAAGATCAAAGCTTGGGAAAACTGCGGAATTCAGGGTCCAAAGAGACGTTGAAGCTATGTAGAAAAGTGTGATTTTAATTTATAAATAGTTGTTTATTTTCTGGGTCACTCTTACTACTTACTTATTGAACGCCGTAAGGATGAAACATAAAATCACGTAATTTTGGTCACTCTATGACATTTCTCTGATACATTTTTGTTCTGTGATCGAGCCCCTATTTCGGTGGATCTCTTCATCCCCTAATTGCAATAAAACTGAATATGTCAAAAGTAATTAGTTCTGACTCTTTAATAGGGACGCGATGTACTCGATGATGGTTTTATTTATCGATAACAGGGTAATTTTTTTGTTAAAATATACCCAAGCATATCTTGATCACTAATATTAAATAGGTATATTATTGACATTGATGATTGATCCGTGGGGTGGCGGCAAAGAATAGTACCAACCCATCTCTACCCGTGGGTGTCGTAAGAGGCGACTAAGGGCTTATTTACCGGAGGATAGGCAGTAGCATGTTTCTGTGTAAAGTATCATCTTACATACTGCGGTCACCAGTTGCGACGCTTACAAGCGTGGTGACTATTGCAAAGTACCACGCGTTTTTTGTTGGGGTTCTGGAGGGAGCTCCCTGTCTAGTCCTGGAATATTTCCTGCAGTGGACGTTTCATAGGATGTTATGAATATTATTAGGTATTATAGAAATTACTTTAGAGCCTCAATGATATGTCAAGAATCTGCCCATGAGACGAACGAAACATAAGTCATAACGATAAATAAAAAAATAACATGGCATACAAATATATTGTTCTACATTATTTTTTATCTCATCCTGTCTTATCTAAAAATACTTTTCCTAATACTAATACCTGCATAATGAGTCATGGTGATGTAAATTTTAAATTTTTTTTTGGGGCTGTCGATCTGATGTACTTACTTTCTGTATTTCTTTTTCTTTAATCAGAAAATCATAAAATATTCAAATCAAAACATTAGCACTCGCACTTCGTGACCCCGCCAGTCTAACTCTCAAATTTCACTTACTTTTGTGATAAGTTTTTATTATATAAAAAAGTAGGTAAACAAAAACCTAAATGAAAATTACCACAATTTCTTTTTAAATTGACTCTTGATTGCAGGTTGAGTTGATTGAATTTTAAGTTTTTCTCCTAATTACCATTTGACCCTGATTATTCGACACAATCATCATAACATGAGATCGATGATCGACCTCACATACGAGTAGTGTCAGTTGTTGAGCCGCCAAAAACCTCTGACATGCCTCAAGCTGTACTTCAGGCAGGAGTACCCTTCCCGATGAAGGAGTACCCTTCCTGAATGACGTTAACCTTAACACTGAATAACTACGTAACCACTTTTTACAATAAATATGGCTTTTATCTTAACAGTAAAAAACTTGTCCATTTTTAGGGTTCCGTACCTCAAAAGAAAAAAACGGAACCCTTATAGGATCACTTTGTTGTCCGTCTGTCTGTCTGTCTGTCTGTCTGTCTGTCTGTCTGTCTGTCTGTCTGTCTGTCTGTCTGTCTGTCTGTCTGTCTGTCTGTCTGTCTGTCTGTCTGTCAAGACCCTTTATCTTACGAACGGGTAAAGGTATCAGGTTGAAATTAATACCATATATTAGGATCCATGAACCACACAAGATCTGAAAATTTAAATTTTTTACAACGACGCAATCAAAAGATATGGCATTTTTTGTCCTCATCTCCATACATTTATTCAAAAATGAAAAACCTACAGGGTATTTCCCGTGGACCTAAAATTATGAAATTTGGCAAGAAGCTAGGTCTTACAGTACAAATAATGGGAAAAGTCTGAAATCATTAAATATTACAACTTTTCTCACAACTAATGGTCACCAATTGTGGTGAGCTCCCGTTTCAAGAACATTCATATAAGAGAGGGGTCAAGTTGGATGGTTTTTGAGGCGATTTTTGTTTTAGTTGTATTTAAAAACGGGAACACTTACAAACTTGAAAATTGGTATGTTTATAGGGCATAGGCTATAAAATAACAACAAATAATAAAATTTGGTCAAGCGCGTGTCGGACTCAAAAAATCTAGCACATTAACTTACTGAAATTTCAACTAATACAATTATGTTTATGTGGTGGTACGGAACCCTCAGTGCGCGAGTCCGACTCGCACTTGGCCGGTTTTTTTCCCATTTGTTACAATTTTACTGCTACATTTTTTATCCAAAACATATGACATTATCAATATCTAATGATGTGGTCGTTTTACTATTTTGATATTTTTGCAATAACATACAAATAAAAATATGTACTTTTCTCTCATTTTTGTGAATTTCGGGGTCACTGTAGGTCGTAACAGCAACGTTGCAAAGCGCGCCTATGTGAATGTTATTGTCGAGTAAATGAGATCGAAACTAACATTGAAGAGCATGTAGCTGCTAATTTTAGCATCGGTATAGCCTTAATCAATCGATGTCGATGAAGCGAGTTTACATCACTACACCGCTAAAGACGGTGGCGTAGGGTCCGGCGTCAGCTGTTCTGGACGTATTGTCGCGCTCCCTGTGCCTAAGGAACCCAGCCTCCGTATCACGACCGCGTTGTGATCGATAATCTTACGACAAAAAATGGCATTTGAGATATTTTCACAGATAAAATAGTTTATCTATAGGAATAGAAAAGTTCGTTTTCGCATTTTTTTTTATTTTGATGGTGTGGATACCAGCTTTTTTAACCGTCCACCCAAATATAACGTTTTCTATTTTAGTAAGATACTATACAATATTTACAATTAAAAACTAACATTGATTCGGGAAATAGTTTTCTCATTACAATTTATCCACATGTTTTCTCAACTTACTAATCGTCCGTCCGGCGACAGAGGGTGACAATATGTCTACAACAGCTGACGACTAACCCTCGTGCCTTATTCAAGACTAGTAATTTACCATAGCGTTAAACGCGTGCACAGATTTTCATGACAAAAAAACATTACTTACTTATATGGGTTGCTTCCGAATACTGAAAGGGTATGATCGGTCAAAGTAACTGAACAAATTTCTACAATATTGCAAACTTGATTGGACAGTTTGTACTCGTACACAGTAAAGAGACGAAGCCCATCTCTTTACTGTGGTTTGTATGTAGAGATCGATATTTAGGGTTCCGTAGCCAAATGGCAAAAAACGGAACCCTTATGGATTCGTCATGTCTGTCTGGCCGTCCGTATGTCACAGCCACTTTTTTCCGAAACTGTAAGAACTTGCACGAGAGACTTACAAAGTGGTAAAATGTGTGTCGCGCCCCCCCCCCCCCCCCTGTAACTTCTAAAATAAGAGAATGATAAAACTAAAAAAGAAAAATGATGTACATTACCATGCAAACTTCCACCGAAAATTGGTTTGAACGACGAGATCTAGTAAGTAGTTTTTTTAATACGTCATAAATCGTACACCGCAATTTACCTTTCATTCAATCAACTCAAATCTGCTAATTTAATTACTATAATGTGGTGGTACGGAACTGTCAGTGCGCGAGTCCGACTCGCACTCGACCAAATTTTTTTATTTCCTGAATGATGAGGATACGGTAATTGCAACCCGGGTAGAGCTTGAGATTATACCTTATTGCGTAGATTATACCTTATTGCGTTGGTTTGACATGTATAGTGATTATCTATAGTGACTTACGACCTATTGAAATTACCTTTCGATTGACGTACAAAACATAGACAAAAATTGGCGGGAAGCGGAGGTATAACCCGACCAAGTTCCGACCGAGACACGAAGAAAGCTTTCGGTAATACGAGTAACTACTTGTGTAATTTCACGTTTAACTTTTTTCACCAAGTCATGTTATCAACCATTTTAAAAATTATTTTGTCCCACATTGGGCGCCATTTGAATAAGCAAGTGCTACGTGCCCCGTTTCGGGCGCCAAAATTACGAATTAGCCGTTACCTGCCGTAAATCGTTGACTGACACATTTACTTATATATAAGTACTAGCCCATCGGCACGTTACACTGTCCCCAATTCGTTGGTCCGAAATCTCATTATTTATGGTATCTAGAATTTCATACCTATTGTTCTTTTTATTCTTTCAAATCTTACAAAAGCAATTTAACCATAATACCTAACATATCTACAAAATAGACTTGTACTCGAAAGCCATTGTTTAAGTAATTAACCGAGATAATGGCGTAATCTGATCTCGGTCCCTTTGATCTTAAACGACGCCATTATTATATTGATAACATCTTAGAGGGGAGCTAAACATATGGGCATAACGATCGCTTTTGGTTGGATGAAAATATATAAATGAGTATCTATAAGTGTAACGTATTTTTTTTAAAGTTACTTAATATTTTATTTATATACAATATTTTGGTACAATATATAGGATGAATTTTAATTAGTTCTTGATAGCAAAAGATATGCATGTGCTCATGATACTGAACAAATTTGACCTCCCATACAAAACGCTCTATCAGCTGATGCCATTTCTATAGGAGGTGAAAACTTGATTTTCGTATTTCGACCTATGTTCCTTGGGAAAAGTTGTTCAGTATCATGAGTACATTCATATCATTTTCTATCAAGAGCTAATTAAAAGTCACCCTATATATCTTATATCTATATATTATATCTATATAAGGTGTAATTTAATTAGACCCAAATATTGTTAGGGTTATCTCAAGCATCTAAATGAATACCATTGGTGTTATTTTTATTGATTTCTATTCGCTAGTTTTCGAGAAAAATCCCAAAAACAATACCACTAAAATTCGTAAAATGAACACTCTGTAGTGTCACGTGGCACCATCGATACATTCACACTAATAAAAAATATGAATGAAATGCAGTGAGCGGTGCGTAAACCCCGCCCTCTTTTTGTCCAACCGCCAACACACGCATGCGCACGCGCGACCGGCCCGGTGCATCGTGCCGCCGCCGCCGCGTGCGCCCGCCCGCCCGCCAGCTTCAGTTGCTCTACTTACCTTGTGCATTACGCATACGTCTTATGGCCGCGATTGATATTTGGCAAAATGCCTTACGGTTTTACGAACCAAGAATACCAAAACATGGCAATATGTTACCATGAAGTCGGAGAAATAGTGACAAGTGCTGTAAATTTGTACCGATGAATGCACGTTCACTCGTGTAGGGATGTTCAACATCCATAACGCCCATTACTGATGTGACCACAACCCGCGAGTGATTCGTCCGGACCACTTCCAATACCGGATAAGTGTCAATGTGTGGGCTGGTGTGCTGAACGGGGTGTTATTCGGACCCTGGTTCCTCCCAAGACTAAACGGGGCGACGTACCTGGACTTCCTGCAGCGTGTCCTCCCTGAGCTGCTGCTGAAAGTTCCGGTGTGGAACCGCCGCTGGTTGTATTTCCAGCACGACGGCGCGCCGGCGCACTACGACCGGACGGTGCGGAATTACCTGACGCAGGAGTTCCAGGGGCGTTGGATCGGGCGCGGTGGTCCAATCGCCTGGCCAGCACGTTCGCCGGATCTCACGCCGCTAGATTTCCACGTCTGGGGTAGGGCCAAGGACCTTGTGTATGGCAATGACGGCCATACTATTCGCACCGAGGAGGAACTGCGCGCCCGCATTACCAGGGCTTTTAACTTCATGGCCAGTGAAACTGATGTTTTAAGTGAAGTGCGCAGACACAGCATTGACCGTGCAAGACAATGTATCCGACAAATAGGTGGTCACGTTCAACATTTTGATGTGGTGAAAACTAAAGTGACTCGTGTAAATAATTTTGTAAATAATCTTGTAAAACTGATTTAGTAGGTTACACTACAGTAAATAACACGTAGGTAGGTATAGGATTTCAAATTAACTACAATTACCTACTTTCGTTACTTACGAAAATCAAGTTGTATTAATTTGACAGTCCAAAGCCTGAAAGTGTGATGGGAAGTTAAAGTTATGTCGATTTCATAGCTTCACCTTTGACAAATGCCGCCCGCACGTGTGCTACCGCGGTCAAAGCATGCCGACAGAGCCGCCGAGCCGCGGTCCCCTATTTGACTTTACTTGTTTCGAATAAATATTAATCAATCAACCGACGCTAAAAACTGTAATACCTACCTACCAGAGCTTGTCAATAAATAAATAGGTACCTACCTACTACAAAATTGTTTTACTACGGTACAGTCAAGAGCACTTCAAGCTTGACACATTGGACTTTGTACCGTTCTTATTTCAATCGCCGGAGGAGCTAGAGTCGCGCTGCAAGTGTCAAGCTTGACACTGCTCTTGACAATACCTGCCTTCCACAAAAATCTAGATAATTAAATTACCTACTGACACGTTAGGTACAGTCCGCGCGACGAGTAAAAGCTGGACGGAGTCTGGACGGGAGTGGAGGGGGTATGTGCAGTAGTAACTATTTTGCTTGCAAATATTGCAACTGCGCATACCCCCTCCACTCCTCCCAGAGGCCTTAAGTAACTCGTCGCGCGGCCTGTAAGTAGGTACTTACACCTACTATTGATTGTCTAATTAAAAATGGAAATGCAATGTAAAATGAATGATACAAAACAACTGGGAGTCGTAAAAAGCGACTAAGGGATATCCAACTACGGGGGCTTATCGTACCTACCACACCATACTACGGTCACCAACCTCTGCCGACCATTGTGCCAGTCGCAACGCTAACGGCGCGGCGGCGGCGGCGTGGTGAATGTTGTAGGTAGTTATTTCCAAATGTATTTAGATAGATACCAGCTAAGCATTCTTTTATGTGAATATCTGCGTGGATTTTTTCGTCAACTTGTTCGATCCGATCTTGGTCCAGCTAGAACGAGTTGATAAAAGACAATGTTTCTGTTCCCGTGTCGTCCCACAATTTGTTTTTCTACTCTTCAGGTAAAGTTGATAAAAAGCTTAGGTAACCAAAGACAATCCATACCTCCTCATGCTTGTTCCGCTGATTCGATTTAGATAAAATTTGCTTTTACCCTGGGAAGGACATCTTTAGGTAGGTACCAGCTAAGCATTCATTTATGTGAAATTCTGCGTGGATTTTTTCGTCAACTTGTTCGATCCGATCTTGGTCCAGCTAGGACGACTTGATACCAGACAATGTTTCTGTTCCCGTGTCGTCCTACAATTTGTTTTTCTACTCTTCAGGTAAAGTTTAAAAGAAAGCTTCGGTAACCAAAGACAATCAATACCTCCTCATGCTTGTTCCGCTGAACCGATTTAGATAAAATTTGCCTTTACCCTGGGAAGGACATATCTAGGTACATAGTACCTATCTATCCCGGAAATCTTCTATGGGAGTAAAAAGGGGTGTGGATGTTTGTATGGGAAATTATTTCTCAAGTAAGTGATATAAAACTCATCATAATTGTACTTTTGATAAGAAGTGAGGCAAGATTACCCTGGCCTCCGTACTGTAGCTAGCCGCCGTCTTGACCTGGAACGGTACGAGACGGTACCTGTCCAAGAGCTGATGTTGTTTATCCTTTGTTCTGTTCGTCCATGCGTGTGCCGGCGCAAGAATAGCACCAACCCTTTCTCCCCATGCATGTCGTAAAAGGCGACTTAGTCGCCGGCGGTATCAACCAGAGGGCGGGCAGTAGCGTGCTACCACCTTGCTGCTGCGGTCACTAATAAATAACAGCTGTCCGTTGTGCCAGCTGCAACGCTAATAAGCGTGGTAACATAAAACTCATCATAACTGTACTTTTGATAAGAAGTGAGGCAAGCTGCCCCTGGTCGATTCTGGTGCAAAGGTGCCCATGGCACCAGGAACGACCCAGAACGGGCGTCACCACCTTGCGCCCTAAGTCGACGCCCGATCTCCCTGGCCTCCGTACTCCAGCTAGCTGCCGTCTCGAACGCGAACGGTACGAGAAGGTACCTGTCCAGGAAGTGTGCCAGCTGCAACGCTAATAAGCGTGGTGACTTTTGTTGTCGATGTAAAATTAATTGTAGAGCAACTAAGGGGGGTGTATTTTGAATTTTATCAACTCGTCCCAGATGGTCCTAGTTCGGATCGGACGAGTTGACCAATAACTTTTTATGGGATCTTATGATAATGATATCCTAGTTCCTTCTCATAAGTATGGTAGGTTAAGTAAACTGATGGACGTAGCAAAAACGGTGGTAAGTAGGTAGGTAAAGATTACCTACTCTGATACCGTCGTAAGAGCTTAATTGAGAGAAGTAGGAACCTACGAACTTTTCTAGTTTTAATTGGATTGAATTGAAAAATAGGTTCTTGAATATCTAGGTACAGCCAGGAGCAAGTCAAGCTTGACACGTTGGACTTTGTACGGGCTAATCATGATGAAACTATGAAGCTTGACTTGTTCTTGACTGTACCTTAGGTCCTTAACTATGGTCCTTAATCATGTACAGTCAACGACAGGTCAACCTTGACACTCGCAGTGTGACTCTAGCCCGAATGTCTATTGAAATAAGAACGGTACGAAGTCCAATGTGTCAAGCTTGATGTGCTCTTGACTGTACGTGCGCACGTAAGAAGAGGTATAGGACGCAACAGCTCGGGATTGCGGGCGAAAAGTAGGTAGGTATGACGTGCCATACATTTCGCCCGCAAGTAGGTACAGTCAACGACAGGTCAAGCTTGACGCTTGCAGTGCGACTCTAGCTCGTACGTCTATTGAAATAAAAACGGTACAAAGTCCAATGTGTCAGGCGTGATGTGCTCTTGACTGTACTTTACGTACGTATTATAGCAATAGGTACTTGTAAATTTGTTATGTACCTACAGCCTCCGTGGTCTAGTGTTAGAGCGCTTGGCTCTCGATCAGGAGGTTCTGGGTTCGTTTCCCGATGGGGACACTGTCAAACAAAAATATTTTTGTGCGACCAGCCCAGTTTGGTTAGGATATTGCAGGATGAATCACCCGATTGTCCGAAATGTTACATGATTGCTTCGGAGGGCACGTCAACCCGATGGTCCCGACTATTACCTATCTACGGATGTAGTCGTTAATGAGCCATGTCAGAGGCCTTTGGCATCTGGCGGTACCAGGGTTTGTGAGTACGGTCATCAACCTTGCAACCCACAACGATATGAATAAATGAATGAATTTGTTATGTAGGTACCTAACTACCTACTCCTCAGGCAAGTAGCTGCCTAGGTAGGTATGGCGGCTTAGGCTCCTTCCTCCCTCTGCCCACGGCACAACCCATGGTCCGTTTATAGGACAGTTAGGTACCTATGTAGGCGATGGTAGGTAAAGGTCCGGCCTGTCGTCGCTCATCCGATCCTGCAAGGCGTAGCACGAGGCGCGAATGCTAGGTTTCTAGTTTATTTCGTAGGGACTCGGTCGGTGCGTGCGTGGCATGCGCGATCCACACAGAGCGTCCCGCGGCCGCAGACGTCGTGGTGCTTGCCCCCCCCGCGCTGCCGCCCTTTGAATTAATTGAATGAATAGTCGTAAGCCAATCGCGCGCAAGGCGGCCGATCTTGTGTGTGTGAGTGTGCAGGTGCCATACTTGTAGTACGGTGGAAATCAATACTACAGGATGATTGCAAAGATTTATTATTTTTTTGTTTGAAAATTACAAAAAAAAAACCAGCGAGTCGATTTCGCTAAAACTTTGAAAAACCTGTTTCTTTATCAAAGTTACACCACCCCTAGAAATATTTGGGTCTAATTAAATTACACCTTATATATACAGGTATGCACACACACACACACACACACGCACACATATACATACATACTAATACAATAATCATCATCCATGAGATAAATTAAGTTTTTGCGGATTTATTATCAGTAGAATCGTAAGAGTTATTTGGTATTTGGTTTTTTATTATAGTTTTAAATGTAAAAACTAAGTAGTAAAAGAAAAAAATTAACAGCTAAAGAAAATAAAAATAATATGTTATTACTACTGTTAATTCTAGTTTTTGTGGCTCATATAAAAGTATATGCATATTTAGGAAGAGTGGTGTCTCCCGACACAGGCAACTTGTAAGCTTAAAGGGAGACATCAGTCACTATATTGAAAAAAAAAATTGTATGAAATGCCTAAATAAATTATTTTATTATTTTTATTTTTATTATATATAAAAGAAGAAGGTGACTGACTGACTGACTGACATATCAACGCACAGCCCTAACCGCTGGGTCTAGAGATTCGGCATGTAGGTTCCTTATGAGGCCTAGGGGTGCACTAAGAAAGGGTTTTACAAAATTCCACCCCTAAGGGGGTAAAATAGGGGATGAAAGTTTGTATGAAAGTCCGTCAGTTTTGAAGTTAGGATCTTCAAAGTTTGTATTTAGGCTGACGACTAAAAATCTTTACGTATCTTAGGGTTTTTGAAAATTCGACACCCTTAAGGGTGAAAAGGGGGATAATCTTGAAAATTCTTTATTTTTAAAGTAAAATCCACATAATTTATTATTTAGGCATTAATGATGTAATACTATTTGCATAGCGTTCATCACTGTTATTGAAATTCCAACCCAAATTCAACCCCTAAAAAGGGAAATGGGGTGAAAATGTCTAAAAACCAATATGGGTATCGTTTGTATGGTTTATCGGGTCGCTGATTACGAAAACTACAAAAATTTTGAAATCCAACGTGGTGGACGTTAAATACCATCATTCCCTTGGGATGGGGTTGGGGTGCGATATATTAATATGGGTGTCGTTTGTGTGGTTTATCGGGTCGCTGATTACGAAAACTACAACAATTTTGTAATCCAACGTGGTGGACGTGAAACACCATCATCCCCAGGGGATGGGGTTGGGGTGCGATAGGTTTGAAATGTCTAAAAATAAATATGGGTTTCGTTTCTATGTTAGGGATAGCGGTTAAATTGGCGTTAGGGGTAGGGATAGGGGCAGGGATAGGGAGAGGTAGAGGTAGAGAGGTAGATAGGTAGAGAGGTAGAGAGGTAGAGAGGTAGAGAGGTAGAGAGGTAGGGAGGTAGAGAGGTAGAGAGGTAGGGAGGTAGAGAGGTAGAGAGGTAGAGAGGTAGAGAGGTAGAGAGGTAGAGAGGTAGAGAGGTAGAGAGGTAGAGAGGTAGAGAGGTAGAGAGGTAGAGAGGTAGAGAGGTAGAGAGGTAGAGAGGTAGAGAGGTAGAGAGGTAGAGAGGTAGAGAGGTCGAGAGGTCGAGAGGTAGAGAGGTAGAGAGGTAGAGAGGTAGAGATACAGGTGCAGGTAAAGTAGAGGGAGAGGGAGAAGGAGGGGAAGGGGGAGAGGGAGGGGCAGGGGGCGTGGGAGGAGGGGGAGAGACAGAGGGAGGGGGAGGGGGACAGGAAGGGGGGAGAGGGAGAGAGAGGGAGAGGGTTTTAGTTTTTCTCAATTACTTCTGCGAATTGGCTCTGTTTTGAAATATTACTTAAAGGTGACTCTCATCTCTCTCTTTACATTTGTTAGGATACTGCTGCTAAGTTCCTCTGTTCTGAGTAATTATTGAGTAACGTCTGTATAATATACTGGGTGTTAGTGTAAAAACTGTGATCCTTGAAACTGTGCATTGAGACCATGAAACTGTACAACTTTCCCTAAGGGACATAGGTCGAAATACGAAAAAAAATTTTCATCTCCCATACAAAATGCGCAATCAGCTGGTGCAGTTTCTATGGGAAGTCAATATTTTTTTTCTTATTTCGACCTATGTTCCTTAGGGAAAGTTGTTCAGTTTCATGGTCTCAATGCACATGTATAAAATTCAGCTGGATCTTGAATTATGCTCATTGATTTGCGCAGGGTTAGTCCTGTTTTTCCTTAGTTTAAAATTACCCCGAAATGATGGGATAAGTAATAATTTCCCTGGACTAAAATATCTCATTGCTTCGGAATACCGGTAACAACCTAAATACGAAATCCACGCGAGCGAAGCCGCGGGCAACAGCTAGTACATTAATATATACAAATGTTTTGTTTTTATGATTCTAACTATTGTTCATTATAATAATCATCATAACATCCCATGAAATGTCCACTACAGGACAGGGACTCCCTCCAGAATTCTAGCTTTAGCTGGAAAAATGTAGAGGGGAAGTGCCACAGACACCTCGCTTGTCAGCTTTACGGCTGACACCATGGACCGCGGTTGTAGGTGACCGCAGTAAGTAAGATGGTATGATACACAGGAGGGTGCTGCTGCCCATCCATCAGTTTGTAACCCTTAGTCGCCTCTTACGACACCCACGGCTATGTATGGGATGGTACTATTCTTTGCCGGCAGTCGGCACCACACGGGACTCATCAAATTAACTTACTTTAAAACACCCACTGCCTGATAAGGATAAGGGCCTTCAGTAATGAATTATAAATAATAATAAATCAAAAGAAAATAAATTTCAAATTATAAATACCACGACTTTTTTTTTTATAACAATGAAAGTTCGATATTGTCTATAACACGCGTGATTGGCAATCGCGCGTTTTTAATACACTTTTGCGTGACTTCGTTTCCAAAACTAAGACAGTATTTTTACCAGTGGTACGGAACCCTTGGTGCGCGAGTCCGACTCGCACTTGGCCGACTTATTTCTGAATTTGCAACAAAAATTGTAAAGATAAGTAATTAATATGAAAACATCCAAGGAAAATGAGGTTTTCTCGAGTCGTGTTGTAATATAATAGTGTACCTGGGTGACCGAGCTTCGCTCTATCATAAAATATCATCGGGTGAGCAAGGTATGCTGCCCGCCAACAGATGGCGCTGTAGGTTTTTGTCTAAAACGCGGTATTTAAAAAATGCCTAAAAACATGGAGAAAATTAATTTTCTCGGACATAAGACCTAGCTAGATCGATTTTCGTCACCGAAAACTCCCTTATGGTAAATTTCATCGAAATCGTTAGAGTAGTTTTCAAGAAACCTATTACAAATATATATACATATATTGCTCGTTTTAATGGTAAACAATGTAAGGATGTTGTGCAAAGAGCAGATATTGCAAAAAGTTATCTATGTTTTATTATTTATGTTTTTATATTTGTGTTTTACATTTATTACGACTTATTATTTATACTTATATTTGTTGAGTCATGAATAAAAAAAAACTGAATCAAAGCAGTCGAAAGGCAGCTCTAATCATTTTTAGAATACGATTAGTACAAAAGGATTAATTCAATTATTACGGCGCTGCGAGTGATAACCCCCAATGATGCTCGCAGATCCGTTTTGTGATCTCTTTTATAGAACTGCGGTGGAATAGAGTCGCCTGCAAATTATTCTACTAACAATTTAAAGTATTGATTTTCAAGCGTGTGTTTTACGAAAAGAACAATAAGTAAAAAAGTTTAAAGTTTCTATTAAGGAGTAATCACTTTTGTTAACTACACAAAGTTGTCATCGACGAATAAGAAAAAAGAAACCACATTGGGCGCCAAGAATAACAGCAATGAACAAACCAAAATACGTGTTCCATTCCGTTACACATTTCAATCGCCGTAAATTGCAATTAAAGCGAACTCCGTTCAAAAATGGAACGGCGTCGGTTGCGGCTCCATACTGCCTCTTGCCTCCGCAATCTTGGCGCGTCCTGCGTTTGACGTTAAATAATTGTTGGGTGCCGGCCCGCGCCCCTCGGTAAGCTTCAGAAGCTATAGAGCTGGCACATTGATTTTAGAATTTCGAACAATTCGTTCTTTATTTGATTATTTCTATTAAAAGGTTTTTTAATTGTAAATAAGCTTGCTCTTGAAAGGAATTTAAAACGAGATTTATTATTGCGGGCTCGCTGTTGACAATCGAACAGGCTCGGCAATATTCGTAGAAAAAAATAATCAATTAATACTTTCAAAATATGGATCTGAATGTGAATCATCATCAATTTGATTTTTTAAAGATCATAACGAATTTATTAATATGTTAAAAATTGTAATCTGTTAGGCAGACAAACACCAAACTTGAGATTTGTGAAAATAGCACCTCTCTTCTTTCCTTTTTATTACAAGCTTTTTTCTCGTTAGACTCATTATCAAAATAACATTTCAGCTTGCTGTTGAAAAAATTCATATAAATTTAATCGAACCACATTTCTGAACATTCAGATAATATTATTCGACGTAGATTATTTACCTACAGAATACTTAACTTATTGAATGACATGCAGAATACAATGCAAATAGAGCAAGTCTACACCGTTTCGGATCGTGCTATGGCAGCGTAAAAGAAACGGCAACAAACCACTGCTGCACGGCCTACTTTAAGAGTCGGCTTTTAACAATGTGTTTCTTGTGTTTCGCAGCACCATACTCCTTTGTCATTGATATATCTTATAGATCTGTCTATAGTAAGCTATCTTACATAACGTATGCTTTACCTAAATAATACAACCCTCTTGAGGTAAGAAAATATTTTTGTGCATAAAATTATAAACTGTCAGATCTAGCAATAACAAAGACGTATAAGTAAGAGGGAGGGTAGTCGGAAATTTATTTAATGGGCACCGTGGGGACCCTGTGAAGGGATTAGGAGGTACCGTTTAGCGGATTGACACGTTTGGAGTGTTACGTGATGGTTTGAGGTTAGATGGCGTATGAGACCATGTTTCGCGGGCTGTAACATAGGTACCTAAACATATTGAAGAAAACGGAGAGATTTTTAAATTATTTTTATTTTAACACTTCGGAGAAATCTACAAAGTAGAAAATTGCAAAATTTCACAACCACAGGCAGGATTCGAACCTGCGTCTTCTTCGTCAGTATCGGAGACGCTTTACCAACTAGGCTACAGTGGTCCTGCCTGATGTTGTGAAATTTGCGACCTCTATACGCATTTCAACGTTGCATTTGTACTGACGGAGTAGAAGACGCACGCTGGATTGCCTTTGGTTGTGAAATTTTGCGATTACTTTGTAGAGAGATTTTTACTTTAACAAACAATTATTAAATAAATATTATTTAATTTTATTGTTTCATCTCCGGCCATCTCTATGTACACCAGCTAGAAAATAAGACAAAAATTTACTTGGTCTTTTATCCATCAACTCTTTTCGTTTATTATCCGGTAGATTTTACGGGAAATATCATCAAAAATACGCTCATTCGGGCGATATGGCATGGCCACAGAATATATAATAGTAAACAAGTTTATGGCAATATTCATGTCTCAGTGGTTCAACTAAGCAAAATAAAACTAAAAACATCTTGAAAATGTATTGCGGGTTTTTTACTTACAAAGGTCACATCAAATGACAATTTCACAAAGTGTTGTTAAGTGTTAGAGTATTACAAGTAAACTATGCCTAATTAAACAAAAATCGTAATTAATATATATATATAGGCTTTTTCGTAATGTATTTAGAGTCAACTAACACACAGAAAAACGGAGAGCCAACCAAGATAATTTTTTTCTTGTTTGGCATTTGGTGATTAAATCGAAAAAGATATTGAAAGCTTCCGTAAAGCGTCTAGCCAATTTACATTTGTGATCTTTAATTCAATAATCAAATTAATACAATCCAATAAGGTCTTTGCAAGCTCAAATGGAGTCAAGATGCTTGTTTGAAACTATCAAAATCTTGATTGAATCAGCAATTTTTTTTTTCAGTGCATGTTTACAAAGCCGACATCCACACATAGACATGGCCGGGGTCCTATAGTGATCTGAAATGACTCCTTTATTTTATTCAATTTATATTAAATTTTTCAGTTCAAAGTTTAGTAAAGAGGGATTTATATGTTGAAGCCTTGCTGTATCCTATACTATTAAACGAGCAATATTTGTATATATATAAATATAATATATATTTCAAATCGGTTTCTCGAAAACGGCTCTAACGATTTGGATGAAATTTAGTATCCGAGGGTTTTGGGGAGGAAAAATCGATCTAGCTAGGTCTCATGTCTGGAAAAAATCGTTTCACCCGTGTTTTTGAGCATTTAAAAAAAAATACCGCCTTTTAGACAGAAACCTACAGCGCCATCTGTTAGCGAGTAGCATAAAATGCTCACCCGATGATATTTTAATGTTGAGGCGGCTATTATAGAGCGAAGCTCGGTCGACCAGGTACTTACTATAAAATTTGCAATACGATGAAATCGGCTTCATTTTGTCCGGCATAGGTATACATACTTATCTCTTGTAATGTCTTTCTGATTTAACTCTTTAAGCATTTTCCTTGCCTTTTACTTACTTTAATCTAGGCAAGAGCTGCGCTACAATTATATAGTTTAGCTTACTTTTTATAAAGCAAGCCTTTAAATTAGGGGTACCTACATAGGTACTGAGAAAGTTTCTTGCACCGCTTCTTTTCAAAACTACGAAGCGGTAGTAGTAGACTTGCGGAAAAATGAAAAGAAAATCACAAAAAAAAAAATATTACAATACAAGGATAGGTCACAATTTTTTTCAAATTCTAATCCATTCGATCTCAGAAATCAGAAGAAATAAAACTATCGACTATAAATCTGCAGTATGGCGTCATTTAGAAGAGTAACTTCAGCGGTTTTCCCTGTATAATTACAACATGAGGGCTTATAAAAAGCGGGTAAACCAAGTTCTAAAAGGCCGGCAGCGCACAAGTAACACCCCTGTTGCAGGTTGCAGGTGTCCATGGGCGGCAGTAACCCTTACCATCAGGTGTGCTGTCTGATCGTCCAGTTCTAACATTAAAAAAACTGGGTTTATAGCTTGCGAGAAACCTAAAAAAACTAATAAGCCATAAATATTTTGGGGCTCTCATCTCGAACTCCTGAAAAACGACATCTTATTACAATAATTCAAAAGTTCACCTTTTTTCTTGGACTTTTATTGTTTTATATTTGAATGACTGCCAAAGACTACAGTAATAATGTGTTATTTAATTTACAACTTGAGACACAATAACGCCTTTAAGGTGGCAAACTCTCCCAGCTGTTGGCTGTTTATAATTTACGTTTTGCCTCCTGTTTTATTTATCTGTGGCCCTCGATGGCGGGTTTCGTTTAAAATTCAAATGTATGGAATATCTGAGTGTGTCGCGGTCATCGTTCGGGATACAGGAGCGTGTAGACGTGGTTTTTTGTTTTTATTCAGTTTAAATTTGATTATCTTTGAAATTACTACTAGTATTCTATTCGCCGTCCCGTGTGGTGCCGGCAAAGAATAGTACTAACCCATACATACCCGAGGGTGTCGTAAGAGGCGACTAAGTGTTATAAACTGGAGGATGGGCAGCACCATCCTCCTGTGTATCATACCATCTTACATACTGCGGTCACCTACAACCGCGGTCCATGGTGCCAGCCGTAACGCTGACAAGCGAGGTGACTATGGTACTTCCCCTCCTCATTTTTCCAGGAAAAGCTAGAATTCTGGAGGGAGCTCCTGTAGTGGACTTTTCATGGGATTGTATGATGATTCTATTCGCCATTTTTCGCGTGTATGGTCCTGTAGTGGACTTTTCATGGGATTGTATGATGATTCTATTCGCCATTTTTCGCGTGTATGGCCCGTTGGTATGGTTAGTAGTGTGCATGCCTTCCACGTCGTGAGCTGCGGATTTGATCCCAGGTCAGGGCAAATATTTGTGTGATGAACACGAGTGTTTGATCTGTGTCTGGGTATTATTTATCTATTTATGTATGTATATCAGTCTCTGGTACCAATATACAGGCTTTGTCTAGTTTCGGATCAGCTGGCTTTGTGTGATTCAGATTCAGATTATTCAATGTAGATTCTTTACGGAATACTTATTGAATGTCATGCAGAATACAATGCAAATAGAGCGACTCTACGCCGCTTCGGATCGTGCTATGGCAGCGTAAAAGAAACGGCAAGAAACCACTTCACTGCTGTGAATTATTGTCTAATAATAATCATGATTACATTCTGCTGCTCTGAATTCTAAACATAAAAAATTCCATGTTGAAATAAGCAGTGCTTGTTGTGTCTTATTTCTTGTATCATCATCATTGTAACTCGCTCTATTTGCGTTGTAGTCTGCATTATTATTATTATTATGTTTTATATTGTTGTTTCATGATACAGAATACTGCGCATCTGTCTCCGCTTCGGAGTCGTGCTATGGCAGTGTAAAAGATAAGGCGTAAGAAACTACTGCCGCATACGATAAGAAAAGCGGATTTTATAATTCGAACGGCCAAAGAGTGAAATTCTCGGCCTACGTCTGTGTTCCCGAGTTCATATAACCCGAATCTACTCAAGTCGCGAGTGAATAGGCTTCTTCTGGGCAGGCTCGTCCCATCGTCGACCCCATCTCTGTCGTGCTAAATCGAAGTCAAAAGTACCTAAGCCCATTGACTATAAAAAAAGGCTTTGTACAGTGGGGTTTCGTCATTCGCCATACGTAGCTTACGTCAGACTAATCAATATGTTTCTATTCCAGCCAATAGCCGACTCCATCCCTCGACCAATGAATCTGATATTCGGACGAAACGCTTCCAAATTTGAAATATTCATATTTGGAATGAATATTCAAACGGCTCCCTGTTTACATTCACGGCGTTCCAATTCCAAATATTTGCATTTATTTATTTAGAGTTTGAAATTTTTTCGCGTGCGGTCGGGTCTGACTTTTATTTTTTTATTGATCAGGGCTGCCAGTATTTGCATACGTGTTTTGACAGGTCAAAGAGGTTTTATTTAAATATTGTGGTTTTTGATATTGCATTTAAAATTAATTTATTTTTAACCCTTCGTGTGTTAGTATATTGAATACAATATCGTTTTAAAATGTCACATGTCATTTTACATCAATTCAATTTGAATATGTAAACAATCTGATTTGCTAGAAAAAAGTTCTTTGAGAAGGGTTCGAGTTCCGATGAGGGGAAGTATCCTACATTTAGTTTTTTTTATTCAATTTCCAAAAGCAAAGTTAGTACTATTTAACACAGTCAAGTATCAAATAACATAGGTCATGATTTAGGTTGAATTAGAGTGTTTTCGAGCTTCGGAAGGCAAGTTAGAAAGTATTCGTAATATCTGTCAAAAAATAACAACTCGATCGAAAGAAAATTATTTTTAATATCCATAAAAAATAAATTTACAACAAGTAACTTCTGATCAGCGAAATTGGAGACAGATCTACAAGGTGTAACAGAAAGGGTATATCAACCCTGAAGGATGTGATTCTGCCCATGAAACTGAACAACTTTCCCTAAGGAACATAGGTCGAAATACGAAAAAAAAATTTTGACCTCCCATACAAAATGCGCGATCAGCTGATTCAGTTTCTATGTTAGGTCAAATTTTTATTTTCGTATTTCGACCTATGTTCCTTAGGGAAAGTTGTTCAGTTTCATGGGCGTAGTATAGATACGATTTTTCAAATATAATTTTGAATGTTTCCCCATTGCCCCAAATTCAACGCTTAATAAAATAACATCAGTCCACGATAAATTCGATTAATACAAATAATATTTCTGGATAAAAAGATATTTCAATTGGATCGGGGTTAGAAATGGCCCGCCAAAAACATAAGGTACCCATTACGAGTTAATAAAAATCCAACTACCGCCCCGCGCGAACGGAAAACGATAAAATTGAGTGAAGCGTAATACAGGGAAGCCGAATGTGGGTTCCGTAGGTAACTTCGTATTATACAGCGTGTAACGGAAAGGTGGGATACTACTAAAGGGTGTGAATCTGCCCATGAAACTGAACAACTTTTCCCAAGGAACATCAACCAATGGGAAAAGACTCGTGATTCCCTGAGAGAACTGTTCAAGGAAATCAACATTATGACAGTGCCATGCCAGTATACCTATCTATGAAAATATTATGTATGCTAGAAAGAACATTCATCAATTACCTAAAATTTGTGACAGGCATAATTTTAATACTAGAAATAAGCACAAAATTGATCAACCATATACTAGATTAACTAAAGTCAATACATCTTTCGTTGGTCTGTGTATACGATACTACAACAAAATACCTGACAATATAGTGCAATTACCTGAGAGAAAGTTTAAAGAATGTGTAAAGCTAACGTTATGTATAAAAGCTTACTATAGATTAGATGACTATATGAATGACAAAGAGGTATGGTGCTCTGATATTCCAGCGAAACACAAGAAACACATTGTTAAAAGCCGACTCTAAAAGTAGGCCGTGCTGCAGTGGTTTCTTGCCGTTTCTTTTACGCTGCCATAGCACGATCCGAAAAGGCGTAGACTCGCTCTATTTGCATTGTATTCTGCATGACATTGAATAAGTATTCTGTAAAGAATCTACATTGAATAAAATTATCTGAATAAAGCAATTCTATTGGCTGGATTTTTCCCAGCTGACAGCTCCCTCGAACAGCACTGTATGGCAAACTACCCTTAACCACAGAATATACAGGGTGTAAGAAAAGTACCGATTGCTTTTTAATAGTAGTAGAATAAAGTACATAAAACATATTTATACAATAAAAAATTACACAAAACAAATTTACTTCATATGAAAAAAAAGTTCAAGTCGCCAACCCTATTCTAAGAATCGCAACGCGCTCCTGTCTTCATTCAATAAGAGAAGAGATAGGAGATAGAAAACTACGTAAAAGACGACACTTGAGGCAAATACTCACGCTTATCGGTGCGATAGTTTTGAGTCTGGTGAGGGTTGACAAAATTAAATTTTAATATTAATTTTAAAAGCTGTTATTTCTTTATTACTTTTTATGTTTTAAACATGCATATTGTACTTTATTCTACTTATAGAACATGAGGAAATCGGTACTTTTCCTTACACCCTATTGTTAAATTATGACATTTGGATCGTCTTCTAAAAGATTACGGAAAGTAAAAAATTTGTGAATGTATGACAATTTATGCAAAATCATGCCTTATTGCGTAAATAACTAGGTACATTTGCTTTTGCATTATTTCAATTTTGACACGGTGCTACGGAGGTTCAAATCAGAATGTTTTACAAAAGCTCCGCTTGCACAACGGAACCCTGAAAACAACCCCAAGCGCCCGATATAATATTTCAGTTTCACAGCGTCTTGAGATACCCGAAACAGATATATACAAAACCATACGGCAGAGTGAGACAACAAGCATTCCGGCATTATGTCTTAAAACGGCGTTCTATTGGCGGATTTGTATCGAATAAAACTTTACCGGGGCGCGTTATTGGTCCGCGTTTTTACTTTTTTATTTGTGTTTTCTTTTTATGATTTATCCTGTGTTTTATGGACACTTGTAAGCAGGTTTGTGCTGTTATGGAGTTATTTTAGCTGCGTTTAGATGCTTGGTGTTGTATTGTATTGTTATTGATATTTTTGTGAGAGGGTAAAGTTTATGTTATATTAGCGATATAAGTTTGAGCTTCGTGTCGGTTCGTGGGTGTCGTAAGAGGCGACTAAAGGTTAGAAACTGGAGGATGAGCAGTATCATACTATCTTAGTTCTGTCTGTGTTCTTAGTGACATAATTTGACGCTAATAAGACAGCAAAGCGCGTTGCCCACCCTGAGAACTAAGATGTTATGTCTCATGTGCAAGTAATTTCACATCCCTTCAAACCGAAACACAGCAATGCACACTTCAGTGAAAACACTGCTGCTTTACGGCAGAAATAGGCAAGGGGCCACCAGGGGGTATTCATCATAATACCCTTAAAAAGTCTACTGCTGGATTAAAAGCTCACTCAGAATTACACAGAAGAATGGTAGATTTTACAACAAGTGCACAAAACGAACCATTTTTGCGAGACTTTTAGCAGCCCGAGCAGAAGGCGAGGGCTGATAGTAATGTCGAGGATAAAATGGTTTTGTGGACGAGTTATTAACTCAGCTTTTCACTTTGATTGCGAGGAAATAAAACATAAAAGTACTCTCTAAATATAACTGAAGAATGAGTTGTTCTGCTTTAGTGAAGAATATGTTGACCCATGGGGGGGTGCAGCAGGCCCGCGCGCAGGGCGTACACCACCGAGATTACTTTTTTGCCCTGGTGCACAAAATTCGACTTTGTGCAGCCTATATCCTGCACAAATAAGCACTTTCAGAGCATGAGAAGTGAAAATGATATTTCTTATAACTATATATAAATTTATACTAGCTGTTGCCCGCGGCTTCGCTCGCGTGGATTTTGTATTTATGTTGTTACCGGTTTTCCGAAGCAATGAGATATTTTCCCGTCATTTCGGGGTAATTTTAAACTAAGGAAAAACAGGACTAACCCTGCGCAAATCAATGAGTATAATTCAAGATCCAGCTGAATTTTATATAATATACAGATGTTATTCATAAATTACTCAGAACAGAGGAACTAAGCAGCAGTATCCTAACAAATGTAAAGAGAGAGATGAGAGACACCTTTAAGTAATATTTCAAAACAGAGCCAATTCGCAGAAGTAATTGAGAAAAACTAAAACCCTCTCCCTCTCTCTCCCTCTTCCCCCTTCCTGTCCCCCTCCCTCTGTCTCTCCCCCTCCCCTTCCTCCCTCTCCCCCTGCCCCTCCCTCTCCCCCTGCCCCTCCCCCTGCTCCTCCCTCTCCCCCTCACTCTCCCTTTTCATCACCCTCCCCCTCCGTCACTCCCTCCCTCTCCCCCTTCTCCTCCTTCTCCTCCTTCTCCCTCTCCCTCTACCTGTAACTGTACCCTCTACCTCTCTACGTCTCTACGTCTCAACCTCTCTACATCTCTACATCTCTACCTCTCTACCTCTCTACATCTCTACATCTCTACCTCTTCACCTCTCTACCTCTCTACCTCTCTACCTCTCTACCTCTCTACCTCTCTACCTCTCTACCTCTCTACCTCTCTACCTCTCTACCTCTCTACACCTCTACCTCTCTACCACTCTACCTCTCTACCTCTCTACCTCTACCTCTACCTCTACCTCTACCTCTACCTGTCCCTATCCCTACCCCTTACGCCAATTTAACCGCTATCCCTAACATAAGAAATGACACCCATATTTATTTTTAGACATTTCAAACCTATCGCACCCCAACCCCATCCCCAGGGGACAATGGTATTTCACGTCCACCACGTTGGATTTCGAAGTGGTTGTAGCTTTCGTAATCAGCGACCCGATAAACCATACAAACGACACCCATATTGATTTTTAGACATTTCAAACCTATCGCACCCCAACTCCATCCCCAGGGGGATGATGGTATTTCACGTCCACCACGTTGGATTTCAAAATTGTTGTAGTTTTCGTAATCAGCGACCCGATGAACCATACAAACGACACCCATATTGATTTTTAGACATTTCAAACCTATCGCACCCCAACTCCATCCCCAGGGGGATGATGGTATTTCACGTCCACCACGTTGCATTTCAAAATTGTTGTAGTTTTCGTAACCAGCGACCCGATAAACCATACAAACGACACCCATATTGATTTTTAGACATTTCAAACCTATCGCACCCCAACTCCATCCCCAGGGGGATGATGGTATTTCACGTCCACCACGTTTGATTTCAAAATTGTTGTAGTTTTCGTAATCAGCGACCCGATTAACCATACAAACGATACCCATATTGGTTTTTAGACTTTTTCACCCCATTTCCCTTTTTTAGGGGTTGAATTTAGGGTGGAATTTCAATAACAGTGATGAACGTTGCATAGAATTACATCATTAATGCCTAAATAATAAATGATGTGGATTTTACTTTAAGAATAAAGAATTTTCAACTTCATCCCCCTTTTCACCCTTAAGCGTGTCGAATTTTCAAAAACCCTGAGACACGTAATTATTAATTTTTAGTCGTCAGCCTAAATACCAATTTTGAAGATCCTAACTTCAAAACTGACGGACTTTCATACAAACTTTCATCCCTTATTTTACCCCCTTAGGGGTGGAATTTTGTAAAACCCTTTCTTAGTGCACCCCTAGGCCTTATAAGGAACCTACATGTCAAATTTGGAATCTCTAGACCCAGTGGTTTGGGCTGTGCGTTGATATGTCAGTCAGTCAGTCAGTCAGTCAGTCAGTCAGTCAGTCAGTCAGTCAGTCAGTCAGTCACCTTCTTCTTTTATATACATAGATATAAGGTGCATTCGGGTAATTACGAAACGTTTTTAGATAAATTGACAGCGTGACAATTTACAACTGACTAATAAAAATGTGGTTGTGTTTTTAGCATCCAACTCAAAATAAATGGGTTCTTGAATATGTATACTAAACCACAACTTGAAGATAGTTTCCAAAAATTTACCCAGTAAGTAGATAAAAAATGTTTTAAAATTTGGTTTTCATTTCATTGCACGAGTTCAATTCCGAATGAATCGCGGAAAATTCCGAATGACACTCAAAAGTCGTTTTTATTATATTGTGAACATATTGCTTTTTCATTCATATTTAGACTCCCAAAAATATTTAATCGTAACTAGTCATTAGACAGCTTAAACGTATTTATATGATATTTATAATTCGGATTTACCCGACATGAAATCTGTGGGGAAAATCTATTGTTGTTTTTTTTATTGTCGCTTCTTTTTTTTCCTACTATGGCGCCAATTTGTTTGTGAAGCGATGTAGTTTAGCTGACGTCATTAAGAGATTTTAGTATCCAACAATGTATAAACTATTTTAACCTGTCTTTGACTTTGATTC
This sequence comes from Athrips mouffetella, assembly GCA_947532105.1. Lineage (NCBI taxonomy): Eukaryota > Metazoa > Arthropoda > Insecta > Lepidoptera > Gelechiidae > Athrips > Athrips mouffetella. Next base: position 14,973,282 of record OX383983.1, read on the forward strand.
GGAATTACCCTCTTCGGTTAAATCTGAAAATAACTAAATATCTTTGGCTAGACCGGTCTAAACGCATAATTATACCAATGCAATAAAACGAAAATTTAGCAAATGTAAAGACAATCAATTTAAAAACTTGCCAGATATAGAAATTATCGACGTCCGGGTAATTCCGAAAATTCACAAAATGCGGGCAAATTTCGTTCGAGGACTAAATGGCTCGTCGTGAACGTACGCGTTTAGCGTTTAGCAACCGGAGTCAAGTGAAGCGGGGGAGCGGGTTAAGATGGCCGCTAGGTAAGGGAAGCCAGAACAAAAAATAATGGCGCATTTTATAGAAATGAGACATTATTGGAATTACCCGATTTTCGGAATTACCCGTAGCATCCTATTTTTTATATTTAAAAAAAATATATATTATTTCTTATTTTTTATATTATGTCGTTTCTTTTGGGAGGATGCAGTACTATCATAGTAGTGGTTAGATTGTGGTGATAATTACGATTAGCAGAAGGAAACTCCCGTCCTCCACATCACGATCGAGAGAGAGCATTTCAGTTACTAAAATAATTATTATTATTCATCATATTAACATGCCATGAAATGTCCACTACAGGGTGCGTACTCTGAAGTATTATCGGAGCTCCGATATTATCAGATTGATTTTTTTTTTGTTTCATTCTTCCTTTCGGTAAGGCAAAGAGTACAAAGCCCATACAGCCATGTCTGATGTATTTAATCTGTCTTTATTTTTGCTCCCCTCGTAAAGCGAACTTTACGAAGGAAAATGTTCGTGACTTTTTGGGTCAACACAAACGGGGCTTAAACACGAGATTACTTGAAATCTTCATCAGCTGCGCACTCCGTAGTAAATTTACTGCATAACACACTATCTTTATTATCCACTAAATCACTAAATGCACAAAAAACCAAAATTTCAACTAAGCAGGCAAACGCCCATGTCGAGTTCCCGCCAAAAAGCCTTATCAGATTGACAGCAACAATTACGTTCGGAAATTTACTTTGTATGGGAATTTGTTTGCCATAGACTAATGATCGGCGCGATATTATCGTACTTTCACTTCGGAGTACGGCATCAGGACAGGGAGCTCCATCCAGAATTCTACCTTATGCTGGAAAAATGTGGAGGGGGAGTACCATAGTAGTTTATAAAGATGTTTAAATGACGAATAACATTTTCTTATTTTCATCTCCATACCAAACGCCAATTTCATAAGGACCTAATAATTCATCATCATCATAACATCCCACGAAACGTCCACTGCAGGACAGGGAGCTCCCTCCAGAATTCCAGCAAAAACGCCTGGTAGGTCAATGTGGCTGGCGCCAAGGACCACATTTGTTGGTGACCGCTGTATGTAAGATGGTATGTTACACAGAAAGATGCTGCTGCCCATCCTCTGGTTCATAATCTCTTAGTCGCCTCATACGAAACCTCTGGGTAGAGATCAGTTGGTACTATTTCTTTGCCGGCACCACACAGGACACCTATAATATCACCTAATAATGAATGTCACCTGATAATAATTATTATGTTAATTAATGTTATTAATTATTTGTCCCGTGTGGTGCCGGCAAATAACAGTACCATCCCATACATACTCGTGGGTGTCGTAAGACGAGACTGAGTGTTATAAACTTGAGGATGGGCAGCAGTATCCTCCTGTGTATCATCTTACAAAATACGGTCACCTAAAAACGCGGTTCATGGTGCCAGCCGTAACGCTGACAAGCGAGGTGCTATGGTACTTCCCACAAGGTACTTCCCCTCCACATTTTTCCAGCAAATGATAGAACTCTGGAGGGAGCTCCCTGTCCTGTAGTGGACACTTCAAGGGATGTTACGATACGAACAATGAAGCAACACCATGCGACCGAGTTTTGCGCTGAAGGTATAATCTTAGCCAATGCCCACTAACAGAATTTTTGAAAATATTTTTTCCCCGACATGAGACCTAACTAGATCGAATTTTCGTCCTCAAAAACCCCCGGATACTAAATTTCATCGACCGATCACAAATATATCGGCATGGCCCTGTCATAATGTTGATCTCCTCAGTTCTTTCAAGGAATCACGAGTCTTTATAGGAAATAAATTCAATCTCTCCAATCCCAAGTAATTTATTAATCAAAAACCCTTGAAGGCAAACATAAACATTTTAATCCCAAATTCCTCCGCCGTGCATCGTTTAAGACTCCCCTTGCGAGGGTGTTACAAAAAATCGCAACCCGGAAGGGCGAGGGAGTGTCAGTTGCAGGCTTTAGGGAGGGACGCCCCTCCGGGACACACGGGCTGACAGAATCGTGGATAAATTAATCATATGGATCAGGCTTAATTAATTGTTGTCGTGGCCAGATCTTAGATCGTAATGTGGCGGACTATTGAAAAACCTCAACAAATCCATCTGCATGGTGTAGGCAAGTGTCAATGTCCTCATCGTGTCATACGTATCTTTTCATCTTCCCGACTGAATTCAACTGAATATATCTATTATTTCTCGGTATTTTGCGGCTTATCTCTGCTAGATCCGAAAGCCCTCAATAATTGGTAGCAGAGCGTAGCGTGACCATTGAATAAAAGGTTAGGTTGCAGACGAAAATAATGTAGCTCGATTAAAATGACAGCAACACAGAGCTATGCATGAGAGCAGGACGGAGCGCTACGTGTCTCTGTCGCTCCAATATCTTACGCATCGCTCCGTCCTGCAACAACATCACTGGCATTCTAATCAAGCTTCATTCTTGACATGGATACGTCTACGCTTTCGTTTGGGGGGTCATTTCATGCAAAGTAGATATAGGCCCTCTGGCGGCAATAATTGGTACTACATCGAGATTTGAGTAAAAGCAGGGGTGTGAGGGGAAGGGTGGTGAGTAAGGGTGAGGGGTGGTGATGGGAGGGGGGGCAAGAGGACGTGGGTGTGAGCTTGACATGGTCTTGACTTGACCTACCTATACAGACTAGCTAGTTTGAAAGAAGGCGGGAAACCACTGCACCATAATATCCTACTTCAAGAGTCGACTTTCTATATGTTTGTCTTGTCTTTCGCGGAAATATCAGAGCACCATATCTAACCACTTTTTTATCGTAAACGTAAATAGCTAACGCTCTATGCGAGTTTGAAGACCGCCTACACTGGATTTAAAAAGTAGAAAGGTAGTTATATCAAGATCGTAGCGTAGCAGGTGGATGAGGTAGCCTCTGGCTACTCCTACGGTAAAGAGGTATGTTATACACAACAATACAAATAAGATCTAGATCAGAATTGGGAATATGCATGATTTATAATATTTAATAAAATAATCCTCATACAAAACTATTTTTCGAATAAATATGAAATAAAAAAATATATATTAGCCATCGAAGATTTGTTTCTGTCTCTTTCTAGCAAAACGAAATTTAACACGGAGTTTAGATTTTACATTAGTGACGTCACTATCCATGTCGGATCTCTCTGTCTAATCGGCGCATAATCAATAGTTTTGACCTATGGTTTTGACTCCTTATATTGGCCCTATTTCTTTTCTTTTTTTAGTAGCCCTAAATGTCCCACTGTTGGGCAATTTCTTAGCCGATTTAAATTTAAATTTCACTTTTTGTTGTATCTACTACGGTATTTTTACATTTTGTTATATGATATGATATGATAAAGTTTGTGGTTTCAACGGTCTGACTGTGTGTATACGCAACCCTACCAGCCTTAAAACAATTATATTCGATATTTGAATTTTGAAAGAGTTTGATTATTTTCAGCCGGCAGTTTAGCGTTGCGTCGCTGTCCTTTTTTACACCTTGTGTGTGTTTTTAATCTGTGGATAGGTTTTTAAAATGGCGCTAATCGGCAGCCATTTTAACGACCACGGAGAGTGTAATTAAAAAACGAATTGGGGTTTTTATTCCAATTTAAAGAGTGCTGTGCCTAAATGATTCTAATTTTTAAATTAATGTTTAATTATGTGCACCATATGTTCAGTTTCTTCATTATTTCACTGTTCAGTCTACTGGCAAGAATGGTAAACCGACAGCACGTCAGAAGAAATACTTTGAACTTTATGGCCTGTTAATACAGTCACAAATACTTCCTCTGATGTGAGGTTCACTTTTTGACTTAATTCCAGAAGACTTAGTTAAGGTAGGTACAAAATACATAATGAAATGCAGCGTGTAACGGAAAGGTGTGATATTACTAAAGGGTGTGAATCTGCCCATGAAACTGAACAACTTTTCCCAAGAAACATACGTCAAAATACGAAAAACCAAATGTGATCTCCCATACAAAATGCGCTATAGGTGATGCAGTTTCTATGGGAGGTCAAAAATTGATTTTGTTCTATGACCTATGTTCCTTGGGAAAAGTTGTTCAGTTTCATGGGCAGATTCACACCCTTCAGTATTATCACACCCTTCCGTTACACGCTGTATTTAATGATACTACTTATTTATTTTCCTGAGTTTTTAAACAATCAAAGTCCCATTTTGACGCCAATTAATTGATAATATGATGATGATTTATTACTTCGACGTATCGAAATAATCAAATTCGACCCATCCCGTCATCACCCTCTAAAGGCATCTTTAACCAGAGGATGTGCAACGCTAATAAGCGTGGTGACTATGGTACGACACCCTCCCTTTTACCACAGTAAATAGATGAGCTTAAGCCCATCTCTGTGCTTTTACCCTCTTCTTTTATGAGACAAGTGAGCAAACGAGCAGGTGGGCCACCTGATGGTAAGTGGTCTCCACCACCCATAGCACCCGCTGTCTTATTAGTGACATACTTTAACCCTAATAAGACGCAAAGCACGTTGCTCACACTGAGAACTAAGATGGTATCTCATGTGCCAGTTATTACTAATCCTACGCTTACTCTACGTCCAGCAGAAGACATTTTTATGAGGATGCTAGCTGTTGCCCAAGACTTCGTCCGCGAGGGATTAACTATCTACCCAACCATCCATCCATCCAACCTTCCGTCCATCTGCCTATCAATCCGTCCGTCCGTCTAGCCGTCTGTCCGTCCGTCCGTCCATCTGTCTGTCTATCCATCCGTCTAGCAGAAGACATTTTTAAGGTGTATAACTAGGAATAAAATTAAATGAAGATCGTTTGACGCACCTGGCTGTCTTTTAAGCCGAGTTTCTCAGCCAGCTTCTTCCGATCCGGCTTGGAGATGTACTTCTGCACCTGAAACCGCTTCTCCAGGCCTTTTCGCTGGAGATCCGAGAAGACCGCCCGACGCATCATACCCCGGCGGGGCTTGCCTGTAAGCAAAAGTAACTTCATCATCATCATCATGACCTCCCATGAAACGTCCACTACAGGACAGGGAGCTCCTTTCAAAATTCTAGCTGACACAAAAAGGCTACACACTACTTTTTATCACCCTCTATGAGAAGATAAGTAATGTAAGAAAAGTATAAGATAACCTTACCTCGGGAACTGTGAGCCCATGGGAAGCCGCCGGGTAAAGGAAACACTTGAGTGTGCGCTTGCGTCGGCCGAACTGGAACAAAAACACACTTTGTAGGGTTCCGTATCCAAATGGTGAAAAACTTGACCGTATTAAAATATATGCCTCCGATGTCTGTCTGTCTGTCAGGGGGTAGTACCCTAGTACCTCATTAACTGTAATAGGTAGACAGAAATTTTCACAGATTATGTAAGTATTTCTGTTGCCGCTATAACAACAAATTGGTTATCCTATTAAAAACGTGTTTTTAGGCGATTTTTGCGAGTTTTGTTTTTAGAATTTGCTTGCATGCGAAATAATAATAAAAAAAATTATCATTGCAAATGGGGCCCAAATATGTCGTTATGATAAAAAATACCAAAATGAATATCATTCTGCACCTTATCTCCGATGTTTGCAATGCCAAAAATCTGAATTAATTTTAGTCACTAGAAGTTTATTTAAGACTGCACTCTGCGCACACTAGCGCCCTCATCAGAATTTAATTAATTTCTTTGAATTGGTGACAAAAAAGAAAAATTGAAGAACGATAAAGTGTTCTTTGTCAGGATAGCGTTATTTTAAACTATTACAATTAGCTTTATGTTATCTTGTTTATTCAAAATCCTTAAAACGGAAATTGGTGGCCACCACGCAATTTATTTTATGCGTAAATTGATAACCTTGAAGTCAACTTTCAAATATAAGACAAATGAAAAAAAAAATTGCATTAGAATTATAGGAATTATGATCTTATTAATCTGTAAGAAAATTTCGGCAATTTCATAGGTAAAGACCTATTATTTGTCCCAATTCCTATGAATTGCCTAAGTTGCTTTTCTAGATAAATCTAGGTATACCTAGAGAAGACATGTTTGAAATCATTTCATTATCTTCTTTTTCGCCTCCACTATCGCCAGCTGATTTAAAACTACCCGCATTTAAACTTTGTTTTTTAATTCAACATCTATAAAGCCCCACATCGCCACGCCCAATTTACCAAACAACTATCCCATTGTGCACTAATCTCTAAGATAAATATTGTGCACAATAAAACATCATACTGTATCGTTTTAACGTTTAACAATAGAAAAAGATTATTTTGATAGCTGCAATAATAATGGGTGGTCTTTAATACTTTGTAGATACAGGGTGTTTATGATATATATTAGTAGATACAGGGTGTAAATCATAATGATATCTCGTACTCAGCTGGACATAGCCTCTCCCAGAATTTAACACAAATGCTTGGTATACCGGGTGTAAGAGACAGCCTTCCGAATACTAAAAGGGCATGATCAGTCAACGTAACTGAACAACTTTTAGCAAATAAAACTTTCAGGTAATGAAAACAATAATCGACCTCTCCATACCAACTGCTGTCCAATCATGTTTTCAATATTGTATGGAGAGGCCAATATTTTTTAATTCGCTGAACTATGTTCAGGTATGACTGATCATGCAGTTTTAGAAAGCCGCCCCTTACACCCCATATATTTTGTGGGAATGTGCCATAGTCACCACGATTTTTAGCGTTGTGGCTGGTACATTGGACCGCGATGATTCTTGACTGACTGAGTGGTATGTATTTACGATGCTCTGGTTTGCTACAACTTAGTCGCATTTTACGAAACTTTCGGTAATATTTTAAAAATACCTGTCTTACCAGCAAATGTCCCTAATTGAAGGATGTGAATCTGCCTACGAAAATAAACAACTTTCCCTAAGATACACGGGTGGAAAAACGAAAAAAAAAATTTTCCTTCCATACAAAATGCGCTATCAGCTGATTCAGTTTCTATGGGAGGTCCAATTTTATTTTCGTATTTCGACCTATGTTCCTTAGAGAAAGTTGTTCAGTTACGGCGGATCTACATCCTTCCTTCGGGGTTGATATACCCTTTTTGTTACACCCTGTTTACTCTAGTTAAGTAACTGTTTATTGAAAAATTATCAGCATCAATTATTTCGTCTAACAAGAAAAGTATTGTACAATGCCGACTCTTGTCGCAGGCCGTGCTTAAGTGGTTTCTTGCCGTTTCTTTTACGCTGCTATAGCACGATCCGAAACGGCGCAGACTCGCTCTATTTGCATTGTATTCTGCATGACATTCAATAAGTATTCTGTATTAGTGAATAATCAATATAAAATAGGAAAGCTAGTATAAATAAATAAATACAAATGAGAAATTAGTAACAGTCTCGTGGTGTAGTGGTTAGAGCGCTCGGCTCTCGATCCGGAGGTTCTGGCTTCGATTCCCGGTGGAGACACGGTCAAACAAAAATTCCTCTGTGCGACCTCCCCAGTTTGGTTAAGAGATTGCAGGATGAATCACCTGATTGTCCGAAAAGTTTATTATTCCGTGCTTCGGAAGGCACGTTAAACCGTTGGTCCCGACTACTATCTACGGATGCAGTAGTTAATGAGCCATGTCAGAGGCCATTGGCGGCTCAACAACTCTAACACCAGGGTTTGTGAGGTCGGTCATCGACCTTGCAACCCACACGATGTGATTATGACTTATGGGTTTAAATTACACACATTTGAACCACGATCACGCTTTGTCTGGCCACAGGCCACAAAAAAAACATGACCCCATGACAGGGCAGTGTCGGAAGGCAGATATGTTGTTCCCAGAGTAAATAATTATTATGGTGATAGAACTTTGAATAAACGCATACCGTATCTGGTTAACGCCCTGCCGTCCGAAATTGCAAACATACAAAATAAAAAACAATTTTCAATAATGCTTAAGAAACATTTATTCAAAACATTATAATATCTTTCTTTTATAGACTCAAAGGTAATGGTCGAATTTTCTTTTAAACTATGCTTATTTTGTTTTTCCCATAGTTGCTGTTCCTTATTAATAACTAGTTTTTAAGTATGAACTTGTAGCCGTACGAGCGGTACTCTGTCCTCGCAGATAAACCACGTAAGTGGTTTTGTGAGACCCTATGTAAACTAATGTAAAAAGTTCTAAAAATAAAGATTTTTATCTATCTATCTATCAAAAATAAATGGCAAAATTAATTTTAATCTTCAAAGTTTATATGAGATTTTAAAGTACTCAGTCTCTTTCAAAAACCAACATACAATATTTGAACAAATTCTCTTCAACCACAATGCCAATAAAAAATCAATAGCTTCCATAAATTGCACAACTTACTACTTATGAGAATCAAAATGGGATCAAAATTGCTTATCCATTGAATACACAACAAAAGCTAAAAGACGTGCGAATAGCGTCAATAAAAAAAGCGATTGCCCCGAATCTGCAAAAAATGAGTTAAATGCTATTTTGCGGGCTACCGTGTGCCATTATTGATTTTGGTCTTTATAGATTTTTTCACATCACAAATATTAATAAAATAATAATTCACTTATCGTCAGACTGTCATACCAATTTGATGTCTGATTAGATTATTTTATCATGCCATCTCTTGCCGTTGAAAAAGGCGACTAAGAGCACCCAGACCCAGTTAATGAACAGGAATATCATTTTATTTATTGAAGAAAAGTTTCTTGCGCCGTTTCTTCATAGCATGATTCCGAAGCGGTTATATAAGGTGACTTTTAATAAGTTCTTGATAGGAAAAGGTATGCATGTACTCATGATACTGAACAACTTTCCCCAAGGAACATAGGTCGAAATACGAAAATCAAGTTTTGACCTCCCATAGAAAGTGCATCAGCTGATAGCACATTTGGAGGTCAAATTTGGTTTTTCGTATTTCGACCTATGTTTCTTGGGAAAAGTTGTTCAGTATCATGAGTACGTATGCATATCTTATGCTATCAAGAACTAATTAAAAGTCACCCTATAGACTCGCTCTATTCCATGATATTCTGTGTGTTATAATTACCTTATTTATTACGACAATAAACTATACAGGGTGTAATAAAAAGGGTATATATACCAACCCAAAAGGATGTGAATCTGCCCATAAAACTGAACAACTTTCCCCAAAGAACTTAGGTCGAAAAATGAAAAATAATTTTTACCTCATTTTTATTTTTTTCTTTTATTCTGGAGGGAGCTCCCTGTCCTGTAGTGGACGTTTTATGGGATGTTATGATGATGATGATGATGAAGGCGACTAAAGGCTTATGAACTGGATGATGGGCAGCAGCATCTTTCTGGGTATCGTACCATCTTACATTATATTTATTTCAAAGAACATTGCATGGTTACAAGAAGACCCTAAGATTTCATGCAAGGTACAAAATGATACATACATACTGCGGTCACCAGCCGCAACGCGCTTACAAGCGTGGTGACTATAGTAAATCCTCTAAAGTACCACGTGCTTTTGCTGGAGTTCCGAAGGGAGCTCCCTGTCCTGCGGTGGACGTTGTATGGGAAGTTATGATGACCAGTAGTAAAGCCACGAGAATTCAAAGACTAATTCAGCATACATCGCTGGGAGGCTTGGTTGTGTTATGGCAATATCCTTACTTCAACGAGCAATGTCTGCCGAATTAGTCTTTGAATACAGCTAGGTGTAATCGTGGCTTAAGCCTTGCTGAGTTGAGAGCTGAGTAACACCTGATTCTTAACACTTACCTAAATATGGATGATGGCAGTGAGCTAATAGGTGCTGAAGATGCTGAGGGTGTGGAGGAGGCAGCGGCCTGCTGGCTATCGGCTTCGCGATCGGCCAAGGACTGGTCACCATCGGTTGCCGGTATTCTGGATAAAAAAAATCTACTTAGGGATCTCGTGCACTAGACGGCCACGACCACGGTCAGTGGCCGCAACGACCAGATTAACTAAGCTGGCCGTTGCGTCCAAGTGCGCGGACGTTCATATGGCTTCTGGTTATTGCGGCCACTGGCCGTAGTCGTGGTCGCTAGTGCGCGAGGTCCCTTAATGGGCTGATAAGAGGATGCAACTGCCAAGAGGATGCAAGGCAGACCTGTTGGTTTTTACTGATATAGGTACCTTCTATTTCTACGAATAGATTTCATTCGTGTAATCTGTCATTTAACCACTTTTCTCTCCAACTGTACAAAACCTGCCAGGTTTCGAATTGGCAGACCAACGTTTTGTGGACCTATTAGGCCACCACTATCGCTACAAAGTTGCAAATTTCGTGTACTAGATGACGTAGGATAACATGCAGTGCCCTTATAGTCTAGTATAGTTAGTGCCCTGTAGACCTGGGCTTAGAATAGGACTACGGTATTTCCTGCCTGTCGTAAGAGGCGACTAAAAGGAAACCTTGGAGACGTGTTTATTCAGAGCGGGGGCTCGGAATAACCAAGGAGCGACTCCAAGGCGGACGGTAACGCACAGTGGCCGTGTGCTATCGTGGCACCCAGACGGTACTAGGGGGAAGCCAAAACTTCCCTGAGGTGGGTCTCTGCTTTAGCAGCGACAAGGCACGAAGAGTACCGGCCTGTGGCGATTCCCGGAACCTCTTCAAATGTGCCAGAGTTAGCCACCACGGGGTTTTAGTCAGTAAGACTCTGATGGTGAATGGTGCTCTGCATGCTTTTATGAAGAATCAGAAGGTGTCTCACAAGGCTCGTTTGGCTGTTCATAGAGGCGTTTTGGTGCCAACACTGATGTACGGCAGTGAAAGCTGGGTATGGCAGAAAAAGCATGAAAGTAGAATTAATGCAGTAGAAATGAGAGCGTTGAGGAGTATGATTGGTGTGAAATTGAGTGACAAGATTAGAAATAGTGTAATAAGAGAACGTTGTGGCGTAAAAGAAGACATAGTGACTAAAATTGAGAAAGGGATGCTGAGATGGTTCGGTCATGTAGAGAGGATGAATGAAGGAAAATTGACGAAAGGAATCTACAAGGCGAGAGTGAATGGAAATGTTGGAAGGGGAAGGCCTCGGCGAACGTACCAGGACCAAATTCAGGACGTTCTGAATAAAGGCCAGGTTAAAAGTACCCTAAACCGACGAGCGTGTATGAAAGGATTGATGAAAGTCAAGTCAAGTCCTCTGCCAACAAACTGCTCTGCAGTTTGGCAGAAGTATAACACATGTAAATAGGGTGTTATTATCTGAATAAATTTTTTTTTTTTTTTTTTTAAGTTCAGGAAGCAAGGGAAGTATGTCAAGATCGTAGCAGGTGGAGAACTGTGGTCTCTGCACCCCGACGGGAACAAGGCGTGATGTTGTGTGTGTGTATATGTAAGACTCTGACATAACACTGTCGTTCCCCCGGACGGCAGTTCCCCGTGTAAAAAAAAAGGTAGGTATAGTTAGAGCCTAAACATGGAACATAAACGAAATAAACTTATTTTGCGTGTAACGGAAAGGTGTGAAAATACTAAAGGGCGTGAATCTGCCCATGAAACTGAACAACTTTTCCCAAGGAACGTAGATCATAGAACAAAACAATTTTTGACCACCCATAGAAACTGCATCAGCTGATAGCGCAATCTGTATGGGAGGTAAAATTTGGTTTTTCGTATTTCAACCTAAAGATGTTCAGTTTCATGGGCAGATTAACACGCTACAGTATTATCACGTCTTTCCGTTAGACGTTGTAGACTGTGAAGGCGCTGTAAGTTATCCTAAGTCATCGAGTACAAGTTCGCAACTTTGTTGAGAGTGTAGTGGTATTTAGGTTCACATTACGTTGGTCTGCCAACGCGCAACCTGGCAGGTTCGGTACAGTCGGAGAGAAAAGTGGTTACGTCATGGATTACAAGAATGATCATCATATCATCATAACATCCCATGAAACGTCCACTACAGGACAGGGAGCTCCCTCTAGAAATTGCTGGAAAAATGTAGAGGGGAAGAGCCATAGTCACCTCGCTTGTTAGCGTTACGATGGACCGCGGTTGCAGGTGACCGCGTAAGGTGTTAGATACAAAGGAGGATGCTGCTGCCCATCCTCCAGTTTATAACCCTTAGTCGCCTCTTACGCACACGAATGATACCTGTTCGTAGTGTTCGTAAAACAGACCAGCCTGAAATCTCGAAAAAGCCTTCTGAACTAGGCTCTGGTCTAGAAGTCCTTACGTGGTTTTTCTTAATTATCTCATTGTCCTATTTACTGAGACATCTGAATATCACGTGAAAAACCAAGAAAAAAAATTCTCGGCTCACGTGCTTCTAGATTATTTTCTTACATTTTACAAATTTTCAAAATTCGTAGAAGAATAAGAATCAAAGCATTGAATTAGTTTAACTTCTGTATTCAGAGTCGTCTATTAAAATTAATCTTTAATTAAATATCCTGATGCCACTTTCTTTGATAATGAAATCGAAAAGGACGGCACGACGCTTAATGGAAGATTATCTTTAAGTGACGTTTCTGATTGCCGCAGTTAATTTAAATCACTGCAGTCGATAACAAGTTCCACTTCCCAAGGAGTACAGTCAAGAGCACATCAAAATCAAAAATCAAAAGTACTTTATTTCACCAAAAGTAACATTTTATAAACTATATTAACATATTACGGAGCATCAAGCTAGCAGACTGTACCGTTCTTATTTCAATACTATCGGGCCAAGAAGGAAGAAAAAAGAAGAAATTTTTTAGAATGTAGTGCCTAACTGCCGCACTCAGAGACGTCACTTAAAGTTAATCGTTAATTAAGTCTCGTGTTGTCACTTTGTTTTTCAATGAAAAGGACAGCATGAGACTTAACGAATGATTAACTTTAAATGACGTCTCTGAGTATGGCAGTAAGTCATTAATGCAAATGGAGGGAAGGTGTATTCACAATGGAGTTAAAATGCAAAAAAAAACCATTTTTTTTCTTTTTTTCAGTAACGCACAAAGGAAACAACCGCTTCTTTCGAATGTTTGCCTTCAGTTAGTCATTGTGTATTTGACTTTATAATTTTAAGCGACCTGATTGGTTACGAGGCTTAGCTACCAGCGGCGGAGAGCGATGACTCAATGCATTTTTACGGTGGACGAACTATAACAAGAACTGCAAGTGTTATGCTTCCCAAGGATTACAGCCAATAGCACATCAAGCGAGCAGACTAGCCTAGATAAGAACTAAGTACAGCTGTTGACTGTACGTAGCAGGAATCGCTGAGAGGGATCACCTCGCAACACCGTTTTAAATACGCGAAGGGGCGACTTAATCGGCCGATTGTGGTACAAGTCATACGATAATTAATTAATAATAAAGTTTTTTGACATGGAATCCTCTACGCATTCGTTTGGGAGAACACAACAAATATGCCGAGCTGGAACGGCAATACACTTTTATTCCCTTCGCCGTCGAAACCGGTGGGCCCTGGAGCAAGGAGGCGAAATATTTCGTTCGCGAACTTGGGCGCCGGCTGTGTGATCGTACTCATGACCCCCGTTCTGGAGCGTACCTGGTTCAGCACCTCTCGCTGGCCATCCAACGAGGCAACGCAGCTGGTGTGATGGGTACCTTTGAGCATACTCCGGGATGGTTTGTGTAGTTTGGTGATAGGTAATTAACGTGTTTTATTTGTGAAAGCCAAATGTACTTTTGATGTAGACTTAATTTAATATTTTTGGGAGGGTAATTTCGTGGAAAGTGGATATAGGCCCTCTGGCGGCTATAATTGGTACTACATCCAGCTTTGAATGAGTCAGAGGGTGAGGGGACGGGGTGAAATGGGAAGGGAATGAGAGGAGGGGCGTTGAGGAGGGGTGGTGTGAGTGGACGTGGTAGGGAGTTTGACCTGTACCTCTTCTCTACTCCGTGCTGTACCTATTTACATAGACGTATCCACGTAGAACTTACGCCCGTATCAAGGGTACAGCCAACCGGGTATTGCCATTGGGTGTACCACGAAAGAGTGTTTCACCTGGGTGTACCACGGAAGAGTGGTAAAAAATTGGTCCACCTGGGTGTACCACGGAAGAGTGGTCCACCTGGGTGTACCACATAAGAGTGGTCCACCTGGGTGTACCACGGAAGAGTGGTTCACCTGGATGTAAAATATAGGGTGTAAAGTAAACTAAGATGATACCAGGGATTTATCTTTTACTTTCTTAACGATTGTTGTACACAAGATCTTTCTTAAACTCTCAAACGCTTTCGCTCGTAACTTGACTAGCCTCCGCCCCCGGCGTTTCTTACCGCGGCTGTCAAAGCCACACCACGGCTAATATATTGTTAGCAGAGCTCTCGTCCTCCTATTAATCAAATACATTTTGTTTTTGACTACCGTATTAATTTTAACTATGAACACAGTGTAATAAGGGCCTCTTCATACAGGGTGTCCCGTGTGGTGCCGGTAAAGAACCAACCCATACATACCCGTGGGTGACGTAAGAGGCGACTAAGGGTTATAAACTGGAGGATGGGCAGCAGCATCCTCCTTTGTATCTTACATCATACTTACTGCGTTCACCTGCAACCGCAGTCTATGGTGCCAGCCGTAACGCTAACAAGCGAGGTGGTTATACTTCCCCTCTACATTTTTACAGCAAAAGCTGGAATTCTGGAAGGAGCTCCCTGTCCTGTAGTGAACGTTTCACACTGGAGTTAAAATGTAAAATTTTACGCTGCCAATTTTTTTTACTACATTTTTTTCTCGTTTTTTAGGTAATACTCAAAGTTTACCTTCAGTTAGTCATTATAACTTCAAGCGACCTGATTGGTTACGGGGCTTGGCTATCAGCGGAGGAAAATGATGACATTTTGTTGCATTTTGTTTCTTACATGAAATCTTAGGGTCTTCCTGTAACTATGCAATATTCTTTGAAATAAAATAAACTTGCTTGATGAGTAATGACTCACTGCTTTCTTATGATGGACGAACTATACTATAGCATGGGGTCTCATTCCGTAGGTACTACGGTTTTTTCACTAATATTATAAAGAGGAAAGATTTGATTGTTTGTTTGTTTGTTTGCATCGAATAGGCTCCGAAACTACTGGACCGATTTGAAAAATTCTTTCACCATTAGAAACCTGCATTATCCGTGATGAACATTGGCTATAAAGTATTTTCAAAATTGTTAGGGTTCCGTATGAAAACTTTGATAATGTAACCCAAGGTGTGGAAAAAATACCAAATAGCATCCTTATATCGCTTCCGCTGCCAAAAATATTAATAATAGAGCAAAGTTAAACTTATTTAATTTGAAACCCTCGGAAATAAGGCGCATCTACACTCATTGTTTCTTTGGGCCCACTTAAGCAACAAACTCCTGTAGGTAATTAATTATCAAAGATGTGAATGTAACACCCTCTTCATTGGTTTTTAGTTGATATGTTTCTGTCTTTCTAGTCTGCATCTTGTTTTGTTTCTATTTGCGAATACTTGTAAATGGCTTTGTAGTGTTTTCTTTACGTACTTATTTTAATGTATGCTTAGCTGTTAGTGTTCCGAATAAAATAAAATAAAATAAATAATAATAATAAATAAAGTGATGTACTACAGGTTTATAGTAGTCATCAATATCTACAAAAAATCCGCAATACCATATGTCTCACTATAACAGTTATGTCACAATAACTACTTTTTCATATTAAAATATGCAATAGTAACGCCGGTACAAACTATATAGGCCACATTATTCGCACCTATTAATCCTTATCCAAATAAATTATTTCGTATTCAAGGCTATATCAATACTGTAAAAAACTTTTTGAGTTATTCAAATCGGACATACCATTCAAAAGTTATCATGAGTGTAATCGTTATCAAAATTGAAATGAAAGAAACAGCGTTCTAAGTGACTGTAGGTAATGGTTTTATCTACAACAAAGAATAGACACGAAAAATTTGGCTGATGTTTCCTGTATGTGTAATTGAGTGTAATCTCACGCCTATATCCTTTCCTCACGGGGTAGGCAGGCAGAGCATCCTACCTGTAGGTGTCGTAAGAGGCGACTAAGGGTTTACAAACCGGAAGATGGGCAGCAGCATCTTCCCATGTATCGCACCATCTTACATACTGCGGTCACCAACAACCGCGGTCCATGGAGCAAGCCGTAACTAGTGTTACGGCTTGCTGACTAAGGTACAAGCGTGTTGACTAAGGTACTTCCCCTCCACATTCTTCTAGCATTCTTCTTCTTCGAATTTAATGCACTTCTGCGTGACTAAGACGGTATGACTGCCCATAACTAGGACGGTAGTTTTACCATAGTGGTACAGAACCCTCGGTGCGAGTCAGACTTGCGCTTGGCCGGTTTTCTTAGTAACCCCCGACGCAACAAGGACCTATATCTACCCGTGCGAAGCCGGGGCGGACCGCTAGTTTCTAATAATTAAACTATGACATTAATTCAATTTTAACATCCAGGTATCAATTTATTCTAAGAAAATACCTTATGGAAAAAATAGCCCGAACAATTTTCGGCACAAATTCGTTCTATGACGTGAGGCATCTGTACTAGTATAGTATTATATTATCTGTGGTCTGTGACTATAGTGAGACTTTTATTCATATCTACAAAGTGTTTATTTTGTTGTTAAAGAGGAGCGGAGGGCGATGGCGGTCCGCTGTAATATGTTGGCTCGCAGATTTGCACGATGTAGCATAGAAGTAAAGATAACTCTTTTCAAAGCCTTTTGCCAAACCTTGTACACGTGCAGTCTGTGGGTCAACTACACGCAGCGGGCTATCAATGCTCTCCGTGTACAATATAATAATGCATTCAGGGTGGTGTTGGGGCTCCCGCGCTACTGTAGTGCATCAGCGATGTTTGCACACGCTCACACAGACGGCTTTCACACCGTGCTGCGACGCCGCATAGCATCGTTGATGTACAGGGTGCGCGGGAGCACCAACACCATCCTGAGGGTCCTCGGTGACAAGCATGACTGCCCTCTGCAGCGGCACTGGGTTCGAGCGCACGTGCACGTGCCTGGCGTCGCACAGGGCGGTAGGTATTTAAATTAAATAAGTGAATATTTTAGAATTTACAATTTTAATTTATTTAACTTATTTTATTTAATTTTATTATTTTGACATGTTTTGATCTGTATTGTAATTGAAATTTGAATTGAATTGTTTTAATTGGATATATATTTTCTAACATAGATTATAAGTTACTTACTAACAAAATATGGACAATTGTCTGAAATAAACTGATTTTATTTTATTTTTATTTTTTTTTATTTTTATTTTTTAAAGAAGCCTATTTTTTTTATCGTCAATTATTGAATATAGCACCGGGTGATAAAATATCACGACTTCAGAAAATCAAATTCAAGACTGGAATTCTCTGCCTGCGTCTGTGTTCCTGAGCTCATATAAACCGAATATATTCAAGTCACGAGTGAATAGGCTTGTTCTGGGCAAGCTCGTTCCATCGTCGACCTCATCTCTGTCCTCAAGGCTAGATCGAGGTCATGAGTAAGCCCATTGACAATAAAAAAACCGGCCAAGTGCGAGTCGGACTCGCGCCCTAAGGGTTCCGTACCTATCTACCATATGATATACTAAAAGCTTTTGCTCTTTGATTTTAAAAATTCCGCGACCATCTAACTTGACCCCTCTTTTATAGAAAAGTTCTTGAAACGGGAGCTCACTTTAATTGGTTACTATTAGTTGTGAGAAAAATTTAAATATTTAATGATTTCAGACTCTTCCCTTTATTTGTACTGTGAGACCTAGCTTCATGCCAAATTTCATAATTTTAGATCAACGGGAAGTACCCTGTAGGTTTTGCTTTTTTGCATAAATGTATGGAGATGAGGACATAAAAAGCCATATTTTTTTATTGCGTCTTTGTAAAAAATTGTAATTTTCAGATCTTGTGTGGTTTATGGACCTTAATATTCGTTATCAATTTTAACCTGATACCTCTTCTCGTTCGTGAGAAAAAGGGTCTTGACAGATAGACAGACAGACAGACAGACAGACAACAAAGTGATCCTATAAGGGTTCCGTTTTTTTTATTTTGAGGTACGGAACCCTAACGGTCAAGTGCGAGTCGGACTCGCGCGCCTAGGGTTCCGATACACTTTTTGTATTTTTGGAAGCAATAAAGTCCATTTTTAGGACCGCAAAACTTAATTTGTTTGTAAAGGTTCTTTGCAGGTTTCTAAAAAACTGTGCAACTTAGAGAGATCGTTTTATTTTTGCTGTAATATTTATTTAAACTTCTGTCAACTGTAATTAATTCAAATTTTTCCATTCACAAAGTTCGGAGATAAGAGGGGGGGAATGGTGATTCTTTTTACATTTTTCATCATAACTTGAAAACTAAGACACGTAAAATAATACAAAAATATATTTTAGAATGTACAAGTAAAGTCCTTTCATATGATACCACACACGACCTAGTGACAATTTGAAATTTGGCCCCCCCTATTTCAGCCCCCTTTAAATTAATAATCATAATTGTTTCAAAATTTTTTCATGTGCAATTAAGTTGAGCAACTATATTCTAAAACTATTCCAAATTTCAGGTCGATAGAGGTGTGACAGACAGACAGACAGACAGAGCGGCACCATAAGGGTTCCTTTTTTTTACCATTTTGGCATTTTGGTATCGGAACCCTAAAAATCACCCTAAAACTGAAAATAATAGTTTCCGCCCCCTCCAAGGCCGTTAAGTCGCGACCGCACGCCATTGGCCCGTTTAAATTCAGAACGCGTTGCGGTTATGTTACCGCTCGTTTCAAATTTAGAACAGGTGTAGTGCGTGCTCCGTAGTGTATTAACAGCTTAACATTAACTAGTGTGCTAGTGTGTTTGTACATTTATTGCAATTATACAAGGTGTAACAGAAACGGTATATCAACCCTGAAGGATGAGATTCTGCCCATGAAACTGAACAACTTTCCCCAAAGAATATAGGTCAAAATATGAAAAAAAAAAAATTACCTCCCATACAAAATGCGCTATCAGCTGATTCGGTTATTTCGGTTTCTATGGGAGGTCAAAAAAACTGGCCAAGTGCGAGTCGGACACGCGCACCGAGGGTTCCGTACCTATTTACCATATGATATACTAAAATCTTTGCTCTTTGACTTTAAAAACTTCGCGACCATCCAATTTGCCCCTCTTTTATAAAAAGTGTTCCCGAGTTCATATAACCCGAATCTATTCAAGTCGCGAGTGAATAGGCTTCTTCTGGGTAAGCTCGTTTCATCGTCGACCTCATCTCTGTCTTCAAGACTAGATCGAGGTCAAGAGTAAGCCCATTTTCAATAAAAAAAAAAGAGTTCTTGAAACGGGAGCTCACCTTAATCGGTTACGATTTATGACGTATTAAAAAAAACTACTTACTCGATCTCGTTCAAACTAATTTTCGTTGGAAGTTTACATGGTAATGTACATCATATATTTTTTTTAGTTTTACCATTCTCTTATTTTAGAAGTTACGGGGGGGGGGGGACACATTTTACCACTTTGGAAGTGTCTCTCGCGCAAACTATTCAGTTTAGAGAAAAATTATATTAGAAACCTAAATATAATTTTTGCAGACCTATCCATAGATACCCCACACGTATGGGTTGGATGAAAAAAAAATTTTTTTGTATTTCAGTTCTTTGTAGTTTTTTTCTATTTTTGTGTGAAAATCTTAATGCGGTTCACATAATACATCTACTTACCAAGTTTCAACAGTATAGTTCTTATAGTTTCGGAAAAAAGTGGCTGTGACATATGGACGGACAGACGGTTCCGTTTTTTGCCATTTGGCTACGGAACCCTAAACATGATTTTTCGTATTTCGACCTATGTTCCTCAGGGAAAGTTGTTCAGTTTCATGGGCAGATTCACATCCTTCAGGATTGCTAAATGGTTGCTAAACCCTTTTTTTTACACCCTGTACTGAGTTACTTTTTAACTATACACAGTTTACTATTATTTAATCTGTGAATTAACGGAAATTTTAAAAGGTGGTTCTGTACATTAAACTGAACAATATTTTCCAAAGATTTTTTTTCTCTCGTGTGTTTACATCTGCCATCAGTCGCCAGACTATAATCAGATTTGGTATCATTGGGTCGACTTTAAGGCCGATATTTCACTGGAAGACCGGCGCAACCAGTCGCGCCACCACCGTGGTGTCCGTAACCAGAGTCGCCACACCCTGCGGCCACAGCATTAAGGGCTATATTTGCGCCGCCAAATTGGTTGCGCAACCAAACGGACACCAGGTGAGTAAACTCTCTATAGAGCTGTATACATTTTGTTGGTAGCGGCGACTGGTTGCGCCGCCATGGTCTCGGCCTAAATGAGGTAGCATGAACATTGTCATTGCTCCTCGTCATTCAGCAAGTACATGAATACGCTTTAATCTTTTAGTAATAGCACTTGTCAGGAGTGAGTTAGCAAGTGGATTTGGGTACTGAGCTAGGCGTTTCTCTTGCTTCTGTTTGCTATTTGTGCAATTCATCATTATGTGCAAAGAAAAATGTCGAAATAAAAAAATCCCTGATTCGCTGCCAAAACTGACCATATAAACATGATACAGCATGCTTTTCATACGTAGTACGGACAGTAGTACGGACACGAAGAACTACCCAAATATACTCTGGTTTTACAAAATACTCAATACATTTATTGCATTCCATGAGATTCAAAAGCCAATTGTTTTAGGCTTATTATTTTCGAGGCAACTAACAAATGAAACGGCAACTAACAGTTTGCATCTAATAAATTAATCTGGCAGCGATTAAAATTTAAGCAACAATTATATTAGATGAGCTTCAAAATGCAAGGATTTATAAAAACTAAATAATGGCTGATTCTTTAAGGTAGCAAATATATTAAACAGGGGCAATGAAATCATAGGCGAGGTACTATAAATAATGACTTGGCGAGTAATATTAACAGTGGGATAACAAAGATTGTATTATTGGCAACAATAGGCTCCCATATAAAAATACACTTTTGGGCTGCGATTTGTAGGTAGCTGTAAAAATTAAAACAGGTACTATAATTAAGTATTTGGATTTCAGTATTTTTGTTTGTAGAATCATAATTTAATAAAAACGGCGACAAGCGTACTCATTACATAGAAACAGAGTGCGGGTCGAATATATTTAAAGATTTTATATTTTTTCTGTGCCATGAGGGTCTTCACTCCTATTTCTGTTTGCTAGGGGTGACAAGAGAACCTGACCTTGGAACATGACCTTGGGAACATGACCTTGGAGCTTTAATTATAAATCTATTCTTAGTAATCAATTAATTATACTTCCGCGTGCTTCCGAACCTTTTTACAATGACTACTGCTTTTCTCAATATGACCACTACCACCACAAAGCGGGGATACGAAGGGGCGCAGCCCCCAAGTAAGGGGGGCTAGAGGGGCGGAGCCCCCCGCCATAAAAAAACAAACTCCAGACAGGACGACACATACACGGTAGGTTATGTTAGGTTCCCTTGTGACCCCTCGCAGACAGAAATATGGAGGAACCCGCACAGTGGGTCCCCGTCGAACTAACCTGCAGTCAGGAGGATTTTAATGGAGCTTTAATTACAAACAATGAACTAAGAGGAACACCACGGAGGAACACTCAGCTCGGCATAAATAAACAAATATTGCGGGTTGAATAAATAAAGACAATTATTGTACATTTATGCCCTTTACTCTTTCGCCATCGTAGGAAAATTTTAAGTCATATAATAAAAATCCTAAGTAAAACAATTTTTTTGCATGTCCTTATTTGCTTTATTTAGAGCTCTTAATATGTCGCACAAAGTATGTTTTTTATGACCATGTTCATATTTTTTTCTCACCGTAGTTAACTTTATATACAACCTCATTTTATTATTTAAGAAAGCCTATTTTCTAGTTTTTAGCCGCCGTTAAGTGTTCGCTTTAAAATAAATTCAGTTACCAAAACAATAAATCGATGCCAGTTCAAATTAAAACAGAGCTTACAACTGATTATTAAGCTGCTATTTTCTACTTCAAATGATCCTTCACTGCAGCTGCCAACCTATTATTTTTGCTACCTGCTTATATATTTTTTGAAACCCTAATTAAGATTAGATTGTCGCCGCGTTAAATACATGCCATTGTTTTAATGTAATAAATACATCATGGGCACAGCAAAAGTAGAAGAAAGGACGATTATTTAGCCAAAAATAATAATTCATGTTTCTATTTAACCGAAATTATTTCTAGAGTCATGGCTACACAAAATGTGTTGGTAAGCGTTGGCATTGACTCTTAAAACGGATTATAGGTCATCGATCTTACAATACAACCCACCCCACTAGTGTAGGCAACGAAGCAGTTGACCCCCGCATTAATTCCGATGAAACTTTGCTGGGGTATTACACTATATGAGACAAACCTTCTATAAAAAAATCCATAAAAAAAATCGGTACTTTTAATTTTTTCATACATTTTTTGTAATTTTTGTATGGAAAAATCATGAAGGAAAAAAAACTGGGCGCGTAATTTTTTTTTCCTTCAATACGCTAGCAAAGTTTCATCGACTGAGGATTTAATGCGGGGGTCTTCATACAACGATCCGCTTCGTTGCCTAGAGTACACCTTTTTCACTTGCTTTCTGGTACAACGCCTCAGTAATCGGCAATGGTTTATAATTTAAAGACTCCGAGGGGCTCGGAATGGGGCTAGTCAAGAAAATGGAAGGGCCAGACAAACACACTTTGCCTTCTAAAATGTAGGTACAGTCAACGACAGGTCAAACTTGACTCATAGTCGTTTCGTGATAAAATAACCAAAAACGTTACGTTCAGCACATTTGAACTGATGATATACATATAATCCATTTTTAGGGTTCAGATACCAAGATGGTAAACAAAAAACCGGCCAAGTGCGAGTCGGACTCGCGCCCTAAGGGTTCCGTACCTATCTACCATATGATATACTAAAAGCTTTTGCTCTTTGATTTTAAAAACCCTGCAACCATCCAACTTGACCCCTCTTTTATATAAAAGTTCTTGAAACGGGAGCTCACCTTAATTGGTAACTAAGTATTAGTTGTGAGAAAAATTTAAACATTTAATGATTTCAGACATTTCCCTTTATTTGTACTGTGAGACCTAGCTTCTTGCCAAATTTCATAATTTTAGGTCAACGGGAAGTACCCTGTAGGTTTTGCTTTTTTGCATAAATGTATGGAGATGAGGACATAAAAAGCCATATCTTTTAAATTTTTACAATGACGCAATCAAAAGATATGGTATTTTATGTCCTCATCTCCAAACATTTATGCAAAAAAGCAAAACCTACAGGGTACTTCCCGTTGACCTAAAATTATGAAATTTGGCAAGAAGCTAGGTCTCACAGTACAAATAAAGGGAAGTCTAAAATCAAATAAATATGTAAATTTTTCTCACAACTAATAGTAACCAATTAAGGTGAGCTCCCGTTTCAAGAACTTTTCTATAAAAGAGGGGTCAAGTTGGATGGTCGCGGAGTTTTTAAAATCAAAGAGCAAAAGCTTTTAGTATATCATATGGTAGATAGGTACGGAACCCTTAGGGCGCGAGTCCGACTCGCACTTGGCCGGTTTTTTAAATCTATCTGTAAAAAATCTTTACAAACAAATTGAGTATTGCTGTCCTAAAAATGGACTTTAATGCTTCCAAAAATACTATAGGTATATTGGAACCCTCGGCGCGCGAGTCCGACTCGCACTTGACCGGTTTTTTTTTTGTTTATTCTAACGCTTTAGATATTTTGCAGCCATGACACTCAAACCAGAGTATATTTGACGGAAAGAATAACGTTGTTCTACAAGCTTGTTTTTTCTGACAAATTTAGCAGGATTGCTTTTGATTTAGCTGCAAAATGTGTTGGTAAACGTTGAAATAAACAAAAATAATGGATCATTAAATAGGAACATCTTATTAATAGCAACAACTTTTGTGTCAATGCAAATTTGCAAAACAATCGACTAATTGGAACGATAAGTTCATAGTTTTGTGTATTTGTGTGGTAATTTTTTTTGTAAAGTTCCAAAATTCGTAAGCGTTTCGTTATTTGTTATCCCAGGAGCCATATTGTTATTTGACGGGATTGCCTTGTTTTGTAACTCAAGCAAATTGAAGGGTTCTCGCTTCGCTCGGGGCTCAGTAGTAGAATCCTAAATGCCCACTACAGGACAGGGAGCTCCCTCCAGAATTGTAGCTTTTGGTGGAAAAATGTGGAGGGGAAGTACCATAGTCACCTCGCTTGTTAGCGTTACGGCTGGCACCATGGACCGTGGTTGTAGGTGACCGCAGTAAATAAGATGATATGATAGACAGGAGGATGCTGCTGCCCGTCCTCCAGTTTATAACCCTTAGTTGCCTCTTACGACACTCACGGGTATGTATGGGATGGTACTATTCTTTGCCGGCACGAAACCAGGAGGGTTTCAAGACGCGCAATAACATTGTGGCCGAGTGAAACATACAATTTTCCACCTTACTACAATGAGTAAAATGCCAAAGAATAGCGCCAGTACCTTATCCATCACGTTCTAATTTCAAAAACATTTTCCGCGCTAGCAGCCAAAAATAATTTTTGCACGCAGATTTCGACCCATAAAGCAGTTTTCCGAGCTTGTGAAGTGAAAAAGTTGTTTCTTTTGACCTAATAAATAGGCGAACGCATATCAATCAAAAGCAGAACCTTGCAGAAGTATGAAATACGAATGTTTTCTTCTAAATATAACACTCTTTTAAATTATGCAATTTTCGTAAGATGTCCTATAACTTTTGCTACGCTGGTTTGCGATAAAAAAAAACCGGCCAAGTGCAAGTCGGACTCGCGCACTGAGGGTTCCGTACCACCACATAAACATAATTGTATTAGTTGAAATTTCAGTAAGTTAATGTGCTAGATTTTTTGAGTCCGACACGCGCTTGACCAAATTTTATTATTTGTTGTTATTTGTTAGCCTATGCCCTATAAACGTACCAATTTTCAAGTTTGTAAGTGTTCCCGTTTTTAAATAGAACTAAAACAAAAATCGCCTCACCAACCATCCAACTTGACCCCTCTCTTATATGAATGTTCTTGAAACGGGAGCTCACCACAATTGGTTACCATTAGTTGTGAGAAAAGTTGTAATATTTAATGATTTCAGACTTTTCCCATTATTTGTACTGTGAGACCTAGCTTCTTGCCAAATTTCATAATTTTAGGTCAACGGGAAGTACCCTGTAGGTTTTTCATTTTTGAATAAATGTATGGAGATGAGGACATAAAATGCCATATCTTTTGATTGCGTCGTTGTAAAAAATTGAAATTTTCAGATCTTGTGTGGTTCATGGATCCTAACAAATGGTATTAATTTCAACCTGTTACCTTTACCCGTTCGTGAGATAAAGGGTCTTGACAGACAGACAGACAGACAGACAGACAGACAGACAGACAGACAGACAGACGGACAACAAAGTGATCCTATAAGGGTTCCGTTTTTTTCTTTTGAGGTACGGAACCCTAAAAAACAAATGATTTATTATAAAGTAAATATTATAGGTATTTAAATTAAACATAGGTCATGTAGTTATACTGCGTGAATTTGTATTGGTTTTGCACCCGAAGCCCAGTGATTCTGCTCATGATAACAAGCTACTTCCCCGAAGAAAAAAATTTTTTACTCGAAAAAATTTTTTCGCCTCTCCACAGTAAAGTGGTCACGTGATCGACTCATTTTGTATGGGGAGGCGAAAAAATTTTATCGAGTAAATAATTTTTAGGGTTCCGTACCTCAAAAGAAAAAAACGGAACCCTTATAGGATCACTTTGTTGTCCGTCTGTCTGTCTGTCTGTCTGTCAAGACCCTTTATCTCACGAACGGGTAGAGGTATCAGGTTGAAAATGATAATGAATGTTAAGGTCCGTGGACTACACAAGATCTGAAAATTTCAATTTTTTACAACGACGCAATCAAAAGATATGGCTTTTTAAGTGCTCATCTTCATACATTTATGCAAAAACGCAAAACCTACAGGGTACTTCCCGTTGACCTAAAATTATGAAATTTGGCAAGAAGCTAGGTCTCACAGTACAAATAAAGGGAAAAGTCTGAAATCATTAAATATTACAACTTTACTCACAACTAAGAGTAACCAATTGTGGTGAGCTCCCGTTTCAAGAACATTCATATGAGAGAGGGGTCAAGTTGGATGGTCGCTGAGGCGATTTTTGTTTTAGTTCTATTTTACAAACGAGAACACTTACAAACTTGAAAATTGGTATTTTTATAGTTCATAAGCTATAAAATAACAACATATAATAAAATTTGGTAAGCGCGTGTCAGACTCAAAAAATCTAGCACATTAACTTACTGAAATTTCAACTAATACAATTATGATTATGTGGTACGGAACCCTCAGTGCGCGAGTCCGACTCGCACTTGGCCGGTTTTTTTCTTCGGGAAAGTTACTTGTTATCATGAGCAGAATCACTGGGCTTCGGATGCGAAATCACTACAAATTCACGCTGTAGTATTATAGTACCGCCTAAATGAGTCCTCGCCCTTGGGGTACGTGCGGGCAGGTGCGGGGGGGGCGGGAGGGGGGATGCGCGTAGAGAATGAGAATGCCCCGCGGCCCGCCGCCGCCCGCACCTTTTTCGTTCCCCCTTTGTCGTCTTACCCCCTTCGCCCCTGTACCCCGCGGGCGAGAACTCATTTAGGCGGTTTATCTATATATTACTTTAAATTAACATAAAGTGTTCCAACTTCTCAGTGCAAAATATTACAATAAGTACTAAGTTTTACTTACATCGTAGAGACACTATAGACACACTCTACGTTTAAAAAAAAGATACTAGTGGTTAAAATACTACGGGTCACAGAATAAGTTAAGTTAGTATACAGAACGGACACTCTCCGCCGCCCTTGCAACCCACCCCGCACCCCCGAACGCACCCGCCCGCGAGATTCTCGTGATCCTTCTGAGGGTCTTTTGTGCTGAACTGAATATGCAGCGTACGCGACCTTCCAATTGCAAATTTCAAATTCGCGCTCGATGTATCCGGGTGTGGCGGGGTGTAGAAATACGTCTTCAGTAAAGTAAACCGTACAAAAACCATAAAACGGAACAACTTTCCTCAAGAAACATATAATCCATACCACGAAATAACGCGACGTGTTGCAAACAAAAACTTTACATTTAAGAAACGATTTCTGTTCAATTACAGCACGTTCAGAACAAGTTTGTCCATGACGGTTATTTTCTACGCATGGGTGACAGGCGGAGAGCCAATGAACGATTCGCTCGCCCCCTGGGGAGCCGCGCTCACCCCCGCGACTCATTTTTTGACTTCTGCGCATTAACGGTCACGGACAAAGTTGTACGCAGTATACTCGAGGTACACGTACGAGGAATTCAAGAAAATTAAGTTTCCTCGTGTCCGTACTAGTCAGGACATTAGTACGGAGTACGGACACGAGGAAACTCCCGTTTGTATAAACAACAATACATACACAGAAAAACGCTATATATATTGGGGGACATACATTGGGATATGTTTATAGTTTGTCTATAGTTTGTTCATCTTAAGAATACAGTGGCTCATCGCTTTCCGCCGCTGCTGGTAGCCAAGCCCCGTAACCAATCAGATAGCTTCAATTTATAAAGTCGAATTCACAATGACTAACTGAAGACAAACCTTCGAAAGAAGCGGTTGTTTCCTTTCTGTGTTACCTAAATAATAAAAAAAAAATCTTTATTTTCCATTTTAACTCAATTATGAATACACCTTTACCCTGCATTTGCATTAAGTGGCTGAAAAGAGCTAAATTACCTCCCTTTCTAACAAAGGACAGAATTCGCGTGCTAGAACGGAGCGGATTCGCGTTGTTTTAAGTTTTTCGCATACTTTTTTGCATTTTTCTCAAAATCTGTACCCATAATATTAGTTAACAGCCTCCGTGGTGTAGTGGTTAGAGCGCTCGGCTCTCGATCCGGAGGTTCTGGGTTCGATTCCCGGTGGGGACACTGTCAAACAAAGATCTCTTTGTGCGACCTCCCCAGTTTGGTTAGGACATTGCAGGATGAATCACCTGATTGTCCGAAAAGTTAGATGATTCCGTGCTTCGGAAGGCACGTAAAGCCGTTGGTCCCGACTACTATCTACGGATGTAGTCGTTAATGAGCCATGTCAGAGGCCTTTGGCGGCTCAACAACTCTGACACCAGGGTTTGTGAGGTCGGTCATCGACCTTGCAACCCACACGATATGATGATGATGAGTATGATTATGCATAATATATATTGAATAATGTGTAAAAGTTTTGGCATCATAGATTAATAGGTAGGTACTTAAGAAAAATTGTTTAAAAGCAAAAAATAAAGGTAACTGGATTTTTTTTATGGCTACAAAATATATTTAATCGTGTTTCAGAGTCAGCCATATTCTTGGAAAGATGCTTATTTATCTTTTTTTTTCACTGCCATATATTCATCACTTTTCGTTAAAAACCTGCTCAAGTGAAGCGTATTTAGCTCTTATCAGCCCCTTAACGACTTACTGGTCCTGGCAGAATACTCGTAACAGCATCGCAGTCCCACTGCGGTCAATGCTGAGCCAGGAAAACTTTTCGCTACCACAGTACACCACAAAAAAAAACTAGAGACTAATGTAATATTTTGTCATTATACCTAGTATAGTAATTGTAGTACCTAGTTTTAGAATTGATAACTTGTAACTAATATGTAACGTACTGTGTAAATGAATAAATGATTTTATTATTATTATTATTTATTACTGCATTCTTAGCGCGGCCGAACTATAGTCAGAAATATCGACATTTTAAACACTTTTTACAAACCCCAGCGCCTTCCGTGAACTCAGTCTCTGGTCGTAAACTCAGTCCTTTCTTTTATCATCCTCCTTTTTTTCAATCTTATACTTATGTTTTGAGTCTTTTCTTCCTGC
Source organism: Athrips mouffetella (assembly GCA_947532105.1). Taxonomy (NCBI): domain Eukaryota; kingdom Metazoa; phylum Arthropoda; class Insecta; order Lepidoptera; family Gelechiidae; genus Athrips; species Athrips mouffetella. The sequence goes on from OX383983.1 coordinate 15,002,491, forward strand.
TTCACTCGAAGATCTAGACGATGTAGTGCTGAATCCAGATCTATCTAGTGACAGCGTTTGGTGAACATTTTCCTGATCGCGCTTTTCAACATTTAACTTACTGTCTGAAGCCACGCGATCAAACGCTCTACCATTTCCACTAAAATAAGAATTTAGAAACGATTCTTCAGGGTTATGGGTATCACCACATCTAGATGTTGTTGCTTCTTGTTTCAGCAAATTTGAGAGTTTCTGATCAAGTTTGTATTTAAACAAAGCTACTTCATCAAGGAAACATCCTTTTGAAAGTTTTGGCGAAGAACTACTCTTGGGTGTAACGCTTACGGCTTCGGCACTATTACTGTTTTGAATTTTGAATATGTTTCCGGTGCTAATATTAAGCACTTCATCGACAAAAGTTACTCTAGATGCACTTCTGCGTACTCGTTCTGGAGTCAGGCTTTTAATGCCTGATTTGGAAGCGTGAAGATTCGATTCCTCATATTCTGAGTCTTCGTCGCATTGTGTTACGTTTTCTCTTACAAATTTAAGTCTAGAAGGAGTTCTTTCAGTTGTATAAGGTACATGTTCCGATTTACTATCAGATTCAGCTGTGGATGTACTGGTTTCGCAATCTTTTACTAATTTCAACCAGATATTATGTTTGGTATCTTTATTTGAAGATGTTGATTCTTCTGGTGCTTTATTTTTTGAGTAAACTGCGAAGTCGTTTACAAATTTCACCCATGAAGATTTAGTTTTGATGGCTTCTTTTCGCTCGCCAGCGACGTGTGGTTTGCTGACTATTCCAGCAACGGCACCCTCAGTCTCTGGTTTTGCTTTTTCCTTGGCTTCTTTAATTTGAGCATCCAGTTCACTTTTCTTATAAACACCAAGTGTATTTTGAGATTTTATTTCTAAATCTTCAGTTTTGTTTGCTTGGCTTGTTTTCTTTTCATTAATAGGGTTAGATTTTGTACCTTCACTTATGCTTCCTGCAACTTTCTTAGCATCAGACGATCTAACTAAATCTTCTTTGTTGTTAACTTTTGGTTCGACAAATGCTGTATCGTCATCGACTACTGTAAAAGTCTCTGGTTCAAAGGATACTTTCAAACTTGCTTTAGAACCCGAAGCACTTATATCCTTAGCTTTTTTTGTATTATCTCGAAAGACCTTTTCTTGACTTTTTATGTCATCAATTGTATTCATATAAGAAATCTCAGCACCCGAGAATAAGGTTTCTCTTGATATAACTACTTGTATTCTTTCAGTGTCATCGCTTTTTAAAGATGGATTGCCCAATGTTGTTTCTTTGATAAATTGTATTCCCTCTTTTTCAACATTATCACAATTATTTGTTGCATCTATTTTAAAAGAAACGGATCTTTTTATGTCCGATGAGCATTTGTGGCTAATCTTAGCGCTATCTTTATCAGAAGTGGCTGAAATTACAATAGAACCGTCTTCCGGTATAGCATTTATTTCATTTATTCTCATCGATGAGGTATTTAGATCACCAGCATTGACAACTGGGCTGTATATTACACCTAAAAAGTTATTATATGCTCCTTCGCTAACAATACTCACGGTTTCATCATCTTTTTCTATACTAGAAGGTATAGAAGATATTATTATAGGCTTTTCTTTGTTACGGATAAAGTGGTCATAATCTTGCATTTTATCAATATTCCTTTTAAATTCTTGACTTGTAGGTGCAAAAATATCTATTTTCTCCGGAGAAGTTTCAACAACTTTAATATAAATCGATTCTAATGGTATTTTGGAAGTTGAATTAGATTTTGTTCTTATTTCAAGTGTATCTTTAGGTGTTGTTTCTAAATTATCGTGAGAAAAAGATCTTGTTCTAATAAATCCCAGACTTTCATTCAATACTGAACGATTAACAGTTAGATCTCTTAGTGTTGATTTTTCTTTGTTCTGTTCTTTGGAGAATATTAAAGAGATGCCTTCATTTCGTTTGGTTTTTAAGTACTTGTTGACTTTTTTCTTCGTTTCGATGTCCATCATCATTGGTGATACTTGTACACTTACAGAGTTGGTGCCATATAATCTTGTTAGATGCTCATCGAATCTTGCTTCTGAAAATGTTATTTCATCATTATCATCATGACATCCCATGAAACGTCCACTACAGGACAGGGAACTCCCTCCAAAATTTCCCTCCAAATCTGAAACAATGTGGAGGGGAAGTTCCATAGTCACCACGCTTGTTAGCGTTACGGCTGGCACCATGGACCGCGGTTTTTGGTGACCGCAGAATGTAAGATGATACGATACACAGAAGGATGCTGCTGCGCATCCTCTGATTCATTAACCCTTAGTCGCCTCTTACGACACCCATAGGTAGAGATGGGTTGGTGGTACTATTCTTTGCCGGCACCACAAGGGACAATGTTATTTATTTCAGGATAAATAAATAATAGTTATTTGTTATGCAAGGCAGCAAAGTTGTTATTTGGCGCGAGTGCTTTATATTGAAACACGAGCAAACAAAGGATTCTAGGATTGAGCCACGAGAGAAGAGAGTGGTTCATAAGAAGAATCCCAAGCGTAGCGACGGTCTTCAAGGCTCAAGACGCAAAATTACTTTGCTGCCGAGCGAAACACACAACGAGGAAAATGGTAAAGACTTGTGCGCCAGTACTTTATAACTTTTTATTTTAACAAAGACCTTTTCCACGCTAGCGGTCAAAATTGACTTTTGCACGCAGATTTCAACCGATAAGTGAGGTGAAAAAAATATTTACTTTCATGGATTTTGCTTATACGAGTACTTAGAGTGTTTACGCACAACATCCGATCCGAATCCGATCCGAACCCGTGAAAATATCGTCCGGAGTAGCCGTAGAACTATTTCTATGGTACATTACATTCGATTCAGTTTAAGTGGTATTCGGTCCGAGTTTTCTGGATTCCTATTTTCACGGGTTCGGATCGGACGTATTGCGTTAACACTCTTACAGTCGAAATAATTTATCACGATAAGTGTCTCTGTCGCTCCTATGTGTGACGCGGTCGGATCGATAAGTGTCTCTGTCGCTCCAATGTGTGACGCGGTCGGATCGATAAGTATCTCTGTCGCTCCAATGTGTGACGCGGTCGGATCGATAAGTGTCTCTGTCGCTCTAATGTGTGACGCGGTCGGATCGATAAGTGTCTCTGCCGCTCCAATGTGTGACGTGGTCGGATCGATAAGTGTCTCTGTCGCTCCAATGTGTGACGCGGTCGGATCGATAAGTGTTTCTGTCGCTCCAATGTGTGACGCGGTCGGATCGATAAGTGTCTCTGTCGCTCCAATGTGTGACGCGGTCGGATCGATAAGTGTCTCTGTCGCTCCAATGTGTGACGCGGTCGGATCGAAAAGTGTCTCTGTCGCTCCAATGTGTGACGCGGTCGGATCGATAAGTGTCTCTGTCGCTCCAATGTGTGACGTGGTCGGATCGATAAGTGTCTCTGTCGTTCCAATGTGTGACGCGGTCGGATCGATAAGTGTCTCTGTCGCTCCAATGTGTGACGTGGTCGGATCGATAAGTGTCTCTGTCGCTCCAATGTGTGACGCGGTCGGATCGATAAGTGTCTCTGTCGCTCCAATGTGTGACGTGGTCGGATCGATAAGTGTCTCTGTCGTTCCAATGTGTGACGCGGTCAGATCGATAAGTGTCTCTGTCGCTCCAATGTGTGACGTGGTCGGATCGATAAGTGTCTCTGTCGTTCCAATGTGTGACGCGGTCGGATCGATAAGTGTCTCTGTTGCTCCAATGTGTGACGTGGTCGGATCGATAAGTGTCTCTGTCGTTCCAATGTGTGACGCGGTCGGATCGATACGTGTCTCGGTCGCTCCAATGTGTGGCGCATCACTCCGTCCTACTCTCACACTGCTGTCACTCATCCAGCTACATTATTTTGACTGTAGTCTTATTTTCGCTAGCGTTTAGTGTCCGAAGGGCGAACCTACATAGTTTCCAAAAAGGGGGTCATCCGGCGGTGGCCAGTCGCCAGATTTTTTCGGTCAAGCGAGAGTGTGTAAAACCAAACATTTCATGTTATAGAAAAAAATCCCTGGTAGGCTGTATGTTCAGTGTATCTTTGATACGGCCATAAGTATTACGTGGATACTTCTATGTAAGTACAGAGAATAGCATGTCAAGCTTCCACTCACGTAACCTCAATGGCACAACTACTAGTGCGAAGTAGTTGGTCTAATGGGAAGGACCGGTCCATTCACCCCCTCCCCTCAACCTCATCACCCTCATCTCCCCTCACCCTCCTCTCCTAACCACCTCCCCCCACCCCTCCCTTCATACCCTTTGCACGAAATGACGCCTCAAACAAATGCTTAGACGTATCCGCGTCAAAAACATGGTTCGACAAGAGATATTTTTACTTTGCGCTAGCTAAAGTGCTCATATGGGACGATCAAATTTTTTTGACGTGTATACGTCTATGCTTTCGTTTGGGGGGTCATTTCTTGCAAAGTGGATATAGGCCCCCTAGCGGCAACAATTGGTGCTACGTCGAGCTTAGGATGAGTCAGAGGATGCGGGGAGGGGAGGGGTTAAGAGAAAGAGGGAGGGGTGAGTGGACGTGGATGGGAGCTTGGCGTGCTCACAGCAGACGGTAGACTTATTTTTGTGACATTCCGCCATTGTACTTCAGTTATTTTCAATATTATTAAGTCATTGACATGATAAAAACGCTCCGCTTCTATGCGCGTATTTTCCAAAATCCTTGGTTTGGAAGGAAATCTGCTTGAATAGTAGTTGTTCAGTTCAACTTCTAGTTTAACTTCTAGTTTAAAACGTAGAGCCATTTTGAAAAATGATTTGAATGAAGAAAAAAATTATTTGAATGATTATGAAAGAATTTTAATCAGATAAAAACTATTAGTTTCGCAATACCGGCCACACTGGCGAACAAAGTCCGTGACTGCCCGCGTCTGTCCGGCTCTCGTCTGCTGACCCTTTAAGTGGTCAAACTGTACAAAATAAAATATAATATTTACCGTTTACTTTCTTGACGATTAAATGAGCAATCAGGAATATCACAAAAATGCTTATAGCCAATAGGATGTACACCCACCAACCTAGTACGATATACTGGAAAGAAAAATTGCAGTCTTAAATATTATTTTGATAGTACCAAGAGAACATTTGGACTTTGTACCGTTCTTATTTCAATTGACGTACGTAGGGTGAAGAAGGCCACCAGGAAAGGAAGGCCGAGACGGAAATGGTACGATGACATAAGGGACTGGACCGGATTACACTACCACGAGTTGAAGAGGGTGGCGGAACGCCGCAACGAATACCGATTGCTGACCTCCAAACTTTATTTCGAAGATGGCACCCCATGATGATGATGAGGGTGCAATGCGAGCGTCAAGCTTGACCTGTCGTGGACTGTACCTAGTTCACCATAGACCCTGTCCAGAAAGGGCGAATTCGCCGCGAATTGTTACGCGCGAGTTTCTACGCGCGTAGGCGAGGTACTGGGTGTCAATACATTGCGTCCACAAGCATCGCGCGAATGTTCTCGGCTCGCGCGAGGCTCGCGCGAGTCGAGATACTAGGAGCGCCTTGTATGCGTCCAGATGAATCGCGGCGAATTCGCCCTTTCTGGACAGGGTCATAGTCACCACGCTTGAAAGCATTGCGGCTGGCGACCGATGTTGTTGGTGACCGGTAAGTAAGATCAAATGGTACATTACACAGAAAGATACTGCTGCCCATCCTCCGGTTCATAAGCCCTTAGTCGCCTCTTACGACACCCACGGGTAGTGATGGGTTGGTAAGTACTATTATTTGCCGGTACTGCAAGGGACTAAATACAAATATTTACCATTATTTCTCCCAAAAAATACAAATTCTTCCATTTGTTTTTCTAGCATTTTTAGCTGTCATTCGAATGTCACGTAAAGTTTTTTACGCTGTGATTTTTTGTAGCTGATAGAAGATTTTTGTAAAGAGTTTTTGTTTTCATGAATCTCTACCTCTCTATCCCAGAATCCTTCCCTACCTGCGAAAGAATTTTCGCATTGAAGAAGTCTCTACCATATTATGAATGACACTGAAAATCGTCGCATTGAGAGCATATAGCTATAAAGATTCCCTTGTGGCGACTAAAAGCGAATTTTAGGCCGCCAAAACATAATAATGTCATCCACATACGATTCCGCAAAGCAGTTGGCTTGGCAGTTGCTATTTCACAAACAGATACCGTGCCGTGGCATGTTTTTAGGGGTCCGTAACTCAAAATGAAAGAAAAAAATCGGAATCCTTATAGGATCATTTTGTTGTCCGTCTGTCTGTCTGTTAAGACCCCTCGGTTAAAGGTATCAAGTTGAAATCGATACCCAATATTAGGGTCTATGGACCCTTAAAGGTTTAAAAATTCCATGCTTCAAAAGCTTGCTTCATACACAATCAAAATATATGGCCATTCATGTTTCCATCTTCATACATTTTATGACCAAAAAACCTATAGGGTACTTACTTCCCGTTGACCTACAATAAAGAAAGGCAAGAAGCTAGGTCTCATCAAGGTCTCATATGATAGCACAAGCAAATGAAAAAGTCTAAAATTATACTTTTCTCACAAGTAATTTTAACCAATCAAGGTGAGCTCCCGTTTCAAGTACATTCATATAAAGGAGAGATCGGGTTAGAGTGGACGCGGAATTTATAGAATTAAATGACAAAGTATGCCGGATAACGGTCGGGTCATGAATATAGTTCTTGTAGTGACGAACAAATATTTTCGATAGGAACTAACTTCAGACAGGAAGTGCGTTTGACAGGTGTGGCGTTATTTGCAAAACGCAGCCTCCTACAGTTCGAGTACTGTCATCGTGTAGCAGCCTAGCGAGCAGCAAGGTTTCTAGTGTTTCGCGTTAGTTTCTAACATTAACAGATTTATGTTAGTAACGTTAACAGATGTTAACAGTAAGTGATTGGAAAAGCTATGCGGCAAACGGAGCATAGAGTATACCGAAAGGTAAGTATTCTGTGGCTTACCTTAGTATCACAGTTGTTTTGTTAACTAGGTACCCTAATATATGAGGTTAGGTTGTAATATACGGATATCTACCTTCTTGGTCTGGTTGTGGTTATATAATTGTAATAGAGGGAACGCTAGGATCAAATTATTTTAAAAGATGGAATAAAAGTCTCCAAGATCCTCATTTCTTTGGAGTTGTCAATGTTGTGGTTAAACTTAGCTAATGTTGCACTAACACCCACAGGAAGGGCAATCAATCCCGCACGGCAGCAAGCGCGTAGAAACAAAACCAGTATAAGCTGAACCAGCGCTACACTATAAACGCCCGAAACGAGAGACCCGCTCAAGGTCAAAGTGTTTCAAAGGACCTGACAGAATAAGCATAAGGACGACCAGTCATGGGCTGGTAAGTTGAATGTTCAGATTGTTGATGAATCGTGACCTTTTTATCGATAAGCTGTCACTTTAAGGCTACTACCTACGCCAATGACCTTGCCGTGTGGGCGGAGCTTATACCCTCTCACCGCTGAACCCGCAAAAGTGTAGTTAAATTAGACGTACGTAACTCAGGGTGCACAGGGTTTAATTTTGCTTACTCGCACAGCTCGCACTACGCAACGCAGCACAGGTCCGTCTAGCATGACGACTCGCCCCGCACTGACTTCATAGACGAGGGCGGGGTATTACAAATACAAAATACAAAATATTTATTTCATTAACCAGAAGTGTGCTTACCATCTAGTTGCCGAAGCCTCATTTTAAGCTTTTTATGCCTGTGTCAGGAGGCTCCGCTCTTCCATAACCGACTACGTAGTTACAGTATACAACAAGTCAAGCTTGACAGATGGCCCGACTTTAGCCTCTACAACTAATGAAAAATAACAGTAACAGGCCCGATGTCAAGCCTACTTTGCTTGTATCTTAAATTCAAACAAGTCAAAATATAATTTATGACAAAAGAGAAAAAGGTAAGGTTAGATTATTACTGATTGAGTGGTGCGAGTGTGGGTGAGTGTGTGTGTATGTGTGGGTGAGTGTGTGTGTGTGGGGGTGTAGGTGTGTGTGCGTGGGGGTGTGTGCACTAAAGCAAGTTATTACTCAAGTATGGCATGAACAAGTTCATGCATACGTGCCTACGTGCGGGGTTGTTAAATTGAAGAGCAGATAGCCCTACGACAAGGTCTTCCACTAGCTACTCATCAATTCAACAACCCTTCCGTCATGTCATATGACTTAGTTTCTATCCAACGTGTTAACAATTTTTTACACTCAGATAGCGATTTTGGATAAATTTGCAACTCTTTGTTTGTTAGATTATATAATTTACAGAGCGACTATTGAATTGCCTGCTTGCGAAAGTGGTGTTTGATCCTGGCACAATAGCCGCCAAATCACATCTTCTTCTACTCATTATACTGTTGTCAAAGGGAAGGGCCCTGTGTTTCCTTAACACAGCATGGACGATGTATAGTTTCCTAATCGTAAGTACGCTTGCCAGTTGATATAAGCTTTCCGTAGCAAATCTACGTTTTTTGAAATACATGACCTTTAGTAAACTTCGTTGAGCCCGTTCTAACTCTAGAAATTTTATTTTAGTTGCACCACCCCATATAGAGATACAGTAAATCAGTATGGACTGAACTAGTGCTATGTATATCTGCTTAAGGAGATCTTTCGCTTTGCACTTTGGATCAGCCACTACTCTTGGCACCACATGTCTTAGAGTTTTGAAAATCCATGTGAGCTTTCTGAGTCTTAATATAATATATTCGAGATGTGGATGCCAAGAGAGTCGCTGGTCCAAGAGGACTCCAAGATATTTGGTTTGGGCAACCTTCTGAATAACGGGGCAAGAACAGTTAGCTACACCGGTTATAGTTCTGCAATTATGGATTTTGAAGTTGAAATCCTGCTTTGGTTGAGAAGCCTTATTGATGCTAAAGCAGATGTAATTGGTCTTCTCAGCGTTTAGCGTAAGTATGTTGTCAGTTAACCATTTATTTATTTTCCGCATTCCTAGCTCTGCAGAATACATAACACTGTCCCATGTGTCCCCAGTGAACACGACGGCAGTGTCATCGGCACACGAGAAGATCTTGGCATCCATTAATTGCATGCTACATAAATCATTAATATATATTAAGAATAGCGTTGGGCTAAGAATACTTCCCTGTGGTACGCCGTATGACACTTCCTCGTATTCACTGGTACAATCTACCAGTTTTACTTTTTGCTTTCTGTTCGACAGATAGTCACTAAGGAGAAGAAGTGATGTACCTCTTATGCCAATTGCTTCCAGTTTGTGAATAAGAATGGGGAGAGAGACGGTGTCAAAAGCCTTTTTTAAGTCTAAAAATACAGTTATACATTTTTTATGATTGTCAAGCTGCTGGACAACCAGGGAGCTAAGCGCGTTTACAGCATCCTCAGTAGAGTGACCTTGACGGAAACCGAATTGGGAATCTGAAAGTAATTTATATTTGTCCAAGAAGTTAAGTAATCTTTTATTTAAAAGTTTTTCCAAAATTTTTTATATGGCTGGTAACACAGATATAGGTCTGTAATTACTGACAACGTCTCTGTCCCCACTCTTATACACAGGGGTAACAGTAGCTAGTTTTAGTGAATCAGGAAAAACTCCTTTTTCGAAGCAGAGGTTAACGAAATGCGTGATGATTGGCACTAACTCGGTTTTATCTAGTTTCAAGAAAGAGGTAGGGATACTATCCCAGCCCGGTGCACTATCAGACTTTAGGTTCATCAGAATGCTAGAAGCCTCGCTTGGATCTGCTGGGAGGAGGACAAATGAGTTTGGAACATTAGTTAGAGTTTGTGGATAAGAATTTAGATTATTTGCTATGGGCTGGATTTTATGCGCGAGATCTTTACCAATATTTACGAAGTATCTGTTCAGCCGAGGCCTCTGGAGTTGATTTTAGGTTGGTAAGCTCCGTGTTTACATTATTAGAACTACTTGTGTATGTTATTTGTTTTATGTTTCTCCATAATAATTTATTATTATTTATAGACTTAGCTAAAATGTCCCTTTCGTATTTTCTTTTCATTTTATTGTATTGGCTGGGTAAGGGTGGGAATATAGTCGGCTTTTTCAAGAAATTAGATATATTTTCATAAAATTTCAAAAAAATAAGCCGACCACATCAATAAACGTGGTTTTGTTAATAAGGTTATAAATTTTCGTATATTTCTGATAAGAACTGCAGCAGTAAAGTGGTTACAAGTGGAAAAACAAGGGGTCTTTTTTTCTTGAGTTATTCAATAAATCAATTTTTGAGACCGACCACATCACTTGTCATATCTTGTAGATTACTAGATTTTATTTTCGTCAAAAAATCTGCCAATTTTAGTATCTAAAAGTGGTTACAAAGTAACTTAATTTTAGGGTCAAGTAGGAATGCCTAGCCTTAATAGGACACCAAGTAGAGCCTCGGAAAAGTAAAACCCGGTCAAGTGCGAATCGGACTCACGCACCGAGGGATCCGTACTACTAAGTTTAAAATACCGTTTTAGTTATGGACACGTAGTCACGCAGAAGTGTTTTGAATTTGCGCGAGTCCGACACGCACTTAACCAGTTTTTATTTTTTGTTGTTATTCTACAGCTTATGCCATTTTCGGGCTTACAAGGTAAGTGTTCCCGCTCTTACGATAGAGATAAAAATATCGAGCAAATATCGCTTAAAAATACTTTTTTAGTTGGGAAGTTCCTCTTAATTTTTTATTTATTTTTATTACATTTTGTTATAGCGGTTACAAAAGTACAGAATCTCTGAATATTTCCACTTTGTACCTATTACAGTTCATGAGATACAGACATAGGAGTCATATTAATAAGGTCTCGTTTTCCACCCTTTGAGTACGGAACCCTAAAAAGCGTAGAAAAAAGCAAAAAAATTATCGCAAAATCTAGGTGGAAAACGACCATATTATTTTTTGTTACGATGTACTATTTCGATAATAATTTCGACGAAGATCATATGTAATAAAATTTTACTGACTTAGATAGCAGGGTTCCAGTATTACCCTCATTTTGTTGGTCAATAAAAGTGACGAGAGATGTGAAAAAAATCCGAATAAAAAGTAATTTTTACCCTTAACCACAGGGCGATAGATAAGTTTTAAAGAGAGAAAGAACTGAAAAAAAATTACTGGTGAGGCATTTACTTATATATAAGTACTAGCCCATCGGCACGTTACACTGTCCCCAATCACTTCACTTCACTTTTTAAAATAATCGTCGGTTATATAATTGTAATGTCATTGTCTCCAATTCGTTGGTCCGAAATCTGACGTTTAGGACCAACAAATGTCAGTCGTTGTCAGTCATATTGTTACCGTGGTTACATTGGATGCAAATAAACTTACCAACAAAATGGAATGTTCTTATTTGAAGAAACAATATACTCTTATTATTATTATCGTTTTTTCTTATTATTGTTTTTGACTATAATCCAATTTATGAAACTGAAAAACCAGGCCTAAATCACATATAAACAGTAAAAAGTTTGTTTTGTTCTTTCCCGCCATATTATTTCCGTTTCGTGTATTTAGCACCGACCGAAGTACTACACAACGTAGTTCACACGATATTTCACAGATGGCCATAGATTTATATAGTCAAGATAGGGTCATGGGAACAAGCAGTTCAAAATTTCCCCATACAAGAAAGAATAGCGCCATCTGTGAAAAATCGCGTGAACTACGTTGTGTAGTACTTCAGTCGGTGCTAAATACACGGAACGGAAATAATATGGCGGGAAAAAACAAAACAATCTTTTTACCGTTTTATGTGATTTAGGCCTGGTTTTTGAGTTTCATTAATTGGATTATAGTCAAAAACAATAATAAGAAATAACGATAATAATAATAAGAGTATATTCTTTCTTCAAATAAGAAAATTCCATTTTGTTGGTAAGTTTATTTGCATCCAATGTTGACAATATGACTGACAACAACTGACATTTTGTTGGTCCTAAACGTCAGATTTCGGACCAACGAATTGGGGACAGTGTAAAGTGCCGATGGGCTAGTACTTGTATATAAGTAAATGCAGATGGCGCTATTTTTTCTTGTATGGGGAAATTTTGAACCGCTTGTTCCCAAGACCCTATCTTGATATGGTGAGGTCGAATTTTTTTTTCATGACAAAGGGGGGAAAAGGGGACAGGACACCTTCTTTTGCATCTTGAACGCGATTGTGTATAAGTAGGTATATCAAAATTTAAGATACAAGGTTTTTGAAAAGTCGGCTACCTAACCTAAATAAGACGAAGGAACTGGTATTTAAACAGAGCGAATGCCTCCACCCACAACGTTCCGTAAACCAGATGGCAAATAAAACCTATCCTAGATGAATGATGGCTTAGGTATGCGCGGGGCGGTGGGGGAGTGGGAAGGAAAGAGCAAGAACTAGCTGCCGCCGTGAGCGATGACGAGATATGCCCCCCCCCCCCCCAACCCCTCCTCCCCCCCGTCTCGCCGTGAGCATACCTAAGGCGCAGTACAGTGGTTGCAGTCAGACTATAGGTTAAAAGCCAAACTGACTGTCAGAGTTTTCAAGAAGCCAAAATAGCCTCTGACTTTGGCTTGGGTACTACTATCAAAGACACTGATATTGGAGCGACAGAGACACGTATCACTCCATCCTGCTCTCACGCATGGCCCTATTCTTCTGTCATCCTAATCAAGCTACACTATTTCGATAGTAGGTACACTAAAGAGACTAAATTGCAGCCTTAAGAGCATAAATGTAATAAATAGTACCTAGGCGACCGAGCTTCGCTCTATAATAATAGCCGCCTCAACATTAAAATATCACCGGGTGAGCAAGCTACCCGCCAACAGATGGAGCTGTACGTTTTTGTCTAAAACGCGGAATTTAAACACTGCTTTTAAACGCGGGGAAAACGAATTTTCCCAGACATGAGACGCAGTTAGATCGATTCCTCGCCTCAGAAAATCCCCGTATGGTAAATTTAATTTCAATGGTCAATTTCAGAGCTGTTTTCGATAAACCTATTACAAATTACAAATATTGCTCGTTTATTAGTATAGGATGATAGAACAAAAATAACCGTTTCACAGGTATCGATAAAATAACCGATAAAAACAATCACATCAATTCCCTACACTATCCAAATTGAATTCGGTTGGCGGGAATCTTACGCGGGAAATACGATCTCAATATGGCGGCTATGACATGTTAATATTCGGAAATATCCCCGGAAAATTGGCCTTCGGGACCGAAATGCATAATCTTATAAGGAAAATGTCGATTTTTTGCCAAATCTAGAGTATTTGCGAGTTGGAACAAGGGGTTCGAGTCGTTTGCGCGAACGTGCTGTGAATTTTTAGGTTATGTTCAAATTTTCTGCCTTTCAATTTCGAGGAAGGGGTTGAGTTTCAAATACGTGCTGATGAAGCATAAGGACTTTTATTGTTAGGTATTTGTTCCCGTGTGGTGCCGGCAAAGATTAGTACCAACCCATTTCTACCCATGGGTGTCGTAAGAGGCGACTAAGGGTTAATGAACCAGAGGATGACCAGCAGCATCCTTTTGTGTATCGTATCATCTTACATTCTGCGTTCACCAACAACCGCGGTCCATGGTGCCTGCCGTAACGCAAACAAGCATGGTGACTATCATTCTTCCCCTTCACATTTTTCTAGCAAACCGTGGAATTCTGGAGAGAGCTCCCTGTTCTGTCGTTGATGATGATTTGTTTGTAAACCAGTTTTTTCGAGTTGTAGGTATTGGTTAGAGCTATACTTACATTTTATACCTTATCTTATTTTACTGAGTGGCTCTTTGTATTAGATTACGAGTAAATACTTGTCTAACTTCAAATAGACATCGACCTAAAGGACCCTTATAAGCTATGGCAGGTAACTATGTTGCCACTATCTGTGTCTTAGCAATTGTCTTTAAAGACTACTACTACTGTCTTTACTAACTTTAGAGACGTTTTGTGCAACTGGCAGTCAACTCTCGTGCTTTTTCTTTTTTTCTCATTTCTCTAATGTTTTTTTTTTATTGTCAATGGCCTTACTCTTGACCTCGATCTAGTCTTGAGGACATGAGATGAGGTCGACGATGGGACGAGCTTGCCCAGAAGAAGCCTGTTTACTTTATTTAAAAAAATACAACAGGTGGTGTGTCACAAAACATTTATTCTTTAAAAAGCAAAACAATCTGCAAAAGACTAAGTTCTTATTTATCTATGGCCAATAAAAGTATTTCAATGAGTATCAATTTTAAATCTTAACGAAAGTTATCTAAAAATCAAACGAATGCTAACAAAGCACTAACGGCCTCATATCCTAACCTACTTAGTGCTGCCCACACAACATATTAATTAACCGGAAAAACCGTTAATCGTTTAACGTGCTATTAATAACGTTATTGGCTAAAATGATTTCCCCAACGCTACATCTTAATTTACTGAAAGTCCCAGCATGGCCGCCGAGTTTTTCAATAAAAGTGGTAACATCTGGCAAGACACTTAAGGCTGGGTGCGAAAGAGAGATGACGCTATAGGAAAACTTACTTGTAAGAGCAAGATAGCATTATACGCGTCCAAGAGCGAAATTAATATGTCCTTTTCTTAGCATTTTCGTTGGCGAAAGTTGCTTTATTATTTTATTATTGATGTCGGTTCACTATTATTATATTTTTTGTGTCTGCGCTGTTATTTGATATCGGGAAAGCAATTAGGCGCGGATAAATAAAACAGTGTTATGAAATTGGGGTCCATCTGTTTGTACCATTAATAACAATAGAAGAAATCTATTTCTTTGCATCAACTTTAAGGAAATCTATCTTTGATCAATAGTGATGCAAAGTTAAAATTGTTGGTTGATTTTTGACAAGTTCCAAATATAACAGTGTCGATATCCATTTTAATTTTTTTTTGTGATGGTAGGTAACGTTAAGTCAAGAAAGTTAGGTAAGTAAGTTTCATGTGGTGCTGGCGAAGAATAGTACCGATACCAACCCATCTCTACGCATAGGTGTCGTAAGAGGCGTCTAAGGGCTTATGAATCGAAGGATGGGCAGCAGCGTCATTTTGTGTTTCGTTACGTCTAAATACTGCGGTCACCAACAACCGCAGTCCATAGTGCCAGCCGCAATGGTGACTATGGTAATAGCCCTCCAAATTATACCACACGTTTTGCTGGAATGCTGGAGGGAGCTCCCTGTCCTGCAGTAGACGTTTTATAGGATGTTGTGATGAGGTAAAGTTACGTTTTCCCAGAAAAGCAAATACGGTGATATAAATAAAGTCCTAAAATCAAATCGCCGTTCTCTTAAGAAGAGCAGAACACAAAAAACTGTACTTTTTAGGGTTCTGTATCCAAAGGGTGAACGGGGCCTATTGCTGTAACTCACGTGTCCGTCTGTCCGTCCTTCCATCGTCTGTCATACAGGTTTTACAGCCAACCGGTTGGAGCAGCGGTTTTCAAATTTTCACAGTATAAGCATCTTGTTGACTCGCAGCTATGCAAACTGTTAATAAATTGTTTAAAATGTTTTTAATAATGTCTCCCACACATGTAAAGAGGGGCGTGATAGAAAAATCTTAACCTACTCCATTTAACGAGTTATCGTTGTTTAGAGCTTCTTCTTTCTTTAAATATTGGAAGACAGAGGCGTGACAAGTCACCAAAATCAAAATTTTTACTAAAAATTGTTGCAGAGAATCTTTTAACTGCCCGTTGACCTATGAACTTGAAATGTGGTTATAAAGTTTATTATTACGTTAACTAAACCAACAATAACTATATTGATAAATCTGAATTTTTCTTTGAAATTCTCTCATTTTTCCTATAACAAGCGAACGGAACCCTAAATGTGCAAAGTTTGACACGCACTTTGCCAGTTTTTACATTTTTTATCATACACAACTTAATCAATTCTGACAGAGTCTATTATTTTATTTTTACATCTTAGTTCTTAGGGTGGGCAACGCGCTTTGCTGTCTTATTAGAGTCAAAGTATGTCACTAATAAGACAGTGGGTGCTATGGGTGGTGGAGGTTACCATAAGGTGGCCCACCTGCTCGTTTGCTTACTTGTAACATTAAAAATTGCAAATCCCTCGCTGCTTCAGTTAAAACCATCATTGGAACCTCACATAAAGGACTACAGAGCGAGGTTCAAAACTCTTTGGTTTCGAAATCAACGTGTATTCAATAAAATAATACCTACCGTTTCCACCTTTTTAAAACGTTGGATAAATCTTCAACAAAGAAAATATGTAACGAAAAAGAGGCAAGATGGCGAAAAGTCTCATCCTGTCCCGAAATGAGACGAACAGGATTAAAGAAAAAAACAGTCCGTAGGAAACCGCCTCTTTACTTATTATCCGGAGCCCCAAGCACTGTTTTTAATTCAATGAGGGCTTAAAGTTGATCTTAAATATAATTTTAACAATTTAGGGCGTTCAGACGTTTTATAACCAAGGGAAAAGCGGGTTTTAAACTCAGCAGTATAAATAAGATTATGGCACTGTGTTAATAATGTGGTAGGCCAAATATAAGGTCAATTGTATCACATTTTCATAGTTTATTTTGATGATTAAAATCGGAAATAAAAGAAATTATTCCGACTAAAAATAAAATTATAAGGTCAAAGGTACTGCCACTATTTTTACTGTTAACAGCAATAACTCCCTCGATTATTCTAGTGTTAGAATTTGGCTCTCTATCCGGAGGTTCTGAGTTCGATTCCCGGCGGATATACTGTCAAATCAGAATCACTTTGTCAGATTTCCTCAATTCTGTAGGATGAATCACCTGATTGTCCGAAAACTAAGATGAATCCGTGCTTCGGAAGGCACGATGAGCCGTTGGTCCCGAATATTATCGGAAGTAGTCGTTAATGAGCCATGTCAGAGTCCTTTGGCGTCTCAACAACTGTGAGGTCGGCCATCGACCTCTTGGTTGGACATCAGTGACTGTCGTCAGAAAATAAATGCTCTAAATAACGTTTGTAAACATCTTTTTTGTATAAAATCAACCGAAAATGCAATTATTATCTGTTCTATACTTTTAATACCTGATTTAAGAAAAACTTATAAAACAGCTTATATTTATTTGTCTGTTTTTTGGCGCCGCCCTCTTTTTCCACCATGCTTACAAGTTTATAAAACACTAGTTTATTTGATGATAAACTGATTTACCATATTTACAAAGCAAATACATTTTAATTTATCTATTTATACTGTTCCCAATTTTAATACGAGACAAAACAAAATAAACTTTAGATTTATGAGATATTGGCCGTCGCCGCGCCTACGGATTTCGTAGCTACATTTTAAATTAAAGCAACTACATACTCATTACTACCAGTTTATTCAACTGATATTCAATACGATGAATATACTTGTTTTGCCTTAAAAAAACAGCCTCCTTATAAATTAGTTGTCCGTCAACGTAGACGGTCTACGCTTTCGTATCAGTATTGTAAAACAAAATAACTACGCGACTACGCTGCTACGCGCGTAGTAATATGCTACAGTGCGATATAAAATACAGTTTCTATCTAGGAAAAAAAACCCGGCCAAGTGCGAGTCGGACTCGCACACTGAGGGTTCCGTACCACCACATAAACATAATTGTATTAGTTGAAATTTTAGTAAGTTAATGTGCTAGATTTTTTGTCCGACACGCACTTGACCAAATTTTATTATTATTTTATAGCTTATGCACTATAAACATACCAATTTTCAAGTTTTTAAGTATTCCCGTTTTTAAATAGAACTAAAACAAAAATCGCCTCAGCGACCATCCAACTTGACCCCTCTCTTATATGAATGTTCTTGAAACGGGAGCTCACCACAATTGGTTATCATTAGTTGTGAGAAAAGTTGTAATATTTAATGATTTCAGACTTTTCCCATTATTTGTACTGTGAGACCTAGCTTCTTGCCAAATTTCATAATTTTAGGTCAACGGGAAGTACCCTGTAGGTTTTGCATTTTTGAATAAATGTATGGAGATGAGGACATAAAATGCCATATCTTTTGATTGCGTCGTTGTAAAAAATTGAAATTTTCAGATCTTGTGTGGTTCATGGATCCTAATATGTGGTATAAATTTCAACCTGATACCTTTACCCGTTCGTGAGATAAAGGGTCTTGACAGACAGACAGACAGACAGACAGACAGACGGACAACAAAGTGAACCTATAAGGGTTCCGTTTTTTTCTTTTGAGGTACGGAACCCTAAAAAACAACCAACATTAATGAAAATTTCACGATTTTAGATTTCTGATTTTCGTTCAGTAAAGAGTAGTTTATTTGACTTAGTTGGAAGCAAATAATGACTCTTATTTGCACACAGTAAGGAATAAAAATTAAAAACTACGAGTTACTAATACTAATATTTGCCTGAGTTTGCTTTGAAAAGTCAAACGTTGCTGATTTTATTTACCTTTGCAACCTACCCAGTTAGCAGAACAGACCAAGTAACCTACGCAGACTAACATACTTACCTACTTATTTACTACCTAAATATAATAATGTGTACGGCCAAAGAACTAAAGATTACGCCCTACCTAATATTATAAATAACTTACCTAAGGATCTAATAGATAAAATATTGATTTGTAAAAACCAAAAACAATGTAAAAATGTATTAAAAAATCACTTCATTAAGCAATATAACAATGAACCTACCTAACTTAAGAACTTACCTACTCAAGAAATGTATTTTTGCTGTACTAACGATGACGTTTACCTACTACAAATAAACCCATTATAGGATTTAACGTAGAAGGTTAAGTTAAGAAACAGTGTAATTTTTGTATTGGAAAAAAAACTAAAATAAAAAAAACTAAAAAAAACAACAAAAATTACTTTTGCGTAAGCCACCGTTGTTTCACTACAGAAATATATGCCATTCCCAGGTATAAATTTGTATTGGAAAATCGGAAATACATCGAATCACTGTCCTAAACTTATTCTGTTTAATGTAAGAATTTTTACACAGTCGTCGTCTAAATAGGCGTTACCAGGTTAGTACCAATATGACTGTCAAAGTTGTCAGGCCGCGAAATGTCTAAAATACTAGTTTCAAGTCTTGGCTTAACGATCTATATCAGTACGAATATCTGGGACCCATTGACTAACGTGCTTTCCAAAACCTGGAAACGCTCTATTTGTTGCACCACAAGCGCTCACCCATCTATGTTCAAACGAATAACAATTTGTGATCAGAAAGAAACAGCAACTATCACTCTGCCATGAGCGCTTCGGAATATGACAAGTTGTCGATATTAACCTTGTTTATTATAAAGAAGCACTTACCGTTAATATTGATATGTTTGGCGGTATCGCTCCGGTCTCCTAGTATCGCACTAACACTAAATTTCAGCAGCGGTTTCTTCTGCTCGCTAAACTCCTCACAACTCCTCACGATATCGTCTGTAAACGCCTTTTCTTTGCCCATCTCTCCTTCATCACCAGAATTATCCTGATAATTCAAATTAAACCTCTTTTCTAACTCTTCGAGACGCCGAATACCGGATTTCTTGCAGGAAAATGGTGGACAGTCAAACGCCCCGCATGAAGAACAACGTCTATTTAAATTTGGAATTGAAAGAATTTCTTTTTCAGCGTTTTCTCTGTAGTAATCGTTATAATATACTTCGTTTTTAACGTTGTTAAACGATTCGTCCTCATCCCTACTTTTTGAATCTTCATCTTGTTCTAATTTTGTTTCCGCAACGGCTTCTTGTCTTTCATCGTCGGCCATCTTCGAATCTTCCATTTCGGGAGAATTTTCTCTAGAGCGTTCAAAATTCTGGCAGTTCTGACGCTGTTGTAAGACGTAGTTTTCGATCTGCTGATTCAAATACTGGTTGTGAAAGTTGACAGTTTTCTGCTGATGCAATATATTGTCGACTAAGAATGGCGAACTCATGTTCGCACCGTTTTTATTGTAACACAAATTCTGTATAGTTTTCAGCATAATGTTATGGTCGAAATTTTTGAACGTATTCAACTTTAGTCCATGTTTTAAGTCCGATGAGTACATTATACGTTCATTACTCAAAAAATAAAACTTAAAACAAACACAAAAATAAATTGTGTTAAACTTTTTCGGAACCGGTTAATCGGTATTCATGATCACATCACTAAAAAGAACTAAATTCAAATTAGGAACAAATTATAATTGCGTTTGAATTGCCGCGTCATCGTACAAAAAGGTAAGCATAAATGCATGCACCCCGCGCAATGGTTTAGCAAAGACTGGTTTTGGTGTAGGGGGTGGTTCTTCCAAAAGGGGCGTATCAGTAGGGTGGCTTTTTACCCGCGCTTTTGTGTGTTCAAAACCAAAATATGTTGATCTCCCCTCCAGTTACAAACCTAACTTTTCGCATTAAAACTAAGGGCTACAGTCTTGAATGTAGAGATCAAAATAAATTTGCTGGATTAGAAACTTACAAATTGTATTCTACTATGGTTTAAGTCCTTAATAACATATACATAGAGACTATATTACTACGATTTTTAAGTAAAGCTATGGTTTAAAATTAAGACAAATACTATTGAGCGTGTGTGTTTATTTGCAAGTGTATTATCAAAAGGTCGTATCTCAATTTATTCGTCTTTTTGTTTCTATTGGTCGATTGAATCGAGTGTAATGGGATCTTTTGCGGGGTAAACCTTTTTATAGTGAGCGTTTGTAAGCTAATACGTTTTCTGTAAATACATTTTACCAAAGTAAATAAATTATTCAATGAAATTTGTACATTTGTAGCATATTAGATTTGTCAAAGTTCTTTATTTAGGTTTATTTATCAATACTTAATGTTTAATGTAATAAAAAAATCAAAATTTTTTTCTAAGACCTAAGTGATAAGATCTGTCGTTAAAAATCGTAAGTTGGATTACATAATTTAAGTAGGTACCTACCTATTTTAAACCGGTATCCGGTTTTTAGAATTTTTAATCACGTTTTATAGATTTAGGTGCATCAAAAACATCGGACCATTTGTACTTATCCATCCTGTCTGAGACACGACTCAGCTGGCTGGCAAGAAAAAGAAACATTCATGTGAACTCTGAAGAAAAAATCGTTCAGATTTTGAAATTAGCCACGCCCCCACCCGTTATTGGTTGATGCACTCTTCGCAAAACAGCGTAAGTGCCGTAACTGTTGGAAAATATTTCATGCTCTATTTTTTATGTCCTTAGGTGAAATTTGAAGTGTTTAATTCGAGGGTAAGTCCATAAATGAGGAGGAAGTAAGAATTTTTACTTCTTTTATGATTTGAACCGGAAATGACGTTGGAATGGAGTTATGATGATATGAATTTATTATTTCTGTACCAACTCTGCTCCTGACTTCGCCATCAATCCGGAACGAGTTTTGTCGAAAACAATAAGAATTTTATGTAACCATTGTTTTTTATGTTGCAGTAAAACACTTTTTTACTTTCTTCGATACTTAGATAGTTTACGGACTAACAGTTTTAAAGCATTGGAAAATAACGCTTATTACGTATGCCAAAAATCTAAACCACACTGTTAAGAAAATAACATTGGTCTTAATATAAAAGAGTCGTTTCAGATTACTATGGAACTCCAGCCATGTCTTTGAACACCTGTCAGTTGACTCTTATAACATTACTAGAGCGTCTATATGTTGTGGTTTTTTGAATTGTTTGATTCGGCTTAGTTTACTTGTAATATTCTGATACATTTTTGTTAATAAGCCATACTGGAAATACGCAATAAGGTGGAAAATGACAGTTGATGGGACGTTTATGTGTAAAAAGGAAAATTTATGTTCAAATTATATGTTCAAGATGTTTTTATTCATATTTGGCATAGTTGGACCACTGAGACATAAACATTGCCCTGCCACATCGCACGATTGAGCGCTATTGGATGAAAAACCGGCCAAGTGCGAGTCGGACTCGCGCCCTAAGGGTTCCGTACCTATCTACCATACGATATAGTAAAAGCTTTTGCTCTTTGACTTTAAAAACTCCGCGAGAATTTTTTTAATATTTAATGTATTTAGACTTTTCTCTTTATTTGTACTGTGAGACCTAGCTTCTTGCCAAATTTCATAATTTTAGGTCAACGGGAAGTACCCTCTAGGTTTTGCTTTAGTGCATAAATGTATGGAGATGAGGACATAAAAAGCCATATTTTTTTATGGCGTCGTTGCCAAAAATTGAAATTTTCAGATCTTGTGTGGTTTGTAGACCTTAATATTCGTTATCAATTTCAACTTGATACCTCTACCTGTTTGTGGGAAAAAGGGTCTTGACAGACAGACAGACGGAAAACAAAGTGATCCTATAAGGGTTCCGCTTTTTTATTTTGAGGTACGGAACCCTAAAAACGAAAACATTTGCTGGGTTAAACAAAGTACCTACATTTTTGTCTTCTTCTGCAGGTGTACATTGAGATGGCCGTAGATGAAACACCTTTGGTCGAAAAGTTTTAAGGTTTGTCGTATGCATAAAAGAGTGGAATTCTCTGCCTGCATCTATGTTGCCGAGTTCATATAACCCGAATCTATTCAAGTCGCGAGTGAATAGGCTTCTTTTATGTAGTTTAGCTGATGTCATTAAGAGATTTTAATATCCAACAAGGAATAAACGATTCTGACTTTGACTTTGACTTTTCTGGGTTATCTCGTTTAATCATCGACCTCATCTCTGTCTTCAAGACTAGATCGAGGTCAAGAGTAAGCCCATTGACGATAAAAAAAAATCTGAGCTGCAATATTGTCGCTAAAGAAATTTCCATCTAGTGTCCAGATAACTCACGGCACCGACCTCTGTAGTCTAAAGGTTAGAGCGCTCGGCTCTCGATACGGAGGTTCTGGGTTCAATTTCCGGTATGGACACTGTAAAAAAACCCTTTGTCCGACCTCCTCAGTTTGGTTAGGACATTGTAGAACAAATCACCCGATTGTCCGAAAGTTATGACGATTCCGTGCTTTGGAAGGCACGTTAAGCAGTTGGTCCCGACTACTATTTACGTATCAAAGGCCTTTGGCGGCTCATCAACCTGGGATGAGGTCAGTCATCGACCTTATAACCCACACGATATGATGATGATGATCACTTTTCGAAGTCGAACTGTTAATTCTATTTCCTTTCAAACTCTCCTCCATGAGTCTAGCTAGACAGCAAAAAATCTTTAAGATGTTGATGAAACTTAGCAGGCCTCTATGGATCTCTCTTTGGGATTATATCTCCATAAGAGAAAGATTTAAAAACTGGGGGGTGATCGTGGTAATTTCAACGACATTTCCAAAACAAAAACGTTTGCCTCAAAAGTCATGTTAAGTCTTAACTAAGTGTTTTAGGCAAACGTTTTTGTTTTGGTAATATCGTTGAAATTACCACGATCACCCCCCTGATGTTTTTTTTATCATAGATTAATAGAGACAAAAAACACTGCATACTCGTAATTTTGCCCGTCACACGAAACAGTAACGATTCCTCGTCTTATTTAAATCACATAACAAAATTAGGGAAATTCGTTCTGGACAGTTGCGGAAGGGGTGCGCCCGTTCAGACCAAACTGTCAAAACAATATTATTGTAACTATTTATTGCGGAACAGATTAAATTCTGTTCTAAACATTCCTTACTGCAGGCTTTCTTATTAGCTAGTTATCTTTTTAATATTTTGTAAAATCTTATGTCGCTAATTAAATAAACAAAAATACATTAAGACCTACCTAAATATTTATGTTATGAACGAAAACTAAACAAAAAATATTTTTATGGAAATAAACGAAGCGAAGTGTGCCTACTTTTGAGAAAATATATGAATTTACCCATGACTAAACCACTATTTCGTATATAAAAATATTAACCTCTCATTCAAAATGGTTTATCAGCTGTTAATACAGTTTCTATTCAAAGTTTTTTTTTTATAAATTTCAACCCATGTTCAATGGCAAAAAATGTTCAGTTTTATGTGCAAAGTGACATCCTTTAGGGTTTTATGCCCTTTTGTTACACTACAGCTACAGGTATACTTATTAAATAAGACAAAAAAAATATTATTTTACGAAAATAGTTCTTCATTATGTAAACATACTTTTAAAGATGACAATCCATATTTATCTTCAATTTGATCATCTTCATATCAAAAGCAATAAAAATAATACGGACAACAAATTAAAAATTAATGCGATTTCCGTCGGCTGTGTTTGACAGTTGACACAGAATTTGGCGGGAATTAAGGGCGCGCACGTGGCGCCATCTTTTGTGCGTTTCGTTTCGCTCCCTTTCGCCACGGAGACTCTGTTTTGTCACAGAATTTATTCTATTACAATCATATTTTATTGCATACTCTAATTTGATTAAATTACGCCCGATTATACGGTTCGGTTTAAAAATTTATTCAACTGTTTCACGGTGGATTTTAGTGATAACTACTGACGATTTAAAACCGGTTTTTGTAACCGGTTAGTTGTTTATGGACGTCACTAAAAAACTTCATTTATTAAAAAAACTGCTACTTACCTAAATGTTTTAAATTATTGCCCAAGATATTTCGTACCCGAAGATTGCCTACAAAGATGCCGTAGGGCTTTATTTGCCTGACCATCAAGTGCAGTTACCTACTTTAAAAAAAGTTTCAAGTAGGCCGTACTGCTAGTGGTTTCTTGCCGTTTCTTCCACGCTGAAACTGTAATAGACATTAGACACGCTCTATTTTTAGGGTTCCGTAGTTAACAAGGAACTCTTATAGTTTCCACTCTTAAGACCACTTCCTTTCACTGTCACACCTCTCGTGATCTGTGGTTGCCTGTTGTTGTTCGTGTCCTGCTATCAGATTTATGTGTATTTATATATTATATGTATGTATATGTATATATAAATATATGTAGGCATATTACTAGCAGCACCTTCTTAGTATCGCCGAGTGAGGTCTCCTTGCTTCAGGAATAGACTGGCAGCTAAGTATTTAGATAGCTGTCGATCTGATGAAGCGTCAAGGTGAAAGGACGTCACAACAAGTCATCTTGGTAGATGATGGTGACCGTGCTTTTGCGTTAGACTATTTATCACAATGATTCCTGAAATAATGATAAGTAAGACGTACAACGTTAGTGTAAACTGTAATAACTATCCAGAGTCAGACTGGGCCGGAAGAGTCCGGGTGGCTCACCACAAGCCCGAAACTCTGAACGTGATGGGACAATAATTGGATCCTGGTTGTTTATACCTGAACCCACAATAATCCTAGATGATTTTGATATTTATGGCCTCCTGCGCCGATATATATATTTATTACGTTTTTATAGGTAGGTTTATAAATGTAGTGTTTATGTATGTTTAATTTGTTATATCTTTAGGTTTATGTCAAACTTTATGCACCGTCCCCGCATCTATGTTAGCCTAATATCCTGCACCCAAAGGTTGCCTGGAAGAAATTGCTGTTTGGTAATAAGGCCGCCTCATTGTACACCTATTTCTAATATTGTATTTTTCACTAAATTTCGTGTGCAATAAAGAATATTGTATTGTATCGTCATGTCCGTCTGTCTGTCTGTCTGTCCGCAGCTTAGCTCAGTGACCCTTAGTACTAGGAAGCTGTAATTTGATTTGAATACAGCGTGAATTTGTACCCGACCCGCACCCGAAGCCCAGTGATTCTACTCATGATAACAAGCAACTTTCCCGAAGAAAAAAATTTTTTACTCGAAAAAATTTTTTCGCCTCTCCATAGTAAAGTGGTCACGTGATCGACTCATTTTGTATGGGGAGGCGAAAAATTTTTTTCGAGTAAAAAATTTTTTTCTTCGGGAAAGTTACTTGTTTTCATGAGCAGAATCACTGGGCTTCGGGTGCGAAACCAACACAAATTCACGCTGTATACATACGAGGCCTATGTCCAGCAGTGGACGACGTCTTTTGGCTGATATGATGATGATGATGATACATACTTATAGTCACGCCGACAAAGCAGTGAACTAAAATCTAGGAAAAAAAAATGTACATGTAAAGTGAGGATGATTTTTTTCTGGGAAACCCCATGGTCTCGTTAGACAGGTCTTTTAAAAATATTATAAGTTTACACAGACCACTTTTTGATTTAGGGTTCCGTTTGCGAAATATTTTGATTTTTTGTTAGAGTTGAGTGTCTTCCCCCTTGCCAGCTTAACGGTTGAAAATGAAAAATTTATTAATAACATTAGGTTACAACATTAGGAAAAATAATGATTAAATAAAAATTTATGATTATATTATTATGATTGAAACGGTAATGTGGAAGATTCAGATTCAGATAATTTTATTCAATGTAGATTCTTTACAGAATACTTATTGAATGTCATGCAGAATACAATGCAAATAGAGCGAGTCTACGCCGTTTCGGATCGTGCTATGGCAGCGTAAAAGAAACGGCAAGAAACCACTGCAGCACGGCCTACTTTAAGAGTCGGCTTTTTACAATGTGTTTCTTGTGTTTCGCTGGAATATCAGAACACCATACCTCTTTGTCATTCATATAGTCATCCAATCTATAGTAAGCTTTTCTACATAACGTTTGCTTTACACATTCTTTAAACTTTCTCTCAGGTAATTGCACTATATATTTTGTTGTTGTATCGTATACACAGAATTCAGAGTAATAAAACATATTGTGAATTTAAAAGGAAAACTATCACAGCTATACTTAGTTTAA
The DNA here is from genome assembly GCA_947532105.1 of Athrips mouffetella. Classification (NCBI taxonomy): domain Eukaryota; kingdom Metazoa; phylum Arthropoda; class Insecta; order Lepidoptera; family Gelechiidae; genus Athrips; species Athrips mouffetella. The sequence goes on from OX383983.1 coordinate 15,029,182, forward strand.
TAATAAAAAAACTGATAATCTCAATAGCAATCAGGCGCTTTACCTCGCTGGTCGTTAGAAGAGAAAAAAACCGGTCAAGTGCGAGTCGGACTCGCACGCCGAGGGTTCCGATATACTTTTTGTATTTTTGGAAGCAATAAAGTCCATATTATATTCTAAACTGGCTCATTTATGTTTTGTGTCTTTTTTGTACTGTGTTGGAAAATAAATGTGTTATCTATCTATCTATAATTTTTAAGGCCGCAAAACTAAATTTGTTTGTAAAGGTTATTTGCAGATTTCTAAAAAACTGTGCATTTTATAAAGATCGTTTTATTTTTGCTGTAATACTTACATAAGCTTCTATCGACTGTAATCAATTCAGATTTTTCCATTCACAAATTTCGAAGATAAGGGGGGGGGGGGGGGAGGGGGATGGTATTTTTTTTTCATTTTTCATCATAACTTGAAAACTAAGAGACGTAAAATAATACAAAAATATATTTTAGATTGTACAAATGAAGCCCTTACATAATTATGATACCCCACTTGACCCAGTAGCGACAATTTTAAATTTGCTCCCCCCTATTTTGACCCCCTTTACATTAATAATCATATTTTTTTCAAAATTCTTTCATGTGAAATTAAGTTGGGCAACTATATTCTAAAACTATTCCAAATTTCAGGTCGATAGCATGAGAAGGTTGCTGAGATATAGAGGTGTGACAGACAGACAGACGGACAGACAGACAAAGTCGCACCAAAAGGGTTCCTTTTTTTTACCATTTTGGTATCGGAACCCCATAAATAAAGAAAATAATCAAAGCTTGCCTATCAATAATAATTCCTAAAGCCACTTTACTACGGAACCCCACGTAGCTGTTTTTTGCAAAGTGCATTGCCTATTTTTACCGTAAGCAGCAGTTTGAGAGCCAGTTATATTATTGCTGTCGTCAAATAAGACACGCCATCTTAGTTTTCAGGGTGGGTAACGCGCTTTGTTGTATTATGTTGGTGTCTTATGCGCCTTTAATAAGACAGTGGGTGCTATGGGCGGGGGTACCACCACCGCCACCATACCATTGGGTGGCCCACCTGGGGGCCAATTCTTGAATATCACCGGGTGTTAGAATATCACCTGATATAAGTACCTACTGTTAAAAAGTAAATAACAAAATATGATAATTAATAATTGAAAATAATTTATATTTATCGAATATCACTCTTAGGGGAGGCCTATGTTAAACTAAACACTCTTCTAAACATTTCGGCTGATAAGATGATGATGATGATGAATCTTCACTTTAATTTTGAATACTTTGAGTGATATTTTATCAACCGGTGATATCAAAGATCGATTGCTCCATTGAGACATAAATTTTTTTTTATCAGTAAATTATTTTTAAAGCTGTATGGTGGAGTCGCGGACAACAGGTAGTATGTTTGTATATAATATCATTGAGGTAGTATTAAATAAACAAATGAACGAATCAAAATTAAATTTAACTTTACCTATATACAGCTAACAGTTAATTAACCGTCAGTTCTTGTGCCAATCACGGCGCTGCCCCGGGCGGGAACTGACCACGCCAGAATATACAAGACTGGTACATACCGTCAGTACAGTCAAAGACAGATCAAGCTTGACACTCGCAGTGCGAATCTAGCTCGTACGGCTATTGAAATAAGAACGGTACGAAGTCCAATGTGTCAAGATTGATGTGCTCTTCACTGTACAAACAACAACAATTCCTAACTGTTCATAGAGGGAGCTGGACCTTGTGATCCAAATTTGAACAATATTACGTACCCAAATTAGAACACATTCAAAAACACAATGGCGTCAATATAAAACGTAAGTTTTTACGTGCAACACATACGAGTCGTTTCGTGCACGGAGTACAGGTGCGTTTCGTGATCATCATCATCATATCATATCGTGTGGGTTGCAAGGTCGATGACTGACCTCACAAACCCTGGTGTCAGAGCTGTTGAGCCGCCAAAGGCCTCTGACATGGCTCATTAACGACTACATCCGTAGATAGTAGTCGGGACCAACGGCTTTACGTGCCTTCCGAAGCACGGAATCATCTAACTTTTCGGACAATCAGGTGATTCATCCTGCAATGTCCTAACCAAACTGGGGAGGTCGCACAAAGTGGTTTTTGTTTGACAGTGTCCCCACCGGGAATCGAACCCAGAACCTCCGGATCGAGAGCCGAGCGCTCTAACCACTACACCACGGAGGCTGTTAAAATAACCAGAAACGTTTTCACCAGAAAAACTGTGGTAGTAGCATTTATTGGTCCCATGTCACATATTTCTCAGAGAGAAAGATAAAAATTTTACGTTTATTAGGATTTGATAAAAATCCATACATTTTAGTATGGAGGTCCCTCGCAAGAAAGTGATACGCTTGCTTATGGCTCCCTCCTTAGCAGAAAGACCTGCTACTTTAACCTCCTTGACTTGAAAAATGACCTTTGCTGCGCAGTCGATTTTAGAGGTACATATAGGGTGACTTTTAATTAGTTCTTGATAGCAAAATATATGCATGTACTCATGATACTGAACAACTTTTCCCAAGGAACATAAGTCGGAATACGAAAAACCAAATTTGACCTCCCATACTAAATGCACTATCAGTTCATGCAGTTTCTATGGGAGGTCAAAACTTGATTTTCGTATTTCGACCTATGTTCCTTGGGGAAAGTTGTTCAGTATCATGAGTACATTCATACCTTTTTCTATCAAGAACTAATTAAAAGTCACCCTATATAGAAATTGATGTGCGCAAACCTTCTACCACCACGCGATTATTGTTTAAGTTGTTTGCCCCGCAGTATACTATGTATTTAGATACTTACTATGTATTTTTTTCATTCATCCGATTATAATCAATACCTTAATTTGATGAAGAAATAGTTGCAGAAAACTTCATTTATGACGCTTAGTGACATCTAGTGTTGAGTAGGAACATGCTTGAAGGCGCCATCTTGTACAGAGTAGCTGTACTAAATGCGCTTACATAATGTTAATAGCGCATTTAGTACAGCTACTCTGTAAGAGATGGCCCTTTAAAAAAAGAATGTCAAGCACAGGCACAAAAAGAATAGCATTATATCATAGTGTAAGAAACCAGACGGTAAGGGGGTTGTTCTTAGGAAATGAGGCACAGATAGACCTAACCAACATTTTATTGAAATAACCACATTTGATGACAAACCGAACTTCTATTAAATTAACACAACAAGGACAATATTCAGGAAACCTAAAAGGGCTAGATACGACCTAGGTACAACGGCCAACTATAACGCTCCTAAGAGGTCCGATCGTGTTGATGTTCGAGCAGCGAGTGAGAGGCCAAGCAGGTGTGCAGCCTGCTTATATAGGCGACGTCGGTTGGTGTGGCCAGCGCTGCGTGGTGGTTGCAGCTAACACGGCCTCTCCTGACATGCCAGCGTCCTCGATGGCTTTTGACCTGACCAAGCCACGTCACTCGAAGAAGCTGCCCTGGCATCATCTCTTCATTGTCATCAGAACCTGCAGAAGAAAGGCTCTGAATATCAACAAATAAAAATAACCTGAAGCTTTGTCTTTTCTTCTATGCAATCCAGTCAAAACTAAGAAGACAGAAAGTTAGTCAGTTTCGAAACTGACAAATCATCATCACACTGTACAGCATACAAAATATGTGTATGCGATCACGCATAGGTTGTACAAAGAATTAGCGAATAACGTGAAGTTTGAATTCGCTTGATGGATTAATGCGTTTATCTCAGTCATCTCAGCTGTACCAGACTTGATCTTAGGTTCTGCAGTTCTTATAAGTACTTGGGTACTTGCACTAGATACTACTTTTAACCGTTTTGTGATTAGTCTCATCGCAACAAGTGATGACTTAATAAAATAATTGGTTTGGTCTCACCAAGTTTGTTGATACGTCCTGCGTCCGGTTGAAGTCCAGGCCGACAAGAGTATGTGACGGCTGCGGCTGCTGGTGGGAGCCGGTCCTGTGGCGCCCTGCTGCAGCACCTCCCGAGTGCTCTACCCGGCAGCACCGTACCACACGACGCAGCGGGAATGAAACGGCGCGACCGCGGGTCACTCCAGAAGCAGTCAGTTCCGGGTTCGCTATGTCGCTCCATACACATAATGGAACTCGTCATCAGTATCTAAGCACATGAATGGCAACACAGAATTTGATGCAGATTAGTACACAAATGTTATTTGTCTGAAATAAGTAGTAAGCTGGCGAGTATGGATCTTAGTTTGTTCATTTCGTTATTGAACCAGTATGATAACAAGTGTGCACTCTTGCTACCATAGTAGTTACTCTGTTGAGGACATCTGTACTTATCGACACAAAGTTTCAGACAAATAACTCTAAATGAAATAATGAAACCCATTATGATGAAATTCCGGACTCTCATCATAAGTAGTCCCATACAAGAGAACGGCGTGAATGGCGATTTTCACACCAGTAGTAACCTTACAAATCCATGGATAGGTCATTCATTACCATATCCATCCATGATTTTGTAAGCAACATCGTTGGAAGCACAGGGGCTACCCGCCTTCAAAAACCAGATCGTTGGAAGCACAGGGGTTACCCGCCTTCAGATATCAGAGGCCCAAAGTTCTGCTTGATATCAGACTCAAGCCGTTAAAGTCATGGGCACAGTGGCCGTAGGCTTTAACAACCCGAAAACAGACAAACCACTGGCACAATAGACGTAGGCTTATTAAACGACAACCCGGTGACACAAGCCATAGACATTGTCCAGACAAACCATAGGCACGGTGGACGTAAGCCACAGCACCAGAAGTTCCAGCTCGTAGCGGTGGTGGGGAAGCACGCATGTAACCTTGTATAGCACACGCCAGAATCCAGCTTGCCGGTACTCTGCAAAGCCTTGTACACAAAGACAAAGCCTTTTCCAGGTCATCCCGATGGATCAGGTATTGCCAGCCACTCAGCCAGCCGAAACACACATAAAACATAAAAACAAAAGCACAATGTTAGACTGTAAACAGGTAGAAAAGTAGATTTATAAATCTACACACAATTAACAGGAACGCTTATAGCTTCAAAACTTGGCCTCTTACTAGAATACATAGGTACCATTAATAGTCACAAACGTCAGCACTAACTGCTCGGCCGTACCTGACCATTTTGTTTTAATTGTTACCTACATAAGTGGTGATGTTACAACTTTCAACAATACAGTGGTTCCATAACTTTTAACACAGATTTTGCCACGCCACGACGACAACATCATGGCATAAAAAGATATAAGTCAGATACATAATAATTGGTAAAACCTTACCGAGTTCATAACCTTGTGTAGGTACCTCAAGGAGTCACTGTCATTTCCAAACACATAGCGAGTGATTTACCTCCTCTCTGCGCATACAATGTTGATCTCCGATGTCAGTGGCAGTTTGTGAAATTCACTCTCATGGATCATCCCACTTCTGCTAGAATACTGTATCTTTGATTCTAGCAGTATACCTTCAGATCACATCTAAAACAGACTAAAATAAGAACTTTAGTAAAAAGCAAAGCTGAGAGCATCCAATCTCGCACGAATGCACAGAAACACTGTTGGTATCTTTTGAAAGCCAATTTAGGACTGCTTTTGCATTATTCTGGTAGCTCATCTACCTACACAAACATTACACAAAAAATCACAAACTTGAAACTATCTTTGTAGGTAGGTACTATTCTAATTCCTTATTAGGGATCTACTACCTAAACTTAACAGTAACAGTAGCCAAAGTCTCGCCATATCTTCCGAAGCACGGAAAATGATCGATTTGTCTTAGCTCTTGCGGTCACACTTTTAGGTTGTAATCATAACCTGTTTCCCAATTTTGTAATGTGACAAAAGAGAACAATTTACAGACTTAGTTCACGTCCGTTTCTCATTGATATATAAAGACAAAAAGTGGGTAGAAATAATGAGAACTCTTTTGCTTGTTGGCAAAAACTGGCTTACCTTTAAACAAATGGATACCTACTTACTTAGGGTCGAATTGATAAATCCCGCTTAAGTTAAGATTGTCCTTAAGGGGTATCTTGAGGTGTTGCATTAATTAATAAACAGAAATTGAGTAGCTGTCCTCGGAGCAATTATCACTAGAGTGTTAAAAACACACTCACTAATTTATAAACGAAACTTAACTCAAAACGCAGACAAATTCTTTTTGCTCTTTTGACGTTTGACTCAAAGACGGACACTTGAGATTGATATTTGGATAGTAGTTTATTAATAAGCAAGATCTTGAGATGCTAATTGCATCTTGATAATTAAGTCAGCTGACATAGTCTTGGGGAAGATTTTGAGAGGGATTTATCAATACGGGCCTTAGTTACCAATCTATTTTTGGCGTACGAATGTAACCTTACTCAAATTCACGCATAACCCCATCGTTTTGCGGCCACCACATAGCACATAAGTCGTTGTAATCCTGTACAGAGGGCTAATTCATCTTCTCCGTAATATTCTCCAAGTCAGCAGGTCCAGCGTGACATCTCGTGTCGCTCCACGTAATCTCAAAGGAAAGTCGGTACCATACTCACATACTCCGGTTCACCCGTGATCTTGCCACGGTGTCGAAATATCGAAAGTTCAATTTACTGCTACAACAATAATATCACTGCGTGTCGGCGGCTATTGCCAATTATCAGTCGACAACTACAAACAAAGCAAGAATATTGCCCATGTTGGGTCAGGTTTACCCTTGCTGGTCCACACTAGCTCAAAGAAACTTTACTGCTGAAAATTAAGTGAAACAGAACGGCGAATGTCTCTGTATTTCACAAATAAGACGCAATACATCGATAAGGAAATACAAACAACAATTTTATATTTACACCATCACAGCACCACAACTATTCTATACCACGTGTACCTTACATCCTTGCTGTCTTTTCTTTTCACCAAAGAAAGCCGAAACACGATTAACCAATAAGTGAACTAGACACAGAAATAATCTACGGCTAAACACTCCATTTCTTTACTCGTTTTGTTGAATCAGTAAGTCCTTTCATTAACTGAACAACGCTACAAAGTCATCCGTGAAAATAACAACTTTCTGTCCATTAGTTGCTACGAGGCTATTCCACGAAACGAGGAACAAAACTAGACCTATGCTGTTCTCCACTTAATAAAATTTTGCCGATTACGGAAAAATTACCTACAATGGTGCACAAACAATCACTTAAAATGTTCCTGCACAAAAAATTGACATAAAAAATCCACATGTAAACCCAAGAATCACTTTTTCCTGACCATTTCTTTCTACGATTCGGCCATCATGATCTTTCGTACGACCTCGTACGAGTGTGCACGATTCCAACCCGTACAACTACAGAAACAAATTTTGTTTTGCAAAACTGCTCTGCCAACTGCTTTCAAATCTAAAACGGAAATGCTTACTACTCGCTTTTGTAGAAGGAAATGAGACTTTTTACCACACCACCTATTGAACACATACAGTCATCCGAAAAGATCAACCTTCCTGTACAAACAAGGTTTGCTCACAACAACGTTCAACTACGTGACGATTTTCTCAGCGTATCTCGTTCGTAAAACATTCGTGGAATCACGTTCCAGACTGCCAAGTAAAGTTGGTGGTAACAACTCGGGTAACAACTCTGTATGCACGACAGCAAATAATTGACATCAAAACCTGTATAAACCGAACTAGCGCCACGCAACAAAGGTACAAACAACAACCGAAACTAGAATCACTTGAGGTCAATGTGTCACTACCGACGTCCGGCCGACTGTCTTGCATTCTATTTTGCGGGTTGACGCAAAAAGAACATGTGAAATTATCTCAACTTGCTTGAGAAAACTTTGAAGAAAAATTATAAGTCAACCTTCATTCCTAAATATACTTATCAAACAAAATATTGGGTTCTAAAATAACCGCCGTTGCGACGCCAACTATATGAAAAATCACGATACCACTCTTAGTGATAAGACCGCCTTTTGCCCACATTTTATTACTGTTTATGTGTAAATGTTACTTTATTAGTGTGCAATAAAGTGTTATTCATTCATTCATTCATTCATGTCTTCGAATGTCTTGTGGATCGTCTACGTGACAAAAAGAAATGAAATATACTGATGCTGAGCGGAAGCAATCGCTGCGTATAGCCACAAATGTTGAAAAACACCATAATTACGTGGCCTATCAGACGAAGATATGATCGCAGGAATGCCGTTGATGCAGGGAATAGTCGCGATTTGTCGATCTATATGCACGGTCAGACTTGTAGAACAATAAACACCACTTACCTTCCAATCAACACATTGAAAAACACGAAAAACTGAACAAAATGGATGGAACACGAGCAAAGACGCGTGACGATTCATATCGCACTTCTGATTTTACAAACCAGACGGTAAGGGGGTTGTTCTTAGGAAATGAGGCACAGATAGACCTAACCAACATTTTATTGAAATAACCACATTTGATGACAAACCGAACTTCTATTAAATTAACACAACAAGGACAATATTCAGGAAACCTAAAAGGGCTAGATACGACCTAGGTACAACGGCCAACTATAACGCTCCTAAGAGGTCCGATCGTGTTGATGTTCGAGCAGCGAGTGAGAGGCCAAGCAGGTGTGCAGCCTGCTTATATAGGCGACGTCGGTTGGTGTGGCCAGCGCTGCGTGGTGGTTGCAGCTAACAATAGAGTAATATAATACTGGGCGTCCCGAGCCGAGGACGGTAATCATCAATACACATGTGTATCAAACGACGTTTTTCAACACACTTGTGAATAAAATAACAATAAAATTTTAAAAAAATCTATAACTCACTAGTGAGTTATATCAATGAAAAAGTCACAGTTTGATTATGGGTGTTATTCTGTGCGTAATTGCGGTGACCATAGAGCCACTTTATGAGCAAGTGTGTTGAAAATAATATTATGCATATCAAAATTAATGATTGTGCATCAAACTACTAAATGTGCATCAAAAATAATGATTATGCATCAAACAGTTTTAGGTTGGGTTAGGTTGTCTTGCGACCACAACGCACGAGCCGAGCGAGCGGAGCCGGCGAAGTGCCAGAAGCAAATTTGGTGATCATTTAATGATTTTGGTAAAGACAATTTGGTGAACATTTATCCATTTTGATGGATAATATTTGGTAAAAATTCACTCAAATTTGGTGGCACGTTAATACACAGCCAATTAAAAGTACCGATTTTTTTTTTATAGAAGGTTTGTCTCATGTAGGGTAATACCCCAGCAAAGTTTCATCGACTGAGGAGTTAATGCGGGGGTCTTCATACAACGATCCGCTTCGTTGCCTAGACTAGGGAGCGAATGCGTCAAACAGTGTTACTTTATGGTTTTGCGCAAGTTGTTACAAAAATGAAAACCCAAAATCACTTTGGTAAGCGGATTTATTAGAAAAGAAAAACACTAAAAAGATCATAAGTACATACATAAGAAAATAACCTTCTTATAGTGGCTTGGAACTACAAACACCCGACACCAGAGACCGGCTCAAGGTCCGTGTTTCCACCGACGTGCGGCCGTGTGTACGTATACCAGAGTTCACGAAATAACGCGACTTTTGTATACAAGGTTATTTTTTTGGACCAGCATATGCCCACCTTATTACAGAGGTCAAAAGCAACAACTTTTGTTCTACGACTTTGCTAACAAAGCACGAAAAAATTTCGACTTCCCATACAAAATGGGTCGGTCACGTGATCACTTAAGTTTGAAAATTTTTCGTGCGTTGTTAGCAAAGTCGTAGAACAAAAGTTGTTGCTTTTGACCTCTGTAATAGGGCATTCGCATATCAGGTCCAAATAAATAACCTTGTATACTCCGTTTCAAGAGTCAATGCCGACGCTTACCAAAACATTTTGCAGCCATAGAACCAGACAAACCTCCACGAACCAGAGTATAATGGCGAAAAAAATAACATTGTTTTACAAAATTGTTTTTTCTGATAGCTTTAGCTGATTACTATTGATCGTGGAGCACAATAGCCTTGATATAGCTGCAGAATGTGTTGGTGAGCTTTGGCATTGACTCGTGAAACGGATTAGACAAGCATTTTACAGTCAAGAATACAATAGTAGATTAGTAGCCAAGGGTTGTAAGGCATCAATTGCAGCCCGAGATATTTAGGCGCACGAGCGCAGCGAGGGCGCCTATAGTACGAGGGTGCAATTGATGCTTACACCCGAGCTAGCTACTCTGCTTTACATCTCGATAGAGAGGTCGGTAGGTCCTTATTACCACCAAATTGTAGGTGACCAATTAGCGCTCTAGGGTAATAATGTAGCTAGAAAAGCTCTAGGGCGGTAAGTAATAAAAAAACACTTCACTCTTTCAAAACTCAATTACTTACCGCCCTAGGGCTTTTCTAGCTACATTATTACCCTAGAGCGCTAATTGGTCACCTACAAGCCCCATTTGGTGGTAATAAGGACTTACTTACCGAATATGAGAGATGTAAAGTTAATTTTTGGACCTGGGACTCAATTCTTGAATATCACCGGGTGATAAAATATCACTTTACAGACTTTAAAAATTCAAATTTACTCTGTTAAACCCTTAAAAGATAATTCATAATACATGAGAATTAACAATAAAACATTAGTTTATATTTAACGAATATTAATCTTAACTTTTGAAAAGAAAAATCTGTGATTTTAAATTTTTTGAGTGATATTTTATCACCTGGTGATTTTCAAGAATTGAGCCCCTGAGGTCAAAAGCAACAACTTTTGTTCTACGACTTTGCTAACAAAGCAGAAATTTCTTTCGACTTCCCATACAAAATGTGTTGGCCACTTACGTTACTTTGTATGGGAAGTAGAAATTTTTTAGACCGTTGTTAGCAAAGTCGTAGAACAAAAGTTGTTGCTATTGACCTCACTAACAAGGTAGGAATACTCATATCAGGTCCAAAAAAATAATCTTGTTAAAAAGGTCCTAATGAAATACCTAGTGAACATAATTTTAGTATGTTACTCAGACCATGAAACTGAACAACTTTCCCCAAGGAACAAAGGTCGAAATACGAAAAACTAAATTTGAAATCGCACACAAAATGCGCTATCAGCTGATGCAGTTTCTATGGGAGGTCAAAAATTTATTTTACATCTCTCATATTCGGTAAGTAGGTCCTAATTACCCCCAAATGGGGCTTGTAGGTGACCAATTAGCGCTCTAGGGTAATAATGTAGCTAGAAAAGCCCTAGGGCGGTAAGTAATTAGGCAGCACCTCCACCTACACGCGCGGCTCCGCCTTGATGGCCGCCTCCAGCAGCGGGGCGGCGGGCGTTTTAATTACTTAGCGCCCTAGGGCTTTTCTAGCTACATTATTACCCTATAGCGCTAATTGGTAACCTACAATTTGGTGGTAATAAGGACCTACTTAACTCACAATCGAGATGTAAAGCAGAGTAGTTAGCTCGGGTGTAAGAATCAATTGCACCCTCGAACTATAGGCGCCCTCGCTGCGCTCGTACGCCTAAATATCTCGGGTTGCAATTGATGCCTTACAGCCCTTGGCTACTAATCTACTATTTGTATTTCGACCTATGTTCCTTGGGGAAAGTTGTTCAGTTTCATGGTCTGAGTAACATACTAAAATTATGTTCACTATTTCATTAGGACCTTATGTTTCTCATCAATTACATGAGTTAAAGTCAAGAGGACATAAAGCTTGCCACATTGGACTTTGTACCGCTCTTATTTCAATAGACGTACGGGCTAGAGTCGCACTGCGAGTGTCAAGCTTGACCTATTGTTGACTACACAATACAGAGTGTAAAAAAGGCGCCTTTTAGTAGGATCACCTTACTTTTTTTTAGACCCTAAATAAGGGACAGTTTGGCAAATACTGAAAGGGCATCATCGATCAGTCAACGTAACAAAACAACATTCAAAATTTTCCGAAAAAAAAAAAAAAACGGCTTCCATTCAAGCTGTCCAATCAAGTTTGCAATTTTGTATGGAGAGGCCGATTTTTTTCATTTCCGAAAAGTTTTGTTTACTCAAAGTTGTTCAGTTACGTTGACTGATCGATCATGCCCTTTGTCCCTTACACCCGTTAAACACACACATAAAAACGCTTAGTCTACCGTTTTACATACAAATACACATTTTTAACACTTTTTACATGAATCTGAGGATATAACCCCACCGCCTTTCGTGAACTCTGCTGTAAATAAAAGTATACGGCGTACAAAATAATTCTGGCTATGACCGATAATGCGCAGAAGTCAAAAAATGAATCGCGGGGGTGAGCCTGGCAGTTGGGGGGAGGCGAGCGAGTCGTTCATTGGCTCTCCGCCTGTCACGCATGCGGAGAAAATAACAGTCATAGACAAACTTATAATGTGCACTACAGCGTGTAACGAAAAACTGTGATAATACTGATCTCTCTCTGACTGTGACAATTTTACCCAAGAAACATAGGTCGAAATACGAAAAAAAAATGACTTTCGATACAAAATGTACTATCAGCTGATTCAGTTTTTATGGAGGGTAAAATTTTTCCCAAGGAACACTGGTCAGAGATCGAAATCAATTTTTGACCTCCCATAGAAACTGCATCAGCTGATAGCGCATTTTGTATGGGAGGTCAAATTTGGTTTTTCGTATTTCGGCCTATGTTCCTTAGGAAAAGTTGTTCAGTTTCACACCCTTCAATATTATCACACCTTTTATTGATATTTTGATAATTTTTTGCCGGTGTTTCTGCACCATTACCCCATCATTAAACATAATGCCAATACTTTGTTAACACAAAACATAAAAGGTCGGCACCATATTTAATCTGACATTAACATTAATGATCTTGCAATTGTCAGACTATTAAAGATAACCACTAGATTCTTATACTAAAGTTATTTACAATTTGTGATGCCACTTCGTTTCTGGACAGCCTGTGTTCACAGCAAGGTACAGTCAGCAAAAAAACTTTCATCTATGACCCATCTTTTTCGTTTTTTCCAACGCTTACCAACACATTTTCTTATGTTACTCGTACAGGTAGGCCACCTGATGGTAAGTGGTCACCACCGCCCGTAGCACCCACCGTATTACTAATGGCATATCTTGACACTAATAAGACAGCAAAGCGCGTTGCTCACTTTGATAACTAAGATGGTATGTCTCATGTGCCGGTAGTTTAAAATGTCAAAAGCAACACATTTTGCAGCCATGGCACTAACACTACGGTTTGTTTCTTGAATTCAACGCACACATCACATTCACTGAATATAGTCGGTTTATTTCTATATGTGTGCATTCGTCGAATACGATCGAATATAGTTTTAAACCAGACTAGAGCGCGCTTATGTCAATGTCACTGAGAAAAATTAAAATTTTGATTTTGTTTTGCGTTTTAAGAAATTATTGAGAGATAATGATTATTCGATACGATAATTAAATCTAAAAATCCCAAAAAAAGTTGAAAAAAATCTCTCGAAAACGAGATTGATGACAAATGTCTTATGAATTTGACGTTTCGCACACGCTGCACTACCTCATTTTCGTATGCAATGATAGCGCGCTAAAGTGACGTCACTGATGACGTCACGTCGCTTAAACGAGTGAATACGAGCAAGTTTTGAACCGACTATTAGCGCGCTAAAACCGCACACAAAGCTCATGAGCAGGTTTTAAACCGTAGTGTAAAACCAGAGTAGGTATATTTGACGTAAAGCATAGCATTGTTTTACAAACTTATTTTTTCGGACAGCTTTAGCGGATTGCTTTTGACATAGCTACAAAATGTGTTGGTAAGCGTTGGAATTAACGAAAAAAATGGATCAGGAAATTCATAATTCCACATTATTATTCTTACTTACTTAAATTTAAAAAGATAATCTCATAAAGAAATTATTTTTTGGGGGTTTTCACAACCATTTTTTTTATACTATACCGGATTCCACGAAAGAATCGTAATTTTTGTTGACGTGAATTTTAAATTTAAAAGCGGTAAAATTTTTGTTGACGTCAATTTTAAATTTAAAAGTGGTAAAAATTTAAATATTTCTTAGTTGTGAGCTACAAAGTTTCTTAGTTTTATACACGGAGTTACTATTTCTACAATCGATTTTATTACATACATTTTACAAAAAAAAAAAAAAAACATTTTTTACTCACACACTTTTGTCAGGAACGTAAGCTTATCGAGAGAGCGTGATTTTTCATACTTAACTGTTTATAATATCGATCACTAAAATATCACAATAAAAATGTATTACAAATGACACTGATTAAGTGGTCACCACCGCCCATGACACCCACCGTCTTATTAGCGAAAAAAAAAAGGCGCTAGTAAGACAGCAAAGCGCGTTACCCCCCCCTGAGAACTAAGATGGTATGTCTCATGAGCCAGTAATTTCACTGGCTCCCTTATCCTTTAAACCGAATCACAACAATGCAAACACTGCTGCTTTACGGCAGAAAAAGGCAAGGGGGTGGTACTTCCCCAGACGGACTTTGCACAAAAGCCCTACCACCATCAATTTGTGTTCGAAAAATGTATATTTTTTATAACAACCCTATCTCTGTTTATGTAACAAGTTTAGAGGTTTCCTACATTTTGGTTTCTGTCGCGAATTGACAATTTTACTTCACTATGTAACTTTGCCCATACGTACAAATTCTTTGAAAGGCAAGGCAAAAGAAAGTTCAATATAAAATAAAATCTACGTTTTATTTATAGATTTGAATTAAATTTACGAAATTATGTGCAACAGAAAAAGATTAAAAATAATCGAGAAGTAAAAACTAAAAGTAAAAGAAAAAATAAGTAAAATTAAATGTATCAAACCACGAAAATAAATTATAAGAAATTCGTATAAAATTTAAAGAAAAAAATTGTCTTAACACAGTAACACATCTTTGCCCAAATGTATTTCAAATACAAACAATAGTTTTTTTTTTTCAGTTATGTTCATACATCTAAGCTTACGATAAAAAATTACCGTCTCAGGCAAAGTCACTTTTACTTATAGGTAGGCAAAGTTGCCATGTCTATCCAAGCAATAACAATAAAAAAAAAACTTAAAACTATGACTGAACTGACAGTTCCTTATCTTGACTGTACAAGTTATCTTTTTTCACACTCAAATTCTGTATAGTTTCTATATTTTCATCATTTTGAACCACTGGATCAAAATTCTCAACTACCGCTTCTTCTGCATGTTTAAATTGCATATGTTTTTCTAAACTTGACTTTTGAACACACTTGTACGGACAGTGCGGGCATTTAACTGACTTTTGTCTCGGGCGGTAAGGTTTCGTTGTATTTTTTGCTTCAACTTTCTCCCCCCCTTTTTCATTCAAATGTCTCTGCTTATGTTTAGTGAGGTTAGTTTTTTGAACACATCGGTAACTGCACTGATCACAACTAAAAGGTTTTTGGTCTGTGTGTAAGTACATGTGTTTTACTAAGTTGGGTTTTTGAACGGTTCTGTAATCGCAATATGGGCAAGCAAAAGGCTTGAAGCCTGTATGGGTTCTCTCGTGAACGACTAGGTTGTTTTTCTGCGCGCATCTATAGTCGCAGTATTGACAACGAAAAGGTTTTTGGTTCATATGCACTAACATGTGTTTGGCGACGTTGTTTTTTTGACCGGATTTGTAACTGCAAAACGTGCACGAGAATGGTTTCTCGCCGGAATGCACGCGTTCGTGGATTTTCAAAATGGCCGGCGATTGACATCTGTAAGCACATTGCGAACACGAGAACTTGCCGAGTTTCTCCGCGTCGTTTTCGACGCTTTCTGTACAGCCTTTCGCGTGTTGTTTCAAACCTCTTTTCGAAGGGAATATTTCGTTACATTTGTAGCAAACATATTCGCCTTTTATCAAAGAAACGTCTTCCGAAATCGACAGCTTATCCGTGCTATCTTCACTCTTTTCCCCGTTCGTATAAACTTGACCATTAAATTCGGAATAAAAGATTTTATTTTCGTCCGACGGTTTAAGATTCTCTTTGCGTTGCTCTTTTGTTTTCCCGCCACTTTCTTCGACGACGCCATCTTGTCGAAACTTTTTAAATTGTTCCTGATAAGGGCTGGCGTTTTCGTACTGCCGTTGGATTACTAAGTTTTGTGGGTTTTCTCTGTTTGTGTAGTTTATGTAGTTTTGTGGGCGGGAGTAAATGTCAGCTGAGTTTAGGGCTGGTACGTTGTTAATGGCAGTGGTTTGTGTGTAAACGTAGAAGTTATCGGGATGCACGGGTGGTTGGTCGTTTGCAACGGGGATTTGACCTGAAAAAAATAAAGAAAAATTTATATTAAGAACAGATATTTGTAGTGGTAGGGCTTTTGTGCAAAGTCCATCTGGAATAGTACGAACCCCTTGACTATTTCTGCCGTGAAGTAGCAGTGTTTGCACTGCTGTGTTTCGGTTCGATGGGTAAGGAAACCAGTGAAATTATCGGCACATGAGACATACCATCTTAGTTCTCAAAGTGAGCAACGCGCTTTGCTGTCTTATTAGTATCAAAATATGCCATTAATAAGACAGTTGGTGCTATGGGCGGTGGTGACCACTTACGATGAGGTGTCCCACCTGCTCACTTGTAACATAAAAAAATATATCTTTTTACACAACTTCTAAAGAATGGAGTTTGTGATCCGGCACTTCTGTAACAACTTGACACCTTAGAATATGGACTGGTTATAGACTGCCTGGATGTAGACTTATAATTTCCTACAATTGAATTCGACATACGCTTAATAGGGTAATCAAATAAGATAAAAAAAAAGCGTTTTGAGGAGTTAATTCCCAGAGAGCTGGAAACCGTTTTAAAACCTCCGGTTGGTCATAAGTGCGTGTAATCCGAATTCGCACGGTTCTAGGAGCTGAGCACAACTTTTGGGAGTCAGATAACAGCGAAATTTTTGCTCTGGTTTTGGTTTTTTGTTTGTAGCTCGAAAACGGTGCGTTGCAAGAATGTGGTTTTTGTAATTTGTGGCAATATTCAAGAGGGTTATATTTAGCGCCGAATGAACATCTAAAACTTCAAATTTGGTTAAGTGGTATAGCCGAAATCAAAATTTAGAAACAAAAGAAAATTTCTTATTTAGGTGCCAACTTACATTTTGCGACTTTCCAAGACCAAACCTTTTAAACCGTTTTTTTTTTCACCCTCACAATGCATAAAATGTAGGCCTCACATCTCAAATTTACGGGAATGTGCAACTTAGAGGGACTTAGAAAAAACCCGATTTCAAATAGGTGCCACATTCACGTTTTCAAAATGACTAAATTTGAAATTGGTGGTGTGTATATAACGTGAAATTTGATTCTCTACAACTTTCATTTTATGGGTTTTTGAATAGGACTATCGGGTTGAAAGGTTTGGTCTTGAAAAGTCGCAAAATGTAAGTTGGCACCAAATAAGAAATTTTCTCTTGTTTCTAAATTTTGATTTCGGCTATACCACTTAACCAAAATTTGAAGTTTTAGATGTTCATTCGGCGCAGAATTTAACTCTCTTGAATATTGCCACAAATACCATATTCGTGCGACGTACCGTTTTCAAGGTTAAAACAAAAAACCAAAACCATAGCAAAAATTTCGCGGTTATTTGACTCCCAAAAGTTGTGCTCAGCTCCTAGAACCGCGCGAATTCGGATCACACGCATTTATGACCAACCGGAGGATTTAAAACGGTTTCCAGCTCTCTGGGAATTAATTCCGCGATAAATTCTTATATGACTGACTTATAAATAAATAACAAAGTTATATACGGAAAAAAAACTAAATCCTGAAAGACTTCGTCAGCGTAAGGCTTTCGAAGCTGAGTAGGACTTTAGTGTAAAGTCCACCTGAGAAAGTACCAATCCCTGACCTATTTCTGCCGCTGTAGTGGTATCGGAAATAGCCACCATGAAACTAATAACACAGAATTAAAATGTAGTCATCTGTTATGATAAAAATCTGACATACCTACTATAATTTTGATATATTATGATTCTGTGGCATGTCCTAACTTGTTTTTAGGGTTCCGTACCTCAAAAGAAAAAAACGGAACCCTTATAGGATCACTTTGTTGTCCGTCTGTCTGTCTGTCTGTCTGTCAAGACCCTTCATCTCACGAACGGGTAAAGGTATCAGGTTGAAATTAATACCATATATTAGGATCCATGAACCACACAAGATCTGAAAATTTCAATTTTTTACAACGACGCAATCAAAAGATATGGCATTTTATGTCCTCATCTCCATACATTTATTCAAAAATGAAAAACCTACAGGGTACTTCCCGTTGACCTAAAATTATGAAATTTGGCAAGAAGCTAGGTCTCACAGTACAAATAATGGGAAAAGTCTGAAATCATTAAATATTACAACTTTTCTCACAACTAATGGTAACCAATTGTGGTGAGCTCCCGTTTCAAGAACATTCATATAAGAGAGGGGTCAAGTTGGATGGTTGCTGAGGCGATTTTTGTTTTAGTTCTATTTAAAAACGGGAACACTTACAAACTTGAAAATTGGTATGTTTATAGGGCATAGGCTATAAAATAACAACAAATAATAAAATTTGGTCAAGCGTGTGTCGGACTCAAAAAATCTAGCACATTAACTTACTGAAATTTCAACTAATACAATTATGTTTATGTGGTGGTACGGAACCCTCAGTGCGCGAGTCCGACTCGCACTTGGCCGGTTTTTTTAATTTTATATTTGCCTATTTTTGTCATTTTTTTATTTCTAATATTGTTTGCATGCTTGCACTAGTAAGCAAAACATTAATGTACTATACCATAACTTTTAAGATCTTTTATACAATGTTTTAAGCGAATACATTATTATTTTATCTTAAACGTCATGGATGGTTATGTCAAATTGGCATGCAAAATTAGCTGACCATTCCTCGAACGAGTCTAGCTGTTTCTACTTTGAATTTGGCAAAATGCGTCTTGCTCAAATCTTCATTTATTCAGTTTATTCATTGTTGGATATTAAAATCTCTTAACGACGTCAGCTAAACTACATCACTTCACAAACAAAGTGGCGCCATGGTGGGAAAAAAGATGCGACAATAAAAGCTCACGCGCTCTTTTAAATATGTTTGTTTTTGTATTTTTTTTTTCATTGCAATCGGTTCATTCAAACAAAAGATTCGCGAAGGTTCAAGTGGCGGAGCCAATAACTCACAAACTACTGAACCGATTTAAACGGTGTTTTCAATACCGTATGTGGTTTGCTTTTGTGCAACATATAAGCTTTGTTTCATTGCAATCGGTTCACTCAAACAGAAGATATGCGAGTACAAAGATTGCAATGAAACAAAGCTTAATGTTGCACGAAAGTAAGCCAAATACGTTATTGAAAACGCCTTTAGTGCTGTGTAATCCCCTGGGGGACCGACCCAGGGGATACAAATGCAACGAGCGGTTAAATTTTTTTTATGTTACAAGTGGCTAAACGAGCAGGTTGGCCACCTGATGGTATGTGGACACCACCGCCCATGACACCCACTGTCTTATTTGTGAAACAATTTGACACTAATAAGACAGCAAAGCGCGTTGCTCAGGAACTAAGATGGTATGTCTCATGTGCCAGTAATTTCCCTGGCTCTCTTGCCCTTCAAACCGAAACACAGCAATGCAAATACTGATGCTTAGCGGCAGAAAAAAGCAAGAGGGTGGTACTTCCCCAGACGGACTTTGCACAAAAGCCCTACCATCTCTACAAACTTTACTATAAAATTCCAAACTCCACGCGAACGAAGCGAAGTCGTAGGCACAGCTAGTCTAAATATATAAAAGAGCATGTCCTGACTGACTGATTCATCAACGCCGAGCCGTAACCGCTATAGATATGAAATGAAATGAAATTTTATGAAATGAAATTTTATTTTGTGAATCATAGGTCATTGAGGTGTTACAATAAAATTTTAAATAGTTCCAGCTATGTCCCGCCATTAAGGCATACAAAAATAACTAAAAGATTAAAGTTATGTCATGTAAAATATATGTCTCCAAATAATTTATATGTCAAGTACTTAAAAAATATTATTACTACAATTGTTTAAAACAAAGTATTATCATTAAAATATTCATTAAGACTATAATAGCATTTGTCCACCAAAATGTCATGTAGCTTTACCTTAAACACACTAAGCTTATCACAGTCTCGCAGTGACTTCGGCAATCTATTAAAAATGTTTGGAGTTCTACAGTACACACTTTTGTGCACAAGTGCTGTGTTACATTTTTGAAGCCTCATTCTGTCCCTAATCCGTTCTCGATCATGAAATTCAAATAATCCTAGATTTGATTTAGCAAAGACACAGAAATATACATACAACTTAAATGTACATACAACTTAGAGTTCGAATTTTCATTTCTTGAAAAAATGGTTTACAGGATTCGATTTTTCTCAAGTTAGAAATTGACCTTATACAGCGCTTCTGTGCTCTAGATACAGATCTGAAATTTTGTACACATGTTCTATGCACGTCAAAACCACCCACTAAGAAAGGATTTTGGAAAATGTATCTCCCAAGGGGGTGAATTAAGGGATGAAAGTTTGTATGAAAGTCCTTTGTTTCTTGAGCTAGATTCACACAAATTTGAATTTAAGCTTTTGGTAAAAAATAAAGAAACTCGTGTTTAAGCATTTCTTAAAAATCACCCTTCAAGAGGGTGAAAAAGGGGATGATTTTTTTCCGTATGCTGGTCCATAAGTCTTTCATTTTTAAAGGTAGAATTATAGAAATTTGTTTTTGAGCTTTTGGTAAAAAATAAAAAAGAACGTGTATTAGAATTTTTCAAAATTCTTCTTCTTAGGGGTTGAAAATAAGAGATAAAAGTTTGTGAGAAAGTCCGTCAGTTTTGAAGTTAGGATCTTCAAAATTTGTAATAAGACTGACAACTAAAAATTTAGTTTTACGTGTCTCAGGGTTTTTGAAAATTCTACACCCTAAGGGGTGAAACGGGGAATGAAGTTGAAACTTCTTTATTTCAAGTTATATCCACAAAATTTATTATTTAGGCATTAGGGTTGTAATTCTGTGGAACATACATCACTGTTATTGAAATTCCACCCCAAATTCTTGAAAAGGGAAATGGGGTGAAAAAGTCTAAAAACCAATATGGGTATCGTTTGTATGGTTTATCGGGTCGCTGATTACGAAAACTAAAACAATTTTGAAATCCAATGTGGTGGACGTGAAATACCATCATCCCCTAGGGATGGGGTTGGGGTGCGATAGGGTTAAAATGTCTAAAAATCAATATGGGTGTCGTTTCTATGTTTATATAAGGATAGGGATAGCAGTCAAGACGGCGTTAAGGATAGGGATAGGAGTAGGGGCAGGGATAGGGAGAGGGAGAAGGAGAGGGAGTGGGATGGAGGTAGGGAGAGAGGGAGAGACTGCACATTGTCTGAATATCACGCGGGCGAAGCCGCGGGCACAGCTAGTAATCCAATAAAAGTAAACGACACGACTCAATCTACAACTATTGAGATGATATTATGCGCGGTGATGTAATTTAAACAGATTAACATACATTTGTAAGTGTCTGACAGTCTGACTTCTATTGACCTTTTACCTTGGGTGAGCGAGGCTGTTGTGGACAGTTCGGAATTTTACAGACAGTCATCATTATAACATTATTTAGCATCTAACGAAACATGTAAAAAAGGTGGTCCATAGATTATAACAATAATCAGGAAAGAAAAGAGAGAACCTAATAACATTAGGATAGCACAGGAATTCGCCTGATCCCAAACTAGGTATGGTATGGGTACCAGAGACCGTTGTGCCCGAAAAAAATCCCACTATTATCCTAATCCTACCAATATTATAAACGCGAAAGTTTGTAAGTATGGATGGATGGATGTTTGTTACTCTTTCACGTAAAAAGTACTGAATGGATTTTAATGAAACTTTACAATAATATAGCTTATACATCAGAATAACACAGGCTAAAATTTATAAACCTGCGCAGACGAAGTCGTGGGCACCAGCTAGTGGGGTTATAAATGTGACCGTCGTATTTACGTTGTCTGTCCGTCCCGGCTGCGATAGAAATGGAGCCTACTCTTGACCTCGATCTAGTCTTGAAGACAGAGATGAGGTCGCCGATGGAACGAGCTTGCCCAGAAGAAACCGCATTCGCGACTTGAATAGATTCGGGTTATATGAACTCGGGAACACAGACGCAGGCAGAGAATTCCACTCTTTAGCCGTGCTCATTATAAAAGATGTTTCAAAGCGCTTTGTGCGAATGTGCGGCATATCAACCAGGGGTGACATGGGAGATGGTGGAATAAGCTCGTGGAGCTCCTCGGATCAACAGAAGCCGCCGCTGGCTCGCAGGCGCTAACTAGGCCTTCCCCAACGGGGAATCACCTGGTGGGCTGCCTCGCCGGCGGCGTGAAAACCGCCCCAAAGACAGCAGGCGTCGGTAGAGACCGACCGAAGTCACCCTAGGCCAGAAACTACGCTATCTGTCCGTCTGACCGTTTGAAGGCTGTAACTTTTCAACCATATTAGCTAGCCAGGTAAAATTTTCACAATTATGCGGCATCATGACGGATATAATAAAAAAATATGAGTCCGATACGCGTTTGGTCGGTTTGTATTTAATATTCTAAAGGGGCTCTGGTTTTCATTTATCATATTTTTTTTCAAGCGGCACCAATTTGTTATTGAAATAAAATTAAAAATAATTTATTTCAAGCTAGTGACCCATATCTACTTTTACAATGCAATTCAACCAAAATGAAAAATATAATTTCACTATTCCAAAAACCTGTTTTTTTCTACATAAACAAAATTTACACTTTTTTAACTCTTAAATGATTTTTTTTTGTTAGCCAGTTCAGTCCACTGCTGGGCAAAAAAAGGAATGAAAAAAAAAATGTTTAAAAAAATATAATAAATTAAAAATGTACAACCATTTTATTTCTACTATTGATTATCTTGAATAAATCGTTATAAGACAACTACTAGCTGTGTTACCCTAATAAATAATTCATACGGAAAGGCCAAACCAGTTTGAAATCATTTAAATATTTCAATATAAATAGAGAGAGATTTTTTCTTTTTTTTGCATATATGTATAGGTTACGGGTGAACAAAATTGGGTTCGTGTACAAATGTCAAGGCCCAGCGTGCTTCTTCTTTTTAGGGTTCCGTACCTCAAAAGAAAAAAACGGAACCCTTATAGGATCACTTTGTTGTCCGTCTGTCTGTCTGTCTGTCTGTCTGTCTGTCTGTCAAGACCCGTTATCTCACGAACGGGTAAAGGTATCAGGTTGAAATTAATACCATATATTAGGATCCATGAACCACACAAGATCTGAAAATTTCAATTTTTTACAACGACGCAATCAAAAGATATGGCATTTTATGTCCTCATCTCCATACATTTATTCAAAAATGAAAAACCTACAGGGTACTTCCCGTTGACCTAAAATTATGAAATTTGGCAAGAAGCTAGGTCTCCCAGTACAAATAATGGGAAAAGTCTGAAATCATTAAATATTACAACTTTTCTCACAACTAATGGTAACCAATTGTGGTGAGCTCCCGTTTCAAGAACATTCATATAAGAGAGGGGTCAAGTTGGATGGTTGCTGAGGCGATTTCTGTTTTAGTTCTATTTAAAAACGGGAACACTTACAAACTTGAAAATTGGTATGTTTATAGGGCATAGGCTATAAAATAACAACAAATAATAAAATTTGGTCAAGCGCGTGTCGGACTCAAAAAATCTAGCACATTAACTTACTGAAATTTCAACTAATACAATTATGTTTATGTGGTGGTACGGAACCCTCAGTGCGCGAGTCCGACTCGCACTTGGCCGGTTTTTTTTTTAATTGTATGCATAGTAAACATGCAGGTGAAAAAAAAGCATTTCAATGTTAATTCTAATGGCGAAAATTTTGAAATGAAAATGTTATGTAGTACGAGTATACAGGGTGTTAATTTGATTGCGTGCCATAGCTCAGGGGCGGGAACAGTATCAGTAACTGAACAATTTTTCACAAGGAATATAGGACGAAATACGAAAAACCAAATTTGACCTCCCATACAAAATGCGTTATCAGCAGATGCAGTTTCTATGGAAGGTCAAAAATTGATTTTCGTATTTCGACATATGTTCCTTGGAAAAAGTTGTTAGTTACTGATCCCAAAATCAAATTAACACCCTGTATTTTTGGCTAGTTCTACTCACAAGATGATAAAATTGGGTAATTTTTGTGCCTTCCTTTTTTATAATACATTTTACTTGGAAAATAACAAAGATATATGACAGAATATTGTATATTTTTTAAGTTTTAGGCTATTTTTGGTATTCGGATGACAGGGAAACGAGAGTCGATAGGATAAATGCCTATTAAACTATTCTCTTTTACTTATTATTATTATTAGGAGCCTGTTGTGTCCCACTGCAGGGCAAAGGCCTCTCTCCCACCTTTCCACTTTTCGCTTTCTTGGGCCAACTCCTTCCAGTTATTCGCGCAAGTGTCGAGCTCGTCCCTCCATCTTTTCCTAGACCGACCACGACGACGCTTGGCGTTAAGTGGAATCCATTCTGTCGTTCGTTTCGCCCATAGTTATGGTGGCATTTGGGCGACGTGGCCAGCCCAGTTCCACTTAAGACTGGCCGCCTTAGTCGCTACGTCAACAATTTGTGTTTTAGAGCGTAGCGTAGTGTTTCGTACTCAGTCTGTGAGCTTCACTCCGAGTATGCTACACTCCATATTACACTGGCAAACCTTGAGTTTGGATTTTTGGATGTCCGTCAAAGACCAAGTCTGAGCTCCGTATGAGCTCTTTTACTTAAAAATATATTTTCAATAAACATTACAACCATGATCACAGTATGTACAGTATTTATGAGATATATTCTTACAATATGAAGTTGAATGAACAATGAAGTGAGGTCTGTGTAGAAAATTTTTGTTTATGAATTTTAAGTTTTTTTTTCTGAGCTACTAGTCTTCACTACAAAATGACATCAAAATGCAATTTTCGTTAGTTCCAGCAACCGCAGCTGCTGCTTTATATCACTTCCCTGGAGAATTCTTACTTCCCTGTCTATGTATATCCAGGGAAATGATAAACAAGGAGTAATATTTTTGATGATTTTGTTGTAAGGTCATAAGAATCTTTCGTTTTACAACTGACACTAATTCACCAAACAAATACTTAATTATTAATTTAAATTAAAATATTATCTAACCCTAGCTGTGCCCGCGGCTGCGCCCGCGTGGAATTCAGACAATGTGCAGTTTTGTGCAGTCTCTCCGCCTCCCCCCCCCCAACCCTCTCCTCCCTCTCTCCCTAATTGTAAGAAAGAGGGGAGGAAAGAAAAAGGGGAGGCCTTTTGCCCTACAGAGGGACATTCAAGGCCATAAAAAAAATTAGATTCCAACTCAATATTTTTTTAAATAGATTAATATATTTGATGAAGGCAGCATATTTGATTTACATGAAGGCAACCTGACACTGGAAGGGCCCGCCTAAAATGCCATCACAACATCTAAATTAACTGCTTATGGTCTGAGGACCGATCGCATGTTGGACAATTAATATAAAAAAAAAAGATATTTGAACACAATGTAACTGTTAATCAATATATATTATAAAAGAAAGTGCATGCCACTAAAACTCAGAAATGAGTCTCGGTACGATCGAGGGAGTTATATGGTGTGGTAGCCCTCTATCTATCTAAAGAACACTCCCGTTTTTACCTGAAGGGCGTGCTTTTTAAGATATAAGGGCTGGTAGTTTCCACTAGAAATTTCTAGAACAGTCCAGAACATTCTGGAATGTGTGTCAAGGTAAAATAAGGGATGAAATAAACTGAATTGGGAAATCCTTGCACATGACAGAGAAGCAGTGGGACAACTCAGGCTAATGCAAAAAAAATATTAAAGGTAAACTTACCATTAATTCCATTGACATTTAAATTTTGGTTAATATTTTCATAGAAATATCCATCATCATCCTGTTCGGCTTTTATATGAAACGGCATCGGTAATAATTCAGTTTGCTCTATGGGACGTTGATCATGTAAATTTATTGTAGAATTCACCAGTCTTTGACCAAGATTCTGTTCTATCCTATGACCAAGGTTTTCAATTCGTTGACCCAAATTTTGGTCTAATCGTTGCCCCAAATTATGCTCCAACCGTTGACTTAAATTCTGTTCAACTAAGTTTTCAGGCAAAACTGGTATAGATGTTCTTCTTTCACTTTGGTTCAATATCTCTTGCTCTAGAGCTTGCCTATTTAAATGATGAGACAAATCCAAATCATGACTCAAATTTTGAGGTAATACCTCGTTGATTCGGTTCAAATCATTACTCAGATTTCTGGCTAAATCCTGCTCCATAGCATTTTGAACAGCTAACGATTGAGCTAGACTGTTTTGTAGCTCCAAATCCATAGACAGATTTCTCGCTAAGTCTAGGTTTCTTCCTAAATTCTGTGATAGAACTAAATCTTCAGGTCGACACCCTTGACTCATTTCATGGGTTAAGTTTTGTAAATCAATATCCGTTAAGTTACGGGATAAATGTGCTGGTATTTCATTGAAATTGCGAGCTAAGTGGTTGGTTTTAAACATGAGGGTAGACATTTGACGTGGGGACAGCGGTAGTTGAAAGTTGTGGACAATGGTAGTAGCGCTGAGGGATGATTGTAGCTGATGTAGCTGTTCCATCGACATGGCTGTGTGCTGGTATTCGGATTCCATTTGGTGTGTTTTCT
The DNA here is from genome assembly GCA_947532105.1 of Athrips mouffetella. Taxonomy (NCBI): domain Eukaryota; kingdom Metazoa; phylum Arthropoda; class Insecta; order Lepidoptera; family Gelechiidae; genus Athrips; species Athrips mouffetella. The sequence continues at coordinate 15,055,935 of OX383983.1, forward strand.
GGAGCTGTAATGAAATTTAAAATTAGTTGCAGAAAGGCTTATTGAATTGAATTTCATATTATTGAGGTTATAAGTACAAGCAAACAATTTCTATGCTGACTAAAAAGTATCACATAATTTTTTTTTAAATTTATATAAATTGTCACATTAAAGTTTTTAAAAGAATTTATTACATTATTTACACACACACATCATAAAATCACTATGAAAGGGCTTTACTTGTTCGTTCCAAATATGTTTACAAGTTTTTTCATAATACATTGTCTAAAAAAATACCACTCCATGTCCAAATTTGCTTAACAAAAATCTTTATTCATTATAGTCAATAGTAGTTTGCGTAAATATTACAGGAAAAATATAATGATTTCTCTAAGTGGCACAGTTTTTTAGAGTTCAGCAAGAACCTTTACAAACACATTTAGTTTTTTAGTCATAAAAACGGACTTTATGGCTTCTAAAAATACTATAGGTACATAGGAACTCTCGTCATGCAAGTCTGACTCGCACTTGACTGGTTTTTATGTTATCATCAAGCCCATTGACACAAAAAAGGTTCATATTTATTATTAACTTACCTATTTGTTTTAGTTTAGATAAGATTAGGGTAAATTATCACAAAGTAAAATTTCTATACATTCAGGCTCTTACTACAAAAAAGTTAGACATCTGTTGAACACTTGATTAAAAAAATGCGCACAAAATAACTGGCCTGTCAGTTGATGCGCAGAAGTCAAGTCATAAGAAAATAAGTAATTTTTGACTTCTGCGCATCAATGACATAGACAGAGTTATTTGGTACGATTTTTTTATTAAGCGTTCAACAGTTGTCTAACTTTTTTGTAGTAAGACAGTCAGAAGCTATTTATTTTTGAAATTATAAAAAAAAATGCCCGAAACAGTGAATATGACCGAGAGCCAAAAATTTAAAATGATTTGTTACAGATCTTACATAGGAGCTAGATAAATGTAACTCAAATGAAAAGGAATATACAAGGTTATTTTTTTGGAAAATTTCCCATACAAAATGGGTCGGTCAGATGACATATGGGGAGTCAAAATTTCTTTGTGCATTGTTAGCAAAGTCATAGAACAAAAGTTGTTGCTTTTGACCTCAGTAATAATGTGGGCATACGCATATCAGGTCCAAAAAAATAACCTAGTATAATGCAAAAAAATTACTAGTCAAAATTTCTAAAAAACAAGATTTAAATCTAACCTTCTTCAACAAAATGTATCCCCAAACTAATATGCAATTTTTTGTACCCTTTTTTATATACCATTGCATCGTATATCCAAAACCAGACTGCACAATGTCAAAGTTCATACGAACAAGTTCGCCATAACAATTATATGTACACATTTTTTTATATAAATTATGTTATAAAAAAACTTACATTTTCCAAGTATGCTTTGTACTGATCATCGTCAACCAAATTCTGGTCTTCCCTCTTCACGAAATCCATTATCGATATTCAAATAACGTATTCCATCTCGCAAAAAACTCTACACAGTTACAAAAAACAGTTTTTATTGGTAACGTACTGATCATAACCTAAACGTATATTTACATAGCCGTGTGACATAAAAACACTATCATATAAAATCAATTATATGAAATAAATGTAGAAACAATAAAATTACATGATTTTAAGTTAACATAATAAGAAAAAGGTGAAAAGTTTGATAAAAAGAGTGAATTTCTGATTCGCTTGACGACAAGGAAGAAAGGAAGCGTTCATAGACAACATAGAATTTCCGTCAACGAACATCTGTCTAGTGATACCATGATGATAGCAAATTTACCCTGTTTTATTTTCGAGGCTACTAACAAAATGAACCGGCGATGAGCTTTAAAATGCAAGGATTTATAAAAACTAAATAATGGCTGATACTTTAACGTAGCAAATACATAAACAGGGGCAATGAAATCATAGGCGAGATACCTACTATAAATAATGACATGGCGACTAATATTAACAGTGGGATAACAAAGATTATAATTTGTCGCCGCGTTAAATACATGTCAAAGTGTTATCGTCAGTTAGGGCTAAACGGCCCTGTAGTGTAGTCCTAAGAGGATATAATTACTGACGTTTAGTGTAGTCGAGACGTGAACACACAGTCTGTGACAGTCTGCCAGCACTAGTGTGGCCGGTGTTGCAAAAATTATTGTTTTTATCACAATAAAATTCAAACATCATTTTTAAAATTAAAATACGATTTTGGATTCCATTTGCTGTGTGTTGTTGTTGCAGAAAGGCTTATTAAAATTAAAGTAAGGTCATCGTCGTAATAGGTCCGCTGTGACAGCTGTCAAAAGTGAGGAAATTTAACCCTGTATTGGTGTAAAGGAAACGTCAAAACGGACTTCTTATGTTGACCCTACTCTAATTCCATATTACAAGTACAGTAAACGACAGGTCAAGCTTGACACACACAGGGCAACTCTAGCCCGTATGTCTATAAAACAGGTATAAAGTCCAACAGGTCAAGCTCGATGTGCTCTTGACAGTACAAGCAATCAATTCGCAACAGAAACTCAAATGTAAGGACCCTTGAAACTAGGCCTATAAATAGAGAAATCATAATAGAAAATGAGGACCGTAAAAAGTGTTATAGTCAGTTTAGGGCTAAAGGGTTTAGTAAATGACGTGAACACAAAGTCCGTGACAGTCTGCTAGTGTCAGTGTGGCCGGTGTTGCAGAAATATTATTTTTAACAGAATAAAATTCAAACATCATTTTAAAAAAATTTAATACTACGTTTTTTAACTACCAAACTGAACAATCTATTGGAGTAAATTACTCTTTATATTAAACAACTATTCAAGCTGTTTTCCTTCCAAACCAAACTACTTAAACGAATATTATAAAACTGTATACAGAGCATTAAAAAAAAACTTTTAACGGCTTATTCTGGGGGCTAAATGTAACAACATTTGTTTAACAAATTTTGGGAATCAGCAAAAATAAAAAATTTACCCTCCATAGAAAATCAGCTGATCAATCCAATACTTTTTTGCAAATTTCCAAGAGTCATAAACCAAAAGTTGAACCCGATACATATTAACGAAAAGTTTGGCAATACAGGCCATACTAGTGGACTGTCACGGACTTTGACTTACGCCTGCTGAGACCCTAAATGATCGGGAAATAAAAGGTATTTATAGGGAGGGTTCCGTACCACCACATAATTTAATTGTGTTACTTGAAATTTCAATAACTTACTGTGCTGGATTTGGATTGAATCCGACGTGCACTTGACCAGTTTTTATTATTTATTTTTATTTAATAGCTTAAGCCCTATAAACACACAAATTTTTACGCTTGTAAATGTTTCCGTTTTTACGATAGAGCTTAAACAAAAAATCGAGCAGAAATCGCCTAAAAAACACGTTTGTAGTATCGCCAAAATCGGTTTTAATGAGCTTATTCTAATGCTTCAAATTGGAATTCTAAATTGGTTATGTACCTGACTGCTTATTTAATTTTTACATAAATTTAGTATAGGTAAGTTTGTATTTCCATATATGTATGGAATTACAAACTTAAGTTTGCACTTGGGCCTTATTTACTCTTTACTATCCGCAGCCCTTTATTATCTAGTAGTTAGAGCTTTCGGCTCTTGTTTCGGAAGTTCTGGGTTCAATTCCCAGTGGGGACACTGTCGAATCATGACTCTCGTATATCGCAAGAAACTAAGTGCAGTGCTGCTGTACCATTTATTTCGATTTATGCTCACTTTAGTTTCAATTACAATAAATAGTTTACGAGGTGCTGTAAGGTTGCAATAAAACACTTTTCGCGCAGTCTATAAGGCGCTCCTTTATGATAAAATTAAATTGAAAACAACTTTACCAACTACACAACTTTACAATCTGGAAATTTCAAACTGAACAACCTTCTTGACTGAAGAGCCTTGTGAATCAACAACAAGCTGAATATACTTAAAACAGAACCTGATAACAACCTTTACACACTGACCAACTTTACAAACTTAACAACTTTTCAATCTAGACAATTAAAATGAATATACACTGAACAATAACAAATGAACTGAACAACTTTAAAAACAGCAACCTTACGAACTGAAACTTCCTGAACAACCTTCAAAAACAGAACAACATCTAAAACTGAATAACCTACCCACCTAAACAGCCTCCTGAACTGAACAACCATTCAAACTGAACATTTTTTACAAACTCATCAAACTTCCAAACTGAATTACCTAACTTCCAAATTGAACACTCCTCTTTCTAACTCGTTCGACCTTTTGAATTTAATCCTGTACTTTTTAACGAGCAATATTTGTATATGTATATATAAATAAATTCGTAATCGATTTCTCGAAAACGGATTTCGATAAAATTTACCAAAAAAATTAAATGTATTAAATTTGCACTACCAAATGTAAGGTCTGATTCAAATAACGGAGTATTGAATAATGAAACATTGGATTTTGTTAATAATACAGTTTTCTTAGGGTTAACACTAGATTCTAAACTTCAATGGGGCCCTCATATAACGGTTTTTTCTGGTCGATTGAGCTCGGCTGCAGTGGCGGACTAACAGGGGGGCGGAAGGGGCGGCCCGCCCCAGGCCTCCGGTCTTGGGGGGCCCCCAAATGCCTCCGCGATCCCCTGATCAAATCCTAAACAAGACTTTAAAAATGTGCTTAGTGACTACATAATTTCATTAATATCAAAACACTACAGCCATCTAGACTTTTTAAGTGGTACTAATATTCTTTTGACTTTGCTGAACGCGTCCAATATGCTGGTCGAATTCCTGTCTTTGTAGCGGGTACTTCCCCAGGAATCCTTGAATGAATGAAGTGAAAATAATTCACTCTTGTACGCCTCTACATTTACATTCACTACCTACAGCATTTGCATTCTTAACATTGGCATTATTTGCGTTCAGCTCATTACGTTGATATTTAGTAGTTTATTAGTGTGTACTGATATTGTCGCAAACGGATAAGCCTTTTTTCAAATTGTAAAGTATTGGACTTTTTTTCAAGTTACCTCAGCAATAGGCGTCAATTTGTGAGAGTCAATGGATATGAAACCAAAGACTACTACACGAGATCCGGAGTTAGCCAAGGTAGCACCCTAGGTCCTACACTTTTCCTTCTAATGATTGACGATCTACCGAATGTCATTTCTACAGCTGAATGCGTTTTGTTTGCTGACGACCTCAAATTGTATTATGGGGTGTCCACAGAAGCTGATACACAGTTGCTACAAAGGGATATTGATGCGGTAACTGAATGGAGCAAAACTAATAATCTTCCTTTTAATACTACTAAATGTAAAATCATTACATATGCACGAAAACGCTCCCCAATAGTTGCTTGTTATAAGATCGAGGAAGTCCCTATGGAAAGGGTTGACGACATTCGCGATCTTGGCCTTTTAATGGACTGCAAAGTAGATTTTCACAAACACGTTGTTAGTATGTGTAAGCAAGCTAGTAAGATTTTAGGTTTCATTATGCGTACTGCTGCGCAGTTTAATAATATGAGAGTTTCCAAGGTGCTTTATAATGCGTACGTGCGCAGCAAACTCGAATTTGGAGCTATAATTTGGGATCCTCATGAGGACAAATACAAACTTATGGTGGAAAAAATCCAACGCAAGTTCGCACGCTGGTTTTACAAACGTGCATATGGATATTATCCCTTTCTTTATCCCTCATTGTTTGTATCAGCGATGGTGGATATGGAGACGCTTTCTTTAAGAAGGAAGGTGCTGCTGCTGATGCACTATCTTAGTGTTCTGCATCAAAAGAGAGATGGTCCCCTGGCGATGCAGGAAGTGGGCATCATAGTTTCGGGAAAACCCTGCGAAGCGCATGGAGCGATGGCGCCGAGGCGTAAACTACGGCTGATACAGCGCCCTGTCACGCGAACCAAATTTGCGAACAACGCACCTACCACACGGGCACTTACGTTGATAAGTAACATTCTCTTTGACATTGACGAGATTGATTTGTTTACTGACAAACTAGGATGCTTTCTTAGCAAGGCTAAAAAGTACCTTGAACGTATTTCTTAGGTATTATTTACTTTTGACAATAACATTTTTTGAAAATTTGAAATTTTTATTTTAAGACAGTTCGTTGACATTTTTTTTTTGACAATTTTTATTTGTAATTATTAAAATTTAATTAAGTAATTTTAATTAAGTTGTGTAATTTTTATAAGCTTACTAGTGTTTTGGATTTTCTGTAAATAAGTAAGTTGAATGAATAAATGAAATGAAATGAAAGTAATAAACGCGATCTTATCCGTTCAAAGTAATTTAATTAAAAAGTGTAATATTGTTTTTGATTTTTGTTGCGGTATAAAAATTAATGAGTTCAGAGTTGAGTTAATGCATTTTCGAGTATTTAGAAAAAGTAAGTAATTATTCGTATAAATTAGCATAGAAATTATAATCCGTAGTTTCTACCTACGAGTACATTTAGGGTTTGCAATTCGAATATTCATTTTATTCGAATATCCGCTCCAATTTCAAATAGTTTCTTATCCGAATATTCGAATAGTTTAAAAAGAAATAAAGGTACTTATATTTTCCTAGAATATGATAAAAAGGATATTATTGATTGATCGATTGACTCATCAAAGCACAGCTGAAATCACAGATGAATCTAGAAGCATGACATTCGAAGGGTATGTTTTTCAAATCATGTAGGCTTGCGACAGGAAATGATTTTAAGAAAGAGTAAAATAAAATGAGGTGAAATTTTTTGTATGAATAATGAATATCCATTGTTTGTGAAGTGTTCTTGTATCTGAAAGCTGGCTCAAACCAAATCTCCCTTCCACCTTATACTCACTCCCAGGTTACATTCTTATACGGAACGATTGCGTATGCAAAGGTGGTGGCGGGGTTGCCATCTATCTTCGAAGTGACATCAAGTATAAGCCTGTAGCATTCTCTAATTCGGCTTACTCAGCTTCGGCTGAATATTTATTTCTAGAAGTCTATGCTAAAGGCTGTAAGGCGGTTCTTGGGGTTGTGTACTGCCCGCCGTCTGTAAATTACTTTTCGGACCTGGAACTGGTTCTTGAATCCATTAGTGCTGAGAGTAATCATATTATAATGGGAGACTTTAACACTGATCTCTTACTAGTTAATAACTTACGATCCCAAAAGCTTCAACACATTATCAATTCTGCTAGCCTCCAAGTTTTACCATTAGCTCCAACTCACCACAACATTTCGTCCGCTGACTCGTGGCTTGATCTTATTCTCATTTCTTCCCCACATCTTGCTATTTCCCACGGTCAGCATCCTGCTCCTGGTTTCTCGCGGCATGATTTAATTTTCCTCACTTATGCACTTAAGGTTCCTAAAGCGCCTCCTAAGATTTTGTTTTTGCGTAGCTACAAGCGTATGGATGTCGAAAAGTTGCGTCTTGATGCATCTAAGTTAGAATGGAAGGATGTAACTAGTGCTTCCTCTGTTAGTGAAAAGGTAGATATTTTCAATACAACCCTCACAAATTTGTATAACAAACATGCCCCCATCCGTAGAACTCGAGTCAAGCGCCCTTCTGCTCCTTGGCTGACGCGAGGTATTCAAATGGCAATGAGGCGTCGTGACAGAGCATTTCGTAAATTTAAAAAGGATCGTACTGATGAAAACTGGGAGACTTACAAGGTAGCCAGAAATAGATGCAATCAAATGGTTCGTCGTTCAAAGCGCCGTTTTATTCATGAAAATATTTCCAATCGGTGCCCTGCGGATGTATGGAAATTCCTCGGAACCCTGGGTGTCGGCAAGATTCGCAACGCTGATATTCCTAATGCTATCTCACTGGATTCAATTAATCAGCACTTTTCGAAGACGAACTCGTTATCCTCCTCCGTACGGCAAGATACCAAAGAGTTCATTTCTTCTTTATCTCCTATTAACACCAATCCTTTTGAGTTCGTACCTGTGAGTATGGATGAGGTTAGGAAAAGTATTCTAGCTATCAAATCGAAGGCAGTTGGTTGCGATGACATCTCTCGCTTTATGGTTACTACTCTTCTTGACCAACTTCTCCCAATCGTCACGCATATTATAAACTATTCGTTAGAAACTGGACAATTCCCAGCCTTGTGGCGTAAGGCTTATGTCTTGCCCCTTCCGAAAATTCCGTACCCCTCGCCTCCTAGTCATCTCAGACCCATCTCAATTTTGCCTTTTCTATCAAAAGTGCTGGAAGCTTGCGTGCACAAGCAGATTTCTCAATACATCCTTGATAATCAGCTTCTCAGTACTTTTCAATCTGGATTTCGACCCGGACATAGTACTGTCTCGGCCCTTATTAAAGTCACTGATGACATACGTGGCGCAATGGATGCAACAGAGCTCACGATTCTGACATTAGTAGATTTTTCAAACGCTTTCAATACTGTCCATCATGAAATTCTACTCTCCATTCTTTCACATCTTAACTTTTCCACTCAGGCTTGCAATTGGTTTTCTTCATACCTCCGCGAACGTGTGCAATCCGTGCGACACGGTGACTCGTCGTCGAGTTGGTGCGAGCTAAACACTGGAGTACCCCAAGGAGGCATACTATCCCCGCTTCTCTTCTCTCTTTTTATCAACTTTATTACTAGGGAACTTCAGTGCTCGCATCATCTCTACGCCGACGACTTGCAGCTGTATGTGAGTAAGGATGCTGAAACAGTGTTCGATGCTATTTCGGCCATTAATAGGGATTTGGATGTGATTAAACACTGGTCCGATAGATTTGGAGTGCAAGTTAACTCCACGAAATGTCAAGCCATTCTTGCGGGGAGTTCTCGTCTAATTGCACAAATCAACATAACGACTCTTCCTGCTATAGTTTACGATGGATCCGTCATACCACTTAGTGGTAAAGTGAAAAACTTGGGGCTCTATGTTGATTCGTCTTTTAGTTGGATCCCTCATGTTGCTAGCATTAGTCAACGAGTGGTTGGGACACTACGTGCCCTGAGCCGCCTCAAAAACTTTCTGCCTGTTAAAACGAAGATCATGCTTGTGCAGACGCTCGTACTTCCGATTATAGATTATGCAGATGTATGTTATTTAGACCTTAATGCTGATCTGTTGAATAAACTTGACAGACTGTTTAACTACTGTATTCGCTTTATTTTCTGTCTTAGGAAGTATGATCATGTGTCTGCCTTCCGCACAAAATTGCAATGGCTTCCCATACGGCAACGTCGTAGTTTGCGAGCGCTTTGTGTGCTGTACTCTATCCTAAGATAGCCTCAAACACCCTCTTAACTTAAAGAACGTTTTAAATTCCTCAGTGATGCGCATGGCAGGGAATTACGCCCCTCTTATAATCAGCTGCTTAGGTGCCCTCCCCACCGGACCGGTTTCTGTCACCAATCCTACACTATTCAAGCGATTTTCCTCTGGAATGCGCTTCCTGAGGAAATTAGAAATGCTCCCAGTCGCAGCTCGTTCAAAGTAAAACTTCGATGCCACTACCTTAAACTGTTGTCTGACACCAGCTAACTTCTTCTTTATGAAATATATATACAATGTATATATTTATGTATGTATATTTATATATATGTGTGTATATTATTAGGAGGACTGTGGTCTCTGCCTACCCCAACGGGAAAGAGGCGTGATGTTATGTATGTATATTATTATATATCTATGTATATGTAATATTTTTAAGTATATGTATTTATTTTATTTATATGTATTTATTGATCACGTAGACACTTATGTATTCTTATATACTCATCAGTTCATTAATCAATTAACTATAAATTATGCACCTACCAACCTGTCTCTGCATCACCCTAAGGTAGACTGTTAGATAATGCCTTTAGGCGTTAAGTCCGCCTATGTACCTTTGTGCATGAAGTTAAATAAATAAAATAAAAAAATTGCATTTAATATTTCTATAAAAAATAAAGAAATACGTGTTTATACGTGTTTGAGCATTTCTTGAAAGTCTTCTTCCAAGGAGGTAAAATAGAGAATTAATTTTTGTCGGTTCGTTGGTCTTCAAGTCCTTCATTTTTGAAGATACAGGTATACAAATTTGGATTCGAGTTCTGTTAAAATTCAAAAATGGGCTTACTCTTGACCTCGATCTAGTCTTGAGGATAGAGATTAGATCGACGATGGGACGAGCTTGCCCAGAAGAAGCCTTTTCACCCGCGACTGGAATAGATTCTCGGGAACACAGATGCAGGCAGAGAAATCCACTCTTTAGCCGTGCGCATTATAAAAGATGTTTCAAAGAGCTTTGTGCGAATGTGTGGAATATCAACCAGGTGTGGGTGGGTGGTATTTTGCGGTGCGTCTGGTGACCTGGTCTGACTCCGGTCTCCCGATGGTAGAAGGGGGATGGTGTGATAAGCTCGTGGAGCTCTTGAGCACACTCTCCGAAGTACAATCCGTAAAAGACCGATAGACATTGCGACGGTGAGTCAGACTATGAAACGTGGTTTTCACCGGCATCTCATCACCAACGAGCTTCTGGCTCTGTGGTCTATCGAGTCAAGTGCGTCTAGTTGGTATTTAGCTGAGCCATCCCAAAGGTGATAGCAATTCTCCATGCAAGATCGGACTTGTGCTTTATATAAAACTAGAAGCTGTCCAGGAGTGAATTATCGCTTAACTTTATTGAAAATATCCAGATTTTTGCCGCAGTTTGGGCTTTAGACTCGTTGGCGCCGAAGTTCAGGTTTACAGACAACTTCATTTCAAGAAGCTCAAGGCTGTCAGTAACTGGTACAGATCATCGAAAAGTAGGAGCCAGATTGCACGGAATTCTTTTTGGGGTGAACAGACTTGCAAATATTTTCGTGGCGTTGATACTCATCAGATTTTTGTCACCCCACTCGGAGACACGACTTAAGGTTGAGCTTATTCGCTCTACCTTGGTTTTTCTCAAATCTTTTTTAGAAATTCATCCCTCAAGGAGATTAAATTGAAGGATGAACTTTGAATGGCATTCTGAAAGTGCTAATGTTAAATGCATGAAATTTGGGGGATGTTTTTTCATGTTATGAAGGTTCGGGATTTGAAATTATTTTAAGAAATTTAACTGAATAAAAGTCCTAGCAAGCTTCGAAACAGGTAAGATGAACAGGTTGAAAGACGTATCCAAAATGCATGGAAGAGCTACTGGTCCATGAAAGAGTTGATGAAGGGCAACCTTCCTTTGACACTTAAGCGAAAACTTGTCGACATGTGTATTCTGCCCATCCTAACCTACGGTGCGCAAACATGGTCTTTGACAGAAGCACAAAAGTCCAAACTCAAGGTTTGCCAGCGTGCCATTGAGCGCAGCATTTTGGGTCTCAGGAGGGCAGATCGCATCCGGAACACCCTTCTGCGCTCCAAAACCGGCATCGCAGACGATGCTAAATGTCAGCAAAACTAAAATGGAACTGGGCAGGACATGTCTCTCGTATGCATCCTGAATGGTGGGCCAAGTTGGCCACAGATTGGATCCCGGAGGACGGGCGACGTCGCCAAGGCCGTCCCAGAAGGAGATGGCGTGACGAATTAGATGCATTTGTGACTGACTGGCAGTTAGCATCACAGGACCGTGACATGGCGAAAAGAGGGGGAGGCCTTTGCCCAGCAGTGGGACACCCTACAGGCTACACAAAAAAAAGTCCTTTGCTTTTGTAGTAAGATTTATACAAATTTGAATTTGAACTTATAGTTAAAGATAAAGAAACACGCGTTTGAGCGTTTCTTAAAAAATATTCGCAAATGGGGTAAAATTAGAGATGAGAAGTTTATCCTTTAAAGGGATAAAATGAAGGATGAGAATTTGTATGGCACTCTGAACCTGCTAATATTTTCATTATTTTTTTCATAATCCAATGCTTGATCAAGTGACAGGGAAAAGATCCGACATGGAGTATCCGCCGCCGAACTTTCCGCTACGGTAAGATCCATCGTGGATCGTTCAGACGCGGGATTTCCTCAAGTGTGTCGCTTCGCTACACAAATGGGATGAAATGAAAGATGAAAAATTGTATAGTTTCCGGTACTAATGATGAAGCTTACTTAGAGGATGATTTTCAAGAAACGCTTAAATACGTGTTTCTGTATGATTTTTTGTAAAAACTTGAATTCAAATTTGTAACAAAAAAAACCATTACAGTCTATGCGAAGACTAACCTAAGTGTACTTTTTAAAACATTGAATATGGTTTTATTGACCGTTCAACTATAAAACTAATTAAAATACTTGATTTTATTTAAATAGAATAACGCTGGAATAAAACCAAATCCCGGTCTAGCTACTCTTCTTTATATTGAATTAAAATTGTAATATTTTTAATAAATGTTAAAAAATATTCGAATATCCGAATATTCGAATATTTAGCTCTCGAAGTATTCATTTTATTCGAATAGTAAAATTAAACGAATAGTGCAAACCCTAAGTACATTGCTTCAGTTCTTGCATTTCGACAAAATGGAGAGCCCAAGAAATCCTTCAATTTATAATACAATGGGACTTTAGTGAATCGTTACCTTGTATTTCTTGTACTCGTACATCTTGAACATTTGCATCTCGGCTGCATCATGCGAGATGAGTTTTTCTAAACTTAAACTAATTAAAAATTATCTTGGATCTACAATGGGTCAAGAGCGACTGGTTAATCTAGCCGTGCTCTCAATAGAAAGAAGAATTTCTAAAGAAATCGATTTCACAGAAGTTATTGAGGAGTTCAGTAAATTAAAGGCACGAAAACACATATAAAACGCTACAAAAAATAACTATCTTTGATTTATTTTATGTATTTTTTTTGTCGATCGATTCGTATTTAATTTTCCTCACCCATATCCATCCCATATTGTAGGTATGTATGTTTATTTAGCCTTAATAATTTAATTCGAATTTAAATTTCACTTGCCAGATTTTAACGAAATAAACAAACTTATTAATACTAAATAAAAATCTTGTAAAACAATTTTTTTTTTAAACTGGGGGCCTCATTCAGCTTTGCCGACCCGGGCCTCTGACAGGCTTAGTCCGCCACTGCTCGGCTGACTATGCTGTCAGAAAAATCAGCAACTTACTGATGTGGCTACCGCAAGGCTGCTTTAATTTAGCTACTTCTATAGCATTATGTCTTATGGCATACTGCTTTGGGGCCGGGCAGCTGATATCAATTCAGTATTATTTTTACAAAGAGGGCTATAAGAGCAATTTATTGCCTGAAGTCTTGTGATTCCCTGAGAGAACTGTTTAAGAAGATCAACATTTATAAAACATTATGTATGCTAGAAAGAACAATTATCAATTACCTAAAAATTGTGACAGGCACAATTTTAATACTAGAAATAAGTACAAAATTGATCAGCCATATACTAGATTAACTAAAGTCAATACATCTTTTGTTGGTCTGTGTATAAGATACTACAATAAAATACCTGACAATATAGTGCAATTACCTGACTGAAAGTTTATAAAATGTGTAAAGCAAACATTATGTAAAAAAGCTTACTACAGATTAGATAACTATATCAATGAAATGGAGGTATGGTGCCTCCATTCACACATCTAAAAAAGTAGGCCGTGCTGCATTGGTTTCTTGCCGTTTTTTTTACTCTGCCATAGCACGATCCGAAACGGCGCGGCGTAGACTCGCTCTATTTGCATTGTATTCTGCATGACACTCAATAAGTATTCTGTAAAGAATCTACATTGAATAAAATTATCTGAATCTACCATACGGGGGTTTTCTGGGGCCGAAAAATCGATCTAGCTAGGTCTCATGTCTGGGAAAATTCATTTTCTTCGTGTTTCAAGCTTTTTTTAAAAAACCATGTTTTAGATAGAAACCGTGCCATCTGTTGGCGGGAAGCATAGCTTGCTCACCCGATGATATTTTAACTTTGAGGCGGCTATTATAGAGCGAAGCTCGGACGACCAGGTACTAACCTTCCAAAAAGAATAAACTTTCAAACTGAATTACCTAACTTCCAAATTAAACACTCTTCCAACTAGCTCAACCCTTCGAATTTGACAACCTTCCAAACTGAACAACCTGAATCTGGATCAAATAGCAAGTGACTAACTGAATATCGTGCTTCTCGAAGCACAGAAAAGACTTTATTATGTGTTTGAAACATTTACGATTACATATATAAATCCTTAACTACAGACTTGATCTTCATTTGTCGTAATCTTTTCAAAGTACATACACGAAACATTGGTATAAATGAAAAAAACTGCCTTCTGCTTAAGTGGCGAACCCTTGTAAGTGCGATCAGCATATTGTCACGAATATGACGTCAGGCTGTCGGCTGTCATACAAGAGAACTGTTTGAAAATTTCGATAAGTCAGCTAAGAGCCCCGTGATCCAATGGATAGGGCGTTGGGCTACCAAGACGATGGTCGCCAGTTTGAATCCAGTTGCCCCACCCATATGGATGTTTTATCATTCTAGAAACATTCAAAAAGAAACATTCTAGAAAGAAAAGAAAGAGAATTTACAAAACCTAAATTCAAAAATGAGTCTAGAATGTTTGGGAACGAGTAGAATAGAATAGGTATATATGCTGGGCCACCGAGCGGCTACGCCGTAAAAATTGATCTAAAGACTGAAACAAGGAAAAGAAGAACTCCTCAGAAAGAGGAAACCTCAGAGGTAAATCCAAGAGGGAAGACTCTGAGGAAGAGGTTTTAGAGGTTAGAGAGCTCGGAGGGAACACTCCGCAGAAGAGGTCCCGGAGGGAAGAGAGACTCAGAGAAGATACTTCGTAGAAGAGGTCCCTGGGGGATAAGTGTTTGGAGGGAAGACTCCATAAAAGAGTTTCTAGAGGGAAGAGGAACTTTGAGAGAAGAGACCATAGAAGAGATCCCAGAGAGAAGAGTGCTCGGAGGGAAGACTCCATAGAAGAGGTTCCAGATGGAAGAGTGCTCGGAAGGAGGTCTCCGCTCAAGCGGTCTCGTAACATTAAGACCTCAAAGGGTGAACTCGATGAGGTGTGAATAAGAAGCTCCGTTTGTATAGGTCCAAATAAACGGAAAATCCTACATTGGCGTTTCACTCCAATCCCGAACCGCTAGCTCGTAACAATATTGTAATATGACGTCACACTTAAAAAGCGTGCACGAAATGAGTATAAAAAAAAATATTTTTAAGTGTGCTAAATCAAAACTACTTGGTCTTTACTAGTTACCAATGAGTATATAATTACAGGCGCCAATTTGAAGCTTGTGAGCCTTGTGATCACATTTCTGCACTAGTCGTGGATTTTTTTTTGTTAAGGGCAACACTTTTGACCATAGACATTATTCGTTCGGAAATTAATGTTTTTCACACAGGTTATTTTCAGTTTAAAACAAAAATAGTTCTTTCTTATAGTTCCAATTTAGTATAATTGAATGTATTTTTGAGATTTTCTGGCCTTAAGTACACCAAGGCATCGAAAATACTCTTGACTTAACTTGAATTTGTATGACACACTGTGCGTTCCATATTGCACTAACAGACTGCTTTAGAGCACTGTGAGCGCGCTTAAGTCGGTCCAAATTGACCAAAAGCGTGCTCTAAAGCACTCGCTCTTTCACCGCCTTACGTCATTGATGACGTCATCGTTTCTGCTATCAGTGCTTTAGTCAAATAGGTGGAGCAGTGAAAGCGCTAATGTCAAAATCGATTTGACACATAAAATCCCACACATTTGCAGCCAGCTGATGTCTTTTAAGTTTTGATTTTAATGAGTTTGTCTCTAATGGAAATGAGAGTGGATTTGGCGCTCATTTTTCAGCGATTAGCTTAGGCTTTGTTAAAGAAAATAAAAACGAAACTGACATTTTGACAGATGAACACGTGAGCGCGCTTAAATCCATTCCAAATTGACTAGAGCCATTAAAGCAGTGATAGCTTTGTGAGCGTGCAAAATCAATTTGGACCGTCCGTCAGTACTGTATACGCTTTTAGCAGCGTTTGTACAATTTGGAACACAGCCCTTCATTACACTTTCATTATTTCTGAACGAAAAATCTTCTGTCAAATCGATGTTTCTCACGAAAATACTTGCTCCAAAAGTTTCGGCAAAACTTACTAAATATACCGGTATATTGTATGAAAACGCATTTTTTTCGCAAATAAGGTAAGTTAAAAACAAAATACATCCTTCTTCAGTGAATTAGTTATTTCAACTAACATCCTGTTTTTGCTTCTTAACCTCTCTGCCGGTTCATTTTGTAATTATTATATTTCCTTGTGATAAATTTACTCAGATGTTTAGTGATATTGTTTGCGAAATATATCATATCACGCCACCGCCGCCACCGCCGTGGTATATGTACAGGTGGTATGGGTGGTATTTAAAAAAAGGAAAAGAGTGCAAGTTTGTGTGAAGTTTCTAGAAATAAGTTTGCATGGTGTTATTAAAACCTCTTTAGTTTGAATCTTTTCTGCAGTGTTTGTGAGATTACTCTATGAAGATCTGATGTGTAAAGAAGGTTTTTAATGGCGAGCCAGGTTGTTCTCCTTACTTTTAAAATGTTGAAGTCATTATCGTCACCTTCGTCACAGTAAAGAGAATCAGCCCATCTCTTTACTGTGTTATTGTGCATAATTCCTTCCTTTCCTTTTCTTTGACTTGAGTTTGGCAGGAATGGCTGTTGCCTCTTATA
Source organism: Athrips mouffetella (assembly GCA_947532105.1). Lineage (NCBI taxonomy): Eukaryota > Metazoa > Arthropoda > Insecta > Lepidoptera > Gelechiidae > Athrips > Athrips mouffetella. Next base: position 15,072,569 of record OX383983.1, read on the forward strand.
ACAGCCGATTGCCATATATTTTAAAAAGTGAAGTATTGCAGGCTTACTTGCTCATCGAAAATTGAGTTGAATTTGTCTTGAAATGGCCGATTGCCATCTTATTAAAAGTTGAAGTTGAATTTGTTGTAGTTTCTCAACCTCTCCAAAGATGTCCAAGTCTGCTCTGGTGATCCTGGCTCAAGGAGCTGAGGAGATGGAAGCTATCATCACTGCTGATATGCTGCGTAGAGGAGGGGTAAGCAAGCATCATTTCCTAGACTACCTCTTGAATAAATAAATTTGAAGGGGTCAATAAAAATATCTTTTAGAGATAAGCCCTTGATAATCCCGCCTTTGTGTATGTCCTTTAGCTATGCTTTTTCTGTAAATATTTTGTGCAATAAAGAATATATTTATATAAAACTTTACACTATGGATGGACCAAAACTTTCTACTTTTTCTATTTGTAACAGCTGTGGAGTTTTTATGGATTTGATTATTCTTAAGTATTTTTCCATCTAATGAATGGAAATCATCAGATAAAAGACAGGTGTGGTAGATGTCACATACACAGTGAGGAAACTGCCGCAGTTGTAAATTGTGTGTCCTCTCAGATTTTTGTTTTCGTTAATGATATACAACATGTTAATGGAATAAGCGAAACCCTCAGACACCCCAACTGATTTTTTTAAAAATAAATCCATTCCTGTAAAAATAAAATCTTAAAAAACGATTTTTTTTTCTAGATATAGCTATTTTAAAGTTTCATCATAGTTCTAGTTTCATTGTTGTTCTAGTCCACGCTCTCCGCGCACGCCTCGCTCACTTTCCTCTCCTCACCGCTCATAAACCGCGCGGCGCCGCCGCCAGCGCGCGTATCCACTGACATATTTAGAAAAGTGTAATAATATTCTTTATATATTATGGATAATAAATGACACCACTGTAACTATATAGCACGTTGTTTTATTGCTGAGTTATTTACATATAAATTGGGATGACGATGCAATATGAATGCGTAGCACAGATTGTATTGTACCAATGGCGGCTCAAGCGCTGTTTGTGGAGAGGGCTGTAGGGTGTCTGTTTACAGAGACACTTATACTGACAAAAAGAATCGGCAAAAATTTAAATAATAAAATATAAAAATAATTACCCCTATCAAAAACCCGTGAAATTGATTCTACTCTCGATTCTGAACAAACTATTTTCTTAGTTTCGCTTATTCCGTTAACATGTTTTAGATGTTCAGGTTAGGCACATTGTAGAAACCATTTAGAATCTTGTAGGTTTCTATAAGATCTCCATATAAATACCGTATGCAATAACGGTAGAAAATACCCACAACCCAATTTTTATTTCAGGTGACAGTTACAATAGCTGGTCTAGATGGCAGCTCCCCGGTGCTCTGTTCACGACAAGTCACCATCGTGCCGGACAAGTCTCTAACTGACGCTTTAGCTGAGCAGCCGCAGTATGACGCCGTGAGTATAAAACTATAGTTACAATGTGTGGCAGTAACTATAGCTGGTCTAGATGGCAACTCCCCAGTGGTGTGCTTACGACAAGTCACCATCGTGCCGGACAAGTCTCTAACTGACGCTTTAGCTGAGCAGCCGCAGTATGACGCCGTGAGTATATAGAACTATAGTTACATTGTGAAGCAGTAACCATTGCCAGTCTAGGTGGCAGCTCCCCGGTGCTCTGTTCACGACAAGTCACCATCGTGCCGGACAAGTCTCTAACTGACGCTTTAGCTGAGCAGCCGCAGTATGACGCCGTGAGTATAAAACTATAGTTACAATGTGCGGCAGTAATTGTAGCTGGTCTAGATGGCAACTCCCCAGTGCTGTGCTCACGACAATTCACCATCGTGCCGGACAAGTCTCTAACTGACGCTTTAGCTGAGCAGCCGCAGTATGACGCCGTGAGTATAAAACTATAGTTACAATGTGTGGCAGTAACTATAGCTGGTCTAGATGGCAACTCCCCAGTGCTGTGCTTACGACAAGTCACCATCGTGCCGGACAAGTCTCTAACTGACGCTTTAGCTGAGCAGCCGCAGTATGACGCCGTGAGTATATAGAACTATAGTTACATTGTGAAGCAGTAACCATTGCCAGTCTAGGTGACAGCTCCCCGGTGCTCTGTTCAAGACAAGTCACCATCGTGCCGGACAAGTCTCTAACTGACGCTTTAGCTGAGCAGCCGCAGTATGACGCCGTGAGTATAAAACTATAGTTACAATGTGTGGCAGTAACTATAGCTGGTCTAAATGGCAACTCCCCAGTGCTGTGCTCACGACAAGTCACCATCGTGCCGGACAAGTCTCTAACTGACGCTTTAGCTGAGCAGCCGCAGTATGACGCCGTGAGTATATAGAACTATAGTTACATTGTGAAGCAGTAACCATTGCCAGTCTAGGTGGCAGCTCCCCGGTGCTCTCTTCACGACAAGTCACCATCGTGCCGGACAAGTCTCTAACTGACGCTTTAGCTGAGCAGCCGCAGTATGACGCCGTGAGTATAAAACTATAAAACTATAGTTACAATGTGCGGCAGTAATTGTAGCTGGTCTAGATGGCAACTCCCCAGTGCTGTGCTCACGACAATTCACCATCGTGCCGGACAAGTCTCTAACTGACGCTTTAGCTGAGCAGCCGCAGTATGACGCCGTGAGTATAAAACTATAGTTACAATGTGTGGCAGTAACTATAGCTGGTCTAGATGGCAACTCCCCAGTGCTGTGCTTACGACAAGTCACCATCGTGCCGGACAAGTCTCTAACTGACGCTTTACCTGAGCAGCCGCAGTATGACGCCGTGAGTATAAAATTATAGTTACAATGTGCGGCAGTAATTATAGCTGGTCTAGATGGCAACTCCCCAGTGCTGTGCTCACGACAAGTCACCATCGTGCCGGACAAGACTCTAACTGACGCTTTAGCTGAGCAGCCGCAGTATGACGCCGTGAGTATATAGAACTATAGTTACATTGTAAAACAGTAACCATTGCCAGTCTAGGTGGCAACTCCCCAGTGCTGTGCTCACGACAAGTCACCATCGTGCCGGACAAGTCTCTAACTGACGCTTTAGCTGAGCAGCCGCAGTATGACGCCGTGAGTATAAAACTATAGTTACAATGTGTGGCAGTAACTATTGCTGGTCTATATGGCAACTCCCCAGTGCTGTGCTCACGACAAGTCACCATCGTGCCGGACAAGTCTCTAACTGACGCTTTAGCTGAGCCGCCGCAGTATGACGCCGTGAGTATAGAACTATAGTTACAATGTGAAGCAGTAACCATTGCCAGTCTAGATGGCAGCTCCCTGGTGCTCTGTTCATGACAAGTCACCATCGTGCCAGACAAGTCTCTAACAGACGCTTTAGCTTATCAGCCGCAGTATGTTGCTGTGAGTGTAAAAAAAAATATTATTCTTATCATCTTGGGCTTAGCCATTCAGGACCTCACCAAAGCTGATGTTGATAAGGCCGCCTCGTTGTACACCTATTTCTTAAATAAAATTTGTATTTTTCACTAAATTTCGTGTGCAATAAAGAATATTGTATTGTATGTTGTTTCTGGTTTCTTTATTGCTTTTATTGCTGCTTGGCTACCACTGTATCATTACCCTATTGTGTAAGTTTCCGCAAAACTCCTTTAGGTTACTAGCCTAGCACATTCTATAATGGCTAGTACCTCAGCTTTAACACACTTGCAAATATTCCAAGCGGTACTTACATCGCACTTTATATTTGCAGGTAATTCTCCCGGGAGGTTTGGAAGGTTCAGACCGTCTGTCCAAGTCCAGTGTGGTGGGGTCAGTACTGAAGGAACATGAGAAAAGCGGGAAGATTGTGGCTGCCATATGTGCTGGTGAGTATGAGTACTGATAGCCTCCATGGTTTAGTGGATAGAGCTCCGGAGGTACTGGATTTGATTTTGGGTGGGGTAGCAGCCCTAAAATAGAAGAACTAGGCAACTAACTAGGCTGGGAACTAGGGTTTTCATAGCCCTGAGAATCGCTAAAGTGGCAGTAGGCAGGGCACATCGCAAGAAGAACCGATGGTCGATCTCGATGGGGCTGGCGGGTTCTAGAGTGGTGACCACATACCGGAAGACGAAGCGTTGGCAGTTGGACCCCCACAAGGTGGACCGACGAGCTGGTGGCGGTCGCGGGAAGCCGCTGGATGCGAGCCAAGCAGGACCGTGAGTCATGGAGATCATTAGGGGAGACCTATGTCCAGCAGTGAACGTCTTTTGGCTAATATGATGATGATGGGGCAGCAGTCCATGAAAAACGTCCACTACAGGACAGAGAGCTCCCTCCAGAACTCCAGCAAAAACGCGTGGCACTTTGAAGGGGATTTCCAATAGTCACCACGCTTGTAAGCGTTGCGGCTGGCGACCGCTGTTGTTGGTGACCGCAGTCTGTAAGATGATACTAACGGCCGATTACCATATATTAAAAAAAATGAAATAAGATATATACTCAGATAGATTCACAATACTCTGAAAGATGCTGAGCCCATCCGACTGTTCACGAGTCCTTAGTCACCTCTTACGACACCCACAGGTAGAGATGGGTTGGTTGCCAACACCACATGGGGTTTTTACATATAGAAAGCCAGAAATATCTACATCTTTAACACATTTTACATTAATTCGACTTAAGTGTAAAATGGCGGATCTTTTTTTTACAGCGCCAACGGCTTTCGTTGCACACGGCGTGGGTAAAGGCAAGCGGGTGACGTCATACCCGTCAACCAAGGACAAGATCCCGGCAGATACCTACACTTACATCGAGGGAGAGAGGGTCGTTGTTGATGGCAACTTCGTCACTAGCAGGGTAAGTATTATTCTCACTGACACTTATATCGAGGGAGAGAGGGTCGTTGTGGATGGCAACTCCGTCTCTAGCAGGGTAAGTATTATTCTCACTGACACTTACATCGAGGGACATTGTGGATGGCAACTCCATCTCTAGCAGGGTAAGTATTATTCTCACTGACACTTACATCGAGGGACATTGTGGATGGCAACTCCATCTCTAGCAGGGTAAGTATTATTCTCACTGACACTTACATCGAGGAAGAGAGGGTCGTTGTGGATGGCAACTCCGTCTCTAGCAGGGTAAGTATTATTCTCACTGACACTTACATCGAGGGAGAGAGGGTCTTTGTGGATGGCAACTCCGTCTCTAGCAGGGTAAGTATTTTTCTCACTGACACTTACATCGAGGGAGAGAGGGTTGTTGTGGATGGCAGCTCCGTCTCTAGCAGGGTAAGTTTCATTCTTACTGACACTTACATAATGCTAATTTGCAATAGTAGGTATTGTTCCCAGTTTTGATTACCAAAACTATTGCATATTAGTAAATTTTTGACAGTTTATTCTTCAATACTCTCCACTCCACTCTTTCATATCAGGTATGCAAAAAGAAATTATTTAAAATGTTCATTTTTAGACGTGTTTCTAAATTTTACAATACAATTTTAAAAGATGTTGATCACTTTCTACTGTCTTTAAATTGTTTTAAAAAGTCAGTAAAGACAAAATTATAGACATTTATTTACTTTAAGCTTTCTAAATTTTAGTTAAACTTAAGTATATTGTCACATTCTATGTACAAATTCTAATTATTAGGTACCGTGTTGTATTTAGCAATGCTCAAAAATGATTTTTGTAATAGTATTCTTCTACATGAACCTCCAGGTCTACTTTTATATATATTTTTTGTTTATATCTACATATTTATCATATAATGACTGTATGTGTTCAAAATAAATAAATAATAATACTATCGTTAGTATCATTACGTTCCGAGCTATACAACCAGTCAACGAAATAAGCAAAACTGAGAAAATAGTTTGTTCAGAATCGAGAGTAGAATCAATTTCACGGGATAGGAGTAATTTTTTTTTATTTTTATTATTGAAATTTTTGCCACTTCGGTGAGGAGTGGAGGGAAGTGGGCGTGGCGTGCGCGGACGCGCCATGATAGCTTAAAAATCTACTGGAACAACGATGAAACTTTAAAATAACAATATTAGGAAGAAAAAAACTTTTTTAAGATTTTTTTTTTACAGGAATGGAATTATTTTAATAATAATCAGTTGGGGTGTATGAGGGTTTCGCTTATTCCATTAACACGTGCCTATATTTACACCAGAAACATTGATACCTTGTTTCCCAGGGCCCAGGCACCGCTTACTGGTTCGGCTTGAAGCTGATTGAGATGCTGACTGGCAAGGACAAGGCAGACCAGGTGGAAAAAGGGATGCTCATCTCTTCATACTAACGTTACTATCAGTACAGTACAGTCTGACGAAAGTAGATCAACAGCACAGCCACGGGAAAAAAGATTTTAACAACTTTTTTCTTGTTTTTGATAGTGTTTCTTTGGGAAAATTCTAACTATAACCATAGGCGAACAATAAGAAAGACTGACCACCCCTTTTAGAAATCGTAACCCGGAAAAGTATAAAACTAGATGGCGCTAATAAATAGTCCGGTAAGTTATTATGATTTATCGAGTATTCTGCTAAAAAAATAAACCGAATTTCAATGTTAGCGTTTCTTTACATTGAAACTATGTTGAAATTTTAAATGATTTTTTGGCAGTATACTCGGTAGACCATAATTAATTTCCAGATTATTTGAAAGCGCCATCTAGTATCCATGAGTTTTATGCCTTTCCGGGTTATGTTTTCTAGTATGGGATTGTCAGTCTTATTATTATTCGTCCAGTATATGCGAATACGGTGGAGAGAGCAAGACGCGTATATTCGATTATTAAGTTTTATTTTTCAATTTTTATTTTTCAGTTTTTCAAAATTATACAGCGTGTTACAGAAAGGTGTGATAATACTGAAGGGTATGAATCTGCTCATGAAACTGAACAACTTTTCCCAAGTAACATAGGTCAAAATACGAAAAACCAAATTTGACCTTCCATACAAAATGCACTATCAGCTGATGCAGTTTCTATGGGAGGTCAAAAATTTTTTTTTTCCATGACCTATGTTCCTTGGGAAAAGTTGTTCAGTTTTATGGGTAGATTCACACCCTTTAGTATTATCACATCTTTCCGTTACTTACACGTTGTTTTGAACAGAGTTCAGGAAATTGAAAGAAAGAAAGAAATGTCTTTATTGTTAAAATTTTTCTTTATTTTCTTTTAAGCAAATAAATGGTGTATCATTTTAGACCGATTTTTATTTAAACTTTAAATAGGTTTTCGTTGTCCAACTGTAACTTTTGATGTGCTGTTAGAGTAAGTTTTTTTTAATATTGGTTCATTGTATTATAGTCCGACCTATTACTGCCGTACCAGGTAGTCTCGCGGCGAAACGGGGCGGGGGGGATCGCTCGTCACCGCTCATGACGGCAATCTCAGAATAACAACCTCCTTGCTTGCGGCACCCTCAGAATAAAAACCTCCTTGCTTGCGGCAACCTCAGAATAAAAACCTCCTTACTTGCGGCAACCTCAGAATAAAAACCTCCTTGCTTGCGGCAACCTCAGAATAAAAACCTCCTTACTTGCGGCAACCTCAGAATAAAGACCTGCTTACTTGCGGCAACCTCAGAATGAAAACCTCCTTGCTTGCGGCAACCTCAGAATAAAAACCTCTTTACTTGCGGCAACCTCAGAATAAAAACCTCCTTGCTTGCGGCAACCTCAGAATAAAAACCTGCTTGCTGTGGAGGCAACTAGTTCTTGCTCTTTCCTTCCCACTCCCCGACCCCCCGCCACTACCTATACAGCGGTTGCGGTCAGACTATACGTAAGTAAATTATCATAAGAAATATGTAATAAGTTTCATTTTTGTAAGCGAAGACTAATTTGTAAAACAAAATCGTCTGGATCTGTTTTGTTTAAGATTTAAATAAAAAGAAATATAAATTCTAAATATGTATTTATTTATTTCTTGAATTAAATATGCAGTTAAAAATAACTTCGCGATTTTACCACACCAACTAATCGATAGTCAATAGATAAAACACTAATATACGGGTAAAAAAGTACAAAAATTACACCAAAAGCAGTCTTATAACTGAGATTACAAACTTAAATAAACATTTTATATTTTTGGCAAGTATAATACTTAGCGTACTTAAATGGATACTGTTCGATATACAAGGCAATTTTTTGGACCTGATATGCGTATGCCCACCTTATTACAAAGGTCAAAATAAACAACTTTTGTTCTACGACTTTGCTAACGCACGAAAAATTTTCGACTCTCCATACTAAAGTGGTCACGTGACCGACCCATTTTGTATGGGAAGTTGAAAATTTTTCGTGCGTTGTTAGCAAAGTCGTAGAGCAAAAGTTGTTGCTTTGTAATAAGGTGGGCATACGCATATCAGGTGCGTCGTATCAGGCAAACATTTCTCCGAGATATATTTTCTCTCGTGCAACGTGCTAAGCCGGCTGCTAGCATTCTTATCAAGTCCACTATAGTTCACAATCATTCTGTCTTCTTACGACACCCACGGGTAGAAATGGGTTTCTTTGCCGCCGCCACACGGGCTTTTTAGTTATTAAGTGCTAGCTGGTGCCCGCGACTTCGTCTGCGCAGGTTTATAAATTGTAGCCTATGTGTTATTCTGATGTATAAGCTATATTTTTTTAAAGTTTCATTAAAATCCATTCAGTAGTTTTTACGTGAAAGAGTAACAAACATCCATCAATCCATACTTACAAACTTTCGCGTTTATAATATTAGTAGGATTTGCTAAAGAAACCTAGGTGGTCAGGCAAGAGTAACCCACTATAAAAATAGTATGGATACATTTTAATAGCTATTACACCTTTCTTAATTCAAAAGACTTAATAAGGATTCTCTAAACATTTATTTTCAGGAAGGTGTAAAACACCAGCCGTAATTAAGAACCTAAGCACCTACTTATATTGCTACTAATTAATAGTTTATAATTAACTCACAATCATAGTAATCCCTAATTATCTGATATTATTTAGACATCATTTTATCGACTATTAATCAATCATTACTAATTAATTAATAAATTAAAGGGGGCGATTCTAGCGTGGCCGCTAAATTTATAATTAAAATTGGACTGGTTTAAAAGTGATGCTGTCTTTTTTCAGCCTATAGGCAGGAACAAAGATGGCAACATTTTCAGACCTGTCAAATGCTTTAAATTTAGCGGCCACGCTAGAATCGCCCCCAATGGCTACATAATAATTACAACAAATACTTAGAAAAATGCATATGTCACCGAAAAATGATAAGAATTGCAATTACCTGAGAGAAAGTTTAAAGAATGTGTAAAGCAAACGTTATGTAAAAAAGCTTACTATAGATTAGATGACTATATGAATGACAAAGAGGTATGGTGCTCTGATATTCCAGCGAAACACAAGAAACACATTGTAAAAAGCCGACTCTTAAAGTAGGCCGTGCTGCAGTGGTTTCTTGCCGTTTCTTTTACGCTGCCATAGCACGATCCGAAACGGCGTAGACTCGCTCTATTTGCATTGTATTCTGCATGACATTCAATAAGTATTCTGTAAAGAATCTACATTGAATAAAATTATCTGAATCTGATCAATTTCCTAATTAGTTGATCTACTTTCGAAATAGGAAACGAAGCGGATCGTTGTATGAAGACCCCCGCATTAAATACTCAGTCGATGAAACTTTGCTGGGGTTCACAGCATGTGAGACAAACTTTCTATAAAAAAAATCCAAAAAAATAATCGGTACTTTTAATTTTTCTTTAGGTACAAAAATGTCAGAAAATGTATGATTTTTTTTAATGTTTTTTTTTTGGATATTTTGAATTTACATTTAATTCATGATACCTTATCATCCTGTCAAATAAAATCTGCCTGAGAGAATGACGTTGGGGTCAACTGCTTCATTTCCTACACTAAAAGTTGGAAAAAAAAAATTAAAAAAAAAAAAAAAAAAATTAAATTAAATAAATAAACAAATTTAAAAAAAAAAAAAAAAATTAATTAATTTTCGTAGGAAATTCGTAGATCCATAGGTCCATTCAGGCTAGGTTCTCTTTCGACCAAACGCACTAGCAGCATCATAACATCCCAAGCCAACATCCACTGCAGGACAGGGAGCTCCCTCCAGAACTCCAGCAAAAACGCGTGGCACTTTGGAGGGGATTTACCATAGTCACCACGCTTGTAAGCGTTGCGGCTGGCGACCGTTGTTGTTAGTGATCGCAATATGTATGATAGTACATATACAATTCACAGAAAGATGCTGCTGCCCATCCTCCGGTTCATAAGCCCTTAGTCGCCTCTTACAACACCCACGGATAGAGATGGGTTGGTACTATTTTTTGCCGGCACCACACGGGCGACACAGCCAAAGCGAATTCGGTACAGTTTATATTTTTTCGAAAGAATAGCAACTTACTAGGACATTGATCAATTTAAGATCCTGTATTATTTCCCGGTGACACATTTAAGGTCCTAATGAAATAGTGAACATAATTTTAGTATGTTACTCAGACCATGAAACTGAAAACTTTCTCCAAGGAACATAGGTCGAAATACGAAAACAAATTTTTGACCTGCCATAGAAACTGCAACAGCTGATAGCGCATTTTGTATGGGAGGTCAAATTTGGTTTTTCGTATTTCGACCTATGTTCCTTGGGGAAATTTATTCAGTTTTTCATGGTCTGAGTAACATACTAAAATTATGTTCACTATTTCATTAGAACCTTATACATATACAAGTTATACCTAGTGAGAGTATTCAAAATTGTTCAACCATGTTTCGGTAAAAACAATTACTTAAACTACCAATCTCAGAAAGCCTCTTTTGAAGTTGAAGCTCCTTTAAATTAAGTCTTGCCAGGTCTTTCTGTTTTTTTGACTTAGAAAGGGGCAGCAATAGGTTTAAAGGAGGTTTAGCTATAAAGACGCTTTGAACAACTGGCTGTTAGACCGTCACTTAATTTGGAATTTAAACAGAAAGTGACAGTAATACAAGGTGTAGATGTAAGGGACCGGTTTCCGAACACTGATAGGAAATGATCAGTCAACGTAACTGAACAACTTTTAGTAAATAAAATAATTTTAAGTTGTAATTTTCTATTTAAGTGTGTACTTTGAAGGAGGTTATACTTTTTGGTAAAATTATTTAATTACATAAAGTTGTTCAGTTACGTTGACTGACTGATCATTTCCTTTCAGTTTTCGCAAAACTTGTCCTTTACACCCTGTATTTAATAACTTAAAAGGAGCTTTGTGCAAACACTTGTAAGAGTACCAAAGACATTTGGCCCGCTGTACAGTCACACAAAAAAAAACGCTCCTACTATCATGACTTTAAATCTGAACTTTGGATACGTCTATGCTTTCGTGTGGGAGGTTTCTTGCAAAGTGGATGGATATAGGCCCTCTGGCGGCAATAATTGGAACTACATCGAGCTTTGAATGAGTCAGAGGGTGAGTTGGTAGCTTGACGTGCTCTCGACTGTACATAGACGTATCCATGTAACACTTACGGCCGTATGAAACTTGCCGTCTACTAGCGCCCCCATCAGTTAAAAAAACATTACTCGCGAAATACAAAACTTATCGAAAATGCGGAAAGACAGATTGAAGTAAAGGTACCTTTCTATAAAGTAGAAAATCGCAAAATTTCACAACCACAGGCAGGATTCGAACCTGCGTCTTCTGCGTCAGTACCGCAGACGCTTTACCAACTAGGCTACCGTGGTCCTGCCTGATGTTGTGAAATTAGCGACCTCTATATGCACTTCAACGTTGCGTTTGTGCTGCCACCTAGTAAGCATTTGCTGTACTAGCTCAACTAGTCCATCATTGCAGATAAATTTCAAGTCGAAAATTGATAACACTACGTATAAATGAAAATGATTTTAAGGTACCTTTGTTTATTTAGAACCTATCTACTCTGTAAAATAAAGTTCGCTGTAATTAAATATACAAAAACTGCTAAAAAGCGGAGTGTCCATTCCGTATGATAGTAGGTACTATTCAGCGAACTACAATACTATAGAACGATAACTATACGCTTCAAACTTGACCCCACGAAATAGTTACCTAAGTAGGCGGAGCTAAAATAGTTACCTCTCAACTACCCACTAGCTGACTTTGCATCACGCGCGCGAACCAATCCCTGCTCTCGTTCTGAATTTGAACCAATTGATTCGTATTTTGAATATACGTCCTTTTGGTTTCACGTAGGGTCACTTTTTGTGTGGAATTTGTTCTGAGTTAGAGTTTCATAGTATTGTAGTTCGCTGGTACTATTACTTTATTCTGTGCCCGTGGAATCCCCTTGAACAGATGTCGGAGATCTTTACCAGTTATCTAAGAAGTCGTATCCTGTCTTTGGCATAGAGTCGGTGAGAGTCTCCGTCGATTGAAAGTCCGTGGAGGATGCTTGACTCGAAAGGAGGCCGTGGTTTTCTTCGGAAATATCTGAAAATGAAAACGGTATCTTCACTCAAACTCAAAATCATTTAATCATTGTTGGATGAAGGTATACTATACAGGTGTAAGGATAAGTACCGATTTCCTTTTAAACATATTGATAATAAAAAATAACACAAAAATAAAATACTTCCTATGAAAAAAAAGTTCAAGTCGCCAACCCTATTCTAAGAATCGCAACGCGCACCCGTCTTTATTCAATAACGAACGTCATTCACTAGCGTGTAACAGAGATAGGAGATGAAAACTACGTAAGGACGACACTTGAGGCAAATACTCACGCTTATCAGTGCGATAGTTTTGAGTCTGGTGAGGGTTGACACAATTAAATTTTAATATTAATTTTTAAAATCTCTTATTTTTTTATATTTTAACCCTTTGTCTGGTACTGGCAATATGTATGCCATCATGTTCTAGTTGCTCTAAAAAAATAAAAAAGCACTCGTTGTAAAAAAAAAAACACTTTAGGCAAGAAAAACAAACTATTTTTTAGAAAAAAAAAAATATAAAAGTGTCACCTGTCAGTTTGACATGTGACAAAAAATATCTGTGTCAGCTGATTTTGGACGTGAATTTCGTTATTATAATAAATCCGCCTGGATCCCGGTAATTGGGTAAGTCTTTTGAAAGATTTCTTCTATGACTCTTAGATTTGACCAAAAAGATAAGGAATACGCTGAAATTTTCAAAAAACAGCCATTTGATTTTTGGATATTCAAAAATTCCAAGACGGCAAATTATTTGCCACTACCAGTTAGTGCCCGTATGTAGATGGCAATATATTTGCCAGTACCGGTCGGGTACTAAATTAATAAAATAAATAAATAAAAAGCACTTTATTTCAGGCTTCTACGGGACCAACTGATTTCTGCAATTAAAATGAAAGCTCATATCACAACATATCATTCCGGAAACGAAAGTTTGCAAGTACCGCAAAGTTCTTAGCAAAGAAAAAAAGACGCATCGACGAAAGTGTATCCCGACAAAAGAAAGCTTTTGGCGTGCCAGATGAAATTCGGTTTGGAAATCTTGGTGCGCATTTCCCAGAAGGTATCGACACCTACAGACGCTGTAGGCTTTGCAGCACTGCTACAAAAAATAAAAGGTCCAACATTCATTGTGATACGTGCCAGGTACCTCTTTGTGCTGCACCTTGTTTCAAGGATTTTCATACGAAGGACATCTAGTAAATATGAGCTAGACCAGTAGTGGCAAAAATATTGCCGCCTTAATTTTTTAAAAAATAAAAAATGTCCAATTTAGTTTCAATACACCATAATACATAACATATATGAGTTTCATTTAAATCGGATGGCTAGTTTCCTCTACCAGTTAAAGGGTTAAACATGCATATTGTTCTTTATTCGACTAATAGAACATGTGGTTAAAAGGAAATCGGTACTTTTCCTTACATCTTGTATACATGTCCGTGTGATGGGCAAAGAATGGTACCAACCCATCTCTACATATGTGTCGTAAGAGGCGACTAAGGGCTTATAATATAAACTGGAGGATGGGCAGCAGCATCTTTCTGTGTATTGTACCATCTTACATACTGCGGTCACCAACAACAGCGGTCGCCAGCCGCAACGCTTACAAGCGTGGTGATAAATCCCCTCCAAAGTACAACGCGTTTTCGCTGGAGTTCTGGAGGTAGCTCCTTGTCCTGCGATGGACGTTTTATGGGACGTTATGTAGAGTAGGGATCGGTTAGGTTGGGTTTACGTAGGTTGGGTTACGGTAGCGGCCGGGGAGTGCCAGAAACGAATTACGCGCCATTTTGTGAAATGCCACGGCAATATGTAAAATGACGGATAAAAAGAATTCTCGGTATTTTTCAGAATGCCAAGGCAAACTGTAAAGCGACGAATTAGACGATATGCCTGCGACATAAATATAGAAACAATATTGTTTCTAAACTGGTTTACCACTCAGTGTGCCATTGTTTAGTGCATGTTATGTAAGCACTTCATTATTTTTTTGTGTACTTAATTATATAAAGAAGACTGTTTAAATTGGGTTTTAATTAGAATATAAACGATGTTCCTAAAAGTAAATTACCTAGGTGATGGTTTGCCTTAAAAACGTTTTAATATGTTTGTTGAACTAATAAGGAATTGTTAGATATAATATTTTGATAATAGTTATTCGTTCAGTAAAACAGTTCTGCAAATGCCATTAAACAGTATATTTAATTTGATTTATTTAGTGTGCACAATTAGTGTGCAAGTCAGTATTTTTGATGAAACTTGGAAATATTTTGTTCGAAAAAAGGGAATATACAGATATCGATTTAAATACATGCCTTATTTTTCTAAGATATTTTTAATTGTGTCGAAAATATAATTGTAGCATGGTAGCAACCATAGTTTAAACATGGATCGTCAACATATATTTTTTCAGATTTATTTCTAGAATAACGACCTACTTATATCGTCTCAAAAAACGCCTAAATTTGCAGAACACAGTGAGAATCGCCTTAAAGTGTTAGCAATCGAAACGGGTTACCTACCTACATGTTATGCTTACACAAGGTAGGTATTTTGATTTGTAGTTCATAACATAACAAACTAGGCATGATAAGAACACCTTAATGATACTAATAATTATAGGTACTTATAAATACATAGCTATTGAATGAGGCTAGATATTTGTAAATATGCCGATGACCATTGACACGCATAAAAGAATACTTGTATAAAAATATTATTATTATTATATTCTTTATTGCACAATTCAAATACAGAGAATTATATACAAGAGGACATTTACAAAGGCGGGCTTATCTCTACAAGAGATTTCTTCCAGCCAACCTAAGGTCGTGAGAGAAAATGTTCGTTTAGCGGGACACTAGTGTGCAGTGAGAATTTCAAAAAGAAAATATAATATATTTTTACACGTATATACTACTTAAACTAATATACTACTAACTCCTTAAATACAACAAACACCAACACATATATAAATATATATATACATAAATACATATAAAAAATACACCTATATACACCTATATTAGTACCTACTAGGGACCAATTCTTGGAAGACACCGGGTGATTTACGAGATTTTTAAATTAAAATAAGCCCTGCTAAACTCCTCAAAAGTAAGGATCAATATTTTTTAATTAAAAAATAAAGTTCATTTTTAAAATTACCATCATAACAATTTGAGTTTTATGAGTTTATCGTGGCTTGTTTTAATTTTAAAAATCTCGAAAATCACCCGACTTTCAAGAATTGGCCCCCTGGTCGACCGAGCTTCGCTCTATAATAGCCGTTTCAACATTATAATATCATCGGGTGAGCAAGCTATCCTACCCGCCAACAGATGGCGCTGTAGGTTTCTGTCTGAAACGCGGTATTTTTTAAATGCTGAAAATCACGGGAAAATCAGATTTTCCTAGACATGAAACCTAGCTAGATCGATTTTTCGCCCACGAAAACCCCCGTAACCCCACGAAAACCCCCGTAATTTAATCGAAATCGTGAAAGCCGTTCTCGAGAAACCGATTACAAATATACAAGGTGTAACAGAAAGTACCAACCTTAAAGGATGTGATTCTGCCCATGGAACTGAACAACTTTCCCCAACGAACATAGGTCGAAATACAAAAAAAATTCTATGGGAGGTAAATTTTTTTTTGACGCATATTTCGACCTATGTTCCTTACGAAAAGCTGTTCAGTTTCATTGGCAGATTAAAATCGTTTAAGGTTTTTGTTACTTTTTGTTTTGTATTTTTTTTTTTTTTTTTGGGAATACATGCTTTTGTATTTGTACACCCTGTATATATATACAAATATTGCTCGTTTAATAGTATAGGATTTTATTATGGTTTTATTGGTATTTTGCCTATGTCCAGCAGTGGACGTCTTTCGGCTGATATGATGATGATGATTACTAGATTTTACCTGCGACTTCGTCCGCCATCCGTCCGTCTGCCATGCTTTTATTGCGAGATAGCTAAGAAAATTTAGACCAATTTTCTGTACAAACCACTGAACGCCGCGATATAAACGACATATACTTAAGTCTTATAAACATTTCTATTAGCCCTCTTAGTAGGTAGGTATCCTGTAAAAAACTTCAATCAACCTTTAGCCCCTCAAAGTTGGCTGGAAGAAATCTGGAAGAATCAATTTTATTGAATTCGCATACCTACTATTATTTTATTTGTAATACGACATATTATTTGTGGTACAATGAAGAATAGATACCTACATACATACATATTGGGTGAATAAAGTGTAGTATGCAGTTCGTAAAACACAGAAATGTAAGTATTCACCAAACGTGTAATTTTTGTCACGATTACTTTTTTCAATCGTTTTTTTTAAACTTTCTATTACGAATTTGCCATGTCTAATACCAAATAATTGTAACCAAAAAACTGACAAATATCGCGCCGATAAAAAAATACAAAGAAAAGTTGTACGCCTCGTAATTAGCCAGCCTGTATGTTGTGGCATAGGTATTTGTATTAGTCATACAAAGATAGGTGCGTGGCCTATCATTGTTTCAATTAACTCGATTAATCACGCATACGTCTATCGCGCCGACTTCCTTTAAGAAATAATTCACTGTTTACAGACTTCGCTGCATACAGCAAAGATTTTAGACCTCAATTTCCTGTCACTCAATTTCCTGTCACGAAATTGAGTGACAGGATTAGAAATAGTGTGATAAGAGAACGTTGTGGCGTAAAAGAAGACGTAGTGACTAAAATTGAGAAAGGGATGCTGAGATGGTTTGGTCATGTGGAGAGGATGAATGAAGGAAGATTGACAAAAGAGATCCACAAGGCGAGAGTGAATGGAAACGTTGGAAGGGGAAGGCCTCGGCGAACGTACCAGGACCAAATTCAAGACGTTCTGAATAAAGGCCAGGTTAAAAGTACCCTAAACCGACGAGCATGTATGAAAGGATTGATGAAGGTTCAGGAAGCAAGGGAAGTATGTCAAGATCGTAGCAGGTGGAGAACTGTGGTCTCTGCCTACCCCAACGGGAACAAGGCGTGATGTTATGTATGTATGTATTTTAGACCTCATTGCTTCGCTCGGAATAGAAATCGTGCTAATTAATTTTACTATGGGATGACATCTGCCAGCACACATCTCCTTTGTTATGCAATCTTCTTCTTCTTATTAGCGTATCGATCAATTACAAAATTTAAATTTACGTAGCCCAGAACGTTGCCACATTTACTGCGTCATTTGTGGCTTTAAAAAGGTCATCACGCGTACATGTGTCGAGACATGCGGGACAGGAGGTTCGGTGTTCCATTGTTTGTGGGAAGGTACCAGACTCACAATTGTTATTAGAGCTGTGGGTGAAACCCCACCTACACATGCTATCTTTGCACCGACCAACCTGTGTCCGTA
Organism: Athrips mouffetella; assembly: GCA_947532105.1. Lineage (NCBI taxonomy): Eukaryota > Metazoa > Arthropoda > Insecta > Lepidoptera > Gelechiidae > Athrips > Athrips mouffetella. The sequence goes on from OX383983.1 coordinate 15,090,386, forward strand.
TAGTCTGTTTAAAGATTTCCAGATCGGTCTGGGCAGGTCATGTCCAGGGGGGAGGCTTTCTGCTGGCTGAATAAACTCAGCGAGTGAGTGCTCCTGTTATGCAATGTCACAACATCATCGATTATTATGAAATATCAGAGTACCTATACACAGGCCCTCGTCCTCGTGATGTGGATTCCTGTGTAAATCTTTCACTGAACATTGGCGATCTCGCCATAATTTTGTTACAATTTCTTTTCTCTCGCTGGCGAAATAGTGGTTAACCTCGGTGCGCGAGTCCGAATCGCACGTGGCCGGTTTTTTATAACAATTACCGACGACCATCTCTCTATCTATTTGTAAGAGTCACGCAACGCAACGTAAATAATATGCTTGGCTGAATTCACTATTTTCCTTCCTTATTAGCACGCAAACTCAATGGAGAAAGCCTATTTAAATATTTAGATTTTTTGCCGACCAATGGCCTGTGATAATCGACCACTACTAAGGTGCTGTAAAGAGCGGCTCCACGAGCTTATTCCACCACCCCCCTTCTAGCATCGGGAGTCCAGACGCACCGCAGGATATCACCAATACATGTTTGATATTCCCCACATTCGCACAAAGCGCTTTGAAACATCTTTTATTATGCGCCCGCGTGGCTAAAGAGTGGAATTCTCTGCCTGCGTCTGTGTTCCCGAGTTCATATAACCCGAATATATTCAAGTCGCGAGTAAATAGGCTTCTTCTGGGCAAGCTCGTTCCATCGTCGATCCAAGACTAGATCGAGGTCAAGAGTAAGCCCATTGACAATAAAAAAAACCGGTCAAGTGCGAGTCGGACTCGCGCGCCGAGGGTTCCGATATACCTATAGTATTTTTGGAAGCAATAAAGTCCATTTTCAGGACCGCAAAACTAAATTTGTTTGTAAAGGTTTTTTGCAGATTTCTGAAAAACTGTGCAACTTAGAAAGATCGTTTTATTTTGCTGTAAAGTTTACATAAACCTCTGTCAACTGTAATTAATTCAGATTTTCCCTTACTCTAACTTCGGAGATAAGGGGGGGGGAATGGTATTTTTTTTGACATTTTTCATCATAACTTGAAAACTAAGAAACTTAAAAAAATACAAAAATATATTTTAAAATGTACAAGTAAAGCCCTTTCATATGATACCCCACTCGACCTAGTAGCGACAATTTGAAATTTGGCCCCCCTATTTTGGCCCCCTTTACATTAATAATCATACTTTTTTCAAAAAATTTTCATGTGCAATTAAGTTGGGCAACTATATTCTAAAACTATTCCAAATTTCAGCTCGATAGCGTAAGTGGTTGCTGAGATATAGAGGTGTGACAGACAGACGGACAGACAGACAGACAGACAGACAGAGCGGCACCATAAGGGTTCCTTTTTTTTACCATTTTGGTATCGGAACCCTAAAAACGTACATTCCGCAGTACGGAAATGTTCTAGTTGTTTAATTTTCAATCAAGCAAAAATTATAATAGAAAATTTATTAAAATATCAGATTATCTAGAACAGAAAAATCCATGGGATTAGGCTACGGTTCTAACAGGCTAATTCAAAATTAAAACTGACTTACGTTTGTTGTATATCAACCTTGTACATTCAAACATATTTAAAAGAGCGCGTGGGTTTATATTGTCGCTTCTTTTTTTCCCACCATGGCGCCACCTTGTTTGTGAAGCGATGTAGTTTCGCTGACGTCATTAAGAATAATATCCAATCCAACAATGAATAAACGATTCTGTGAGTTTAATTTCTCCCCTCAGGAAAAAATTTGTATTAAAAATAAATTCACGCAGGTATTGTAGTAAATATTGCATAAATTTATTAAATTAAAGTACAATAAGTTTTTTTTTTATTTAAGTTGGGGACGCTGCGACGCACGCAGACGGGTGATCGGATCACATGAATGGAACCATTCACTTCAATAAGTTACTTACAGAGATCGTTTTATTTTTGTAATAAACCTCTATCAGAAGAAAGGGGAATGCATTTTTTTTTTTTGGTTATTTATATCGTAACTTGAAACTACGAGTCGTAAAAACAAACAAACAAAATACAAACATCAAAAGAAACCTTTTTATATGATACCCCACTCGACCTAGTCACGACAATTTGAAATTTTGCCCCCCCAACCCCCCCCCCCCCTTGGGCCCTTGGCTTGGGGCCCATTTTCAATAATAATAAAAATATTTTCCAATTCTTTGTACTTGCTTTGCTTGTTTGTGTCATTATTATTATTAGTACCTGGTCAACCGAGCTTCGCTCTATAATAGCCACCTCAACATTAAAATATCATCGGGTGAGCAAGCCTATGCTACTCAACAACAGATGGCGCTGTAAGTTTTTTGAACGCACTAAAACGCGCCAAGAAATATTAAAAAAGACTGTAAAAACGAATTTTCCCAGACATGAGACCTAGCTAGATCGATTTTTTGCCCCCAAAAACCCCTGTATACTAAATATATATATATATACAAATATTGCTCGTTTAATAGTATAGGATTTCTAATGGGGACGCCGCGGCTCGCGCAGACGGGTGATCAGACCACATGTATGGAGCTATTTCACCCACTTTCCCAACTGGACACGGACGGCGTGGCCTGCTTAGCTTCAAGCCCCATGGATGACGGCCAGTTATATTTGGCGATCAGCTCTTTTGGCTTCATCAGGGGTGTCCAGTTTCCATTTTCCACTTTGTTTGTGTTTGTATTGTTTGAATAGCTTTTTTTTTTTTATTTTTTTTTTTTCGAGTCAATAACATGAGTGGTTGCTGAGATATACAGGTGTGACAGACAGACAGACGAAGTCGCTCCAAAAGGGTTACGTTATTACCATTTCAGTTTGGAACCCTAAAAAGAAACGATATACTCACCACTGCTAGATTTCACCATGCTATTCCTATACTCTTTTTCGAACTTCGCATCAGACGATGGACTCTTGAAATTTGTTCGGAAGAAATTGTCCGATGATGCCACCACTTGGGTTTGGGGCCCCGGAGTCACCAGGCATTCCCTGGTAAAACAAAATAATTTTAAATGAAGATAGTACAAAGAGCATAGGATCATAGAATAAAAAAAAACAGGGAGATAAATAATACATACCTCTCTTCATCTTTTCTATTAAAATTTCCAATAAATTTACTCAAAAATCCAGATGGAGGTGATGTAGCTTCCGTTTTCTCTTGAGGCTCTTTGTAACTTTTGAGTATATCTTGTGATTTAAGTGCATTTTTGAGTTCACTCACAACTTTCGAATGTGATAGCGCTAACTCTGACAATACCGGTGGTGGTGAATTCGGTCTAGCCTTCTCTTTTGGTATACGATGCTCACTTAATACACATAAGTTAAGCTGACTCTTCGTTTGATAAAGAAATGGAGCGGAATGCTCATCTTTATACGTGAAGTTTTCATCTTGGACTATACGTTGACCATGTTCACGACCAAAGAATGACATTAAGTCATCTCTGCGGACCGGGGGATCATTCAAGTCGAAGTCTAGTGTGTCTAAGAGAGCATACTTTAGTGCAATTTCTGGTTTTATTATTGATTGGTTTATTATTTCAGTCTGAAACAAAAAAATTTGGTATAGTTTGACCGCAACCACTGTAAAGTGCCTTAAGTATGCAAGCGGCGAGACAGACATTGCTCGTCATCGGCGGCAAATAGTTCTTGATTTTTTCTACCCACTCCCTCACCTCCTCGCACATAATACAGTGGTACAGTGGCTGCGGTCAGCCTATAGTCTTATAGCAAACACAAAATTTTTGTATTTCCATGTAAGGGCAATTTAAATTTCTATGGAAGGTAAAAAATACTACAATATAACAGGGTAAAAGCCTTAATTTTTTCATATATTTTATTCAACTAAATATTTAGGACAAATTGATGTCAGGGGTCTAATTCTTGAATATCACAGTATAGGATTTCAAAGATTAATTTAAGCCCTGAAGAACATTTATGCTAAAAATCAAATACTATTTTAAAATTAAGAAATAGGTATAATTACATATAAAAACGACCTAATTCAATTCAATCTTTGATGAGTGGCTTTTGTGTAAAAACGACCTAGTTACCTATAAAAGGATTTTTTTTAAATATATTTAATCAAGAACTGGGACCTCAGTGCTAATAAAAAAAACTGGAATAATATAATATCAAATTAAATAGATTTTACCTTTTCTTTTTCCGAAAGAGTATCCCAAATGTGTTCGTATGAATTTTTAGCTTCGACAATATCTTCATGTATTTTTGAAGCCAATGGGTTCATTGACCGAAAATACTCCTCGGCTTTCGCACTCAGCGCCATTTTAGCGCGTTATCTCAATTAAAAAAACAACGCTCCAGTTATTTTACGTTCATAATAACAATGTAATGAGTTTCTTGAATTATTTATAAATAATAATTAGCTAAATCCTACACGAGCACTAAACCACACAACCACTCCCTCCCACGCACAAATCCAGTGTTGCCGGAGGCTCGTTTCAGTTTGTTCCGCTATCCCTCCACTTTTTGAAAATTTTGAATAACACTTGGGAGCCAACTAGTTAGGTTTTTTAAACTTTCGCACCTTTCATATACAACGTGTTAACAGAATGAGCGAAACAGAGAAAAAAGTTTGTTCAGAATCGAGAGTGGAATCAATTTCACGGGTTTTTGATAGGGGTAATTTTTTTTTTTATTACTTTTATTATTGCCACTTCTATTCTAAACATTTCTGTGGATACGCGCGCTGGCGGCCGGGCGCCGCGCGGTTAATGAGCGGTGGGGAGGGGAAGGAAGTGAATGTGACGTGCGCGGACTAGAACAAGGATGAAACTAGAAGAGTAATGAAACTTTAAAGTAACAATATCTAAATAAAAAAAACTTTTTTTAAGATTTTTTTTTTACGGGAATGGATTTATTTTAATAAAAGTCAGTTGGGGTGAACACGTTGTATATTTGACTAAACTTTAGCGCAAACTACGGCAAAAAAGCTGGGTATCTTCAACAAGGTTAAGCGTTCGTTCTTCATTCCTGGACAGCTTCTAGTCTTTTTTAAATAAAGTACAAGTCCGATCCTGCATGGAGAATTGCTATCATCTTTAAGATGGCTCCGCCAAATACCAACTAGCCGCACTTGACTCGACATATCTCAGTACCAAGATGCTCGTTGGTGATGTGGTGCTGGTGAAAACTAAGTTACACAGTCTGGTTCACCGTCGCAAGGTTGCATGTCTGTCGGTCTTTTACAGATTGTACTTTGAAGAAAGTGCTCAAGAGCTCCATGAGCTTATTCGACCATCCTCTTTTTACCATAGGGAGTCCAGTCACACACACTTGGTTAATACTCTACATAATATTTGCACAAAGCGCTTAGAAACATCTTTTATAATCCGCACGGCTAAAGAGTGGAATGCTCTGCCTACGTCTGTGTTCCCGAGATCATATATCCCGAATCTAGTCAAGTCGCATGTGAATAGGCTTCTTCTGGGCACGCCCGTCCCAACATCGACCTCATCTCTGTCCCCATGACTAGATCGTGGTCAAGAGTAAGCCCATTGACAGTTAAAAAAAATACGTATCATAGAGCCATAATTTTACTACCCCTGGAAAGAGCTACATGCGCTGAAAGTCCCCTCCACTGATCGTCAATATTTCCTTAGAATGGTCCGAAAATCTATTGAGCTAAAAAGAAACAAAACTTTCAATGGTGAAAACGGCTTCAAATTATCGGAGACGTGATCGCATAAAATCACGCAAGGTATCTTTGGACCAATCCACGGACGTCGTGACTGTGGTGTGCCGCGACCAGAGAGTTCGCAAGTATAGTTTACTTGGCCGCGACATTCCTACATGTGCGAGGCAATAATTTTAGTCTACCGACACAATATCTCCGTAGTTCACCACAGCTTATGTGACTCAGCCGAAACGTCGAAATAAAAAAAAACAACTAAATAAGTTTCGTCAAAAAATCGTTAACTCATTGTCAATTGTTCTGTTTTCTGGCAGGCCTCGTAGCTCCAAGCCAGTTGGCGAGCTAGTTCAAAGGTGTGTACAGGAGCCTAAATAAAAGGTTAACTTTTATCCATTAAAAACATAATGGATATTTTCTGCATAACCCGACACACCGTCAATTGACTGCTGAAACTGCTTGCTTAGTTAGTATGAAGAGATGTGTTTCGATGTGAGTGAATGTGTCACTTCAGACGTATGGTCGATTGACCGATAGATCAAAAGTTCCGAAAAGTTCCGATTGTACTGAAGTTCCACTAAAGTTCCGCCAAGGACCCAAAAGATCCGAAATCGGAACAAAAGATCCGCATCGGCAACACTATACTAGTGCTGCCAGATTAATTGATATTTGATAATAACTTGACCTTTTTATTTATAGCTACAAAAATGATTTTTTGTAAAAGGACTGTATGGAGACGCCAAATAAATTAAACCTCGAAGTTATTGCTTCTCTCAGTATAAATGAGCATATGAGGTCATCAAGTCTCGCAACCACAAAAATTAAAAATTTCAGAAACTTGCAATTATCGGTTTTTTTTTTTAATGTCAAAAATCTTAAAAATGCAGAAAAATGTGTGCAGATTACCTTAAGTAATGTGGAAGCTTCCTGAAAGAATAAGGATCACACTTTTCGACGGTAGTTACTTTGACCCTAGCTAGCCTACGTATTTAGCACTCGCGGTATTTAATAGTTTTGATAACTTGATACACTTTTATAGATTATATTTATTTATTACGAGATTTACTTATTTTATGTTTTTACAAGTCCGATATAAGTGACACAGTCACACAGTCAATAAGTCAGTAGCCTTGCAACAATTCATAGATACGCGAATATATATGCGAACTTCTTTCACTGATGCTGGACCTACCAACTTAACAAAAAGTGGCTAAACGAGCAGGTGGGCCACCTGATGGAAAGTGGTCACCACCGCCCATAGAGCCCTCTATCTTATTAGTGGCATAACTTGACACTAATAAGACAGCAAAGCGCGTTACCCACCCTGAGAACTAGGATGGTATGTCTCATGTGCCAGTAATTTCCCTGGCTCCCTTGCCCTTCAAACCGAAACAAAGCAGTGAAAACACTGCTGCTTCACGGCAGAAAAAAGCAAGAAGGTGGTACTTCCCCAGACGGACTTTTCACAAAAGCCCTACCACCTAAAGAAAGAGAAGCTTTGTTTGTGCGCAAGAAAAAAGACTGACAAAGACTGCAAGAAACAACAAATTACTCTTGACCTATCAAAGATTTTTTTCTGTTGATCCATTTGTAAATACAAAGAAACGGTTTGTTTTAATTTTGTGTAGTTTGGGCAGCGAACTACAATGATACTATAGAACGATAAGTACGCTTCAAACTTGACCCCACGAAATAGTTACCTAAGTAGGCGGAGATAAAATAGTTACCTCTCAACTACCCACTAGCTGACATTGCAGCACACGTCCCTGCTTTCGTTGTGCATTTGAACCAATTGATTCGTATTTTGAATATTCGTCCTTTTGGTTTCACTGAGTTTGGGGTGTTTTTTTGTTCATTTTCTTTCAGATGTTCTGGCAACATCAGACTGTCAAATGGTCTTTCGTTCTGAAATTAGCAAAAAGTTTATGGATCTTTAGACACTGCTGATTTAGCGCTCTAATTTGCTCGGATCAGTTAAGTCTTTTTACCCGACTACGGCATAAAGGAGGATTATTATGATTTTGACCGATATGTTTGTGTCGCTGTGTTCCAAATTGTACAAACGCTGCTAAAAGCGTATACAGTACTGACGGACGGTCCAAATTGATTTTGCACGCTCACAAAGCTATCACTGCTTTAATGGCTCTAGTCAATTTGGAATGGATTTAAGCGCGCTCACGTGTTCATGTGTCAAAATGTCAGTTTTGTTTTTATTTTCTTTAACAAAGCCTAAGCCAATCCCTGAAAAATGTGCGCCAAATCCACTCATTTCCATAAGAGACAAACTCATTAAAATCAAAACTTGAGAAACATCAGCTGGCTGCAAATGTGTGGGATTTTATATGTGTCAAATCGATTTTGACATTAGCGATTTCACTGCTCCACCTATTTGACTAAAGCACTGATAGCAGAAACGATGACGTGAACGAGCGAGTGCTTTAGAGCACGCTTTTGGTCAATTTGGACCGACTTAAGCTCGCTCACATGGCGCTCACAGTGCTCTAAAGCAGTCTGTTAGCCCAAATTGGAACGCACAGTATGTGTATACGTGTGTATGCTCATCTGTTCCCTCATAACTTCTAAACTACTAATCGTTATTTGACAAATGAGGCAGCATCGTTAGAAGCGTCTTGATCATCTGCTAGTTATACAGGGTTAATTTTGGATCCCTAGCCAAAATTTAATATTGCATTCGAAACGTAGATATTAAAGTACGCATTGAAAAAAAAATGCGAAATAATGATTTTTTTTTTCAAACCTTTCAAACTTTTTTGTCTCGAAATTCTTGTGCAGGCGGGGCACTCACACGCGCTTCGCTTATGCCGGTAGGTAGCGAGCACGAGGTCAATGCCGTATATCGACTCGACCGGGGTCGACACCCTTTTTAATTACGCAACTTAGGCTTTACTGTGGTGAATTTAAAAAGAAAATTATTACGTTAAAAAGTCGAGCAGTTCCGTTTGAACTCAAGGAACTCTAGAACCTGGTCTTCAATTTCCTGGCGTAATGGCGTTCCACCTCCACCAATCAAACACGTCAGTGTCGTGATTTGGCCGTAATCTTTTATTTGCTGCCAGAATTGTAGCTCGGTGAGGAGCCCGGGGATTTCAGAATCCTAGTGGGGTATGGCTTCCTCTAAATACGTTGAGCATCACACAAGGTTTCACCACTTAACATGTAGTCACCATGATACATTTAAGTACCTACTCCCGATAGTAATAAAAGTGGTCTCGATCGCGACGCCCCATTTTCGCGATAATGGAAGCGCGGGAAAATGAACGCGACGACACGTCCTTACACGAATAGGTCACGGATGGGACTGCACGTGTCAGCGCGCCAGCTAGTGACGTCACGCTCCGCCTCACGCATTTTACGCCTGATGAAATAGTGAAAGTTGTTCAGGTGTCAATAGCACCTAAAAGAAGTACTGATCTCTACGGTTTGTCAGCCAGCCTCTTGAAATCGTCCAATAAGGCACTTGCATATGTTATTTCGTGCCTGTTTAACTTATGCATCCGTATCGGAGTGTACCCTGCGCCACTTAAAAGGGTGAAAATATGCCCAATTTATAAAGGAAAAGGTAAGAAGTCTGAGCTCAAATCTTACCGCCCCATATCACTAGTCCCTGTCATCAGTAAAATCTTTGAGGTTGGACTTAACAAAAGGCTCCTATCTTTTATGTCCGAGAGGGATACGATGTCCGAGAGGCAGTACGCCTACCGACGCGGCCGCTCCACGACGGACCTGGTGCGCGAGGTGGTGTGGCGCGTGCTGAGCGCGCGCGAGGCGGGTCAGCATGTCGCTCTGGTATGCTGTGACCTCTCGCGCGCGTTCGACACCGCCAACCACTCACTCATCGCAGACAAACTTTCCCACTATGGGATACGGGGCCCACCCCTGCGACTGCTTGTTTCCTTTATGTCCGAGAGGAAGCAAGCAGTTGTTGCAGAGCGAAGTAAAACCACATCTGCTGAAATGACCAACAATATAGGAGTGCCGCAAGGCTCATGCCTATCAAACACCTTGTTTAGCATATTGCTTAATGATCTGCCACGCTCAGTAGATGGCACTGAAATATATGTGTACGCTGACGACGTGGCCGCGGTAGTAACAGGCAACAGTGTGCAGAACCTGGAAACGAAACTAAATGAAACTGTCCAACGCCTCGATGGGTGGTTCAAGTCTAACGGCTTGGCCCTAAACCGCGAAAAGACATGCTTCATGACATTTAACCTGAACGGCAAAACGCCAAGTCCGTTCGCGGTCAGTATTGGCGGCACGCGACTCCAACAAGTGTGCTCGACCAAGCTACTAGGTTTTCATTTGGATGGCGCACTGTCTTGGGAGACCCATATTGACCAGGTTTGCTTAAAACTCGGTCGCACCTGCTTCGCCTTGCGACGCCTCGCTAGCACGGCGCACAAAGAGACAGTCAGAACGTGCTATTACGCTACCGTACACTCGACTTTGACCTATGGACTGGAGTTATGGGGTGGAGCGGCCGACGTCCAGCGGGCGTTTGTACTACAAAAACGGGCTATACGTGCCATGGCAGGGATACCATCTGACGAATCATGCAGGCCGTTTTTCACAGAGTTTAATATTTTACCCATGCCTTGCGAATATATCTACCTAGTAGCTCTTTTCGTTTATATTAATTTAAACAATTTTGATCGCAAAGGTGTGAACTCCACACACAACCTGCGTAGTAACGCCGACGGGGACCAGCTCGTGACACCGTTCCATAAGCTCCACAGATCAGAGCAGTCTGTGTATGTGTTTGGGCCGTCGGTGTACAATAAGTTACCACAAAACGTCAGAGATGCAGCTACCATCATGTCGTTTAAAATCAGAATAAAAAAATGGTTAGCGCAATCACAGTTTTACTGTGTAAAGGATTTTTTTATTACGTAATTAATTAGTTATATTTAACACTTTTGTTAAAATAATTACTATATAATTCTATAAAAATGTGACCTGTAACCATTTCGTTACCAATAAAGTTATTGTATTGTACGTGCACGCGGGAACTGCGGGTGCGGGTCATTGAGTCGGTGTCGGCGTTAGCGCAAACGGAAAAAGAGGCGTGGATTGTGGCCTTTGACAAAACACCGCACTAGTAATGCGCCGCTGGTTACTAACTAGTTAGGCGAATGCACTCAGGGTGTCAAAACATTATTTTTTAATATTCGGGACACATAAAAAAAATATAAAAAAAATAAGTAGGTCTTTTTATTTCATTAAATCATTGTAAAGCGATTTCCTAGTCAAGTGACAAAATTTGGCTAAGGGTCGAAAAGTAACCCTGTATAGGGAATAAGACTTAAAAAGCAAGCAATCATAAACTTTAGGGCAAAGAGGCATAATAATATGACCACGGCTAATATCTGAACATTGCTGTGAATAATAATATAATAATAATAAAAATCTTTATTTCTCTCATCACAAAGTACAAATATTTATACAACTGTCTGTACATAACAGTTTCAGATGATAATATTTTCTTGTTTCATACTTTTTAGAGCAAGATTTTTCAGTAGTCGGGTTTAGTTTTTGAACATTTTTTTTTTAATTACAGGTTTTCTGCACATTGGGGCATACCTTCTAGTTAAAAAAAAGTTTTAAAAATTAGGTCACGATAAAATAAATTCGGTCGTCGGACCATCGCTGTGTTCCAAATTGTACAAACGCTACTAAAAGCGTATACAGTACTGACGGACGGTCCAAATTGATTTTGCACGCTCACAAAGCTATCACTGCTTTCATGGCTCTAGTCAATTTGGAATGGATTTAAGCGCGCTTACGTGTTCATCTGTCAAAATGTCAGTTTTATTTTTATTTTCTTTAACAAAGCCTAAGCTAATCCCTCAAAAATGTGCGCCAAATCCACTCTCATTTCCATTAGAGACAAACTCATTATAATTAAAACTTGAGAAACGTCAGCTGGCTGCAAATGTGTGGGATTTTATATGTGTCAAATCGATTTTGACATTAGCGCTTTCACTGCTCCACCTATTTGACTAAGGGCTCCCGCACACGACCGAGAATCGGTGGGCGATTATCGGCCAGAACAAGGAGCGAAGATGCAGGTGATAACACGTCAGAGCGGGATGTCGACAAAAAATCGGTCACCGATTCTCGGTCGTGTGCGGGAGCCCTAAAGCACTGATAGCAGAAACGATGACGTCATCAATGACGTAAGGCGGCGAACGAGCGAGTGCTTTAGAGCACGCTTTAGGTCAATTTGGACCGACTTAAGCGCGCTCACAGTGCTCTAAAGCAGTCTGTTAGCGCAAAATGGAACGCACAGCATGTTGTTCAATTCCTAAAATTTCTAAACGAAAGCGTCTTTGAGCATTTTTCTGCGTTTGGTTTGCGTGCATTTGCGTGAGCGGAAGATATTTCTCGAAAACTACTTGTTGTAACTATTTCTAGCAGCTAATATAAGGATTACCGTTCCAGTGTGAAGTTCTACCTTGATAATGGTAAAGAGTCCCCTTACATCTATCTAAAAAGTAGTTTGTGTAAGAAAAAAATGGCGGGTAACATTTAGGTTATATTTTGTTAATTTTGCAGTCGCACACAATATTGCTCGTACAGCCTGGTCCAAGGCCGGAGACCAGGACTTATTCAGACTATGAGAGTGTTAACGACTGCATGGAAGGCGTTTGCAAGATTTACGAAGAACACTTGAAAAGGCGCAACCCTAATACGCCGACTATCACCTACGATATTTCACAATTGTTTGATTTTGTTGACCAAGTAAGTATAAAAAAGTGCTCCGTCTGTATTTCCGTTATGATGGCCCCATCGCTACTTGGCGCTTTTTTTGGTAAAGGTCTTACCATACCTAGCAAAGTTTCAATCTCCGGAATTTTCTAGATTTTAAGGAAAAAATATTAAAACTAAAATTTTAATATTTTAAACCCACAAATTACTGCCTAGAGTTTATATAATGATGCATAATTAATTTCTGGCATTTTGGTCGCAAGACAACCTAACTAACCGATACCATTCAACAATGAAACACTTTCTAGCACCTATGATTATTTATACCATTCTGCATAATAATATCTATACAATAGCTAATAGGTCTTTACCTATGAAATTGCCGTTTTGTATAGCGAATTTTAGGTAAACTCAATTTTCAGTACTAACATTTTTGCATTTTTCTTAGTAAATTATAAATCTTATTTTTTATTTTTTTTTAAGTATTATTGGGAAGACATTAACCTAACAGAAGCTTTAATTTTATTTTCAAATATTTTATCTGTAAAAAAATATAACAAATCTAATGATGAAATCGAACAACATTTAAGATGAATAATTTTCGAACCTTTAATTTTATATATCAAACTAAAAATAATACTTTATTTTATGCCTAAATTGATAACCTTGAAGTCAACTTTCAAACATAAGACAAATGAAAAAAATAGCATTAGAATTATAGGAATTATGAGCTCATTAATCTGTAAGAAAATTTCGGCAATTTCATAGGTATAGACCTATTATTAATGTCTTTATATCATTCCAGCTTGCCGATCTATCATGCCTGGTGTACCAAAAGTCGACCAACACATATGCCCCATACAATAAGGATTGGATTAAGGAAAAGATCTATGTTTTGTTAAGACAAGCGGCTGGACAGAGTGATTAATTAAGAAAAATAGAGTTTTTAGAGTGTAAGTTGCTCAGACTACGATACTGAACAAAGTATTTTTGAAAAATTTCAAAGTTGGAATGTTAGAGTACTAATAGATGATCAGAACGAACTGCTCCGAATTTAGCTCTGTACCACGATTGTGACCAATAGCAAAATTGTCATTGGAGACAATCCACAAAGCTATTGGACAAAATCATGGTCCAGAGCTAAATTCGGAGCAGTCCGATCCATTCATCTGTTAGTACTTTTAGAACCAGGGCTTGAAACCGATATTTCAAATACACATAAATTACTGGTTAATATAAGTAAATACCATTAAAATACTGGTAATGAATAAATAAATCAAATAATTAAGATAAATCGGTTTTCAAGCCCTTTAAAACAGGAAATTTGTTGCAATTTTGTTTTGTTATGAATGAGTGATCGATCAATAGGTATTTTGTATGCATTTACATGCACTTTGATCAAGGGACTAACACAAATCATTGAAATATAGTATAACCAACCATGAGAATCCAAATACAAAAATCGTAAACAGTAAATGTTTAAACCTATATGGCGCTTACAAAATTAAATGGTCTGTAAAGTAATCAGTAGAGTATAATCATGGACAAACAATAAGAAGGACTGACCATCCCCTTTTAGAAATTGTAAACTGAAAAAGTATAAAACTAGTTGGCGCTAATAAATAGTCCGGGAAGTGATTTATTGAGTATTCTGCGCGCCATTTTGGTTCGTTGTCTGCTGATTTTTGAGAATGCGTTGCTATTTTGTGAAATTAAATAATACTTTCCTAAAAAATGGGCAAGAAGGACAAGAAAGGCGATTCCAGTGGATCGAGTGAAGAGGAATATGTCGTTGAAAAGGTTTTAGATAAAAGAACAGTCAAAGGAAAGGTGCATTATCTGTTGAAATGGAAAGGATATAAAGAAGAAGAAAGTACCTGGGAGCCTGAACAGAATCTAGATTGTGCGGAACTTATCAGAAAATTCGAAGACAACAGAAAAGAGAAGGAGAAAGAGAAAGCAGCAAAGAAGCCTGTTCGTGAGTCAAGTGAGGAGACAAGCACGAGTCACAAGGGACGAGGTACCAGCGTCTCCTCCGCTGATGAGCACAAGGAGACCAAGCGCACTAAGGAAGCTAAAGCCAAACAGAAAACTGGATTTGAAAAAAGGCTGAAGGCTGAGAAGATTATGGGTGCATCAGACGCGACAGGCGAGCTGATGTTCTTAATAAAATGGTCTGACTCTGGTGAGGCAGAACTGGTGCCTGCGAAGGTGGCAAATGTCAAGTGTCCACAGCAGGTGATCGCATTCTATGAAGAGCGACTCACGTGGCACACACCGGCAGACACAGAGTGATATAACAGGCGTGTAAACGACACGCTCCACTCTGATTGCTCGGTATTCAATGTAAGATTATTTTTTCCAAAACCCTGAAAAATTTTGTTATGAAAATAAATATTCGACCTACCATACAAAATGAAGAGTTTATAGTTGATAATTAATTGTCGTATTTCGACTTGTTCCTTGTAAAGAGTTATTCAGAAGAAACTCAAATTTTTTCTCGGGTTATAAAAATAACCTTATATCCCTTAAAGAGTTAATCTTCACACTATGCTAAATTACTATACTACATTACATTACTCTGCTAAAAAATAAACCGAATTTCAATGTTAGCGTTTCTTTACATTGAAACTATGTTGAAATTTTGAATGATTTTTTGGCAGAATACTCGGTAGACCATGATTAATATCCAGATTATTTGAAAGCGCTTTCTAGTTTTCATTAGTTTTATGCCTCTCCAGGTTACGTTTTCTAGTATGGGGATTGTCTGTCTTATTATTTTTTCGTCCATGGTATTATTTATTTATTTATCGTCCATGGTATAATGCTAAAATATATACTGAATTCTAACATTGCTATTGAAATTACGTTGATTTTTTAAATTACTTTCCAGATTATTTGTCAGTGCCTTCTAGTTTCAGTGAGTTTTGCTCATTGCTTTACCACTGCTATGCAAAGGCCTCCTTCCATTTCCACTTCTTATCGATCGCCACTGTCGACCACTCTTAATAAATAATTATAATAATGTCTATCCGGAATTCTTACTACATCAAAACCAGAGTTTTCCTGTTTCAAATACAACATAACTTGTTTTGTTGCATAAAGACATGGACTGAACAAGGCATTTCTGTTTTTAAGTATATGTCGCACAAAATAACTTTGGCCCAGAAGTCAAAAATGTGCAAAAATGGGCCATTTTTTTCTTCTGCGCATCCCCCACAGTACACAAGTAAATATACTTTTATTTAAAGAATAAATCGTGGGAACTATGGTGGGAACTAAAGTATCAAGAACAGCCGGTCACCGTTTTAGAGTGGCACGCGCCTCGACCGGATTACGCATCTTTTGTTCTATTGTTTTCATGTAGATAAGACGTTAAGCCAAATCGGTCCAAATAAAATTTCGTCAACTATACACACCTTGAGTGTAACAATGCGACCCAAGACCTTCCCCAGCGGCTGCATCGATACTCACTCGCGTTTGCATTGCGACTGTCTGTATCGATGCAAAAAGTCGCAGTGTGTATAGATTCTAAGAGCATTTACCATTGTGAATAATATCCTATCCTTTTTTTTTTTGTTAGAAGAGATATTAAGTTTTTTGCACTTTGCAGAAAGGTAAATTTTTAATTCTGTTTTTTGAATACAGTAAGCTCATGTATTTTTTTTAAGGGTAGATTTTGGATTATGCAACAACTTTTGTTGTCACTAAAAGTTGTACTGCTTTAAGCCTTCAGATTGACCTTCATGGGGCATTTTACATCATCCAAACTCTAGATTTATCATATTTGTTTAAGATTTAAAGTATGGTAAAAACGCCAATGTCACATATTGTGATGAAAAATTTTAATTTATCCGTTTTAAATTTCGTTTTTTCTGTTTTGAGTGTTTAGTGTACAATTTTGAAGAACTGTCTTTTAAAGTGAACATAAAATTTAAACACATTAATTTACTGAGATTTTTGATGGTGATAAGCGGCTGTCATAGTGGCTTCAGTACTGTCAACGACAGGTCAAGCTTGACACTCGCAGTGCGACTCTAGCCCGTACGTCTATTGAAATAAGAACAATACAAAGTCCAATGTATCAAGCTTGATGTGCTCTTGACTGTACGGTCAACCGCACGTCGGTAGAAACTTTTTGAACTCTATTACCACGCCAGAAGGTCCAAAAGTGTTTCTACTCACGTGCTGTTGAGTGTACACATACCCTAGTCCTCGTGATTAGAATTCCTGTGGAAATCTTTCACTCGTCATTGGCATTCTCGCAATAATTTAGTTATAATTTATTTACTTTGACAATGGCGAAATAAGACTCGCATGTGTGCAATGTGACCGCCATTAATATAAAAAAAAGAAAAGAATTGGAACTATAGTTCGCCCATCTTAAGAGTACTAACAGACGATCGGATCGGACTGCTCCGAATTTAGCTCCGGACCACGATTTTGTCCAATAGCGTTGCGGATTGACCCAAACTACAATTTTGCTATTGGGCAAAATCGTGGTCCGGAGCTAAATTCGGAGCAGTCCGATCCGATCGTTTATTAGTACTGTTATAGTACTAATAGACGATCGGATCGGACTCGTGGCAAAATCGTGGTCCGGGGCTAAATTCGGAGCAGTCCGATCCGATCGTTTATTAGTACTCTTAAAGTACTAATAGACGATCGGATCGGACTGCTCTGAGTTTAGCTCCGTACCACGATTTTGCCCACTAGCGTTGCGGATTGACTCAAACGACAATTTTGTACTAGTACTGTAAGAATGCAGTGACTTGAGCAAAGAGTAAAGTTATAAGAGTCATCGCTTTCCGCTGCTGTTAGCTAAGTCCCGTAACCAATCGGGTCGCTTAAAATTATACAGGCAAGTGCACAATGACTAACTGAAGGCAGACCTTCGAAAGAAGCGGTTGTTTTGTGTGGTACCTAAAAAAAGGAATGATTATATTTAGTTTTTACTCCACTGTGAATACACCTTCACCTTGCAGTTGCTCAAATGACTCACTACATTCTTAACAGCCTTATTTAACATGGACGAACTATAGTCAAAATTATGGAGCTTGATTAGAACGACGTATGCGTTAGAGCAGGACGGAGCGCTACGTGTCTTTGTCGCTCCAATATCTAACTCGAACTACATTATCTCGAGTGTAGGATAATGTTATAACCCCCATAAGGTTAACTGTTGCAACTTTCTGCAAGAATCTGTTGACTTAAATATTCGCGCAAATCGTAACGTAAGAGGTGTTCTATTCACGATCCAATCGGACCGCTTCGAATTTAGGTCAACACCACGTTTTTGCACATTGACAAAATGGCGGTCCGGAGCTAAATTCGGAGCGGTCCAATCCAATCGGGAGTAGAGCCTCTAATACTTGATCATTTTCATTAAAACTTATTAGTTTAAGAAAAGCTATGTACCTACCTGTATGTACTATGGTTAATTAATTACCTACTACTATTAATAAGAATAAAATGTCTTGTCAAAAATATTGTTTTTTAACGTTAAGGGGCTACCCAGCGGTCCACTAGCGCCCCCATTAGTTAAAAAAATATTACTCGCTAATTACAAAACTTATCGAAAATCCGGAAAGACAGATTGCAATAAAGGTACTTTCGATTATTTAAAACCTATTTACTGTGTAAAATAAACTTCACTGTAGTTACAGATACAAAAACTGCTAAAAGTGGCAATTTTTGGCACTTTTTGTATCTGTAACTACAGTAAACTATATTTTTCAGAATTGGTAGGTTCTAAATAAACTAAGGTAGCTTTACTTCAATCTGTCTTTCCGGATTTTCGCTAAGTTGTGTATTTAGCGAGCAATATATTTTAAACTGATGGGGGCGCCAGTGGACGGGAGGTAACCTCTTAAGAAGATATCAATCTTAGAGATGCGACCGCTATTAATACAAACAAAAAAAACCGGTCAAGTGCGAGTCGGACTCGCGCGCCGAGGGTTCCGATATACCTATAGTATTTTTGGAAGCAATAAAGTCCATTTTCAGGACCGCAAAACTAAATTTGTTTGTAAAGGTTTTTTGCAGATTTCTGAAAAACTGTGCAACTTAGAAAGATCGTTTTATTTTTGCTGTAAAGTTTACATAAACCTCTGTCAACTGTAATTAATTCAGATTTTCCCTTACTCAAACTTCGGAGATAAGGGGGGGGGGAATGGTATTTTTTTTGAAATTTTTCATCATAACTTGAAAACTAAGAAACTTAAAAAAATACAAAAATATATTTTAAAATGTACAAGTAAAGCCCTTTCATATGATACCCCACTCGACCTAGTAGCGACAATTTGAAATTTGGCCCCCCCTATTTTGGCCCCCTTTACATTAATAATCATACTTTTTTCAAAAAAATTTCATGTGCAATTAAGTTGGGCAACTATATTCTAAAACTATTCCAAATTTCAGCTCGATAGCGTAAGTGGTTGCTGAGATATAGAGGTGTGACAGACAGACAGAGCGGCACCATAAGGGTTCCTTTTTTTTACCATTTTGGTATCGGAACCCTAAAAAGAGGAAAAAATTGACACTATAGAAGCTCTACTCACGATCCGAACCACTCCGAATTTAGGTCCGGACCACTTTTTTGCCCAATAATAAAATTGTCGATTGGGACAATCCGGCAACGCTATTGGACAAAAAGGAGGTCCGTAGCTAAATTGGGACCGATCCAATTCGATCGTGAGTAGAGCCTCTAGTTCGTCCAGCTTAATGGTATACTGCGGGGCAAACACCTTGAACAATAATGGCGTGGTGGGGGAAGCTTTGCGCACGTCAATTTGTATGTAAAATCGACTGCGCAGCAAGAGTGGAATTCTCTGCCTGCGTCTGTGTTCCCGAGTTCATATAACCCGAATCTATTCAATTCGCGAGTGAATAGGCTTCTTCTGGGTAAGCTCGTTCCATCGTCGACCTCATCTCTGTCTTCAAGACTAGATCGAGGTCAAGAGTAGGTAAGCCCATTTTCAACAAAAAAAAGGGTCATAGTTTAAATAGTTTGCCCACACCTATACTAACAGACGATAGGACCGAACTGCTCAGAATTTAGCTCCGTACCACGATTTTGCCCAATGGCAAAATTGTGGTTTGGGACAATCCGCAACGCTATTGGATAAAATCGTGGTCCAGAGCTAAATTCGGAGCAGGCCGATCCGATCGTCTTTTAGTACCTACGCACCATCGTTTTGCACGACCAATAGACACGGAGGGAGGCAGCAGCGTGCGTGGACTTTGTACAGTCATCGACACGTCTAGCTTGACACTCCCAGAGAGACTAGTCCGTACGTCTATTGAAACGGTACAAAGTCCAATGTGTCAAGCTTGATTGACTGTACCATTCTTATTTTCAATAGATGTAGGGGCTTCTGTTATTCTACGAGTATCAAGCTTGACTTGGTCTTCACTGTTTTATATTACACAAGGTGTAGAAAAGATTTTAAGCACTATTTTAACGTGTTAGAGGCTCTACTCACGATCGGATCGGATGGCTCCAAATTTAGCTTCGGACCGCCATTTTGTCCAATAGCGATGACGGATTGTCCCAAACGACAGTTTCGCCATATTGGGCAAAAACGTGGTCCGGACCTAAATTCGGAGCGGTCCGATCCTATTGTAAGTAGAGCCTCTAACTAACACGTTAAAAGAGTGCTTAAAAACTTAAGGCCGGCTACCTGCAGTCCACTAGCGCCCACATCAGTTAAAAAAATATTACTCGCTAAATACAAAACTTATCGAAAATCCGGAGAAACGGATTAAGGTAAAGGTACAGTCAAGAGCACATCAAGCTTAACACATTGGACTTTGTACCGTTCTTATTTCAATAGACTTACAGGCTAGAGTCGCACTGCGAGTGTCAAGCTTGACCTGTCGTTGACTACCATTGTTTATGTAGAACCTATTTATTCTGTAAAATAAAATTTGCTGTAGTTACAGATACAAAAACTGCTAAATGTGACCATTTTTGGCACTTTTTGTATCTGTAACTACATTTTTCAGAATTGATAGGTTCTAGTAGATAAATAAACTAGGGTACTTACCTTTACTTCAATCTGTGTTTCCGGATTTCGATAAATTTTGTTTTTAGCGAGCAATTATTTTTTTAACGGATGGGGGCGCTAATGGACCGCAGGAATCCCCTTAACCACTTAACGTTTGTTGAAATGTGAAAAAAAAAATTTCAACATCACCCATAGAAACTAACTAGACGACCAACATTATTTAATTTGCAAATTAAATAATGTTGAGGAGATTTACATGTTTGTATCTTGTGTATAACCTGCGGGTAGGTGTGCAAATTTTATACATTAAATTATAAATAAAAATTAAAAGCTCAAATCAAATAAAAAAAAAAACAATATAAACATGTCAATCACAATCTATGTATGGGAGGTATTTTTTTTCGTATTTCGACCTATGTTCCTCAGGAAAAGTTGTTCAGTAACATGGTATTAGTAATAGCACAGATTAGATAATAGTACTAATGGCTAAAACAGTACTTAAAAATTTTTATACACGATATACCTAGAGCGTGAATTTTTATTGGTTTTACCACAGATTAAATAATAGTAAACCATAGAATACATCATGTATTCTATGTAGTAAACTAACGGTTTTGCTTCCGAAGCCTAGTGAAACAGGCAACTTTCCCTAAGAAAAAAAGTTTAAGTAAAAAGGCGCCACCGAGCGAAAGTGGAGGGGGTATGCGTAATAATCAAAATATTGTAACTGCGCATACCCCCTCCACTCCGCTCAGAGCTCTTGACTCGTCAGCGGACTGTATATTTGGGAGCTCTCATGTCATGAGCTCCGCCGGCTTAGCAGGCTGCAGTTGTCAGTTTATCTACGCCCGTAGATTAAAGAGTCGGGCAGCGTGCTAAGCCGGCTGGGTATGAACGCCAGCCCACGTAATTCTATAGTACCTGAGCGACCGAGCTTCGCTCTATAATAGCCGCCTCAACATTAAAATATCATCGGATGAGCAAGCTATGCTACTCGCCAACAGATGATGCTGTAGGTTATTGTCTACGACGCGGTATTTTACAAAAATATTTAAAAACACGAAAAAACAAATTTTCCCAGACGTGAGACCTAGCTAGATCGATTTTTCGCCTCTGTAAACCCCCTAACTTAACTCTGCCACCTTACTCCTATGTGGCTAAGGATGCCGGTCCCAAGCCCGGATAAAAGAGGAGGGCACAAAGCTAACAAATACTTCAGCTTTTGTTACCTTTGCGAACTAAACCCCGTGGCCCACCTAGGCCCTGACTAGGAACAAAGATGAGTGTGCCTGTCGCAACGAGTGCGAATCCCTAGGTAAGGATTACCATTTAGAATCAGATTGTGAATGCCCAGCTGAAAGAGCTAAAGTAAGAGTAACCAATGCCATAAAGTATATTGAATGTTAGGTTATTTTTGTCTATGGAGGGAGTAGGTCTTTTTTCCATTGTAATGGCGGAACGGCGTGGTTTAGGTCGACGCCCGTAAAAACAATATCCAAGACGAAAAGAAGGGAGCGTGCCAGGAGGAGGAGAATTTAAGCATCATCACCAGAAGCTGAGTATACAAACCTCGACTGTACCGTATCCTTTTGAAAGATTAAACTATATTAACTGATCAAGTAATATGATGTTAAACATGTCCAAACGTGATGTTCAGGTGTACCTACTACGGTCCCTCTGATGAAGTGAAACTAGGCTTGATACAGATTACATGAATAGTGACGGTTTCACTTATAGATATGAGAGTTTCATGGATTGCAGAGGGAGCCGTAGGAGGGAAGAGCAGTTAATGTGGTGCGGCTCAAGTAAGGAGCGCACAGAGCCTCATGGTGTCACGAAGTTGACGGTTGAGAGCAGTTGGTGTGGTGCGGCTCAAGTAAGGAGCGCACACAGCCTAATGATGTCACAGAGTTGACGGTGTAAGAGACAGACGAGGATCATACGTATGGGAGTCGGGCATGAGACGTAGTATCAGGAGGGATATTGACGTGGCCTAGTAAGTCGGCAGTATCGCCTGCGGGGTTACTGTCGCAATGTCTGAGAACCAGGGTGGTTCAAGATGTAGTATCGTTAGAGAGAGAGATACTGACATAGTCCGGTAAGGCGACGGCATCACCCGAGGGAGTACCGTCGCACGGTGAAGAGAATCTTGGAGATAAGATATATTCAGAAGGAATAGTAACTGCAGAGTCAGGTTATGATGAGAGTTACTGAGAGAACTCTAAGAGGTAGAGAACGATGATGTTTTTACCTGAATACAAGAATAAATATGTTGTGGACATGCTTAGACAATTCTGTAACAATCTTTACTTATATGAATGATATTGGTCAATGGTATAAAAGTATAACCCTGTATTAATTGTGTATTTGTTTGTGGTACGGTTGTATGTCGGCGTAGGTATACTCATGATAGACAATATCATTACAGATGGAACAGCGAAGCAGATATAACCCATGTACATATAATTAATAGCAACTGAGACATACACAAGACTAAAGAGATGTGGAAGGAGAACCAGGCAGTTCTAGACGAGGGGAAAACCAAGGTATGACACTACCGCACATATCAACCCTACAATATATTATCCATACCCCCAACTTTTCCGACAGTGCCGATGAAAAAGAAACTAACCCAGGAGGGTACCGGCTCGTCCGGAGAATCCCTCCCCGGAGCAAACTCTGCTTCGGGCTGCCGCTCGTATTCTGGGGGGGGGGCATTGTGCGCACGGGAACGTTAGTCCTAGATCGGACAGCGGATCCTTATCTATGGAACTGCTTCAGAAGCAGCTGAAGCATGTAGAGCAAGAAGTGGATGGACTCAAGGAACCTCAGCCTAAGGCGATGATTTCAGGGGCCCGTGTGGAGGTATCTAAGCAGAGGACTATGCCTGGAGGGAAGGGTGTTGATAAAACCACAACTGGACCAAAAGACAGAGTCCACGAAACCTCCAAAGAAATGAAGAAAAATAAAAAGGAGACAGCGGCATCAACGGCAGAAGGGCCAGCTGACAGCGTGACTGGACACTCGAGCGCCAAACCTGAAGGGAAGGAAGCGGGTAAAACCGAGTCCATTCCGAAGGGGGAAGCGACCATGGGTCCGGGCGCGCAAGCGAACCCCAACGCAGCAGAACCTGAACGCAGGCAGCAGGGGCTCAATAGAAGAAGGCGCTTAAGACGCTTGAACAGACGGCATGAGGCCCGCGAGGCTCGTGCTCAGAGCTCAGAGGAAAACCCCACTCGGGCACAAAAGGAAAAAATAAAGAGGCAGGATACAGACCCGGAGGAAGTCTCGTCACAACGACCAGCCAAGCGTCCGAGGCAAATCGAAGATCTGACCGAATTATCTCTGGTCGTATACAGAGCGGACGGTCGACCGATGTCGGAAGATTTCGCCACGGAAGTTAGGAAAAGGGTTGTAGGGTTAGTAAGGGAAGGAGCCAAAGAGAAAGTAGGTGGTAAGTGTCTTGCCTTTAAGGCATCGGGACTTGTCGCGGAAGGCTATTTCTTAGTCTCTGCAAGAACCACGGAGGCCAGAGACTGGTTACTATCCAAGAATCTCGGTAGCCATGAAGGAATGGAGATCAAGATTAGGCAGTACGACAGGGTCAAACTAGCCATATGGATTCCAGGCAGGGAGGAAGAGCAGGCGCCTGATCCGATGGAACTCCTGGTTGCGCAAAATGACTATGTGGAAGAGCTTAGGGTTGACGAATGGTCCCTTATACACAGAGACAAGTATCCCCTAGTACCCTAAGAGCTATCCTTTATTTTGGGGAAAAAATTCATATCAGGCCAAATTTTTGTAAATGGCCTTTAAATGTAATTTTAAGAGACTATATTTTTGAATCCTCCAAAGTTTCAAACTGGAAGGTACCAAAAAAAAGTTATACCACGAAGATGGCGCAATTTTACAGCAAAAATGCTAGCACCGATATTATCGTGAAAATGTGTCTATGTTCACTATATTTAAGCACCAAAATCGAGATCCACCGAAGATATAAACGGGAAACTAATTCTATAAGAAGAAGTTGGTTGTTTCAATAACTGTGCTATATACTCTAGGAAAAAAGTTATAGAAGATTTGTTTTGGTAATTATCAACATCAATTAACGTTTTAATATATTTTCTTTCAAAATCCAACATTGTTTTTATTTGGGTAGTAGGTAATTCTTTATCAGCTTTTTACATAGACAGCAAAAAAATAGCAGTTATAAATTTAGGTAGACTTTTAATATTAAGCCTAGATAGCATAATGAAACATGAAATCCACCAAAAAATTTAAGATCTTCGTAAATTTCTTAAAGTACATACACTAATAAGGACTTCAGCTCTCCGTAATAAGTATCATTTTCGAACGCTTACTATTCTTACTAATGCAGGCGCGGCGGGCACTCGACTCGGAGCGTGGCAAAAAGCCCGCTCAAACGTCCACACCACCGCCCCCCGCCGCCGCGCCGTAGCGTCGCGCGCAACCGCAACGCATCGTTACAGCGCGTTTCGAACAAGTCTGTCTATGACGGTCATTTTCCGCGCATGGGTGACAGACGGAGTGCCAATGAACGATTCGCTCGCCCCCTGGGGGGAGTCGCGCTCACCCCCGCGACTCATTTTTTGACTTCTGCGCATTAACGGTCACAGACAAAGTTATTTTGTACGCAGTATACGAGGGAAAAATGGACAGGGCCGAATTCAGTCAAAGTTTAAAATGTTTGTAGCTCTGTAGGTACTATATTTAAGGCTGATACTACCTAAATAACCTTGAGATTGAATAACTTCTTAACCACTTTTTTACATTATATAGGGCATTTTTCTAAACAGAAAAAAATCATAGTAATCTACAAGATATATGGCAAATGATGTGGTCACGCTCTAATTTAGATTTAATTAGTATAATTACAAAAAACAGTCTCAAAAGACACCTATCTTTTAATGGTTTTTCCGTTTGTTACTATTTTACTGATACATTTTTCATCATAAATATATGAAAGTTTACAATATTTTTGCCAAACCAGTCTTATATGATAAACAGTTTTACATTTTGATACATAACATACAAAAAAAATATTTTTATACCATTCCCCCTCTAAAAATATTCTTTTATTCACTGAAAGCAGTGAATAAAAAGGACTTTTAATCACTATTTGGTCTTTGAATTTAGAACACACCAATATATTCGACCTCCATCTCAATGGTATACAACCTCCTTAAATCTTTCTTTTTCTTGTACTCATTATATAGTATGCATATATTGAATGAAAGGGATTTAAATCAAGGCCATGACTCACTCGTGTCGCTCAGGATTCTAACACTTGAATCACTCGCTACGGTCGTGATTCAGTTGTTAGTTAGCCTTCAGTTGCTCATGATTCATCTCTGGCACTCGATTTAAATCCGTCTTTTATTCACTAATAGCATTATAATTATACTATTCTCTGATTTTTGCGAATAGGGAATATGCATGTTTTTTTATATTAAAAAATGACAGGCATTAAATTAAATGATTTCCAAAATAATTTTTAATACCCCAATACACTTCAGACAAAATGGATAAATGTACACCAAAATGGATAAATGTACACCAAATTTGGGTAATTGGTTACCAAATTTATGCTGGTCAAAATTAGCCGGTTCGGTTAGGTTGTGTTAGGTTATCTTGCGACCACAACGCACGAGCCGAGCGAGCGAAGCGAGCGTGCCGCGAGCAAATTTGGTGATCATATAGTCATTTTGGTAAACAAAATTAGGTGAACATTTATTTGGTAAAAATTTACTCAAATTTAGTGGCACGTCAATACACAGCCTTAATGAAATAAACAGTTGAATAAAACTATTATTCGAATAACTATGAAACTAAAAAATATATAAGCCATCGAAGGTGTGTTTTCGTCTCTCTCTAGCAAAACGAAATTTAACACGGATGCTGCAAAACTTCTGTTGCCAGTAACTAAGTAATCTTGTCGGAGGTTCAGTATTTTATTCGGAAGAACACGCTCTTATTTGTTTGTTAAGCATTGACATGTGACGATTCTCTAAACGCCAATTATCTTCTGAGCTAGCTCGTTCTATCATCGACCTCATCTCTGTTCTCAGGGCTAGATTGAGGTCAAGAGTAAGCCCATTGCAAATAAAAAAAAACCGGTCAAGTGCGAGTCGGACTCGCGCGCCGAGGGTTCCGATATACCTATAGAATTTTTGGAAGCAATAAAGTCCATTTTCAGGACCGCAAAACTAAATTTGTTTGTAAAGGTTTTTTGCAGATTTCTGAAAAACTGTGCAACTTAGAAAGATCGTTTTATTTTTGCTGTAAAGTTAACATAAACCTCTGTCAACTGTAATTAATTCAGATTTTCCCTTACTCAAACTTCGGAGATAAGGGGGGGGGAATGGTATTTTTTTTGACATTTTTCATCATAACTTGAAAACTAAGAAACTTAAAAAAATACAAAAATATATTTTAAAATGTACAAGTAAAGCCCTTTCATATGATACCCCACTCGACCTAGTAGCGACAATTTGAAATTTGGCCCCCCCTATTTTGGCCCCCTTTACATTAATAATCATACTTTTTTCAAAAAAAATTCATGTGCAATTAAGTTGGGCAACTATATTCTAAAACTATTCCAAATTTCAGCTCGATAGCGTAAGTGGTTGCTGAGATATAGAGGTGTGACAGACAGACGGACAGACAGACAGACAGAGCGGCACCATAAGGGTTCCTTTTTTTTACCATTTTGGTATCGGAACCCTAAAAACGCGCATTTCCCTATAGAGTGCTTGAGATAGGACTTATTGTATTGACTGGGCATTTTTTATTATTATTATTTATTTAATTCAAGATGACAGAGATCCATAAAATCGTTAGTATAAACTTATTCTATGTTAGTAAACTATGTCATAAAAAATAAGGCAATAAATTATTCATCATTACTTCAAATCAGGGGGTATTTCTCTAAACCAACCATTTAAAAAGATTCTGCATTATAGGCAAGTCGTACTTTCCAACAACGGTTTTCAGGATGGAATTGGAGCTCGCCCTTACCTTACAAAGTAATGAGGCTCCTCTTTTACGCATTAACGCATAAAAGTCGTCTGTATGCGCCCCAGCAAACATGCCCGAGGCGCTACAAAAGCGGGGCAGCCCCAAAAACATCCTGAAGCCATTGTTGTACTGGACACGTAGGGCGCTGATGGTCTTTTGCGTATGGCTGGCCCACAGTAGTTAGAATGATTCAAAAGGAAGGTTTATAATTATGTATAAAACATGCATAATATAGTAAAGAAACACCGATACGTTTGAGGTTTCTAATGTGATATCGTAAATAAATAATTTTTTTGCGCTTAGATTGCAAACGCTGGCTGACCCCTACGAGATAGATTAAAATAGTGTACAACTTACAGTATTGTACACCTTCAAAAGGTCTACAAAAAGACCGCGATGATATATGTCAGTTGATATGGGTATCAATATTCAGACCTAATAAGCACTGCACTTCTCTACAACATACTGCATGACCCCCGTACTCCATCATACCTTAAAGAACGTTTCCGAACAAAAACTGATAATCTATTGCTAGTTCCATTTACTCGGTCAGGTTATTATAAGGAATCGTTTACGTTGAAAGCTGTCAGTCTTTGGAATGATTTGCCGTCTGATATTCGTCAGTCGAAGTCTCTTGCTGTTTTTAAAACAAAACTACATAATCATTTCCTTAATAAAACTCTTCCATAGTTTGCAACAAGTTTGTATGTATTTTATTTACCTGTATATATTTATAGATATATATATTTATTTATTTATTCTTATACTTACATTATATATATATATTTATTGTATTGCAGTAGTATATTAATATTATAAGTATATTGGCACACTACTACAGTTTTCATTCAAACTTTCCTGCATGCAAAGGTTGTCTGGAAGAGATCGCTCCTAGCGATAAGACCGCCTTTGTCACCCTAGATTTAAGAGTCTCCTTTTATTGTTAATGTGTGACAATAAAGTATTTATCTATCTATCTATCTAATAAGCTAAAATTACTAACACATTCGAGTGTCGTATTATTATATGAAATATTAACGTCTAAAGCCGCTTTCTGATATGGTCGAAATTGCATGACTTTGGTTTTATTAGTTTATTTCTAAACAGTGGTCCGTCATCCATTGATTTACGTTAGTTAAAATGTTTTGACCTTTTGATGTTAACTCAGAGGAGCCTTTGCAGGTTATTAAAATTGAAACGTCATCTGCGAATAAGGCACAGGGTTCATTAAAAGCGTCTGGCAAATTATTTATGTAGATGATGAACAAGCAGCATCCAAGGACTGTACCTTGAGGAATTGAATTTCGCATGTATTGTACATCGGATCTTACATTGCAGATGAGGCCGGTTTTATAATTGAAATTTTCAATTTCGACATACTGCATTCGGTTACTTAGATAAGACACAAACCACTTATGGGTTGGACCGCGTATACCGATATCATAGAGCTTCTCTAGGAGAATATTGTATTGGACTTTGTCGTACGCCTTTGTCATGATTCGAGGAGGTTTATTTGAATAGATTGATTCTGTATTTATTTACGTTTCTTAGTATTCAAGTTACGAGTATAATGAAAAATGTCAAAAAAAATACCATTCTCCCCCCCCCCCCTTATCTCCGAAGTTTGTGAAAGGAAAAACCTGAATTAATTACAGTTGACAGAAATTTATGTAAACATTTCATCAAAAATAAAACAATCGTTCTAAGTTTTTTGGAAATCTGCAAATAACCTTTACTAACAAATTTAGTTTTGCGGTCCTAAAAATGAACTTTACTGCTTCCAAAAATACAAAAAGTATATCGGAACCCTCGGCGCGCAAGTCCGACTCGCACTTAACCGGTTTTTTTGTTTGCATTTTAGTACTCTTTCGATTGGCACTAGTTTAATCAGCGGTCGCTTAATTATTTCCATAGTAAGGCTCCTTAGGGTACCTACTAGTATGCCAATTAGGTTGGATGATCTTTATTAAAAGGTGGGTAAATAAATAAACGTAAGTAATAATTACGTATGAAAGCTATCCAGAATTTAAAGTCCGTGTAGTGCCAGCAAAGAATAGCACCAACTCGTCTCTACATGTAGGTGTCGTAAGAGGCTGTAACTATGACCCTAGGTACAAATTAAGATACTTAAAAACCATTAAACAGCTGGCTGGGAGCTGAAAAATATCTTAGAAACGCATAAAAATTGAGAAATACTACAAAGTTAATGAAAATGGACATTAAGATAGGTTTAGGGATATGTTATTATATAAAAACATTGCTTAAAGCAGTTAAAAGTAGTATTCGCGATGGAGCAGATGGATATTGACTAGGGCCTACATTTATAGATAAGGACGTTGGTTGGCGTTTTCAATATTGGCTAAAGTCACGTCGATGGATGTAGATCTTGGTTGTATACGTCGCTCATAGAAATATGAACAGCAACAAAATGCTAAATTGCGCTTCTTGCGAGAGGTGAAATGAATTCATACAAGTTATCTTTGATGATCGTTGAAAACAAGTTTGCGAACGCTATTAAAGCCTTTGGTGATGGCTTTTCGGAGTTGTACCTAAAGCCATGTTAGTAAACGTACTAGCATGTACTAAGAGTCTGGAACTTCTTATGTTGGACAGAGAGTTTTCATATTTCTGCAGAGCACAAATATGACAGTTATAAAACCACGAATGAAAACCCCAAATTAAAAGACGAAAAAACTCAAAATAAAAGACGACACAGAAGTAAGTTGTTTCGATAGATCTTCTTATGTTTCTATTTTCGCCATGGAGGTCAATATTTGGCTTCGGCCACCTTTTTATTTCATTAAATTGTCACTTTGGGGCCGCAGCCTCGATTTCGGTCGGCTGTTGGTTCCGACTTGGAGAAATCCTCGTCCACCGCTGGAATCACATTAGGCTTTTGCCTAACCCTGGCTTCGACCTTTCACCAACAATGGGCTTCGGCTCCAACAATGGGCTTCGGCTCCAACAAAGGGCTTCGGCTCCAACAATGGGCTTCGGCACGGACTTCGGCCCAAATCAAAAGACTGGCTAAGCCGGCATACCCTTTCCCCGTTGGGGGGAGCACATTGCGCACGTTGGTGTGTTGGTAGGTGCTCATCGTGGGCCGCGAGTGGTAGAGCGGACCATCTCTCCCACCTTTTTTATTTTTTTATTTTATTTTAAGATAAAGAATAGAAAACGGGAGAGCCATCATCTTAGGCCTCGCATAGGCAGGGCTTAAGATGAAAAGGGAATGGGGTGTGCCGTTTATAGCCTTACCTAAAACATGAATAGGTTACACTGAAGGGTCAGTGATAAGCACTTAAAAAGTGAAGCGATAGATAATTAAAGAGTTATTGGTTAAATCCTTTTGATGGCTACAATTACACTGAAAGGGCAGTGATAAGCACTTAAAAAGTGAAGCGATAGATAATTAAAGAGTAATTGGTTAAATCCTTTTGATGGCTACAATTACACTGAAGGGGCAGTGATAAGCACTTAAAAAGTGAAACGATAGATAATTAAAGAGTTATTGGTTAAATCCTTTTGATGGCTACAATTACACTGAAGGGGCAGTGATAAGCACTTAAAAAGTGAAGCGATAGATAATTAAAGAGTTACTAGGTTGAATCCTTTTGATGGCTACAATTACACTGAAGGGGTAGTGATAATCACTTAAAAAGTGAAGCGATAGATAATTAAAGAGTTACTAGGTTGAATCCTTTTGATGGCTACAATTGCACTGAAGGGGCAGTGATAAGCACTTAAAAAGTGAAGCGATAGATAATATAAAAAGTTACCTACTTGTTATGAATCCTTTTGATGGCAACAACATGATCCTCAAAAAGAGTTTGGGCTACTATTCACATGTAGTAAGTCCTACCACAAGTCGATCAAAAACTGAATGTTTAGAGGCCTAAATAAAACATTCAATGTATTTTAATTTTCAGCTTTCTCCGGAGTTGTAACGATGTTGATCTACGAGTACTTGGACACCCAGATTGATTACGTTTAAAAGCGGATTTGTCAGGATCAAAGGACCAAGTAAATAGATCATTTAAAAATTAAGTGTAAGCACATCAATTGTATTGGTGTTCCCAAGCTTAACGAATTTGCTTTGTCTTCGGACATAAAACTGTCATAGTCGGTGGATATCTCTCTGATTCCGTGCGGAATAGATAATGATATAGAAATTTGAGAAAAGATCTTGTGAAAGAAACTCGCTATGATCTTATTGTGTCAGTTCAAGGGACTGCGCTGCTGGAACACTTGTGTTTTGGCTAAATTAAAACCTTCTAACGAATATCTCGGAATTTGTCTGAATAGAAAATACTTATTCTATTAAGTAAGGTTATAGGTTCAGTTACAAGGCGAATGAGAGCTTATGAACCGAAGGATGGACAATAGTATCTTTCATCTTACATACTGCGATCATGTTATGATGATGACTATTTAACAGACTACACTAAAAATTCAAGTAATTGATTATCCTTAATACGTCCCTGAACTTTCGTAATGTTTTCAGTTTACTCTGCTTTTTAGAAAAGACAATGTAGGTACTGTCAATAAATTGAAGACCTTGCTCTAATCATCCTGAAAGATTGTTTGGATTTGAACTAATAGACAATGATAAGATACTGTCACCTGGGTAGGTATTTATACTACAATTTAAGTAACTTTAACTCTGACCGTTAGTGCGCAGAACTCAAAAAAACCGGTCAAGTGCGAGTCGGACTCGCACGTCGAGGGTTCCGATATACCTTAAGTATTTTTGGAAGCAATATAGTCTATTTTTAGGACCGCAAAACTAAATTAGTTTGTAAAGGTTTTTTGCAGATTTCACAAAAACTGTGCAACTTAGAAAGATCGTTTTATTTTTGCTGTCATATTTACATAAACATCTATCGACTGTAATTAATTTAGATTTTTCCTTTCAAAAACCTCGGAGATAAGGGGGGGGGGGGGGGGGGAATGGTATTTTTTTAATTTTTTCATCATAACTGGAAAACTAAGAGTCGTAAAAAAATACAAAACTATGTTTTACAATGTATAGGTAAAGCCCTTTTATATGATATCCCACTTGACCTACTAGCGAAAATTTGAAATTTGGCCCCCTGCTATTTGGGCCCCCTTTACATTAATAACCATAGTTTTTTTTTATTCTTTCATGTGCAATCAAGTTGAGCGAACATATTCTAAAACTATTCCAAATTTCAAGTCGATAGCATGAGTGGTTGCTAAGATATACAGGTGTGACAGACAGATGGACACAGACAAAGTCGCACCATAAAGGTTCCTTTTTCTTACCATTTTGGTATCGTGACCTCAAAAATAAGTCGCGGGGATGCGCGCGGAAGGTGGGAGAGGCGAGCGAATCGTTCATTGGCTCTCCGCCTGTCACCGATGCACAGAAAATAACCGTCACGGCCAAAGTTATTTTGCGCCCTGTATACCTACACCTACCTAGCTGCCCGAGTTGCGGAATCATATGAAATGGAGTTGGCAGAATGGATAATTGTAAGTACCTTATTGGTATTATAGTTACTGGCAGGTAGGTAAGACGATTGGTGCATCTTATCACGAGGTTAGTTATCGTTAAGACTGCACTCCGCGCACACTAGCGCCCTCATCAGAATTTAATTAATTTCTTTGAATTGGAGACCAAAATGAAAAATTGAAGAACGGCTAAGTGTTCTTTGTCAGGATAGCGTTATTTTAAACTATTACAATAAGCTTTATGTTATCTTGTTTATTCAAAATACTTTGAACGGAACGCGGTGGCCACCAATTTCCGTTTTAAGGATTTTGAATAAACAAGATACCGTAAAGCTAATTGTAATAGTTTAAAATAACGCTATCCTGACAAAGAACACTAAGCCGTTCTTAAATTTTTCATTTTGGTCTCCAATTCAAAGAAATTAATTAAATTCTGATGAGGGCGCTAGTGTGCGCGGAGTGCAGTCTTAATTCACTCTGTACTTTTGAGACACAGTTGCGCAATTTAATAGATTTCTTCTTATCTTCTTCTTCAAACTGCAAAGATGCATCGCCGCAACACAAAAAACATGTCGATTTGTAATCGAAACTTGCTGGCTTTTGTGGTGTCTCACCGGCTGCAATACGTTTTGCCGCAGCTTCAATTACTTTCGGATTCGTGTATGATTTCCGGCATTTTTTATGTAACTTAACTTTAGTTAAACTTTGGGATCTCAAAAATAATCCATCGAGTCTTATTTCACTTGATTCGTATAGTCTTTGCAAGCCTTTTTCGCCGACAAATCAAATCAAATCAAATCAAAATCGTTTATTCATTGTTGGATATTAAAATCTCTTAATGACGTCAGCTAAACTACATCGATTCACAAATAGTGTGGCGCCATTGTGGGAAAAAAAAGAAGCGACAATAAAAACCCACTGCGCGACAAGCACTGTATCGAAACACAATGAACAATTGCATATTCTGCATATTTCTGAACTTTCGTTTTCTTCCATCCTTTAAGTGAGTATCTAAGATTAAGTACCTTAAAGTTTTTAACAAAGTTTGTTCGCTAAAAGTAATATTGTTTTGCAAATAAGGTCACAATGCGCTAACGACTCCGCAATTAAAACAAATCTTCGTCCTGTGACGTGACGTTGCATGCATGCCCCCGCCCCGCGCGCTCGCTCTCTCGATGTTCCCGCCGCCGCGCCGCCGCCGCCGCCGCGCCCCGCGTATACCCCTCGCAACCCTTTGTTTCTTCGATCCGTGATTATAATGATTACTTAATGTTTTTAAGGTGGATTTTAATTTGGGATGATATTATTTGACCTTAAAGACAAGTCTACTTAGTTTTTCTAACTGCTATATTTTTTTCACTAGTTTTTTATTACCACTAAAATCGTTTTCAATTTTCATTTTGTTTTTTTGTTGGATTTAGTACACTATATGTTAAGGGACGCTAATGAAACAAAAAAATAGAAGCACTGATCTGATAGGATTTTTGCCATAGGTCTTATGCGACTTTAAGATTTACGTAATTTTTTTTTTTAGGTTTAATTGTTTTTCTTTGACAAATATAGGAGGATTATATACTTACAAAAAAGATATTAATAATGGTAATCAAATGTAAAGTAAATAATGTTTATAGCATTTTTGCCCTTTTTTTGTGGAATTTATAATACCTTTATTATTATTTTTTTAAATCATGCGGTCGTAAATTTGGGTGGATTACTAATGAATTATTTTATAGACCAGCTAATAAAATTTTTGACGAAAAAAAAATGCTGATATGAATTTTTGTGGAATCTTCATACAGTGAAATAGTTTGGTTCTTAGGCTATAGGGCACAGATTAGTAGTGGGAGTACCTAAAGAGGTAATAGAGCTAGGAGAGAAGGGTGCCATAATTCTCAATTATGAAGCTACGACTGTGTATGCAAAGCCACTTAGGTCCACGCCCGTAGCGAAACCTATTGCAGCACAGGGTAGTAAGGCTCAGGGGGAAGATAAGATGGAAGTAGATGAGGTGAAGGGGAGGGTGACAGCTGGTAGCTCCCAATCATCAAAAGGAGTAGGAATAGGAAATCAGACTTCCAAACCGGGGGGCGGGGCAACAGACGCTCAGCCCTCGGGGGTGGAAGTCGAGGATTTCGAGAAACTCCTGAAAGATTTAGAGGACTAGACACCAACACCACTCAACAATCATTTAACACACATGGACAATGAAACACAAACACTACACACAAACACTAACACAAAACAACTAAGTACAAACATATCAGTGCCATTGGGAAAATTTGCAAGTCTCTTCCAGGCGGGGGTATTTGCCATTATGGAATGTGCCCGTTACCTGGAGGAATCCAATGCAAATCCACACAACAAAGTAACAATGTATAGTGACAGTCAAGCGGCAATAAAAGCCCTAGAGAGACCAGAAACAACATCAGCACTGGTGTTGGAATGCAAAGAGACCCTGAACAAACTAGCTTCAAGCAGGGAGGTAGTCATAGCCTGGACGCCTGGACATGAAGGAAATATGGGCAATGAATGAAACTGCCGATAAATTGGCAAGGATGGGGGCAGATGAAGTCTCGATAGGCCCAGAACCCCGCCTACCCATCCCTAGGAAGATAATTAAAGGGGTTTTCAAGAGAATAATAAATACAGAGGTGATTGCTCGATGGAATACCTTAGAAGGACACCGACAATCCAAACTCTTTATAAAAGTGTATGATAGAACAAAGACCAGACGTTTAATACAGCTTCCGAAAGCGGATATAACTAAGGTAGTAGGTATACTGACAGGACACTGTACCCTGAACAGACACCTAGCTAGGTATTATGAAGAGGAAGGAAGATCCAGCCTGTCC
The DNA here is from genome assembly GCA_947532105.1 of Athrips mouffetella. Lineage (NCBI taxonomy): Eukaryota > Metazoa > Arthropoda > Insecta > Lepidoptera > Gelechiidae > Athrips > Athrips mouffetella. The sequence continues at coordinate 15,126,171 of OX383983.1, forward strand.
GGAGTGCGGAGAAGATGAAACTAGCTTCCACTTCATCGCCGAGTGCCCGATGTATTCGCTACCGAGATGGAAGACTAGGCAGAGGCAGCTTATCAGAGGAGGATCTCAGGGAAGTAGGTATCAATAGGAGATATGGCAAGATTTTATAAAGCTACGGTAAGATTCCACGGGGTGATACTGCAGGGAGCACCAGTAAAACCAGTGCCCCGGGCAGCGTGCCATGTGGAGTGGGGAATCTACACCACCGAGGAACAGTAAAAGTGTCTGAATGGTATGGAAAGCGTGATGAGTAGGTACCTTTATGTCCGGAGGTTCACCCAGCAAAAGGGGGACACTGGACTATTGGCTACTGAATCGATCGCTGACCTGCTATTCATCACAAATACATGGCCTTCTCGGGGCTAGAACTCCCAACAAAGCATGGGCAGGCTGTCCGTTTTCTGGGATAAAGGGTGAAATGGCATCGCGGCGTCCCCAACAAGAAATGAATGAACCCCCGTATGGTAAACTTACAAGAGGAAACACATGACTACTCAGGTATAAATGAACTGCGCATTGGCAACTGAGTTCTGGCAACAGTTAGGGTGGCTAAATTGATGGCCAGATAGGCCCACGTACAGTCAAGAGCAGATCAAGCTTGACACTCGCAGTGCCACTTTAGCTCCTACGACGCTAGAAATAAGAACGGTACAAAGTCCAAAGTGTCAAGCTTGATGTGCTCTTGACTGTACAATGGTCCTTACAGGACTAAGTGCGGAAACCACACACTGAACTTAGAACCCCCGTATGGTAATATTGCTTGTTTAATAGTATAGGATAAAACTAGAGCTGGATAAAACTATGATAAAACTACGATAAAACTACATCTTGGTCCGAGGGTAAAGCTGTTTGACACTAGAGAATTATGTATGAATCACTCAGTTCAGTTGATCAATGGAATCTTACTGTGGGTACGTGATCAAAAATGAACAAGATAAATTAATCAACAACATATATTTTAGAGTTTGAAGTATTAAAGAATTCGGTAATCATGAAAGAATTTGTAAAATTTGAATCCAAGATAGTGTTCACATTTCTATGGGGCATATTAGACTATTTTCCAAGTTCTACATAGGTACTGTCATATTTTTTGACGTATAAAGTATGGCCTAAAAGTAAAAATCAAATGTGTTGACGTTCAGCCTTAACGCTTACAGGGTGTAAGGGACAGGTTTTTTCAAAAATTTAAAGAGCATGATAAGTTGATGTAACTGAACAATTTTCAGTGAATACAACTTTCACAAAATGAAAAAAGACTATGCAAAATTGCAAACAGGACTGGACAGTTTGTATGGAGGCCGATTTTTGTGTTAATTTCCTAAAAACTTTATTTACTTAAAAGTGTTCAGTTACAAAGTTTTCGGAGACTGTCCCTTATCATCCAAAAGTAAACTCACAATTTACTCACTTATTAATTAAGTATAGCAGTAAAATTAAAGTAGAAATCTTAAAAGTATTGAATGTCTTCCAACTTTTGAGATGAGCGAGTTGGATATCTATGCTTAACTAATTTAGCAATTTTTGCACTTGTTGTATCAGTCTGTTTCTTTCTTTGTCCTTGAACATTTAGATTTACTTGCTGCTAGTACAGTTTTTTTGGCCTTCTTTATAGATGTCTTTACAGTTGAGCCAGATTTTTTTAGAAGGTTGGACAGATTTTGTGGATTTATTACTTGTCTTGGTAGATTTTTGAGACTTTCCTGATTTAATATTGCTGTAAGGAGATTTATTAGTTTTGTTTTCTTGTTGCACCTCCTTTTTACCAACAGACTTTTGAGACGACTCTCGTTGTCTTTTACGTGTCCTAATACCATCAGATTTATCGTCGTCAGCAGACTGCTGTTGTTTTTTTTGTTTTTTTGTCAATAGTCTGTAATTGTCTTTTATCAGTAATATTTGGAACAATTTCAATATTGTAATCTGGCTGCAGCTGTTGCTTACCAGTTTTGTTTTCAGCAACGTGAACGTTTCCTTAGTTGTTTTTTTTCCTTGCAACAAAATGTAACTTCTATTACAAAGAGTTTGTTTGCTGCCAGCACCAGAATTTTGGGTTTTGTACTCGTCTCAATGATGTCCAACTGTGTAACAGTTGCATCACATTGTGGTAGCAAATCTTTGATAAAAATCTTTTTTTTATCCACCTTATAATAGTTATAATGATCTTTGCCTTTCAAAACTTCTTCAATATGTTTTGGGTTATTCATCAAAAAAGGATAATAAAAACAGGTCACCACCTTCCCATCTTTACTTGGTGTCAAGTACACCCCACCATGTGAATAGAATGCAGTTTCTTGATCTGGGTCAGTAACAGTCAGCCAGCGATAAATAGGCTCTGACCGCCAGTCGAAACCGTACTCTTCTAGATCATTATCAAAAGTGAATGTTTTGTCAGCTAAACAGATTTTATTGACTAATTCAAAATTTGAATCTGCATACTTATAAATATTGCCAACTCTCTCATCCTCTATGTCTGGCTCGCTCAAAATATACATTTGTCCGTGCTTGATACTGAATGCTACAACTCCCAAAAGTTCGTCATATTCGTCAACGTCTTCCAAGAACCTACCAATCAATTCTGTAACAACAGTTGACTGACCGTCAATTTTTTTCAGCCTTGAGACAGAAAAACAATCATCATTTGAATTTTTAAAGTATACTCGTTTTCCAATCAGTGTATAATTATCACCATTACCCAAATCATCCATGTCTAAACCTCCAACAATGAAGTCTTGCTTATTCTCTTTAATGATGATATGCAAAGAGCAGCAGCGGTCAGCTCCCAGAAGTACTATCAGGTGTTCGTTTTCATTGTATTGATGCGAATAGAAGGCGAAATCAAATTCTTCCTCACCACACAATTCAAAAGTTTCATAATTGTAATAAACTATAGTATCACTGCGGTCACGGCAGTGGTTAGGGTGACACTTGTGCTTTCTGTTCTGCAGCACCGCTAAAAGGCCGTTTGAAAGCAGTTTGAAACGTTGGACCTCGCCGACAGGTACCTCTTGTGAGGTCATCTCAGAGGACCCTATCCTTGACCAGGAAGGTATAGTTTTGTACGTATCACACCACGATAATCCGTACTTTTTGTGCAGAGCTCTATACTCGTCACATAGAAAACTGGCACCTTCGAGCAAACAAATCTGCTTCCAGTAGTTATCGGACAGCGAGTCCACAGCCTGCAGCCAGCGTCGACAAACGCCGCGACATCGCACCGCAGACTTCCCATCCAGCTGACGGAAAATCATATGAAGAATTTCTTCCGGCAACTCACTCATTTTGAAATTTAAGTGATCATCTACAGCTCTCCAAAATATTTCCCTTCTTTCGTTCTAAATTACTAATCTGGGTTTCGTTCGTTAGTACCCGAGGTCCGAAATCTTTGTTAGTTCACTTGCGCTGTGTTCCAAATTGTACAAACGCTGCTAAAAGCGTATACAGTACTCACGGACGGTCCAAATTGATTTAGCACGCTCACAAAGCTATCACTGCTTTAATGGCTCTAGTCAATTTGGAATGGATTTAAGCGCGCTCACGTGTTCATCTGTCAAAATGTCAGTTTTGTTTTTATTTTCTTTAACAAAGCCTAAGCTAATCCCTGAAAAATGTGCGCCAAATCCACTCTCATTTCCATTAGAGACAAACTCATTAAAATCAAAACTTGAGAAACATCAGCTGGCTGCAAACGTGTGGGATTTTATATGTGTCAAATCGATTTTGACATTAGCGCTTTCACTGCTCCACCTATTTGACTAACTGTGCGTTCCAATATGCACTAACAGACTGCTTTAGAGCACTGTGAGCGCGCTTAAGTCGGTCCAAATTGACCAAAAGCGTGCTCTAAAGCACTCGCTCGTTCACCGCCTTACGTCATTGATGACGTCATCGTTTCTGCTATCAGTGCTTTAGTCAAATAGGTGGAGCAGTGAAAGCGCTAATGTCAAAATCGATTTGACACATATAAAATCCCACACGTTTGCAGCCAGCTGATTTTTCTCAAGTTTTGATTTTAATGAGTTTGTCTCTAATGGAAATGAGAGTCGATTTGGCGCACATTTTTCAGGGATTAGCTTAGGCTTTGTTAAAGAAAATAAAAACAAAACTGACATTTTGACAGATGAACACGTGAGCGCGCTTAAATCCATTCCAAATTGACTAGAGCCATTAAAGCAGTGATAGCTTTGTGAGCGTGCTAAATCAATTTGGACCGTCCGTGAGTACTGTATACGCTTTTAGCAGCGTTTGTACAATTTGGAACACAGCGTAAAGCACTGATAGCAGAAACGATGACGTCATCAATGACGTAAGGCGGTGAAAGAGCGAGTGCTTTAGAGCACGCTTTAGGTCAATTTGGACCGACTTAAGCGCGCTCACACTGCTTTAGAGCACAGACTACTTAGGAGATACTGACGTATCAGACGGCCGACTTACCTATACTGTTTTGTAGGAGTTAGTTAATCTGTGGCGGGGCGAAAGTGAATTGACAGCTATACATACATGTTTACGTACATATATACCACGGTCATTTCCCGCCCTCGATTGGTATATATAAATTAGTTTTTGAAGGGAGGAGGCCTAAAACACCTAGGACCTAGCGGCTAGCTAGGTCTAAGGTGTTTTATTTTTGTGAAATATGTATTAAATGGATTTGAAAATAAAACAACATTTTGTTCATTTATTTTGTTTATTTTTCCTAATTTTCTTTTGATATAGATTTAATGCCATCGTGTGAATAAATAAGTATCAAGGCTGAACAGCTCACTAATATAAAGCACAGGAACTATAGACAAAATAAGAGTCACTAGGCTGAAAAGTCTCTAGGCTCACCAATTAACACAAGAACAAGACACAAAATACGAGTCTAGGCTAAAAAGTCAATAGGCTCAAAACACAATAAAATACGAGTCTCTAGGCTGAAAAAGTCACTAGGCTCACAATTATTTGGTAAAACAACAAGATATATACCAAATAGACGTTATTAGGCTCAATAATATTGAATTATCACAAATAAACAACAACAGCCGGCAACGAACGAACTAACAAAAATTACAAAATGGTGGACAGACCACCGCGGGGGAGAATGGTAGTGAGCGGAGGACGCGGTACACTTTCGCCCCGCTGCTCTATGTCAACTTTTTTTATAGGGAAGTGAAACAGGTGTGCTTTAGAGCACTGTGAGCGCGCTTAAGTCGGTCCAAATTGACCTAAAGCGTGCTCTAAAGCACTCGCTCTTTCACCGCCTTACGTCATTGATGACGTCATCGTTTCTGCTATCAGTGCTTTAGTCAAATAGGTGGAGCAGTGAAAGCGCTAATGTCAAAATCGATTTGACACATATAAAATCCCACACGTTTGCAGCCAGCTGATGTTTCTCAAGTTTTGATTTTAATGAGTTTGTCTCTAATGGAAATGAGAGTGGATTTGGCGCACATTTTTCAGGGATTAGCTTAGGCTTTGTTAAAGAAAATAAAAACAAAACTGACATTTTGACAGATGAACACGTGAGCGCGCTTAAATCCATTCCAAATTGACTAGAGCCATTAAAGCAGTGATAGCTTTGTGAGCGTGCTAAATCAATTTGGACCGTCCGTGAGTACTGTATACGCTTTTAGCAGCGTTTGTACAATTTGGAACACAGCCTTGTATTGTATATTTATTTAATGGCATCACATCTCATTACAAAACGTAATTCGCCAATGTCGAAGTAAAGGAATTGTTACAAAATTATGGCGACACGCCAATGTCCAGTGAAAGATTGATTTACACAGGAATCCACATCTCGAAGATCGACGACGAGGAAAGCCTGTGCACCACGATGACTCCGATAAGTTGATAGGGAAAATTATTGAAGTCACGAAGTCCGCTTCCCTCCATCCAAAAATTCCAGAAAATGCATGTATTCCAATCTTCTAATAGATGTTCACTTTGAATGACGTTTACTGCATAAGACCCAATCAAAATTATTCATTAAACTTATCAATAAACAGGTAAAACTAAAATTGAAATAAAAACACGACCGCCATCTTCAAATGTTGAAAAACGAACCCGTTAGTTCACTTCTATGAGGATATAATTAATTTAAATCGGTTCAGCGGAACAAGCATGAGGAGGTATTGATTGTCTTTGGTTACCTAAGCTTTCTTTTAAACTTTACCTGAAGAGTAGAAAAACAAATTGTAGGACGACACGGGAACAGAAACATTGTCTGGTATCAAGTCGTCCTAGCTGGACCAAGATCGGATCGAACAAGTTGACGAAAACATCCACGCAGAATTTCACATAAATGAATGCTTAGCTGGTACCTACCTAAAGATATGTCCTACCCAGGGTAAAAGCAAATTTTATCTAAATCGAATCAGCGGAACAAGCATGAGGAGGTATGGATTGTCTTTGGTTACCTAAGCTTTTTTTCAACTTTACCTGAAGAGTAGAAAAACAAATTGTGGGACGACACGGGAACAGAAACATTGTCTTTTATCAACTCGTCCTAGCTGGACCAAGATCGGATCGAACAAGTTGACGAAAAAATCCACGCAGATAAAAGAATGCTTAGCTGGTATCTACCTATCTAAATACATTTGGAAATAACTACCTACAACATTCACCACGCCTAGTGACTTATATACTCTTTGACCACGCCGCCGCGCCGCCGCGCCGTTAGCGTTGCGACTGGCACAATGGTCGGCAGAGGTTGGTGACCGTAGTATGGTGTGGTAGGTACGATAAGCCCCCGTAGTTGGATATCCATTAGTCGCTTTTTACGACTCCCAGTTGTTGTGTATCATTAATTTTACATTGCATTTCCATTTTTAATTAGACAATCAATAGTAGGTGTAAGTACCTACTTACAGGCCGCGCGACGGGTTACTTAAGGCCTCTGGGCGGAGTGGAGGGGGTATGCGCAGTTGCAATATTTGCAAGCAAAATAGGTACTACTGCACATACCCCCTCCACTCCCGTCCAGACTCCGACCAGGGCTGTGTTCCAAATTGTACAAACGCTGCTAAAAGCGTATACAGTACGTACTGACGGACGGTCCAAATTGATTTTGAACGCTCACAAAGCTATCACTGCTTTAATGGCTCTAGTCAATTTGGAATGGATATAAGCGCGCTCACGTGTTCATCTGTCAAAATGTCAGTTTCGTTTTTATTTTCTTTAACAAAGCCTAAGCTAATCGCTGAAAAATGTGCGCCAAATCCACTCTCATTTCCATTAGAGACAAACTCATTAAAATCAAAACTTAAAAGACATCAGCTGGCTGCAAATGTGTGGGATTTTATGTGTCAAATCGATTTTGACATTAGCGCTTTCACTGCTCCACCTATTTGACTAAAGCACTGATAGCAGAAACGATGACGTCATCAATGACGTAAGGCGGTGAACGAGCGAGTGCTTTAGAGCACGCTTTTGGTCAATTTGGACCGACTTAAGCGCGCTCACAGTGCTCTAAAGCAGTCTGTTAGTGCAATATGGAACGCACAGCAGCTTTTACTCGTCGCGCGGACTGTACCTAACGTGTCAGTAGGTAATTTAATTATCTAGATTTTTGTGGAAGGCAGGTATTGTCAAGAGCAGTGTCAAGCTTGACACTTGCAGCGCGACTCTAGCTCCTCCGGCGATTGAAATAAGAACGGTACAAAGTCCAATGTGTCAAGCTTGAAGTGCTCTTGACTGTACCGTAGTAAAACAATTTTGTAGTAGGTACCTATTTATTTATTGACAAGCTCTGGTAGGTAGGTATTACAGTTTTTAGCGTCGGTTGATTGATTAATATTTATTCGAAACAAGTAAAGTCTAATAGGGGACCGCGGCTCGGCGGCTCTGTCGGCACTCGGCATGCTTTGACCGCGGTAGCACACGTGCGGGCGGCATTTGTCAAAGGTGAAGCTATGAAATCGACATAACTTTAACTTCCCATCACACTTTCAGGCTTTGGACACTCAAATTAATACAACTTGATTTTCGTAAGTAACGAAAGTAGGTAATTGTAGTTAATTTGAAATCCTATACCTACCTACGTGTTAGGGTCCGCGCACACCGAAAGAAAGAGCAGACAAGAGCAGGTTTTGATAACATTGCAAAATGGACTTTGTATCTTAAGAAATAAATGTAAAATTGCTAGAGAGGCATCAAAACTGCTCGCGGCTCTGTCTGCCAGGCAATTTTGTATTTTATTTTTTTAGATATAAAGTCCATTTTGCAATGTTATCAAAAACTGCTCTTGTCTGCTCTGCTTATTGGTGTGCGCGGGCCCTTACTTACTGTAGTGTAACCTACTAAATCAGTTTTACAAGATTATTTACAAAATTATTTACACGAGTCACTTTAGTTTTCACCACATCAAATGTTGAACGTGACCACCTCCTTGTCGGATACATTGTCTTGCACGGTCAATGCCGTGTCTGCGCACTTCACTTAAAACATCAGTTTCACTGGCCATGAAGTTAAAAGCCCTGGTAATGCGGGCGCGCAGTTCCTCCTCGGTGCGAATAGTATGGCCGTAATTGCCATACACAAGGTCCTTGGCCCTACCCCAGACGTGGAAATCTAGCGGCGTGAGATCCGGCGAACGTGCTGGCCAGGCGATTGGACCACCGCGCCCGATCCAACGCCCCTGGAACTCCTGCGTCAGGTAATTCCGCACCGTCCGGTCGTAGTGCGCCGGCGCGCCGTCGTGCTGGAAATACAACCAGCGGCGGTTCCACACCGGAACTTTCAGCAGCAGCTCAGGGAGGACACGCTGCAGGAAGTCCAGGTACGTCGCCCCGTTTAGTCTTGGGAGGAACCAGGGTCCTAATAACACCCCGTTCAGCACACCAGCCCACACATTGACACTTATCCGGTTTTGGAAGGGTCCGGACGAATCACTTGCGGGTTGTGGTCACATCAGTAATGGGCGTTATGGATGTTGAACATCCCTACACGAGTGAACGTGCATTCATCGGTACAAATTTACAGCACTTGTCACTAAAGGTAAGTAGAGCAAGCAACTGAAGGCGGGCGGGCGGCGCCGGCGGCACGATGCACCGGGCCGGTCGCGCGTGCGCATGCGTGTGTTGGCGGTTGGACAAAAAGAGGGCGGGGTTTACGCACCGCTCACAGCATTTCATTCATATTTTTTATTAGTGTGAATCAAAGAAATTTGACCTCATATAGAAGTAATATATAAGAAATAATTCGTCACAAGTAGGGATGTGGGCATGCTTTCATCTATCGATAGTCGATAAGTTACACAAGGACAAATCGATGTCGAAACTTTGACCAAAAAGTTGACGTACTAAACTTTAATAAAAGGCAAATCTGTTAAAAGCAGTGATTAAATTCATTAAAAAAAATACTTTTTGCATTTTTTACTACAGGTGATTTCTTACGTAGGTGTTTTAATATTAAAGATACCAAATTTCTTACTTACTTACTTACTAAAAGTAATGGACGGTAGCGGTGGAGGCAAGAGGGGTAGGAGGTGTAAAGGTTCTTTTTTTTTATTTTCATGAATATCTCTAGCTTACATACAAATTATGTAGGATTTTAAAACAAACTTTTATCCCTCAATTCAATCCATTTGGGATGGTTTTGCAAAAATGCTGAAATACGGGTTTGTGTTTTTCTTCTAAGTAGCTCAAATAAATTTTCAAGCGAAATTTCGTGTATCTTATCTTGCCTTATAAAGTGGAGCTGAGTTCCTTATTGGACCTTAGAGCACAAGGAGCCTGTAGTCTTCTGGTTTCGGATAAACTTGACCCAGAATCTTCATAAGCTTGTGAGCCGAAGCGTTGCATGAGCACAAGAATTGCTTGTCAGTATTGTTTGTAGCGAAAAACTTTCAAACCTTTTTTGTAGAGAATTTTATGTAGATTAATTTAGTATTTTTATTAATTTTCTTACAATTTGTTGATTCAGGATGATTCATGCTGATTGAGACATTTCAATTTGGCGAAGACACACAAAGTTATATTTGTTTGACAGTGTCCCCATCGGGAATCGAACCCAGAATGAAAACAAAACGCGTTGAATGTTGTAAAATATAATAAATGGTACAGCAGCACTGCACTTACTTTCTCGCGATATGCAATTAGAACTGTCAACCGCAAACTTAAATTTGTAATACCATACCTACACATAGTATGGAATTACAAACGTTTATTAAGGTTCTGAAAAATGTTCTACCACATGAATTCGGAACTCGAATTGTAAAATATTAAAACAAACCAACCGTAAACGATTTCGAACAAATCACATGTTCAAATTTTGGTAGTACTGGAACACCTTTTATATGAATTTTCACAGATTTTTAAATTTCAAAACTCTGTTTCTTATGAATAGTTGTTCAGTTTTGTCGACTGTAAAGCTCTTTAAGTTTTTGGTACATCCTGTGTACTAAATTTTCACAAAATCCAATCAAATTGATTATCCATTCAGGTAGATAACCAAAACAAAATTAAAATTATAGAAAATAATACAAACTTAATGTAGTCAATTAGGGTCAATGTAGGTACCACTAGTTGACCATTTAAGCGGTTTTATGACGAAATTCATAAAAAAACTAAATTATTAGTTCTACTTTCAGAGTCACTTCTAAAAGTTCGACTATGAATTAGTTTGGCTTGTGATATAATAAGTGTTAAGGACTTTACAAAATATGCTCTTAAAGTTTTTTTTTTTTCAAATGTTACATTGCATGACCACTTCGAATAAACATACTAAAGTACTAGCTAGACAAACCCATAACTTTATTGTAAGACGCCAACATAGTTAAATTCTATATAAAAGCGCGGTATTTTAAAATTTTCTTACTTTCAGTTCAAATTTAAGTTTTGGTCAGCTATTGATGCTTGGTCATCTAGTGGTGCACTGACCCTATGAGTAAATCACAAGTTTACGTTTTGGTAGTACAGGAACACCCCTTATATGGAATCACACAGACAAACTGATGATGGCGCAAGATACCTTGCATAGAGATGCTTAGTCAAGCTAAGTTTCATAAAAATAATTTGAACCGTTTTTAAAAAAAATTCAATTCTTCATTTTTGTTGAATGGCAGCTACCCTCAAAATGAGAGCCAGCAAAAAACCATTCGGAAATAAAAGTCTTAAATTAAAAATTTGGTGTTAATAGGACCATTCGTTTAGCCGCTAGGCCAAAGCGTGACAGACAGACCGACCAACCGACAGACGGACATTTTTAGGGGACTTGCTTAAGTGATATAGAACACATTTTTGAGAAAGTTTGTGCAACTTTTTTCACGAATACAATACCTTTCTCGCTCAGCTCGAAAGTAAAAATACTACTATCGATAAAAAATACATCACTCATAAACTCCAACATGATCCCACAAAAAACGATAAATTACAGTAAAATACGTAACAATTCCATATTATCTGACTGTAGAAATGATAAGTTGACATTTTTTTATGCAATATTTGTGATAATAATCCACAAACATGAAAAATACTGAATAAAACTTACAGATGAAAAGACAAAATTTCTTTTCAATTTTCGTTTTGTTGTTTTGAAGATGTACAGCCATCAACTACACACGTTATTATTAAAAAGAACAATCACTAATATGGAGAGCAACTTAAGAATAAATTCACGATATTTTCATGTTATTCACTACATGTTTTTTATAATTTACACAATGTTTACAACATATAATTTAGGAAATATTTTCAACCGTTAAAATCCCAACAAGTTACAATAATCCTATAAACTTTGTAAATGCAATGAACGCGTCGTTCATCTAATTTGGTAGGATGTGATCACTGACGACTTGACATGGCATGAGACATGCTAGCAGTTGTCATCCCATACTGAAAAAAAATAGCATGGTTTCTTCTCCGAGCGAAGCAAGGAGGTTTTTGTTCTGAGGTGTGAATGTTTCGATGGTGCCACGTGACACTACAGAGTGTTCATTTTACGAATTTTAGTGGTATTGTTTTTGGGATTTTCCTCGAAAACTAAGAATAAAAATAAAAAGCGAATAGAAATCAATAAAAATAACACCAATGGTATTCATTTAGATGCTTGAGGTAACCCTAACAATATTTGGGTCTAATTAAATTACACCTTATAGAGCTAACATGTTTGTTGTTATATTGGCAAAAGAAATACATAATCCATGAAAAAATAAGCGGTGTGAAGTTAGCAGAAAAAGTTAGCTGAATTTGATAACCCGACCAAATTGAGGAGGTCATTTTCGGAAAATGGTTTGAAAGGGCCAAAACGGGTGGAAAATGATCAAAAACCGAATAAAACTAAAAGAAAATTGCTTTTCCAGCTAGGACGAGAGCCCACAAACACTAAAACTCGTAAAAACTAAGGTGGTTCTAAAAACATCACGAATCGCTGTTTCGAGGCTAAATATGATTTTCTAAGTCGAATAAAGTATAAATTTAGTACAATTACACAAAACCCACTATTACACATGCTAAATAAACTTCCTATATACAGAAAGCCGGAAATAAATGAGATTGAAAACAATGTAAAAGTGTTTTATTTCATTCAAAAATATACAGTTTTTCAGAGGCTTGTAGCGACTACCACAGACCAGGTATATCCATAAATCTGGAACCAGGAGAAAGGAGGCTTCAATAGCTGTTCAAAAATATAGGTTTCAACTAACTGGATATGATCAGATTGTCGCAAAAGCCTACCATACAAGCATACTCGCCCATCTAAAATCCGCTAACGTGATGTCAATGTTCAGTGGCTTGTGGCGCCTACCACAGACCAGGTACATCCACAAATCTGATACCATTAGAAAGAAGGTTTCAATAGCTGTCCAAAAATATAGGCTTAAACCAACTGGATATCGTCAGATTGCTGAAAAGCCAACACACAAGCATACTCGTCCATCTTAAATCCGCTAACGTGATGTCAATGTTCAGAGGCTTGTGGAACCTACCACAGACCAGGTACATCCACAAATCTGTTACCATTAGAAAGAAGGTTTCAATAGCTGTCCAAAAATATAGGTTTGACTTAACTGGATATCGTCAGATTGCTGCAAAGTCTACCACAAAAGTATACTCGTCCATCTAAAATCCACTAACGTGATGTCAATGTTCAGTGGCTTGCAGCGCCTACCACAGACCAGGTACATGCACAAATCTGATTCCATTAGAAAGAAGGTTTCAATAGCTGTCCAAAAATATAGGTTTCAACCAACTGGATATCGTCAGACTGCCGCAAAAGCCTACCACACAAGCATACTCGTCCATCTAAAATCCGCTAACGTGATGTCAATGTTCAGAGGCTTGTGGCGCCTACCACAGACCAGGTACATCCACAAATCTGATACCGTTAGAAAGAAAGTTTCAATAGCGGTTCAAAAATATAGGTTTCAACTAGCTGGTTATAGTCAGATTGCCGTAAGAGCTTATCATACAAACATACTTACCACTCTTGTGACGGCTAACGAGACCACAATTTGCGGTGGCTCGTTACATCTTACCACAGAAATAGTGAACGCATGAGAAAAAGGCAAATAAAAAGGCATGAAAACAAAACAAACAATCTCTTTTATTTCAAACCCAATTTACCAAATTTTCAGAAGCTCATAGAGCCTACCACCGACTAGGTGCATCCACAAATCTGGTAGCATTAGAAAGGAGGCTTCAATAGCTGCCCAAAAATGAAGGTTTCAACCAGCTGGTTATGGTCAGATTGCCGCAAGAGCCTACCACACAAGCATAGTCGTCCTTTGAAAATCCGCTAATGTGATGTCAATGTTCAGTGGCTTGTGGCGCCTACCACAGACCAGGTAAATCCACAAGTCTGATACCATTATAAAGTAAGTTTTAATAGTTGTCTAAAAATATAGGTTTCAACCAACTGGATATCGTCAGATTGCTGAAAAGCCTACCACACTACTCGTCCATCAGAAATATGCTAACGTGATGTCAATGTTTAGTGGCATGTGGCGCCTATCACCAACTAGGTACATCCACAAATCTGGTAGCATTAGAAAGGAAGCTTCAATAGCTGTTCAAAAATTTTAAAAATGAAGGTTTCAACCAGCTGGATATCGTCAGATTGCTGAAAAGCCTACCACACTACTCGTCCATCTGAAATATGCTAACGTGATGTCAATGTTTAGTGGCTTGTGGCGCCTATCACCAACTAGGTACATCCACAAGTCTGGTAGCATTAGAAAGTAGGTTTTAATAGTTGTCTTAAAATATAGGTTTCAAACAACTGGATATCGTCAGATTGCTGAAAAGCCTACCACACTACTCGTCCATCTGAAATATGCTAACGTGATGTCAATGTTCAGTGGCTTGTGGCGCCTACCACAGACCAGGTACATCCACAAGTCTGATACCATTATAAAGTAGGTTTTAATAGTTGTCTTAAAATATAGGTTTCAAACAACTGGATATCGTCAGATTGCTGAAAAGCCTACCACACTACTCGTCCATCTGAAATATGATTTTTGGCAGCTATTGAAGCCTCCTATCTAATGCTACCAGATTTGTGGATGCACCTAGTCGGCGGTAGGCTCTATGAGCTTCTGAAAATTTGGTTAATTGGGTTTGAAATAAAAGAGATTGTTTGTTTTGTTTTCATGCCTTTTTATTTGCCTTTTTCTCATGCGTTCACTATTTCTGTGGTAAGATGTAACGAGCCACCGCAAATTGTGGTCTCGTTAGCCGTCACTAGAGTGGTAAGTATGTTTGTAAGATAAGCTCTTACGGCGAGCTGACTATAACCAGCTAGTTGAAACCTATATTTTTGAACCGTTATTGAAACTTTCTTTCTAACGGTATCAGATTTGTGGATGTACCTGGTCTGTGGTGGGCGCCACAAGCCACTGCACATTGACATCACATTAGCGTATTTAAAATGGACGAGTATGCTTGTGTGGTAGGCTTTTCAGCAATCTGACGATATCCAGTTGGTTGAAACCTATATTTTTCAAAAGCTATTAAAATCTTTTTTCTAATGGTATCAGATTTGTGAATGTACCTGGTCTGTGGCAGGCGCCACAAGCCACTGAACATTGACATCACGTTAGTGGATTTTAGATGGACGAGTATGCTTGTGTGGTAGGCTTTTTCGGCAATCTGACGATATTAAGCTGGTTGAAACCTATATTTTTGGACAGCTATTGAAACCGTCTTTCTAATGGAATCAGATTTGTGGATGTACCTAGTCTGTGGTAGGCGCCACAACCCACTGAACATTGACATCACGTTAGCGGATTTTAGATGGGCGAGTATTCTTGTATGGTAGGCTTTTGCGGTAATCTGACTATATTCAGTTGGTTGAAACCTATATTTTTGGACAGCTATTGAAACCTTCTTTCTAATGGTAATAGATTTGTGGATGTACCTGGTCTGTGGTAGGCGCCACAAGCCACTGAACATTGACATCACGTTAGCGGATTTAAGATGGACGAGTATGCTTGTGTGTAGGCTTTTCAGCAATCTGACGATATCCAGTTGGTTGAAACCTATATTTTTGGACAGCTATTGAAACCTTCTTTCTAATGGTATCAGATTTGTGGATGTACCTGGTCTGTGGTAGGCGCCACAAGCCACTGAACAATGACATCACGTTAGCGGATTTAAGATGGACGAGTATGCTTGTGTAGTAGGCTTTTCAGCAATCTGACGATATCCAGTTGGTTAAAACCTATATTTTTGGACAGCTATTGAAACCTTCTTTCTAATGGTAACAGATTTGTGGATGTACCTGGTCTGTGGGGAACTCGACATGGGCGTTTGCCTGCTTAATTGAAATTTTGTTTTTTTGTGCATTTAGTGATTTAGTGGATAATGAAGATAGTGTGTTATGCAGTAAATTTACTACGGAGTGCGCAGCTGATGAAGATTTCAAGTGATCTCGTGTTTAAGCCCCGTTTGTGTTGTCCCAAAAAGTCACGAACATTTTCCTTCGTAAAGTTCACTATCGCTTTACGAGGGGAGCAAAAAGAAAGATTAAACACATCAGACTTGGCTGTATGGGCTTTGTACTCTTTGCCTTTCCGAAAGGAAGAATGAAACCAAAAAAAAAAAATGTACCTGGTCTGTGGTAGGCGCAAAGATTTTGGAAACTACGCCAGGGGGCGTTTATAGATATGCCATATACTCGGCAAAAGCGTGCCACGTAAAAGTAAAAGTGTACATGACCATGGCGGTGTTTAGTAGTGCTGTCTAACTTGTAATCGATATTTTATCGATATGCGGGCTGGCAGACGACGTCGGAGACGTACAAGTAGACATAGATAGATATATTGCTGACAGACCAGCTCACTCGCCTCGCCATCAGTACTTTCATCTCCTATTACTATAACTCTAGCCCGTACGTCTATTGAAATAAGAACGGTATAAAGTTCAATATCGTTCCTTAGCTTACAACACCGCTCAAGTCGAAAATGGCGGTTTTTATATTTGAATGCCATTGGATGTAGCTGCGTAATACGCGTCGAACCATTGGTCACTTGATAGAGATTTCAGCCAATCAGAAGCCGTAATTTAAAAAATAGTGACAGCGCTCAAGTCGGTTGGCCTCGCAACACCGCACAAGTCGTTAGTCTGTCAAACTTTGCGCGCGTAAGTTCTTGACGCTCCGTGATTATTCAATTTTTATATGAATTTTATCGCTGAAAGGTCCATGCAAGAAGTTTTAATGGAAGATTAAGAGGTAAGCTATAGAATAAAGTAATGTTTATTGATTTACGCTTATTAATATAGAAACAAAATGATTATAGAATATGTTCACTACTTACGCGGTGTTTACTAACAATTTTTTCTTAACTTAGGCGGTGTTTCAAAATGTATTTTATTTCTTTTAGGATACTCAATAATTAAAAATACACTATGGGTGAAGAAGAAATTGATTCCTGGAGTAATCTGAGTTCAGGTGATGAATTGTTATGTGCCCAATTACATTTACAATTACAAGAATCAGGACTGATGTCAAAACATAAACGGCGTAAACTAAGTTGCAAAGAAGATAAAAAAAGAATTAAACTAGGTTAGTATTGAAGGTTTGTTTTGAGGTCCGCATTTATTTCTTGTTATTTACATTTTTAGTGCAATAATTCCTATTATTTGTTTTAGATTTGAAGCAAAAAGATAACACTAGTTCTTCTGATACCAAAGCATGCAATTCTCCTACTAAATACGAAATTATTGCAACACCAATAAATGATCAAAACTTCGGGGAGTCCATAAAAAGTATTTTAAGTAGCCAGGACACTGTAATCTCAATATTAGATCAAAACATGGACTTGGATATTGAAAACATTGACATTAACAATCTACAAGTTATAGAAAAAGTTGGTAATGATTTCATTGATCTGCAACAGGAACCACCCGAATTTGCTACGGTGGCCATCGAGTATCTTGAGTCTTCTGTATTGGATGTAGCCAATATCACGGTAGAAAATGAGAACGTTGTACAAGAACTAGGAAATGCTGTCCTTAATATAAATTCTGTTAAATCTTTCCCTACTTCAAACCTAGATATTCTCGTATCTACGAATACTCAAGACCCAGTTTCTGATATAGTCACAAACAATACTCAATGTACAGATAAAAATAATACAACCCAAAACAATATGCAGCAATCCAATGTCTCTGCTACTCCATCGTGTTCTTCAAAAGTGGTCATACTCAGTGATGTTCCCTATCACGGTGATTTGTTAAGTCATAAAAAACGACAGAACAAGGCGTCAAAAGACCCAAAGAAATATAAACGCAATATTAATAAAGAATTACGGATGAAAGGTGAAAATTATTTGGGATACAGAAGAGACAGAAAAGCAAAGATTAATGAAACATTTAAAGTGAAACAAGACGTATTTAAGCCTTTAAGATCCATGAAACCACCGTGCACTTCTGAGTTTTGCAAGAAATCTAAACTCAGGTCATGTGACAACATAAATGAAGAACAGCGGAAACATTCGTTTGAAAATTTCTGGCAGAATATGAACTGGGAGCAGCGAAGATCATTTATAACTTCACACGTTAACAAAATACCAAAGAAAATTACTAAAAATCCAGAATCATCCAAAAGAACTGATAGTCGAACTTACGTTTTGACGATTGATAACGTACGTCACCAAGTCTGCAAAAAAATGTTCTTGGCCACTCTTGGAATTAAAGATTGGTTTATCAGATATTGGTTGACAAAAACCGATTGTGCTATGCCTCCCGATTCATCTACTTCAACCAGTAATCGCAGAAATCCAGAGAAAATTGAAGACCACAAATATATTGAAAAGTTTTTAGCAGATCTTCCAAAGATGCCGTCGCATTACTGTCGTGCTAAAACATCACGAGAATATTTAGAACCAGTTTTCACGAACATGACACAGCTTTATAAGACATATAAAGAGAATTGTGAATTAGAGGGTAGAGAATGCCCTGGCCGTAAATTATTTGACAAAATATTTTTGAAACTCAATCTGAGCCTATTCCACCCAAAGAAAGATCAATGCGATGTTTGTTGCAGTCATAAAACTGGAAACATTACGGATGAAGAACACGCTGAACATGTTCTGAAGAAAGATCGAGCTAGGAAAGAGAAAGATACTGACAAAGGAATTGCACAGTCCGGAGCTTGTCACGTGTTCACACAGGATGTTGAATCGGTAAAATTGGCCCCGTATCTTCAAGCTAGTGCAGTTTACTATAAAACTAAATTATGCGTCCATAATTTTACACTATACAATATAGCAACTAAGGAAGTAATGTGTTATCGATGAGTCAAATAGCACGCTTGAAGCCTCTGTGTTTGCTTCATGCTTAGTAGACCATTTAGAGAAGGTTTTGAGTCAGAAATTATTGCCTGTGATTTTATATTCCGATGGCTGTTGCGCTCAAAATCGCAATACTACCTTAAGTAATGCTTTATTACGTTTAGCGATTGAAAAAAATATTGTGATTACTCAAAAGTATCTGGAAAAAGGCCATACTCACATGGAATGTGACTCGGTACACAGTGCAATAGAGTGCAAATTAAAAGGTAAAGAAATTTTCCTTCCACAACAATACATGGCAATAAGTAAAATTGCTAGGAGTGATCCTATGCCTTACGAAGCTCGTTATTTGGACTATAACTTTTTCACAGACTTTTCGAAAGAATTGATTTATAAATCTATACGTCCTGGTAAAAAAACAGGTGACCCAGTCGTCACAGATATACGTATGCTACAATACAGACCAAATGGCACAATTTGGTACAAAGTTGATTTTGATAACGAGCTACAGCCGTTACCACATCGTCCCACGCCAATTAACAACATTAAACAAATAAATGGCCTGCAGAAATTGTACGCAGCTAGAATACCAATTACAAAGCGGAAGTATCAAGATTTGCAAGACCTAAAAAGTGTATTACCACCTAGTTGCCATTCTTTTTATGATGACCTTCCGCACAGCAATCGCTAAAGACTGAAACTTAGATTAGACTAGAGATTTCGAGTTATTCTTTATTATTTTTATAATTTTATTAATACTATTTATATCTTGTTTCTTTGGAGTTTATTAAAGACTAAAACTAATAATTCAAAATATTTACCTATAATAATAAAAAAATATAATTGCATTTTCGCACTAACTAGAAGTTCCTATGTTACCAAACAACTTTAAGTAATTTATATCAACAATGTGATTCTTAAGATTTAAGTTATAGATACCTAATGTTATAAAGATTTGTTAATTTTCTTGAAATATTTCCTAATAAAAACTTTTCTTTGGAAATCATCTTTTATTTAATATCTTAATCCCTAACATTTCCGCAAACAACACCGCCTAAATCTAATAAAATATTAGTCAACACAGCTCAAGTCATAAAAAACAAGTTAAAATAAAGTAAATTGTCAAAATAAGTATAAATAATTATTTCTTAACCACTAACTAGAGTATGTATTAAGTTATGACAGGAATAATCCCCAGATTTTTTAAAATAGACAGTTTTTTACGTCTCCTGTAAAGTTGGTAAAAATGACTTAGGCGGTGTTGTAAGCTAAGGGACGATATGTCAAGCTTGATGATGTGTAAGGGCTTATGAACCGAAGGATGGGCAGCAGCATCTTTCTGTGTATCGTATCATCTTACATACTGCGGTCACCAACAACAGCGGTCGCAAGCTGCAACGCTTATACTCGTAAGCGTGGTGACTAGGGTAAATCCCCTCCAAATAACCAAGCGTTTTTTTTTTTAATGGAGCTCCCCCCTGTCCTGCAGTGGATGTTTTATGGGATGTTATGATGATGATAAAAAATATTTGTATTATATTAATAATTATGTAACTCGAGTTTCATAATTGATATTATTACACAATGTAATTTTTGTAAATGTAAGTTATGATATAAATGCGCTAGCATTGCTCGTAGAAATACATATTATATACAAAATCTCATTTAATTAATTTGTTTAAACAGGGTTGAAAATGACAGCCAGCAAGAAATCACTGAAAACTCTTCGAAGGATTTGCATAAAACTCTTAAATTCAAAATATGGTGTCAATCGGACCATTCGTTTAGCCGCTAGGCCAAAGCGTGACGGAGAGACCGACCGACGGACCGACCGACCGACCGACCGACGAACGGACATTTTTGGGAGACATGTTTTTTGTGATGTATAAGTGATATAGAACAAATTTTAGAGAAAATTAGAATTTTTTTTTTTTACGAATACAATACCTTTCTCGCTCCGCTCGAAAGTAAAAAGAGTTGTCCAACTGGCCGTTATAAAAAATATAATCCGTTAATTATATTTTAATCTGCTTAATTGTTAAGCCTCTTTTTTTTTAATAAATATATCAATATCTGATTAACCAAATATGCCCATTCAGAATATTAGTGCCAAATATTTTTTTTTTATGAATAGGTGAGGTAAGTGACGATGGGATCGAAGATGTAACATGCTCACCTACCTGTTCCTTCTAGCCTTGAAAAGATCCACATTATATTTTTCGGGGAAAGATTGGCAGAGAGGTAATTCCACTCCTTAGCATATTTAAAAGAACCCGTGGGTTTTTACTGTCGCTTCTTTTTTTCCCACCATGGCGCCACTTTGAATAAGAGGTATGTCAACGACAAAGAGATGGGACCCCAATCCACTTCTATTCCCACGTAGGAGGAAGGGGGATGGTGGTATCAGGTCGTGCAATTCAGAAGCTCACTTAAACAGGCTACTTTACTCACTTACTTTACTTATATGAGAATTTGAGAATATTGTAATATCGATATCAGCTGCGCTTGATTACATCACTATGTGTTTGCATTGTTTGTATGTAAACATTTTGTAATGAAATAAAGCCGATAGCGGCTTGAAAATATAAAATAAATATCAATTAGTTTACTTTATAGTTGAATACCGCTACACCTAAAAATTTGATCAGACAAATATGTGAAATAGTAGTCAAAAAGGCAAAAAGGGAAATAAACACCAACTGACTTGTGTAAAGATAATTGTGGGTTGTTCTTGTTTCTCCTTGCACCACACCACACAATGGAACACTTAGGCATCCTGCCAAAGCCTATATAAAGAAATCAAATTATATAAAATACTCTGAAACTAATTTCTTTGTTTACAATAATAAAATCGTCGAACACGTATACACGGATCTGACAGCCCACGTACTGTCGTATACCGTTTATCAAAATGGCGAACTGGCGACAAAGCGTTATCGGAAAAAAAAGTTTCGACACTGATAAAATATTGTTGTACTTTTTCAACCTTTCTAAACAAAGATTAGTTAGAAAGAAATAGCATTAACTTGATCAGTTAAGTTTTCCATAGACAATAGCTTCAGGTCCTTTAGAAGCGCAGCGTTTTTTCTTACGTCAATGGTCGAGATAGACTGCTGCACAGACTACTTAGATGATTGGACTGCTGCAAAGATTTTGGAAACTACGCCAGGGGGCGTTTATAGATATGCCATATACTCGGCAAAAGCGTGCCACGTAAAAGTAAAAGTGTACATGACCATGGCGGTGTTTAGTAGTGCTGTCTAACTTGTAATCGATATTTTATCGATATGCGGGCTGGCAGACGACGTCGGAGACGTACAAGTAGACATAGATAGATATATTGCTGACAGACCAGCTCACTCGCCTCGCCATCAGTACTTTCATCTCCTATTACTATAACTCTAGCCCGTACGTCTATTGAAATAAGAACGGTATAAAGTTCAATATGTCAAGCTTGATGATGTGTAAGGGCTTATGAACCGAAGGATGGGCAGCAGCATCTTTCTGTGTATCGTATCATCTTACATACTGCGGTCACCAACAACAGCGGTCGCAAGCTGCAACGCTTATACTCGTAAGCGTGGTGACTAGGGTAAATCCCCTCCAAATAACCAAGCGTTTTTTTTTTAATGGAGCTCCCCCCTGTCCTGCAGTGGATGTTTTATGGGATGTTATGATGATGATAAAAAAATATTTGTATTATATTAATAATTATGTAACTCGAGTTTCATAATTAATATTATTACACAATATAATTTTTGTAAATGTAAGTTATGATATAAATGCGCTAGCATTGCTCGTAGAAAAACATATTATATACAAAATCTCATTTAATTAATTTGTTTAAACAGGGTGTTCCAGGGTACCTGTACCAGCGAATATACCTCAATACCTATATTCAATTAAACCCCATCCAAAGTCCGCCAACTCCAGACCTTCACTAGTACAAGTTTCCTGAGACACCCTGTATAGGTTTCATACCAAAATTCAGGAAATTACAGTAAGGCCTAATATGAAATAAAACAAAAAACTGCTGAACCCATTTCGATAAAACTTTTTATTTAGGCCATCCATACCGGCAGTCTTTTTTATTTCAAGTGATTTAAAGGCCTTAATTATAACGAAAGCATGTTAAGTTTTATGGGCAGAACCACCTGCTAAAATATCCGGGTTGATGAAAAATAACGCAGTATTTTAGTTTAAAAATGTAAGTCGCAATACTTTTTGAGTGACCTGGTTGATTCAGACTGAACGTAATTATACATTTCGAAATAAAATTATTTTATTAAGATAATTGCGATACGATATTTTTTCTCTCATCTTTTTTCCGTGATATCTGTATCTCAGAATCATGTAGGTTTTTATAATACTTTTAATAAGTGCAAACTTATGACTTGCGTCATGTTCAAAATCCCCTGTATTTAGTAAGTGCCTTGAATTGAAAGTGTAATAGTCCATGAATAATTTGAAAATGTGCAGGTAGTATTTTTCTGGTTGATAGTTTTCATTGAAAACACCTTTCAATATTTTTTCAGTTTTTTTTAGGATATCTTCCACATCTTTTGAAGGATAATTTAATCCGCCTCGTGTTTTCAATATTGTCAAGCTTCATTTCGTGGGAATCTACAAGAAAAGGTTAGACATATTATTAAATTCCTGTACATTTAATCCAAAATATTGTTCGGACTGCTGCTGCACAAAGCCTCTCAGTTCTGTTAAATCTTTTGCAGTCTCTTTCTGTTTTAATTTCAAAACAAATTAAAATAAATGGTACAGCAGCACTGCACTAACTTTCTCGCGATATACGAGAGTCATCATTCAACAGTGTCCCCGCCGGGAGTCGAACCCAGAACCTCCGGATCAAGAGCCGAATTCTCTAACTACTATATTATAAACGCTGCGGATAGTAATGAGTAAATAAGTACCAACTGCAAACTTAAGTTTGTAATTCCATACAAATAATATGAAAATACAAACTTACCTATACCTACTAAATTATGTAAAAATGATTTAATGAAATATGCAGTCAGGTAGAAAAATAATTTGTAATCCAAATCGTAGAACATCAAAATAAGCTCAACAAAACCGATTTTGAGTAAATAAATTTTTTTAATTTTAGTAGTAAGGGAACACCCCTTATATGAATTTCTACAGACCAATTGATACTGCCGCAAAATACCTTAAATGGAGATGCTTGGTCATGCAAAGTTTAATCAATTAATGAGACGTTTTTGCGAAAATTACAATTTTTCATTTTCGTTGTATGACAGCTACCCTCAAAATATGCCAAATATGCCCATTCAGAATATTAGTGCCAAATATTTTTTTTTTATGAATAGGTGAGGTAAGTGACGATGGGATCGAAGATGTAACATGCTCACCTACCTGTTCCTTCTAGCCTTGAAAAGATCCACATTATATTTTTCGGGGAAAGATTGGCAGAGAGGTAATTCCACTCCTTAGCATATTTAAAAGAACCCGTGGGTTTTTATTGTCGCTTCTTTTTTTCCCACCATGGCGCCACTTTGAATAAGAGGTATGTCAACGACAAAGAGATGGGACCCCAATCCACTTCTATTCCCACGTTGGAGGAAGGGGGATGGTGGTATCAGGTCGTGCAATTCAGAAGCTCACTTAAACAGGCTACTTTACTCACTTACTTATATGAGAATTTGAGAATATTGTAATATCGATATCAGCTGTACTTGATTACATCACTATGTGTTTGCATTGTTTGTATGTAAACATTTTGTAATGAAATAAAGCCGATAGCGGCTTGAAAACATAAAATAAATATCAATTAGTTTACTTTATAGTGGAATACCGCTACACCTAAAAATTTGATCAGACAAATATGTGAAATAGTAGTCAAAAAGGGAAATAAACACCAACTGACTTGTGTAAAGATAATTGTGGGTTGTTCTTGTTTCTCCTTGCACCACACCACACAATGGAACACTTAGGCATCCTGCCAAAGCCTATATAAAGAAATCAAATTATATAAAATACTCTGAAACTAATTTCTTTGTTTACAATAATAAAATCGTCGAACACGTATACACGGATCTGACAGCCCACGTACTGTCGTATACCGTTTATCAAAATGGCGAACTGGCGACAAAGCGTTATCGGAAAAAAAAGTTTCGACACTGATAAAATATTGTTGTACTTTTTCAACCTTTCTAAACAAAGATTAGTTAGAAAGAAATAGCATTAACTTGATCAGTTAAGTTTTCCATAGACAATAGCTTCAGGTCCTTTAGAAGCGCAGCGTTTTTTCTTACGTCAATGGGTAGGCGCCACAAGCAAAGATTTCGGACCTCCTTGCTTCGCTCGGAATAGATACCTTGCTAATTTATTTTACTATGGGATGACATCTGCCAACATGTCCCAAATTTTTATGTCAAATCATCAATGATCACTAGGAAATATTCAAAATAACTTGTCAAATCCATAGAACGACGCCTTCACTGCCTTGTGACGAATTATTTCTTTAATCCTCCTTCTAATTACCCTTATTTTTCTGTGGCCACAAGCCTCTGAACATTGACATCACGTTAGCGGATTTAAGATGGACGAGTATGCTTGTGTGTAGGCTTTTCAGCAATCTGACGATATCCAGTTGGTTGAAACCTATATTTTTGAACCGTTATTGAAACTTTCTTTCTAACGGTATCAGATTTGTGGATGTACCTGGTCTGTGGTGGGCGCCACAAGCCACTGCACATTGACATCACATTAGCGTATTTAAAATGGACGAGTATGCTTGTGTGGTAGGCTTTTCAGCAATCTGACGATATCCAGTTGGTTGAAACCTATATTTTTCAAAAGCTATTAAAATCTTTTTTCTAATGGTATCAGATTTGTGAATGTACCTGGTCTGTGGCAGGCGCCACAAGCCACTGAACATTGACATCACGTTAGCGGATTTTAGATGGACGAGTATGCTTGTGTGGTAGGCTTTTGCGGCAATCTGACCATATCCAGTTGGTTTGAACCTATATTTTTAGATAGCTATTGAAGCCTTCTGTCTAATGGTTCCAGATTTGTGGATGTACCTGGTCTATGGTAGGCGCTTCAAGCCACTGAAAATTGACATCACCTTAACGGATTTTAGATGGGCAATTATGTTCGTGTGGTAGGCTCTTGAGGCAATCTGACCATAACCAGCTCGTTGAAACCTACATTTTTGGAAAGTTATTGAAGCCTCTTTTATAATGGTACTAAATTTGTGGATGTACCTGGTCTGTCGTAGATGCTACAAGCCTCTTAACCTCACTGACCCTATCATAAAAAAAATTCGCAATAATCTATGCAATTAAAAAGAGGGTTGCGATTTTTTACGGTCGTATAATATGGCCTTGAACCCCGGCCGCCATTGACCGACTCAAATCGGTCGGATAATGACACGTGACCAAGATTTTCAAAAATTTTGAACTTTGGCGCGTCATACGTCCGATTCCCGCCAATTTTAGTCTATGGTTTATACGTCATTCGAAAGGTGATTTCAATAGGTCGTTACGCCCTATACACACCAAACCAAAATAAACCATAGTTTCGACGCAATAAGGCAGAATATAAAGCGCGGGAACTCGATCCTCTTCTGTATCCTTCGGGATACACCGGGGCTCTACAGGTTAATATAAGTCAAGCGTATTAGAAGTTAGGTGTGTCATTTGAAAATTATAGTTTTCGTGCAATCAGATTGCAAAAATTTGATTGTTTTGCTTATTTTCTAAAAGCTTTTGATAAATTCTTTCTAATGCTGCCAGTTTTAAGACTGTTAGTGGTCCGTGGTAGAAACTCCAAGCCACTGAACAATGACATCGCGTTAGCGGATTCTAGATGGGCGAGTATGCTTGTATGGTAGGCTTTTGCGACAATCTGATCATATCCAGTTAGTTTAAACCTATATTTTTGAACAGCTATTGAAGCTTCCTTTCTCCTGATACCAGATTTATGGATGTACCTGGTCTGTGGTAGTCGCTACAAGCCTCTGAAAAACTGTATATTTTTGAATGAAATAAAACACTTTTACATTGTTTTCATGCTCATTTATTTTCGGTTTTCTGTATATAGGAAGTTTATTTAGCATGTGTAATAGTGGGTTTTGTGTTATTTTACTAAATTTATACTTTATTCGACTTAGAAAATCACATTTAGCCTCGAAACAGCGATTCGTGATGTTTTTAGAACCACCTTAGTTTTTACGAGTTTTAGTGTTTGTGGGCTCTCGTCCTAGCTGGAAAAGCAATTTTCTTTTAGTTTTTTTCGGTTTTTGATCATTTTCCACACGTTTTGGGTTTTCAAACCATTTTCCAAAAATGACCTCCTCAATTTGGTCGGGTTATCAAATTCAGCTAACTTTTTCAGCTAACTTCACACCGCTGAAAAAATACAGCCTGCTGACTGACAGACAGACGGAAATCAGAAGCATATTTATTGAGTCCCGTTTCTTACCCTTTGGGTACAGTCAAGAGCACATCAAGCTTGACAGATTGGACTTTGTACCGTTCTTATTTGAATAGACT
The DNA here is from genome assembly GCA_947532105.1 of Athrips mouffetella. Classification (NCBI taxonomy): domain Eukaryota; kingdom Metazoa; phylum Arthropoda; class Insecta; order Lepidoptera; family Gelechiidae; genus Athrips; species Athrips mouffetella. The sequence continues at coordinate 15,153,453 of OX383983.1, forward strand.
TACGAGCTAGATTCGCACTGCAAGTGTCAAGCTTGACCTATCGTTGACTGTACAAAAATAAAGTCAGCAATCAAGTAAAGGCTTTGGGCAATTGGTGGTGAGTGATTTACAAGATTTAATTTTTATTCCGATCATGACAGAGAATGGCAAAAACATAACTTCGATCCAAAGTAGCATCATGGTTTTTGCGATACTTTATCCGTATCATTTCATAGATAGTGCTACAACTCTACACTCCAACGCCACATTGTAGGCTGGTTACTTATCATTCGGTATAACAGAAAAATTACAGTCTGATAGCCAGTTCTCTTCTCTCCTTAAAATATATTGCTGTTACTTTCTGTCAACAAAACAGAAAGTGTCAGAAATAAATTTAATTTAAAGAAGCTTTAACTTTAAAGATGCTTAGAGCAACTTCAATAAATCTTAAAGCCATTAAATGGAATGCAATAAGTCTTTCTAGTTATTAGAAGTACCAGAAGCATATAAATTTTTCTTATTTAAAAGGGATATTCTTAGCAATAAGGACAGGTTTCTTTGCATATTTAAGTAAGGTTTATTACCTATCTTGTTGTACCTCTTTTATTTCAACAAACTTAACTTTTATCTTAACAGACTTAACTTTTATCTCAACAGACTTAACTTATAGCAATTTGTAATGACTTTCGTTGTCTTTTAACAATGTTGATTTCAACACTTTTATCATTGTCATCAGTCTGTAATTGTCTTTTATCAGTCATCTTTGGAACAATTTCATCATTGACATCGGACTGCAGTTGTTTTTTGTCAGTCTTAATTTCAATATTGTCATCTGACTGATGTTGTTTATTATCAACTTTATTTTCAGTAATGTGAGACAACTGTTTTTGCTTTTTTTTCTTGCTGCAAAATGTTATTTCCATTACGAATAGTTTGTTTTCTGCCAGCATCAGAATTTTGGGTTTTGTACTTGTTTCAATGATGTCCAACTGTTTAGCAGTTGCATCACATTGAGGTAACAAACCAAAAAGGAAAACTTTTTTTTTATCAACCTTATGACAATCTTTGTTTTTCGAAACTTCTTTAAGATGTCTTAGGTTAAGAATTGTATATGGATAGTAAAAACAGGATACCACATTCCCATCATTATTTAATGTCAAGAACACCCCACCATGCGAATAGAATGCTGGTTCTTGAAATGGGTTGGTGAGACAGCGATAAATGGGTTTTGACCGCCAGTCAAAACCATACATTTTTAAATCATCAAATGTGAATCTTCGGACATTGAAGTTGATCTTGTTGATTAATTTAAAATATGAATTCTTGAACTCATATATTTTTCCTCCATTACCCATGGAATAATCACTCATCAAAATATAAACTTTTCCATTTACAATACTGATTGCTTCAATTGTGACAAGCTCTTCAAGATCCTCATGGTTTCTCCGGAAACCACCTAACATTTCTGTTTCTACAATTGATTCACCATTTTCTGCTTTCAACTTGGATATATAAACCATTTTGTCTTTTGTATTCTTGAAGTACACTTCTTTTCCGTTCAGTGTGTAATTATCTCCTTTGTTCAAATCATAAAAAAATAAATTTCCAACAGTAAACTTTTGCTTTGTCTCTTTAATTATGATATTCAAGCTACCACAGTTAAGTTCCACAAGTACTATCAAGTATTCGTTTTCATTGTAGTGTCGTGAATAGAAGGCGAAATCAAATTCTTCCTCACCATTCAATTCAAAATTTTCATAATTATAATAGAGAATGGTATCACTGCAGGTTAAAAGAAACTTGAGCTTTCTGTTTTGCAGCACTGCTACATGCCCGTTTGAAAGCACTATGAAACGTTGCACCTCGCCGACAGATACCTCTTTTGTGGACATCTCAGCAGACCCTATCCTTGACCAGGAATGTATGGCTTTATACGTATCGCGCCACGATAATCCGTACTTTTGGTGGACAGCTTCATACTCGTCTCGAGGAAAACTGGATTTGCTACAAATCTGCTTCCAGTCATTATTGGAGAGCGAGTCCACAGCCTGCAGCCAGCGCCGACAAACGCCGCGACATCGCACCGCAGACTTCCCATCCAGCTGACGGAAAATCATATGAAGAATTTCGTCCGGCAAATCACTCATTTTCGAATTTAAGTGATCATCTAGTCTTCAGCTCTCTAAAATATTTCCCTTCTTTCGGTTCAACACTATATAATTATATAATTACTGACGTTTGTTCAACAACAAAAGCAATCAAATCAAATCAAAAAATTTAATATGGCTTCTGTACTTTTTTTTTTTTGTGTTCTTTTTGGGCCCACGCGACTTGCGTATTTGCCATAATCAAGATCAAGGTAGGGAAACGATGAAAACAATTTGGAATTTGGAAGGATATGGAAAGGATAGGATTACATTATTATACAAATTCTATTCTGTACATATAAACATACAAACCTCAGAGTAAAAAACTATAGAGTCCGCCATATGCATATTCTGTATGAGCTAGTGAAGCGTGAAGCGTCTCACTGTCGCCCATGCTAGTCGGTCAAAAAACTCAGTTAAGTTTTACAAAAATCAAGATATCTTTAAAAATCTAATGTTTTAGTCTAAACTTTGTTTACGGAAGTGAAAATATATTGTTTTTTACTTGTGAATTGATCATTAAGACTAAAGCCCAAGTCACACAGAGCGGTATAAGCGGTCCGGGGCTGGACCTGCGGGAAGCGAAAGCGTTCCGGGACCGGTCACACAGAGGTACCGCGCGGAAACCGCGGCGGGACAGCGGTGCGGTAGCGGTCGGTGTGACACAATTTATCTGTAATTATTTAAAAGACGTAAATCCTTTGCTCTAAACAAAAAACCAAACTGATAATCTAAAAAAAGTCTGCGCAAGGCCGCAAAATTGTTGTAAAATAATACAACGTCAAAGTCCGCGCCCGGACCGCACCGCACCGCACCGCGCCGCGCAGCTGCCGCTCTGTGTGACGGGTTGCATTGAACGCAATGGAATACAGCGCCCGCTCCCGCCGAAACTTCGGCCCCGCGGCCGCGCCGGGCCCGGTCCGCGGGGTTGTATTAGCGGCCCGGCCGCCCCCACGCCGCACCGCGCCGCGACCGCTTTCAATGTGACAGGGTGCATAAGAACTCATACTTTACAAAAAATACCGGCCCCGGAACGCTCGGAAGCGTAAATAATCCGTAATAGCCATTCTATGCGTGATTTTTAACACCGTTTTTTTCCTGAATGGTAAGTGTTTTCACCAGAAAAACTGTGGTAGTAGCATTTATTAGTCCCATGTCACATATTTCTCAGAGAGAAAGATAAAAATTTTACGTTTTTAGGATTTGAAAAAAATTCCATACATTTTAGTATGGAGGTCCCTCGCAAGAAAGTGCTACGCTTATGGCTCCCTCCTTAGCAGCAAGAGCTGCTGTGTCTAGTGGTGCCAGGTCCGATTTGGTTTAGGTCGGTACATGAGGTCAAAAAAATCGGGATTTAGGGTTGCAGATCGGGACAGTAAACAAAACACAAGGTGTTTTTAAATCAGGGTTTAATTTATTGCATTTTAAACTACTAGTACAAGGTATTGTATTATATTACCTAAATTAAATATGCATTAATCTTACATAACAAGTAATCAGTCTTGTTGGAGTAGGTAGCAGCAGCTGGACTAGTAGAAATTATAAATAAAATGGCACTTTAAGCGTAATTGACGCACTTCAAAAGAATAAAGTAATTATTTAAGTATTTTTTTTAATTTTAATAAAATTATATTTTTCATTGGACTTTGCCGCCTTTAGAATGGCCTTGTTTTTTATAACATAGTTATAAAATTCATTGCACGTCATATGAAAGTTGGTTTTAATTTGAATTTCTGCTTTCACGTGCTCAAGTGTCAAACGGTTTCGCCTCTCAGACCAAATTAAATTAGCCTGGGAAAATACCCTTTCTGTTGTTCCGTTTGATACTGGAATTGAAGCCATAAAAGAAAATATTTTCTGCAGATTAACAAAATCTTGATTGTCTTTAAAGATGTTGTGCCATTTTTGTAGCGGAGTTAAATCTTTGTTTTGCACTGCTGCCTTCAATAATTCTTTGATATTACAAACTTCTTCATAAAGTTGGTCCATGTCGAAAAACGCATCAATTTTTAGGTTTTCAACAATGTTTACCATTGACGTGTAAGTAAATGAATCATCCTCGAGAGAAAATGGTTTAAATATGTCCAGTCTGCTATCCTTGAGATCATATTTAGTTTCTATGTAATGAAGAACATATTTGTACCACGCACAACAGTCTTTTTTTATTTTAGTTACTTTATCAGCAGGCAACTTTTTTATCAAATTACTGCACGTAAATCCCATAAATTCATCTTCGATTCTCTGCCTCAATTTTTTACTAACTACCGAACAAAACTGTCAGTCGACTCGCAATGCATACACACTACTCCTCTCTCTCTCACTCTCATTTTTTTTTAATGTTCTCCCTTAGGGAAGGCGAAGAGCTTAAGCCCATGCAGCCTAGTCTTTAGTATTTATTTTTATTACGCTCGCGCTCTTTCGTTCATGCGATGCGCTAGTGATGTGATGTGGTGTATGACGCTGATGTGCGCAATTTTAAATTTAAAAAATTACGTAGCGTAAATGTATTTTTTATGAAAAACTTTTTTCTTTCATTTTTTGATTTATCGGGACATTTAGCGTCCCGATCAGATACTAATCGGGACGAGTCCCCAGACCCCTGAAAATCGGGACGTTCCGCGCAAATCGGGACACCTGGCAACACTAGCTGTGTCCGTCTTCCCAGCAAGCCCGTGCGAGATATAGCCAAGTGGCATACACCAAAATTTAGTGGAAATTGGTTCATTCCATCAGTAAAGTGTCAGATTCAGTGCATCAAAACTGACGACACTACGAGCTGAAAACTTTAGGTGGCTGTAGAGACGTCTCGTCAGCCAGCCCATTCTATACCGGGAAAACTACGAAGATTACATAAAAGCAAAATAGTTCCACATTTACTGCATGTCTAGTGCAATTGATTGTAAAAAAGCCGAATCGAAAATGTCCATATGGTAGGAGCACTTCATCAATAATTATGGGTGGCTGGAGAGACGTTTTCCCAGCCAGCCCATGTGATATCTCGGAACATATAGTAGGTAGGAAGATAAAACAAAGCTCGGAACAGTAGGTGTAGCAAATATTTCAAAATCCTAGCTCGACTAACTTTTGAGCTCAGATCAAATAAATAGTCTAGATGTAGCGCTGTGAACAAAAAAGTGAGGCCGGTAAAACTGTGACTCGCCGTGTACGTACACAGTCACGCACACAAATGCAACAAAACTATGACTCGATATTCTATCTAATCTGTGGACTTGCCAGTCAGTCGAGTTTTCGCGGCAAGTACAAACATTGTGGTAAAAAGTTCAGTTTTTTTAAATGGAAAATGCCAAACTGTGTTGTTAAAGGGTGCAATAAACAATCCACAAGAGATAAAAAGCGGGAAGTAAACTTGGAAGCTAATATTTGTAGTAAAACAAAATAAAATTTGAGGTTATTGCTTGGAAGAGTAAGTGTTGTAAAAGGGTGCAATAAACAATCTACAACAGATTAAAAGTGGGATGGAAACACATTTCACGCGTAAGTAAACTTAGAAACTAATATTTTTAGTAAATAAAATAAAATTTTAGGTTATTGCTTGGAACATAAGTGTTGCCATTATAAATAATATCCTAGTATTGGTAACTGTGACAAGTAACGTTATTTTATGAGGAATGAGGATATGATAAATATTTTAAATACTTAGTAATCATATATTTAACGCTTATCGTTTATTTTTCAGATTTCCGGATCGAGATAAAAAAAATAAACAAAAATGGATAGCAGCCATACGTCAAAGACGACAGGAACCATTATGGCAACCAACGTACTTTAGTAGAGTATGCTCAGAGCATTTTAAAGCCACCGATTTTTACTACACCAAGAAAGGGTTACGTCGTGTAACAAAAACCGGATATCCAACGGTAACTTTCTAATAATTGCAATTTTTACACTTTTATAAGACATGTTGATGTAATTTATACAACACTGATTTGTTTTGCCTATCAGATTTTACCAAACATCGTAGTAGAGGGATTAGGTGAAGTGGACCTGAGACAACCTCCAAATCTTGTGAGTATTTTAAGAGTCTTTACACAAAAATGTATTAAGATCTAGTTCTAGTGGTTTGCCATAAAAGCTGTAATTAGTGTTTAAAGCATCGGAACGATTGATCTTTGAGCCATATAATTAATTTGACCAGTAAAAACAAAAATAATATGTAAAAAATCCTACAGTTCAGGTGTTTATTACGGATTAGTATTGGTCATGAAGTAGGCCTATGGTAGAGCTATAAAATGAATTAAGTTTTAATCATGTTTTACATGAAGTTCACGAGAAAAATGTGTATATTTAAAATTATTTAAAAAAAACTGGGATGCACTCAGTTACGCTATTTGCTAAGCACACAGAACAGAATTTCAAATAATTCTGTTTTAAACCGACTTAAAAAATAAGGTTATCAAGTCGACCCGTAAGTATGTAGTTTTGTCAAAATACACAATTTTCGCGTAGGTTAGACTATTTAAGCTTCTAAACACCAAATTTCATTAGTGTATTTATGTTTTTCTAAAATTATTTCTTTTTAGGGTTCCGTCCCTCAAAAGAAAAAAACGGAACCCTTATAGGATCACTTTGTTGTCCGTCTGTCTGTCTGTCTGTCAAGACCCTTTATCTCACGAACGGGTAGAGGTATCAGGTTGAAATTGATACCATATATTAGGGTCTATGAACCACATAAGATCTAAAAATTTCAATTTTTTACAACGACGCAATCAAAAGATATGGCATTTTATGTCCTCATCTCCATACATTTATGCAAAAAAGCAAAACCTACAGGGTACTTCCCGTTGACCTAAAATTATGAAATTTGGCAAGAAGCTAGGTCTCACAGTACAAACAATGGGAAAAGTCTGAAATCATAAAATATTGCAACTTTTCTCACAACTAATGGTAACCAATTGTGGTGAGCTCCCATTTCAAGAACATTCATATAAGAGAGGGGTCAAGTTGGATGGTCGCGGAGGTGATTTTTGTTTTAGTTCTATTTTAAAAACGGGAACACTTACAAACTAAAAAATTGGTATGTTTATAGTGCATAAGCTATAAAATAACAACAAGTAATAAAATTTGGTCAAACGCGAGTCGGACCCAAAAAATCTAGCATAGTAAGTTACTGAAATTGCAACTAATACAATTAATATTACGTGGTGGTACGGAACCCTCCGTGCGCGTGTCTGACTCGCACTTGGCCGGTTTTTTTGGAACTGATATGCGTATGCCCACCTTATTACAGAGGTCAAACTCAAAAGCAACAACTTTTATTCTACGACTTTGCTAACAACGCACGAAAAATTTTCAACTTCTTATACAAAATGGGTCCACTTTAGTATTAGCTGAGTTAAAAAAATAAAAAAAAGATTTGCAAAGTATTTTTTTCTAAGCGAAGCTTGTACGTACTTAGATGCTAGGTAACTGATAAATGTAATATCTGCTTATATTTTTTTCTTTTAGCTGAATATGTTAGTCATAGTCGTTTATGTAAATATTACAGGAAAAACAAGTCAGTCATTAAATGCACATACAAATTACCCAGTAATTTTATTTCCCAAAACTCCCTATTTGCTTTCTACTGCCGCCATAACTTTAATTAATTGCATGACCAGGCGCTAGAACCGAACTCAATCGTTATCGATTGTCTCTTTTTTTCTATACAAGAAGAAAAGAGAGATTCGATAACGATTGAGTTCGGTGCTAGCGCCTCAGGACACTTTCCAAGTATGTGATAACGTTATTACGTAACGTTATTTTTGTTACATTGGCACAATTTGATTATGGCAACACCGGTCCATGCAACACATGTTTAAAAAGTTGGCCTCAGTTTTCTGTTCACAGCGCTCCATCTAGACTATTTATTTGATCTGAGCTTTTGAGATATTTGTATTTTTTCATGGGCTTGCTGGGGAGAAAAAGTACTGCACGTAGAATGCTGAGCGATACTGTCACGGAGCGGGGCTGCATGCCTCGCATGCTGCCTCCTTTCGTGATCCTGGCTCTATTGTCCTGGCCCAAAATTATTTATTATTTATTTTTTATTCGATAACAATGAATACATCGTGTTCGAAATTTATGTTAAAACTAGATACCAATATGTTTAAGTACATTAAAAAAATTAAAATTGTTATTAAAATAAAAATTAGTTTCAACAAATTCCAAATTCCTATTTCAAATGTCTTCTATCTCTGTCTTTCGGTGTCATTCGTGTCAAAAACAGTCAGTTTACCTTTGATTCTGGTCGTGCTCGGATGTGCCCGCGCGCAGCACGACCACCGCCTTGTATTTTGTACCCACTTTATCATAATAAACTCGTAACTTTATGTTGGTTGTTGTTGTTACCTACACCCTGAAGAGTCTCAACTTCTGTCTGCCGCTGAGTGGTTTTCGGTGACAATATACCAATAGAGAGTGCATATCTGATGCAATAAGCACCAAGAAAAGTGAGTCCCTAGGTCTTATGGTTTCGATGCTAGGAACAAAAATCATTTTCCCGCTGAAAATTTGGAATGCATGGTGTGAAGTGCGACGTTGCCGTTCTGTGCAACTCTTCATGTTGCTGTTAGAGCATTCAAAAATCAATCTTGTATCCTTATAGTTAAAAGGTACTGTAGACGCACGTGTAGATTATTTGTAATTTGAGAATAGTTCGGGAGACGGTGTACTTAGTAAAAGACTGATTGGTTATCAAGAAGTTTTTATTTATTTGTGGACGACATGTTAAGAACGAAAGAGATAATATGTATTTTAGCTCACGTGAAGACTAACTGGTGCCTCAATCTCTTTTTAGCAACCGTGACAACTGTATTCTAGGAGGAGATGTAGGTTTAATGGTCTCAGTAACAAACTAAATTTTTTAAAGTATTCTTAAATTGTCCTATAATTAATAAGTTAAGAAAACTGATTTATTAAATAAATACGTGAGCCAAAATACATATTATGTCTTTTGTTCTTCACATGTTGTCCACAAATAAATAAAAACTTCTTGTTAACCAATCAGCCTTTTAAGTACACCGTCTCCCGAACTATTCTCAAATTACAAATAATCTATACGTGCGTCTACAGGACCTCTTAACTATAAGGACACAAGATTGATTTTTGAATGCTCTAACAGCAACATGTAGAATTGCACAGAACGGCAACGTTGCACTTCACATCATGCATTCCAAATTTTCAGCGGGAAAATGATTTTTGTTCCTAGCATCGAAACCATAAGACCTAGGGACTCACTTTTCTTGGTGCTTATTGCATCAAATATGCACTCTCTATTGGTATATTGCTCAGCATTCTACGTGCAGTACTTTATGAGTTACAGCATGGGCTTGCTGGCGAGATGTCTCCGATCGTGCGAGCGGGCCGCGCGAATTTCTGTCACCCTCGCGCACCTGTCCGCACCGCGCGGCCCGCTCGCAGCGCGCGCATCGCATAGGATGGTGTGACCATACGTGGGAGATTTCTACCAATTTGGCTATTGAATTTTTAATTTGACTGATTATATAGATCCCACTTATATAAACCTCCTAAATTAATATACAGTAATAGTACAGCCGCATTAAAACTAGAGTCTGCAGGTCCACAATTTAACATAAATAAAGGCGTCAAACAGGGAGATCCGCTGTCCCCAAAACTATTCACCAGCGCCTTGGAGGAAGTCTTTCGGGAAATAGGTGACATGTGGGATGGGAAGGGCGTTGACGTCGGCGGAAAGAAGCTGACCAACCTTCGTTTCGCCGACGATATCGTCTTATTTTCGTCGTCAACAGCCGAACTAGAGACCATGCTCCAAGACCTCAGTACAGCAAGCCGCAAAGCTGGACTAGAGATGAACATGTCAAAGACCAAGCTCATGACAAATAGCTCGAAGAGGGTGGTAACAGTAGACGGCGGGAGAATGGAATATGTCCACGAGTACATTTACTTCGGCCAAATGGTGTCCTTCCAGGCACGACAAGACAAAGAAGTTGCTCGACGCACCGAAAATGCCTGGAGGAGCTATTGGTCGATGAAAGAACACATGAAAGGTGACCTACCATTGTCATTAAAACGTAAACTCGTGGACATGTGTATTCTCCCAACACTCACCTACGGAGCACAGACTTGGTCTTTGACGGAAGCTCAAAGGTCCAGACTCGCAGTTTGCCAGCGAGCAATGGAGCGTAGTATGTTGGGCCTGAAACTGACCGATAGGGTCAGGAACAGCACAATACGCTCAAAAACACAAATTGCCGATGTGACCCACGCAACTGCCAAGCTAAAGTGGGACTGGGCTGGTCACGTTAGTCGCATGCCGCTGGAACTCTGGGCCAAGACCACAACTATCTGGCAACCGCCAAGTAACAGACGGCGTCGAGGCCGACCACGGCGCAGATGAACTCGACGCTTTCTGTAAAGACTGGCAACAAGAGGCTCAGAGTAGAGACCAGTGGAAGGAACGGAGGGAGGCCTTTGCCCAGCAGTGGGACAGAAATGGCTAATAATAATAAGAAGAAGATGTTGTTGAAATACCTTGGTTTATTCGTCCAAGCCAAATACAAATACAAAATATAGCAGGTTTTAGAATAGTTACACCGACACAAACCCTAAACTACACATAAATATGTTATCGTTTTTGTTATTGAAAATACAATGAAACAATTTTATCGCATTCATCTTTCGCATCTGTTAGTACTGAAACAGCGCGCGGAGTGGCATGCGGCCGCGCGGCGATCCGCGCGGGCCGCGCGTATAATGCGATCGCATCGCCTGGCGGAGTTCAACATGCGAGAGTGCGATGCGACTAGGTGCGCGTTGTTCCATAGATTTTCATACAAAGTATTCAAAATCCGCTTGGCGATACGCCTAAATGCGCTTGCACCTTAAAGGTGAACGCGCTTTTGGGCGGATCGTGCGGGCGGGCCGCGCGTGTTTCTGTCACCATCGCGCACCTGTTCGCACCGCGCGGCCCGCGCGGCGGCCCCCTCGCAGCGCGCGCATTGCATAGGATGGTGTGACCATACGTGGGAGATTTCTACTAATTTGGCTATTGAATTTTTATTTTGACCGATTATGTTGTTGAAATACCTTGGTTTATTCGTCCAAGCCAAATACAAATACAAAATATAGCAGGTTTTAGAATAGTTACACCGACAGAAACCCTAAACTACACATAACAATGTTATCGTTTTTGTTATTGAAAATACAATGAAACAATTTTATCGCATTCATCTTCCGCATCTGGCAGTACTGAAACAGCGCGGCGCGGAGTGGAGTGCGGCTGCGCGGCGATCCGCGCGGGCCGCGCATCGCCTGGCGGAGTTCAACATGCAAGAGTGCGAAGCAACAAGTTGCGCGTTGTTTCATAGATTTTCATACAGCCGCGCGGTGCGGACAGGTGCGCGAGGATGACAGAAATGCGCGCGGCCCGCTCGCACGATCCGCCTAAAAGCGCGTTCACCTTAATCCTGATCCTGCAAGGAGGTTTAAGTAGCAGCTCTTTCTGCTAAGGAGGGAGTCATAACATAACATAAAGACCCTCGTGTATAGTATATATATGGTATCGGTACCGGTATTGTATCGGTGCTGGTTCCAGTACCGGTATCTTATCGAATCGATATCGTAACGGTATCGGTTGCGGTAAGGTATCGATAATGGTATCGTTAATGGTGTCGGTATCGGTAATGGTATTGGTAACGATATCGGTGACGGTAATGGTATCGATAACGGTATCGGTAAGGGTAACGGTCTCGGTAACGGTATAGGTAATGGTATCGGTAACGGTATCGCCAACGTTATCGGTAACTGTATCGGTAACGATAACATTACCAATTCCGTTACCGATACCGACACCGTTACTGATACCGTTACCAATACCGCAACCGATATCGTTACCAATACCATCACCGATTTCATTACCGATACCTTTACCGATACCGTTACCAAAACCGATACGATACCGATAACATATACGAGGGTCTATATGAGGCGCTGAGAGCAAAAGTGGTGTATGCCCATTAAGAAACAATTGAAACAAAACAATGTTGCTACAGTACAAAAATTATGTAAACTCGGATACACTACAATAAAATATTATCGATCGAATAACACTTTTACACCGCATTCCTTTAAAAAAAAGTAAAATGTAAAAATGGTGTACACTCGGTACGCCAAAATTGTACCAATATTTTAATGCAAAAGTGGTGTAAGCCGGGATACACCATTTTCGATCCCTTGAATTTTAAAATACAAGAATGGTGTATACACTGATACGCCAAAATTGTTCCAATATTTTAATGCAAAAGTGGTGTAAGCTAGGATACACCATTTTTGATCCCTTGAATTTTGAAATGCAAAAATGGTGTGTGTATCGTTTTAGTTGAACTAGTAAGAAATTGCGGTTACACCAGTTAGGTACTAAAATCTACATACCTTTATGAATGCTTACACCATATTGGTGAGATTTTTGAAATGTTGAGGGTTACACCACTATTGCTCTCAGCGCCTCATATGATCGCGTAACGCTGCGCAGCGTAACGCCGGTGTAGTGAGTTGACTGAGCCGCTCACTAACATTGAGTAAGCGACCGATACGCCGCTCAGAGTCGGTCGGCTCACAGTGAGCGGCTCACTGACGCTAGGTGGGGACATGGCCTAAAGCGTCTCACTGTCGCCTATACTAGTCGGTCGAATGTTATGTAGCACTGTAGGTACCTATAAACTTTGTTTGCGAAAGTGAAAATATATCTTTTTTTACTTGTGAATTGATCATTAATACTAAGAACGGAAGCGTAAATAATCCGTAATAGCCATTTTAAGTGTGATTTTTAACACTGATTTTTTCCTGAATGGTAAGTGTTTTCACCAGAAAAACTGTGGTAGTAGCATTTATTAGTCACATGTCACATATTTCTCAAAGAGGAAGATAAAAATTTTACGTTTTTATGATTTTGATAAAATTCCATTTGCAGTGACTGAAACTTAAATCGGCCGCTCTTTATCAGTTTGTATGGAAAGCCAATATTTTTTTCTTTTCCTGAAAGCTTCATACGCTGCAAGTTGTTCAGTTACGTTGGTTTGCTCCGGAAGCCCAGTGATTCTACTCATGATAACAAGAAACTTTCCCAGTAAAAAAAAATTCAACTCCTATGGCATAGTGGTCACCTTAGATTATGAATAACGGCAGCTTAGGGTGGTCACACGATAGACTCGTTTTGCGAAGGCAAAATTATTTTGAGTAGGTAGATAAATAAATTTTGTTTTCAATAATTTTTCTTGTTCATGAATCGAAATCTTAAATACACTCACCGGCAAAAATAACCGGAACCTGAACAAACAAAGACGTAGTCTTAATTATAATTTTATTTAAGGTGGTTGCTGAGTGGCAGCACCTTACTTTTAGAAATAAATTTATTGCGTCGCAAATACAAAACTTTTCATTAGTATTGTTCTTTTGGCGGCAATATGGGGTAGTTATGTATGTTATAACCCATAACATCATAGCTTAGCTTATCATTTATAGCTTTGTATTGGTAAAGTGCTAAAAGTGGCCGTTTTTGGCACTTTTGCAATACAAAGCTATTCACGATAAGCTAAGGTGTGATGTGATGGATAATAAAATATAGAACTACCCCAAATTGCCGCCATACAAACAATCCTTATTAAATGTTTTGTATTTATGACGCAATAAATTTATTTCTCAAAGTGGCAGCACCTCTGCTCAGCAACCACCTTAAGTATTTATAAGACTGATTTAAATTATTTTACATGGACTCAAATTGTCTGAATGAAATGAATTTTATTATTATTTTATTTACTTTTGCGCATTAACGGTCACAGACGGAGTTATTTTGCACGCCGTATAAGCTTTGAAATAAACGAAAAAAAACCGGCCAAGTGCGAGTCGAACTCGCGCACTGAGGGTTCCGTAGCACCACATAAACATAATTGTATTAGTTGAAATTTCAGTAAGTTAATGTGCTAGATTTTTTGAGTCCGACACGCGCTTAACCAAATTTTATTATTTGTTGTTATTTTATAGCTTATGCACTATAAACATACCAACGTTCAAGTTTGTAAGTGTTCCCGTTTTTAAATAGAACTAAAACAAAAATCACCTCAGCGACCATCCCACTTGACCCCTCTCTTATATGAATGTTGTTGAAACGGGAGCTCACCACAATTGGTTACCATTAGTTGTGAGAAAAGTTGTAATTTTTAATGATTTCAGACTTTTCCCATTATTTGTACTGTGAGACCTACCTTCTTGCCAAATTTCATAATTTTAGGTCAACGGGAAGTACCCTGTAGGTTTTGCATTTTTGAATAAATGAATGGAGATGAGGACATAAAATGCCATATCTTTTGATTGCGTCGTTGTAAAAAATTGAAATTTTCAGATCTTGTGTGGTTCATGGATCCTAATATATGGTATTAATTTCAACCTGATACCTTTACCCGTTCGTGAGATAAAGGGTCTTGACAGACAGACGGACAACAAAGTGATCCTATAAGGGTTCCGTTTTTTTCTTTTGAGGTACGGAACCCTAAAAAAAACAGTCAAGTGCGAGTCGGATTCGCGCGCCGAGGGTTACGATATACTTTTTGTATTTTTGGAAGCAATAAATTCCATTTTTAGGACCGCAAAGGTTATTTGCAGATTTCTAAAAAACTGTGCAACTTAGAAAGATCGTTTTATTTTTGCTGTAATGTTTACATAAACGTATGTCAACTGTAATTAATACAGATTTTTACTTTTACAAACTTCGGAGATAGGAGGGGGGGATGGTATTTTTTGTGACATTTTTCATCATAACTTGAAAACTAAAAGACGCAAAAATACAAAAATATATTTCAGAATGTAAAAGTAAAGCCCTTTCATATGATACCCCACTCGACTTAGTAGCGACAATTTGAAATTTGGCCTCCCCTATTTTGGCCCCCTTTGCATTATAATCACAATTTTTTCAAAATTCTTTTATGTGCAATTAAGTTGGGCAACTATATTCTAAAACTATTCCAAATTTCAGGTCGATAGCATGAGTGGTCGCTGAGATATAGAGGTGTGACAGACAGACAGACAAAGTCGCACCATAAGGGTTCCTTTTTTTACCATTTTGGTATCGGAACCCTAAAAATGAATCATTCATACTGACAATGTAAATTCAGCCTTATATTAAAGTTGTTAATTATTTTGTACTTTATTAAAAGATTACTTTTCCTATAATTTATTTGAACGGTGTACGGCCAAGAGCAGATCTAGCTTAACAGCGAAGCGCGAATTAAGCTCCTATGGTATAAAGTGCAATGTGTCAAGCTTGACGTACTCTTGACCTAACCTACACATTTTCATAATACAACGTGATCTTGTAATGCCTGACTATACTTGAATATGGTACTTAGTACATGAAACTGAACAACTTTCCCCAAGAAACATAGGTTAGAAAATGAAAAAAAAAATTGGGTTCCCCGTACAAACCTTGCGCCGTCAATACTGAAATTTGTATGGGACGCCCAAAAAAAAATCTCATCTTTCAACCTATGTTTCTTGGGGAAAGTTGTTCAGTTCCATGTACTAAGTACCATGTTCAAGTATAGTCAGGCATTATAAAATCACGTTGTATAAGTACAAGAAGAGGGGAAGCCTTTGCCCAGTAGCAGTGGTGCTACAATAAAAATGCCTAGGCAATGTATAGATTGCCTATATTATACAGATTGCCGGTGACACACGTATTAGTAATAGATGTCGTTTTGAAAAAAAGCCATTATTTTTCAAAAAGCTAACTTACCCAATATTTTTCCGATTCTTATCGATATTTATTATTTCTAAAATTCGCAAAATTTCATTAAACATGTCAAATGAAACAAACATTGTAGAGTTTGATTTTTATTAAGGTTAATTTTAACAAAGTTTCTAGAGTCTTCACATAATTCATTTATCTAAATAACTAAATAACAATAATTATAAACAAATAACAGAAAAACTAGGCACTAAATGGTGCTAGACTGTACCTTGATAACTTAGATACAATCAAGAGCACATCAAGCCTGACACATTGGACTTTGTACCGTTCTTATTTCAACAGACGTACGGGCTAGAGTCGCGCTGCGAGTGTCAAGCTTGACATGTCGTTGACTGTACATCAAATTCCAACCAAGTAGGAAAGGACTCCGCCGCTGGTTCCGTACCACGACATCAATACAGTAGTAAGGGTGATGAAGAACAAATTTATATATGATTTGCTCATGTCTACCTCTTTGACTGATGATAAGGAGCATCCTCTAGAAGATAAAAAAAATATTGGCGGACATCCACACCCCTGCGTTTTTGAGGAATTAAATTTTAACTATTTTGAAATTTGACAATGAAACGTACACCTGGCAGACTATGACTATCTGATTAAATACAATGTATAAAACCCCAGAAAAATGGTCTGCCACCATAATAGCCCTGCGTCGTACAGTTACAGCTCTTCAAAATGCAAAAATTCACTACTTCGTCCCGTGATAATGCAGAGCCCTGCATGTCTGCCTCTTCGATTTTCTACATCTTCAGCAGTATTTTAAACAGGAGCCACAAAGGCAGACAAAATAAACATTTAGTATCCTATTTTCATTTTTTTTGCTTTAACTCAAAAACGCAGCGACGCATAGAAAAACTTGTAAGGACCAAGTCGATTCGTATTGAGCTGATCTATCATCCCTATTAATATGAATCATGAGCAAATCATATACCCAAATTGCAGCCAGCACCCTAACTACAGCGTGTTAAGGACAAGTTTTTTTTAATTATCAATGGGCGTACCTACTCTTGACCTCGATCTAGTTTTGAGGACAGAGATGAGGTCGACGATGGAACGAGCTTGCCCAGAAGAAGCCTATTCACTCGCGACTTGAATATATTCGGGTTATATGAACTCGGGAACACAGACGCAGGCAGAGAATTCCACTCTTTAGCCGTGCGAATTATAAAAGATGTTTCAAAGCGCTTTGTGCGAATGCGCGGAATATCAACCAAGTGCGGGTGATATCCTGCGGTGCGTCTGAACTCCCGATGGTAGAAGAGAGATGGTGGAATAAGCTCGTGGAGCTCTTGAGCACACTTGAACGTAAGGGTTGCTACACACATACTCGGGCTGGCATTAATCGGCACGGCCGGACGGTAAAACCGAATATATGTAGATGAATGTTCGGGGCAAAAGCCGCTTGGCCGTGCCACACGTATACACTAGGCCGAACAACAGCGTGACGGCATTATTCGGCAATGCCGGGCGAATAAGTCGAAATGTTCGAGACCGCCCGGCTGCCGCTTGGCAACTGCCGACTTATGCCGGTCGGCTTTTGGCGATCGATTTTAGTTCAGCTGAAAACCGAATTGTGCCGATCGGATCCGAAGCAACAACCCGATGGGCCGAACAAATGCCAAACGTGTAGTAGTTGCTTCGGGTCGGCTTGGTCGTTCCACAAATACCTAATGTGTGGACTTGAATGAACTAGCCGAGTATGTGTAACTGAACTGAACGGAAATGAAAAAAAAATCGGCCTCCTCATACAAAGTGTCCAAACAAGTTTTCAATTTTGTATGGTGAGGTAGATTTTTTTCCTATCATTAGTTTTATTCACTGAAAGTTGTTCAGTTACGTTGACTGATGCACTTTCAGGACATATTGGTAAGGCTGTCCCTTACACCCCATGTACGGTGTGATAATACTAAAGGGTGTCAATCTGACCATAAAACTGAACAACTTTTTCTTAGGAAAAAATAAATTGTTGACCTCCCATAGAAACTGCATCAGCTGATAGCGCATTTTGTATGGAAGGTCAAATTTGGTTTTTCGTATTTCGACCTATGTTCGTTGGGAAAAGTTGTTCAGTTTCATGGGCAGATTCATACCTTTTAGTATTATCACACCTTTCCGTTCCACGCTGTTTTAACAACTAACTTTAAGTAACGACATTTTGTTTCTAGTTTTTCTGATTCATTTTTGTATGGCACAAGGCGAAAAAAAAAAAAAATTTGGCTGGAAGATCCGTGATTAGGGAATCCGTTTTGTGCTTAATTTTAATAATATTTTTACACAACAATTCAAAGTTATTATAAAGCGTGAATTTTTGTGGTTTCGCTCTAACAAGCAACTTAAAAAAAAAAACAAAAAAAAAAATTCGATGATCGACTCATTTTGTATGGGAAGACGAAAAATTCTTTTAAATTGCTTTTTTTTTCTTTTTCAGGAAAGTTGCTTGTTATCATGGGTAGAATCACTGGGCTTCAAGAGCAAAACCAATGAAAATTCATGCTTTACTTATTGAAGATATACATTATCCTTAAAAAAAGCATTGATTCTTATGAACCTATATAGGGTGACTTTTAATTAGTTCTTAATAGCAAAAGATATGCATGTACTCATGATACTGAACAACTTTTCCCAAGGAACATAGGTCGAAATACGAAAAACCAAATTTGACCTATACAAAATGCGCTATCAGCTGATGCAGTTTCTATGGGAGGTCAACAATTTATTTTCGTATTTCGACCTATGTTCCTTTTGGAAAGTTGTTCAGTATCATGAGTACATTCATACCTTTTTCTATCAAGAACTTATGAAAAGTCACCCTATATATACTAGTTTATTTTTTTACCTGATATGCGTATGCCCACCTTATTACAGAGCTCAAAAGCAACAACTTTTGTTCTACGACTTTGCTAACAACGCACGAAAAAATTTCGACTCCCCATACTAAAGTGGTCACGTGACCGACCCATTTTGTATGGGAATTTGAAAATTTTTCGTGCGTTGTTAGCAGTCGTAGAACAAAAGTTGATGCTTGTGAGCTCTGTAATAAGGTGGGCATACGCATATCAGGTAAAAAAAACCTAGTATAGATATATACTACTCAAAAAAAAATAAGGGCCAGCAGGTTCTTTTGATATATCGCAAAAATGATAAAAGTAGTGTATATTTTTATGTATAAACTTCTCTAAAGTAGAGCGGCGTTCAGTTCAGAGAAAACGCAACTTTATTTTAAGGAAGATTAAGATGAATTTTAAATACCAATGAAATCTTGCAGCTCGGTCTTATTGTGTAAAAAGTTATAAATTGGCAGTTAGGAGAAGCTTACACATACAAAACTACTCATACAATAAAAAAATATTTTTCAGCCCATTTTTTTTTTATCTTCTGTAAGAAAATTACTAATATATGGTCGTACAAAAATTGTGAACATCATTTTAGCATATTACTAAGACCATCAAACTGAGAGGAACATTAAAATTATAAAAATTAGTATGAAATTAGAAAAAAAATCTTTTTTTAGATAAAAAAACCGGTCAAGTGCGAGTCGGACTCGCGCACTGAGGGTTCCGTACCACCACATAAACATAATTGTATTAGTTGAAATTTCAGTAAGTTAATGTGCTAGATTTTTTAAGTCCGACACGCGCTTGACCAAATTTTATTATTTGTTGTTATTTTATAGCTTATGCACTATAAACATACCAATTTACTAGTTTGTAAGTGTTCCCGTTTTTAAATAGAGCTAAAACAAAAATCGCCTCAGCGACCATCCTACTTGACCCCTCTCTTATATGAATGTTCTTGAAACGGGAGCTCACCACAATTGGTTACCATTAGTTGTGAGAAAAGTTGTAATATTTAATGATTTCAGACTTTTCCCATTATTTGTACTGTGAAACCTAGCTTCTTGCCAAATTTCATAATTTTAGGTCAACGGGAAGTACCCTGTAGGTTTTTCATTTTTGAATAAATGTATGGAGATGAGGACATAAAATGCCATATCTTTTGATTGCGTCGTTGTAAAAAATTTAAATTTACAGATCTTGTGTGGTTCATGGATCCTAATATATGGTATTAATTTCAACCTGATAACTTTACCCGATCGTGAGATAAAGGGTCTTGACAGACAGACAGACAGACAGACAGACAGACGGACAACAAAGTGATCCTATAAGGGTTCCGTTTTTTTCTTTTGAGGTACGGAACTCTAAAAATGAAATCGGGTTGAAAAATAAGCATATTTTATGCACGCTACAAAATGACAAGTATACCTAACTAATTTTTTTTAACTAAAATACATATAAACTTTTGTTATTATGCTAAAATATCTACCATGACATTTTATTTATATTTTTAGAAGGCTGTTTAATCAACAAATTTATTCTTACATATACCTCATATAAAATATTGTAAAAAATGACATAGTATATGAAAAATATATTAACATTGAACTTAAAACTAATAGAAAGAATCTTATCATATACATATTTTTGTAGAAAATACCAAAAAAATAATAATATTTTATATGATTTATTTTTCTTACTTACTGATATACAGGCTGTAAGGGACAGTCTTCCAAATACTGAAAGGGCATGATCAGTCAACGTAACTGAACAACTTTCAACGAATTACTTTAACTTTAAGGAAATGAAAAAAAAAAATATCGGCCTCTTCATAAAAAATTGCAAACGTGATTGGACAGTTTTTATGGAGAGGCCGATTGTCCAATCAGGTTTGCCATTTTGGAGCCGATTTTTTTCATTTCCTGAATGTTTTATTGGCTGTAAGTTGTTCAGTTACGTTGACTGATCATGCCCTTTCAGTATCCGGAAGGCCTTACACCCGATATATTGTGATGATTTTAAAAGTGCATATTCTAAACTTTAACAAATTTTATTTCATCAACTTTTTAAGACATACATACAATATAGTTCATATTTATGTATGAAAGAGATTCTGATGGGCAAGCTTTATATATTTTTGAGACACTTGTAGGTTGCTTATAGGTAGGTTGACTTTTATTTAGTTCTTGATAGAAAAAGATATGAATGTACTCATGATACTAAACAACTTTCCCCAAGGAACATAGGTCGAAATACGAAAATCAAGATTTGACCTCCCATAGAAACTGCATCAGCTGATAGCGCATTTTGTATGGGAGGTAAAATTTGGTTTTTCGTATTTCGACCTATGTTCCTTGGGAAAAGTTGTTCAGTATCCTGAGTACATGCATATCATTTGCTATCAAGAACTAATCAAAAGTCACCCTATAGCTATCACCATTTTATTTCAAATGAAGTTTGTTTTGAAATATATTAAAATAATAAATATGAAATTAATTCAAATTTGTAACATTAAAAAAATATAGAAAAAAAAACTTTTTAAAATATTTCTATAAAAAAAAACTTCAAAAAATAGAGTAATCATGATTTTTAAGGTACTCAGTAAGTAAATATTAGAAACTTTTGAACCGTAACCCTGTTTTTTTCATAAATAAACGAATATAAAAACAAAAAAAAATAAATATTAAAATAAATAAAAATAAAATTAAATATTATTATTATTATTTTAGTATTTAAATATTTTTATTGTGAATTTTTGATAAGTAACGCCTTTTTTTCGATGATATTTTGGTTGTTTTAAAGTCAAAATGTATGTACTTTAAAATAAAAAATTAAGGTGGCAAGATTTAGGTACACAGATTTTTCGAAGGTTTAAACTTTTGTAAAGAAACGATTCAAAAAAATGTTTTAACACTTTTGCAAAAGCTATCAAAAAAGTATGTTATTTTATGTTGAAAACACCACTCACCATTTATTTGTATGCTTCAAGTTTTAAAACAGCAAAAAAAAAACAAAACATATATTTTTTTATGATTGCAACTCCACTTAACATTCATTTTTACGCTTTGACATTTAAAACAGCAATTTATTTTTTTACCAAAATGTAAGTTCTTTTAAGCTGGCAACACCACTCACTAATCTTTGATCCTCAACTCAGCCAGTTCCTTCTCCTCATCAACCTCATCTTCATCATCAGAACCGTGGACTGACGCTGCTGGGGTGGTTGTTCCTGAAAATATGAGGATATTTAGTGAAAATTACATACAATGGGGTTTTCTATGACTGTTCGGCTTAAAAGAGTAGTTCCTATAAATTCGATAGATGGCGTTGACCAAACATAGCTATGAAGATTTTTGCCAAGTCAAAAAAAGAGAAGAACCAGGCCTTTGACATGGAAAGCTGTTTCCATTTATAAAATAATGTTTTGTATTAAAAAAGCACCGGTGTTTCCCCTATATAGGGTGACTTTTAATTAGTTCTTGATAGCAAAGGATATGCATGTACTCATGATACTGAACAACTTTTCCCAAGGAGCATAGGTCGAAATACGAAAAACCAAATTTGATCTCCTATACAAAATGCGCTATCAGCTAATGCAGTTTCTATGGGAGGTCAAAACTTGATTTTCGTATTTCGACCTATGTTCCTTGGGGAAAGTTGTTCAGTATCATGGGTACATGCATACCTTTTTCTATCAAGAACTAATTAAAAGTCATCCTATATATGATCCCTATGTCAAATTCCCATAGAGTTCCCGGAAAATGGAAAATCCATGAAAAATTAAAATTATGCCTTATCCTGCGAATTTTGACATGGGGCTTGGTAGTAGTTTATCTGAGCCATCCCAAAGGCGAGAGCAATTCTCCATACAAGAGCGGATCGATCGTGATCGAGTTGTTAAGATTCATGATCTGAATTTGCAGTTGAAACGAGTACAGTGTGTACCCTAACAACCAGTATTCTAATTATTTTAAAGTGATCCATTAACCCCCTAAAAATAATTATACTTACAACGTGTTAACGGAATAAGCGAAAGTGAGAAAATAGTTTGTTCAGAATCGAGAGTAGAATCAATTTCACGGGTTTTTGATAAAAGTATTTCTTTTTAATTTTTGCCGCTTTTAAGTATTTTAATATGGTTCATGAGCGGTGAGGAGGGAGGGAAGTGGGCGTGGCGTGCGCGGACGCGAGGCGGACGCGCCATGGTAGCTTAAAAATCTACTAGAACTACGATGAAAGTTTAAAATAGCAATATCTAGAAAAAAATCTTTTTTTTTTCAGATGTTTTTTATGGGAATGGATTTATTTTAATAAAAATCAGGAGGGTTTCGCTTATTCCATTAACACGTACGGTCAACCGCTTGTCGGTAGAAACTTTTTCAACTCTATATCCACGCCATAAGGTCCAAAAGTGTTTCTACTGATGTGCGGCCGTGTGTACTTATACGAGAGTGCTCACCCGACAAAATATTTGCAACCCTCTCCCAATCTTATCGTGAAATACGTGTATCTTTAACAAATCTGCTACAAAAAAAAATACAACGACATGGTGTCATAGACGGAGAGCGGGCATTCGGCAACCCTACCTGATTGCATATTAACTCTTTCAGCCACAGATTTTTGTTGGCGATAATTTTCATTTTAAATTAGTCTCTAGGACAAAAAAAGGTATATCCGTATTTTTTTTCTTTTTTTTGAGATTTTAGTACAGTAAACGGCCGCGGCGCTAGTTTTCTTTCGTTGGATTCTCGATGCTCGAGTTTGCTCAAACGATTGCAGTACACGCAATTTTCGTAAGATGGCGTTGTTACGAATACCGCGTCAAGGTAAGGTGGTTATCTACGGTGACCACCACGAAGAAAAGAGTTAAAACGCGATTGTTTTGGGTTGTTTAGATTTAAAATATCGTCAGGCTTTGTACACTCAGCCAGGCCTGTGACACTCCGCACTCTAGGTATGCAGCGCGGCGCTGGAAGTCGACTGGGTGAGGCAGTCTATTTTACTTATCTTCATGTCATCTTAAGCTTATGGCGGCAAAATAGGTAAGAAAGTATTTGCATATTTGATTAAACAATATTACATACCTACTTGCATCTCGCTCAGTATCTCATAAAGTGACAAAATCATCGCCTTAGCCCACCTGTCCGCGATCACCCGCGATTTACTCATTTTTACCCGTGGGTGTCGTAAGAGGCGACTAAGGGTGAACCAGAAAATGGGCAGCAGCATCCTTCGGTGTATCGTAAGTATCGTAACATCTTACATTCTGCGGTCACCAACAACCGCGGTCCATGGTGGTGCCAGCCGTAACGCTAACAAGCGTGGTGATTATGGTACTTCCCCTCCTGTTTCAGCAAAAGCTGGAATTTTAAAGGGAGTTCCCTGTCCTGTAGTGGACGTTTCATGGGATGACATGATAAGGTCAATGACTCCATCCCTCCTCGTCTAGTTCTAAGGGGGATGGTGATATCAGGTCGTGCAATTCAGATGCACACTCACCGAAATGTATTCATTATCATCAAAAAGTACCAAGATTAATACCCGTTTCGCATAAACTTGATACTGTGTGAGTCGACTTAACCTTGTCATCATGAGTGGTTCTAGAGTAGCGACCACGTGCCGGAAGACGAAACGTAAGCATGCCCCTCACAAGGTGGACCATCTGGTGGCGGTCGCGGGAAGCCGCTAGATGCGAGCCAAGCAGGACCGCGAGTCATGGAGATCTTTAGGGGGGAGATCTATGTCCAGCAGTGGACATCTTTCGGCTGATATAACCTTGGTCACCTCGAGAAAATTGCGCAAAACACATGCGACCAATTAAGGGTAGTCGCGATTAAGGTTGCCAACTGCCCGTTCTTAACCTCAGTTTATAGTGCTTCTATCTACATAACAGTAACACAAGAAAAACCTATTTCTCAGCACAATTATTCAACTTTGAAATCAGCTCATCGATCTGCTCAGCCACAGCTTCAGTCAACGGCTCCAAAAACTCGTTCGGCGTCCTGAATTCTTCCTGAGATAACGACTTTTGATTTTCTTGAGACAAGTCTGGCTCGAAAGCTTTCTTCTCATAACTTATTTCGAAATTTTCATCCGGTAAATCTGTTATATCCAAGATTTCCAAAGATTTTCGAATATTTAATGCGTTTTTTTTCTGCACGTCGACTCTGTGATCTACTAAATCGGTTTGGACGTCTTTATCAGCTGTCTCTTTCATTTCTTTTAGGTATGACGAAGACAAACGGTCGTTTCGATGTACTGTTTGATGGTATTGAAAAGATTATTAATATATTAAACATAAATTTGTTTTGTTGTTGTGTCAACGTGGTTTTGTTATTGTGGCAGCGTGTTTAGTTGTTTCTTTGTTGTAGCGTCCAGGTGGTTTTATTGTTGCGGTAGAGTATATTGTTGTGTCTTTCTTGTTGTGTTAAGGTGGTTTTGTTGTTGTAGCTGAGTTTTTTGTTGTTTCATTCTTGTTGTGTCAAGGTGGTTTTGTTGATGTGACAGAGTGTTTTGTTGTTGTGGCAGTTTGTTTTGTTGTTTCTATGTGTTGTGCCAATGTGTTTTGTTGTTGTGGCAGAGTTTTTTGTTGTTTCTTTATTGTTGTGTCCAGGTGGTTTTATGATTGTGGCAGTGTTTTGTTGTTTCTTTGTTGTTGTGTCAGTTTGTTTTTGTTGTTGCGTCAGGTGTTTCGACGTGGATACGTCTATGCTTTCGTTTGGGGTGTCATTTCGCGCAAAGCTGTTGTTTTCAAAGTTCTGTAGTTTAGTTTCCCTAGATAGGCATTTCGTATAGTTGCATTTAAAACTGCTTATGTTTGTTATTTATTGTGAGCTCAGTAGTTTGTTGTTATGTGAACTGTTGATTTGTTTGTTACCTATGCGAATTGTTGTTCGTTTTGTGTGTGATCGGTTTTTGTTGTTTGTTGCTAGTCGTAGTTTCTTGTTATGTGAACTGTTGTTTGTTTGTTATGCGAATTGTTGTTCGTTTATTTTGTCATTGTTTGCTGTTGTTTGTTGCTAGTACTCACTGGAATGCGTAGGGCTCGGAGGCTCAGAAATTGGGCGCGGGTAGTTGAATTTTCTGCCCAGTTCAATGTCCATCTGATCGACGTAGTCTGGGTAGACGGTTTTCAAGGCATGGGCTCGTGCTTGACGGTAGTACTGTAAAAAAAACGTCTTAGGTTACGAGATTTGTACGAAGACGTGTCTGTCAGCGGCATAGGCTTGCCGCCAAATATGCCAGTGTATGCCTTCGCTCCGCTCTGGATTCAAGAAACGCTCTCGCCCTTAAGGGGCTGATAAGAACTAATTATACGCTTCACTTGAGCAGTTTTTAACGAAAAGTAATGAATGTATGGCCGTGAAAAAAAAGTGATAATTAAGCATCTTTCCAAGAAGATTGCTGCCTCTGAAACACGATTAAATATATAAAAAAAAGTTCCCTCTGCTTTTTGCTTTTAAACCCATTTTACCCATTAATCTACGATATACAGGGTGTTAGTGTAAACACTGTGATCATTGAAACTGTGCATTGAGATCATGAAACTGAACAACTTTCCCCAAGGAACATAGGTCGAAATACGAAAAAAAATCTTCATCTCCCATACAAAATGCGCAATCAGCTGGTGCAGTTTCTATGGGAAGTCAAAATTTTTTTTTTCGTATTTCGACTTATGTTCCTTTGGGAAAGTGTACAGTTTCATGGTCTCAATGCACAGTTTCAAGGATCACAGTGTTTACACTAACACCCGGTATACGATATTAATGTGCAATAAAGAATATATATATATATTATGCATTATCATATACTCGTACGTTGTTTTATAATTAATATTATAGGTACAGGTTTTGAGAGAAATAAGCGAAACACGTAAAACAGCGCGAATCCGCTCCGTTCTAACACGCGCATTGTGTCTTTTGTTAGAAATGGAGGTAATTTAGCTCTTATCTGCCACTTAAAATAGTTCTTTGCTCCCTTGGTAGACAATCTACTATTATAACTCATCAGTGTCAGTACTTACGATGCCAAGATTTCTCCAGTCAAGAAGATCAGAGAGACGCTCTGTCCTGTTCCTCTGGATGATACGTTGTCGCCGACTCAATCTGCGGACAAGATAATGCATATCTCCGTAACTATCTGTCTTAGAAAAAATATTTCAAATGTAAATCATAGAAAATTTTATTCTCTACAACATTTAACGGAATACCTTTCTAGCTAAAATGCACTTAAACGAAGATATAAGCGAAAAATGTGTAGAAAGTGTCGAATTTGTTTTGTTGTTGAAAAAACAAAAAAAATAGGTTGGGAATTATAAAATTATATTCTTAACTGGTTATGGATTTTGCATTCCAATGTTCAAAATACATACACTATAAGTTATAATCAAGCCGAAACAGCTTACAATTTTTCTAATTTTCTTAATTGTCATGCGCTTAGCGGTCGGCTAATAGTGAAGGCGTCGTTCTATTAATTTGGGTTGCGTTCCGAATCGGGTAGAAATTACCCTGACAGCAGGATAGCTTCATATGACGTCCATCGGTGTGGTCGAGACAGACTGCTGTCAAATTTTGCAAGGTGCTCTAAGGATGTTAAAATTCTGTTATTTAAGACCTACTGTCAAGCCTTCTACACTTGTCAGTTGTGGACAAATTATAAACGAAAATCACATAACATCCTTAGAGTACAATACAACGATGCGTTAAGAATATTACTGAAGCTGCCAAGATTTTGCAGCGCATCTGGTATGTTCGCGGACGCCAGGGTCCCCGACTATTTTGCTGTAATCAGACAACGTGTTGCCGCATTCTGGGAAAGACTAAGGTGTTCCAGTAACAGTCTCATTAAGGTCTGTGTTGATAATATCTATCAAAACAAGATACTTAAACACTGGGTGAGTTTGCACAAGAGTGAGAACAGAAAGTAATATATACTTGTTGGACTTAATCTACTTGTAGATTATATAACTCAGTTTTTAAACTATATTTCTTTTGTATATGGGTATCTATCTACCTGAAATAAAGTTATAATAAAAAAATAAAAATAAATGTTAACTATTACTGTTTTGGAACTCACTCTTGATAGGGTTATTTTGAATATTTTATAATGGTCGATGATTATGTGACATTGCAATTTGGGACATGCTGGCATAACCTTATCCCAGCATCATCACAGCATCCTATGAAAATTTCCACTACAGGACAGGAAGCTCCCTCCAGAACTCTACCTTTTGCTGGAAAAATGTGGAGGAGAAGTACCATAGTCACTTCGCTTGACAGCGTTACGGCTGGCACCATGGACCGCGGTTGTAGGTGACCTCAGTAAGTAAGATGGTATGATACACAGGAGGATGCTGCTGCCCATCCTCCAGCTTATAACCTTTAGTCGCCTCTTACGACACCCACGGGTATGTATAGGATGGTACTATTATTTGCCGGCACCACACAGGACGGGACGTCATCCCATCCTACTAATATTATTAACGCGAAAGTTTGTAAGTATGGATGGATGGATGGATGTTTGTTACTCTTTAACGCAAAAACTACTGAATGGATTTTAATGAAACTTGGCAAACATATATATTAAGTCCTGGAATAGCACATAGGCTACTTTTTTACCGCAGGAAAACACTTCATTCCCACGGGAAAACGCATTTAATGCGGGTGAAACCGCAAGTAGAAAGCTAGTAGTAACATAATTTAGCACGGTTTCTATTACGAGCGAAACAAGAAGGTCCAATTTCCTTGCATGCAACCTTCATGCTTCCAAAGGCGTCCGATATCGCTTATTTATAATTGCTGATCTTCAAGTTTCATAGTCGCACTTCGGTGGAAACCACAGATCAGAAATAAGTCTAATAGATGACTCAAGTGTACCTACTTTGCGTTCCCAAACCCGTGGCCCAAACTAAGCTCAAAACGCTTAGTTTGCTTGTCATGGGCTTGTCATATCACCGACAACTGTGACACGCTTCGTTTTCATACAAACGGCGGAGTTTGCGTTATCTAGACTTAGGTATTTCTGATCTGTGGTGGAAACACTTTGACCTAGGGTCTCTGGTTTGGGGCGTTTATAGCGTAGCTCTGGTTCAGCTTATACTGGTTTTGTTTCTACGTGCGTGCTGCCGTGTGTACATAGTCCAACGTGATAAGCTTAACGTGTTCTCGACTGTACATATATATTTTTTTTATGTGACAAGTTAGCAAACGAGCAGGTGGGCCACCTGATGAAAAGTGGTCACCACCGCCCATGGAGCCCGCTGTCTTATTAGTGGCATAACTTGAAACTAATAAGACAGCAAAGCACGTTACCCACCCCGAGAACTAAGATGGTGTGTCTCGTGTGCCAGTAATTTGTTTTAAGAACATGCACAACAACATGCCATGAATTCATTTTGTTTTAAGAAGTTTCATTTGACTTCTGGAAATATAAGCCCGGATTCAAGTTCCATAATACGTTTGGTGCTCGTGTTAATGTATACATTTAATTTAATAATATTAAACAGAAATATGAACTTTCACGTCGCATTAAAAGTTAATATTGAATATATTTTTGACTCAGTGTAAGTTGGTAAGCTCAAAGAGAAATACGTTTTTCCTTTTTCGATATAAGATAAGATAAAATCTTTCGACAAATATAGGGTTCTAATGTAATACTGAACATAATTTTTGTATATGACCATGAAACTGAACAACTTTTCCCAAGGAACATACTTTAGGTCGAAATAGAGAAAACCCTTTTTGCCCTCCTATACAAGCGCTCTATTGGAAGTCAAAATATTTTTTTCGGATTTCGACCTAAGTTCCTTGGGAAAAGTTGTTTAGTTTCATGGTATGTTTTACATGCTAAAGTTATGTTCACTATTTCATTAGTACCTTATACAGCGTGATTTTTTATTGGTTTTTCTGCCGAAGCCCAGTAAACTTATGAAAACAAGCGACATGCCTGGAGAAAAAAAAATTTTACTCCAAGAAAATTTTCGCCTTCTCATATAAAACGAGTCGATCACGTGACCACTTTACTATTCGAGTAAAAAATTATTTGTTCGGGAAAGTTGCTTGTTTTCATGTGTAGAATCACTGGCCTTCGAGAGCAAAACCAATACAAATTCACGCTGTATACAGGGTGTAGAAAAAGTACGTTACGTACGTAATATTTAAACGTTATCTTTTAGAAGCCGTGACTGACTGACTGACTGATATATCATCGCGGTTGGACTGCATTTTGGAACAAACATAGTTATTCTAACGGAGACATCCATAATAACGAATCTTCGCCTGTATTAGTACATAAAAGGATGCCGTGACTGACTGACTGTTATATAATCGCGGTTGGACTGCATTTTGGAACAAACATAGTTATTCTAACGGACATCCATAATAACGAATCTTCTCCTGTATTAGTACATAAAAGGATGCCGTGACTGACTGACTGTTATATAATCGCGGTTGGACTGCATTTTGGAACAAACATAGTTATTCTAACGGACATCCATAATAACGAATCTTCTCCTGTATTAGTACATAAAAGGATGCCGTGACTGACTGACTGTTATATAATCGCGGTTGGACTGCATTTTGGAACAAACATAGTTATTCTAACGGAGACATCCATAATAACGAATCTTCTCCTGTATTAGTACATAAAAGGATGCCGTGACTGACTGACTGTTATATAATCGCGGTTGGACTGCATTTTGGAACAAACATAGTTATTCTAACGGAGACATCCATAATAACGAATCTTCTCCTGTATTAGTACATAAAAGGATGCCGTGACTGACTGACTGTTATATAATCGCGGTTGGACTGCATTTTGGAACAAACATAGTTATTCTAACGGACATCCATAATAACGAATCTTCTCCTGTATTAGTACATAAAAGGATGCCGTGACTGACTGACTGTTATATAATCGCGGTTGGACTGCATTTTGGAACAAACATAGTTATTCTAACGGAGACATCCATAATAACGAATCTTCTCCTGTATTAGTACATAAAAGGATGCCGTGACTGACTGACTGTTATATAATCGCGGTTGGACTGCATTTTGGAACAAACATAGTTATTCTAACGGACATCCATAATAACGAATCTTCTCCTGTATTAGTACATAAAAGGATGCCGTGACTGACTGACTGTTATATAATCGCGGTTGGACTGCATTTTGGAACAAACATAGTTATTCTAACGGAGACATCCATAATAACGAATCTTCTCGTGTATTAGTACATAAAAGGATGCCGTGACTGACTGACTGTTATATAATCGCGGTTGGACTGCATTTTGGAACAAACATAGTTATTCTAACGGAGACATCCATAATAACGAATCTTCTCCTGTATTAGTACATAAAAGGATGCCGTGACTGACTGACTGTTATATAATCGCGGTTGGACTGCATTTTGGAACAAACATAGTTATTCTAACGGAGACATCCATAATAACGAATCTTCTCCTGTATTAGTACATAAAAGGATGCCGTGACTGACTGACTGTTATATAATCGCGGTTGGACTGCATTTTGGAACAAACATAGTTATTCTAACGGAGACATCCATAATAACGAATCTTCTCCTGTATTAGTACATAAAAGGATGCCGTGACTGACTGACTGTTATATAATCGCGGTTGGACTGCATTTTGGAACAAACATAGTTATTCTAACGGAGACATCCATAATAACGAATCTTCTCCTGTATTAGTACATAAAAGGATGCCGTGACTGACTGACTGTTATATAATCGCGGTTGGACTGCATTTTGGAACAAACATAGTTATTCTAACGGAGACATCCATAATAACGAATCTTCTCCTGTATTAGTACATAAAAGGATGCCGTGACTGACTGACTGTTATATAATCGCGGTTGGACTGCAATTTGCACAAACATAGTTATTATAACGCAGACATCAACTAAAAAAGGATTTTTGAAAAATCATCTGCAAACGTGGGTTCAAAATATTTATGGAGAAATCTTTTGTTATAACGCCGAATTCCACACGAACCAAGTAAAGAAACTTGATAAAAAAAAAAATTGATAAAAAAAAATGAAAAAAGAAAAAAGAATTACTCACAAATTGAAATTAAAATTACGAGTCACAAAGAAAATCATAAAAAGTTAATTTTCTCTCATTTATTAATATGAAGACACTGCTATTATTGACATTTCTTCTTGCAATGAAAACAATGTATTCATATAAAAATGTTATGCCTTTACCAAAATGTTATTCAAATAAACTCCTCAACTGTTACCAAGTTAATATAACCCAAGATATATCATGTTACAACTTAAAACGTTTCAACAAAGCCATACCTTATTTAAATGAAAATTTTGACAAAGAAAATAATTCTATATATTTCATAGAATCGTCTTGCAATGGCGGACTGAATTCAAGACAAGCATGCGCAATAGAATCGGCAGCATTATCGAATCCAGATAGAAAAATATACGTATTTTTCGTCGGACCTTTAAAGATAAAATTTACAAATAGATTGGTTTACAAAACATTAAAGTCTTTAAAAGTGAACTTTTACAGAATAAATTTAAAAGAATTTTCAAGAAATACTCCTTTGGAAGGTATTTTTAACAAGTTTATGAGAGATAGTTGGTATCCAGTAACGCATTGTTCGGATTTCTTGAAGTTGTTGATTTTGTATAAATATGGCGGAGTTTATTTAGATCTAGATGTGATTGTAATCAAGAATTTTGATACACTTTTGAACAATTTCATTGCAAGACAGAGCGAGGATTTGATAGCTTCAGGTGTTATGGGGATTTCGAAAGATGGTATTGGAAAGGAATTTGCTGAATTATCAATACAGTAAGTTTTTTTTAAGCCATTATCTATACTGCGTGCAAAATAACTCCGTCTGTGACCGTTAATGCGCAGAAGTAAAAAAATGAGTCGCGGGGGTGAGCGCGGCTCCCCCCAGGGGCGAGCGATTCGTTCATTGGCTCTCCGCCTGTCACCCATGCGCGGAAATTAACCGTCAGAGACAGACTTGTCCTGAACGCGCTGTACTAGTTTTAAAATACTACTTAAATATTAAAACCTTTTTTAAACTTTCAGCTTAAAGCCAAGGAAACCAGTTGCATACGCGTATTAAAAAAGTTTTATTGGAAACTATAATATGTAGAAGTAAATTAAAAAATAAAAGCCTTTTAGGAAACTAGTTTCCAAACTCCGATTTCCTAAGCGGCCGAAGTGGACTCAAAATATTATGTTGTTAGCAAAGTGTCAGAAGTAGATATTTTTATAATATTTAAAGGGCTTTTGTGCAAAGTTCACCTAGGGAAGAACACCCAACAACACGTCGGTAGAAACACTTTGGACTTTTTTTGCGTGGTAATAGAGTTGCAAATGATTCCACTGACGTGCGGTTGACTATACCATCCCCTTACCAATTTCTGCCGTAAAGCAGCAGCAGCAAACACTGCTGTGTTTCGGTTCGGAGGGTAAGGGAGCCAGTGAAATAATCCGCACATAAGACATTCGAGGCTGGCAGAGACCTCAGCCCTCCACCTGCTACGATCTTGACATACTTCCCTCGCTTCCTCTACTCGCATCAATCCTTTCATAAAGCGGGGTAGGCAGAGACCACAGCCCTCCACCTGCTACGATCTTGACATACTTCCCTCGCTTGCTCTACTCCCATCAACCCTTTCATCAAACGGGGTAGGCAGAGACCACAGCCCTCTACCTGCTACGATCTTGACATACTTTCCTCGCTTGCTCTACTCCCATCAACCCTTTCATCAAGCGGGGTAGGCAGAGACCACAGCGCTCCACCTGCTACGATCTTGACATACTTCCCTCGCTTGCTCTACTCGCATCAACCCTTTCATCAAGCGGGGTAGGCAGAGACCACAGCGCTCCACCTGCTACGATATTGACATACTTCCCTCGCTTGCTCTACTCGCATCAACCCTTTCATCAAGCGGGGTAGGCAGAGACCACAGCGCTCCACCTGCTACGATCTTGACATACTTCCCTTGCTTCCTCTATTCTCATCAACCCGCACTTACACGCTCCGAAGTTAACGAGTACTTTTAACAAATGAAGCACCATAAAAAAACTTACAGTAATTTATGCCACACCTTCTTGTTCATAATAAAAAAAAATTTTCTTAGCTTTTTATGGGCTTACTCTTGACCTCGATCTAGCCTTGAGGACAAAGATGGGGGTCGACGATTGAACGAGCTTGCCCAGAAGAAGCCTACTCACTCGCGACTTAAATAGATTCGGGTTATAAGAGCTCGGGAACACAGACGCAGGCAGAGAATTCCACTCCTTAGCCGTGCGCATTATAAAGGAAGTTTCAAAGTTGTGCGGATGTGTGGATTATCAACCAAATATGGGTGATATCCTGCAGTGCGTCTGAAGTGCGGCAAATAACTACATCCCATAAAACATCCACTGCAGGACAGGGAGCTCCCTCCAGAACTCCAGCAAAAATGTGTGGTATTTAGGATGGGATTTACCAAAGTCAACACGCTTTTAAGAGTTGCGGCTGGCGACCGCTGTTGTTGGTGACCGCAGTATGTAAATTGGTAAAATACACAAAAAGATGCTGCTGCACATCCTCCAGTTCAAAAGCCCTTAGTCACCTCTTACGACACCCACGGGTAGAGATGGGTTGGTAATATTCTTTGCCGGCATCCCTTCATCTCATACCTTCTTGTTAATGTGTGTACCTTCTTGTTAATGTGTGTACCTTCTTGTTAATGTGTGTACCTCATTGTTAATGTGTTCTTTGTGTGTTTTATTATATAATTTATTATCTATCTATCTTCTTGTTACTGCATATTTATTTTCAGGTATTTGGCCGAAAATCCAGCTCCAAAATTATGGAACGGCAACAGTAATAACATCTATACTAAGACGTTAAAACAAATATGTGCAAACTCAGAAGTAAAGCATATGAATGAGGGGAATTGCGAAGGTATACCAGGGCGATACTACTCGAAACATGTCATGCAAATTCAAAACTCCGTCCCTTAAGGTGATCTGTGACGGCCAGCTTAGCCCCGAACGCAACTAGATGGAGCCACTGCTGCAAATATAAGGTTTTATTTTTGAATGCAATAAGTACCAATTACATGTGTGCAAAAAGTTGATTCGCGTAAATTTCATCGTGCAACTTCAACGCCTAACAACAATTTCGATAAGAAAAATATCTCCATATGTCCACTAAAGTCAATTAATCTCGTCAGTCCGTGTTTACATGAGTACGATCACTCACACATGCACACAAAGCACAACCGTACAGTTTTGACCGCACGCCCACAATCGTAATATTGAACCAAAAATTGCTAACAAAAATAGTACTTTCAGTACATTAACTGTATTTTTGTATTAATTAGCGAAAAATTTAACGTTCATTTTGTTCGTTTTTCAACAGAATTTTATGTCCCGCGTAAGAATGCAAGTCATTTGAATTTTTGTATGGAAAACGGATCACCTTAACGATAGAGTAGGATATTGGTTTGATGCTAATCACTGCCAATTTGACAATTCATCCAACCAATATCCTACTCTGTCAAGGGACGAAGTTTTGAATTTGCATGTTTCGAATAGTAGGTATAGTTTAGATATAACAGAAATTGAGAGTAGATACATGGTAGATACCCAGATTTCACGAAAGTTCGCTATATCCGTTTTGTACAGCGCCAGTATGCATACAGACTAATCGCGTATGTAATTTTACATGATGCCTCGGCATTTTACATAACTACGTGTAATGTAATTCGTAAATCACTCTGAAGTAAGTGGTGTAGTATAGTAAGGAACGAGGCTGCGAGCATCCACTATACAATCTTTACACGATCAGTACGCAAAATTCGTTCATGCATTATAATAACAGATTTAAAAACAGCATTACAATTGTTTACGCGAGCAGTTTCCTATTAGTGTAGGCAACGAAGCAGTTGACTCCAACATAAATTTCTCAGGCAGGTTTTATTTGACAGGATGATAATTGATAAAGAATCATGAATTGAATGTACCTAAATTCAAAATATCCAAAAAAAATTCACAAAAAATCTTTTCATACATTTTTTGTAATTTTTGTATGGAAAAATTAAAAGTACCGATTTTTTTTTATTGAAGGTTTGTCTCATGTAGTGTAATACCCCAGTAAAGTTTCATCGACTGAGGATTTAATGCGGGACCCTTCATACAACGATCCGCTTCGTTGCCTAGACTATATGGCTGCGTTCTGGCGTTGTATAAAATGGAAAGGCTTATCTGTGCTTATATGATTATCTCTACCTATTTCAGGCTTCAAAGTTTTAGACAGCAAATATTTTTATCCTGTAAAATGGGAAGAATGGATAACCTACTACGAGGACTTTGAGGGAGATATCCCAGAGTATGCTGAAACTTATACGCACCACTTTTGGAATGCTTATGGGGGGCAAATTGATGTACACCCCAATTCTTATTATGCGAGACTGGCTAAGAAATTTTGTCCGAGAATATATCAACTTTATGGAAATAAGTTTGGTCAATAAATAGATTTTTTTTAAAGAAAATTTGTACCTATTATGAATTTTATTGTTAAAAAGTAGGTACCCTTTTTCAATTAAAACTGAAAACTATCACCAAAGATGTTTTATACAGGGTGTTAGGGACGGCTTTCTGAATACTAAAGGGGCATGATCAGTCAACGACACTGAACAACTTTCAGTGAACAAAACTTTCAGGAAACAAAAAAAAATCGGCTTCTCCATACAAACTACCCAATCTAGTTTACAACTTTGTATGGAGACGCGGATTTTTTTTCGTTTTCAGTATTCGGAAGGCTGTCCCTAACACCCTGTATAATTGTACTACATTGACTATTATCAATTTCAAATATTTCGGTTGAGTCAGGTAATGTCGTAAGAGGCGACTAAAAGGGAACCTATGGAGTCTTGTCTATTCAGAGCGGGAGTTCAGAATAACCAAGGAGCCACTCCAAGGCGGACGGTAACGCACAGTGGCCGTGTGCTATCGTGGCACCCAGACGGTGCTAGGGGGAAGCCAAAAACTTCCCTGAGGTGGGTCTCTGCTTTGGCAGCAACAAGGCACGGAGAGTACCGGCCGTATGCCTGTGGCAATTCCCGGGATCTCTCCAAATGTGCCAGAGTTGGCCACCACGGGTTTTCAGTCAGTAAGACTGACATTACACTGTCGTTGCCCCGGACGGCAGTGTATCCATGATGGATTTCCCCGGGTAAAAAAAGATAGGTTAGTTTTTGTCTTTGAAAATGCGTGGTAACTATGATACTTCCCCTCCAAAATATACTATGTATTTCTGATGAGAAATTTTGGAGAGCTCTCTCCCAGGCCTGCAGTAGACTTTGAGTGGGATGTTATGATGAAGTTAATTCCGAAACTAAAGGTTTGAAATAAGAGATTAAAATTCATGCTAGGAGTGAGAGTTTAGAAGTTATGGGTCGAATACCAGAAAAACAAATCAAGTCCATGTCCCAAAATCTTAGACTATATAATACTCGTACTACCAAAATTATGGGTCAAAGATCAGAAATACGAAATCGAAATCAGAAGGCAAAGGTTAGAAGCAAGAGAAGTTGGAGATGAGAAGTCGGAGGTCAGAAATCACAGTTTATAAGTCATAGGGTAGGAGTCGAGTTAAAAGTTAGAGGTCAGAATTTAAGTCAGAAATTATAAGTATACAACGTGTTAATGGAATAAGCGAAACCCTCATACACCCCAACTGATTTTTACTAAAATAAATCCATAGGTACCCGTAAAAAAATCTTAAAGCAAGTTTTTTCTTCCAAATATCGTTATTTTAAAGTTCCATCGTTGTTCTAGTAGATTTTTAAGCTACCATGGCGCTTGCCTCCCCTTCTCACCGCTCATGAACCGCGCGCCGTCCACGCGTGTAGCCACAAAATTACCCCTATCAAAAACCCATGAAATTGATTCTACTCTCGATTCTGAACAAACTATTTTTTCGCTTATTCCGTTAGCACGTTGTATAAATAAATGATTGTATTTTAACACTTCCTGTATTCGGCAAATTCTATAAAGTAGAAAAACAGGAGAAGCAGCGTCTTCTAACTCAGTACCGGAGACACCTTAACCAACTAGGCTACCGTGGTGCAGATTCGAATCCTGCCTGTGATTGTGAAACTGCGATTACTAAACTACTTTGTAGAAGTTTAAAGTTATGGCTTAGAATTTAGAAAGAAATACCATTGCATTTTCACATCCAAAATATTAATTGTGGAGATATTTAAGGCAGAAATAACGTATTCTGATGTACTTTCTTTCTAAAATCGAAAATGTTCTTCTGGGCAAGCTCGTTCCATCGTCGACCTCATTTCTGTCTTCAAGACTAGATCGAGGTCAAGAGTAAGCCCATTGACAATTTAAAAAAAAATATTGAGCAAGCTGCTGTACTGTCACCCTTCCGCCTTCCTGTCCGCCTTTGTCACCCTAGATTTAAGAGTCTCCTTTTATTGTTAATGTGTTTTGTGTGTGACTATAAAGTATTTATCTATCTATCTGTTTCTTTCAGAGAGTTGTACCGTCGGTCCACCACGTGGATTCCGTATGACATAGGGTTTGCTATGTGCTCTTGCATGAAAACAGTTAAAACACCGGCACAAGAGACATTCCATCTCTACTTCTAAGGGTGAAGAATGGAAGTCCAAGCCCAAATCATTGGTAGAAGATAGAAGTTAGAATTCAGATATTATAAGGCAAAAGTCAGAAGCAAGAGATCAGAAGTCAGAGTTCAGAAAACAGAGGTTCGAAATCACAGTTTAGGAGTCAGAGGGTCAAATCGATTTAGAAGTCAGAGGATCAAGTCGATTTAGAAGTCATAAGTTAGAAGTCAGAGGGTCAAGTCGATTTAAAAGTCATAAGTTAGAAATCAGAGGGTCAAGTCGATTTAGAAGTCATAAGTTAGAAGTCAGAGGGTCAAGTTGATTTAGAAGTCATAAGATAGAAGTCAGAGGGTCAAGTCGATTTCGAAGTCATAAGTTAGAAGTCAGAGGGTCAAGTCGATTTAGAAGTCATAAGTTAGAAGTCAGAGGGCAAGTCGATTTAGAAGTCATAAGCTAGAATTCAGAGGGTCAAGTCGATTTAGAAGTCATAAGTTAGAAGTCAGATGGTCAAGTCGATTTAGAAGTCATAAGTTAGAATTCAGAGGGTCAAGTCGATTTAGAAGTCATAAGTTAGAAGTCAGAAGGTCTTTTTGATTTAAAAGTCATAAGTTAGAAGTCAGAGGGTCTATTCGATTTAAAAGTCATAAGTTAGAAGTCAGAGGGTCAAGTCGATTTAGAAGTCATAAGTTAGAAGTCAGAGGGTCAAGTCGATTTAGAGGTCATAAGCTAGAAGTCAGACGGCTGAATTTAAGTCAGATATCGGAGGTTAGAAGTTATTGGTTAGATGTCAGACAACAGATTACTATCGTATCCTATACTATTAAACGAGCAATATTTGTGTATATATATTTGATCGGTTTCTCGAAAACGGCTCTAACGACTTCAATGAAATTTTGTATACAGGGGTTTTCGGGGGTGAAAAATTAATCTAGCTAGGGCTGTGTCTATAAAAATTCGTTTCCACCGTTTTTTTTTAATAATTTCTTTGCGCGCTTTAGTGCGTTTAAGAAATTTATAGCGCCATCTGTTGTTGAGCAGCATAGCTTGCTCATTCGATGATATTTTAATTATACAGAGTATAGCTCGGTCGCCCAAGTACTAAGTATTAATTATGAAGATATTTACGGTAAAAATAAGCTACATTAATGTACTTACTTGCTAAAATCGAACATGTATTGAGCGAGCTGCTGCACAGTTCCTTCTAGAGAGATGTACCGTCGGTCCACCACGTAGATTCCGTACGACATAGGATCCGCTATATGTTCTTGCATGAAGCAGCCGAAACCTGGATAAAATAGTAGATTTTACAACAAGTGCATAAAACATGACTTTTTACACAAGGCTTTCGTATTAGCATGACCCGTAGAGGAGTGCGAATAATTAAGCCGCGGATAAAAAGTGTTTTATGGTCGAGTTATGAACTCTGTTTTTCACTTTGATTGCGAGGAAATAAAACGTAATTAAGTAGTTTAGAAAAGTACATTTTTGTAATATTTTTGTTACTAATGTTTACCCCATACGAGGGCCAAACCGAAAAGATCGGGAATAGAATACTCAGGAATAAATTAGATTAAAACCTTTCTGGTTTATGACATGTAGTATTATTTCAAACACAATTCCATTTTTGAATTAAAAAAAAAGTAAAAAAGAAAAGAGTAGTAGCCATTTGAATTTGACAAGTCAGTGGGGAAAATGGAGCTTACGCGGGAACATTTCCGTGCCATAATTTTTCACAACTTTCGTCGAGGTTTATCTCAAGAACAATGTCTCGCCGAGCTTGTTTCTGTTTATGAACTTGAAGCACCCAGTAAAACGACTATATATCGTTGGTATTCTGAGTTTCGTCGTGGACGTTCCTCTCTCACGACAGTTCCTTCTACGGGTCGACCAAAAACAGCGGTAACACAAGATAACATCGATGCTGTGCGCCAATTAATAAAAGAAGATAGACATGTGACATACGAGCAGATTCGGGCTTCTCTCAGCATTGGTATGACAGCGATTCAAACTATTTTACATGATGAACTGGGTGTCAAGAAGTTAGTTTCCCGCTGGGTGCCCCATCGTTTGACCGAGGAACAAAAGTCGGCTCGTGTTAATTGGTGTCGGTCTACTCTGCAACGGTTCAATAGAGGGAGCTCAAATGCAGTTTACAATATCGTCTCTGGTGATGAATCGTGGATTTATTCATATAAGCCCGAAAGAAAACATCAATCGGCTGTTTGGGTCTTCGAAGGCGAGGTCAAGCCAACAAAAATTGTCCGCTCTCGTAGCGTGTCGAAAAAAATGGTTGCTTCGTTTGTATCGAAAACTGGTCATGTGGCTACGATTCCTTTACAAGAACGCAGAACGGTTACTGCTGATTGGTACACAATAGTTTTTTTGCCGGAAGTCATAAGAGAACTTCGTAAAATTAATCCGAATCGTCGCATCATTCTTCACCAGGCTAATGCGAGCTCACATACCGCTCGCAAAACGATCGCGTTTTTAAATCAGGAAAACGTGGAGTTAATGGACCATCCACCGTATAACCCTGACTTGAGCCCCAATGATTATTTTACATTCCCAAGAATTAAAGATATGCTACGTGGTCAACGATTTCAAGGCCCAGAAGGGTAGTCGAAGCTTACAAATCGGCCGTTTCGACTATATGCACTTCAGACTGGAATTACTGTTATAATAATTGGTTTGATAGAATACAAAAGTGCATCGATTGTCACGGAGAATACTTCGAAAAACAATGAAAGTAAATATTGTTGTATTATTTTTGTACTTTTTTCTATTCCCGATCATTTCGGTGTGGCCCTCGTATCTTTCCATTCAATACTTTTAGGATTAAAAACTCCGAATATAAATATATTGTAAGTATAAATGAGAGGATATTTCTTAAGAATTTTGTGGTATAAGTCAATTTAGAAGAAGAAATTACTTTTTTGACCAAGTGCATAAAATACAATTTTAGGCTGCATATACCCAGCATAAACTACAACTTTTCCAGCATGAGAAGTGAAATAAATATTTTAAGCTTTCGTAGCTATAAGGTGTCAACAGAAACGATGTTACTAAGAAAGAGTAAACAATCTGTCTGCTCCAGCGAACTACAAGTCTGCTCTACTTTAAAAACCTGCATTATTTTAAACAAGGATGGTCAGGATTGGTTGGGGGTTATTGTTTGGAGGTTGGTTGCGGGTTAGGAGGTAGATTGGGGTTTATTGGGGGTTAGTTGGCGGTTGGTTGGGGGTTTGTTAACAATTGGGCGAGGTTTTTTTGGCAATGCGTTAATAGGTTATTTGAAGATTACTTTTCAATATTAACTAATTAAAGGTTGGTGAGGGACTGGTTGGGGGTTGGTTGAGGGTTTGTTTGGGGCTTAATTTGGGTTGGTAAGGAGTTATATGTTGGTTAGCGATTGGTTAGGGGTTGGTTGACGGTTTCTTTGGAGGTTAATTAAGTTTAGTTGGGAGTTGGTTGCTTGGGGGTAAGTAAAGGGTAGGGCGAGGGTTTTTCGGAAATATGTTAAGGTTTTCCGGAGATCCAACTAATATTACAAACGCGAAAGTTTGTAAGTATGGATGGATGTTTGTTACTCCTTCACGTTAAAACTACTGAATGGATTTTAACGAAACTTTACAATAATGTAGCTTATACATCAGAACATAGGCTACAATTTATAAACCTGCGCAGACGAAGTCGAGGGCACCAGCTAGTACCTGATAAGTTGGTGGTAATACTGGGAATGCCCATGACGGTACATTCAGCTTTGGTATAATCCCATGGCTCATAGTACGATAGAAACACGCTGAAATCACAAACACTCTTCGTAGTTCAAACTGAAGAAGGGTTCCATGGAGGTTTAATGTGGGTTGGTCGAGGATTGGTTAAGGTGTGTTCAGGCGTTGGTTGGGGGTGATTTGTGGTTGGTCGGGGGTTATCTGGGGGTTGTTCGGGAGATATTTCTGGGATGGCTGGGATATAATTATTTGGGGGTTATTTGGAGTTGGTCAGGAGTTATTTAAGATTTCAAAAAGGGTGCTAAGGAGAAGGTTGTGGTAATAGGTTAGTATTTTTCGCATTACCTGACAAGTTGGTAGTAACGCTGGGAATACCCATGACGGTGCATTCAGCAGGGTAGCCCCATGGCTCATAGTACGATGGAAACACTCCGAGGTGACAACCGCGAATAAACTCTTCATAATCCAAAGGGAAGAGAGGGTTTGGAGATTCAAACAAAGTTACTCGGGGATTCGTTGGGGTTTGGTCAAGGGGTGGTCAGGGGTTGCTTGGGGGTTCAGTGGGGATTAGTTAAGGGTTGGTTGAGGGTTTGTTTGAAGATGGGTTGGTGTTTATTTAGCGGTGGTCAGAGTTGGTTGAGGGTTTATTAGAGGTCGGTGAGGGATTGGTTAGGGGTTAGTTGAGGGTTTGCGGGTAATTGGGGTTGGTTAGGGGTTAGTTAGAGATTGGTTAGCGAATAGTTAGGAGTTGGTTAACGGTTTTTTTGGA
The DNA here is from genome assembly GCA_947532105.1 of Athrips mouffetella. Lineage (NCBI taxonomy): Eukaryota > Metazoa > Arthropoda > Insecta > Lepidoptera > Gelechiidae > Athrips > Athrips mouffetella. The sequence continues at coordinate 15,196,318 of OX383983.1, forward strand.
GGTTAATTGAGGTAGGTTGGGGATTAGTTAGCGGTTGTTTGGGGTTGGTAAAGGGTTGGGTGAGGGTTTACCTGATAAGTTGGTAGTAACGCTGGGAATTCCCATGACGGTGCATTCAGCGGGGGTATAGCCCCATGGCTCGTAGTACGATGGGAACACTCCGAGGTGACAACCGCGGACAAACTCTTCATAGTCCAAACCGAAGAGAGGGTTCGTTGAGGACAGGAACTCAGGGTGGAAGATTACCTAGGGAAAATTAAGCACTTGTAGAAAACAGGGTCCTATTGTTTGACCGTAACCGCTGTACCACTGTATAGGTATGCTCTTGTTACAAGTCAGCAAACGAGCAGGTGGGCCACCTGATGGTAAGTGGTCTCCACCGCCCATAGCACCCACTGTCTTATTATTGGCATATTTTGACTCCAGTAAAGCAGGTTGCTCACTTTGAGAACTAAGATGGCATGTCTCATGTGTCGGTAATTTCACTGGCTCCCTTGCCTTTCAAATCGAAACATAGCAGTGCAAACACTGCTGCTTCACCACGGCAGAAAAAGGCAAGGGGGTGGTACTTCCCCAGACGGACTTTCCACAAAAGGCCTACCACCTTTGCTTACGGTGAGAAGGGCGGGGGGGCATCACCCGTCCCCGCTCCCGGTGTAACGTTGTACGTTATTTTAAGTTAAAATACTAAAACGGAACGCATTTAACAGCGACTTAACTGCGCGTGCGCCTATATCGCACCGGCAACGGTCATCGGGACCTTGAGGCTTGACCTTTCTCGCAGTCGCCCGTATAACCATTGGAGTAGACGCACGCTAGCCTGTCTGAGCGTTTCCCGCCATCAGAGCGCAATTAATACCATTCTATAATTTTATTTTTAATAACATACATTTTATGTCTTAAATTTTATCAAGTGATCATTATAAAGTGCTTTCTCAACCCCACATACTTGGGTAAGTGTTGAATATTGCATTCTTTTTGCTACAATGCCAAATTAGCGTAAGCCGTATTTTAAGTTTCGCTTTTCGGACGCAGTTTCGCTTCTCACTCAGCATGTAGTTGACCATCTTGACAAAGGCAGATTATGTGCTGGAATATTTATAGACCTTGCAAAGGCGTTTGACACGGTCTCGGTGCCGATTCTTCTGGCAAAGCTGGAAAGAATCGGCATTAGGGGCCGTGCTCATGAATGGTTTTGTTCTTATCTAAAAGATCGATACCAGTGCACTCGGGTTGGATCTGTTATGAGCGGTCAGTCAAAAACTACTTTCGGCGTTCCGCAAGGTAGTATTCTGGGGCCTAGCCTCTTTACCATTTATATAAATGAGTTACTTAATATACAGCTCCCGAATGCTGAGGTTATCTGTTACGCTGATGACACTGCAATCCTAGTGCACGGTAACTCATGGAAAGAAGTATTTTATAATGCTGAGATGGGACTTGGATCTGTAGCTCATTGGCTTGACCATAACCTTTTGTCACTTAACTCCACAAAGACCAAATACCTCTGTTTCTACAAAACAGCTTTAACCAAGCCCGAAATAAGACCTTCTATTAAAATTCATACATGCTGTAGAGGTCCGTACACAAATCAGTGCATTTGCGATACAATCGTCCATACTGAATCCATCAAGTATCTTGGAGTTGTACTCGACGAACGATTGACATTTAAACCCCATATTGAAGCAGTTGCGGCTCGTGCTCGTAAAGTAATGTACATTATGAAATTGTTACGAGATTGTGCGGATAAACATGTTTTAAATATGGTGTACACGAGTTTATGTGAATCCATCTTTTGGTACTGCATATCTGTATGGGGTGGGACCTGTAAAACTTTTATGATAACAGCAGAAAGAGCACAGCGTGCAGTACTAAAGGTAATGCTCCGCAAACCTTACATGTTTCCTACCGAAACACTGTACAAAGACGCTAAGGTTCTGTCAGTCCGAAAGCTTTACGTCTTTAAGTCTGTCCTATCGACCCATACATCCACGCTTTTGTCTGCCTCATATGCAGACCTTCTTAAATATAGAAGATTCTGTATACCCACTGTTCCGGTTCGTACTAGTTTTGCGAGAAGGTTTAGTAGTTTTTTACATCCATATATTTATAACAAGGTCGTGGCAAGCTGCGGAATCAAGTCCTTCAGAACTAGTCAAGCCAAACCGAAAATCAGGACATGGCTCCTCGATCTGTCCTACAAGGCTACTGAAGATCTATTGAATGTGATCGTATAAATCATTGAACAATTCGAGGTATATTATAACTAAACTATCTGAGTGACCGAGCTTTTCCCTGTATAAACTACAGCGCCATCATGTATGGCGAAAAAACACATTTTGTACGAATTTTTCCAGTACATAGATCGATCTTTCGCCCCCGAAAGCCCCCGATTGGTAGGTAGAGTTCATCGAAATCGCTAAAGCCGTGCTCGAGAAATCGATTATAAATATATATATACAAATATTGCTCGTTTAATAATATAGGATATATGTTTTAATTATGTTATAATGTGATACACACAAGTATATAATATAACATTACTATGTATAGACTTCCAATATAATATATAATCAACATAAACATAGGAATAGATACAGACATATTGCGCATAACATTCTCAAACACATCTAGCTATATAAAATTATAATAAAATAAACACAAACTTTTGCACCTTCTACTACATCACACAAATAAACACTCGCTCACACACGCTTTTATGATGCCCACGGCACAGGGTAACCTAGTGTGGGTGTCAAAACACATTACTCAGCATAATTTTATACAGTAAGCATATGGTGCCTATAATAAATATGTTTGTAATAACCTTGTTTGTAAACTTTTAATAAATATATTTGATTTGATTTGATTTGAAGTTTTAAAATATCCGTATTGATCTTTAATCATGCGTAGTGCGTATTTTACACAGCGTAATCATAATTTTTATTTCGCAAATCATTGTTACCATGTTTTCTTGCTTCCATCATGTAGTACCCACTTATTGTGTCATTGTATTTAATTTTCATTTTTTTAAATTGCACATTAATTGCATTTGTTAAATATTGCATTCCGTTCTGATTGTGACCACAGCCACATTACAATACCGTAAGGTGCTTTTCTGTTTTTGCCCTGTGGTTCACAATCGACGGAAGGCAATGGAATGTGGATCGTCGCTTACACGCGCCATTTTCTGATCTACTTCAGGGTGTCAGCTTAGGGCTGAATATTATACAACCTGGTCGGCATCGTGCGACCTGCAGCCGAACGTTATCTTCGGGTTCTCCTGCCAGACGCCCACCGCAAGAAACTCCTGCCCATTTCCGTCCACCTCGCCGAACGTCGCGTGGCTCCAGGGACGGACTCAGGAGAGTACCCGTTTACAACCCTGCGTACGTAAAATCAGGCGGCCTTAAATTCACCCACGACCCCGAATTTGTTTTTTTTTTATTATAAATTAATTGAAATTAAATTCCTTTTTTTTTTTTAATATTGAAAGCCATCTTTTTCTTAATTCTCCTTTAGAATTAAGGAGAAAGGTTTCACTGGCGCCCTTAACTTGGTAATACAATCATTATATTGGCCTGATTTTGCATTCGTAGGTGGTATTTGTATGTGTGCTTGTTTATTTTTTTTTATTTTTGTGAAACGTTTTTATTTTGTTTTTATTTTTGGTTGCCAGCAACTAAGGTGTACCAGATATTTTAATTTAGTTCTTTTTTATTTCACTTGATTGAAATTCAGGAAAATATTGTAATTTTTTTTTGTTACTTAGTTCAACATATTTTGTGTACCCCTTTTTATGAAGGTAGTTAAAAAAAAAATTTTTTTTTCTTCGTTTTGTAACGGACCTTTTTTTTTCTGTGTAACTCTCATTGGGTATCTAGGTACACACTAGTTGCAATATTTAATGCTTGTTTTGTTTCTTTTGTTGTTTTGATTTCTGTGTTTTTTTATTTTGAGTTGCTACATTCATCATTAATCAACTTTTGCGTACAACCAAAACGTTACCGTAGATTTCATTATTTTTTGTAACAGAACTGAATTTTATTGAATTGTTTTTGAGTTTGGATGACTTTATTCAACACTGACCCAAGCAATTAATTCAATTTTTTTTTATCTCAAAACTCCGCCACTTTTATCATGTCACACCCAATTAAATTTGCGTCTTTGACAAAAAGTGAGCTGGAATATGAGGTGTCCATTAGAGGCGACAAACCAGCTAGTACCGTTGCAGAACTTCGTAAGCAAATTGCGACCTCTAGTAAAATTTTACCATCTGAAGAATTATTAGAGAGTACCTACACGGACAAAGACGATTTGTTAGGAGTCGGTGCTTCGTTAGATCGTGTTAAAGACAGTTTGGATTCAAAAGTTTTGGATGTTAACGAAATTTTACGTATTGAAAATATTTGCAATCACGTATATCATCGTTTTAAGCGCATTTCTTGTGACGAAACTTCAAGGCCACAGTATGATTCGTATGTTCTCGCTTATAAACACTTAACGGAAAAGCTTCGAGCTGCGAAAGCTGAAGCAAAAGATCCTTTTAACGCAGTTCCCGATTATACAGGTGCTCCTATTAATATATCCGTAACTTGTGATCGCGGCATTTCTTCTGATATGTCAAAATTGAAATTTGATGGTAACACATGTGTGCGTGCGTTCATTCAACGTATTGACGAGTTTCTTACAGCAAAAGGCATATCAGATGATAAAATAATGCAGAATTTAACGGAAATTTTTACTGGACATGCTTTACATTGGTGCAGAAGTATCAAGGATCAAGTTTCAAATTGGAAGGAACTTGCTTCTCTTTTAAAGAAGGATTTTGATAAAACCGATTATGACTATCGTTTACTGGCAGAAATTCGTGCCAGGACCCAAGGTGAATCAGAGAATATAACCATCTACTTATCTATTATGCATGGTTTATTCTCAAGGCTTTCAAGGACTATGTCGGAGTCAGACAAATTGGAATTAATTTTGCACAATATTCGTCCTTGTTATGCAAGTACCTTAGCGTCATCTCCAGAGATAAAGACTCTTGAAGATCTTCGTTCGCTCTGCCGTAACTATGAAAATGTACAAGCGCGTCTCGCAAATTTTCATGAACCTCCTAAAGCTACTGCAGAAACATTAGGTCCAGAATTTGCATATGTACCTCTTGCAAATAAGACTAACCATAAGCAAGTTTCGTACAACAATTATAATTATAATAGAGGTAATAGTAATCCTAAAAATAGTAATGATAATAATTATAAAAGTAATTATACCTACTCAAAAAACTACACTCACACAACCCAAAACAAAGACTCGAACAAAAACAAATCATACGTACATGCTATGGAACAAAAGGTACGTTATTGTCCAAGGTGCCGCTCTGATACCCATAATGTTAGGCAGTGCACGGCAGACAAATCTGAGATATTTTGCTTCTTGTGTGGACAGAAAGGTGTTAAGACCCCGGATTGTCCGGCCTGCGCTATAAACCGGCCTTCGTCTTCAAAAAACTAAATAAGTCGAATTGTCTCAATCAGCATAAGTCACATTTTGACGCTGACGAATGGAAGGCCTGGGTAAAAATAGTTAATCTATTCTTTCATTCCTACCAGATTGAGGCAATTCGACAAAATAAACCAATAAATGATAACAGGCCATACGCCACTATAAGAATTAATAACATATTAATAAGTGGTCTGCTTGATTCAGGTTCAGCTGTCACAATACTAGGCAACGACTCTCAAAAACTGCTAGTCGATTCTGGTTTACATATGATCAAGGGGGACTTTATTTCTCTGACAGCAGCTGGCGGTCAGTCTCTGCGTAGTATCGGTTATTTCAACTTGCCAGTCCAATTCGAGGATCAGTTTCATGTTATTAAAGGCTATGTAGTACCAGAGGTCAACAGTAACCTCATATTAGGGATTGATTTCTGGAGGGATTTTAAGCTATTCCCAAAATACATTGACAGCATCAGTCTGTCTGGTGATGTTTTAGTGGTTTCTCGCGTTGATAGTCAAAACTCTCGCCTCGATGGCTATGACAAGCTTGACGTTTCGCAAAAGAAAGTGGCTGACAACATCATATCTCAGTTTGAGGACATTTCTGCCGAGCGAAAGGGCCTTGGCAAGACTCAAGTCATCACACACCATATAGATACTGGTGATTCACCACCTATACGACAAAGATACTATCGGTTGTCACCGGAAAAGCAACGTATTCTGACGGAACAGGTCGACGAAATGTTAGCTCTGGATGTGATTGAGCCTTGCGAAAGCCCTTGGTCCTCCCCAGTCCTCATTGTGGACAAAAAGAACGGACAGCCACGTTTCTGCTTAGACAGTCGTAAATTGAACTCTGTCACTAAACGGGATGCCTACAACCTACCGTATGTGTCAGAAATCCTAGATAACCTTCGCGACGCTCGCTACTTATCTAGTATCGATTTATCTAAGGCGTTCTGGCAAATACCTATCGCGGAAGAGGACAGGAATAAAACAGCGTTTTATGTGCAGGGCCGTGGTACCTTTCATTTTAAAAGGACTGCTTTTGGTCTCACTAACGCACCAGCTACGCAGCAACGTTTAGTGGACCTCTTGTTCAACGAATTTGGTAATAGCGTGTTTGCATATCTTGATGACATCATCATCGTTTCGCCGGACTTTAATTCGCATGTATCCTTATTGCTGCGAGTCCTTGAGAAACTGAAGCATGCCAACCTCACTGTAAACCTTGAGAAGTGCAAATTCTTTCGCAGTGAGCTCAAATACCTTGGCTACGTGGTCAATGACCAAGGATTGCACACTGATCCCGAGAAGGTTGAGGCCATTCTAAATTACCCGACTCCTTCAAATCGCAAAGATTTAAAACGTTTTCTCGGGACTGCAACTTGGTACCGCCGTTTTGTGCCCAATTTTAGCACAATTGCTGGTCCTTTGAACAAGTTGACCACGAAAAAGAAAGGTGCCCCACCATTTCAGTGGACGCCAGAAGCGGATTCTGCCTTTCATAAACTTAAGGAACACTTGATTTCCTCTCCTGTTCTTTCTTGCCCGGATTATAACAAGCCATTTGAAGTCCATACCGACGCAAGTAACTACGGTATAGGTGGTATGCTCACGCAGACCATTAATGGTAAGGAGCACCCGATTGCGTATATGAGTCGCTCCTTAACAGCGGCAGAACGCAATTATAGTGTGACAGAGCGGGAAACTCTAGCGGTCATAGTAGCTCTCGAGCATTGGCGTTGTTACATTGAAAACGGTAAACCATTTACAGTATACACAGACCACAGCGCCTTAAAGTGGTTCCTCTCTCTTAGTAATCCCACTGGTAGGTTGGCTCGTTGGGGTATTCGTTTATCAGCATTCAATTTCGAGTTGAAACATCGACGAGGTTCTGACAATGTCATCCCTGACGCACTTTCGCGTGCTGTTCCTGTTGGTGCCATTTCATCGGCAAACCATTTTATCAAGACCAATGACTCTTGGTACAAAGATATTTATAATGGTTGTTTACATCAACCCGCAAATTTCCCAAATTTCCAAATTAAAAATAACGTCTTGTTCCGGTTATGTAAGAACAAACATGACCTTACTGATGAATTCGCGTGGAAAGAAGTTGTTCCAAGTGAGTTACGGGATGACATTATCAAGGAAAACCACTCCGAGCCGACAGCAGGACACTTAGGTATCTTTAAAACCTATCATCGTATTTCTCTGCTCTATTACTGGCCGGGGATGTATAAAGATGTTGTCCGTTTCGTGAGTTCATGTGATAAGTGCCTTACGTACAAGTCACAAAATCATCAGATCTTGGGAGAAATGGGTCGTCCAAAACAATGCTCACGACCATTCCAGATGATTTCAATCGATCTCATGGGTCCTTTACCTGTGACTCGCAAACAAAATAGCTACATTCTGGTCATAACGTGTTGCTTTTCAAAATTTTGTTTAATTTACCCAATTAAGAAGGCCACTTCAGCAGTCGTGAACAAACTCCTTGAAGAGGGTGTCTTTCTTGTGCATGGCGTTCCTCAAACCATTTTTCTCGACAATGGTAGCCAATTTATAAGCAGCATGACTAAAAACCTGTTTCAGTCGTACAACATACCTAACATCTTCTACACACCCAAGTACACTCCACAAATCAACACTGTAGAACGCTACAATCGCACGATCATTACTTGCATCTCAACTTTCGTGGATGATGATCATCGCTCATGGGACATTTATATTCCAAAAGTGCAGTTCGCGATTAATAACTCGGTGAATGAGGCTACAGGTTTCACACCATCTTTCTTGGTATTCGGAAGGGAGTTAGTTACTTGCGGTTCACATTATGTTGACACTGATCTTGGTGACGAAGTCATGTTTTTGCCGCGTGATCTATACGCAGAAAATAGAGGATGCTTAACATCTATCTTTGACAAAGTGCAAAGCAAATTGTGGAACGCACATTTAAAAAATACATCACATTATAACCTTCGTCGTAAACATGTCGAGTTTAATGTTGGTGATGTCGTAATGAAGCGCGCTTACGTACTAAGCGACAAGGACAAATATTTTAGCAAGAAGCTAGCTCCGAAATTTTTAAAATGTAAGGTTATTGCCAATAAGTCTCCTCTAGTTTATGTACTACAGGACATGTCCGGAAAGAACATAGGCACATGGCACATTAAAGACTTGAAATTGCCAGGCCTGAATGTATAAACGTTACTTTTAATACCCTGTGTGGTGTCGGGGTAGAATAGCACCAACCCATTTCCTCCCGTGGATGTCGTAAAAGGCGACTAAGGGTATACAAGAACCAGTCTAAACATCTATAGACTTATTTTGTAACACATTTGGGTCGTTAACTTCATTTAACTTCATTTAACTTCATAAATTTTTTTCTTATCGGGTACAATGGTTTTGTGTTTAATTCGAAATAGTTGCAAATAAACTGCACGTTATCACTTATCATAACTGCACCTCGTTATTTTATCATCTTTGCCATACGAAAGTTTTATGAGTGTGGAAACTCGTTGCGTTATAGCGGTTCCCTTTTGTCGATGGAAGTGTGCGATAGGAATTCATTATAATTCTTACTGCTGTTTAAGTGATGAAGAATGTGTGTTATGAGTGAATGGTGATGTACGATAGATAGTCATAAAACTAGCGATCAGAGGGCTTAAGCGGATTTTATTTTGAAGAAATAAAATCCTTTCCGTAACGAGGGGGGTAATGTAACGTTGTACGTTATTTTAAGTTAAAATACTAAAACGGAACGCATTTAACAGCGACTTAACTGCGCGTGCGCCTATATCGCACCGGCAACGGTCATCGGGACCTTGAGGCTTGACCTTTCTCGCAGTCGCCCGTATAACCATTGGAGTAGACGCACGCTAGCCTGTCTGAGCGTTTCCCGCCATCAGAGCGCAATTAATACCATTCTATAATTTTATTTTTAATAACATACATTTTATGTCTTAAATTTTATCAAGTGATCATTATAAAGTGCTTTCTCAACCCCACATACTTGGGTAAGTGTTGAATATTGCATTCTTTTTGCTACAATGCCAAATTAGCGTAAGCCGTATTTTAAGTTTTAAAATATCCGTATTGATCTTTAATCATGCGTAGTGCGTATTTTACACAGCGTAATCATAATTTTTATTTCGCAAATCATTGTTACCATGTTTTCTTGCTTCCATCATGTAGTACCCACTTATTGTGTCATTGTATTTAATTTTCATTTTTTTAAATTGCACATTAATTGCATTTGTTAAATATTGCATTCCGTTCTGATTGTGACCACAGCCACATTACAATACCGTAAGGTGCTTTTCTGTTTTTGCCCTGTGGTTCACAATCGACGGAAGGCAATGGAATGTGGATCGTCGCTTACACGCGCCATTTTCTGATCTACTTCAGGGTGTCAGCTTAGGGCTGAATATTATACAACCTGGTCGGCATCGTGCGACCTGCAGCCGAACGTTATCTTCGGGTTCTCCTGCCAGACGCCCACCGCAAGAAACTCCTGCCCATTTCCGTCCACCTCGCCGAACGTCGCGTGGCTCCAGGGACGGACTCAGGAGAGTACCCGTTTACAACCCTGCGTACGTAAAATCAGGCGGCCTTAAATTCACCCACGACCCCGAATTTGTTTTTTTTTTTTATTATAAATTAATTGAAATTAAATTCCTTTTTTTTTTAAATATTGAAAGCCATCTTTTTCTTAATTCTCCTTTAGAATTAAGGAGAAAGGTTTCACCGGCGGCCACTAGTTGTTGCTCTCTCCTCCCCACTCCCCCACCTCCCGCCACTACCTATACTAAGGTACTAAGGTTGCGGTCAGACTATAGTTTGTGTGTTCTCTGATGAATAATATTGCGATCAGCGTACACGCTTAAATATAAAATTGGCGTATACGAGATAGACTCCTTTTATTCTGGAAAGTGTGCAGCAGTTATTTAATAAGGTACATTTACAGCAGCACATATATACACATTAAATAAAAAGGTTTTCTTATATGCCTACCAATTACAAACGTACACAGCATTGACAATCAAGAATATAAACAAACAGAATTACTACATGCTGGGATTAATTAATAACTGGGTTTAAGGGACGGTGTACTGAAAACTGAAAGAGTGTGCTCAGTCAACGAAACTGAACAACTTTCCTAAAGAAATATATGTTGGGAAATGGAAAAAAATTTTGACCTCTCCATATAAACTGTTTGACCAGAGTGGGCAATTTGTATGGAGGAGGTCAAAATTTTCTTTCATTTCCCAACATATGTTTCTTTGGGAAGGTTGTTCAGTTTCGTTGTCTGAGCACGCCCTTTCAGTTTTCGGTACTCCGACCCTTTATATTGAGGAGCTTGATTTGTTTGAGGAGCTTTGGCGTTATGCGATGACAGGAGCAGCGCTATAACCGAACGGTAGGAGAAAGAGTACTGCAAATGCGTTAAGGGCAATCCTTCCTGAATGAGCTTGAGACTGAATAACTTCGTAACCCCTTTTTACATTAAATATTGTATTTATCATAAAAAAAAACGTAGTAACAAACAAGATATGAGAAGTGATGTGGTCGAGATATAATTTAAATTTATATAACAGAAGAAAAAAATTCTAAAATGACCCGTAATTTGTCTATTTTTTCCTATTGTAACCATTTTACTGCTACATTTTTTATCAAAAGTATATGAAAATTTACAATATTTTAGACAAAACAATATTTATCGATGTGGTCATTTACATTTTTGATATTTCTGAAATAAAAGAAGAGAAAGTATTTTTGTCTGATTTTTGTGAATTTCGGGATCACCGTTAGTCGTAACAGCCACGTTGCAAGGCACGCTTATGTGAACGTTATTTATACCCTGTATAAGTAATCGGTTTCTCAAAAACGGTTTTAACAATTTTAATAAAACTTTGTATTCGTGGGTTTTCAGGGGCGAAAAATCCTATCAAGATCGATTCCTATCTAGTCCCTTGTCAACTAGATTTCTCAGTTTTTAAGAAGAAATGCCTATAGAAGCTTTATCAGTTAGTGGGCTTGGAAACCTCAGTCGCCAGGCACTGTTGATTTACCTGTGGTAAGGTAACTGTTGTTTTACTTTAGCTAAGTTAACTATTGTTTTTGTATTTATAAACTGTTTGTTTTCCTTAAATAAAGAAATAACCACCTGGGCGACTGAGCTTCGCTCTATAATAGCCGCCTCAACATTAAAATATCATCGGGTGAGCAAGCTATGCTACCCGCCAACAGATGGCGCTGTAGGTTTTTGTCTAAAACGCGATATTTAAAAAAATGCTTATAAAACGGTAAAAACTAATTTTCCCAGACATGAGACCTAGATAAATTTTTCACCCCCCAAAAACCCCTGAATATTTTATTTCATCTAAATCGCTAGACCCGTTTTCGAGAAACTGATAACAAATATATACACAAATATTGCTCATTTAATAGTATAGGATATTTTTTTTAATAGCCCATACTGAAAAAAAAAATAACTAAAAAGTTCTATAAAAAGTCACTTACTTTAACTTTATCATGCACTGTGTTGAACAGTTGGCATCTCCTCACAGAGTTTAGCACTGGGTCGCTCCAATCCTCAACCTAGAGAAAAAAACATTCAGTTATGATTTAAAAAAAAATTGTGTCCGTGTCCGTTCTGTAGGATAGTACTATTACTTACATACATACATACATAAGATAAGATAAGATAAGATAAGATAAGATAAGATAAGATAAGATAAGATAAGATAAGATAAGATAAGATAAGATAAGATAAGATAAGATAAGATAAGATAAGATAAGATAAGATAAGATAAGATAAGATAAGATAAGATAAGATAAGATAAGATAAGATAAGATAAGATAAGATAAGATAAGATAAGATAAGATAAGATAAGATAAGATAAGATAAGATAAGATAAGATAAGATAAGATAAGATAAGATAAGATAAGATTTATTTGTCGAAAATAGGTAATACAAGAAAAGTTCTTAAATACTATGTTAGCTCTGCTATTTCCTACCATTAAAGGCATACAAATATTAGATTAAAGTATAAAATCTAAAAACTCTTGTTCTCATATAAACATAACGTCTCTTTCCCGTCAGGGTAGGCAGAGACCACAGTCCTCCACCTGCTACGATCTTGACATACTTCCCTTGCTTCCTGTACTTTCATCAATCCTTTCATACATGCTCGTCGGTTTAGGGTACTTTTAACCTGGCCTTTATTCAGAACGTCCTGAATTTGGTCCTGGTACGTTCGCCTAGGCCTTCCTTCCAACGTTTCCATTCACTCTCGCCTGGTAGATCTCTTTCGTCAATCTTCGTTCATTCATCCTCTCTACATGACCAAACCATCTCAGCATCCCTGTGGCTATACTTCTGTGGCTATACTTACGATGTTATGAGTAGTAACAGGTGGCAGGCCGTCCCTTTGCAAGGCGTACAGACAACGTTTCATCCGAACTGTGTCTTCCTTTGTGAGTAACTCCGCCGGCTCGGGGAGATGGCCTCTGTAGATAATAATAAATATTGGGGGACATTTCACACAAGGTCATTTGATCCCAAATTAGGCAAAGTCGGAGGAGCAAGGAGCATTTCCTCTCGCAAGTCACTTCATAGTCATTATCATGGTTAATTTATCTATTTAACTTTCATCTATCTATGTATATATAGTATTTTAAGTACATATATGTATATAGGGTGACTTTTAATTAGTTCTTGATAGCAAAATATATGTATGTACTCATGATACTGAACAACTTTTCCCAAGGAACATAGGTCGAAATACGAAATAACAAATTTGACCTCCCATACTAAATGCGCTATCAGCTGATGCAGTTTCTATGGGAGGTCAAAACTTGATTTTCGTATTTCGACCTATGTTCCTTGGGGAAAGTTGTTCACTATCATGAGTACATTCATACCTTTTTCTATCAAGAACAAATTAAAAGTCACCCTATATGTGTAATTAGTATATTCTTATCTGTATTTGCCTTAGTTTATTATAAGTTATTTATATATACTTGTAAGTATATTTATGGACTTTTATTTTAATTATACTTTCTGCACTATTGTGTCCCGCTGCTTGCTATCCACTTTCTCACTGCCTTAGGTTGGCTGGAAGAAATCTCTTTTAGAGATAAGCCCGCCCTTGTATATGTCCTTTAATTTTGTAGTTTTGCCTGAAAAGCCTGTACTATGGGTACCAGAGACTGATATACATACATAAATAAATAAATAACACCCAGACACAGAACAAATAATTGTGTTCATCACACAAATGTTTGCCCTGGGCGGGGGTCGAACCCGCGGCCCACGGCGTGTGAGGCAGGCACTACCAACCACACCAAAGGGCTTGTCAAGTCTAGATAAACAAACATATGAGATATAAATACGAATTCCGCATACAGCGTGTAACGGAAAGGTGTGACAATACTAAAGGGTGTGACTCTGCTCATGATACTGAACAACTTTCCCCAAGAAACATAGGTCGACATACGAAAAACCAAATTTAAGGGGCTGATAAGACCTAAATACGCTTCACTTGAGCAGGTTTTTAACGAAAAGTGTAGAATATATGGCCGTGAAAAAAAATATGTGATAATTAAGCATATTTCCAATAATATGGCCGACTCCGAAACACGATTAAATATATTTTGTACGCCATAAAAAAAATCCAAAGTTACCTCTGCTTTTTGCTTTTAAACCGTTTTTCTTAAGTACCCATTAATCTATGATGCCAAAACTTTTACACATTATTCAATACATTATGCACAATAATATAGCTATTTGATAATTAATATTATGGGTACAGATTTTGAAAAAAATGCAAAAATGAGCGAAAAACGTAAAACAGCGCGAATCCGCTCCGTTCTAGCACGCGCATTCTGCCCTTTGTTAGAAAGGGAGGTAATTCAGGTCTTATCAGCCTCTTAACCTTATAATACGCTATGTTTAGGTAAGTACATACTACATACTAAGGCGAGTTTTTCCAAGATCAAAGGAGTGAGACTTCTGTAAACGAATTTTTCAATACATTTGCTCGAAAAACGTACTTACGAGGACGTAAACATTGCTCGTAAGTAGTGCGGTAAGTAAAAAAAGTATAATACCAAGGAGTTTTTACACTCTGATCATAAAATTATTTTGTAAAAATACTACAGTGGTGACTTTTTACTTGGGTGACGACTGCCTACCTATATTTAAAATAAAATGGAGAGTACCAGGAGAACATAAATCGACAAGAGGCTGACAGTACCCATGGTTGGTTCCTTTACCAAGTGCTTTACTTATACCTGTTTTCTCACAAATGTATTGAAAAACGTCGTAAGATACACGTCCGTAAGGGTTATGACAAACTCGTGCCAATGGTAAACCCTCGACTTCGTCTCGGGTTTACAAAACGTCAACTCGTTTGTAATAACCCTTCTTACGGAACTTGTATGAACATCTCTACCCGTGGGTGTCGTAAAAAGTGACTAAGGAGGATGGGCAATAGCATCTTTCTGAGTATCTTACTATCTTACATACTGCGGTCACCAACAACTGCGGTCGCCAGCCACAACGCTTGCAAGCATGGTGACTATGGTAAAGCCCCTCCAAAATGCCACGCGTTTTTGCTGGAGTTCTGGAGGGAGCTTCCTGTCCTGCAGTGGACGTTTCGTGGGATTATCATCCCATGGGATGATAGTTAAATACCGTTTTCCGAAAAAGACAGTAACAAGAATTTGAGAGTTGATCTGTTCTGCACTTTACTTCTATTGGGATGTGATGATGAAACTGCTAAAAGGTAAATCATAATACATGAAAATTAACAGTCAAACTCTACTTAAAATTGTTTGAAGAGCATTGCGCTTGTTTTTTTTTTACAGTTAATTACGAGATTATTACAAGAGATCCAGTCGGAAAAAAGTGCAAGTGCTAAGTTACTCAATACTCAATACATTTATTGCATCCCATAAGATTTACAAGGTGTTCATAATAGGTATTTACCTATGAAATTGCCGAAATTTTCTTACAGATTAATGAGATCATAATTCCTATAATTCTAATGCTTTTTTTTTCATTTGTCTTATATTTGAAAGTTGACTTCAAGGTTATCAATTTACGCATAAAATTAAGTTTTTATTTTTAGTTTGTTATATAAAATAAAAGGTTCAATAATTGTTCGTCTTAAATGTCGTCCGATTTCATCATTAGATTTGTTATATTTTTTTACAGATAATATTTTTCGAAAATTAAATTTAAGCTTCTGTTAGCTTAATGTCTTCCCAATAATGATTTAAAAAATAAAAAAGATTGGATTTATAACTCCTAAGAAAAATGCAAAAATGTTAGTACTGAAAATTGAGTTTACCTAAAATTCGCCATACAAAACGGCAATTTCATAGGTAAAGACCTATTATAATAAATAGGTACATCATGGACCCTGTCGGGCACAGCAAAAGATCTTTGATCGTTGATCTTTTCTGTCAGCTCTGCCTGCCATGGTATTTGCGGATACCAGGGCTATTGTGTCATCCTCAAACCGAGTTCGAGTCCTTGGACTGCGTTGCATATATGTACATACAACGTATTAAGGAAAGATGTGATAATATATAGGGTGTTAATTTAATTGCGTGCCATAGCTTAAGGGGTGCTTCAGTTACGATAAAAGAACACAAAAAAAATATTTAAAAAAATCCTACAAAAAAAAAAAAAAACTAAAACTCCTTTGAAATTTAACTAACACGGAGCACCGCGCTATCACCAAGCCAGCGCGCGAGAACCAGTGGAGAAGGTAGGCATATGCGAGTACATAACTGAAACTCTTTTGCGCGCTTTTGATAGCGCAGTGCTCCGGGTCATTGCCCTCCGCGTTAATTTATTTTCAATGGAGTTTTAATTTTTTTTAAGTAGGATTTTTTAAAATATTTTTTTTGAGTTCCTTTATCGTTACTGAACCTCCCCCTAAGCTATGGCACGCAATCAAATTAACACCCTGTATATTAGTTTTATTTTTTATTATATTCAACTTTTATTTTATTTAATTTAATTTTGATTTAATTTTCTTGATTGTATTAATTTGTAACTTTCATTTAATTTAATTTTGATTTAATTTTATTGATTGTATTAATTTGTAACTTCACTATTATTTCGACACAAATTATTTGATATGAAATAAATAAATATGAATATGAATGAATATGAATACTGGAGGGTGTGAATCTGCCCATGAAACTGAACAACTTTTCCCAAGGAAACATAGGTCATAGAACAAAATAAATTTTAGACCTCCCATAGAAACTGCATCAGCTGATAGCGTATTTTGTATGGGAGGTCAAATTTGATTTTTCGTATTTCGACCTATGTTACTTGGGAAAAGTTGTTCAGTTTCATGGGCAGATTCACACCCTTCAGTATTATCAGGCCTTTCCGCTACACGCTGTATATGTGATGATGTCGTTAGTAAAGATTTTAAATAGCAGAGGTCCAAGAATGGGGCCTTGTGGAACACCCCTAGTCGTTTTAGTCATTTAAGACGTAAATGCTTTCCGTTCGTTGTCTTCAATGTCTAAAAACTCTACATACTGGTATCTTTTTGTCAAATATGATTTAAGAAACTGCAAAATGACCTCTTCACTCCATAAAGTTGCATTTTCCTAATACATATATTGTGATCCACCAAGTCAAAAGCAAAACTTAGGTCTAAGAACTGCAGACCTCCTACTTTACTTTACCTGAGACACACATCATACACCCTCTTCCCAACTTTCTGCTGTATATCTTGAATGGTGTCCCGAAGTGACTTTGTAACGGCGTGCCTAGAATAAACGTACCTTCCGAAGCACGGAGATTATTACCTGAGACACACATCATACATCCTCTTGCCAACTTTCTGCTGTATATCTTGAATGGTGTCCCGAAGTGACTTTGTAACGGCGTGCCCTCGTAGACTTTCCACATTGAAGTTGTTTGTCTTCGCTGGGAATATTAAAAATGCGACTACCGTCATTTCTGAGCCGCATGCCTGGAAAAATATAAAAGATAAAGATAAAAATATTCAATGTACAGAAATAGTATATTATGCAATGAATCACGACCGCAGGGAGTAGCGAGTGATTCAAGTGTTAGAATCCTGAGCGACGCGAGTGATTCATGGCCCTCGATTTAAATCCCTTTTATTCAAGAGTTGCATACTATACTTTATAAAAAGAAAGATTTAAGCGAAAATATACATTTAAGGAGGTTGTATGGCATTGAAATGGAGGTCGAATATATTGGTGTGTTCTACATTCAAAGACCAAAATAGTGATTAAAAGTGCTTTTTATTCACTGTTTTCAGTGAAAAAAAATCTTTTTAGAGGGGGAATGGTATAAATACCAATTCAGATAATTTTATTCAATGTAGATTCTTTACAGAATACTTATTGAATGTCATGCAGAATACAATGCAAATTGAGCGAGTCTACGCCGTTTCGGATCGTGCTATGGCAGCGTAAAAGAAACGGCAAGAAACAACTGCAGCACGGCCTGCGACAAGAGTCGGCTTTTTACAATGTGTTTCTTGTGTTTCGCGGGAATATCAGAGCACCATACCTCTTTGTCATTTATACAGGGTGTAAGGAAAAGTACCGATTTCCTTTTAAGTAGAATAAAGTACATTAAACATATTAATTATAAACAAATAACATAAAAATAAAATACTTCGTGAGAAAAAAAAGTTCAAGTTGCCAACCCTATTCTAAGAATCGCAACGCGCACCCACCCCCATTCTATAAAGAACTTCATTCACTAGCGTGCAACGAGATAGGAGATAGAAAACTATGTAAGGACGACACTTGAGGCAAATACCCACGCTTATCGGTGCGATAGTCTTGAGTCTGGTGAGGGTTGACACAATTAAATTTTAAAATTAATTTTTAAAATCCTTTTTTTTTTAATTTTACGTATAGAGCTAGAGATTTTGGATGGTGGTAGGACTTTTGTGCAAAGTCCGTCTGGGGAAGTACCACCCCCTTATCTTTTTCTGCCGTAAAGCAGCAGTGTCTGCACTGCTGTGTTTCGGTTTGAAGGGCAAGTGAGCCAGTGAAATTACTTATTATTTTTTTAGTTGCATTTATTAACAGAATATGAAAATACCGTTGTCTAGGTGACAAGAAGTGAAATTAAAATTTAAATCTGCTCATAAATACGGCTGATATAAGCATTTAAAACTGCTAATTACGCGCCGATTAGACAGAGAGATCCGACATTGGGAGTGACGTCACATGCCACTACGGCCATATAAACTCGGTGTTAAATTTCGTTTTGCTAGAAAGAGACAGAAACAAATCTTCGATGGAATATATCTTTTTTAATTTCATAGTTATTCGAAAAATAGTTTTACTAAAGTGTTTATTACATGAATCATAATAAATAATTTAAATTTAAAAAAATCATGCATATTCCCTATTATTTCACTAGGTATTTAAGGTAGAGTTTTTTAAATTTTTATCTGTAGAAATTTTTGACATTATTATATATCATTTTGACAATAGATTTATAGAATTTTTGACATTAGATTAAGAGAATTTTGGACATCAGATTTACAGGAATTTTGACATCAGATTTAGAGAATTTTTGACATTATTAATTTTAGTTCGTTTTGACATAAGTAGTAATTTGAAGTAAATTTTTGATATTGTTGTTTATTATTATTTTTATATTAAATGGCATGATATTGTGGAGTCTTAACTTCATCCTGTTTGGTTGTAGGTGCACTTTTATCTTATATTGTTTAAGTGGTTTTATTATTTTAATTTGTGTATTTTTTAAATTGTAATATTCAAACACAGTCATGAATTGTTCTATGAATAAATGATATGATATGATGATAATAAGGCAGTGGGTGTCATGGGCGATGGTGACCTCTTACCACCAGGTGGCCCAACTGCTCGTCTGCCCACTTGTGTTAAAAGGAAATCGGTAGTTTTCCTTACACCCGGTATAATCATCTAATCTATAGTATACTGGGTCCTTACCTTCATGTAATGGTTCAATCTGGCCAAAGCTTCAATGAACACGTCGGCCCCTTTGTTGCCGAACTCATAACGACCCGCTATGAAGAAATACAGGGTCTTATCCAGGTCGAAGTTGAAGTGACTGTGGAGAGAAAGGAATTCATATGACGTCATCATCTTCATATCGTGCGCGCTGCGATGTCGATGACCGACCTCACTAACCCTGCTGACAGAGTTGTTGAGCCGCCCAAAGCCTCTGACATGACTCATTAACGACTATATCCGTAGATAGTAGCCGGGACCAACGGCTTAACGTGCCTTCCGAAGCACAGAATCATCTAACTTTTTGGACAATCAGGTGATTCATCCTGCAATGTCTTAAACAATCTAGGGAGTCACACAAAGTGATCTTGGTTTGACAGTGTCCCCACCGGGAATCGAACACAGAACCTCCGGATCGAGAGCCGAGCGCTCTAACCACTACACTACGGATAATGTTGTATTATTTATTCTTATTTAATTATTTACAGATTTCTCTGACGCGGAACTTCTCACAGGTGTATCGCTACACTAAGAAACTTGTCCGAATCATTGGCGAAGATGTCCTCACCGTCCTTCCTAGCACTGAGGAGAGATATTGCATCTCTATGCATCCTTTATCGCATGTATCGCATGTATCTAATACCTGCTGCAGAATTTCACCACTGCACCACTCGCCAGAATTAAAATTTCATCCTTACCACTTAGATAACTGGCAATCTTCCACCGTACGTTTTACAAGAAACTTCTTACCACGTACGACAGCACTGTATAATCAGCTTCCTGCGCAGGTATTTCCGGACGGGTACTTACAACAACTGTGTGGTGCCGGCAAAGAAAAGCACCAACCCATACCTACCCGTGGGTGTCGTAAGAGGCGACTAAGGGTTATAAACTGGACGATGGGCAGCAGCATCCTCCTTTGTATCTTACATCTTACTTCCATGGTTACGTCTATGGTGCCAGCCGTAACGCTGACAAGCGAGGTGACTATGGTACTTCCCCTCTACATTTTTCCAGCAAAATTCTGGAATTATGGAGGTTGCTCCCTGTCCTGTAGTGGACGTTTGATGTGATGTTATGATGACTTACAACAAGACAGCCTTTAAGAAACGAGCCTAGAAATATTTTAAAGGCCGGCAGCACATCTGTGACCCCATTGTAATTGCGGGTGTCTATGGGCGACGGTGAACACTTACCATCAGCTGACCCGTCTGCTCGTCTGCCTTCCATTTTTATAAAAAAAAACTTACCCATAGAAGTGACCCCGAACGAATTCATGTAATTTTTCTTTGGACATCGCGTGTAAGTTCTGAAATTCGTGAAGGGCTGAGAATTTCTTGACGTTTAAGCCGTTCGGAGTTATAATGTCGGGTTTTCTCTTCAGCAAGTGTTCTGCCTCGTAACCTGAAAAAAAAATACAAAATAAAAAAAAATTTGCTCGAAAAGCTTGCTTAGACCAACATACGCGAAAATTGTGCACTTTTGATACTATTTTTTTGATAGTGTAGTTGATAATTTAGTGTTGATAGTATATACGGTACCTGGGCGAACGAGCTATGCTCTGTGTAATTAAAATATCATCGGGTGAGCCAGCTATGCTACTCAACAACAGATGGCGCTATAAGATTTTTAAACGCACTAAAACGCGCAAAGAAAATAATAAAAAAAACGGTGAAAACGAACGAATATGCATGACACCTAGCCAGATCGATTTTTGACCTCCAAAAACCCCTGTATAGTAAATTTCATCGAAATCGTTAGAGCCGTTTCCGAGAAACCGATTACAAATATATATATATACAAAACATTGCTTGTTTAATAGTATAGGATATAGGTCGAATTAATAACCTCCTTTTCTGAAGTCACGCAGAGCGCCAGTCCAAATCGCACTTGACCAGTTTTTATTATTTTTTGTTATTCTATAACCTATGCACTATAAACATACCAATTTTCACGCTTGTAATTGTTCCCGTTTTCACGATAGAGCTAAAACAAAAAAAATCGAGCTAAAATCGCCTAAAACACGTTTGTAGTAGGGAAGCCCTCCTTAATTTTTATATTTATTCTTTCTTGTTATAGCGGCAACAGAAATACATAATCTGTGAACATTTCAACTGTCTACCTATTACGGTTTATGAGATACAGCCCGCTGACAGACAGACCAGACAGACAGACGGAGGGACATCCGAGGCATATTAATAGGGTCCAGTGTTTCATCCTTTGGGTACCGAACCCTGAAAAGTAAACCAAACGTACATTTTTGACGTTTATTTCTAATCCCGTCAACAGATGGCGTTGTGATGCTAAACACCAGAGTTAGTGAGGTCGGTCATCGTCCTTGCTACCCACACGAAATGATGATGATGAGTAGCGATCTAAACACATCACAGATATCTTTGTCAAATTATACAAAACAGTACTGGGACGACCGAGTTTCGCTCTATAATAGCCGCCTTAACGTTAAAATATCACCGGGTGAGCAAGCTTTACTACCCGCGAACAGATGGCGCTGTAAGTTGCTAAAACGCGCTAGCGTTGTGTTCTTCAGTTTTAATGGCCTTCGAGGAACTTGTCGGGGGCGCCTCGTGTGTTGTTGAATAGATGTCCAGCGATGATGTCTGATTAAATTTTTGAATACACGTCACTGTACTTTTAAGAGTGCGGGACGTGTTGGATATTCATCATAACATCCCATGAAATGCCCACTAGAGGACAGGGAGCTCCCTCAAGAATTCTAGCTTTTGCTGGAAAAATGTGGAGGGGAAGTACCATAGCCACCTCACTTGTCAGCGTTACGTCTGGCACCATGGGCCGCGTTTGTAGGTGACCGCAGTAAGTAAGATGGTATGATACACAAGAGAATGCTGCTGCCCATCCTCCAGTTTATAACCCTTAGTCGCCTCTTACGACACCCACGAGTATACAATGTGTTAACAGAATATGCGAAACTAAGAAAATAGTTTGTTCAGAATCGAGAGTAGAATCAATTTCACGGGTTTTAGAGTTTTGGGTATTTTTTCTTTTTTTTATTATTTAAATTTTTGCCGCTTCTATTCTAAACATTTCCATGGATACGCGCGCTAGCGGCGCGGGAAGTGGGCGTGGCGTGCGCGGACTAGAACAGTGATGAAACTAGAACAATAATGAAACTTTAAAATAAAAATATCTATATAAAAAAAAACTATTTTTATTATTTTTTTACGGGAATGGATTTATTTTAATAAAAATCAGTTGGGGTGTATGAGGGTTTTGCTAATTCCATTGTTGTATATGGGATGACACTATTATTTGCCGGCATTACACATCCATGTTGGATATAGTTACTCATTAGTTTGGCATAGTAGGTATAAATCGTCTGTCTGCTAGTTTCGGGAAGCGCCTTTAAATCTACTGCTGATGTTGTTTTGTTGACATGACGTGACATCAATAGATTTAAAGAAGCTTTAATTTTAAAAACACTTTGTGCAACAGAATTTGTGTTAATTAGAGAACTTGTATGAGCAAACAAGTCAATTTTAACATCGGAGGCATATTAATAGGTTGCAGTTTTTCACCCTTTGGGTACGGAACCCTGAAAAGTAAACCAAACGTACTATTTTGACGTTTATTTCTAATCCCGTCAACAGATGGCGTTGTGATGCTTAACACCAGGGTTAGTGAGGTCGGTCATCGTCCTTGCAACCCACTCGATATGATGATGATGACTAGCGATCTAAACGCATCACAGAAGTCTTTGTCAAATTATACCAAACAGTACTGGGACGACCGAGTTTCACTCTATAATAGTCGCCCGCAAGCTTAACTACCCGCGAACAGATGGCGCTGTAAGTTGCTGAAACACGCTAGCGTTGTGTTCTTCAGTTTTAATGGCTTTCGAGGAACTTGTCGCGGGCGCCTGATTCCATTGCTTGTTTTATTGACCTAATTCCAGCCAGCGATGCCTGGCTAATTTTTGAATACACGTCACTGTACTTTTAAGAGTGCGGGACGTGTTGGATAATTTTGATATTCATCATAACATCCCATGAAATGTCCACATGAGGACAGGGAGCTCCGTCAAGAATTCTAGCTTTTGCTGGAAAAATGTGGAGTGGAAGTACCATAGCCACCTCGCTTGTCAGCGTTACGGCTGGCACCATGGACCGCGGTTGTAGGTGACCGCAGTAAGTAAGGTGGTATGATACACAAGAGGAAGCTGCTGCCGATCCTCCAGTTTATAACCCTTAATCGCCTCTTACAACACCCACGAGTATGTATGATGGCACTATTCTTTGCCAGCACCACACGGGACAATTTTGGATAATATTACTCATTAATTCACTTGCTGGCTTCATAGTGGTGGTTCTGACAACTTGAAATCTCTGACATTCAAGTATGCCAAAGTTTGGCATAGTAGGTATAAATCGTCTGTCTGCCAGTTTCGCGAAGCTTATGCTATTTTGTTGACGTAGAAAGTGACAGCTCTAGATTAAACCATTAAAGCACTCCCATATAAAAATTCGCAATAATCCATGCAATTACATAGTCGTATAATATGGCCCTGAACCCTGGCGGCCACTGGTCTACTCAAATCGGTAGGGTAATACCACGTGCTTGCACAAAGTGTTTTTAAAGCTTTAACTTTGAACAGGTCATCAAACGTACTGATAGCGTATAAAATTACTGATTGTGCATCAAAAAATACTGAATTGCACACTAAATTTCGTATTTCGACCTATGTTCCTTAGGGAAAGTTGTTCAGTTTCATTGTCTATGTAACAGGTTAAAAAAGTGTATACTGTTTTTTTTCACACCCGATATACAACGTGTAACGGAAAGGTGTGATAATACTAAAGGGTGTGAATCTGCCCATGAAACTGAACAACTCTTGCCAAGGAACATAGGTCAAAATACGAAAAACCAAATTTGACCTCCCATACAAAATGCGCTATCAGCTGATGCAGTTTCTATGGGAGGTCTAAAATTGATTTTGCTCTGACCTATATTCCTTGGTAAAAGTTGTTCAGTTTCATGGGCAGATTCACACCCTTTAGTATTATCACACCTGTCCGTCACACGCTGTAGATGACATGTCTGTCTGAGAAAATACGTTTTCTCTGCGTTTTCAAGCTACGGGGAAAAAATCAATAGCACTCCGAACGCGGGCTTGGTTTAGTTACAGCGCCATCTGTTGGTGACCGTTGGTACTACTTAATATTAATGGGCACTTAGGACGCAACGCCGGCTTGGTTTAAAGTTACAGCGCCATCTGTTGGTGACCGTTGGTACTACCGAATATCAATGGGCACTTAGGACGCAACGCCGGTTTTTATTGTTATAGCGCAATCTGTTGGTGACAGTTGGTACGACACGAATTCGAGCATAATGTGTCGCCCAGATACTTTATTTCTAATCCCGTCAACAGATGGCTTTAGTGGGCCGCTTAAAGCCGCTATGTCTGTTTTCTTTAGTTTTGGTTTTGATGGGTTTTGGGAACCCTCAGATATCCGTATCATAGTTTAAGGGTACTCCTTCCTGAATGAGGTTGAGACTCAGTAACTTCGTAACCACTTTTTACATTAAATATGCCATTTATATTAACAGAAAAAAAACGTATTTACAAACAAGATATGAGAAGTGATGTGGTCGAGATAGAATTTTAATTTAATTTGTATAACAGAAGAAAAACAATTCTGAAATGACCTTTATTTTGTCCATTTTTTCCTGCTACATTTGGCTACCTTGTGGATATCAGCACGTTGCCCGAGAGGAAATAAATATCTTTTTTTAGGGTTCCGTACCCAAAGGGTGAAAAACGGGACCCTATTGATATGCCTCCGATGTCTGTCTGTCTGTCCGTCTGTCAGCGGCCTGTATCTCATGAACTATAATAGCTAGAAATTTGAAATTTTCACTTATTGTGTATATCTGTTGCCGCTACAACAACAAATACTAAAAATAAAAAAGTAAAAAATGAAGGGGGGGGCTCCCAAACAGCTAAAGGGGGGCGCGTTACAAAAAGTTTGTACCATCGAGTGGGGTATCGTTGTTTAGAGCCCGTTGAGTAGATAAATACTGTATATTTGTTTAAAAAAATATTTTAAAACAAAGGAATAAGATGCCACCAAAATCAGCTGTTTTTAAAAATTTTGTTTGAGCTGTATCTCATGAACAATAATAGGCAGACAGTTAAAATTTTCACAGGCTATGTATTTCTGTTGCCGCTATAACAACAAATACTAAAAATAAAAAAATATATAAATTAAGGGGGGCACCCATACTGAAGACCTGTTTTTAGGCGATTTTTGTTTAAGCCCTATATTAAAAACGGGAACACTTACATACGTCAAAATTGGTACGTTTATAGTTCATAAGCTACAAAATAACAACAAATAATAAAATATGGTCATACGCGTGTCGGACTCAAAAAATCTAGCACAGTAACTTACAAAAATTTCAACTAATACAATTATGATTATGTGGTAGTACTGAACCCTCGTAGCACGAGTCCGACTCGCACTTGGCCGTTTTTTTATTCCGTGGTTGCTATAACCTAAAAACTACATTACAACTCCCTAAACTACCGGGTTTAGACTAGGCAACCCTGGTTATTTTAGTGCATATTGATTAGTACTTTTGCATTTAAAAACCGGCCGCTACACCGGACGGACAACAAAGTGATCCTATAAGGGTTCCGTTTTTTTTATTTTGAGGTTTCCGTACCTAAAAAAAGAGAGAGAGTTGAGCTCTCGTTTCAAGAACATTCATATAAGAGAGGGGTCAAGTTGGATGGTCGCGGAGGCGATTTTTGTTTTAGTTCTATCTTAAAAACGGGAACACTTACAAACTTGAAAATTGGTATGTGTATAGTGCATAACCTATTAAATAACAACAAATAATAAAATTTGGTCAAGCGCGTGTTGGACTATAAAAAATCTAGCACAGTAACTTACAAAAATTTCAACTAATACAATTATGATTATGAGGTGGTACGGAACCCTCGTAGCGCGAGTCCGACTCGCACTTGGCCGGTTTTTTTAGGGACGCCCAGGTCCTGTCCGTAAAATGATAAAAGATTCTGATTCTGTATCAAGTTACCTGTGATATCGGAGACCGTAGTGAATGTATGGGCCATGTGAGAGGCGGCGCGCTCCATACAGTACCGGTGATAGATCTGACGTTTACCGGCTTCCTCGTCCACCGAAAACTGAAATTAAAAACATTGCTACAGTCGAAATCACAGAGTAAAGTAGAGTCCGTCATATACATAGTCTGTATGAGGTAGTGAAGTGTAAAACGTCTGCCGGTCAAAAATCCCGGTTAAGATTTACCATGGACGAATAATAATAAGACTGATAATTCCCATACTAGAAAATGTAACCCGGAAAGGCATAAAACTCATGGAAACTAGATGGCGCTCTCAAACAATCTGGCAATTAATTGTGGTCTACCGAGTATTCTGCCAAAAAAACATTCAAAATTTCATTGAAATTCGGTTTATTTTTTTAGCAGAATACTCGATAAATCATTATAACTTTCCGGACTGTTTATTAGCGCCATCTAGTTTTATACCTTTCCGGGTTACGATTTCTAAAAGGGGATGGTCCGCAAGACTAAGCCCATTGACAAAAAAAACTTTCAATATCAGTGCGTACCAGCGTATACATTGACCTTTATAACAATTAATAGTTATTCAGTTATAGAAGTGTATACATAGAGCTTTATAAAAATTTCTATAGCAGTAATAGTTATTAGTTATAGTTAGTAGTTATTAACTAATACCTTGTCCAGATTGTTGTAAAAATCCATGTTGCCAGCACAGAGGTACCTTCCGAGCAGCGTGGCGTGCGTTGTAAACACCGTGGCGACATCGACGTGGCGACATCTGTACACAAATACATGTCATCATCATGAAATGAAAAAACCTTTTACAGTCCGCGCGACGAGTATAGGCCTCTGGGCAGGAGTGGAGGGGGTATGCGCAGTTGCAATATTTGCAAGAAAAATACTACTGCACATACCCCCTCCACTCCTGCCCAGAGGCCTTAACTCGTCGCGCGGGGTGTAGTTATAGTATATTATGCAATTAGTGAATAAAAGACGGATCAAAAGCGAGGGCCAGAAATGAATCACGAGCAAGTGAAGGATTTTAACGACTGAATCACGACCGCAGGGAGAGTGTTAGAATGATTTAATTTTAACAGTTCCAGTGTTCGGATAAATCTTCAAAGTAGAAAATCGCAAAATTTCACAACCGCAGGCAGGATTCGAACCTGCGTCTTCTGCGTCAGTACCGCAGATGCTTTACCAACTAGGCAACTGTGGTCCTGCCTGATGTTGTGAAATCTGCGATCTCTATACGCATTCCAACGTCGCGTTAGTGCTGCCACCTAGTAAGCATTAGCTGTACTGATGTTGGTGCTGCCACCTAGTAAGCATGAACTGTACTAGCCCAACTAGTCCATTATATTAGTTACAGCTAATGCTTACTAGGTGGCAGCACTAACGCAACGTTGGAATGCGTATAGAGGTCGCAGATTTCACAACATCAGGCAGGACCACAGTAGCCTAGTTGGTAAAGCGTCTGCGGTACTGACGCAGAAGACGCAGGTTCGAATCCTGCCTGTGGTAGTGAAATTTTGCGATTTTATACTTTGAAGTGTTAGAATCCTGAGCGACGTGAGTGGCCCTCGATTTAGATCCCTTTTATTCAAGAGTTGCATACTATACTTTATTGCATGACTACGAGAAAAAGAAAGATTTGTGCGAAAATATACATTTAAGGAGGTTGTATAGCATTGACAAGAAGGTCGAATATATTGGTGTGTTCTAAATTCAAACATCAAAATAGTGATTAATAGTAGATTTTACAACAAGTTCACAAAACGAACCATTTTTCCGAGACTTTCGACGGGCTGATAGTAATGTCGAGGATAAAATGATTTTGTGGACCAGTTATAAACTCTGCTTTTCACTTTGATTGCGAGGAAATAAAACGTAAAAGTACTCTCTAAATGTAGTAACTGAAGAATGAGTTGTTCTGCTTTAGTGAAAAATATGTTGAGGGGGGGGGGGGGGGGGGTGCCGCAGGCCCGCGCGCAGGGCGTACACCACCGGGGTTACTTGCATGCCCGCGGTGCACTAAATTCGACTTTGTGCAGCCTATATCCTGCACAAATAAGCACTTTCAGAGCATGAGAAGTGAAAAAGTGCTTTTTATTCACTGTTTTCAGTGAATAATAGAATCTTTTTAGAGGGGAAATGGTGTAAACAAATTTTTAGTAACATTTGTCTAGCTAGACTAGACTTCGATGATACAGTCAAAGATCTGACTACACGGTGATAATCTTTATCTAGCCAGCATCATTTAGGTACAAGAAGTACATCAAGTACCGGGCGACCGAGTATTACTAAAATCCGCTAACAGATGGCGCTGTAGGGATTCTGAAACGCGTTTTATTCAAGAAATGCTAAAAAAAACGGAGAAAAAGAATTTTCCCCGACATGAGACCTGGCTAGATCGATGTTTAGCCCCCGAAACCGCCCGTATAGCAAGATCGTTGGAGCCGTTTTCGAGAAACCAATTACAAATATATTTATACAAGATGTATTTTTTTAATTCGAACAACTCAAGCGTACATTCCTTGAGCTGAAAGGTAGGAAACAAAGAGTTGCAGATATATCCCAAAACCTTAAATGAGTGCAAATCAGCCGTAATTAAGTGGCTGAAAACATTAACCTATGATGAATGTGAGGCACTATTACAATAGCAAAACATGAAGATATACAGAGACACCACGCACACAGACTCGCACCGAATACATACATTACACTGTTCACTGTTAATTTTTTTAACTATTACAATGACATTTGTAACATGACAGTAATAGACTTTACATGTGCATAACTGCCGATGGATTTATAATGTAATATTAATATTAGGTCTTTACCTATGAAATTGCCGTTTTGTATGGCGAATTTGAGGTTAACTCAATTTTCAGTACTAACATTTTTGCATTTTTCTTAGGAATTATAAATCTAATTTTTTTCATTTTTTTAAGCATTATTGGGAAAACATTAAGCTAACAGAAGCTTAAATTTAATTTTCGAAAAATATTATCTGTAAAAAAATATAACAAATCTAATGATGAAATCGGACGACCTTTAAGACGAACAACTTTCGAACCTTTAATTTTATATATCAAACAAAAAATTAAAGCTTTATTTTATGCGTAAATTGATAACCTTGAAGTCAACTTTCAAATATAAGACAAATGAAAAAAATTGCATTAGAATTATAGGAATTATGATCTCATTAATATGTAAGAAAATTTCGGCAATTTCATAGGTAAAGACCTATTAATTTGCATGCTAATGTATTGGCGAAACATGAGGACGTATCTGTAATATTTTCCATCTACTACCATGTTTGAAGCAAATTAATACTATTCTACTCAATGAGTGTGTGTGAGAAAGACAGAATGTGAAGTAATGTTGAGTGTGTGTGTAAGAGACAGTCATTGTGAGTGAGAGTATGTCACCATTATTCTGTGAATGTGAGTTATTGTATAAGTTAATGTGTGTGCATGAGTTATTGTATGTGTGTGTAGTTATTGAGTAAGTGTGTGAGAGAGAATTTTTTTTTTATCGTCAATGGGCTTACTCTTGACCTCGATCTAGGCTTGAAGACAGAGATGAGGTCGACGATGGAACGAGCTTGCCCAGAAGAAGCCTATTCACTCGCGACTTGAATAGATTCGGGTTATATGAACTCGGGAACACAGACGCAGGCAGAGAATTCCACTCTTTAGCTGTGCGCATTATAAAAGATGTTTCAAAGCGCTTTGTGCGAATGTGCGGAATATCAACCAAGTATGGGTGATATCCTGCGGTGCGTCTGGACTCCCGATGGTAGAAGGGAGATGTGGAGCTCTTGAGCACACTCTCCGAAGTACAATCTGTAGAAGACCGACAGACATGCAACTTTGCGACTGTGGGTCAGACTGTGAAACTTGGTTTTCACCAGCATCTCATCACCAACGAGCTTCTTGGCTCTGCGATCTATCGAATCAAGTGCGGCTAGTTGGTATTTGGCTGAGCCATCCCAAAGGTGACAGCAATTCTCCATGCAGGATCGGACTTTGGCTTTATATAAAACTAGAAGCTGTCCAGGAGTGAAGTAACGCTTAACCTTATTGAGGATGCCCAGCTTTTTTGCCGCAGTTTGGGCTTTAGACTCAATGTTAGCGCCGAAGTTTAGGTTTGCACACAACTTCTTGTGTGCAATGATTGTGTGAATGTGTAGTGATTGTGTGTGTGTGTGTGCGTGTGTGTATGTGTGTGTGTGTATAAGAGACAGAGTTATAGTGAGTGAGAGTGTATGTTAATGTGTGTGTGTGCATGAATTATTGTATGCGATTGTGTGTAGTTATTGCATGAGTGTGTGAGAGAGAGAATGTGTAGTACTAGTGTGTGTGTGTGTGTGTAAGAGACATAGTTATTGTGAGGGAGAGTGTATCGTTATTCGGTGAATGTGAGTTAACCTATGCAAAGTTATAGTGTGTCCGCGTGTGTTATTGTAAGTGAGCGTGTATATTTATTGTGTGAGAGAGTTAGTGTGTGAGAGAGAATGTGTAGTAATCATGTGTGTGAGAGAGAATGTTTAGTAATAATGTGTGTGTGTATAAGAGACAGAGTTATTGTGAGTGAGAGTGTGTCATTCATTTGTGAATGTGAGTTATTGTATAAGTTAATTTGTGTGTGTGCATCAGTTATTGTATGTGAGTGTGTATAGTTATTGAGTGAGTGTGTGAGAAAGAATGTGTAGTAATTGTGTGTGTGTGTGTATATAAGAAACAGAGTTATATTGAGTGAATGTTATTGAGTTTATAATGTATGTGAGTTAACACATGTAAAGTTATTGTGTGTCCGCGAGCGTTATTGTAAGTGAGTGTGTGTAGTTAGCTAACCTCAAAACGATGAGTCCGATGCCAGCCTGCCACTCGTGAAAATGTGCCACCACACGAGGTGGTGTATCGCTGTAGTGCTCGACCGCTTTTCTAAACTGAAATAAAAGTATTACATAAATAAATAATAATAAATAAATAATAAAAGTTTATTTGAGCCAGTTACACAATTGGAATTTTAACAAAATTGGAACTTAAAAGGATTATTAATTTACTAAATGAACGGCGGTCCTCTGAAGCTCAAACTAGGTTAAATAAATCCTGTGTGATGAGTGTCAGTTCAGTGGTCTGTCGTCTCTATTACTATTGATTGCTTGCCAAAAACAATTAACGAAAGTTATTATGTAACTAGGAATCATTAATGGTACAATGCGCGCAACGAAAGAAGAGCCCTGTCAGATCACGTGGTTAACCTGCGCAGTAGACAGTTTGCGACAAAATCTAAATATATAAAAGAGCATGTCCTGACTGACTGACTGATTCATTAACGCCGAGCCGTAACCGCTATAGATACAGATCTGAAATTTTGTACACAGGTTCTATGCACGTCAAAACCACCCACTAAGAAAGGATTTTGGAAAATTCATCTCCCAAGGGGGTGAAATAAGCGATGAAAATTTGTACGAAAGTCCTTTGTTTCTTGAGCTAGATTCATACAAATTTGAATTTAAGCTTCTGGTAAAAAATAAAGAAACACGTGTTTCAGCATTTCTTAAAAATCACCCTTCAAGGGGATGATTTTTTTCCGTATGTTGGTCTATAAGTCTTTCAGTTTTAAAGGTAGAATTATAGAAATTTGGTTCCAAGCTCATGGTCAAATATAAAAAAAAACGTGTTTAAGAATTTTTCAACATTCATCCCCTAAGGGGGTGAGGGAGGGAGTGGGAGAGGGTGAGGGAGGGGGAGAGGGAGGGGGAGAGGGAGAGACTGCACATTGTCTGAATATCACGCGGGCGAAGCCGCGGGCACAGCTAGTGGCCTATAAAATGGCCTGCGAACTGTCTACTGCGCAGGTTAACCACGTGATCCAACAGGGCATTCTTTCGTTGCGCGCATTGTACTAATATAAAACACGTTTTTAGTAGGGAAGCCCCTAAATTTTTTAGTAATCATAGCCAATTAAGGTGAGCTTGCGTTTCAAGTACATCCATATAAAATAGAGGTCAGGTTAGAGTGGACACGGAGTTTTTAAAATCAAAGGACAAAACCTTGAAGAACACGATATGGTGAATGGGTATAGTGTTGCCGAACTATCGATAGTTCGCTATCGATAGTTGACCTTGAAAAATCAGTGAAAATATCGATAGATCAATCTATATAGTATTGCAAATTAAAATAGTATCGATACTATCGATAGTTTAAATTAGTAAATACTATTGATTAACAGCAATACTGTCGATAGTATTAGCCAGCAATAGGTAGAAAACTATCGATAGTATCGATGCCATTTTGACCAACTATCGATAGTGTCGTTACTATCGATAGTTTTGAACTATCGATAGTATCCAACAGTTAAATAGTATTGGTTGTGATTTGAAATAACGTCTGATTCAAGATTCAAGATCGTTTATTGAATAAAGCGTAAAATTTAATAGTGGATATCTAGATTCGCCACAATAACTTACACCTGAGATAAAAATGAAGAAATTTTATGAATATAAACTTAAATAACGCCTGCTTACATAGCATGCAAATTAAAACCAATACTATTGAACGAAAGGCTACGTAATATCGATAGTTTTTAACTACTGAATCCAATAATATCGACAGTATCGATACTATCGATAGACCTATCGATATTTTGTGCTATTGCTGACTATTGACAGACTATCGATAAACTATCGATAGTGGACTATCTATAGACAACACTTGATGGGTACGAAACCCTTAGAGCGCGAGTCCGACTTTTATTTCCTACTGAGGTACAGAACCCGAAAATAGAAAAGTAAAGAAAAGGTTTGAAAGTGCTTGGTAGGGCTTTTGTGGAAAGTCCGTCTGGGGAAGTACCACCCCCTTGCTTTTTTCTGCCGTGAAGCAGCAGTGTTTGCATTGCTGTGTTTCGGTTTGAAGGGCAAGGGAGCCAGTGAAATTACCGGCACATGAGAGATACCATCTTAGTTTTCAAAGTGAGCAACGCGCTTTGCTGTCTTACTAGTGTCAAAATATGCCAATAATAAGACAGTGGGTGCTATGGGCGGTGGTGACCACTTACCATCAGGTGGCCCACCTGTTTTTTGCTCACTTGTAACATAAAAAAAATATTACCTCAGTTATGAATGCCGCCACCATGAACCCCAAAATGATAGCATCATTAGCCTCAATATCGAGATGTGGTATCCCCAAGGAGCAAGTGTCCCAAAGCTCCTGTTTGTACGCGTCGAGTTGCCAGGCCCCGGAGCCGATATCGAACAGAATTATCTGAGGGTTGCCATCTACGAGCCACGTCCCTGTGTGGAGCTGAAAATAAAACACAAAAAGTCTCAGAGTAAAAAAAACTATTGAGTCCGTCATATACATACGAGTATTCTGTATGAGCTAGTGAAAGCGTATCCCAGTCGCCTATATGAGTCGGTCAAAAAACTCAGTTAAGTTTTACAAAAATCAAGAAATCTTTAAAATTCTAATGTTTTAGTATAAACTTCAACGTGTTAATGGAATAAGCGAAACCCTGATACACCCCAACTTATTTCTATTGAAATAAATCCATTCCCGTAAAAAAGCTCTTTAAAAACGTTTTTTTTCTATACTTATATTGTTATTTTAAAGTTTCATCGTTGTTCTAGTAGATTGTTAAGCTATCATGGCGCGTCCGCGCACGCCACGCCCACTTCCCCCCTCCTCACCGCTCATGAACACCGCGCCGCCCGCGTGCTTTGCTACAGAAATCCTATCCTACTAATATTATAAACGCGAAAGTTTGTAAGTATGGATGGATGTTTGTTACTCTTTCACGTAAAAGCTACTGAATGGATTTTAATGAAACTTTACAATAATATAGCTTATACATCAGAATAACACATAGGCTACAATTTATAAACCTGCGCAGACGAAGTCGCGGGCACCAGCTATATTTAAATATTTCAAACTACCTTGTACCCCTGGTTCCTCATAGCAGTAACGGCGGTATTGAGCGGCGAGTTGGATGGAAACTCAGCTTCCTCCACTTCTTGGCGCGCGCAATGCTCCTTGTACGGACCTGGATCACACAAAAATAACAAAATATTAACGTTTTTTCAATGATTTCGAACCTCCGTGCTCCTCTCGGAATAGATACCTTGCTAATTTTTACTATAGAATGAAATCTGCCAGCATGTTACATACAAATATTCAAAATAAGGTGAAAAAAGAGTTGAAAATGCACAGCCCAAATCCTTTGGCCTAGAAACTTGAAATTTTCCAAAGATGTTGCTTTTATAACGTACTTGAGTATTAATAAAGGATTTTATTTATTCATCCCTATCCCAGTGAAAGCTGGGTATGGCAAAAGAAGCATGAAAGTAGAATTAATGCAGTGGAAATGAGAGCGCTAAGGAGTATGATTGGTATTAAATTGAGTGACAGGATTAGAAATAGTGTGATAAGAGAACGGTGTGGCGTAAAAGAAGACGTAGTGACCAAAATCGAGAAAGGGATGCTGAGATGGTTTGGTCATGTAGAGAGGATGAATGAACGAAGACTGACGAAAGAGATCTACCAGGCGAGAGTGAATGGAAACGTTGGAAGGGGAAGGCCTAGGCGAACGTACCAGGACCAAATTCAGGACGTTCTGAATAAAGGCCAGGTTAAAAGTACCAAGTAAAAAGTAGCATGTATGAAAGGATTGATGAAAGTACAGGAAGCAAGGGAAGTATGTCAAGATCGTAGCAGGTGGAGGACTGTGGTCTCTGCCTACCCCAACGGGAAAGAGGCGTGATGTTATCACTAGGGTTTACCATGGCAAAATGTCACGTTCGCAAAATGTCACGGTCGCAAAATGTCACGTTCGCACAATGACATATCGTGACATTCCTACTATGTAGATCGTGAAGATACTTGTACTTGCAGGACAAACGGTTGCAATTTGGGAGAAACACTTTGAAATTTTTTTCTATGTCCACAATGAATGAAATTTTTTTCAAGTCTCAAATCCATACAAAAAAATAAAATAAATTCTAAGACCCAAATCTATAGTAAAATAATTCAAAATTTTTCTAAGTCCCAAAAAGGTGACATTTTGCGAACGTGACATTTTGTGAACGTTTCATTTTGCGAACGTGACAGTTTGAGAAAGTGACATCCTGCGAACGTAACATTATGCGCCGAGAGGCTATTTATTCCATTAGCTTTATGAGATTTAGCCGCCCTACAAGCTTCAAGCTTGACGTGCACTGTACTGTACAATACTGCCAGTTGCAAAAAGCATATTTAAATTTAAAGCTCCTTTAAGTCTGTTGCTGACACTTTCTGTTTTTATGACGTAGAATGTGACAGCAATAGTTTTAAAGGAGCCTTAACTTTAAAGAACGTTTGTGCAACTGGCTGATAGGGACACGTACCTAGCAAGCAGTAGTTGTCTCCCATCTCCTCAGTAGACACATAAGCCTTGGATCTGATGACCGTGTAGATGCCACCAACTGAAAAAAAAATGGGATAAGTTCTAAGTTAAGTTTGTGGTTTCCGCACTTAGTCCAGTAAGGACCATTGTGCGTGGGCCTATGTGGCCGTCAAGTTAGCCACCCTAACTGTTGCCAGAACTCAGTCAGTTTGTCCAGTCTGTTGGGTATTTGATCTAGGGTTATGTCCGCTCCAAGTGTGTTTTCTCTGATGCTTTTAATTACTTTGCATTCCAGAATTACGTGTTCGATGGTTTCGTCCGTTTCCATGCAGGCCCTACATAGAGGGCTGTCGGTTATGCCTATAGTGTGGTAGTGTTTGTTGAGAGCAATGTGACCTGTTATTGTGCCTACTACATTGCGGAGCTTTGTCCTATTCATCTGTAGTATACGTCTTGTTAAGCGTGTGTTAGTTGGTTATAATTTTTTTTGATTGTATGCATGTTAAAAAAAAAATGGGATATTAACATCTTAGTTCGGCAAAGCTTTTTACAGTCTTATTAGTGATATGCCCGGGGGGGCATAACATCTTAGTTCTTAGGAGCGGCAAAGCGCTTTGCTGTCTTATTAGTATCAAAATACGTGTGGGGGAGAAACGCTTGAAATACGCGAATAAGACAGGAACAGGTGTTGAAATATGTAAAAAAATATTTCAATAAGAAAATGCCCGACTGTGTAGACAAATATGAACAGAAAAAAGAAAAAAACCAGTTTTTAAATCTAACATAACATAAATTGAATTTCATGGCGGGGACAAACCGGGGCAGACTAAAATTATGTGTTTGGAGGTGGTTTTTCAACATCAAATATATTTTTCACCTCCAAAGCTCGGAAACATTTGTTTTGTCGGTTAAATTCTGCGGCCAAAAGCGATTTTTGGCCCCTAGCGGGCAAAAGGTTTTTCTGCAGCCAAAAGCGATTTTTGGCCGCTAGCGGGCAAAAGGTTTTTGAAATTCGAACGTGATGCAGTATGGCAGACCTCCACGCTGCGGTACTGGCTGCTTCCTCGCTTTAGTGAGGTGAAAAATTTTGTGTTTCGCTCGGCAGCAAAGTTATTTTGCGTTTCGTGCCTTGAAACCTTCGCTACGCTCAGGATTCTTCTTTTGAACCACTCGCTTCGCTCGTGGTTCAATTCTAGAATCCTTCGCTTGCTCAGGTTTCAATACAAGGCACTCACGCCAAATAACGCTTTTGCTGCCTTGCATAACAAATAACTATTGTAGTTTTTGTTTGTTTCTTTTTTAATTTTTTTTTTTTGAGATAACCACCCGGTGGGCAATATACAAAAATTGTCTCCGTATGCTATGCTGCTCATATCTACAGGAAAAGAAAAAGCTGTCGATTCTAAGTCAACTTTTCTTTTTTTTTTTACTGTGTATGGGCTTACTCTTGACCTCGATCTAGCCCTGAGGACAGAGATGATGAGGTCGACGATGGAACGACCCCAGAAGAAGCCTATTCACTCGCGACTTAAATAGATTCGGGTTATAAGAGCTCGGGAACACAGATGCAGGCAGAGAATTCCGCTCCGAAGCGGTGCGCATTATAAAGGATGTTTCAAAGTGCTTTGTGCGAATGTGTGGAATATCACCCAAGTATGGGTATTCTTAGCATTTTAGTACCTATTGGTTAGTTATTTCAAAAACAAGTTCTAGCTACGCTATCGCAGGTGCCAAGACGTGTTCTTAGTAACTTTACCCCTATTGTGTTCGTGCAACAAGCCGAATCTAAGTATATTGTTGTATAAGTTACACACAAACGAGAATTACAAGTTCCTTATACAATGACAACTGCCCGTGATTATGTTTTTTTTTAGTCTTGAGGACAAAGATGAGGTCGACGATGGGACGAGCTTGCCCAGAAGAAACCTATTCACTCGCACGCTAACACCTGCATGCGGGATGAACTGATGCAAGCTACACAAAATGCCGTTCTCGTAGCTGAGTCATCATCATAACATCCCATGAAACCTCCACTACAGGACAGGGAGCTCCCTCTAGAATTCTAGCTTTTGCTGGAAAAATGTAGAGGGGAAGTACCTTCGTCACCTCGCTTGTTAGCGTTACGGCTGGCACCATAGACGTAACCATGGAAGTAAGATACAAAAGAGGATGCTGCTGCCCATCGTCCAGTTTATAACCCTTAGTTGCCGTTACGACACCCACGGGTATGTAAGGGTTGGTATTATTCTTTGCCGGCACCGCACGGGGCGTAGCTGAGTACTAGGCAAAATTTATTTAATTTTATTAGATTTGCGTCGACACAAAAAAAAGAAGAAGAGAAATGAAACTGAAATTGATGTCCATACCTTTATTAGCAGCTTCCCATGCAGTCTCGAAGGTCCACCGGTTCTCGTCGCAGGCAGCTTGACCTTTGTCCATGTAGGACAGGAGGTCAGGCGTGGAGTCGGCTCGGTAGAACCGACGGGAGCTCCGGTCTCGCGACATTGCGCTGTTAGGACAAAGTTTCATTGGTTAGCGACAGATGGCGCATTCTTAAATAAGTAGTTTAAAACCATTCTTCATCAATAATCATCATAACATCCCATGAAACGTCCACTACAGGACAGGGAGCTCCCACCAGAATTCTAGCTTTTGCTGCAAAAATATGGAGGGGAAGTAACATAGTCACCTCGCTTGTCAACGTTACGGCTGGCACTATAGACCGTAGTTGTAGGTGACCGCAGTAAGTAAGAGGGTATGATAAACAGGAGGATGCTGCTGCCCATCCTCCCGTTTATAGCCCTTAGTCGCCTCCTACGACACCCACGGGTATTTATGGGATGGTACTATTCTTTGCCGGCACCACATGGGACAAACGTCTCATCATCACATCCCATGAAATGTCCACTACAGGACAGGGAGCTCCCTCCAGAATTCTAGCTTTTGCTGGAAAAATGGGGAGGGGAAGTACCATAGTCACGACGCTTGTCAGCGTTACGGCTGGACCATAGACCGCGGTTGTTGGTGACCGCAGTAAGTAAAATGGTCCGATACAAAGAAAGATGCTGCTGCCCATCTTCCGGTTATGAAACTAACCCGAAATATCTACTCTTTCAAACACTTCCTGCATTTAAAATTGAGGTTACTTGTACACTACATCCTATTCTCTCATGGAATGGAATGTAGTGCAGGCAACGAAGCAGTTGACCCCAACATAAATTTCTGAGGCAGATTTTATTTGACAGGATGATAAAGAATCAGGAATTAAACGTAAATTCAAAATATCAAAAAAAAAATTACAAAATATTTTTTTCATACATTTTTTGTAATTTTTTATGGAAAAATTAAAAGTATAGATGTTTTTTTGGATTTTGTAGTGTAAAAGTTTCATCGACTGAGGATTTAATGCGAGGGTCTTCATACAACGATCCGCTTCGTTGCCTAGACTAATGGACTATTACGTTACGAGTACGTCGCTTCAAGAAGTGGCAAACAAAACAGAGAAACAACAGGGAAACTTCAAGAAGTGGCAAACAAAACAGAGGTGCGAGCCAAACGTATCTATCACCACCTAAAACACTATGTCTGTACTAGTCCGTCCATCGTAAGAATGCTGATCACTTTCCGCCGCTGGTGGCCAAGCCCCGTAACTAATCAGGTTGCTTAAAATTGTAAAGTTTTACAAAATCACCATCTGTCACCAAGGGTTAGTTAGGTTAGTGCGTCCGCTATAACTCGCGCGGGCGCCCGTAACAGGCTTTTCACACTATTTCACACGCACGCGGGCACCCGCACGAGTCCCTAAGACTAAGTCGCTCAAAACTGCCGTGAGCCGTCCAATAGCCAAAAACAATGTCTGGTGTTGCTCGAAGACCATAAAATTTTGTGGAACACATATTTTTTAAGGTTTTAATACCAAAATGGTAAAAAAAAGGAACCCTTAGGGTGCGACTTTGTCTGTCTGTCTGTCACACCTCTATATCTCGGCAACCACTCATGCTATCGACTTGAAATTTTGAATAGTTTTAGAATATAGTTGCCCTATTTAATTGCACATAAACTCCCTCCAAACACAGGCGCTAAGCTTACTTGGAGACACCTGCGTAATAGATTCTTAGTACGCATTGTTAAAAGAAATAAAGAAAATTTTTTTTATTTTTTTATAAAAGAATTAAAAAAAAAATATGATTATTAATGTAAAGGGAAAAGTGGAAAGGTGAGAGAGAGGCCTTTGCCTTGCAGTACACAACAGGCTCCTAATATTAATAATTTCAAATTTTCGCTACTAGGTCAAGTGGGATATCATATGAAAGGGCTTTACTTGTTTTTTCTAAAATATATTTTTACTTACATCTCTTAGTTTTCAAGTTATGCTGAAAAATGTAAAAAAAAAAACCATTCCCCCCCCTTATCTCCGAAGTTTGTGAAACGAATAATCTGAATTAATTTGTTAATTTGTAATAGTTGACAGAAGTGTATGTAAACATTACAGCAAAAATAAAATGATCTTTCTAAGTTGCACAGTTTTTTACAAATCTGCAAATAACCTTTACAAACAAATTTTGTTTTGCGGTCCTAGAAATGGACTTTATTGCTTCCAAAAATACAAAAAGTATATCGGAACCCTCGGCGCGCGAGTCCGACTCGCACTTGACCAGTTTTTTTTATTCTGGGAGGTGCTGGTCAAAGTCATCAGTCACCAAGGGTATAAGAACAGGACGATCTGTCCTTAAAGCTCTGGCTATGCGTGCGAGCAGGACAGAGCGATAGATATGTGTCTCTCTCGCTCCATCCATACTATCCATCCATCCATACTTCCATATCCATACTTAATATTATAAATGCGAAAGTGTGTTTGTTTATTTGTTTGTTTGTCCTTCTTTCACGTCAAAACAGAGCAATGGATTGACGTGATTTTTTGCATGGTAATACCTGAACGCCTCGAGTGCTACAGGCACTTTTTACCACGGGAAAACATCTCATTACAATGGGAAAACACGTTTTATTACAGCCATACGTGATTTTCTTTAATGGTTTTCTAATTCCTTGCACAACACTGCTCATACGTGACGTGATTTTTTGCATGGTGAAAGTTGAAGGGCCCAAGCGTGCTAAAGGTTACTTTTTATCTCGGGAAGTCATCTCATTCCCATGGGAAAACACTTTTTATCATAGCCTTACGTCACTTCTATTGATATTGTTTTCAAATTCCTGAACGTGACTCCTCAGATTCATTACTCTTCAGACAGATTGACTCCATAGGCTACTTCTTACCTCGGGAAAACATTTCATTCCCATGGGAAAATAAGTAATAATATAGCCATATCTTATAAATCGTTTCATCCTGCTACCATCATTCTAATAAAGTTACAATATTTCGTTTGAAAAGTTCAGCATAACTCAATGATATCGTGGGTATTTGTCCGATAAAACAAATATCTTGAAGGTTGCTATTTTTAGGTACTCATACTTAATATAGTGGTAGTACCTATACAGGGTGTTAGTACCGATTTGCTTTAAAAAACATATTTTAAAAGTAGAATAAAGAACAATAAGCATGTTTAAAAAATAAAAAAATAACAGAAATAAAAAATTTATATTAAAATTTAATTGTGTCAACCCTGACCAGACCAGTGGATGGAGGCGGCGGCGCGCATGTAGATTGTAGGTACCTATTTTATGTACTTGTTTTCAATAGGTGCATACGTAATATCAATTAAGGCGCTGCTATTTACAAGAACCGGCCAAGTGCGTGTCGAGCCACGCGCAGTATAGGGTTCCGTAGTTTTGCACGATTTTTTTATCGCAAAGCTGGTTTTGTAGCGTTCATAACATAAACTTTTTACCTCCTAATGCTTAGCGAGGTCCTTGCGCCTGATTGCAAATGCTATTTTTATTACTTACAGTTTTTCGGCTATAGCTTAGTCAGCTGTAATAGTTTTCCTTTTAACTGCATAAGTACCTGAGCGACCGAGCTTCGCTCTATAATAGCCACCTCAACATTAAAATATCATCGGGTGAGCCAGCTATGCTACTCGCCAACAGATGGCGCTGTAGTTTTCTGTCTAAAACGCGGTATTTTTTTAAATGCTTAAAAATACGGGCATAACGATTTTTCCCAGACATGAGACCTAGCTAGATCGATTTTTCGTCCCCAAAAACCCCCGGATGGGTGCGCATCATTTCGTATAAATATTTTTCGTATATCAACGTTTCAATAACATTCAATCGATATAATAAACGTTTCATATAACAACTTATAGTATAATTTTGTTTGAAATAACGTACCTTTACTATAATGAACGTTTTCTATACTAACATTTGGCATGACTATCATTTCACCTAAATATCTTTCATATAAAATTTATTTCATATAAAATTCATTTGATACATTATTTTTTTATTAATTTACTTATTATTTATTTAATTTATAATAATACAACAAAAAAAACATAATAATCAATTAGTTATTATAATTTTGTATAGTTATATGCTTATTTAATTAAAATTGTTTAAAAGCGAAACGATAAGGCTCAATTAATTTGATCATAGGCGAGCGAAGCGAGCAAAAGAGTTCGGGGCGCCCCGACCACAGTAAATATATAAGCTAAAGCAGTATGGAAACTCGGGCCTTTTTTTGAAAAAAGAACTATTCTACGTCGGAGCGTCAGGGTTGTAACCCAGAATTTTTGAAATAAGAATAGTATGATGAACTCAAATATTGGGTGCTTCTATCAACTTTGTTCCTTTCAGCATGTTTTCGGACCGTAAAACTAAACAACTTTCCGTAGTTGAAATACGAAATAATATTTTTATGTCCAATTGGCAATAGCATTAGAAAATGCGTCAGCCGATAGCGCATTATGTATGGGGGGGGGGGCAATTTTGTTCGTCTTTCGACTAGGTTGAGGTTCTTTAAGGAAAGTTACACTAAAAATTAAATTTAGCAGACAGTCTTGCATAAAATGTTAAGCCAGAATTTTAAATCACTTAGTCGCCTTTTATCATATAAGCTAAGATTAAGACACTTAGTCGCCTTCTAGCACCCAAGAAAAGGTTAAGTCACTTAGTCACCTTTATCACACAAATTGGGGCAGATCGAAACACTTAATCGCCTTTTATGACACAAGGAAAGGTCAAGTCACTTAGTCGCCTTTTATTACATAAGGGCAGATTAAGACACTTAGTCACCTTTTAGCACTCAAGGGAAGGCTAAATCACTTAGTCGCCTTTTATGACACAAGGGCAGACTGATAAAGACATTTAGTCGCCTGTTATGACATAAGGGCAGATTAAGATACTTAGTCGCCTTTTATCGCACAAGGAAAGGGACATACTTATAGGGAATAGTATGATCATCATCATCATATCAGCCGAAAGACGTCCACTGCTGGACATAGGCCCTGTACAACGTATAATTAAACAACGCAAAACCTCTCGGGTGATGGCTCTGGACATGAAACTGAACAACTTTTGAAAAAAAAAAAAATCCGCTCCGCTTCATTCCGCCATACCCTTCAGGTTAGGTTGACATGAATGTATGCGCATGTCTGCTTGCCTGCATGCATGTATTCTTGCTTGCTTGCTTGTTTCTTGCTTGCTTGCATGCATGCCTGCTTGCCTTTGCTTGCTTTTTTTTGCATAATGCATGCTTGCTTGTTCATTCACTTAATAATTAATGTGGATATTATAACTAACCAATGAAAACAACGAACTGATATTATATGAAATGGGTATTATACGAAATGATGATTATATGAAATATTTTTATAGGAAATGTTTATTATACGTTTTGAAATTATATGAAATAAAAATATGTGAAATGTCGATTATACGAAATAATTATTATATGAAACAAAATTTTATGAAACGTTGTTATATCAATTAAATGTTATATTAAAAGTTGTTATATCATCTATTACACACCCCCCCCGATACTAAATTTCATCAAAATCGTTAGAGCTGTTTTCGAGAAACCGATTACAAATATATATACAAATATTGCTCGTTTAATAGTATAGGATAACATATAGGTACTATTACTGTGAATTTTTTAAACATTTTCAATAACTACCGTATAGCCAGAATTGGGGGGGACACTCGACACCAACAAAAAAATGCGCTTTAAAGCTAAACATTTCGCAAACGGATCCCTGAATCGAGATATAATATAAGCAGATTCACCCCCATTTCACTAGTACCTACATAACTGGCACCCTATATTTTATTAATGATATTATTTACAAATTTGTAGGCGCTGATGAAATGTATATCCGTACTAAATTACAGCTCTCTAGTACTAAGGGTCTCTTAGCTAAGCCGCGGACAGACCATAAGGGTTCCTTGTCGACTACGGAACCCTAAAAAGAGAACCACACACGAACAATTAATTTCACACCGACAACCCATCACGGAAGTTAAGAAACGTTGGTCTTGCATAGAAGCCGGATGGGTGATCGCTTCCAGAGCTTCGGAAAGTGCGTTAGGCTTCCATCCAGCTAATGTCAATGATAGATACAGCTACTCGTACACGCGCGAATTTGGCTTACACTCTATTTTGTCTGGAAATTATGTGCGCTATTTCAAAAGAACGTTATATTTGTGTATGGTACGGATTTTTAATTTTTTAAATAGATAAAGAGGAAGAAAAATTTTACGCGAGCCGGATTTGAACCTGCAACTTTCGGCGTACCGTGCCGACGCTCTACCAACTGACCTATCACGCC
The DNA here is from genome assembly GCA_947532105.1 of Athrips mouffetella. Taxonomy (NCBI): domain Eukaryota; kingdom Metazoa; phylum Arthropoda; class Insecta; order Lepidoptera; family Gelechiidae; genus Athrips; species Athrips mouffetella. Next base: position 15,241,055 of record OX383983.1, read on the forward strand.
TTAAAGCGGCTAGTTCAAATTTCTCTCCTCTTTATTTATTTAACAGTGACACCTGCTGTGTCTAAATGTCAAAAATAAATTTAATATGGTACGGATCCTTCGATGCGAGAGGGAGACTCGCACTTGACCAGTTTTTATTATAAGTGCGGCTTATCTGAACAAAGATAATAAGTTATTAACTAATATACCTACGTATTTATGTGGGTTAAAGTTATCAATAAAATGAATGACAGTTTTATAAGTTATCAAACTGGCATTATCGTGGCGTCATGCGTGTGGTGCCAAAGAATCAACTCATCTTTTGCCGTGGGTGTTTTATTCAAAAGGCGACTACGATGTCTTGAACCAGACGTTTTTTCTTATGTTACTAGTGGGCAAACGAGCAGGTGGGCCACCTGATGGTAAGCCCATCATAGCACCCACTGTCTTATTAGCGTACAATTTGACAGTAAAATGCATTTACCCACCCTGAAAACTAACATGTTATGTGGCAGTAATTTCCCTGGCTTCCTTACCCTTCAAACCGAAACACAGCAGTGCAAACACAGCTGATTTACTGCAGAATAAGGCAAAGGGGTGGTACTTCCCCAGACGGACTTTGCACAGAAACCCTACCACCTTCAGGATGCTCATTACACATGTGGTTCATTGTGCCAGCCGTAAAGCTAACAAGCATGGTGACTATGGTACTTCCGTCCCAAAATAGTATACCACGAATTTTTGCTAAGATTTTGGGTAAAATGCATTTACCCACCCTGAAAACTAACATGTTATGTGGCAGTAATTTCCCTGGCTTCCTTACCCTTCAAACCGAAACACAGCAGTGCAAACACAGCTGATTTACTGCAGAATAAGGCAAAGGGGTGGTACTTCCCCAGACGGACTTTGCACAGAAACCCTACCACCTTCAGGATGCTCATTACACATGTGGTTCATTGTGCCAGCCGTAAAGCTAACAAGCATGGTGACTATGGTACTTCCGTCCCAAAATAGTATACCACGAATTTTTGCTAAGATTTTGGGTGACGCTTTGACAGGGCCAGGGGTCCAACAGTAATTTAAAGAATGTTTTGATGATGCAAGTTAGAGGGCATTTGGCGACTTAAAACTCTTGACGGTCATGTTGGCCAGTAACCTTAGTAAAGGGACTATTGTATCTTGTGGTGTACAGCAGGCAATGCTAGTGGCCAGCTTGGACAATGGCTGTCAACGCATCGACCACTACCGAGACCATGGGCGAGGCAGTCAGTCTCTGTCAGGCCGCGCTACGGTGCACACGTCTACTTGATAAAATAGTGTTATTGATTGTAGCATTGATATGTCAATCTGTTTACTATTATTATACCATACTGCGTGGATGTAATTGTGTGTTATTACTGAAATATGTCCCCAATCACAAGAGGCCCGACGGAGACACCACATATCTAATAAAACGCACACTACAGCAAAGCGATCTAGGATTGGGTCGGGTTTTCCCTCTGGGTTTTGAAGATCACTAGGCAATTCTTATACCAGTAGTGCCCTCGTCAAATCCCTAGATTAGGTAGCCGACTCCTTAAAAACGAAAGCTGGGTAAGGCAGGCTGACAAAGCGAAAGCTGGGCATTCTGGGGCCAACAAGAGGAGAAGATGGGGAATGGAGGCGGAGGTACAATCGAGAGATAGAAGAACTAGTGTCCGAGCCGAACATCATCGGAGAAATAAAATCTTCCCGACTTCGCTGGCTAGGACATGTGGAGAGGATGGGAGAGGATCGAGCCGCAAAGAAAGCTTATCTTGGCCAACCTTCTGGGCGTCGTCTGGTGGGGCGTCCAAGATACCGCTGGAAGGATGAAGTCGCCAAAGACCTGAAAGAGCTGGAAGTGCCCGTCTGGTCAGATTTGGCACAGAATAGAGACGAATGGCGTACTTTAATGTCGGAGGCCAAGGTCCACTTCGGGTCGCTGAGCCAGCGAAGTAAGTAAGTAAGTGGGTAAGGCAGAAGAAGCATACAAGTAGAATTAAATGAGAGCGTTGAGGAGTATGATTGGAGTGATTTTTTTTATGTTACAAGTGAGTAAACGAGCAGGTGGGCCACCTGATCGTAAGTGTTCTCCACCGCCCATAGCACCCACTGTCTTATTGAGTGACAGGATTAGAAATAGTCTGGAAATAGTGTGATAACACGATGCTTGATGCTTGAACACTAATTTCTATTTCCGTTCCTTCTCTGTTCGTGCTGTTCTTTTGTGGAATCTTCTTCCCAAATCCATTCAAGAGAATCCCTCTTTTGAACAAAAAGTGAAAAGTGAAAGAGCATTTTCTTCTTCAAACCTCTGGTTTGTCTTTGTAGTTATCATTGTCAAATTCTCTATATAACATTAGTATGTTTATGTATATAAAGGGTGTAAGAGACGGTGCACCGAAAACTGAAAGGGCGTGCTTAGTCAACGAAACTGAACAACTTTCCCAAAGAAACATATGTTGGGAAATGAAAAAAAAATATTGACCTCTCCATAGAAATTTCTCACTCCGGTTGAACAGTTTGTATGGAGAGGTCATATTTTTTTTTTTTTTCATTTGCCAACATATGTTTCTTTGGGAAAGTTGTTCAGTTTCGTTGACTGAACACGCCCTTTCAGTTTTCGGTACACCGTCCCTTACACCCTGTATTGTTATATCTATTTTTATGTATTGGTATGTATTATGTATATAATATATATAAATATATATTTACATGCATATGTATTAACTAGCTGTTGCCCGCGACTCCGTCCGCGTGGGGTTCTGAAAACGTAGCTAATGACTTTTTACCATGGATCAAACTATCTTTTTACCTTTATTTTTGCGTTTGCAATATTATACAAAGTACAGATAGTAGGAATTTTTTGTAAATAAAACACCTCTTGTTTACGTGTGGACAGTTAGTTTGCCCACTATTCTTGTATATGCCAAATTATAATCAAATCCCCCGCGGACGAAGTGTAAATCGGGATTCTTTATTTCTTGTAAAAAATCAAACCTTTAACGATATTTGAGGCTTAGTCACTTTAGCTTCTGTAGCTACTGAAATAAGAGCGGAACAAAGTCCAATGTGTCTAGATTCACATGCTTTTACCTGTACATGTGACCTCGATCTAGCCCTGAGGACAGAGATGAGGTCGACGATGGAACGAGCTTGCCCAGAAGAAGCCTATTCACTCGCGACTTGAATAGATTCGGGTTATAAGATCTCGGGAACACAGAAGACGCATCAGAGATTTTTTATTGAAATGTACGACCCGTTTTGTTTACAACTTAGTGCACTTAGCTTAGTAAACAGTGTTGCATAATTTCCTTATCTCACTTTTTCACTTTCAATTCAATAACTAGGTACTAGCGATTAAAGGTTTATCTCAAAACGAAGCCATTTAAAAAGTTAAGTGATTAAAATACTGGTTAACTGTTTTGCTGTATTATATAAAGGTCTTGCATAGAGATGAAATAAATTTAAACTAGCGACCCGCCCCGGCTTCGCACGGGTGCAATGCTGATACTAAATATACTATTTATAGGCACGCGCCGCCGCCGGTGTCCCTGCATTTTAATCAATTCATTTAAATAACATACTCTAAAGAGCCATATTGATCTATATTAAATGAACAATGTATTTAAGGTACTTAATTGGATAAGGATTAATGCTGTATTGCTTAAAATCGTTTCGTAAAAAAAAAAGGATAAAAATGGTTATTGTGGGTTATCCCTAAGAGATAGACATATACCATCGCGGACTTTTTTGTAGACCTTTTTAAGGTGTACAATACTGTAGTACATTATTTTGACCTATCTCGTAGGGTTCAGCCAGCGTTTGCAATGTAAGCGCAAAAAATTGAGATTATTTACGAAACCTCTAAAATTATCAGTGTTTCTCCACCATATTATGCATGTATTATACATATAAACCTTCCTCTTGAATCACTCTATCTATTGAAAAAAACCACATCAAAATCCGTTGCGTAGTTTTAAAGATCTAAGCATACATAGGGACAGACAGCGGGAAGCGACTTTGTTTTATATACTACTAGCGGCCCGCCCCGGCTTCGCACGGGTACTAATCTACGGGTAGAGGTGGTGTCTTTTATTGCGATATATGACGTAGCCTTCAACTTGCTACACAATTTTTAAAACATTCTAAAATATTTCGTTTGACCAGTCGCAACGACGTGTGCCCTCCGTGCACACGGTCGGTTAGAGAGTAGTATATTCCTTGCCTCCGTGTGTGCCCCGTCGGGTTCCTGGCTCGCTGATAATAACTTCGGAAACTCTCGGCTACGAGTACGCTCGGCTATCAAGGGAAATGCGCATCGAGTGTGAACTGTCTGTGAAGCTCATTCTAGGACTTTAATTAGAGTGATTTTAATATTGTGATATCTTCTAAGATATTTATTTAAATAACATGGTGTAAAGGACAATTTTGGTCTATGTTCATTGTTTATAATTACTAACCTTTTAAATTAGATAAGAATCCATACCTTGAGGGCAAAAATACGTTCATAAATACCTTATTTGGAAAATCTACTTTTTTGCTATAAAAAGTTGGATACTGTGGGTTATCCTTAAAAGATAGACAAATACCATCGCGGACTTTTCTTTAGAGCTCTTAGAGAGCAAAAAATATTTCATACATAACTTTCATATACATGAAACCATTTACGCAGCGCACGCCCAGAGAGCTCTCAAGAGGCACGTTATTTCCCGACTTGATCGACAAACATCATCACAGTTCAGTTAATTTGCACTCAATATTTATAAATTATAACCCCAAACGTTCCTATTACGAAGGAAAACCTTCCTATTTTACGGTGTTTTGGACAAAACCACTTATGTAAGTTTAGTTTCATATATATATTAGGTATTCTTAAAAAAAACGTCTCATACGTCCATAATAATAAACCGAAAACCAGGCAAAAATAAAAAATCGGGGGCTCGTTTTTTTTCAACGCCATTTTTTTCGTCATGCCGTCGTATAAATCGGTTGTATAAACGAACCATATACTAGAACAACTGTGTGAATAATTTATTAGAACGCTGACATCATTAGCTTACAAAAAACAAACATTTCTAAAAACCCATAATGTAAACATTGTGACTGGCGAGCGATTAAATCTCAAGTGGGTCGTTAAGTGCTCGCCGCGGTGTCGAATTCATAAACACGTGGTCCCCTTGGGTTCTTAAACTTGTCTAGCCCAGTGGTGCCTCACGGGTTAATCTATCTATTAGTGAAAACCGGAACAAAATCAATTCAGTGATTCCAGAGTTTAGCTATCACAGACAGACATGATGGATGGATGGATGACGACAGAAAAACGTTTCGGGGGACTTTCTTTTATAATATGTAGTGAAGTGATAATTAAATAAACTGCTGTGTTTCGGTTTGAAGGGTGAGGGAGCCAGAGAAATTACTGCCAAACGAGACACACCATCTTAGTTCTCAGGGTGGGCAACGTGCTTTGCTGCCTTATTAGTGTCAAGTTATGCCACTAATAAGACAGAGGGCTCTATGGGCGGTGGTGAACACTTTCCATCGGTTGTACCACCCACCTGCTCGTTTGCACGTAAAAAAGAAATGTTTTACCAAAAACGGAAAAACCCTGAAGAATGAGAATCCATGAAACTGCACAATACTTCATCATAACATCCTATGAAACGTCCACTACAGGACAGGGAGCTCCCTCCAAAATTCTAGCTTTTGCTGGAAAAATGTGGAGGGGAAGTACCGTAGTCACCTCGCTTGTTAGCGTTACGGCTGGCACCATAGACGGTTGTAGGTGACCGCAGTAAGTAAGATGGTATCATACACAGGAGAATGCTGCTGCCCATCCTCCAGTTTATAACCCTTAGTCGCCTCTCACGACACCCACGGGTATGTTTGGTTTAGTACTATTCTTTTCCGGTACCATACGGGACTACCGGTACCATACTTCATTCTGTACCAGCGGTCACTGTTCAAGTTTTGTCGGATATAAGAGCGATCACCTCTAGGACATGAGGGCATGTGTCTTACTCGAACCTGTGACCTCCGCATTATGAACTCATTGATCTAACTATACTACGTATAAAATAACTCTGTCTGTGACCGTTAATGCGCAGAAGTCAAAAAATGAGTCGCGGGGATGAGCGCGGCTCCCCCCAGGGGGCGAGCGAATCGTTCATTGGCTCTCCGCCTGTCACCCATGCGCGGAAAATAACCGTCATGGTCAGACTTGTTCTGAACGCGCTGTACTAGGCTTTGAATATCGTATAAGGGCTCCCGCACACGACCGAGAATGGGTGCGCGATTATCGGCCAGGACAAGGACGGAAGATTCAGGTGATAACACGTCAGAGCGGGATGCCGACAAAAAATCGGTCACCGATTCTCGGTCGTGTGCGGGATCCCTCATTCGCCGTTGATAAACGGTCGGCAAACTGTAACACGGCGCCGGCAGATTGTAAACGGGTTTAGATCACTGGTGCATTTTAGGTTCGTTAGGCACGGTATACCCAACCTAACCGATCCCGTGCCAGCCAGCGGTCACAGTTCAAGTTTTGTCGGACAAAAGAGCGACCACCTCTAAGACACGAGGGCATGTGTTGCCTGTTGTTGTTCGTGTCCTGCTACAGATTTATGTGTATTTATATATTATATGTATGTATATGTATATATTATTATTTATTTTTTATTATTTATAAATATATATATATAAATATATATTTATTACGTTTTTATAGGTAGGTTTATATATGTAGTGTTTATGTATGTTTAATTTGTTATATATTTAGGTCAATCTGAATGCACCGTCCCCGCATCTATGTTAGCCTAATATCCTGCACCAAAAGGTTGCCTGGAAGAAATTGCTGTTTAGCAATAAGGCCGCCTCATTGTACACCTATTTCCGATAAGTATTGTATTTTCACTAAATTTCGTGTGCAATAAAGAATATTGTATTGTGTCTTGGTCTTAATCGAACCTGTGACCTCCGCATTATAAGCGCATTGATCTAACTACCACGCCACACGTGATAAACAGCAGTGAGTGAGAGATAACAGTGGTTTTTTTTTATCTTACGAATTGAGCAAGCGTGTGGCCCAAATAACAGCACGTGTTTTTTGTTTTATAGTTCATGGGCTTACTCTTGACCTCGATCTAGCACTAAGGACATTAGGACATAGACACAGAATAAAGTAGCAGTACTATCTCATACAGAACAGACACTCTCCGCCCCCCTTGCACATCACCCCGCACCCCCGCGCGCACCGCCAAGAGATTCTCGTGCTCCTAGGGTCTTTTGTACTGAATACGCGAGCCTATGCGACCTTCCGAGTACCTATGTAGTGTCAAGGGTGTACATACAGGGTGTGACATAGATGAGGTCGACAGTGGAACGAGCTTGCCCAGATCACAGATAATATAATACTATACTAGTTCAGATGCCTCACGTCATAGAACGAATTTGTGCCGAAAATTGTTCGGGCTATTTTTGCCATAAGGTATTTTCTTAGAATAAATTGATATCTGGATGTTAAAATTGAATTAATGTCATAGTTAACACCTTTACCTACCAACCTAGTAGTAAAATTTAGTTTAATTATTAGAAACAAAAGGGCCAAATGAATTCGGGCTATTTACTCCGTCGAAAAAACCGTAGTACGGAATGGGACCCCATGCCCAGATGAAGCCTAGGCATTCACTCGCCACTTGAATTTATTCGAGTTGTAATGAACTTACAAGCGTGTTGACTATGGTAAATCCCCTCCAAAATACGGTCAACCGCACGTCAGTAGAAACTTTTTCAACTCTATTACCATGCAATAGAGTCCAAAATTGTTTCTACTGATGTGCTGTTGAGTGTACCACGCGTTTTTGCTGGTGTTCTAAGGGACTCCCTGTCCGGCAATGGACGTTTCATGGCATGTTATGATGATGATAATGTCATGAACTTGGGAACACAAGATGTAGGGAGAGAATTTCTCTCTTCACCTGTGCACAATGTTCTTCTTCTTTGCGTGTCGATGGCATCGTCATTTTAATTTTATATTTGTTTAGCCCAAAGTTCGGCAACATGCACTGCATTTTGTGTGGCGTCCATTAACTCTTGCTGTGTGCAGGTGGAAGGGGACGCAGAACACGATGTTAGGTGGGCCATAGTTTGTATCGCACCACACGTGCAGATCAGATTAGGATCCTTTGAGAAACCCCACCTGGACATGTTGTCTTTACTGCAGCCAACCTGAGTCTAAGTACTTTGAATGTGAGACATATCAAATAAGTTTGGGTGATATCCTGCTGTGCGACTGTATTCTCGATGGTAGAAGGAGGAGTGCGGGATAAGCTTATGGAGCTCTTCAAATTGAGTTAAACCAAACAGTCAAGTGGGGATTGTTAAACGTGAGATCAACCGAAATGAAGATCTCGACAAGATCTGTAATGTGTCCAAACATACTTATAGTCTAGGGTCAGTAATAGATGATCAAACGAACTCCAGGAGTGAAGTTCGATCGTTATTATATGAGTCGCTTCATTCGAAGATATAATTTGTTTACAAGTAGTAGTCCTTAATTCGCCAGGCAGTCGATGCACGCATTTAAGAGTAATTCATTTGATTCTCTTATTTAAAACGATTTCCGTCCGTGTTCACTTCACCACTGTAGCTGACATTCGCTTCATTTTTTAGAGTCTGTACCTATGAACCTTTAAACAAAACTTTGCATTTGGGTGGAAACCACAACTTGTGTCACAGTGTTTGGTTTTTTGGGAGGGAGGGTTGTTATATTATTATATCTTCGAATGAAGCGACTCATATAATAACGATCGAACTTCACTCCTGGAGTTCGTTTGATCATCTATTATATTTCGTCGCTTCATTCTTCAGATATAATTTGTTTACAAGTAGATGTTTAGAGAACAAAGTTTTGTTTGGTTACTGTGAAACAACTGTATATACAAGATGTTCTAGTTTAACTATCTAAGCCAACGAATTACAAATAGTAATTCGTTGAAAAAATCTGTAATTTGCTGATCCAAGCAGATAATAAATAACCTTTGATTTATACCAAAAGCAAGTATGCAACAAAAATCAACTTATATAATAAGTTACTCATTCGATACAACTGATATTACAAAATCATCTACCTACTGGTCTAATATATCAAACTATTAAAGTGCTAGACGTGCTGGTCCAGCCAGCTGTTTTCACGAGTCGAGGCTGAGAGAGTTGCAATTTTGCAAAGCGGGGAAGATGCATGTGTCGACAAGTCTTCTCTCAGATAGTGTTTCTGGAAAATCAACCAGCTTATAAATCACAGCTGCTTAAGCTAATTAACGTGGATGTTAATTGATATTTACAATTTTCCTACATTGGCAGTTCTTGATTTTATATTTGAACAAAAATATGGACAGAACACGAGTGCATAATATATTCAGTTAAATAATATTAGAACAATATCGGCTAATCTTAGCCCGCAGTGGAAGTTTGATTAAATACGTTATGGCTATCTCAACTCCATTATTTGCAAAATAATATAAGTATTCACTTTTTATTATTGAAAATTTTTGTGCCCCATGAGCATATAGTGAAATCGCTGATCTGTTCATTTTATTTTATATCATTAACTCTAAATTAAGGGACTATTTAGATACACACTTATTTACTTATTAGTTGTGTGTCCCAAGTAACTATTACGAGTACTAGGCCGATTAGGCTTGTGATTGTAAGTAGAAGAAGGTTTTAAACCAATTATTGGTTCCAATTCTATCACCTAATAAGTAAGTAGCAAAGATTTCGGCAAACGATGATTGTCAAGAGAGCCGTTGTACAGCTGTTCATACGAACCAAACATCTCGTCACTTTGTTTTGTTAAAAATAACAGTAGTTGTTGGTTGTAGGACTATCAAACACGTTTGCGTTTTTTCTGGGGACAAGCTGTTACCCAAAGCGTATTTTGACATATATTGTTAAATAGGAGCCTCAGACAGCGAAGCTCAAGAGAACATCAGTGCAAGCGAGAGGATCAATACCCGCAGGACCTGTAAGATTAGTTAAAAAGGAACAGTATACTCTGATATGGATTATAAAAGTTTCAAGTGTTGAAGGACACTTATTTTGTATGATATAAATAATTAAGATGGGCTAAAAGGCAGAGAAGGCCTTGTGAAAACACAAAATACGGTGCCTTCGTCATCAGTAATTTTTCCCAAATATAAAAGGAACCGGAACCGCGTAAAATGTCCAGGTCAAAGGATAAAATATCCATAGCTACAGCGTCTGGATCTAGTTTTCATAAAAAAAAAACATAAATCGCTAAGGATTGTCGCTAAGGGCAAAACTAAGATTACAGCGAACTTTAAAGCTGCGTCTTAAAAGTTTGCACACAGAGCCCGGGAGTGACTTTCATTGACTCAGCTGGCACCTGCGGCGATTTGTGTTTCGTAAAATTTAAATAAATAAATATTGTGCCAATCGTACCATTGCCAATTTTGACAAGTTATTTGTACAATATGGTATGGTACCTACATACTCTTTTTTTTTTTTTTTTTTGTAACCTTAAAACAAATATTTTACTTCTTCGGCCTTCTTCGTAGCCTTTGGTTTTATTTACTGCTCCACACTAGGTACTAGTTAGGGAGTTGTCTGTATTTAATATCTTTCTGTAAGAAAAGTATCTTGTGATGGCCAGGAATTTGTAGAAACATTACCATACCATCAGATAAGATCTTCTAAAATATCATAATATTCATAAGGCACGGTTGTAAAATCGTAAAGAATTATATAGCGTGACTTCTTTCATATATTATGTTGAAAATTTAAATGTAGAAATTTTCGGTCATCTTAAAAACATAAATTAAGAGATGGGCTTTTCGTAGCAAGGAAGCCGTTTTTCAAAACATAATTTTTGAGGCGGTTGAATGACACGTTGCAATAGGTACATTTATTTCTTGGATTTAGAATAAATCGGTTACAGCTATTGCGTTTTGGTGCTTTAAAATTAGGTACCCAATATAAATTCCGATGGAATGTAACTCGTAACGGTTGTAACGCTGGAAATAGGAACTTATTCTCCAGTTAAAATCAATATAAACTTTGTATATTGGCTTTTCTTGAGGGTAAATTTTAAACGTGGATTTCACGTTACATTAGCACTACACGGAATATTATTTCCTCGTTTTTCCCAGGTAACACTAGGATACTGTGGTGTTTAGGGTTCATGCTTATGCATGTATTATAACAACATTGTGGTTATGAAATATTGCGATTTTCTACTTCGTAGAATTATCCGGACACAGAAAGTGTTGAAAAAAAAAACATTGTATTATACCAGCATGTACTTGTGTTACGGTTCTGTGCTGGAGCATGAGTTTTGGATGGATTGTAACTTTTAGTCGATGCTGCTTGAGCTTGGGGATAAGGCCAGAGCCTGCCTGTAACCTCGCTCCCCCCCCCATTTGACGGGTAATGAGGACCCGACCAAGGCTTCTTCTGCTGGGTTAAACGAGCTCCCGACGTTTGAAAAGATGCATCTTTATCTCTCAATAGTTTTATTTGCTTTAACTTTTTTATAAAAACAAGTTTTGTCTTTTACAGATACTTGTACATGCAAGCGGAGATATTTTTATCTAAGCCTGGAATTCAATTAGCAATTTAGTATCGGTGTTTGTAATAATTTACAATAAACCGGTATTAGGTGATATTTGAGAAGTATGTGCTTGTCTATAGGCATGCCTTTTTTCAATATACTTAGGCGTACAAAAGTTCGACAGTGTGTCGTGAATATGATAGAGAACAAGTTTGGCGTATCAAACGTAGACGCCTAAGGTGTCTCGAAGACTCCTCAGGTGTCCAGACCTTAGGTGTCGGTTGGTCCAGGGGTGGCATGATCTTTTGCCTCGTGGACGGTTTTGTTCTCTTTACTATTACTGGCACCCAAAAATAAAATTTTAGTAGGTGGGTATTTTACAATAAAAATATTCTGGTTATGGTTAACAAACAAAAAGGCTTGTTGTGAAAACTAAAGACAATGTATCGCAGACGACACACATAGATGAACTTGATATTATTGTTTTCATTGACGATAAATTTTGACGTTAAGTCACAGTTACCGCCGTCGCAATTGACTCTCGGTCAATGCCGACCTTAACAATAAAAAGTTGACTCTCAGTCAATAGCAATTTTAATATCGCATATTGTAATAATTATTTGGCGTTTACTTGTAGTTAACGCCGTTACGATTGACTCACAGTCGAGTCCGACGTGAAAATAGATAACTTGTATTTTTATGCATGATTTATGTTGATATAGTTTGACATAACTCGCAGTTAAGCCGTCGTTATTGACTCGCAGTCAATCCCAACAACTAACAGATAGTTTGGCGTTAACTCGCAGTTAACACCGTCGTTATTGGCTCGCAGCCAATCCCGACAGACAATAGATAGTTGAATCGCAGTAAAAATATATTCAGATGTCGATTTTTGTCTATATTATTTGGCCATAACTCGCAGTTAAGGCCGTCGCAATTGACTCGCAGTCAATCCCGACATAATAATAGATAGGCAACATTATGCATCACGTATTTTCAATACTATGTGGCGTTAACTCGCAGTTAACACCGTCGCAATTGACTCGCAGTCAATCGCGACAAGCAAAAGATACTTGGTAACCCACAGTTCATATCTATGTAGATATCGCGTATTGTCAATATTATTTGGCCTTAACTCGCAGTTAACGCCGTCGCAATTGACTCGCAGTCAATCCCGACATAATAATAGATAGACAATCGCATTCCATCATATCCATTCGCGTAACACATCGTAAATAATATTAGGCGGTAACTCGAAGTTACTGCCGTCGCAATTGACTCGCAGTCCATTCCGACGTAAGTTGTTCTATGATTCACTTGGTAATAAATGTTTAAAACACAAAAAAAAAGAAAATATATTTCATTTTTTACTTACCCTCGTAACTTTCGCCATTAGACGAAAAAACATCTAACACACATCATACACACGTATACTTAATACGTCGGTAACGTTTAATTTTGTTACTTTCCTTTATTTTTACTTTGTTTGTCGGAAGGTAAGAAAAGATAAAATTGTATGACGTAAACGAAGGCTAAATTTTTTAAGCCTGTGTAGGTGGTAATGAAATTTTGTAGTAATTAACTACAAAAAAATTATATATATTGAAAAGGTTTCAAAATCTCTCGATTAGACAATGTTCTAACATTTGTCGGAATTATCATAAACAAAATGTCATTATATGGTTTACGTCTATCTTATTAAATTTTCCATCATTTTCGTAAAAGTTCTGGGTGCGACCGATAGGTCATAATCATGGTTGTTACGTTGTCATGTTACGTTTTTGTATACAAAACAAGTAACTGGAGGTATCGGGCCGCAAGATACTCGTAGGCCGTAATAAACACTTCAATTTGTTTAGCAAATTTAAGAATAGAACATGTGGGTAATCTTGAAAATTTTTCTCTCTTAGAAAGAATTAATAATCAAAACAACACTTACTGAAAAGTTTTGAATCCAGTACAATTACACTAACACACGGAGCAAAAACTTATTTTATCGAAAATAATTTTAAATATTTGTAATTTAACTTCAATATTACAACTTCAGGTATAATCTATCTACTTCTTATTGAACATTGCGCTTCGGCATGGGACGCGTGCGTTCACTGCCCCGCACGAAAAATACTTGCATACTTGCTTTTGGTATAAATCAAAGGTTATTTATTATCTGCTTGGATCAGCAAATTACAGATTTTTTCAACGAATTACTATTTGTAATTCGTTGGCTTAGATAGTTAAACTAGAACATCTTGTATAGTAGTTATACAGTTGTTTCACAGTAACCATACAAAACTTTGTTCTCTAAACATCTACTTGTAAACAAATTATATCTGAAGAATGAAGCGACGAAATATAATAGATGATCAAACGAACTCCAGGAGTGAAGTTCGATCGTTATTATATGAGTCGCTTCATTCGAAGATATAATAATATAACAACCCTCCCTCCCAAAAAACCAAACACAGTGTCACAAGTTGTGGTTTCCACCCAAATGCAAAGTTTTGTTTAAAGGTTCATAGGTACAGACTCTAAAAAATGAAGCGAATGTCAGCTACAGTGGTGAAGTGAACACGGACGGAAATCGTTTTAAATAAGAGAATCAAATGAATTACTCTTAAATGCGTGCATCGACTGCCTGGCGAATTAAGGACTACTACTTGTAAACAAATTATATCTGAAGAATGAAGCGACGAAATATAATTACAGACACATAGCGGCTTTAAGTTTGACAAAATGTTAACCTAAATGAAAGTAGTAGACTTTACCCTTTGCGTACGGGACCCTAAGAAAAGTTTTAATAATGTGTATTCGTTATCATAGGCCAAATACTATTTATTATCTACTTCCCTATAAGTTAACAAACAATGCATAGATAATATATATAGAGTACCTACTCATGGCAAAGTGATATTTTCGATCTCTATCCTTGGTGACTACTAGTGGTTTTACTATTACAAAGAATAGTACAAACCCATCTTTACTCGTGGGTGTTGTAAGAGGAAACTAAAGGATTATGAACTACAGGAAACGCGTCAGCGTCCTTTTGTGTACCATCTTACATACTGCGGTCACCAACAACCGCGGTCCACGGTGCAAGCCGCAACGCTAACAAGTGATGTGACTAATGGTATTTGAGTTTGAGGTTTTTGAGTTTTGAGTTCCGACGGTTATTATCTGCGCATGGGTGACAGGCGGAGAGCCAATGAATTATTCGCTCGCCTCCCCCCACCTGCCGCGCTCACCCCCGCGATTCATTTTTAGAGTCATAGCCTGAGTTATTTTGTACGACGTATACTTCCATCCCAAGCATTTTGCCAAATATCAAAGAGCTATGAAGAAAAGTATGTCAGTTATGACATAAAAAAGAACAAGCTACTACATACGAGGGCCAAACCGAAAAGATCGGGAATAGAATACTCAGGAATAAATTAGATTAAAACCTTTTTGGTTTATGACATGTAGTATTATTTCAAACATAATTCCATTTTTGAATTTTAAAAAAAGTAAAAAAGAAAAGAGTAGTAGCCATTTGAATTTGACAAGTCAGTGGGGAAAATGGAGCTTACGCGGGAACATTTCCGTGCCATAATTTTTCACAACTTTCGTCGAGGTTTATCTCAAGAACAATGTCTCGCCGAGCTTGTTTCTGTTTATGAACTTGAAGCACCCAGTAAAACGACTATATATCGTTGGTATTCTGAGTTTCGTCGTGGACGTTCCTCTCTCACGACAGTTCCTTCTACTGGTCGACCAAAAACAGCGGTAACACAAGATTTTTTTTTTTTTTTTTTTTTTTTTTTTTTACATCTGCCATCAGTCGCCAGACTATAATCAGATTTGGTTTCATTGAAAGTGACTTTTAATGAGGTAGCAAGACCATTGTCATTGCTCCTCGTCATTCAGCAAGTACATGAGTACGCTTTAATCTTTTAGTAGTAACACTTGTCAGGAGTGAGTTAGCAAGTGGATTTGGGTGCTGAGCTAAACGTTTCTCGTGCTTCTGTTTGCATCGCTCTATTTCTTCCGTTACGGTCGGCATTTCCAGGTATTTGTGCAATTCATCATTACGTGCATACCATGGTGCAGCGCAAATGGTTCTGAGGATGTTGTTTTGTGTTCTTTGTATACATTCAATGTTTGACTTAGATGCTGTTGCCCAAAGTTCTATGCCGTATAGCCAGATGGGCTTTATGATAGCGCAATAAACCGTAACTTTGTTACTCAGGGATAGTTTGGATTGTCTCCCAAGAAGCCAGAGGAGATTTCTGAAGCGGTAATTTATGTCGTCTCTTTTGTGTTTGATGTGCTCCTTCCAGGTAAGTCTACGATCCATATAGAAGCCTAGATATTTGACGCATGTGGTTTCTGGCAAGGGATCGTTGCCTAGTCTCACTTGTGGGCAGTCACTTCGTCTCAGGGTAAGAGTGATGTGATGTGATTTCTGAGCGCTTGCTTTTATCCGCCACTTTTTAAGCCAAACATCGGTAGCATCTAGTTGTTGCTGTAGACGCTTAGAAGCTAGGCTCGATAACAAACAAAACACAAGATAACATCGACATGTGACATACGAGCAGATTCGGGCTTCTCTCAGCATTGGTATGACAGCGATTTAAACTAAGTATTTTACATGATGAACTGGGTGTCAAGAAGTTAGTTTCCCGCTGGGTGCCCCATCGTTTGACCGAGGAACAAAAGTCGGCTCGTGTTAATTGATGTCGGTCTACTCTGCAACGGTTCAATAGAGGGAGCTCAAATGCAGTTTACAATATCGTCTCTGGTGATGAATCGTGGATTTATTCATATGAGCCCGAAAGAAAACATCAATCGGCTGTTTGGGTCTTCGAAGGCGAGGTCAAGCCAACAAAAGTTGTCCGCTCTCGTAGCGTGTCGAAAAAAATGGTCGCTTCGTTTGTATCGAAAACTGGTCATGTGGCTACGATTCCTTTACAAGAACGCAGAACGGTTACTGCTGATTGGTACACAATAGTTTGTTTGCCGGAAGTCATAAGAGAACTTCGTAAAATTAATCCGAATCGTCGCATCATTCTTCACCAGGATAATGCGAGCTCACACACCGCTCGCAAAACGATCGATTTTTAAATCAGGAAAACGTGGAGTTAATGGACCATCCACCGTATAGCCCTGACTTGAGCCCCAATGATTATTTTACATTCCCAAGAATTAAAGATATGCTACGTGGTCAACGATTTCAAGGCCCAGAAGAGGCAGTCGAAGCTTACAAATCGGCCGTTTCGACTATATCCACTTCAGACTGGAATTACTGTTGGTTTGATTAACAATTATTATTGGTTTGATAGAATGCAAAAGTGCATCGATTGTCACGGAGAATACTTCGAAAAACAAAGAAAGTAAATATTGTTGTATTATTTTTGTACTTTTTTCTATTCCCGATTATTTCGGTGTGGCCCTCGTATACTATGCCCACGTTGTCACAGAGGTCATAAGAAACATCTTTTGTTCTAAATTTTCGTGCGTTGTTAGGAAAGTCGTTGAACATAAGTTGTTGCTTTTGACCTCTGTAAAAAGGTGGGCATACGCATATATCAGCTCCAAAAAAAATAACCTACTTATAAACAAGAATAGACCAATGAAAATGGAGATAGATGGACATATAATTCGCGATATCCAAGTAAAGTGGAGCAAGGAATACAAATTAATAATAATAATAAAAAACCGGCCAAGTGCGAGTCGGACTCGCGCCCTAAGGGTTCCGTACCTATCTACCATATGATATATTAAAAGCTCTTTGATTTTAATAACTCCGCGACCATCCGACTTGACCCCTCTTTTATAGAAAAGTTCTTGAAACGGGAGCTCACCTTAATTGGTTACTATAAGTTGTGAGACAAATTGAAATATTTAATGATTTTAGACTTTTCCCTTTATTTGTACTGTGAGACCTAGCTTCTTGCCAAATTTCATGATTTTAGGTCAACGGGAAGTACCCTGTAGGTTTTGCATTTTTGGATAAATGTATGAATAAGACATAAAAAGCCATATCTTTTGATTGGGTCGTTGTGAAAATTTTTTATTTTCAGATCTTGTGTGGTTCATGGACCATTCGTTATCAATTTCAACCTGATACCTATTCTCGTTCGTGAGAAAAAGGGTCTTGACAGACAGACAGACGGACAACAAAGTGATCCTATAAGGGTTCCGTTTTTTTTATTTTGAAGTACGGAACCCTAAAAATAATACTTGAAAAGAAAAAAAAAATTGAAAAATCCCTGATTGGTTTCACACACTTGACTCCAACAAAAAATTGCGCTTTCAAGCTTAATATTTCGCAAACGGATACATAAATCGAAAAATAATCTTAGCAGACTAAACTAACGACACGCCATACTATGGTAGACAGAAAAAAAAAATTCATCCCCACTTAAAATGAAGGGGAGATAACCGAAAAAAAAATATTTTTCAAAATTTTATTCTATCACTTTGCCGGCGTTGATGAAATGTATGAAATATCCATACAAATTTTCACCTTTTTAGTAACTGTCTCTGAGCTAGGCCGCGGACAGACAGACAGAGGGACGGACATGACGAAACTATAAGGCTTTCTTTTTGACTAAGGAACCCTAAAAATAGATTCGAAACAATGAAATTGAATAAGAAAGTGACAACACAAGACTTAATTAACGATTACTTTAATTGACGTCTCTGAGTGCAGACATTAGACTTATATTCTCTTATACACATACATATTTTTTTCCTAAAGTAAAAAGTAAAAGTAAAAGTACCCTAAACCGACGAGCATGTATGAAAGGATTGATGAAAGTACAGGAAGCAAGGGAAGTATGTCAAGATCGTAGCAGGTGGAGGACTGTGGTCTCTGCCTACCCCAACGGGAAAGAGGCGTGATGTTATGTATGTATGTATGTATTTTTTTCCTTTTATCCAACTATTATCTGAGAGATTGTCTTTGTTTTAGTAATTCATTTATTTTAACTTAATCAATTTTCTTTTCGTAATGCTGCCTTGATTTATTTTCTAACTTTTATTTTTGTAATTTTCAATCTGCATTTTAATTGGATTGTGGTTCAAGATGGATCACACATGTTTATTTATTGTTATTTTAGCATTATATAAGGAAGGATGCTGGTGTTTTAGCACAGGACTTACTTAACCTTTTAAGGCACTGGCAGATCATTTTAAAAAACCGGTCAAGTGCAAGTCGGACTCACGCGCCGAGGGTTCCGATATACTTTTTGTATTTTTGGAAGCAATAAAGTTCATTTTTAGAACCGCAAAACTAAATTTGTTTGTAAAGGTTATTTGCAGATTTCTAAAAAACTGTGCAAGTTAGAAAGATCGTTTTATTTTTGCTGTAATGTTTACATAAACTTCTGTCAACTGTAATTAATTCAGATTTTCATAACTTTAAAACTAAGAAATTTAAAAAAATACAAAAATATATTTTAAAATGTACAAGTAAAGCCCTTTTATATGATACCCCACTCGACCAAGTAGCGACAATTTGAAATTTGGCCCCCCCTATTTTGGCCCCCTTTACATTAATAATCATAATTTTTTCAAAATTATTTCATGTGCAATTAAGTTGGGCAACTATATCCTAAAACTATTCCAAATTTCAGGTCGATAGCATGAGTGGTAGCTGAGATAAAGAGGTGTGACAGACAGACAGACAAAGTTGCACCATAAGGGCTCCCGCACACGACCGAGAATCGGTGGCCGATTATCGCCCAGGACAAGGACGGAAGATCCAGGTGATAACACGTAAGAGCGGGATGCCGACAAAAAATCGGCCACCGATTCTCGGTCGTGTGCGGGAGCCCTAAGGGTTCCTTTTTTTACCATTTTGGTATCGGAACTCTAAAAATGAGCATAACATTGAATGAAGCTAGATTTAGATACTTAGCCATAAGACAGTTACTGTGAAAGAATAAAGATTTATTTATTATTATTATGATTAAAGATGTAAGATTATACTGGCTACAAGGCTACAATTAAATAGATATATGCAGGTCGCAGTGGCTGTTGGGAACTAGGAGCCCGGCCCCCTCATAATCAGCTAACTTACAACCATTTGTTAGGTATCTTGAGGATATTAATTTCTTGGAAAGCAAAGTCAAAGACACAAATTTTTCCAGACTATCATTATGACTGCTTTCTATATTTAAATGATCGCTATATCTATGTGGGCCGCCTTTGCCCACATTAGGGTAAGTTCTCCATGTATATTTGTGTTTTCTTTGGTATGTGAGCAATAAAGTGTTCTATCTATATATTTAATGTTAAAATCAAAATGATTAATTGACATTCATAATCTTGACATTTCATTTTTATTTAATTAATCAAATTAACTAATAAAATAAACGATACTGAAGAGTCAGTATCGTTTATTTTATTAGTTAATTTGACATTTTATATTTATTTTGACATTAAATATTTTTACAAGACTATAATTTGGCCAATTACGTCTTAATAAAAGATGTAAAAGCCATATTGGAAAAAAAAAATGATTTTGTATTTGCCGCCTTTTAACATGTTAGTATTTCTTTTTTTAATAATTTTTTGTTTTTATATTATTTGATGATCATATTATTCATTGACATCTAAACAATTTATGTAATTTTGAATGTGATAGTATGAAGTAATTATTGCCAAGTGGGGATTACTATAAAATTTAGCAATTTGGGCCATCCTGGTCAGAACCCGGTTGTTGGGTGACTGCTAATTACGTGAAATAATCAATTTTTTTCGTTTGACCAATGCTACCAACATATTTTGCAGCCATGGCACTAAAACCAGAGTATATTTGACGGAAAGAATAACATTGTTTTACAATCTTGTTTTTTCTGACAGCTTTAGCCGATTACTTTTCACATAGCTGCAAAATGTGTTGGTAAAGGTTGGAATAAATGCTAAAAATTCATTCATTCTTTTTAAAAAATTTGCATACCAACTTGTTGGTGCACCACGCTTGTACTTTTTTTTTCACTTTAACAGCTGTAACATACCGTGTTTGCGTGCAAATAAATATATTTCATTTCATTTCAAAATGGATCATAGTCCCGCCCATTGACAAGCCCGTTGGTGTGGTTGGTAGTGAGCCTGCCTTTCACTCCGTGGGCCGCGGGTTCGACCCTCGCCCAGGGCAAACATTTGTGAGATAAACACAAGTGTTTGTTCTGTGTCTGGGTGTTATTTATCTATTTATTTATGTATATCGGTCTCTGATAGCCATAGTACAGGCTTTGCCTAGTTTGGGATCAGATGACCTTGTTTGAAATGTCCCCCAATATTTATTATTATTATTATAGTGTTACCTCCGTATATAAAAGAATGGATGAGGAAGCAAGGAAGGGATCATTGCAGGTGGAGGGCTGTGGTGTCTGCCTAACCCAATGGGAAAGTGGCGTGATGTAATGTATGTTACCTACCATGCTTTAGAAGACATTTTTTGCCATTAATCTTGAATACTATCTTCGCCAAGGCAGAAGAAGTTTGATGGCTTGGAAACTCTGCAGGGGTAGTTAAGCTGGCCACTTGGCTGACCATACCCTTCACATAATAACTAACAGAATTAAGTCTATCTTTATGTAAAGGAATGTTTTACCTACCCGACATTCTATACATTAAAGCACAGTAAGCGAGCAGAGCAAGCTCACGAAGCATTAAAACACGCTATTATAATTATAAACGCAGGCTTAGAAGCAGTTTTATAAGTTCGTAAAAGTTTTACGTAAAGTATTACGGAAGTAAACCGAAAAGACATCGGCTACGTAACGACTAGTTTTACTACGACGAAATCACAAAATAGTACTATTTTTAGACAAGCCACCTTCAATGAAGCGACGCATACGACGTATATATTAAAACGTAACATAAGTTTTACTTACGGTACGAATCGTTGATAAAAACCACCGAGAAATAACACGAAACTGTTTCACAAAATTATCACATAAAAGTCTTCTTTTGCACGTGGTTTTAGTAGCAATTCAAACGGAACTTCTTTTTTAAAGTTAATTAACGAATTTTTAGATAAAATACATGTCTATGCGGGTAGAAAACATAAAAGAAAATAAAATTTGTAGGTTATGAGACGTCAAACTGGTTCAGTGTGAAGGTCACCTTGAAGTGACAGTTGACAGAATGTTTCAGGCTTGGATGCAAGTTTTTTGTCTACAGTGTTGCTACAAAAATAATTTGAAAGTAGAATCGATTCACAACAAATCGATATTAACTTAGCTCTACTTACACAGTTATTAACACGGGTTATTAAGTACCAATGATCTATGAGGACTCCTAACACTGACCTCTATATATACATTGTATATATAGAGGTCAGTGACTCCTAACAATTTGTACAGAGCAGAGACAAGATCAATGATCTTACATTTACCATGATTGAGGTCTCCTAACAGTTTGTACAGAGGCAAAACGAGCAGAGCAAGATAGCATGTTCGATGTACTTCGTCCCTTTCTAATTGTTGAAGTTTGCACAATTTCCGTGCAAAAAGTTAAGTTTTATATCCAATAATTTTTATTTATACGTATTTTTAAATACTTATTTGAATAATTTTCAACGTGCAAAGTATAAAATTCTCTCTCAGTTTTCATTAAATATTGATAAATGCAGAAAATCATTTTCTTTTGATTTATCTGGATTAAAAAATCTTTGGTAAAATGATTTTTAACAAAGATTTTGCATGACATTTTGTTGATGTTGTCATGGCAACATAAACAAAATGTCATTACCTTTACTTCAATGTGTTTAGCGAGCAATATTTTTAGGGTTCCGAAACCATGTAAAAAAAGGAACCCTTATGTTGCCGCTCTGTCTGTCACACCTCTGTATCTCAGCAACCACTTATGCTATCGACCTGAAATTTGGAATAGTTTTAGAATATAGTTGCCCAACTTAATTGCACATGAAAATTTTTTGAAGAAAGTATGATTATTCATGTAAAGGGGGGGCCAAATTTCAAATTGTCGCTACAAGGTCGAGTGAGGTATCATATGAAAGGGCTTTACTTTTACATTTTAAAATATATTTTCGTATTTTTAAAGTCTTAGTTTTCAAGTTATGATGAAAAATGTCAAAAAAAATACCATTCCCCCCCCTTATCTCCGAAGTTTGAGTAAGGAAAAATCTGAATTAATTACAGTTGACAGAAGTTTATGTAAACTTTACAGCAAAAATAAAACGATCTAAGTTGCACAGTTTTTCCGAAATCTGCAAAAAACCTTTACAAACAAATTTAGTTTTGCGGTCCTGAAAATGGACTTTATTGCTTTCCGAAAATACTATAGGTATATCTGAACCCTCGGTGCGCGAGTCCAACTCGCACTTGACCGGTTTTTTTTTAACTGATGGGGGCGCTAGTTGACTGCAGGAATCCCCTTAATTATAAATTGTAAATAATGTTAGATTTTGTTTAAGCCTGTCAGGCAATTTTGCATTTCATTTCTATGGAAATTTCAGATTCGCACTTGCCCGGATTTTTACGTCCATGTCAAAAAACAAACAAAACTTTTTTGTATTACAATTAATTATATTTTTTTCGTTACTAATACAACATTAAACATTCAACAACAATATCACTTATTAGATTATTAACAATAAACTTTTATATCAAACTTTTATCTTACTATACAGTTTTTTATGTATTAAGGCTTCTTTAAATATCGCTGGTTCAGCTCGCACTGAATTTGTGTTGCCAGACGGATGGTTAAAAGTATAAATTGTAAGCATTATTTAAGCGTGTTACTCAGACCGTAAAAATGAACAACTCCTCCCAATAGTCTAGGCAACGAAGCGGATCGTTGTATGAAGACCCCCGCATTAAATCCTTAGTCGATGAAACTTTGCTGGGGTATTACAATACATGAGACAAACCTTCTATAAAAAAATCCAAAAAAATCGGTACTTTTAATTTTTCCATACAAAACTTTTAAAAAATGTCTGAAATTTTTTAATTTTTTTTTTTTATATTTTGTATTTACATTTAATTCATGATACTTTATCATCCTGTCAAATAAAATCTGCCTGAGAGATTTATGTTGGGGTCAACTGCTTCGTTGCTAGAACATAAGGTCGAAAAAAAATACAAGGAACATAGGTCGAAAAAGAAAAAACTTTCCATAAAAACATTTGTAACTATTAAAATACCATAAAGTCAAAAGAGCTTCTACTGACGTGCTGTAGGGTGTACTTGAAAGGTTCTACTACAAATACATATACAAAGGGTATATCAACCCTAAAGGATGTGATTCTGCCCATGAAACTGAACAATTTTCCAAAGGAACATAGGTCGAAAAAAATATCCGCCATGATGCCACATAATTGTGAAAATTTTACCAGGCTAGCTAATATGGTTGAAAACATAGAGCCTTCAAACGGTCAGACAGATAGCGTCGTTTCTGACCTCGGGTCACTAAGGGTGGTCTCTACCGACCAGCCCTAAAGACACGCCTGGTCCTGCAGACGTGTCTTTAGGGCGGTCTTCACGCCGCGGCGAGGACAAGTCCACCGGCTTAGCACGCTGCAGTTTTCAGTTTATCTAGGCCCATAGATTAAAGACTTTAAGCATGGTCACGTTTTTTGTGCGACATATTTTAAAAGACAAGGTCGGCTAAATGTATTCTCTGTCTAAAATATCAAAAATGTTATTTGTGGTTTTGCTAAACATTTTCTTCCACTGACATTTCTTCGCGTTTAAAGGTGATGGATTAGATGACATCATTCCTCAAATAGAGTGACATTTCTCCGAGATATATTTTCTCTCGGGCAGCGTGCTAAGCCCGCAGGTAAAAGGTAATCAAACCTCGGAGCGTGTATGTGCGGGTTGATGAGAGTATAGGAAGCGAGGGGAGTATGTCAAGATCATAGCAGGTGGAGGGCTGTGGTCTCTGCCTACCTCACAGGGAAAGAGGCATGATATTTGTAATAATAGGCGAAGAGCGGGCAGTTGGAAACCCTGCCACATCGCCCACCAAAAAGTGACATATCTAGACTGCAGCCGGCTTAGCACGCTGCCCGAGATAAAATATATCTCGGAGAAATGTCACTTTATTTGAGGAATGATGTCATCTAATCCATCACCTTTAAACGCGAAGAAATGTCAGTGGAAGAAAATGTTTATCAAAACCACAAATAAAAGTTTTGATATTTTAGACAGAGATAGCTTTATACATGAGCCGAATACTTGTAGCCGTCCTTGTCTTTCAAAATGCGTTGCACTGCTCTGCTGTTAGAAAAAAGTGACCGTGTTTAAAGTCAGCAAGGAGGTTTTACTACGCTTCCAGAGCGTAGCGTGGGTTAAAACCTCCTTGAAAATCTATGGGCCTGGATAAACTGACAACTGCAGCGTGCTAATCCGGTTGGTCTTTATTTAGAACAACTTTATTATTTAATTTTCCATTTAAAATGGCACATCGAGATATACTTATTTAAAAATACAATTTTGAGAGATCAAGGCCATACAGTCTGTATACCTTCAAGTACTTAAATAATTATTTACATTCAAAATGGTACACTATGTTATTTCCACATACATTAATCAGGATTGTTATACAGTGTAAGTTACGGTGTACGGAAAACTGAAAGGGCGTGCTCAGTCAACGAAACTGAACAACTTTCCCAAAGCAACATTTCCGGGAAATGAAAAAAATTTTGACCTCTTCATACAGATTCGGTTTTCTATAGATTGTACTTCCGAGTGTGCTCAAGAGCTCCACATGCTTATTCCACCATCTCCCTTCTACCATCGGGAGTCCAGACGCACCGCAGTATATCACCCATACTTGGTTGATATTCCGCACATTTGCACAAAGCGCTTTGAAACATCTTTTATAATGCGCACGGCTAAAGAGTGGAATTCTCTGCCTGCGTCTGTGTTCCCGAGTTAATATAACCCGAATCTATTCAAGTCAAGAGTGAATAGGCTTCTTCTGGGCAAGCTCGTTCCATCACCGACCTCATCTTTTTTTTTTTATTGAAAATGGGCTTACTCTTGACCTCGATCTAGTCTCCAAGATTAGATCGAGGTCAAGAGTAAGCCTATGGACAATAAAAAAAAATCAAATTTCTCACTCTGGTCCAACAGTTTGTACAGAGAAGTCAATTTTTTTTTCATTTGAAAGTTGTTCACTTTCGTTGACTGAGCACGCACTTACAGTTTTTAATACACCGTCCCTTACAACTTTTTTAACTGTTTTTGTTACTTGATGTATTTTGGTTTTCTACATGGCAAAATATTGAATATTTGTTCATACGTACATCAGTACAGTCAACACAGTTGACACATTTTGTACCGTTCTTATTTCAATAGACGTACGGGCTAGGATCGCAATGCGAGTGTCAAGCTTGGCGTGTCGTTGACTGTACAATTACTTGCACTATAATCCCTTTAACGAGTCAATGCCAAAGCTTACCAACACATTCTGCAGCTATATCAAGGCTATTGTGCTCCATGATCAAAAGCAATCAGCTAAAGCTGTCAGAAAAAACAAGTTTGTAAAAACAATGTTATTTTTTCCGTCATACACTCTGGTTCGTGGTGGTTTGTCTGGTTCTATGGCTGCAAAATGTGTTGGTAAGCGAAACAGATTATACACACATATAATATCAGCACAATACTATGTAATAAATGCTCTATTGAGGTCAGTGTTTATAAAGGCGATTGATCATATACTTAAATAAAAAAAAACTTAATCTAGACTTAAAGGTAGACTACAATCAAACTCTTCATCAAAACCGTCAACATCTTCATTCAAACTGTTCTCATTTTTGGAAAAGTTTAATTTAACTGGATTACTTCTTTTCACATAAGTTCTATTCAAACACATCACTGGACTGTCAACAATATCGTTATTACACTTTTCTTCCCAATTTGGTAGGTTTTTCTCACTACTGGCAACACTATTTGAAACGTCAGATTTTGAAACTATGGGGATATTTAACTTTTTATCATTTTCTACCCATTTTGGTAGAATTTTCTCACCACTGGCAACACTGTTAGAAACGTCAGATTTTGAAAGTAACGGACTTTTGAAAGCATGTGCCGCGTTTTTCGATTTGTTTAGTATCAACATTGGACTTAATGGTGGAGGCTCACCGTATCTTTTCAACTTAGAAATTCTTTCTTTAACTTGCTGTTTTCTGAGTAGAGTTTTTGGGGATAGTTCTTGTGTGTCTGTCTGTCTAAATGTTGATTCGAAATCTAATCCAGTAAGATTTAAATTTTCATCTTTTTTGTTTTTCTGTTCTAAAGGAGAATCGATGAATATCTTGTTTTTAAACGAATTAATGTCCACATTTGGGATTCGATACGGCGTCACATTATCGTTGATTTGCGGTTTGCTTGCATGATTGTTTTTCAAACTAACGCATTCTTGGTAGAACGTTTCTTTGTTGATTTTACAAAATTCTTGTTGTAATTCATCAATAACCTTCCGGGCGGCATCACTTTTTGGCGTTTTCGTGAAATACGAAAATTCTGTCACTCGATATTGCGGTATATTTTTTCTCGAGTTGCCAGCTCGTTTCTGCAAATTCGTACAAGCGACGACCTGTCCAGTATCCAAAACGTTTTCGAAGCCGAATTTTTTCAGTCCACCCCAGAAATTGATAGAAATTATATTTTTCTCGGCATCCGTGAGGTAGATATTTTGAAATTGATGTATGTTAGGGTTGAAATCTTCTAATTTCGGATCGATTTCAAAAATAATACCGACGGTATCTATTTCATTATAGTCTGTGGTCATAGCTGGGTTTTTTACAAGGTCCTTTATGAGGTGGCAAGTTCTTGTTAGGGAGTCTATGTAAGGTTTGATTTTGTCGTCTTCTTTGCACTTTAACTGGCTGAAAATTGATTGCCTTCCAGCCGAAATTTGAAGCTCAGAATACCTGAAAAAAAAGAGGTAGTAGTTAAAAACCAAACCCAAAGTATAAAAAAATATATTGGGGGACATTTCACACAAGGTCATCTGATCTCGAACTAGGCAAAGCCTGTACTTTGGGTACCAGAGACTGATATACATACATAAATAGATAAATAACACCCAGACACAGAACAAACACTTGTGTTCATCACACAAATGTGTGCCCTGGGCGGGGGTCGAACCCGCGGCCCACGGCGTGAGAGGCAGGCTCACTACCAACCGCACCAATAGGTTTGTCAAAAAAAGTTTAAACGAATATCGACCTAAAAAAACTGATGCTTTGTTGGAAATACAGAAAATTTTGAGATTTATCACAGTACACTTATTAAATGTCATAACGTTCAGAATACAATGCATAAAGAGCGAGTCTACTACCATTTTGGAATCGTGCAAATAGCAGCACAAAAGAAACGGCAAGAAACCACTGCAACACGGCTTACTTACTTCAACATAAAAAAAACCGGTCAAGTGCGAGTCGGACTCGCGCGCCGAGGGTTCCGATATACCTATAGTATTTTTGGAAGCAATAAAGTCCATTTTCAGGACCGCAAAACTAAATTTGTTTGTAAAGGTTTTTTGCAGATTTCTGAAAAACTGTGCAACTTAGAAAGATCGTTTTATTTTTGCTGTAAAGTTTATATAAACTTCTGTCAACTGTAATTAATTCAGATTTTTCCTTACTCAAACTTCGGAGATAAGGAGGGGGGAATGGTATTTTTCTTGACATTTTTCATCATAACTTTAAAACTAAGAAATTTAAAAAAATACAAAAATATATTTTAAAATGTACAAGTAAAGCCCTTTCATATGATACCCCACTCGACCTAGTAGCGACAATTTGAAATTTGGCCCCCTTTATATTAATAATCATACTTTTTTCAAAATTTTTTCTTGTGCAATTAAGTTGGGCAACTATATTCTAAAACTATTCCAAATTTCAGGTTGATAGCATAAGTGGTTGCTGAGATATAGAGGTGTGACAGACAGACGGACAGACAGACAGAGCGGCACCATAAGGGTTCCTTTTTTTTACCATTTTGGTATCGGAACCCTAAAAAGAATCAACTTGCTTCTTATGTTAGCCGTGTTCACAAAATCAGTAAGACTTTAAGATATCCACTGACATTGAAAGTTTACCGTTCGATAAACTCAAAACTGTTATGAAGTAAAAATTGTATAAGAAAGGTTATTACAAAATATCAGATTACATAGATGAGAAAAATACATGGGATTAGGCTGCGGTTCTAACAAGCTAAATCAAAATTCAAATTGAATTATGTTTATTGTATCAACTCTGTACATTCAAACATATTTAAAAGAGCGCGTGGGTTTTTATTAACGCTTCTTTCTTTTCCACGCCACTTTTTGGCGCCACTTTGTTTGTGAAGCGATGTATGTATGTATGTAATCATTTATTCAATAAAAATAATTATTATTTTACAATTTTTACATTCTGCCAAACTGCGTAGCAGTTTATTGGCAGACCAGCTCTCATTTCACATTCTTTTAACCCAACATACATTTTGCTAAAATTTTGAAATCTTATAACGCATGCAAAACAGTGCTTTGTTATATGAAACGAGTGAGCCAAGTGGTAATTAATACCTAATCGAATTAAAAATGTCACCTAACAAGTGAACTCGCCAATGCTCACGCGTTTCATACTACATTGTTCAAAATACTGTCATGTAATGATATGACTTTTAAATCAGTTATAGAAAAAATAAAATAAATTATAAACAAAATGAAAAAAAAAAAGATATTTAAGCATAATAAACGTATCTTTATCATATTTTGTCCTTTATATTTTTAAGAGACCAGTCTTTGATTTTTTTCCTGAAATGACTTTTTGAGTTACAGTTCGGTAACTGTTGTGTCAGTACACAATCTAGAGGAAGTCCATTAAATATCTTAGACACTAGGTACTGTAGTTTAGCTGACGTCATTATTTTGTTGAAACCCTCGAAATATGTTTTTTTTAGCTAGTATACAATATGGTTGATCAAGTTGGTACTTACTTCTTATATCATTAAAAGTTATATCATAACATAATATTTACCTCATTGCCGTAGGCACAACATTGAGTACTTCTAGCCAAATTCCTTCTCTTATTAGCTCCATAACTGCGTCATTTGGTTTCCATATAGACAGAAGAGCTAAAAATAGTAAAATATCATTTAATTTTAGGAATGTGTACGAAACTACGAAAACAATATTGTTGTAATACCAAAATAGTAGAAATTAAACTTCCAATCTGGCAACATTTTATATTAATTTGGGAAATAGGTAGAAAATATATGTTGTACTGGCAATATCACATGTATGGCAAAGAAAGCCGGCCACTACTGCCAGCAAAGAATGGTACCAACCGATCTCTACCCGTGGTTGTCGTAAAAGGCGACTAAAGGCTTATGAACCGGAGAATGGGCAGCAGCATCTTCCTAAGTATCCTACCATGATACATAAAGCGAGCATCAGCCGCAACGCTTAGAAGCGTGGTGACTATAGTAACTCCCCTCCAAAGTACCACGCGTTTTTGCTAGAGCTCTGGAGGGAGCTCCCTGTCCTGCAGTGGACGTTTCATGGGATGTTATAATGACAATAAAAATAATGTGTCCATAATATTTAATAAATTTATGTTATCATTATTATATCATTTTTGTAAACTATGTTTAATTTAACTTCCGATGTTTTGATTCTGGAACTTTGACTGGACTTGTAAAGATTTGTATGGTGTCCACGATACAGGCTTGCCTAGTGTGGAGACCATGATTTAACCTGTTACTTTTTAAAGTAGATAGTCCTCAAAAAGTGTGCAATGTTTTGTTTTGAAATCAATGTTATAAAATATGTTGTAACTACTATGCACATTTGAATAAATAATTTTGTATTTTTTTTGTATTGTATTTGTATCCGACCTTTATAAGGCTGCATCTTTTGAACAGTAATAGTTAGCCGGTTGAAGTTCGTGGTGTAGTGGTTAGAGCGCTCGGCTCTCGATCCGGAGGTTCTGGGCTCCATTCCCGGTGGGGACACTGTCAAACAAAAATCCCTTTGTGTGACCTCCCCAGTTCGGTTAGGTCATTGCAGAATGAATCACCTGATTGTCCTAAAAGTTAGATGATTCCGTGATTTGGAAGGCACGTTAAGCCGTTGGTCCCGACTACTATCTACGGAGTTAGTCGTTAATGAGCCATGTCAGAGGCCTTTGGCGGCTCAACAACTCTGACACCAGGGTTTGTGAGGTCGGTCATCGACCTTGAAACCCACACGATATGATAATGATGATTTTTTACAGAAAATGTGTGATGTGTTATTTATTACGAAAAGAGTTTTTTAGGGTTCCGTACCTCAAAAGAAAAAAACGGAACCCTTATAGGATCACTTTGTTGTCCGTCTGTCTGTCTGTCTGTCTGTCAAGACCCTTTATCTCACGAACGGGTAAAGGTATCAGGTTGAAATTAATACCATATATTAGGATCCATGAACCACACAAGATCTGAAAATTTCAATTTTTTACAACGACGCAATCAAAAGATATGGCATTTTATGTCCTCATCTCCATACATTTATTCAAAAATGAAAAACCTACAGGGTACTTCCCGTTGACCTAAAATTATGAAATTTGGCAAGAAGCTAGGTCTCACAGTACAAATGATGGGAAAAGTCTGAAATCATTAAATATTACAACTTTTCTCACAACTAATGGTAACCAATTGTGGTGAGCTCCCGTTTCAAGAACATTCATATAAGAGAGGGGTCAAGTTGGATGGTCGCTGAGGCGATTTTTGTTTTAGTTCTATTTAAAAACGGGAACACTTACAAACTTGAAAATTGGTATGTTTATAGAGCATAGGCTATAAAATAACAAATAATAAAATTTGGTCAAGCGCGTGTCGGACTCAAAAAATCTAGCACATTAACTTACTGAAATTTCAACTAATACAATTATGTTTATGTGGTGGTACGGAACCCTCAGTGCGTGAGTCCGACTCGCACTTGGCCGGTTTTTTTTAGGTCCATAGTAAAAGCGTTGATGCATACAAGCGCATGCTAGTCACGGAAAATATACTACTAGTATGTGTCCGACGGGAACAAATACAAAAATACAAATACAAAATGTTTTATTAATATTGGTTTATATTTTGGGAACAAGGCGTGATATTATGTATGTATGTATGTATGTCCGGTGACCGACTGCACAAACTTAAACGTTAGATTCTAACCATGAAACTAAACAACTTTTCCCATGGAATTCATTCATTCATTCCGAATGAATGAATGAATTCCCAAGGAACATAGGTAGAAATACGAAAAAAAAAATTTCGACCCGCCATACAAAATGTGCTATCAAATGATGCAGTTTGTATGGTAAGCCGATTTTTTTTTGTATTTCAACCTATGTTCCTTGGGAAAAGTTGTTCAGTTTCATGGTTAGAATGTACCGTTTAAGTTTGTGCAGTTGGTCAGCGGACACATTGTATAAGCTAAAGCAGTATGGAAACTCCTAACAAACGTCCAAAAATGGCACACTTACACAGACGCATATCTCTACAGGAAAATAAGCAGTTTTCACCTAGGTGCTTTAATTAAATTAACTTGGTTGTTCAGTTTGGAAGGTTGTTAAGTTTGGAAGGTTGTTCAGTTTGGCAAGTTGTTCAGTTTGGCAAGTTGTTCAGTTTGGTAGGTTGTTCACTTTGAAAGGTTGTGTAGTTTGGAAGGTTCCAAACTAAACAACCATGGGTGAAGCAAATATTAAAAAATATTTTCAAAATCCGAAAATTTAGAGTAGCAGCCCTATATTTTTTAAATCCGAAAATTCAGAGTAGCAGCCCTGACGCTCCAATACAGAAGTTCGTCATTTTGACAAATAGTCAGAAAATACTGCTTTAGCTTATTTACTGTGCTATAGTATTACAACAAATACAAAAAAAAAAGTGATGCTTAGAAAACCTCGGTACGCGAGTCCGACTTACACTTAGCCGGTATTTTTTTACCTTTCGTAACTTTGTTCAGTTCGGAAGGTTGTTCAGTGTGGAAGGTTGTTCAGTTTGGAAGGTTTGTTCTGCTTGGAAGGTTGTTTACTTTGAAAAGTTGTTTAGTTTGTGTTGGTGGTTGTTCAGTCCGACTTACAGTTATCCGGTATTTTTTACCTTTCGTAATTTTAGCCGCATCTTTCATCCTCTCAACGGCGGTAACTCTTATTTTGAGTATGGCGACCACATTTTTGTTCAGTTTGGAAGGTTGTTAAGTTCGGAAGGTTGTTTAGCTCAAAAAGGTTGTTCATTTCGGAAGGTTGTTCAGTTTAGAAGGTATGTTCTACTTGGAAGGTTGTTCACTTTGGAATGTTGTTCAGTTTGGAAGGTTGTTCAGTTTGGAAAGTTGTTTAGTTTGTAGATGGTGGTTGTTGAGTCTGAATTAAACTAAGCCTATTTTTTACCTTTCGTAACTTTAGCCGCATCTTTCGTCTTCTCAACGGCGGCGACTCTTATCTTGAGTAGGGTGACCACATTTCTGTTCTTCAAACCCAGCGCCGCCATTTTGTCCTCGACTTTTGCTTGTATATTCTGTAGAAGTTTTTCTCGTTCTTTCACTGTGTAGTCTTCTAATTGGTTTAATTGGGTTGATGTTAGGGTTGACTGAAAAAGAAAAGTCATATTTTAGGGTTCGGTAACCTAAAGGCGTCTACGGTCGGGACCCTATTATGTACTAAGCGTACGCACGGCGTAGGAATTATGCTTTTCACGTCGACTGGCTCCTTACGCCAAGTTTTTTTACGTCGGGCTAACTATTACCACAGTAAATATATAAGCTAAAGCAGTATGGAAACTCGGGCCTTTTTTTGAAAAATGAACTATTCTGCGTCGGAGCGTCAGGGTTGTAACTTGTAACCCAGAATTTTTGAAATAAGTACCTATAGTATGATGAACTCAAATATTGGGTGCTTCTATCAACTTTGTTCCTTTCAGCATGTTTTGGGAAATCACTTAGTCGCCTTTTATCACATAAGCTTAGATTAAGACTCTTAGTCGCCTTTTACGACACAAAGAAAGTTTAAGTCACTTAGTCGCCTTTTATACCACAAGGGCAGATTAAGACACTTAGTCACCTTTTATGACACAAGGGCAGATTAAGATACTTAGTATCCTTTTATCGCACAAGGACAGGGACATACTTATAGGGACCCTATGTGTACCTATTTGTTTGTATTATGGTTTTAGCACCCACGACTGACTTCAGCGCGAAAACTGCTTATTTTCCTGTAGCGGTGTGTGCATGTGTGAGTGCGCCAGTTTTGGACGTTTGTTAGGAGTTTCCATACTGCTTTAGCTTATATATTTACTGTGCTATTACTGTTCAAAAGATGCAGCCTTATAAAGGATGGACACATTATTTTTATCAAGTTATCATAACATCCCATGAACCGTCCACTGTAGGACAGGGAGCTCCCCTCCAGAGCTCCAGCAAAAACGCGTGGTACTTAGGAGGGGACTTACTATAGTCACCACGCTTTTAAGCGTTGCGGCTGGCGACCGCTGTTTTTAGTGACCGCAGTATGTAAGATGGTATGATACTCAGAAAGATGCTGCTGCCCATCTTTAGTCGCCTTTTACGACAACCACGGGTAGAGATGGGTTGCTACTATTCTTTGCTGGCACTGTCTGGCTTTCTTTGCTATATATTTAGTATTGCCATATACAACATATTTTCTACCTTCGTACCAAATTATATAGGGTGCAGCGTAATTAGTGTCAAATATTTTCAGGGCTGAACACTAATGTCATATTAATCACGTACGAAAAATATTTCAAAAATCTACACGTTAGTATAAAAGTTAATGTTTGTAACAAAAAAAAAATGCAAAAACTATTAAAAAAGACCCTTTACGTGACGCACTCTCACTACTTTAGATTACGCAAGCGCGTCAGCTGTATGACTGTGTGCGTGCGACTGTGCGCAGAGAGTGTGTTAGTGAGAGTGACAGACGAATGAACATAGCGCGCGTGGGTGTTTGTGTTGTTAGTCAGCTGATCAGGCTGATGTTTTTACGATTAGGTAACAGAGTTTCTTTCTTTAATAACTCTTAAACTAACCTGCAGATTTCTTTCATTTTTTGCACACGTGATCAGTATGACCTATTTTCTCAGCCCTGAAAATATTTGACACTAATTACTCTGCACGTTATATATATTTTGGTATCAGAACCCTAAAAAGAAAAATATATATAATATAAGGAGGTTCAAATATTGGCGGCAAATTATTTATCATAGGTCGAGTTGGGAATCATATACATTCACAGTGATATTCAAGAGCTATTGGCTCCCTAAAACCGTAGCAATATACAGGGTGTTAGGAAAACCGATTTCCTTTTAACCACATGTTAAACATATTGAAAGTAAAAAGTAACATAAAAATAAAATGATTCCTATGAAAAAAAAAGTTCAAGTTGCCAACCCTATTCTAAGAATCACAACGTGCTCCCCCCCGGCGCGGCGCACCAATTGTAAACAAGTAAAGTACCTTCACGCGCCGCGGGTCTTGCGAGGGTTGACACAATTCAATTTAAATTTTTTATTTCTGTTTTTTTTTTAAATTCTTTTTTTTTATTGTTTAAGCATGCTTATTGTTCTATATTCTACTTATAGAATATGTTGTTAAAAGGAAATCGATACTTTTCCTTGCACCCTGTATATGATCTTTTAAAAGTAACTTTTTAAATCTTGAATAAGAAATTTTGTCACACTATAGTTTGTGCATATTAAGAATGCAGTGAGTCATCTCTTTCCGCCGCTGGAAGCCAAGCCCCGTAACCAATCAGGTCGCTTAAAATTATAAAGTCAAATGAACAATGACTAACTGACGGCAAACCTTCGAAAGAAGCGGTTGTTTAATTTGTGTGTTACCTATAAAACCGGCAAAGTGCGAGTCGGACTCACGCACCGAGGGTTCCGTACCACCACATAATCATAATTGTATTAGTTGAAATTTCAGTAAGTTAATGTGCTAGATTTTTGGAGTCCGACACGCGCTTGAGCAAATTTTATTATTTGTTGTTATTTTATAGCTTATGCACTATGAACATACCAATTTTCAAGTTTGTAAGTGTTCCCTTTTTTAAAATAGAACTAAAACAGAAATCGCCTCCGCGACCATCCAACTTGACCCCTCTCTTATATGAATGTTCTTGAAACGGGAGCTCACCACAATTGGTTACCATTAGTTGTGAGAAACGTTGTAATATTTAATGATTTCAGACTTTTCCCATTATTTGTACGGTGAGACCTAGCTTCTTGCCAAATTTCATAATTTTAGGTCAACGGGAAGTACCCTGTAGGTTTTGCATTTTTGCATAAATGTATGGAGATACATACATACATACATAACATCACGCCTCTTTCCCGTTGGGGTAGGCAGAGACCACAGTCCTCCACCTGCTACGATCTTGACATACTTCCCTTGCTTCCTGTACTTTCATCAATCCTTTCATACATGCTCGTCGGTTTAGGGTACTTTTAACCTGGCCTTTATTCAGAACGTCCTGAATTTGGTCCTGGTACGTTCGCCGAGGCCTTCCCCTTCCAACGTTTCCATTCACTCTCGCCTGGTAGATCTCTTTCGTCAATCTTCGTTCATTCATCCTCTCTACATGACCAAACCATCTCAGCATCCCTTTCTCGATTTTGGTCACTACGTCTTCTTTTACGCCACACCGTTCTCTTATCACACTATTTCTAATCCTGTCACTCAATTTAACACCAATCATACTCCTTAAAACTTTTCAGCTATGCACCGCAAGGAAAAGACCTGATCTGTACATCCCATTCCCTTTCTAAATCCCGCTTGTACATCCCATATTTTATCGTCAGTATCTTTCATCACTCTTTCAATCAAAACCTTTGCATACAGTTTGCCGACGACACTGAGAAGGCTTATCCCGCGATAATTTTTGCAGTCCTGTTGTGACCCTTTTCCCTTGTACAGCGGCACAATCACAGCCTTGCACCAGTCACCTGGTACTTGGCCGTTCGTCCAACACAAGTTGAAAAGGCGGTACAACTGACTAGCCACAATGCCTCGCCCAGCCTTCAACATCTCGACCGACACTCTATCATACCCAGCTGCTTTACCTGATTTCATACTTTTCATCACTTTCATAATCTCATCCATACTTATCTCACTTACACAATTCTCCTCTTCATTCTCATTCATTTCCACAGAAGACCTAGGTTCGCTGGCCTCTGCTTTTTCTCTCTCAAACAGACTTTCAAAATATTCCTTCCACCTCCTCAGAACACATTCTTCACCTTTTATAATACTTCCATCCTGGCTTCTGTATGGAGATGAGGACATAAAATGCCATATCTTTTGATTGCGTCGTTGTAAAAAATTTAAATTTTCAGATCTTGTGTGGTTCATGGATCCTAATATATGGTATTAATTTCAACCTGATACCTTTACCCGTTCGTGAGATAGAGGGTCTTGACAGACAGACAGACGGACAACAAAGTGATCCTATAAGGGTTCAGTTTTTTTCTTTTGAGGTACGGAACCCTAAAAAGCGGGCGGTTGGAAACCCTACCTTATCGCGAACCAAAAAGCGACCTATCTAGGCACAATGAAAAAGTCAGTCTAAAAAACAGGGTTGCCTGGGCGCAACCTGGCACGTTTTGTACAGTCAACAAAAAACTGTTTATTATTTTAACCAATTCGTGTACCAAGTTAGAACATAGAACATACAAAAATATTAATCAATATGTCGCATGCCCATGAACGTTTATTATACTTACTAACCATGTATTTTCAACAAATAAATGTTAAATTCATATACCAAAATAACCAGATCCTATACCGGCGAACTGAATCGTTATCGATTCTCAAAGAGAGAATCGATAACGATTAAGTTCAATTCGCCGGTAGCGCCGCAAGGTTGCAATTTCTAAACCCGGTAGTTTAGGGAGTTGCATTGTCATTTTTAGGGTGCCGTACCTCAAAATAAAAAAACGGAACCCCTATAGGATCACTTTGTTGTCCGTCTGTCTGTCTGTCAAGACCCTTTTTCTCACGAACGAGAAGAGGTATCAGGTTGAAATTGATAACGAATATTAAGGTCCATAAACCACACAGGATCTGAAAATTTCAATTTTTTACAACTACGCAATCAAAAGATATGGCTTTTTATGTCCTCATCACCATACATTTATTCACTAAAGCAAAACTTAGAGGGTACTTCCCGTTGACCTAAAATTATGAAATTTGGCAAGAAGCTAGGTCTCACAGTACAAATAAAGGGAAAAGTCTAAAATCATTAAATATTTAAATTTTTCTCACAGCTAATAGAAACCAATTAAGGTGAGCTCCCGTTTCAAGAACTTTTCTATAAAAGAGGGGTCAAGTTGGATGGTCGCGGAGTTTTTAAAATCAAAGAGCAAAAGCTTTTAGTATATCATATGGTTGATAGGTACGGAACCCTTAGGGCGCGAGTCCGACTCGCACTTGGCCGGTTTTTTCTAGGTTATGTCAACTCACTTCAGCAAGTACAAGAAATTTGCAACTTTGTAGCGATAGTAGTGGCCAGAGGCGGCTCGTGACATTTTTTAATGGGTGTGCACAAAAAAAATTAAATACTTAAATAAATTTACTTACCTACCATTTATTGATGAAATATTTTTTATGGCTTTATTGTTACCCACATATTATGCGCGCCAGCGCCAGCTCCAAATACCAGACACGGGAAACAAAACAATTTAGTTTATTAGTGTTTTTAAATATTGTTCTGGTTTGAAAACACGATTAAAAGTGAATTTTTGTACTACATTTTTGAACTAGCGCGATTTCAGGTTGTGGCGGCCCCTTTTCATTGAGTTCAAGTCGTATTTGTAAAGTCTTTTTCGCATTTTTTTATGTAAACGACACTGTATTCGTCCATTTTTACAGTAATTAAGCACGTACACTATTAAAAACAATTATTTCTAAATTTTCAAGCAAAATTGCGAACAGTAACTGAAAGCTGTATACGAAAAGTTTGTTTACGTATGATCGGCAACAGCGCCTTTTCACCGAACTGCATGCGCATCGCGCGCGACCTGGCAACGTAGCATTGAGCAGCGCTCCTGATTAGGCTAATTTCTCATAGAAAATCTTTTGTTTCACGCACTCGAGCGTGTTGATGTTTCTCTTTCACACTCATTGAATTCTGTATAAGGAATTGTACTGAAGATTTCTTCATAGGAGCGGAATCGCTGGCGCGCCACTTGGTACAACTTGACTACTTATTTGTTGCGTAATTATTTCTTAGGCTATTATAAATGTATACAACGTATAGGGTTATGAAAATAGGTATGTAATCGTATGTAACTTAACTAGGTAGGTAATACATCCTAAGTTTGAGTTTTGTGAAAGAGGGAGTGCACTGCACCAGTGCTCTTTAGGACGAGCCGCCTCTGGTAGTGGCCTACTAACTAGGTCTACAAAACGTTGGTCTGCCAATCGGCAACCTGGCAGGTTTTGTACAGTTGGAGCGAAAAGCGGTTACGTCATAGAGTACACGAATGACACCTATTCAAAGAAATAAAAGGTACTTAATATAAGTAAAAAACAACAGGTCTGCCTTGCATCCTC
This sequence comes from Athrips mouffetella, assembly GCA_947532105.1. NCBI lineage: Eukaryota > Metazoa > Arthropoda > Insecta > Lepidoptera > Gelechiidae > Athrips > Athrips mouffetella. The sequence goes on from OX383983.1 coordinate 15,280,173, forward strand.
TTGGCAGTTTCACTAGTCAGACCACAAATTTCATTGTGCACCAGCCAAGGCAGGTCGCTTTTTGGTATGCGATGAGGTAGGGTTGCAAACCGCCAGCTCTTAATCTATTACTGTATATTACCATTACCGTCTTCTGGCATTAGAAGACAGTTTAAAAAATTAGACTGTTGCAAACTGTCATATTCTCAAAGGCCCACATATTGCTCGACTAGGGATGTCGTTCAACACAGAAAACACAACGCAAGCGCGTCTCAGAAACTAACAACGCCATCTATTGAAGAATACAGTATGACCGCGATTTCTGGTCAGTTGACAGTAGAGATGGGCAAAACAGTGCACTACAAAGTAATGTAATATCACATCACATTACTCGGAACGTGATATTACCTAGTGATATCACTAATACCCGAAACATCACTCGTTATTTTCGTACATTCGAGCGTGATACGAAATATTGCAGTACAGTAATGTGATGCGTCATGGGACAGCGCGTAGAGACTTGGATCACGTAACTGTAAACAATGTTTGAGCATGGATGAATGATGTTTGATGTGTTTTAACACAACCCTCTTTACAAAGCTGTATATTATTTCAATTGACTTCCGACAGAATTTAAAATGATACGTACGTAGTGTTGGCGTGTTTAACAACAGATTGAAGTTATTACTATTTTTTATCTAAAGATAAAAGTAATTATTTTTTATTATGAAGGGTTTCGTCCTAGTTATTTTATTGACTTTATATTTAATTAATAAATAAGTAAACATAAATAATCCTGTTATATAATGACTTTTTTTTTTTTTTTACTAGCCTATACTGTCCCACTGCTGGGCAAAGGCCTCCCCCATACATTTCCATTCCTCCCTATTTATTGCGACTATGGGCCACTGGTCTTAGAAAGCATCCAGATCATCTCTCCACCGCTTCTTGGGCCTTCCTCTGCCTCGGCGTCCATCATGGGGTACCCATTCCGTGGCGCGTTTGGCCCACCTATCCGGGTGCATCCGACACACGTGACCCGCCCAATCCCACTTTAATGTGGCAGCCTTTTTGCCGACGTCAGCGATACGGGTTTTGGACCGCAGTGTTGTGTTCCGGATACGGTCGGTCCTCTTTACACCTAGTATGCTGCGCTCCATCGCCCTTTGGCAGACCGCAAGTCTGGACTTCTGTGCCTCAGTCAGTGACCATGTCTGGGCTCCGTAGGTTAGGACGGGCAAGATGCACATGTCGACGAGTCTCCGTTTCAAGGATAATGGGAGAGTCCCTTTAAGTAAATCCTTCATGGACCAGTAGCTCCTCCACGCGTTTTCTATTCGGCGACTGATTTCTTTATCTTGCCTGTGGTGGAAGGAAACTAACTGACCCAAATAGATATATTCGTCGACATATTGTATCTCTTGCCCGTCTACCACGACCCTACGTTTAGTGCCATTGGTCATAACTAATGACTTAAACATCTAAAATTTAAACAAAGAAATAAAAAAAACTATTTCGTTTTAATTAGGTAGAAACTAGAAATATGCAATATAATTCTCCAATTTAATAACATTTCTAATGTTAAATCAACTGTATTTCTTGTTTTGACACTACGTATTACAGTACAAATGTGTAAAAGACGAATCCATTTATGAGCAGTCATCTTTTTTTCCTGTTCCGTAGCATGTTCTTAGTCCCAAATAATATTTTGGTCGCTCGAAAAATAACTAGCCAAACTCACCAATTCATTACCCTGCTTTTGTTTACTTACTTTTTTTAAACTTAATGACCACTGACCATTATAAAGACAGTGCCAGATGTGATTTAGATATTCGTACCCAGTAACTCATTGTTCAAAAGAAGGTCTGCCGGCGCGGCGTTAAATTCATTGATATATTTTTTTGAAAATATTCGTCACTATACCTGCGTAAGCGTTATTGAGTTGGTATCTACAGATAAAATATAAATTACTGATCGAGTTTATTTCTCGAAACAGCAACCTATCGAATCAAAACACCTAAACGGGTAGATTATGTCATGTCTATTATTGCATATTGAAAACGATAGGGCATATTTTTTTTATCTTTTGCTGCCATCAATGAATCCACAGAAATTTAACCACTCTGTCTCAGAATAAATAATTTAGCCAAAAGTCTAAAAACTAACAAAGTACCTTTTTACATGCCTTTTATTTATCTCGCTCGCTCATTTCGTCTCTTTTTTCAACGTTCGTATCAAAAATGCTACACATACGGCGTAATTCAATGCAAGGAACATGATATCTCTTTCACTCTCTTCCAAGAATAGAATGTCGTTTCTTTTGTACTATGGTCGCTCTATTCATTCAGTTGGAACTCGTGCGCTAAACATCACACCACTGTACTGTACTGTAACATTACCTACCTACACTACGGATTGTTTCTTGAAATCAACGCACACATCACATTCACTGAATATAGTCGGTTTATTTCTATATGCGTGCATTCGTCGAATATCATCGAATACAGTTTTAAACCAGACTAGAGCGCGCTTATGTCAATGTCACTGAGAAAAATTAAAATTTTGATTTTGTTTTGCGTTTTAAGAAATTATTGAGAGATAATGATTATTCGATAAGATAATTAAATCTAAAAACCCAAATGAAAGTTGAAAAAAATCTCTCGAAAACGAGATTGATGACAAATGTCTTATGAATTTGACGTTTCGCACACGCTGCACTACCTCATTTTCGTATGCAATGATAGCGCGCTAAAGTGACGTCACTGATGACGTCACCTCGCTTAAACGAGTGAATACGAGCAAGTTTTGAACCGACTATTAGCGCGCTAAAACCGCACACAAAGCTCATGAGCAGGTTTTAATCCGTACTGCTAGTTCCATCTCTTACAGGCCGGCGGCCGCACTACCGAGTGATGGTGTGATGCGTAATGTTTGACGATCTCGGGTAATAAGTAATATGGCATTACTTCGACGCTTGTGATATTACACGCATTACTTACCCAACTCTAGTTGACAGCGTCGCTAGTTTTGACGATTTAAACTCTGCCAATATTCTATAAAAACCAGCTAAGTGCGTGTCGGACTCGCACCCTAAGGGTTCCGTACCAATCCACCATGTCATATTCTTTTAAAAACTATGCGTCCTCTCTAACCTACAGGGTAGGGGCAGGTTTACGCAAATTGAAAGTTCATGATCTGTCAACGTAACTGAACAACTTTCAGGAAATAAAAAAAAATCGGCATCTCGATCCAAACTGTCCAATCAAGTTTGCAATTTTATATCAAGGGGCCGATTTATTTTTTATGCCTATGTTTTTTTGGAAAAGATGTTCAGTTTCATGGGCAGATTCGCACTCTTCAGTATTATCACAACTTTCCGTTTGGTCATTTTTTTTTCTTTTTTGGTCTTCTTTTTTTTTCGCTAGGGAAACTTACATGTAAGGTACCTTGAAACTTGGCTCATAAACAGGAATAGGATCATTAAAGATAAATAAAAAATACCAATTTTTTTCGACCATAAATGACGAGGTTTTAAAAAAAAATCGTTTTCGTCCAATATCGATAGGTCGTATGGCAGAATGTGATGAGTAGTCATTGCCTATCATAAAAAAAACTAACAGCTGTATAAACCGACCACAGACTACTTAGAACAGTTGTCAGTTTTTTTTTAAGACTGGCCATGGCTACGTTTCATTCTGCCATACGACCTATCGATATTTGACAAAAACAAAATTATTTTTTAACTTTATTATTTGCAACCGAAAAAAATTCGTATTTTTTATTTTTACTTATTGACCTTATCCCTGTCTATGAGCCAAGTTTCGAGGTACCTTACACATACGTTTCCTATGCGAATTACAGGATAACTTTTTTAATCTGGATTAAGAATAATTTTATCATAAAAATTGAATTTTTTGTTTTACTTGTGTCATGACTTCATATGAAACGTTCCCTCCAAAATTCCAGCTTTTGCTGAAACAATGTGGAGAGGAAGTACCATAGTCACCTCGCTTGTTAGCGTTACGGCTGGCACCATGGACCGCGGTTGTAGGTGACCGCAGTAAGTAAGATGTTATGATACACAGGAGGATGCTGCTGCCCATCCTCCAGTTTATAACTCTTATTCGCCTCTTACGACACCCATGGGTATGTATGGGATGGTACTATTCTTTGCCGCCATCACACGGGACAACTTATTACTCTTATTACTAGTACTCGTATTAATTCAGGACGTTCTGAATAAAGGCCATATTAAAAGTACCCTAAACCGACGAGCATGTATGAAAGGATTGATGAAAGTTCAGGAAGCAAGGGAAGTATGTCAAGATCGTAGCAGGTGGAGAACTGTGGTCTCTGCCTACCCCGACGGGAACAAGGCGTGATGTTATGTATGTATGTATTAATTTATTTTTTCAAATGTTACTTACGCGAAATTCACCAGGGTCTCTGCTCCGTTTCATAATTTTGGCAATTTGTGAGCCGGTGTCGAGACATTTTCTTTTGCCACCGCTTTCTGAGACATCTTCTGAGTCCGTTAAATCCTGAAAACAACAGTTGTAAGGCTTTTTAGTAGTGGTTGGGCTTTTGTGTGAAGTCCGCCTGGGGAAGTACCACCCCCTTGCCCATTTCTGCCGTGAAGCAGCAGAAGGGTAAAGCCAGTGAAAAAGTGAGTCTAAAAAAAGGTTGCCTACGCGCAACCTGCTACGTTTTGTACAGTTACCCAAAAACTGATGTTTTTTCTTACCAAATCGTTTACGAAGTAAGTACACAGTGCATGCAACATGCGACATTCTTTGTAGGGTAGGCAACGAAGCAGTTGACCCCAACATAATTCTCTCAGGCAGATTTTATTTGACAGGATGATAAAGTATCATGAATTAAATATAAATTCAAAATATCGAAAAAAAAAATTTTATACAGTTTTTGTAATTTTTGTATGGAAAAAGCAAAAACACCGATTTTTTTTTTTTTTTATAGAAGGTTTGTCTCATATAGTGTAATACCCCAGCAAAATTTTATCGATTGAGGATTTAATGCGGGGGTCTTCATACAACGATCCGCTTCGTTGCCTAGACTATTGTTCTTCGTTAAAAAAACAATGTTATTCTTTCCGTCAAATATGCTCTGGTTTTAGTGTCATGGCAAAATAGAATAGAACAGTGAAAAAAAACAGTGAATAAAACAGTGAAAGTTAACAAATATAAATAACAAAATAAAGTAAGGTACGGTACGGTAAGGAGACTGACTTAGCGATTTGTTGCAAAGAGTAGTACACATAGAAAATTTGTTGCATACATACATACATACATAACATCACGCCTTGTTCCCGTCGGGGTAGGCAGAGACCACAGTCCTCCACCTGCTACGATCTTGACATACTTCCCTTGCTTCCTGAACTTTCATCAATCCTTTCATACTTGCTCGTCGGTTTAGGGTACTTTTAACCTGGTCCTGGTACGTTCGCCGAGGCCTTCCCCTTCCAACGTTTCCATTCACTCTCGCCTTGTGGATCTCTTTCGTCAATCTTCCTTCATTCATCCTCTCTACATGACCAAACCATCTCAGCATCCCTTTCTCAATTTTAGTCACTACGTCCTTTTTTACACCACAACGTTCTCTTATCACACTATTTCTAATCCTGTCACTCAAAGAGTAATAAAAGTCATATCAGAACATCATGATCAAATAAAATCACTCGAGAACTGTAAGACCTAATAATCTAAGAGAATTGTCACATCTCACACTATATATACCTGTCCATCTACAAACAATGACTAAGGGAAAAGAGTGTGGTATCACATACTACCTCAAATATTATATCAAATGCTTAAAGAACTAATACTATATGCAATAAAACCAAATAGCAGCAAAAAGGCCCTGAAAAAATATTTCATTGAAGGTAAGTATGTAATCCCAGAACCGGCTCCAATTATTGAATAATAATTGACGACCCTTTAAGGGCTTTCCTACAGCCAACTAGCGCCCCCATCAGTTAAAAAAATATTACTCGCTTAATACAAAACTTATCGAAAATCTGTCTTACAAAAAGTAAAGGTACCCTTGTTTATTTAGAACCTATCAATCCTAAAAAATATAGTTCACTGTAGATACAGATGCAAAAAGTGCGAAAAACGGCCACTTTTAGCAGTTTTTGTATCTGTAACTACAGTGAACTATATTTTTCAGGATTGATAGGTTCTATATAAACTAGGGTACCTTTACTTTAATTTTGTAAGACAGATTTTCGATAAGTTTTGTATTTAGCGAGTAATATTTTTTTAACTGATGGGGGCGCTAGTTGGCTGGGGGTAACCTCTTAAGGGAGTACAATCTTTTTTAAGTTATATGTAATTAATTTGTAATTTAATTATCATAAATAGTTCGAAATTTAAATATGTTTTTTAAAAGTACTAAAAGAAAAAATGAAGGAAAAACTATTTATTCAACTATTGTGACACTACAGACCAAAGTGCAATAAAGTACACATAAAATACAATATGTTAACAGTTAAACAATAGAAACTTAAATAACTGCACTAAGGTATGCAAGGTGGCAGGTGGCTGACTCTTAGCAACACTGATATTCTGTCAGTAGTGTCAGTACTAAAGCTAGGCTCAACAGTATGAAAAGAAAGTTATATTGCTAACAACTCTGGCCAAATTTTAGTATGTTGCTCAGCATGTATCTGAACAACTTTCCCAAAGGAACATGGGTCGAAAATCGAGAAAAATTAATGGTCGACCGGTCTTGTGCCGGGAATAGTAGGATATGTATGGGACGACAAAAAAAATGGGAAATTTGTTCAGATACATGTTCTAAGCAAGACCCTAAAATTTGGCCAGGGGTCCAAAAATAGCCCTGTATACTGGTAAGCGTTGGATTAAACGAAAAATATGAATCATACCTGATCAAGGACTTCCTTCTCAACTTCTTCGTATATCTTCTCTAGCAACGCCTGCCTTTCGTTTTCATATTTCATTTGATGAATATGTTCAAGTCGTTCAGATCTCGTCACTGAAAAAAAAAATAAGATAAAAAATTTAAATAAAAACTGGTCCAGTGCGAGTCGGAATCGCGAGCTAAGGGTTCCAATATACCTATAGTAGTTTTACATACATACATAACATCACGCCTTGTTCCCGTCGGGTTAGGCAGAGACCACAGTTCTCCACCTGCTACGATCTTGACATACTTTTCTTGCTTCCTGAACTTTCATCAATCCTTTCATACATGCTCGTCGGTTTAGGGTACTTTTAACCTGGCCTTTATTCAGAACGTCCTGAATTTGGTCCTGGTACGTTCGCCGAGGCCTTCCCCTTCAACGTTTCCATTCACTCTCGCCTTGTAGATTCCTTTCGGCAATCTTCCTTCATTCATCCTCTCTACATGACCAAACCATCTCAGCATCCCTTTCTCAATTTTAGTCACTAGTAGTAGTATTTTAAGTTTTTTATTTTTAGTATTTTTAGTAACAATAAAGTAAATTTTTAGGACCGCAAAACTGAAATTTGTTTATAAAGGTTTTTTGCAGATTTCTAAATCGGTGCTACTTAGAAACTTCTTAGGTAAGGGGAGGAATGGTATTCTTTTAGTTATTTTTCATCATAACTTGAAAACCAAGAGTCGCAAAAATATTTAAAAATCTATTTTGAAATTTACAAATGAAGCCCTTTCATATGATACCCCATTTTCGTTGCTAGGTCGAGTGACCTAGCAACGAAAATTTAAAATTTCACCCCTGCACCCATTTGGGCCCCCTACTCAATAATAATGAATAAATATAAATATATTTAATAAATTCTTTCATTTGCAATAAAGTTGGGCAATCATATTACAAAACTATTTCAAATTTCTAGTCGATAGCGTGAGTGGTTTCTGAGATATACAGGAGTGACTCACAGACGAAGTCGCATCATACGGGCTCCGTTAAAAAAAAACCGGCCAAGTGCGAGTCGGACTCGCGCACCGAGGGTTCCGTACCACCACATAATCATAATTGTATTAGTTGAAATTATTAGTTGAAAACGTCAAGCGCGGGTAGGAGGAAAAAAGAGTTCCGTATAAGGGTTCCGTTTTTTTCTTTTGAGGTACGGAACCCTAAAAACCCTAAAAAGCTTTTCACGCTAGCGGCCAATAATTACTTATGCACGCAGATTCCATGAAACGTCCACTACAGGACAGGGAACTCCCTCCAGAACTCCAGTAAAAACGCGTGGTACTTAGGAGGGGATCTACCATAGTCACCACGCTTGTAAGCGTTGCAACTGGCGACCGCTGTTGTTGGTGACCGCAGTATGTAAGAGGGTACGATACACAGAAAAATGCTACTGCCCGAACCGTGGTTGTTGGTGTACGCAAAATGTAAGATAATACGATACATAGAAGGATGCTGCTGCCCATCCTCTGGTTCTTAAGCCCTTAGTCGCCTCTTACGACAGCCACGGATAGAGATAGGTTGGTACTATTCTTTGCCGGCACCACACAGTGAGGTGAAAAATAATTTCTTACCAGTGCTCCCATCTTCGAACTTATCCACATAAAGCGTTGGATAAACCCTAGTGACGAACGCGCGCAGTTTTGACACTTTCCCGCCATCTAACGCCACGGTTGACAGTTGCGACAAAATGGCGGCGTTGCCACGGTAACCGAGACGGGTGTCCCAGCGAGCGCGCCGCGTCGAGTTGCCGAAGATTTTCAAACGGATGGATGCTGTGTCCTAGAAATGAATCAAAATAATATTTATAAATCAAATGCACCCTATTTTTATCATAAGCTGTTGCCATCATTACATCCCATGAAACATCCACCGTAGGACAAGGACCAGAACTTCAGCAAAAACGCATGATAATTTAGAGGGGATTTACCACAGTAACCACGCTTGTAAGCGTTGCGGCTGGCGACCGCTGCTGTTGGTGACCTTAGAATGTAAGATGGTACGATACGCAGAATAACGCTGCTGCCCATCCACCGGTTAGTAATCCCTTATTCGCCTCTTACAACACCCACAGGTAGGGATGGGTTGGTACTATTCTTTGCCGGCACCACATGGGACAAAACAACCTCATCATAACATCCCATGAAATGTCCACTACAGGACAGGGAGCTCCCTCCAGAATTCTAGCTTTTGCTGGAAAAATGGGGAGGGGAAGTACCATAGTCACGAGACGCTTGTCAGCGTTACGGGTGGACCATAGACCGCGGTTGATGGTGACTGCAGTAAGTAATATGGTACGATACACATAAAGATGCTGCTGCCCATCCTCCGGTTCATAAGCCCTTAGTCGCCTCTTACGACACCCACGGGTAGTGATGGGTTGGTACTATTCTTTGCCGGCACCAAACGGACGGAAATTATTCATCATAGACCTATTCGACATAATTTGGATGGGAAATATCGTCGTCACCACGCTTGATAGCGTTGTGGCTGGCACCATGGACCGCGGTTGTTGGTGACCGCAGTATGTAAGATGGTACGATAAACGGAAGGACGTTGCTCATCCCCCAATTCAAAATGCCTTAATCGCCTTTTACGACACCAACGGTTAGAGATGAGGTCGTACTATTCATAGCCGTCACCACAAGGATGCTAGCTACCAGGCAGGCAGACCCCTCACAAGGTGGACCGACGATCTAGTCAATGTCGCGGGAAGCCGCTGGATGCGAGCCAAGCAGAACCGCGAGTCGTAAAGATCTTTAGAGGAAGCCTATGTCCAGCAGTGGACGAGATTGATTTATCCTATACTATTAAACAAGCAATATTTGTATATATATAAATTTCATCATCATCATCATAACATCCCATGAAACGTCCACTACAGGACAGGGAGCTCCCTCCAGAATTCTAGCTTTTGCTGGAAAAATGTGGAGGGGAAGTACCATAGTCACCTCGCTTGTCAGCGTTACGGCTGGCACAATGGACCGCGGTTGTAGGTGACCGCAGTTATTAAGATGGTATGATACACAAGAGGATGCTGCTGCCCATCCTCCAGTTTATAACCCTTAGTCGCCTCTTACGACACCCACGGGTATGTATGGGTTGGTACTATTCTTTGCCGGCACCACACAGGACCTTATATAAATTTATATATTTGCAATCGGTTTCTCTAAAACGGCTCTAACGATTTCGATGAAATTTACCATACGGGGTTTTCGGGGGCGAATAATCGATCTAGCTAGGTCTCATGTCTGGGAAAATTCATTTTCCACGCATTTGCGTTTTAGACAAAAACCTACAGCGCCATCTGTTGGCGGGTAGCATAGCTTGCTCACCCGATGATATTTTAATATTGAGGCAGCTATTATAGAGCGAAGCTCGGTCGCCCAGGTACTTTAGTTTAAAACATAGAGCAATTTTGAAAAATTATGTTTGAATTTCATTCTGATAAAAACTATAATTTTCGCAATACTGGCCACACAGGCGGACCAAGTCTGTGACTGCCCGTGTCTGCTCGGCTCTCGTCTGTTGAGCCTCAAAGAGTACACCAATGGGCAAATAAATAAATAAATGGTTTATTCCATATTAAAAAAAACAGTATACAATTTTCCATCAAGTTCTGCCAAACTATAAAATAGTTTGTTCGCAGACAAGGCTCCCCTTATTTCAACATAACTGTTTGTATACTAGGTTTTTTTTTGGACCTGTTTTCCTTTTGTCCACTTATTAGTGAGGTCAAAAGCAACAACTTTTGTTCTACGACTTTGCTAACAACGCACAAAATATTTCGACTCTCCATACTAAAGTGGTCACGTGGGTCGGTCACATTTTGTATGAGAAGTTGAAAATTTTTCGTACGTTGTTAGCAAAGCCGTAGAAAAAAAGTTGTTGCTTTTGACCTCACTAATAAGTGGGCAAAAGGAAATCAGGTCCAAAAAAATAACCTTATATAAGCTACTAAAAACACTACAATTGTAAGTAAGTAACTAAGTAATACAGACAAATTCAAGTTTATCTTCTAACATTTTTAAAACATGCCTTTTTAATGTATTTTTGAAAATAGACTGTGATGCTTTTCCTAATCTCCAACGGTATATTGTTATAGATTTTGGGAATTAGATAAAAAATATATCTTACCTCCCACGGCGAGACTGCTTGTTCAGATCCCACTAACTCCGCTCCGTTAGTAACCAACTTCGTGCCAACTATAATTTTACCACTCCCAACCAGTCTGGCCAACATTTTGTCTATTACAGCCCTGATAATGTACCATCCGTCAGTTAATAGCAACTCTGGTATGGAATCACTGAAAAAGGACCAAATAAAGAAAACTTTAGGAATGGTTTAACGACACTGAAGAACATGGTTTTTCCATAGAAACTGAATAACTTTTCTCAAAGAACAGGTCTAACCTAAAATTTCATTTTATACCTCCCAATTCTCCCACTCAAAATGTGATGTAGTTTTGTGGGAAGTTGAAATCAAATTCAGGTCTTTATTAGTCAATCAATATTTCTCTCTTCTTAAATCAGTAATTCACATTTAGCTATTATAAGAAAGGGTATTTGAAAATTCGTGCCCAAAAAGAAGCTTATGCTTTATAATTTTTGAAAATAGTCAAAACCACAGATGAGTTACCGTCCAAAAATATTAAGATCCTAATTGTTAAAATATATCTTAATTATGGAATAATGTACGGAAGTTTAAACACAATTAAAACACTTCACAAACATACCTGGTATGTTCAGTTTTGCAAATGTCAACAACACATAAAACCAAAGTTTTTGCAGAAGTGTCATCTCTTTCAAAGATCTTTCTCAAAGCCGGCCTTTCTGCGTTATACAACTCTTTGTCATATCTGTATTTCAGCTGCTCTAGAACATTTCTTGCTGTACAAATTTTGGACATAGTTTTCGGGAATTTCATTTCATAGGAGATTAATTTCCATAGTATCAACTTGAGCTGTATTTCTAGCCATCCATCTGGGATTAACTTCTTGTTCACTGAATTTAAGAAAATATTCTTCAATTCTGGTATTGGGATTACTGAGTTGGTTACATCATTTCTTGTCTCAGAAAATTCAATTTGAAGTAAGTTCTCAAAGTCAAATTTTTTGATGTATTCGTCTACTATTTCTTGTGAATGCGTTGAAGTGTTTTCAAGATTTTGTATGTCTTTTAGAGTATATTTCTTGGTTTTCTTATAGGTCAATGAAAAATTGTACAGACTCTCCTGTTTTTGCACAGTCGGTGGTTTAAAATTAGAAGTTATAGTTTTTTGAGGACTTTTTTGACTGTAAGGTATTTGAAATACTTTTCGTTTTTTAGCTTTTGGACAAGACAGTATAGGGCTTCCTGATCGTTTAGATTTTTTGGGAGTATATTCGTGCATGGAGACTTCAAAGTTGTTCAAAATTTGAGTGTCTATTACATCGACACTGTCAATGTTTTGATTCAATCCAATTTTCGTTTTACTGTCCTTAGTAACTTTATTAAGATCACCAAGCAACTTTTTTGACTGCATCAACGCCTCTTCAGAAACTTGTACTTTGTCATTGCACGCAGTTTTAAAACCATCAAATTTCGAAAAAGTTGCAGTCTTATGCGTTTCGATGTCAGATGTATCTGTTCTCTTAAAAGATACATCTTGAAACATCTTTCGACTTCGTGCGATAGCTTCTTCAGATATTGCAACATTTTTGTTATTTGCAGTTTGAAAACCTTTAAACTGTACGCCAGTGTGCATTTTGTTGGAACCAGCATTGAATTCTTTCGATTTATCATCAACAACTTCGTCAAGTATTTTTCTACTTTTGGCTAGCGCCTCTTCAGATATTATCACTTTTTTGTGGCTTGCTGTTTTAAATCCATCAAATTTCGGGGCAGGTTTTTCATTTATTGAAGCTATTTCTAATGTTTTATCTGCATTTATTTCTTGAAAGAGCGTTTTGCTCTTAGCCAAAGCTTCGTATGATATATTTATTTGTTTATTACTTGCTGTCTGAAAGCCTCTAAATTTTAAAACCGGGTTAATTATATTTGGTTCTTCATATGGATAGTCTGAGAGTGTATCTACAGGATCGTCTTCAGTAAAATCTTCAAATAGTTTTCTATTTTTAGCCAAAGCTTGTTCAGATATTTTTATATCTTTGTTACTCGCAGTTTTGAAACTATAATTTTTTGGGATAGTAAAGTTAGTTTTTAAATCTGTGGTTGCATCTGACTCGATATCTCGAAACAATTGTTTGCTTTTGGCCAAAGCTTCAGCAGAAATTTTTACTGCTTTGTTACTTGCTGTTTGAAACCCTTGAAATGTATGACCTGATTTCGTGTTTCTTAATTTTTCATCAAGAGCGTCATCAATGTCATGAAATATCTTTTTACTTCTAGCCAATGCTGCTGCTGAAATTTTTACTTTTTTATAACTGGCTGTCTGAAAACCTTTGAATATAGTATCACTGTTAGAATTTTCCGTCTTTTTCTGTTTATTTTCAGAAACATCTTCAAATATTTTTCTACTTTTGGCTAAAGCAGTTTCCGATATAATTACTTTCTCATTACTAGCTGTTCGAAATTCTTCGAAATCTGACTTTTTCGCACGTATGTCAGTAGTCTTACTGCCGTCTATATCTTGAAATATTTTATCACTCCTAGCTAATGCTTCTTCAGATATTTCAATTTTTTTGTTACTTGCTGTTAGAAATTTTTTAAATATTGGTTTTGTATTGATGTCTCTTACATTTAAATCTCCACATAAATCTCCATTAATATCTTGGAATATCTTTCTGCTCCTATCTAAAGCTTCTTTTGATATGTTGACTTGTTTATTGCTAGCCGTTTGAAAGCCTTTGAACTGTATTTCATTGTTCATATTCGTAGAAACAGCTTCCTCAGAAAATTCATTTAAATCATGAAATATTTTTCTACTTTTTGCCAAAGCATTTTTTGATACTTTCACTTCTTTATTGCTAGCAGTTTTGAATCCAAAATTTATCTTTAAATTACAATTATCATTATCATCGAAACTTGCAATAACATTTTCTGTTTTATCGTCAGTAAAGTCTTCAAATATTTTTCGACTTCTGCCTAAAGCTTCTTGAGATATTTCGATATTTTTGTCACTGGCAGTACGAAAACCAATGCTTACAGAAATTCGCTCATTATTATCATAAGCTTTGTTGTTCGCGCTCTCTGGATCTTGGCTGATTTTTGTAGTGCTACTTTTATCTTCTGTGGCGTCATGACTTAGCTTTTCAATAATTTTCTGACTTCTTAGTAAAGTTTCTTTAACTGATTGAGCATATTGTTCTGTGTTATCGAATCCATAAAATGGTTCTAAATCATCATCGCTATTAATCTCACAATCTTTGTTATTTAAGATTTCTTTACTATCAACAACTGATTTTTTTGAAATATCGATTTCTATGTGTTCTATGATTTTTTCAGACTTTTTATGAATTTCTTTATTTTTTACATACTTAACTTTCTTATTTTCTTTTGTAAATGGTTGAGTCAAATCTCTCTGGTGCTCACTTTTTGTTTTTAAAATGTTGGTATCATTGTATAAATCAATATCTTTGAAGATATGTGTTGTATTTGTTTTAGCTTCTTTCGATATTTTTATAAGTTTGTTACTGGCAGTTTTAAATCCTAGGCTATTGATCTGTATGACATCAGTTTCATCATAATGTGTATTTGTATCTTCAACAACATCCATTTTAAACTCATCTTTTTCAATATCTTGAAAAACTTTCTTGCTTTTCGCTAATGCTGTAGCTGATATTTGTATGTTCTTATTACTAGCGGTCTTGAAACCGATAAATTCCACTTTATCATGGAATGGTTCCGTACGTTCATTAGATAGTGCTGCTTTAGAATCTTTACTTTGTTCTAGATTTTGAATTATATTTTCCAATTCAGTATCCATCAAATCATCTTCGGATTCTTGAATAGTTTGGTTTTCATTTACTTGTACTTCCGACATTTCTTGATTGGATTTTTCCTGTAGTATTTTCTCCAAATTGTAGTCTATCCTATCTGACACTTCTAAAGACATTTCTTTTCCCTCTTCCGAATTTTTTGGAGTTTCAACAAGAAACTCCAAATTTTCAACAAGGTCTATGTCGTGAAATAGCTTTTTAGATTTCTCTACAGAATTTTCAGAAAATTGTATCATTTTGTTACTGGCCGTCTTAAATCCATTGAATTTATTATAAGGATTTGTAAGGGCTTTCCGGAGTAAGTTATTAGAATTGTTATCTTCTGTTGGTTCACTTATTGTTGCATCTGATTCATATTTATGAGGAACCTTGTCAGTAACTGATGGCATATAGTAAGGAGAACTTTCTTTTTGAAGAATAACATCATGCAAATGATCTAAATTTTCTTCGTATTTAATAGCTTTTGAATTGTCTTTTACATTATCATCTTCAATAGTAGCTTCTTCATTTTTACAACTGTCAAAAATCTTAACCAGCTCTGTAAGAGTGGCTTCATTTTGTAATTCTTGTTCCACACTGTCTAACAAACTTTTGGCTTTTGAAAAAGATTCTGTTTCTATCTGTATAGACTTATTACTTGCAGTTTGAAATCCTATGGTTTTATCCAAAACTTCACAAGTGTCGTAAAATGATGTTTCCAAAGCACACGTAAATGGTAAATCTTTGTATGAATGTTGTTTGTAATCATCTTCTTCGTCACTGCTAAAAAGTATTTCGTCTTTGAATACAGATTTGTCACTGTGACTGCTATCTACAGATTTACTTTCTTCAAAATCTTTCATGCTTTTTACACCATCATTATTCGTATTATTATCATGAGTTCGCGTGGATTCCTTCTTATTTTTAAGAAGTAATTCTTTGTCTACTCTCAAAGGTACTTCACTCATTTCTATGATCGGACTTGAACGTTTTAAATCCAAGAGATTTAGCTTATAAACATTCATATTATGTGAACCATTATCCACATTTGGTTGTAGAGTTAATTCATTGCTAAGAATCTGGGAGTTAATCACATGTCTTGCCTGTTCAATATCTTGTGATTCTTTTACAACTGGCACAGCAATTTTTTCGAAATTTTCAAAAGCATCTAGATCACAGACAATAGGAGATGATGATGAGTCAGACTTAGGTTTTTTAGTCTTTACATTGAAAACAGGGCTTGGTATTCTTTGGGAGCTATGTTGTTGACTTATTTGCTTATTCAGTGGATCTATCTCTTCAATCTTAATACATTCATTTAAAATTTGAGTGGGATTTGGGTATGTGTGAAGTTGATGAACTTGATTATCTGTTTCATCAGAAGTAGCTATTTGTTCCCCATTTTCGTCTTCTGTTTTTGTAATTATTGGTCCATCAGGTTCTTTCAAAGATATATCTAAGATATGAAATACTGGGTTCTCTTCTACTTGATTGTTGTGAACATCTGTAAAGAAATCATTTTGTGTCAAAACATTTTAAGTTACAAGCTTCCTAGCTAAGTTGTTTTAAATCCCAATCGTGGCTTTGCTTGTTAGATACCCTTCATAACATCCCATAAAACATCCACTGCAGGACGGGAGCTTCAACCAGAATTGGCCAAGCTAAATATGATATAAGACACTGAAATACAAAAACCATTTCGAGATATTTTTATATCATACCATATTTTGTTATTTTCGAATAGAAAAATAATTTGATTGCGGTAATATATTAAAAAATGCTGCGGCAGTTGTAACATTCATTTGACCACTGAGTGACGTCATTCCACAACAAAAAAAAACCAATAGATAAGAAAACTTTTATTCTCTGTGCTCTTTCTGTTAAACGCCAACAGTCGGTAATGCATCTCTGTCCCAAAGTAGGGTGACCAAACTGTTTTATTTAGGCTTGGGGTTGTATTATTATTGAAGCCCTCTGGAAGAGCAGCTTCATTTTCAATATTTTATTTGGCAAGATTTTATACTTTCGTCTCTACCTGAAAAGTTGTGTTTCGCTCGGCAATAAAAAGTATTTTGCGTCTCGTGCATTGAAACCCTTGCAACGCTGAGGATCCATCTTTGGTTTGGCTCGTGGCTCAATCGTAGAATCATAGAGGTAAATCAAGTCAAGTCCGTGTGGTGCCGGCAAAGAATAGTACTAACCCATCTGTACCCGTGGGTGTCGTAAGAGGTGACTAAGGGCTTATTAACTGAAGGATGGGCAGCAGCGTCCCCCTGTATGTATCGTCTCATCTTACGTACTGCGGTCACCAACAACAGCGGTCGCCAGCCACAACGCTTAAAAGCATGGTAGCTATGGTAAATCCCCTTCCAAGTAGTTCTGAAGGGAGCTTGTCCTGTAGTGGACGTTTCATTTGATGTTATGTATAACATGGGAGTATTATTCAAGCATGATATTATTTGCATGTCATGAATATTATTCAAGCATGTCATGAGTACAAAGTACATCATCCGAAATATTCAAAATTAAAATTTTATCTTTACAAAAGTGCGGTTTGATGGGATTGACATTCGTTAAATATAAAGTAGGGATGGATTATTACTTTTCATGTATAATGGTTCATATTTTAACAGATTATCAGGGTACATTAATTTTTGATGTCTCAAAAATTATATTTTATCACTCGGTGATATTCAACAATTGGATCGGAGTTTTTTCAGCAGCAGCATTCTTTTTGTTTGTTTCCAAAATAAACCTTTTTTCATTTTTCTTCTTCCTTTCCAGAAAAGTCCGAGTACGATGCGTCATCATCAGAAGCAAAGCAATAAATAATATTTGACTTGTATTTTATGACTTATTGTTTATTGATAAACAAATTTTATTAAAGGTACGACTTGTAACAAAATTATCGAATAAATAAAAGGTTTTATTTCTTAATTCATAGATTTAGTTCCGACTTTACATTTTTTTACTCACACGGAATAGGAATAGGTTCAAAAATATGAACTGGCTCTTAAACTTTACCTCATTTATACGTTTCTTAATATTATGGCCCAAGTCTTTGGTAGGTTTACTGAAATAAACTATCAATACTTTCAAACATCAAAAGACTTAAAACCAATATGTTGTTCATTCTCATTACGTACTGAACACCACTCGTACATCAGCTGTCTTTCGGTCCATCTATACGTGCGTGCGTCCCTTCTGTCCGTCCGTGAACAACAGGCCGATAAAGGTCTTTGTTGGTATTCTTGTAAAAACTCAACATCAACCAACTGCATTTCGGCCTAGTCGCGAGCTCCCTACTTTTTAAATGAAGTTACGGATGAATCGAGAAAATAGGTCGGTCTATCAATGAATAAAACAAAACAAAATTTATCCCAAATTCCAAAACAATACCTTCTAAAATTAACTACCAACCACTTGAATATGAGCAAGAATACATCTCTCTCAGCGAGGTGGTTTGCTTCACTACTACTACACGACGAAGTTTTGTATTCCGTGTACGAAGGCGTTTTTATTTATTGCTCCTGTCCTCCTGCTTCGATCGTACTGTGCCATTCGGTACACTATTGCTGTCACTTTCTGTTTCGATGATAAAGAAAGTGACAGCATAAAAATTAAAGGAAATTTAACTTTAATGTTGCTTTATGCAACTGGCCGTAAGAGGCATACCAATATCGAAAAATGAAACTCTTTTAAATAAATTCCAACCCAAGGTAAAAAAACTTCACATAATACCTCTCAATAATCACGGCACTAAACTCCGATGCTGACCGTAAATGTGGCTCGAAATATCGCGAGGGAGCGCAGGGCAGACGTGCAAATTGTTCATTGGCTCCCCGCGTGTCGTCCATAATGTTAGTTGGGAGTTTGAGACTAGTCTATCATAATGTTCTTTGGGACAATTTGTTCAGTTTTATGGGCAGTTTCCGCAGATTCACATCCCACAGTACTGATGTGGTTGTACCTTTTGTTTTCCTGTATGTTCAAACATCGTATATTATAGCCACCCTACTTCATACGTAAAACAATTCGGCTTTTTCATAGAAAAATCAAAGGAATAATGCATACCCATAAAAGAATATTCCGCAAATAGCATAGCTATCAATTTTGCAGCCATTTACGCAACAATATTTCACTGTTTTTGCAGAAAAATGCGTGATTTTAAACAACATTTAGCATGACATAAAAATAAGTCAAAGACGGGGATACCAGTAATGTGTAAAAAATATTACCAAAAAGGTTGATGACCAATGAAGAAGTTCATAACCTGCTTGACCATAAACAACACAATTAGATCAAATATAATTTTAGAAATTAGTAGCTAAATCACAGAACCAAAAGCATCCGAAAAATTTTGACGATTTAGCTGTAAAAAGGTTTTCTATATAAAACCAAGCATAACTTGGCTAAAGATTTTTCCTACCAACCCGCGATTTCGTTTTGGTATGGCAATCGTTTCATCGTCTACTGTGAAATGACGTCATCAACTTTAAAACTTAAAAAATTAATATAAAATTAATAATAGTATTTTAGGCGGAAAAAAACAAATTAGTTTCCTAAAATAGTCTAAATTTTCAGTTAAAAATATAAAACAAATCATTTTTATTTATTTAGCTTAGCGAATTCCAGCATGAACGCGTCATAACGCGTGGAACTTGGAAGCTAAGTAACACGCTTGTAAGCGGTGTGGCTTGCACCATGGACCGCTGTTGTTGGTGACCGCAGTGTGTGGTACGATACACAAAAAGATTTTGCAGTCCATCCTCCTGTTCATAAACTCTTAGTAGCCTCTTACGACACGCACAGGTAGAGATGGATTGGTACTATTCTTTGCCGGCACCACATGGACTATTACACTAACCATCATCGATGTGACCATGAAAAAACGTAGTGTCAAACTCTTGTGTCATGCCTGTGTTGTCATTCCAGGCTTCCACTGTTTCCACAACACCTATAAGTTGTGTATTGGAAAACAGCTGCGTCTCAAATTTCTGCTCTGGTGGCGGAGGCAACTGCAATGTTATAAAATTTTCAGATCTATTGAAATGGTCTGTATAAGAAACAATGCTTAGCCTAAATAAATGTGAATGAAAGAAAAGTGTAAAAAAGTAGACTTTTTACCAAGGGAGTAAAGAATTTTTTAAGGGTGAGAGTTTCTTGAGTGTGAAAAGGAGCCATAAGCCTTATGTTCTCCAAGCCAGGGTCTGGACCAAGATTATACAGCAACAAAACTACCTTTAGCATGATTTATACCAATAAAAATACTATAATAAACAATCTATCCTAGAGGAACCTAATATATTTTTTTTACAATATACAGAGTGTAACAAAAACATACATACATACATAACATCACGCCTCTTTCCCGTTGGGGTAGGCAGAGACCACAGTCCTCCACCTGCTACGATCTTGACATACTTCCCTTGCTTCCTGTACTTTCATCAATCCTTTCATACATGCTCGTCGGTTTAGGGTACTTTTAACCTGGCCTTTATTCAGAACGTCCTGAATTTGGTCCTGGTACGTTCGCCTAGGCCTTCCCCTTCCAACGTTTCCATTCACTCTCGCCTGGTAGATCTCTTTCGTCAATCTTCGTTCATTCATCCTCTCTACATGACCAAACCATCTCAGCATCCCTTTCTCGATTTTGGTCACTACGTCTTCTTTTACGCCGCACCGTTCTCTTATCACACTATTTCTAATCCTGTCACTCAATTTAACACCAATCATACTCCTTAGCGCTCTCATTTCCACTGCATTAATTCTACTTTCATGCTTCTTCTGCCATACCCAGCTTTCACTGCCATACATCAGTGTTGGTACCAAAACTCCCCCATGAACAGCCAAACGAGCCTTGTGAGACACCTTCTGACTCCTCATAAAGGCGTGCAGGGCACCATTCACCATGTTTCCAGCATTCACTCTTCTTTCAATATCACTTTCACACTTTCCATCTCTCGTAAACTTTGAGCCCAGATACAGATACACATTTTTTTTTTTTTTTTGAATAAAAATAAACAAAAAGGGAGAGCGAAACTTCAGCTCAGCGTATCTACGAAGCAAAGACCATTCAGAATAAAACAACCAAATATTAAAACACATGAAAGTACGACAGGGCTGCTTCAAAAGCTAGAAAAGTTTATAGAAAATACGAAAGGAATTAATACTCAGTGTAAATATGACAACAGTTGAGTAATAGGAAAAGGAAAAGAGGTAGACCACTCAGAAGGTGGGTGGACGAGATAAAGAATACAGCAGGGAAAGGATGGACAACAATAGCTAATGACAGAGAACAATGGAAGGAGCTGGGAGAGGCCTTTGCCGGCAAGAGGCAGACATACAGACAAGTCTGAAGATTAAATAAAATGATACACTTACAATTGTAGAAGTATGTAATGTCTGAAATAAAGGTTTTTATTATTTTATTATTATTATTATATTATTATAACCCATGAAACTGAATAATTTTTCCTGAGGAACATAGGTCGAAATGAGAAAAAAAAAATTGACCTATAGAAACTGAATCCGTTGATAGCGCATTTTGTACGGGAAGTCAAAATATTTTTTCGTATTTCGGTCTATGTTCCTTAGAAATAGTTGTTCAGTTTCATGATTAATCTACCTTTTTAGTTTGTGCACACGGTCAACAGACTCATGGTATATTGATTACCCGTTATGTTCTCCAATCAAATAAAATACATCATAATTTATTTATTTAATTTTTGAAGAACCAACAGTTAATAATAAACATACTAATAATACCTATAGCTACAAACAGCCAATTATAGGTTTTCACAGCTAATGGCAAAATTTGACAAGCAAAAGACAAAAATACAATCAAACGCTCACATAAATCACAACGCAACGTTTAGATAAAAACATACAAATAACAATGACACATTAAAGAACCTGTCACTCAACAGGCGCCTAGCACTCGCTATACTAGTGTTAAACAGATCAAGATCAAGCACCTTAGATAACTTGTTAAAGTTGTTACTCGCTCATAATACAAATGAATTTTGACGATAATTTGAGGACACATAGGGAAGGGACACAAGATTGTGAGATCTTAAGTTTCTATTAGGAGCTCTGAGACCTATAGATGATAGCAGCTCGGGGCAATCAATAATATTTGAAGTGATTTTGAGTAAAAACACCAGATCTGCGATTTCACGCCGATTACTTAAGGGCAATAGGTGATGTTTCCTACATAAGGATATGTAACTCGACGAATCATATGGTATGGTGCCGCAGCTTGTAACATAGGTATTTTAGAATATTTAATAATATTTTTATCACCCCATATATTATAATGAGTTGTTCTGCTCATGATATTGAACAACTTTTCCCATGGAATATAGGCCAAAATAAAAAAATATATATGAAATGTGTGGTCAGCTTGTTTTTTTTCATTTTATTCCAAGTCTTAGTGCAATACTTATAATAATAATATAGCCTTTTATTCCCAAATTCATGCTTACAATTAAAACTCTGAAACATTCAATACTTATAACTAAGCAAAAATAATTTAAAAATAGTAGTTATAATAGTAATTCGTAATTTTTATTATAATTTTTGTGCTGTCAGCTGATGCAGATTCAGATTCAGATAATTTTATTCAATGTAGATTCTTTACAGAATACTTATTGAATGTCATGCAGAATACAATGCAAATAGAGCGAGTCTACGCCGTTTCGGATCATGCTATGGCAGCGTAAAAGAAACTGCAAGAAACCACTGCAGCACGGCCTACTTTAAGAGTCGGCTTTTTACAATGTGTTTCTTGTGTTTCGCTGGAATATCAGAGCACCATACCTCTTTGTCATTCATATAGTCATCCAATCTATAGTAAGCTTTTTTACATAACGTTTGCTTTACACATTCTTTGCAGTGCAGATGCAGTTTGTATATAAATTTGAAATTTCTTTCGGATTATTGTGATCCTTGGGAAAGGTTGTTCAGCTAAACTTTAGGTTATGGACCGTCGAATTGAAACCTGGTTTTTTTTTTTGGGAAAAGGTCTTACCATACCTAGCTTACATGCAAAGTTTCAACCTGCGAAAATTTCTAGTTTTTCAGGAAAAAAATATTGAAAAACATAAGTTTCATAGCTAGCCTACTAGCCCACGCACTATGGTCCATATAGGACTAAGTGCAGAAACCACATACTTAACTTAGAACATACATTGCAACCCACCGAGTAGTCTGAATGTTGGCTGAGTAAATTTAAAATATTGTGGGCGGGTTGTAAATGGGTTCAGGTCACCCCTGGTGGCTTTTAGTATAGGTTCGTTACCCAAGGCAAACCAAACCTAGCCCATCCCGAAAGGGATCGGTTAGGTTGTCTTGCGCCCACAACGAATTACGCGTTGTATGTACTCTAGGCAGTGATTTGTGGGTTTTAAAATGTTAAACTTTAAGTCTTAATATATTGTTTTTAAAAAACTAGAAATTTTCGTAGGTTGTCATTTTGCACGCTTTCAATTTGACGGAACATAATCTAGTTTTACCAGTTGTTCAGTTTCATGGGCAGAACCAATAAAAAAAAAACCATCTCTCTCTTAAACACCCTGTACAATTTATAGCTCACTCATTACTCACCCTTTTCTGTTCTTGAAGTTTATTCAAAGGCATTAGGCATTTATTTACAATCGCCGTAGGTTTTCTGTAATTTTTAACAGAATCCGCATTTTGTATGGCCTTGATTTGCTCTCTGACATTGGATATAATTACTTGGGCATTCAAGGCGAGGTTATCTGCAGGTTCCGTATATTGGTTTGTATTGTCTTTATAAAGAATCGGCCGTGATATACTCTGCTGCTTCAACAATAACTCGAAATCAGTAATATTTGGATTTTCATCCATTTCTTCGCAAACATAAACAATGAACGAACGACTGCGAAGTTTAGATAAAAATTACCGAAAGTTGGATAACAATTAGTTATATACAATACACTATGTAAATTACTGTCTTTATTACTAGAAACAATAAAATATACTACATAGTTTATTAGTTTTCACAAAATGAAGAAAATTATGGAAGTATGCGAGCGAAAAGACACCCCTCCGACCAATCGTTGACTGACGTCTGACCAAGGAATATATATACTCTCTAACCGAGAGAAGAAATTCGACTACCTGTAAAAAAAACGCGCCACTTTTTATACTACTAGCGCCGTGGTAGCTGCACAAAACAACTATTTAAGCGGGAATTTTTGAATAGGTGCCTAAGCATTCAGGAAAAATAGTAATAGATGAAGCTGCATGCATGAGTTAAGATCACATAAACATGAAACTAGAAATGTGAATCTTAACTCCATTGCTTGCAACTCCATCTGAAATCAAAGAAATAAATATTTTGCGTTAGTTTTTGTCAAATAAGTATAGGAAAAACAAAAACGTCTTCTTTAGCCTGATTTATTGAGGTTTCATTATTTTTGACTTTGATTGATTTTTCACAGAATTCAGTATAATACACAAGCGAAAAATGTACACTTTTTTGTGATAACTATTTAGGCAATACAATATAATATAATAAAATCGTATATACAAATAAAATCGACCCTGGACGAATTTGTACACTGAAAATTTTCTCGAAAATGTAATCTAGGGATAGCAAGAAAAGTAAAATGACCCATTTAGGTCATGTTTGGAATTTTGCTTGTTTGTCTGTGCGCTTCTAACTCACAACACAAACTAGTAAAACTATTCAAATAATTTTACTTATTTTCGCGCAACTTATAAGTCGGCTTTGATCCATTGCAATCGGTTCACTCAAACAGAAGCATTTTTTTAGTAAAAGAAAATTAATAAACTAAAACTCTAGTCTTTTAAAAGAAAATGTTGACTTTATTATAACCTTAAACCTCTATTGGTTTTTTAAGATTTTTAATTTTCTTTCTAACTGTTTTTTGTCATTATCTTCACAAAATTATATTTTTTTTAAATAATGTGCCTTTTGATGGAAATGTGAAAAACGGCAGATACTATGTAATAAACATTTTCTTTGAGATGACACGCACAAAACTTTAAAAACTTCATTGCTTTTAGGTTCTTCTTCCATAAGTTTGCTACGAACAAGGTTTTAAATATGGAAGCAGATACCTCTACTGCGTACACCAGCTCCATAGTGATGTCGCAGGAAAATCGTATAATTCACCGTTTACGGCGGAAAAACTGTAAACGGTCGGTAAAATTTTGTGAAATGCCGCGGCATTATGTAAAATAATGAATTAAAATTTTTTCGGCATTTTAAAGAATGCCAAGGCATAATGTAAAACGACGAATTATACAATTTGCCTGCGACAGTCACATATTCACGGAAGACGAAGCGTTGGCAGGCCCCCCATAAGGTGAACCGACGATCTGATCAAGGTCACGGGAAGCCACTGGATGCGAGCAGCGCAGGACCGCGATTCATGGAGATCGTTACCCGAGGCCTATGTCCAGCACTGGATGATGATTATGATAATTAATACAGACTTTTTTACAGTCTCTGAACTCTTTGAAGCTCGTGAATATGTGTGCAGGTTCAGTATCACCTACTGCTAGAAGCGCTGTCTTGCAAACCTCGCAGGTTGTGTTGCGCATTTTTTCAACAATTAAACCCCAAACATGTGCACATGCTTGGGATTCTTGTGAGGCCATATCTATCGCAGTTTCTTTGTGTTCTGTGTCATGGAGTAAGACAACGTTTTGGATGGCGCCTGCTGCATCTTCTGAATCAGGCGTCATTAAAAACGCTTTCAAATTGTCAACAAGAGCTGCAGTGTCGTTTTCGCAATTTCTTTTTGAACCCGTGACTCGCAGGTTTGTTGTACATTTTGGTTTGAATGCCCTGGATTGAGAATATGTTCGTCTTTTGAAGGTCTTGCAACAGGTATCGAGTCATCCTGAAAAAAAAACATAATACTGAAATTTAATTAAACAAATAATGTGCTTAATAATAAATAATTACAAATAATAATAAAGTTTTGACAGAAGAAAATTATCGAGTACCTATGCAATGTGATTTTCAAATGTCTGACATACTTGAATATGGTACTTAGTACATGAAACTGAACAACTTTACTCAAGAAACATATGTTGTAAAATGAAAAAAAAAATTACTTCTCCATACAAACCTTGCGCCGTCAATTCTGAAATTTGTATGGGATGACCAAATAAAAATCTCACTTTTCACCCCATGTTTCTTGGGGAAAGTTGTTCAGTTTCATGTAATAAGTACCACACTCAAGTATAGTCAGACATGTTAGAATCAGGTGGTCCTAATGAAATAGGTACCTAGTTTACATAATTTTAATATGTTACTCAGACCTTGAAACGTGCACTACAGGACAGGGAGCTCCCTCCAGAACTCAAGCTTTTGCTGGAAAAATGTAGAGGGGAAGAACCACCTCGCTTGTTAGCGTTACGGCTGGCGCCATGGACCGCGGTTGAAGGTGACTGCAGTTAGTAAGATGTGAGATACAAAGGAGGATGCCGTTGCCCATTCTCCAGTTTAAAACCCTTACTTGCCTCTTACAACACCCACGAGTTGTATGGGTTGGTACTATTCATTGCCGGCACCACACGGGACATTCTTTGCCGGCACCACATTGTCTGAGTAACATACTAAAATTATGTTCACTATTTCATTAGGACCTGGTTTTTATTAAAATTTGTGACAAAACCATGAAGACTATGACAAAAAATGCTTACATTTGGTCTTGATTCCCTGGAGTGAGAATATGTTTGATTTGAAGGTCCTGCGACAGATACCGAGTCATCCTGAAAAATAAAAATATAATACAAAAATATTGTTAAACAAATTGGCCATATCAAAAATATTTTGTGTCCGTCTTCCCAGCAAGCCCGTGCGAGATATAGCCAAGTGGCATACACCAAAATTTAGTGGAAATTGGTTCATTCCATCAGTAAAGTGTCAGATTCAGTGCATCAAAACTGACGACACTACGAGCTGAAAACTTTGGGTGGCTGTAGAGACGTCTCGTCAGCCAGCCCATTCTATACAGGGAAAACTACGAAGATTACACAAAAGCAAAGTAGTTCCACATTTACTGCATATCTAGTGCAATTGATTGTAAAAAAGCCGAATCGAAAATGTCCATATGGTAGGAGCACTTCATCAATAATTATGGGTGGCTGGAGAGTCGTTTTCCCAGCCAGCCCATGTGATATCTCGGAACATACAGTAGGTAGGAAGATAAAACAAAGCTTAATATTTACTACCTACTCGGAACAGTAGGAAGCAAATATTTCACAATCCTAGCTCCACTAACTTTTGAGATATTTGTATTTTTTCATGGGCTTGCTGGGGAGACGTCTCGCCAGCAAGCCCATGCTGTAACTCAAAAAGTACTGCACGTAGAATGCTGAGCGATATAAAAATAGAGAGTGCATATTTGATGCAATAAGCACCAAGAAAAGTAAGTCCCTAAGTCTTACGGTTTCGGTGCTAGAAACAAAAATCATTTTCCCGCCGAAAATTTTGAATGCATGATGTGAAGTGCGACGTTGCCGTTCTGTGCAACTCTACATGTTGCTGTTAGAGCATTCAAAAATAAATCTTGTATCCTTATAGTTAAGAGGTACTGTCTACGCACGTGTAGATTATTTGTAATTTGGGAATAGTTCGGGAGACGGTGTACTTAGTAAAAGGCTGATTGGTTAACAAGAAGTTTTTATTTATTTGTGGACAAAATGTTAAGAACGAAAGAGACAGAGACATCTCAAAAGTTAGTGAAGCTAGGATTTTGAAATATTTGCTTCCTACTGTTCCGAGTAGGTAGTAAATATTAAGCTTTGTTTTATCTTTCTGCCTAATATATGTTCTGAGATATCACATGGGCTGGCTGGGAAAACGTCTCTCCAGCCACCCATAATTATTGATGAAGTGCTCCTACCATATGGACATTTTCGATTTGGCTTTTTTACAATCAATTGCACTAGATATGCAGTAAATGTGGAACTATTTTGCTTTTATGTAATCTTCGTAGTTTTCCCTGTATAGAATGGGCTGGCTGACGAGACGTCTCTACAGCCATCCAAAGTTTTCAGCTCGTAGTGTCGTCAGTTTTGATGCACTGAATCTGAAACTTTACTGATGAAATGAACCAATTTCCACTAAATTTTGGTGTATGCCACTTGGCTATATCTCGCACGGGCTTGCTGGGAAGACGGACAGAAATATTTTTGGTATTTTTTTATTATTTTTAAATGATAATTTAGACTATTCTAAGAAACTGATTTGAAAATTTTATCATTTTTATATAACGATTTTAAGTTTGCGACCCGGTGACGTCACATGCTCACGTTCTTACAAATAACTTGATATCTTTGAAACAAAATGCTCTATAGACTATGTTTTTCGAGTAGCTTTCTTTCATTGTAGTTTTCTCAATCTATTTCTTGGCTTGTGAGATTATGACGTCACACGGTCACAAACTTAAAATCGCTATATAAAAATAATTAATGATCTAAATGATATTCTTTCTTCTAATTAGTTTCTTAGAATAGTCTTAATTATCATTTAAAAATATAAAAAAAAAACGAAAATATTTTTTACATGGGCCATTGGGTACCTACCTATATAAGGTGTTTTTAATTAGACCCAAATATTTCTAGGAGGTGGTGTAACTATGATAAAGAAAAAGGTTTATCAAAATTTTGGAAAAATCCCCCCGCTAGTTTTTTTTTATACTTTTCAAACAAAAAAGATTATTATTTGCAATCATCCTTATTGCTTCCAAAAATACTATAGGTATATCGGAACCCTCGGCGCGCGAGTCTAACTCGCACTTAACCAGTTTTTTTTTTCAACCTTGGGAAAGTTATTCAGTTTTATGTTCTGAGTAGCATGGTATTAAAATTTGGCTTGGGATCCGAAAACAACACGGTATTTGCTTCAATACAATATTGTGATAAGATTTGGCAGTTTTATTCTTATATGCGATTTCCAAAACAAAAATAGCTGCAACTCTAAATACCACGGATAATAAATTTGACAATTTTTAACTCTGTATTACCTATACACATTTTGAGCAAATAGATATGAACTTACTTTATCTAATTGTTTTGCCAGGGCCAGGGAAGCGAAAGAACTTTACAGTGTTGTCCTGAGTAGCAGTTGCTCCACATTTACAGCACTTCCTATACAACCACGTCGACATCTTTACGCTGTATAATTTACTTCTGATTTCTGTCAGAGCTTTTTGCTGTCTTCCACTTAGAACTAGGTAAACATAGGATTGTTCCTAAAAGAAGAAAATATGTGTTAAAATACTGTAGGTACTGACCACTTGTTGGTTTATTAAAAAAATGAGGTTAGTTTCATAAAATAAATGTTTCACTAACTGTACGTTTTGGATATTAAAACATTAAAATATTCGTTTTACAGACGTAATTACATGCACCGTAAATAACTTTCAATTTAATTACAAAGAATAAACAATCTTACTTACCACATTATTAATTCCCGGTATAAAGAAAAAGTCGAACGATGTTACCTTATTGATTTTATATTAAAACACCTACTTTCAGGGTTTAATTTTAAGCTTTCACCACTTAAATACAGTAATAACTTTGTGATTGTGATTTTGTTATAGTTTGGAATTTCAATTTGAAAAACTTTTGGGCAATTTTAACTTTTTGCTTTTTGACAGCAGCTAAACAGCGAACTAGGATGCCAAAGACGTATTTAACATTACTACAGAAGCTCATATTCTTTGTTAATTTATAAATTGAAATCTTTATGTATATAAAAAAAAAAATGATGATAATATACCATATTTTACACTTTTTCTATCATGAGTTTTATTTTAAATCATTACGCGATAACACAAATTATCTAAAACTACTACTGTCAGCCATGGTTCGTGAAGTAGTTCACACTCATACCTGCTCAACCCACACATAGACATTGTGGGTACAAACACGTGTTTGCCAACGGAGGGGCCTTGCGTCTGACGCTCTACATATAGGTACACTAATCTGTGGTCTGACGTCCACAGATTACAGGGTTGCCAGATCCTATTTTTGTGATTTCCCCAAACTGACAATATTTTTTCCC
Organism: Athrips mouffetella; assembly: GCA_947532105.1. Classification (NCBI taxonomy): domain Eukaryota; kingdom Metazoa; phylum Arthropoda; class Insecta; order Lepidoptera; family Gelechiidae; genus Athrips; species Athrips mouffetella. The sequence continues at coordinate 15,310,080 of OX383983.1, forward strand.
CAAAATGATACGTTTTCGATACGAATTCCCCAATTTTTTTTTCATAGAAATAACAATAAAACTCACGATTTTAAGCATACTTTTTTATACTTATAAAATACAATAAGCTGCTAGCCACCCTAAACAGATGATTTATACCGACAGTTAGGTCGATTCCTGCAAATTAGCCGCTAATTTTGAGCCTGAAAGATGTTAGGTCTAACGAGTGTTGTTATCTCTTATTTGGCTTGTAGAGGAAAACAGAGACAGCAGCCCTTTTATAGGCTTAAATTAAATTAAATTCAAAATTTATTAATAAATAAAGATTTACATGTCGGTCAGGGTTACAACAAAATTCATTATATAAAATTAGCGATTACACAGCAATCGACCCTAGTTGGACTTCACCGGAAATTGGTCGATTAATTCTTTTTTAAATTCTAGCTGATGGGCTAATTTAGTAGGAATGGTCGTTTTATTATGATTTCTTGTTATGTACTCTGAATGTAGTGCTACTAAGACGTTACCCCCAAATTTCCCCAACTGACAATTTCATTTCCCCAGAAATTTCCCCAACGATTCCATTTCCCCAAACTTTCCCCAAGAATGAAATTTTTCCCCAGAATTGCGAAATAAACCCCCAACCTGGCAACCTTGACAGATTACTTAGTTTTTTTTTTTAGTTTTATTCCAAGGCATAGAGTAACGCTGTGTTCCAAATTGTACAAACGCTGCTAAAAGCGTATACAGTACTCACGGACGGTCCAAATTGATTTAGCACGCTCACAAAGCTATCACTGCTTTAATGGCTCTAGTCAATTTGGAATGGATTTAAGCGCGCTCACGTGTTCATCTGTCAAAATGTCAGTTTTGTTTTTATTTTCTTTAACAAAGCCTAAGCTAATCCCTGAAAAATGTGCGCCAAATCCACTCTCATTTCCATTAGAGACAAACTCATTAAAATCAAAACTTGAGAAACATCAGCTGGCTGCAAACGTGTGGGATTTTATATGTGTCAAATCGATTTTGACATTAGCGCTTTCACTCTGTGCGTTCCAATATGCACTGTGAGCGCGCTTAAGTCGGTCCAAATCGACCTAAAGCGTGCTCTAAAGCACTCGCTCTTTCACCGCCTTACGTCATTGATGACGTCATCGTTTCTGCTATCAGTGCTTTAGTCAAATAGGTGGAGCAGTGAAAGCGCTAATGTCAAAATCGATTTGACACATATAAAATCCCACACGTTTGCAGCCAGCTGATGTTTCTCAAGTTTTGATTTTAATGAGTTTGTCTCTAATGGAAATGAGAGTGGATTTGGCGCACATTTTTCAGGGATTAGCTTAGGCTTTGTTAAAGAAAATAAAAACAAAACTGACATTTTGACAGATGAACACGTGAGCGCGCTTAAATCCATTCCAAATTGACTAGAGCCATTAAAGCAGTGATAGCTTTGTGAGCGTGCTAAATCAATTTGGACCGTCCGTGAGTACTGTATACGCTTTTAGCAGCGTTTGTACAATTTGGAACACAGCGACTGCTCCACCTATTTGACTAAAGCACTGATAGCAGAAACGATGACGTCATCAATGACGCAAGGCGGTGAAAGAGCGAGTGCTTTAGAGCACGCTTTAGGTCAATTTGGACCGACTTAAGCGCGCTCACAGTGCTCTAAAGCAGTCTGTTAGTGCATATTGGAACGCACAGTAACTTATATATTGGACGGTTGGCTATCTCACTCGGACCGCTTTTTTGACCACTTATTTTGCGTACGAAGTATATCGACCTTCGAATAACTTGGCGGAAAAAGTTGTACGTTCAGGGGCTGGTGGAGCGTGATCGCATTTTATCTCCGGTTTGTGCTATCTTCGCTGCTGCAGTTTTGTAGTCTGTAGCCTAATTTTTGAACGAATGTACAAATGTCAACATTGATATGCCAATAAAAATGGCTTTTTGTGGGTGCTACAGTTCTTGTTTTCAATCAATTTTCACATTTTAAACTCAAATAAAGTGTTGAAGTGAATGCGAAATTAAATATGTTGCATAATAATGGAATTTACGGACCGAACGACACCCCAATGAATGCCAGCCCACCGTTAGATATGCCACAAATGACTGCCCCACTGAATATCGGTCATAATTTACAAAATATTGGTGGTATTGGGCAACAAACAATTCGAGAGCCTAGCGGGCATTACAGTCTACCTATTTTCCCAACACACAATCAGCAGAATGTAGATATGAGGAGTCATTTAAACAGTTTTTCTAACCACCACTATCAATCTCAGTATACGCTACCTGCTTCTTCTTTACCTAACACAAGTTGGCCGAACGGTATGTCTCCATTAAATTTAAACGCACAGTCGACTTACGTGCCAAACGTGCTGAATTTCCATACACTTTACGAAAAAAGACAGCCAAATTGTACTATAACACCTAGCAATGAAAAACAACCAATATCTCAAGACAAAATCATCTCTAACTCATCTCAAACCTCCGATTCAATACCTAAAACAATGACAAGTACGGAAAATTTATTCAATACAAATCTGAATGAATTTAATCATTACAATCAAAATTTTGGACCTAAGAATCAAGAAAGAATCCCAATGGATGTGTCAAAGCGAAGAAGTTTAGAAAATACAGTAAAATTGATAGAAAATATTTTAATAAACACTACTAAAGAAAAATCTTATCAAGAAAATGAAACGGCAATAAATAAACATAAAATTGATAAAAACAATATTGAGAGAACGGATACTGATCAATCAGATTCAAGTACAGATTCTTCTCAACATGAAGATAACGATGAAAATACAAATAATGATAAGGGTATCTCAGAAAATCAAAATGCAAATGACAACGAAGATACATATAAAACAGAAGAAAACATATCACAACCTGTATCAACAAGACTAAATGACAACGAGTCATTTGAAAACAAATTAGCTGCAACTAAAGATGTTATTAAAGATTTGAAAATAAAAATTGAAATAGAAGTAGAGCCGATTAAGGTTGAAAAATTTGAAGAATTGGACAATGATGAGGAACCTCCGTTTCTTAAAGATCACAACGGTATGGCAAGAAAAGATGCAACCAACAAAAGATTTGTAATAAGTGAAAACAGTATTAGTGAAGCTGTAGCCAATATGAGAAACGGTAAATGATTTTGTTTCTTTTTTATTATTATTATTACTAGCTATTGCCTGCTACTTCGTTTGTGCGGGATTATATCTATCTCTCCATCTATAGATCAGTCAAACTGTCGATTTATCGGTCCACCTGTCCAGCTGTCCCCCTATACACCTGTCCACATGAAATGAAATAATTTATTAGTAACAATAGTTACAGGTCATGTCCACCTATCCACCTGTCTGTCTATCCACCCATTTACCTATCCACCTGTCCACCTATCCATCTATCCACCCGTCCACCTATCCACCCGTCCACCTATCCACCCGTCCACATATCCACCCGTCCACCTATCCACCCGTCCACCTATCCACCTGTTCATCTACTCATCAATCCATATGACCGTTTGTCTGTCTGTCCATCCATCCATCCATTTGTCCGTCCGTCCATAGATCCATCATAACTTTGAAACTGACAGACTTTCATTATCTACTTTAGGGGCAATACGAGTATATGCTTCTATAATAAGGTACTCAAATTCAATATTGTTATCAAGCAAAATTGTACAAGAAAGGTTATTATAAAATATCAGATAACTTAGAAGAGAAAAATCCATGGGATTAGACTCTTTTCTAACAGGATAATTCAAATTGACTTATGTTTATTTTATCAACCCTGTACATCAAACATATTTAAAAGAGTGCATGGGTTTTTAATGTCGCTTCTTTTTTTTCCCACATGGCGCCACTTTGTTTGTGAAGCGACGTAAATGTAACTGACGTCACTTTTAATATCCTACAATGAAGAAAGAACATTTTGAGATTTTTGATTTTTGACTGTAAGATCTAAATATTATGTTTGTAGTGCATAAGCTATAGTAAAACCACGAATAATGACTCATGGTTGTATAGAACCTTGTGTGTGGGTGTGACACACACACTGGGCAGTCATTTTATTATTTTTAATGCATAGCATGATTAAAAACCATAATTTAAATACATACATACATAATATCACGCCTCTTTCCCGTCGGGTAGGCAGAGACCACAGTCCTCCACCTGTTACAATCTTGATATACTTCCTTTCCTTCCTGTACTTTCATCAATCCTTTCATACATGCTCGTTGGTTTTAACCTGGCCTTCCCCTCCCAATGTTTCCATTCACTCTCACCTTGTAGACTTTCGTTCATTCATCCTCTCTACATGAACAAACCATCTCAGCATCTCAGCATCCCTTTCTCAATTTTGCAATGCCCTTGGAGGTACCATCGACATCTTCAAGGATTCATATAACTGCTTCAGAAATAAAGTTTTGCTCGCTGCAAGGGAACAGCAGTCTGTTAGTTAACTTTTTCCTGCACATTTAGCATTAGTTACTTCTGTTTATTATTTTTTATTTCTATTTGTTTGTTGCAATGTAATAAATTTAAGCATGTTGTGGCTGCCTTAACAAGCAGTGCATTCAATTATGTTTTTAGAAGTAAGTTGTTAACCGCCTCGCTCGGAAACCGGGCACATGTGCCCATGTTTTTGTATGAGATCTATTGTTATGCGTTGAGCGAACGGGTTAATATAAGTGTCAATGTAATTTGCTAATGGCGGTCCTTAAATAAAATAAAATAAATAAAATAAATTTTAGTCACTACCTCTTCTTTTACGCCACAACATTCTCTATAATATACTAGGTTATTTTTTGGACCTGATTTCCTTTTGCCCTCTTATTAGTGAGGTCAAAAGCAACAACTTTTGTTCTACGACTTTGCTAATAACGCACAAAAAAATTTCGACTCTCCATACTAAAGTGGTCACGTGACCGACCCATTTTATATGAGAAGTTGAAAATTTTTCGTGCGTTGTTAGCAAAGTCGTAGAACAAAAGTTGTTGTGCATTGTTAGCAAAGTCGTAGAACAAAAGTTGTTGCTTTGACCTCACTAATAAATAAGTGGGCAAAAGGAAATCAGGTCCAAAAAAATTACCTTTTATAAAATTAAATCTGTTCTTATTTCTCTTCAGGGTCAGCTTCGGAAGTGTATTATGAATGCCCGCACTGCAGTCTTTTATTTCATCATCCAAAGAGATTTCTGATCCATGCTAAGTGGCACACCTTTGGGCTTTTAAATCAAAGACGAGAAGAGGAAGCAAGGTATGATAAATTAATTTTCAACTTATAATAAAAATGGAGGAGGCCTATGCCAAGAGGCACACTGAACTATGGGATATTTTGTAGAGAAAACAATTCATTTACACAATTATATATAATATACTGTTACTTGTAGTTCAGAATATAAAGGCTTAATAATAAATAGAGCTTCAAACCCAATAGAGAGCCGAAACTGTACACATAGTTCTAATAGTAATTTCTTCCACTGGAGTAACACCAAAAACTTTACACAATAGTATAAAAACTTTGCAAATCCATCCTTTAATTACCCAGACCCTACAAAAAGCAACCATCCTCAACACATGCCGCATAGTCAGGAAATTTCTAACAGCTTCAGTAACCTCGTCCAACGACCCCTCTTCACTTGGCTAAGGCCCGTGCAGAGACGTCTCACCTCTGAAAAGAGAGAAAAAAAGAAATACGATAATGATAATAATAATAATAAAAATTACCCCAAAAAGGGAGAAAAAAAAAAAAGAAACAACAAATAATAATAAAATAAAAATACCCGCCTAGATATAACAATTTAAAAAAAAATATATCAGCAAAGTTGCTGCTGGGCTATCAAAATATAATAATAATATTTTTTTCACTTCTTATGCTTGAAAAGTGTAGTTTATGCTGGGTCACAGATAATATAATTCTATACTAGTACAGATGCCTCACGTCATAGAACGAATTTGTGCCGAAAATTGTTCGGGCAATTTTTTCCATTAGGTATTTTCTTAGAATAAATTGATATCTGGATGTTAAAATTTAATTAATGTCATAGTTTACACCTTTACCTAACAACCTAGTAGTAACATTTAGTTTAATTATTAGAAACAAAGGGGCCAAATGAATTCGGGCTATTTACTCCGTCGAAAAAACTGTAGTACGGAATGGGACCCCATGGCTGGGTATAAGCAGCCTAAAATTGTATTTTATGCACTTGGTCAAAAAAGTAATTTCTTCGTCTAAATTGACTTTCCAGCCAGTCACACCATTAAAACCCTTAAGAAATAACCTCTCATTTCGTTATACATATATATTTTTACGGCTAAAGATAGGTGTGAACATAAACTTAAGATTAGCCTGCTAAACTTTGGTTTATCTTCAAGAAGTGGCTAAAGTTCGATATCATGTTAGTTTGCGTCGTGAATTTCCATCTTTAGCCGGCTAATGTGCACATTAACCGAAACGAAACGGCTAAAAATGTATTTGATGGATTTGATGGATGCGCAGGGGCGAACATGTCGCTTGAGGGCGGAGAGGAGACGATGCGCGCACGATGCAATGTTTTGTTTACCTAACCTTTTTTTTGTTGACGCTGGGCAAAAGTGCTTTATGCATCTCCCCCCATCGGGGACTTGGAGGGGTATGTGAGACTCCCACCCACTAAAACGACCCAGCGGAACTCCCGCATCGCCCGAGTGGCGGGGTACTGGGAAACCGGCAGAGCCTTTACTTCCAGTCCCACACCGGCGACCGCCTGCCGTTACGGCGGGCCCTTCACACCCCTCCACTCAGGGAGGGGTCCGGGAATGACCATGAGTGCCTGGCCATTTCCGCCCGCGGGGGATCCAGCCAGATAGGCCCCAGATATCCCCGTGACTGGACGCCCAGGGGACGGGTCAGGTCAGTGGCCCCGCCGCCTGTCACTTCGGCCGCAGAGGACAGGGAGAGCGGCAAACCGTAACACCGGCACTCCTCTTCTCCTGCGGCCCCACCGCGTCCGCCATCAAGCGGTGGCTCCCCGCCGAGGCCGCGGAAGGTAGGGAGAGCGGTACAACGCAACATTGACACTCCTCTCCCGCCGAGGCCGCGGAAGGTAGGGAGAGCGGTACAACGCAACATTGACACTCCTCTCCCGCCGAGGCCGCGGAAGGTAGGGAGAGCGGTACAGCGCAACATTGACACTCCTCTCCCGCCGAGGCCGCGGAAGGTAGGGAGAGCGGTACAACGCAACATTGACACTCCTCTCCCGCCGAGGCCGCGGAAGGTAGGGAGAGCGGTACAGCGCAACATTGACACTACTCTCCCGCCGGGGCCGCGGAAGGTAGGGAGAGCGGTACAACGCAACATTGACACTCCTCTCCCGCCGAGGCCGCGGAAGGTAGGGAGAGCGGTACAGCGCAACATTGACACTCCTCTCCCGCCGGGGCCGCGGAAGGTAGGGAGAGCGGTACAACGCAACATTGACACTTCTCTCCCGCCGAGGCCGCGGAAGGTAGGGAGAGCGGTACAGCGCAACATTGACACTCCTCCCGCCGGGGCCGCGGAAGGTAGGGAGAGCGGTACAACGCAACATTGACACTCCTCTCCCGCCGAGGCCGCGGAAGGTAGGGAGAGCGGTACAACGCAACATTGACACTCCTCTCCCGCCGAGGCCGCGGAAGGTAGGGAGAGCGGTACAACGCAACATTGACACTCCTCTCCCGCCGAGGCCGCGGAAGGTAGGGAGAGCGGTACAACGCAACATTGACACTCCTCTCCCGCCGAGGCCGCGGAAGGTAGGGAGAGCGGTACAACGCAACATTGACACTCCTCTCCCGCCGAGGCCGCGGAAGGTAGGGAGAGCGGTACAACGCAACATTGACACTCCTCTCCCGCCGAGGCCGCGGAAGGTAGGGAGAGCGGTACAACGCAACATTGACACTCCTCTCCCGCCCAGGCTGCGGAAGGTAGGGAGAGCGGTACAACGCAACATTGACACTCCTCTCCCGCCGAGGCCGCGGAAGGTAGGGAGAGCGGTACAACGCAACATTGACACTCCTCTCCCGCCGAGGCCGCGGAAGGTAAGGAGAGCGGTACAACGCAACATTGACACTCCTCTCCCGCCGAGGCCGCGGAAGGTAGGGAGAGCGGTACAACGCAACATTGACACTCCTCTCCCGCCGAGGCCACGGAAGGTAGGGAGAGCGGTACAACGCAACATTGACACTCCTCTCCCGCCGAGGCCGCGGAAGGTAGGGAGAGCGGTACAACGCAACATTGACACTCCTCTCCCGCCTAAGCCGCGGAAGGTAGGGAGAGCGGTACAACGCAACATTGACACTCCTCTCCCGCCGAGGCCGCGGAAGGTAGGGAGAGCGGTACAACGCAACATTGACACTCCTCTCCCGCCTAAGCCGCGGAAGGTAGGGAGAGCGGTACAACGCAACATTGACACTCCTCTCCCGCCGAGGCCGCGGAAAGTAGGGAGAGCGGTACAACGCAACATTGACACTCCTCTTCCGCCGCGGCCCCAACACCTCCACCACTGGTGCCTCCAGTACGACACCTCAGCCCGTCTCAGTTGCATTAGCGCCCTTACACTACCGCAACCACTACACTATGGGGTACCATAGGCCGCTCCATCGCGGGCTTGGAGACCCAAGCTCTAAGGAGCAGTCCCGCCCGGGTCCGCCCGGCCGAACACCGGCACGGCCCCAAGTATTCCTCTCCGCTTCGCCGTGGGAGACCAAGCCACGGGTACTGAGCCTCCCCCCGCCACGACAAGGCGGGATCCCATCGGGGGGGAACGCAACCTAACCTAACCTTTCATTTGCTTTATAACCCGACCATAAAACACTTTTTATCCGCGGCTTAATTATTACGAATACATAAGCCTTACGGGTCGTGCGAATACGTAAGCCTTGTATAAAAAGTCATGTTTTATGCAGTTGTTGTAAAAACTACTATTTCAACTAGTAATAAAATTAAATAAAAATATTTTTAGTGCCTGAAATTTCTATGACACATAAAAAACACATTTGGCAAAAGGTATCTGTCTCATCTAATGCTCAGCATAAAAGTATGCCTTGCGCTGGTTTTCAGACTGGCCCCGTTTGTTGACAGTTCGGTCGTGTTAAAGAACATAGAATAAAGTAAAGGGTTTCGTTTTTCAAATTACAATTAAAACAATTACACACAAAGTTGAATATACAAAAAATAAACATAAAAAATATCACTGGTTTAAAACTTTTAAGGATAGGATATCTAATATTATGTATTATCTGTAACTACAGTTTGGCTTAGGCTTAGATCTTGGGCACACCACATACACTAAATAGAATTGTACGAAATCACCACCTGTTGAATATGTGTCCTCATGCCAACATACACACACACACTCATAACATCCCATGAAATGTCCACTGTAAGAGAGGGAGCTCCAGCTTTTACTGAAACAAATGTGGAATATCATAGTCACCAAGTACCATAGTCACCATGCTTGTTAGCGTTACGGCTGGCACTATAGACTGTGGTTGTTGTAAGATGGTACGATACACAGAAGGATGTTGCTTCCCCATTCTCCAGTTCATAATCCCTTAGTCGCCTCTTACGAAACCCACAGGTAGAGATGGGTTGGTACTATTCTTTGCCGGTACCACACGGGCAACATGCCCACATACAGGGGGGGAGTCTTTATGTATATTTTGTATAGTCGGCATTTAAAGTTGTTGACCAATTTCAGAATTCTAAAATGAAAGAATGAATGAAGTCATTCATGAATTGATTCAGAATGAATTGATTTTGGAAATCTAAATTTGGTGATTAATTTTTCTTCTTGTTTTGCTATAAAAAGTACCTGGGCCACCAAGCTTTGCTCTGTATAAGCCCGCCAACGGATGGCGCTGTAGGATTACGAAATCGCGATATTTTCAAAAAATATTGAAAATAGTTGGAGAAAACGAATTTTCTCAGACATCAGACTTAGCTAGATCCACTTTTTGCCCTCGAAAATCCCCGTATAGTAAATTTCATCGAAATTGTTAGAACTGTTTATTGCTCGTTTAATGTATAGGACAAGACTAAAACATATTTTTTCGTTTGTGTTTCAGGGCGAGGGAGTTACAAAAAAAGCAACGCAGAGAAGCGCGTACAGTTGACAAAATGCATGCAAAGGTAGAAAAAGCCATCGAAGAGGATAATGCGACCTATCCATGCCGAGACTGCAGCAAGATATTCGGCTCTAAGGGAAGCTTGAAGAACCATAGAACCAGGTCAGTGTGAAAGCCAGGTCTCCACTATAGCTACAATAGTAAACTCGCAATGAACAATACTATATTCCGATACCAAAATGGTAAAAAAAAAGGAACACTTATGGTGCGATTTTGTCCGTCTGTCACACCTGTATATCTCAGCGCCCACTCATGCTAAAGCTAAGCGGATCTATCGAAAAACTCCTACTGACGAAAATTTGTTGCACTACAAGAAGCTACGCAATCTTTGCAATCGTTTGTGTAGAAATGCTAAAAAACGCCACATTTATAGCTCTGTTGAAAATCTTAACACCATTCAAACATGGAAATTTCTTAAGACACTGGGTATTGGCAAACAAGTAAATGAACTTTCTATGAATTTAGATCTTAATGCTTTAAATGCTCACTTCTCTCAAGCTCCTGTCACTCTTCAAGATGAAATAAAATCTGCAACTCTTCTTCACCTATCTATTAAGCCTCTACCCACGTGCATTCCTTTCACCTTCACACCGGTTACAGAGTCTGACGTTAAGAGATTTCTCCTCTCCATTTCCACAAAAGCTGTGGGCGATGATGGGGTTTACCTTCAGATGATCCTTCTACTTGTAGATGAACTTATTCCTATCATCACTCGCATCCTCAATCACTCCTTGTCAACAGGTTCATTTCCAAGTAGTTCACTGCCGAAGGTTTCCAATCCAACCACTCTCTCTCAATACCGTCCTATTTCTATTCTTCCCATCCTATCGAAAGTCCTCGAAGGCATTGTTCAAATTATTTGAATCGGTACAATCTACTGAATCCTCTACAGTCTGGTTTCCGTCCAGGTCACAGTACTGTAACCGCCCTACTTAAAGTCAGTGATGACATTCGGCAAGCTATTGATAAAAAACAACTGACAGTGCTGACACTTTTGGATTTTAGTAGCGCATTCAATTCAGTAGATTTCGACATCCTCCTTGATATCCTTGCATCTCTTAACGTATCTCCACCTGTACTCACCTGGTTCGATTCGTATCTTCGGGGGCGCTCGCAGTGTGTTCGCTCTGACGATGCTGCATCGACATGGTGTGACCTAGCTGCTGGCGTCCCCCAAGGTGGCGTATTATCTCCTCTCTTATTTTCGGTATGTATTAACCAAATTTCCCAAGTAATTACTTCTCAGTATCACCTCTACGCAGACGATTCGCAAATTTACCGCCATTTCCATGTCGACGATGTTGACAAAGCTATTTCAGACCTCAACAATGACTTAGTAAAGATCAATGAATGGGCAAAATCATACGGGCTTTTAGTGAATCCGGCAAAATCACAAGTTTTAATTATCGGTAGCCACTATATGATCAGCTGCATTGACCACGCACATTTGCCCGCTGTAGTATTTGACAGTACTTCGTTGGTATACTCAAAAACTGCCAAAAATCTAGGCGTTATTTTTGATTGTAATTTGTCTTGGTCAAGTCATATCAACGATATTAGTAGAAAAGTGCACTACTCGTTGCAGTCCCTCAAGCGTCTTCAACGTTTTTTGCCCTTCGAAGCTAAAGTCACTCTTGCCCAATCCTTTCTCCTTCCTCTCCTTGATTACGCAGACGTCTGTTGTCTCGACGCCACGGAGGAATTGTTGAACAAACTAGAACGGCTCCAGAATCTGTGCATCCGGTTTGTTTTTGGTTTGCGCAAATACGACCATGTTTCGGAGTTCAGATCTCAGCTGAAATGGTTGCCCATCCGACGTCGCCGTGATGTACAGTCAACGACAGGTCAAGCTTGACACTCGCAGTGCGACTCTAGCCCGTACGCCTATTAAAATAAGGACTGTACAAAGTCCAATGTGTCAAGCTTGATGTGCTCTTGACTGTACATATTCTGTCCACCCTCTACACGATTCTTAATAACCCTGCATCTCCTCAGTACCTCCGTGAGCGCTTCGAATATCAGGTTCCTCGTGGTGAGCCTTGCCGCACCAGTCGATCCCTACTCCTCAAATTTCCTCAACACTCCTCAAGCCGCTACGGTGGTTCTTTCACTGTTCACTCTGTTCGTTTATGGAACAAACTTCCTCACTCCATTCGCGCTAGTCCGTCGCTGGATACTTTCAGGCGAAAGCTAAAAGAGCACTTTCTCTCTAACTAGTTTTTACTTATATATCATTTCTATTCTTATTGTTTTTCTTTTTAGTATTAAAATATGTATGTATTTATTTATTTACGTAAGTTATGTATACCTATATATTTTTATATATATATATATATTTATATAAATATATATTACATTTCTATATTTATTTCTTATTTTGTATTTATTCGTGTTAAAGCATTGTAGTAAGGATTCTTGTTTTAATTATTTGTATTGTACACTTTTATGCCCGCTGTATTGTCTACTAGATTTTTCTATTTAAGGTTAGCTGGTAGAAAACTCAATTTTGAGTTAAGCTCGCCATTGTTATATGTTTTCACTTGTGCTTGTTTTTGTAATGTATTCGTGTACAATAAAGAATAAAGATGCTATAGACTTGAAATCAAATAGTTTTAGAATATGGTTTCCCAACTTGAAATAATAAAAAAAAATATGATTATTGATGTAAAGGGGGCCCAAATAGGGGGGACAAAATTTCAAATTGTCGTTACTAGGTTGAGCGGGGTATTATATGAAAGGGCTTTACTTGCACGTTCTAAAATATATTTTTGAATTTTTTTACGACTCTTAGTTTTCAAGTTATGATAAAAAATTTAAAAAAATACCATGGAGGAGGGGCGGGCATGGTATTTTTTTCATATTTTTTGACAAGAAAGTTGAAGACCAAACGGATCAGGTAATGCAATCTGAAAAAAGCTGAACTTAGAGGAAATACAGAGTTTGTATTTCCTTCGCGACATTTTGGTGGAGGTGCTGGGATCAAAATGTCGCGAAGGTATAACATACAAACCCCGTATTTCCTCTAAGTTCAGTCTTTTCCACAGTTACTTACCTGTTCCGTTTGGTCTTCAACTTTCTTCTGTCTGGCTCCTGCTTCCAAGCTGACGCGTATTACTTAATTCTCATTCCTGTAGGAGAAATCCCACATCAACTAAGTGCCACAAACACTATCAGCTCACGAGATATAGTATTTTAGAGGCTTACATATTATTGTCATTTCTTAAACGTATCTATATGGTGATTTTGTATCGTTGGTGCACCGTCTTTACACCAGACTATAAGTGAATATTACCATTAAAAGCATATAATCTTGTATTGCAACATTGCTTCTATTCTCGTAAATTGAAACAAGTTAAACAGTTGTATACACTTAGCTCTCAGATCCAAGCGACGCTGCAGCTACTGGTGGCTTTGTAAAACACAAATTCATACACCAACACACTACTAAACAAACTTGTAAAATAATTCATTTAGAAAGAAAATTTATAACCTTCGACAAACGCGGCGAATTGCAAACTATCAAACTCCATTTCTCCAAACGAACGACAAAACAAAATGGCCGACATGGCGTCTTTTCAGGGTTGCCATAATTCGCGACAACGTTCGCGACAATGGCCGTAGTGACATGTGACGTCACTGTCCATGTCAGATCTCTCTATCTAATCGGCGCGTAATTGATAGTTTTAAATGCTCATATCGGCCGTATTTCTTAGCCGATTGAAATGTTTATTTCACTTTTTGTCATATCTATACGGTATTACCATACAAAATAAAATATTGTAAATAAATGCGACTAAAAAAAGTCCCGTCAAAAAAATAGTTATTATTAAGTTAATTGTTTTGTTTTCTGGAAGGCCTGGCAGCACCAAGCTCTCAGAGTAAAAAAATCTATAGAGTCCGTCATATACATATTCTGTATGAACTAGTGAAGTGTAAAGCGTATCCCTTGCGCCTATACTAGTCGGTAAAAAAACTCAGTTAAGTTTTTCAAAAATCAAGAAATCTTTAAAAATCTAATGAATAAATAAAAACTTTGTTTGCGAAAGTGAAAATAAATATTCTTTTTACTTGTGAATTGATCATTAATACTAAGAACGGAAGCGTAAATAATCTGTAATAGCCATTTTATGCGTGATTTTAGATGATCAAACGAACTCCAGGAGTGAAGTTCGATCGTTATTATATGAGTCGCTTCATTCGAAGATATAGTTTGTTTACATGTAGGTAGTACTCCTCAATTCGCCAGGCAGACGATGCACGCATTTAAGAGTAATTCATTTGATTCTCTTATTTAAAACGATTTCCGTCCGTGTTCACTTCACCACTGTAGCTGACATTCGCTTCATTTTTTAGAGTCTGTACCTATGAACCTTTAAACAAAACTTTGCATTTGGGTGGAAACCACAACTTGTGCCACAGTGTTTGGTTTTTTGGGAGGGAGGGTTGTTATATTATTATATCTTCGAATGAAGCGACTCATATAATAACAATCGAACTTCACTCCTGGAGTTCGTTTGATCATCTATTATATTTCGTCGCTTCATTCGAAGATATAGTTTGTTTACATGTAGATGTTTAGAGAACAAAGTTTTGTTTGGTTACTGTGAAACAACTGTATAACTACTATACAAGATGTTCTAGTTTAACTATCTAAGCCAACGAATTACAAATAGTAATTCGTTGAAAAATCTGTAATTTTCTGATCCAAGCAGATAATAAATAACCTTTGATTTATCCCAAAAGCAATTATGCAACAAAAATCAACTTATATAATAAGTTACTCATTCAATACAACTGATATTACAAAATCATCTACCTACTGGTCTAATATATCAAACTAATAAAAGTGCTAGACGTGCTGGTCCAGCCAGCTGTTTTCACGAGTCGAGGCTGAGAGAGTTGCAATTTTGCAAAGCGGGGAAGATGCATGTGTCGACAAGTCTGCTCTCAGATAGTGTTTCTGGTAAATCAACCAGCTTATATATCACAGCTGCTTAAGCTGATTAACGTGGATGTTAATTGATATTTACAATTTTCCTACATTGGCAGTTCTTGATTTTATTTTTTGAACAAAAATATGGACAGAACACGAGTGCATAATATATTAAGTTAAATAATATTAGAACAATATCGGCTAATCTTAGCCCGCAGTGGAAGTTTGATTAAATACGTTATGGCTATCTCAACTCCATTATTTGCAAAATAATATAAGTATTCACTTTTTATTATTGAAAATGTTTGTGCCCCATGAGCATATAGTAAAATCACTGATCTGTTCATTTTATTTTATATCATTATCTCTAAATTAAGGGACTATTTAGATACACACTTATTTACTTATTAGTTGTGTGTCCCAAGTAACTATTATATATCTAGGCCGATTAGGCTTGTGATTGTAAGTAGAAGAAGGTTTTAAACCAATTATTGGTTCCAATTGTATCACCTAATAAGTAAGTAGCAAAGATTACGCCAAACGATGATTGTCAAGAGAGCCGTTGTACAGCTCTTCATACGAACCAAACATCTCCTCACGTTGTTTTGTTAAAAATAACAATAGTTGTTGCTTGTAGGACTATCAAACACGTTTGCGTTTTTTCTGGGGACAAGTTGTTACCCAAAGCGTATTTTGACATATATTGTTAAATAGGAGCCTCAGACAGCGAAGCTCAAGAGAACATCAGTGCAAGCGAGAGGATCAAGTGGCGCGTGAATGCTACTCGCAGGACCTGTAAGATTAGTTAAAAAGGAACAGTATACTCTTATATGGATTATAAAAGTTTCAAGTGTTGAAGGACACTTATTTTATATGATATAAATAATTAAGATGGGCTAAAAGGCAGAGAAGGCCTTGTGAAAACACAAAATACTGGTGCCTTCGACATCAGTAATTTTTCCCAAATATAAAAGGAAACAAAAAATGGCGGAACCGCGTAAAATGTCCAGGTCAAAGGATAAAGTATCCATAGCTACAACGTCTGGATCTCGTTTTCATAAAAAATAAAAAACATAAATCGCTAAGGATTGTCGCTAAGAGCAAAACTAAGAGTACAGCGAACTTGAAAGCTGTGTCTTAAAAGTTTGCACACAGAGCCCGGGAGTGACTTTCATTGACTCAGCTGGCACCTGTGGCAATTTGTGTTTCGTAAAATTTCAATAAATAAATATTGTGCCAATCGTACCATTGCCAATTTTGATAAGTTATTTGTACAATATGGTATGGTACCTACATACATTTTTTTTTTTTTTGTTTGTAACCTTAAAACAAATATTTTACTTCTTCGGCCTTCTTAGTAGCCTTTGGTTTTATTTACTGCTCCACACTAGGTACTAGTTAGGGAGTTGTCTGTATTTAATTTCTTTCTGTAAGACAAGTATTTTGTGATGGGCAGGAATTTGTCGAAACATTACCATACCATGAGATAAGATCTTCTAAAATATCATAATATTCATAAGGCACGGTTGTAAAATCGTAAATAATTATATAGCGTGACTTCTTTCATATATTATGTTGAAAATTTAAATGTAGAAAAATTTTCGGTCACTTAAAACATAAATTAAGAGATGGGCTTTTCGTAGCAAGGAAGCCGTTTTTCAAAACATAATTTTAGAGGCGGTTGAATGACACGTTGCAATAGGTACATTTATTTCTTGGATTTAGAATAAATCGGTTACAGCTATTGCGTTTTGGTGCTTTAAAATTAGGTACCCAATATAAATTCCGATGGAATGTAACTTGTAACGGTTGTAACGCTGGAAATAAGAACTTATTCTCCAGTTAAAATCAATATAAACTTTGTATATTGGCTTTTCTTGAGGGTAAATTTTAAACGTGGATTTCACGTTACATTAGCACTACACGGAATATTATTTCCTCGTTTTTTCCCAGGTAACACTAGGATACTGTGGTGTTTAGGGTTCATGCTTATGCATGTATTATAACAACATTGTGGTTATGAAATATTGCGATTTTCTACTTCGTAGAATTATCCGGACACAGGAAGTGTTGAAAAAAAAACATTGTACTATACCAGCATGTACTTGTGTTACGGTTCTGTGCTGGAGCATGAGTTTTGGATGGATTGTAACTTTTAGTCGATGCTGCTTGAGCCTGGGGATAAGGCCAGAGCCTGCCTGTAACCTCGCTCCCCCCCCCATTTGACGGGTAACGAGGACCCGACCAAGGCTTCTTCTGCTGGGTTAAACGAGCTCCCGACGTTTGAAAAGATGTATCTTTATCTCTCAATAGTTTTATTTACTTTAACATTTAAAAAAAAAAACAAGTTTTGTCTTTTACAAATACTTGTACATGCAAGCGGAGATATTTTTATCTAAGCCTGGAATTCAATTAGCAATTCAGTATCGGTGTTTGTAATAATTTACAATTAACCGGTATTGGGTGATATTTGAGAAGTATGTACTTGTCTATAGGCATGCCTTTTTTCAATTACTTAGGCGTACAAAAGTTCAACAGTGTGTCGTGAATATGATAGAGAACAAGTTTGGCGTATCAGACGTAGACGCCTAGGGTGTCTCGAAGACTCCTCAGGTGTCCAGACCTTAGGTGTCGGTTGGTCCAGGGCTGGCATGATTTTTTGCCTCGTGGACGGTTTTGTTCTCTTTACTATTACTGGCACCCAAAAATAAAATTTTAGTAGGTGGGTATTTTACAATAAAAATATTCTGGTTATGGTTAACAAACAAAAAGGCTTGTTGTGAAAACTAAAGACAATGTATCGCAGACGACACACATAGATGAACTTGATATTATTGTTTTCATTGACGATAAATTTTGACGTTAAGTCACAGTTACCACCGTCGCAATTGACTCTCAGTCAATGCCGACCTTAACAATAAAAGTTGACTCTCAGTCAATAGCAATTTTAATATCGCATATTGTAATAATTATTTGGCCTTTACTTGCAGTTAACGCCGTTACGATTGAATCACAGTCGAGTCCGACGTGAAAATAGATAACTTGTATTTTTATGCATGATTTATGTTGATAAAGTTTGACATAACTCGCAGTTAAGCCGTCGTTATTGACTCGCAGTCAATCCCAACAACTAACAGATAGTTTGGCGTTAACTCGCAGTTAACACCGTCGTTATTGGCTCGCAGCCAATCCCGACAGACAATAGATAGTTGAATCGCAGTAAAAATATATTCAGATGTCGATTTTTGTCTATATTATTTGGCCATAACTCGCAGTTAAGGCCGTCGCAATTGACTCGCAGTCAATCCCGACATAATAATAGATAGGCAACTTTATACATCGCGTATTTTCAATAATATGTGGCGTTAACTCGCAGTTAACACCGTCGCAATTGACTCGCAGTCAATCCCGACAAGCAATAGATACTTGGTAACCCACAGTTCATATCTATGTAGATATCGCGTATTGTCAATATTATTTGGCCTTAACTCGCAGTTAACGCCGTCGCAATTGACTCGCAGTCAATCCCGACATAATAATAGATAGACAATCGCATTCCACGTAACACATCGTAAATAATATTAGGCGGTAACTCGAAGTTACTGCCGTCGCAATTGACTCGCAGTCCATTCCGACGTAAGTTGTTCTATGATTCACTTGGTAATAAATGTTTAAAACACAAAAAAAAAGAAAATATATTTCATTTTTTACTTACCCTCGTAACTTTCGCCATTAGACGAAAAAACATCTAACACACGTCATACACACGTATACTTAATACGTCGGTAACGTTTAATTTTATTTTTACTTTGTTCGTCGGAAGGTAAGAAAAGATAAAATTGTATGACGTAAACGAAGGCTAAAAATTTTAAGCCTGTGTAGGTGGTAATGAACTTTTGTAGTAATTGACTACAAAAAAAATATATATATTGAAAAGGTTTCAAAATCTCTCGATTAGACAATGTTCTAACATTTGTCGGAATTATCATAAACAAAATGTCATTATATGGTTTACGTCTATCTTATTAAATTTTCCATAATTTTCGTAAAAGTTCTGGGTGCGACCGACAGGTCATAATCATGGTTGTTGTGTTATCATGTTACGTTTTTGTATACAAAACAAGTAACTGGAGGTATCGGGCCGCAAGATAGGCCGTAATAAACACTTCAATTTGTTTAGCAAATTTAAGAATAGAACATGTGGGTAATCTTGAAAATTTTTCTTTCTTAGAAAGAATTAATAATCAAAACAACACTTACTGAAAAGTTTTGAATCCAGTACGATTACACTAACACACGGAGCGAAAACTTATTTTATCGAAAATAATTTTAAATATTTGTAATTTAAGTTCAATTGAACATTGCGCTTCGGCATGGGACGCGTGCGTTCACTGCCCCGCACGAAAAAGGAATGAAGCGAATGTCAGCTACAGTGGTGAAGTGAACACGGACGGAAATCGTTTTAAATAAGAGAATCAAATGAATTACTCTTAAATGCGTGCATCGTCTGCCTGGCGAATTGAGGAGTACTACCTACATGTAAACAAACTATATCTTCGAATGAAGCGACGAAATATAATTAACACTGTTTTTTCCTGAATGGTAAGTGTTTTCACCAAAAAACTGTTGTAAAACTTATTTATTAGTCCCATGTCACACATTTCTCAGAGAGAAAGATAAAAATTTTACGTTTTTAGGATTTGATAAAAATCCATACATTTTAGTATGGAGGTCACTCGCAAGAAAATGATACGCTTAAGGAGGGACCTTAGCAGAAAGAGCTGCTACTTAAACCTCCTTGACCAAGCTAGTTCGCGACAGCGACATCGTAAAAGGCCTTGAACTTGACACACACTAGATGAGATATAGGCATTTACTTATATATAAGTACTAGCCCATCGGCACGTTACAATGTCCCCAATTCGTTGGTCCGAAATCTGACGTTTAGGACCAACAAATGTCAGTCGGTGTCAGTCATATTGTCAACATTGAATGCAAATAAACTTACCAACAAAATGGAATGTTCTTAGCTGAAGAAACAATATACACTTATTATTATTATTGTTATTTCTTATTATTGTTTTTGACTATAATCCAATTAATGAAACTGAAAACCCAGGCCTAAATCACTTATAAACAGTAAAAAGTTTGTTTTGTTTTTTCCCGCCATATTATTTCCGTTCCGTGTATTTAGCACCGACCGAAGTACTACACAACGTAGTTCACGCGATTTTTCACAGATGGCGCTATTTTTTCTTGTATGGGGAAATTTTGAACCGCTTGTTCCCAAGACCCTATCTTGACTATATAAATCTATGGATATAGGCATAATAATAATCTCTTTGGTTACAGGTTCCACTCCGGCCGTATTCGCGAATGCGGTATTTGCGGCGCCGTGTGCATGGGGTGGGCGGGGCTTCAGGCGCACGCGTCCACTCACGCGAGACCTTACCGCTGTGCTGTCTGCAGTAAGGAGTTCAACCACAAACACTCCATAGCGAGGCATATGGAGACACACATTGTTAGTATACCCAGCCGCCATCTTGTGTTAACTGTGTATGGGGTGGGTGAGACTATAGGTACACGCGTCCACTCACGCGAGACCTTACCGCTGTGCTGTCTGCAGTAAGGAGTTCAACCACAAACACTCCATAGCGAGGCATATGGAGACACACATTGTTAGTATACCCAGCCGCCATCTTGTGTTAACTGTGTATGGGGTGGGTGAGACTATAGGTACACGCGTCCACTCACGCGAGACCTTACCGCTGTGCTGTCTGCAGTAAGGAGTTCAACCACAAACACTCCATAGCGAGGCATATGGAGACACACATTGTTAGTATACCCAGCCGCCATCTTGTGTTAACTGTGTATGGGGTGGGTGAGACTGTAGGTACACGCGTCCACTCACGCGAGACCTTACCGCTGCGCCGTCTGCAATAAGGAGTTCAACCACAAATACTCCATAGCCAGGCATATGGAGACACACATTGTTAGTATACCCAGCCGCCATCTTGTGTTAACTGTGTATGGGGTGGGTGAGACTATAGGTACACGCGTCCACTCACGCGAGACCTTACCGCTGTGCTGTCTGCAGTAAGGAGTTCAACCACAAACACTCCATAGCGAGGCATATGGAGACACACATTGTTAGTATACCCAGCCGCCATCTTGTGTTAACTGTGTATGGGGTGGGTGAGACTGTAGGTACACGCGTCCACTCACGCGAGACCTTACCGCTGCGCCGTCTGCAATAAGGAGTTCAACCACAAATACTCCATAGCCAGGCATATGGAGACACACATTGTTAGTATACCCAGCGGCCATCTTGTGTTAACTGTGTATGGGCTGGGTGAGACTGTAGGTACACGCGTCCACTCACGCGAGACCTTACCGCTGCGCCGTCTGCAGTAAGGAGTTCAACCACAAACACTCCATAGCGAGGCATATGGAGACACACATTGTTAGTATACCCAGCCGCCATCTTGTGTTAACTGTGTATGGGGTGGGTGAGACTATAGGTATACGCGTCCACTCACGCGAGACCTTACCGCTGCGCCGTCTGCAATAAGGAGTTCAACCACAAATACTCCATAGCCAGGCATATGGAGACACACATTGTTAGTATACCCAGCCACCATCTTGTGTTAACTGTGTATGGGGTGGGTGAGACTATAGGTACACGCGTCCACTCACGCGAGACCTTACCGCTGCGCCGTCTGCAGTAAGGAGTTCAACCACAAATACTCCATAGCCAGGCATATGGAGACACACATTGTTAGTATACCCAGCCGCCATCTTGTGTTAACTGTGTATGGGGTGGGTGAGACTATAGGTACACGCGTCCACTCACGCGAGACCTTACCGCTGCGCCGTCTGCAATAAGGAGTTCAACCACAAATACTCCATAGCCAGGCATATGGAGACACACATTGTTAGTATACCCAGCCGCCATCTTGTGTTAACTGTGTATGGGGTGGGTGAGACTATAGGTACACGCGTCCACTCACGCGAGACCTTACCGCTGCGCCGTCTGCAGTAAGGAGTTCAACCACAAACACTCCATAGCCAGACATATGGAGACACACATTGTTAGTATACCCAGCTGCCATCTTGTGTTAACTGTGCAATAAGGGAAAAGACCCCCAGGAAGACCACGAGCATCTAGCGGGAGGGGGGAGGGGGGGGGGTGCAAGGGGGCGGAGAGTGTCCGTACTGTATTTATTTATTTACCAAACAAACTTAACAGCATATAATTCATTATTATAATTCTTGCCTTAAATATTTATTTTAGGCCTATAACGTACCAGGACCAAATTCAGGACGTTCTGAATAAAGGCCAGGTTAAAAGTACCCTGAACCGACGAGCATGTATGAAAGGATTGATGAAAGTACAGGAAGCAAGGGAAGTATGTCAAGATCGTAGCAGGTGGACGACTGTGGTCTCTGCCTACCCCAACGGGAAAGAGGCGTGATGTTATGTATGTATGTTAAATATTTATACAGCCTATTACAAAGTTTGCCACATTAAAATTTAAATTAATGGGCATTCTACGTTAAGGTATTTGAAGACTAAATAATAATACCGATAGTACTTTTACCTTATTCAGTGCCTATACAGCGGTACAGCGGTTGCAGTTAGACTATAAGATATACAAAGTAGAAAATCGCAAACTTTCACAACCACAGGCAGGATTCGAACCTGCGTCTTCTGCGTCAGTACCGGAGACGCTTTACCAACTAGGCTACCGTGGTTCTGCCTGATGTTGTGAAATCTGCGACCTCGATACGCATTACAACATTGCGTTAGTGCTGCCACCTAGTAAGCATTAGCTGTACTAGTTGGTAAAGCGTCTCCGGTACTGACGGAGAAGACGCAGGTTCGAATCCTGCCTGTGGTTGTGAAAGTTTGCGATTTTCTACTTTGTAGATTTATCCGAACACAGAAACTGTTAAAATAAAATCAGATTTTTTTTTCTTTTAGGGAGAAGATGACAAGAAACTTCGTTGCGACACTTGCGGCAAATCGTTCGCAATTGCGTCTAGGCTTAAAGAACATATGAGGGTGCACGCCCGAGCGGAAAAAGGACCCAGTTTTAGGTGCTCCTACTGTGCCAAGGCGTTCTTCCAGTCGTACAGTCTTATGGTGAGTTTCCTTGCTTCGGAAGGCACGTTAAGAGTATCAGAGGGTTGACGTTTGAATGGAGTAAGTAAGTGTTACTACTG
The DNA here is from genome assembly GCA_947532105.1 of Athrips mouffetella. Taxonomy (NCBI): domain Eukaryota; kingdom Metazoa; phylum Arthropoda; class Insecta; order Lepidoptera; family Gelechiidae; genus Athrips; species Athrips mouffetella. Next base: position 15,333,374 of record OX383983.1, read on the forward strand.
TGCTAAGGCGTTCTTCCAGTCGTACAGTCTTATGGTGGGTTTCCTTGCTTCGGAAGGCACATCAAGAGTATCAGAGGGTTGACGTTTGAATGGAGTAAGTAAGTGTTACTACTGTGCCAAGGCGTTCTTCCAGTCGTACAGTGTTATGGTGAGTTTCCTTGCTTCGGAAGGCACGTTAAGGGTATCAGAGAGTTGACGTTTGAGTGGAGGAAGACCGTCAATTGCGGTGTGAATATTTTGCTAAGGCGTTCTTCCAGTCGTACAGTCTTATGGTGAATTTCTTTGCTTCGGAAAGCACGTTAAGAGTATCAGAGAGTTGACGTTTGAGTGGAGGAAGGCCGGAAATAGCGGTATGACTATTGTGCTAAAGCGTTCTTCTAGTCGTACAGTCTTATGGTGAGTGTCCTTGCTTCATTGTGATTATTTACACGTCAATAACGTTCACATAAGCGTGCCTTGGAACGCGGCTGTTACTAGTACGACCAACGGTGACCCTAAAATTCACAAGAATGATATAATAGTATTTTTTCTATGTTATTGCAAAAATATCAAAAAAGTAAAACGACCACATCATTTGATATTGTTTTGTCTAAAATATTGTTTAAAAAAAGCAGTGAAATGGTTACAAATGGGAAAAAAATGACAAAATAAGGGTCATTTCAGAATATTTTTCTTATGTTATACAAATAAAATTAAAATTCTATCTCGACCACATCACTTCTCATATCTTGTTTGTTAATAGGTTTTTTTTAAATCGTCAATGAGCTTACTCTTGACCTCGGTCTAGTCTTGAAGACAGAGATGAGGTCGACGATGGAACGAGCTTGCCCAGAAGAAGCCTATTCTATTTTATTTTTATTTATTTATTTAGGTGAACACAACAGGTAGCAATCAAGAATAAATCAAGTGTAGTACATAAAAAAGTAATGAACTAGATTACAACCCTTTAACGTGTCACACAGTAAAGCTTACGTAAACGAAAAATAATAATAAAAGTGCAAGTTCATACAAAACAGAACTTAAAATAGTACAAATAACAGCTAATTATGTGGATGTTAACCTATTTCAAAATGATCATAACAGTTTTTTTAAAAACACTATGACGCGAATTGAAAATGTCCAATGAATTGTTGGAGTGCGATAGCTCATTGTATAGACGGCACGCTCTTACTATTGGGTAATGGGTTATAGTAAGAGGTGTTATTTGTGAATGTGTGAAGTAAAAATGTCTTTGGGTTACGCAAATTATGCGAAATATTAAAGTTAAGGCTAGACAGTAAGGGTGGCGAGTCGAGCAAGGAGTGAATGATTTTATGGAGGTAGATTAGGTCGTTATGTTTTCTTCTGATGTATAAAGGAGTCATATTGAATTTTTGGAGTCTGTCAGAGTAGCTATTGAGTATGCGACCATATCCAAATTTATAACACAGTACCTTGAGAAACTTTTTTTGCACTCTCTCTATGCTAGTCTCGTGTACCACATAACACGGAGACCAGATTACAGCTGCATATTCTAGAATGCTTCGAACCAAACTATTGTAAAGTAGAATTAAAGAGCTGGGGTTTTTAAACTTTTTTGATGAGCGTATTATAAAGCCAAGAAGTTGAAAAGCTTTCGTTGTTATGTGACTGTAGTGATCGCGGAAAGTTAATTGACTATCGAAAATTACTCCAATGAAATGAAATGAAATAATTTATTTGCATTAAATGTAGTACATAAGTTGATGTCATCCGGATAATTTGTGTCATACATTTAGATTTATTATGAAAAAAAAAATCATGCAAATGTCAAATGTTGCATTAAATTTAAATGTCAATACAAAAAATTACATTAAATTAAAAAAGAAGATATATTATTATTATTTAAATTCGTAAAATTCCTTAAAAGTATAAAAACAATTTTGACGACACAGCCAGTTGTACAATCTTTTCTTAAATATTATAAATGGTAAATTTTTAAATGTCTCAGGTATATGATTATAAATTCTAACTAACATTCTAGGACAATTTCTATCGTATAACGTTGTTTTTCCTTGTGACATAACAAGTCTGTTTGGATATCTTGTATTAAAATTTATTACATCTTTATTCTGGTTAAACAGATCTTGGTGATTTTTAACAAAACAAGCTGCTTCGAAAACGTATAAAGAAGGTAAAGTAAGGAGATTAAATTTTTTTAAAAGTGGACGACACGAGTCAAGTGGAGCAGCATTGCATAGTGCTCTTACACATCGCTTTTGTAATACAAAGGCTTGGTTTAGTTCTACTGAGTTGCCCCAGAGCACCAAACCATAGCGTAAGACTGAGACGACGTGGCCATGATATGCCATAAGAGCTGTTTTAATATCCGCCATTTTTGTTATTCTATGTAGAGCATACACAAACTTGCTGAGTCTATTGCATACCTTTTCAACATGTGGTACCCATGTACAGTGCTCATCCAAAACGATTCCAAGAAATGTTGCGGTTGTCATTTCTGTAACGATTTCACTATCACATTTAATGTTCAAATTAAGTTTTGTCATTTTTCTGTTTCGGAACTGCGTGTATTTTGTTTTGTTTGCATTTACTTTAAGATTGTTATACTTTAACCAGTCACAAATTGCCTCGATATTCTTATTAATTTCCAACTCAAAATTTGCTTTACTATCAAATGGAATTATGATCGAAACGTCATCCGCAAATAATACACTTTTATGCTCAGTTATCTCTGGTAGGTCATTGATGTATAAAAAAAATAGCAGTGGGCCCAACACACTTCCCTGCGGGACTCCGTGATTATTTATAACAAAAGATGATCTATATGGTACGAGCTCCGATTTACTGTTCAGTTGCGATATTTCTACGCATTGTAACCTATCATTTAAATAAGATTTTAACCAGTCATTTACTACACCTCGAAGTCCGTATCTTTCACATTTTTTTAACAGAAGGTTATGATTAACGTAATCAAAAGCTTTTGTCATATCGAAGTACACCACTACTACTTGTTTTCCTTTGTCTAAATATTTTTTCAAGGTCCAAGGTCTTTAATAACAGATTTACGTGTAAGTTTATCATTTCCTATTTGATAGTCATATTTAATGTAATTTTTCTTTTTAGTAAAGGATATACAGAAACACTTTTCGACATTAAGGAGCATAAGGTTTTGTTGACTCCAGTCTGATATAATGCTTAAGTCTCTCTGTAGTTGGATACAGTCATTAGTAGTTTTAATTTTGTAGAATATTTTCAGATCATCGGCATACAAGAGACTAGAACAGCTTAGGTTTTGTGTGAGATCGTCTATAAAAATGATAAAAAACAAAGGACCCAAGTGTGATCCTTGAGGGACTCCAGAAGATATTTCGATAGGCTCAGAACTATGACCTTTTACTGTAACTAACTGACTTCTTTTATTTAGATAAGATTTTACCCAACGAAGCAATGAACCATGTATACCATAATGTTGTAATTTTAAGGAGAGTATAGAATGATTGACTTTATCAAAAGCTTTACGGAAATCAGTGTAAATAGCGTCTACCTGACCGCTTTCAGCAAATGAAGAACAGAGAAAGTTTTTGAACTCAAGTAGATTAGAGACAGTAGATTTATGTTTTATAAAGCCATGTTGATTTTCAGACAGAATCGGTTGAACTTGATGGTAGATGTGATCATAAACGGCACGTTCAAAGACTTTGGCTGCACAAGAGAGTATACTTATAGGTCTATAATTAGCACAATCAGATCTGTCACCAGATTTATGAATAGGCACCACATACGCAGTTTTCCATATGGTAGGAAAAATGCCAGAACCAAGAGACATATTGTATAAAAAGGTGAGTGGACTGGAAAGCTCTGAGGCACACTCTTTTATAAACTTTGGAGGTATGCCATCGGGACCAGCACCCTTCCTAGCATCCAGAGTTTTCAGAATTTTTTCAACATCTTTACAATTTATTATAATTTTTGACAAAGTATCATTCTGAAGATGTGGTAGTGTTCATATTAAAATTAATTTGAGAGACCGGAGTATTGTCATAAACAGAACTAAAATATTTTGAAAAAAGTTCGCAAACGCCACTACTGTCAGACGCACTTAGGTTACCGAAATTCATATTTTGTGGGATGTTGTTAGAACTTCTTTTGCTGTTTACATATCTCCAAAATGGTTTGATATCATCTGGTAAGGAATCTTCAATTGAACTGATAAATGAGTAGTAGCAAGAATTGATCAAGTCTTTGCATTTTGCACGGAAAAAAGAAAAGGTATCGTAATCACGTGGATTTTCATAAATTTTGTACAATCTGTGGTACTTATTTTTTCTTGCAAGACATTTTTTTAAAGTAGGCGAGTACCAAGAAGGATAATTAGAGCATCGGAGTGTTTTAGTGGGAGTAAATTGTTTAATGAGGTTATTGACAGTATTGTAGAACTCATGGACAGCCTCATCTACGTCTTTAATGTTAGACAAAAAATTCCAATCTATTTGTTTTAATGCAAGTTTTAAGTTGACATAATCACATTTATCAAAGTTAAATTTTATTTGTTTGTTAGATTTCATATTTTTTGTTGAGATAATGGCATAATTCAACCTTAACAGTAATGGAGGATGGTGCCCGTCCACACGGAGTAAAGGAAAATCCTCATTAACAGTGATTCCATCATATGAAGACAGAACCAAGTCTAAAAGTCTGTTATTCTTATTCGGCACGTTATTAAATTGCGATAACTGACAGAAGGCCAGAGTGTCCAACAGACAAGTTGATTTAAAATCAGGCAAACCGGAAAAAGACGGGGTTAATTTATTTGACTTTGGGAAAGGTGTCCATTCGATACTAGGCAAGTTAAAATCACCTATTACAAGATTGATTGTGTCATTATTTCCAGCTAATAATTTTTTTTTGTGTATTATCATAAAAAGTTGTTAAATCGTCTTTTTTTAAATAGTCGGGCAAGTAACAGACACACAAGTTTATGACAGGTCGAAAGTTACAGTCGGGTAATATACTGATCCACAAATCCTCGCAAGAGCTTTCCCATGAGAAGCGACGGATAGCATTGAATTTCTTTTTTATGGCAATAAGTACACCACCGCCCTCTAGCTTACTCGATCTCGTGGTCTCACGATCTCTACGGAAAATATTGTATCGCACATCCAACAATTCACCGTCGCTTACACTTGAGTTAAGATTAGTCTCAGTCAAACAAATGACATCGTAGTTACAATTCAAAGCACTTAAATACAAGTCAGTTGTTTTAGACCGGAGTCTATTGACATTTTGATAGTAAACATCCATAATTAATAAAAGTGTAGATAAACCAAATTAAGAGTAAATTATTTACAAAAGTTGAAATCTAAATAATCTAAATAATTTTATTAAGAGAAACAGCGTCCTTGATGTTTATAGCCGAAGCGTTATCATCTTTCCGAACGTAGATATTGCCGTACTTCACCCATACGTATTTAAACCCACGCTCAGCAGCCCGCTTCCGTGCATCAGCATGCAGGGTCTTACTCTCAGGAGACAAGTGCTCTACTACGTATACTTTTTCTTGGCTGTCGACAAAACCGATGTTAGATGCGATAAGAGGCTGGTTTTTGTGGTCTTTGTTATAACGACGGAAGGCGGAAATAATTTCATCTCGGTGGCGCTCTGATGGCAAGGTCACAAGGATATTACGGGGACGGTTTGATGCAGCATTCAGTTTGGCAACTCTACGAATCGAATAAATGTCACTGGCAGTTATCGGCGCAGAGATCGTATCACATAATTTTTTCATGACGGCAAGTAGGTTCTGGTTATTCTTTTCAGGAATCATCTGAATCTCGACGTTGCGATTACGTGAAAATTTTTCCATATTACCTAGACGACGTTGGAGTTCATGCATTTCCGACTGTAGAACCATTTTTTCAGCTACAAGCGTATCGATCATGGACTCAGCATTTTTTAAATCCTTTTTCATGTCTGTCTGCTCAGCAGTTATAAAATCCGTGGTGGCTGTGAATTCGTCTTTTACTTTGTCGATCATTCCAGTTATGTCACTCTTCACTTTCATTACAAGGCTGTTCATTTTATTATAAATGTCGTTCAGTTTGGAATCAAGGATGCTATTAAGTTTGTCATCTAAGAGGCGCTCTAGCTGTTGATACGAGACATGGTCTATTTGCATATTTTGTTGATGAGTTGGTAATGAGGTAGAGTCAGTAGGGACGCTAGACGAACGTGCGGTATCAACTTTATTAGCACTGCTTGGTTGCAAGCATGAACCGCATATCCATGTGCGCTTCACTCGCGACTTGAATAGATTCGGGTTATATGAACTCGGGAACACAGAGAACGAAGATGCAGGCAGAGAATTCCTTACTTTAGCCGTGCGCATTATAAAAGATGTTTCAAAGCGCTGTGTGCGATAAATGTGTCTGTTAAAAAAATGCCATATTTAATGTAGGAAGTGGTTACGAAGTTACTCAGTCTCTGGATTCTCAACGCGGATGAACTATAGTTAAATAATTTGTGATATATGATTTGTCCGCAGATACATGAGAGAACGCATCGGAATGAGAAGCCGTATTCGTGCGACATCTGCCACGCGAGCTACGGAACCAATTCAAGCCTCAAGCGACATTTAAAAGTGGTAAGTCTGGCTGTTCAGTTCATAGAGGCGTTTTGGTACTTACCCTGATGGGGTCTGCGCAAACCAGCTCGAGCAGCCCGGCGGATGCCAGAGCAGTTTAAAAGTTAAAGCTTATAGATTAGATGACTACATCAATGACATAGAGGTATAGTGGTCTGATATTTTATTTACTAGATATTTGACATATAAATTTAGATTACCCTATCACCCTTATAATGAACGCTGTGCACGGCTACATTTACTACCATTAAAACTCCGAAGAGACATTGCTGATATTTGCTTCCTTGAAAACATAGCCCAAGGTAAAATTGAAAGCCCCTATCTTTTAAGTAAGATAAATTTGAAAGTCCCTTCCAGAAATCTACGCTTGAACAAACTGCTTGATGGTCCCTCCTCCAAAATAAATTATAGGAACAATAGTTTTCTAGTTAGATCATCAAGACTGTTTAATGATCTAAGTGGCAGCAGTGGCATCGATTTGTTTTGCAGCAGTAATAATATTATTAAAAAAACTCTTTCTAACGATTATTTTAATAAGTTCAATATAGAATCACGCTAATGTAGTTTTCGTTATTGCAGGCAGTCATCCAGACTTTGTTAGTTAATTATTATTATTTCTTAATAACTTAGATATAGTACTGTGTTTTGTCATAGACATAAGTTTTTAATTTGTATTATTTTTTACATGTGGAAGCTTATAATTGGCTCTTGTAACTATATTTTGTAACCTGTACTGATTTAGCTGTTAGCTTCCCGAAGAAAATAAAATAAAATAAATAAAATATTCCAGCGAAACACAAGAAACACATTATAGTACATATCCGGCTCTTCGCGTAGGCCGTGCGGCAGTACTATGGGCACACGAGACTAATATACATATATAAATAGATAAATAACACCCAGTCACAGAACAAACACTCGTTCATCACATAAATGTTTTGCCCTGGGCGGGGATCGAACCCGTGGCCCACGTCACCGTGATGATATTATTAAAAATCGTATTTTCTCCGTAGTCTCACAGCAAGTCGAAACCGTTCGCGTGCACACTGTGCGGGCGCTCCTTCAAGTGTGAGCGCGCTCTCACGGCGCACACCAACAAGCACCATCCCAGTGCAGACACGCTGGGGAAGAAACGCAGGAGACGGCCGTAAGTAGCTTGTTTTAAAGTTACCCTTACTGAACTTAAAGCTGCTCTTAGTGACCTCAAGACCTTAAAGTTACCCGTTTTGGTCTCAAGTCACCCCTATCGACCTGAAAGTTACCCTTACTGAACTTAAAGCAACCCATTCTGACCTTCAAGCTAACATAAGACCTTAAAGTTACCCGCTTTGGTCTAAAATTACCCCTGCTCATGTAAAAGTTACCCTCTTTGGTCTAGTAAACCCTATTGACCTGAAAATTACTCCGTCTGGTCTAAAGTTACCTTTAAGATTTGAAAGTTACACCGTCTATTTTTAAGTTACCTACTCTGACCTCTAAGCTACCCCTTGAAGTGCCAAATTACCCCAATAATCTAAAATGCACACTGTGCGGTTGATCCTTTAAGTGCGATCGCGCCCCTAAAATGCACGCCAACAAGCACCATTCCAGTGAAGACACGCAGGGGTAGAAATTAAGGAATCGGCCGTAGGTAGCTTGGTCTTAAGTTACCCCTGCTGATCTAAAAGTTACTCCTTTACCCCTACTTATACTTGTATGAAAATTACCCCCTTAGGTCTACTGTTACCCATATTTGGTAGATAGAAGAACACTTTATTGCTCACATAACAGAGAAAGCACAGATATACATGGAAAACTTAACCTAATGTGGGCAAAGGCGGCCTTATCGCTGCAAGCGATAATCGATGGTAGGTGGTAGGACTTTTCAACTAAGTCCGTCTAGAGAAGTATCACCCCCTTGCCTTTTTCTGCCGTAAAGAAGCAGTGTTTGCTCTGCTGTGTTTCGGTTTGAAGGGTAAGAGAGCCAGTGAAATTACTGGCACAGGCATACCATCTTAGTTCTCAAGGTGGGTAACGCGCTTTGCTGTCTTATTAGTGTCTAATTATTTCACTGATAAGACAGTGGGTGCTATGGGCGGTGGTGACCATTTACCGCCAGGTGGCCTACCTGCTCGTTTGCCCACTTGTGACATATAAAAAAAAATATTGACTTAAAAGTTACCTGCTCTGGTCTAAGTTACCCCTACTGACCTGACTCGTACCCCGTCTGGTCTAAAGTTACCCCCTCTGGGCTAAAGGTACCCCGTCTGGTCTAAAGTTATCCCTACTGACCATAAAGTTACCAATTTTGTTAATGACTTTATTATTTTATTTACAGAGCCACAAAACGAAAAGATGCCAAAAACCTTGAAAATGAATCCGAAAAAGAGAAAAATGGGGTAGATGCCGAAACTGAACAGGTCGTAGCTTGATAACTTAATCAGTAGAAAAAATCATGACTGTAAGACCATGGCCGAAAAATAATAAGGACTGACCATCCCCTTTTAGAAATCGTAACCCGGAAAAGTATAAAACTAGATGGCGCTAATACATAGTCCGGGAAGTTATTATGATTTATCGAGTATTCTGCTAAAAAATGAACTTAATTTCAATGTTAGCGTTTCTTTACATTGAAACTATGTTGAAATTTTGAATGTTTTTTTGGCAGAAAACTCGGTAGACCGTAATTAATTTCCAGATTATTTGAAAGCGCCATCTAGTTTCCACTAGTTTTATGCCTCTCCGGGTTACGTTTTCTAGTATGGGGATTGTCAGTCTTATTATTATTCGTCCATGGTAATACGCACTATATATATATAAAAGAATATCTTCTTAGGACCATGAAAAAAAAAATTGGATAAAAAATATTTTTAGGCATATTATTATTCTGTTGGTAGGCGTACCGCCAGTTACAGAAAACTCCTTCAGAGTTAAAGCAACTTTAAGATTATAGCTGACAATTTCAAGATTTTTAAGAGTTTTGTTTTGACGTGGATACGTCTATACTTTCGTTTGGGTGGTCATTTCTTGCAAAGTGGATATAGGTACTCAATAATTGGTACTACATCGAGCTTTGGACGAGTCAGAGGTGAGGGGAGGGCGGGAGGGGGAGGTAAGTGGACGTGTGTGGGAGCTTGACGTGCTCTCGACTGTACCTACCTACATACATACATAACATCACGCCTTGTTCCCGTCGGGGTAGGCAGAAACCACAGTTCTCCACCTGCTACGATCTTGACATACTTCCCTTGCTTCCTGAACTTTCATCAATCCTTTCATACATGCTCGTCGGTTTCGGGTACTTTTAACCTGGCCTTTATTCAGAACGTACCTACCTACATAGCCGTATCCATGTAAAACTTACGGCCTTATCAAGGATTTTTTTACCAACCAGCCGACTTAGCACGCTGCCCGAGAGAAAATTTATCTCGGAGAAATGTCACTTTATTTGAGGAATTATGTCATTTAATCTATCACCTCCAAACGCGAAGAAATGTCAGAGGAAGAAAATGTTTAGCAAATCCACATATTACGTTTTTGATATTTTAGACAGAGATAGCTTTATACACTAATACATGTAGCCGTCCTTGTCTTTCAAAATGTGTCGCACTGCTCGGATGTCAAAAAAACGTCACCATGTTTAAAGTCTTTAATCTATGGGCCTAGATAAACTGACAACTGCAGCGTGCTAAGCCGGCTGGGTTTTTTATTTTTAAGAAGTTCCCAAAACTACTTGTATTAAACAAATTTTTACATTTGCAGTTGTTCTGCCTCTTATGAATACATATCATTGTAAGATCTCAAAATAATTCTTGCATCGAATTAATTTTCGAATATTACAATGTACAAAAACATAATATTATGTAAATAAATAAAATGATGTCATATTTATTAACAAAAAATAATGTATAAATAATTTGTTATTTATTAGTCGACTAATCAAATTGAATAAAAAAAGGAAAGTTACGAGTATAAATATGTTCCGTAAGTTGAAATATCGGGTCTTTAAAATGTTAGCACAAATACAACTCGATTTTTTTTGCGCCGAAAATAGTTGTTCAGTTAAATATTGTGAGTTACATTCTGAAAGCTTTTTGGCGTGGATACGTGTATGCTTTGGTTGGAGGGATTATTTCGTGTAAAGTATATATAGGGTGGAGACTTTAAGCGGGGCAGTAAGGGGAAGTACCTTATCCGTTGAACCTACATGAAAATGGTCTTAGGAGACTATCCATAATTTTTTTAGTTAGCAAGAAAATAGTCATTTTACACAAAAAAAAATTATTCCAACATAATCAAGTGTTCTTTTAAACTATATCTCATCATAACATCCCATTAAACGTCCACTACAGGACAGGGAGCTCCCTCTAGAATTCTAGCTTTTGCTGGAAAAATGTAGAGGGGAAGTACCATAGTCACCTCGCTTGTTAGCGTTACGGCTGGCACCATGGACCGCGGTTGTAGGTGACCGCAGTAAGTAAGATGTTAGATACAAATGAGGATGCTGCTGCCCATCCTCCAGTTTATAACCCTTAGTCGCCTCTTACGACACCCACGAATATGGAAGGGTTGGTACTATTCTTTGCCGGCACCACACGGAACACCTAACCAAACCAAACTATATATATTTAACCCTAACTATATTTTAGCATAGTATGTATGATTCCACACTCATTTACGCTCACACACGCACATACACTCACACATACATACACACACACACACATCTGTAAAACCCATAGTTTTCTTAGTCTATTTATATTCATACTCATGTTAAAATACTTATTATTGTACTAAGATTTTCTTAATAATATTCTTGCGTACAGTCAGGGGCACGTCAGGATTGACACTTGCACTGTTTAATAGTTGTAGATACTTAGGTTTGCGCTGGTTGTGTCACATCTGACCTGTCGCTGACTGTAAAATGTGGTTAGTTCTAGGCAGAACTATTATTTCCATAAAACATTATACGTATTATTGTACGCCATAGTAGTTGGTCTAGTTTAAGCAGAACTATTATTTCCATAAAACATAATACATATTATTGTACGCCATACTAATCGGTTTCGTTTAAGCTGAACTATTATTTCCATAAAACATAACACATATTATTGTACGCGAAATGAATTTGTTTAGTTTTAGCAGCACTAAGTATTATTTCCATAAAACATAATATTACTGTACGCCATAGAAATCGGAGGAGCAGGGTCACCTGACACAGGTTTATTGTAACTTAATAGGTTGACCCTGGCCTTAGCTACTTGTCAAAAGTATGTTTTGAGAGAAATAAACTATTTTTATTTTTTATTTATTTATTCGATTTTGTTTCTAATACTGTTCAAAACTTCTATGGCACCAACCATCGTTGGAGTACTCAAATAGTCACAAATTGCAAAAAACTTTTCCCATAAATTTTTGTGTAAAATAACTATTTTCTTGCCAACTGTAATTTTTTTTTGAAAATCTGTAAATGGGGATCAAAATTCCATAAAAAATTATGGATAGTCTCCTAAGACCATTTTCGTGTAGCTGCAACGGATAAGGTACTTCCCCTTACTGCCCCGCTTAAAGTTTCCACCCTGTATACACTTGGCAATAATTGGTACTACATCGAGCTTTTAATGAGTCAGAGGGTGAGGGGAGGTCGGTAAGAGGTTGACGTGCTCTTGACTATACCTACCTCATCATAACATGCCATAAGACGTCCACTACAGGACAGGGAGCTCCCTACAAAATTCCAGCTTTTGCTTGAATTATATGGATGGCGTTGGCAGGCTCCCCACAAGGTGGACCGACGATCTGGTGGCGGTCGCGGGAAGCCGCTGGATGCGAGCCAAGCAGGACCGGTCGTCATGGAGTTCTTTAGGGGAGGCCTATGTCCAGCAGTGGACGTCTTTCGGCTGATATGATGATGATGATATGGAGGAGAAGTACCATAGTCACCACGCTTGTTAGCCTTACGGCTGACACGATGGACCGTGGTTGTCGGTGACTGCAGAATATAAAATGATGCGATACACATAAGGATGCTGCTGCCTATACTCCGGCTACGACGTATCCCTTTAGTCGCCTCTTACGAAGTATCTACGTAAAACTTACGGCCGTATGATTTCTTTATTTGCAGAGTAGGTACCTATTTCTTTAAACGCTTTAATTTTTTAAAACAAAATCTTTAAGTATTATATTTTTGTTTACAAATGCATAGTATTGGTTTATTATAAATAAATTTAGCCTGTAAAAGTAGTTGCGTAAATAATAGGTAATATTTTCAAAGATATCTTAGTTTATAAGCTAAGATAAAACTGACATTCCTTTACTAGAAATTGTAACCCGAAAAACTAATAAGTAAATGGCGCTAACGCTAGCCTAATGAGTAGTAAAATAATGTTACAAGATAGGTAAAATAAAAACGTAGTTAGAGGAAAAGTACTCTAAATACTGGAGATAGAAATTTTTACTCAAAGGAAACATTTTTTATTTTTAGGGTTCCGATACCAAAATGGTAAAAAAAAGGAACTCTTACGGTGCCGCTTTGTCTGTCTGTCTGTCTGCCACTTGAAATTTGGAATAGTCTTAGAATATGGTTGTCCAACTTAATTGCACGTAAAAGAATTAAGAAACAATTATGATTATTAATGTAAAGTAAGGCCAAAAAAGGAGTGCAAAATTTCAAATTATCGGTATAAGCACAGTAAATATATAAGCTAAAGCAGTATGGAAACTCTGGCCTTTTTTTGAAAAAAGAACTATTCTGCGTCGGAGCTACAGGGTTGTAACCCAGAATTTTTGAAATAATAATAGTATGATGAACTCAAATATTGGGTCCTTCTTTCAACTTTGTTCCTTTCCGCATGTTTTGGGACCGTAAAACTAAACAACTTTCCGGATGAAGTCGAAATACGAAATAATATTTTTTTATAAAATGTTAAGTCAGAAGGTTAAATCACTTAGTCGCCTTTTATCGAATAAGCTTAGATTAAGACACTTAGTCGCCTTTTAGCACCCAAAGGAAGGTTAAGCCACTTAGTCGCCTTTTATGACACAAGGGCAGATTAAGATACTTAGTCGCCTTTTATCGCATAAGAACAGGGACATACTTATAGGGACCCTTTATGTACCTATTTGTTTGTATTATGGTTTTGGCACCCACGACTGACTTCAGCGCGAAAACTGCTTATTTTCCTGTAGCGGTGTGCGCATGTGTGAGTGCGCCTGTTTTGGACGTTTGTTAGGAGTTTCCATACTGCTTTAGCTTATATATTTACTGTGGTATAAGGTCGACTGGGATATCATATGAAAGGGCTTTACTTGTACATTCTAAAATAATTCAAGTTATGATGAAAAATTACAAAAAAAATACCGTTCCCCTCCCCTAATCTCCGAAGTTTGTGAAACAAAAATCTGAATTAATTACAATCGATAGAAGTTTATGTAAATATTACAGCAAAAATAAAACTTTCTAAGTTGCACATTTTTTTAGAAATCTACAAAAAACCTTTACACACAAATTTAGTCTTGCGGTCCTAAAAATGGACTTTATTGCTTCCAAAAATACTAAAGGTATGTCGGAACCCTTTGCGCGCGAGTCCAACTCACACTTAACCGGTTTTTTAAAAGTAACAAAACTGCATTCAAAGATTCTCGAAAATTCGCTTGCCACACCCGGAAATCAAACCGGCTAAGATCGGAAAAAATAACACCGTACTTTTATGGCATCATCGACTCATAGGGTCAATCATAAGGATAAAATCTCTCTTGGTACTCGTAAATTAAATGTAAGAAAAACCATAAAATCTTTACTTTTTTTAACTGAACGAAAAAAATTTATGAAAATTGTATGACAATCTTAAATCCGTTTTAATCCTTAAGGGACTGAAAGTTATTTGGATTAGGAATGTGGATATTGATAGTCCACTCACGTGCCCGCGCAAAAAAAAAAAGTTCAGTAGATTGCCCTTGGGTACCGGTGGTACCCAAAGGTACCACTGGTACCTACCTAGCAATCCATTGAAATATCCCCGACGGCTTCACGAAACCGAACTCCAAGTTTTATTTCTCGGAATGAAAGCCCAAAACAACCTTGATTTCGGGCATCCGGGGTCCGGCATCCGGGATCTTACTAGGGTTGGTTTGGGAGTCAATTAATGCGTATTTTTGCGAAAAACGAGGGCAATCTACTGAAAAAAAAAACTTGGGTACCATCGGTACCCAGGGGCACGTAAGTGTTATTAGGCCTGTAACATGTCTTATGTATGTTCTTATTTAATAGTGTAGGCAACGAAGCAGTTGACCCCCGCATTAAATCCTCAGTCGATGAAACTTTGCTGGGTTATTACGCTATATGAGACAAACCTTCTATATAAAAAAAAATCGGTACTTTTAATTTTTTCATGCATTTTTTGTAATTTTTGTATAGGAAAATTAAAAGTACCCATTTTTTTTTTCATAGGTTTGTCTCATGTAGTGTAATACCCCAGCAAAGTTTCATCGACTGAGGATTCAATGCGGGGGTCTTCATACAACGATCCGCTTCGTGGCCGCTACTTGGTAAACAATCTACTATTTCTTTAGTTGGATACTCGAATCCGACCCGCGTCGCACTCTTCACCGTAGAGATTTTAACACCAGAAAGGTTGCCTGGTAGGGGTTGCTACCCTAGCAATAAGGCCGCCTTTTGTACATTCTTTTGTATTAATGTTTCTTGTTTTGTAAATTTCTGTCCTGTGGTGTGCAACAGAATATAATTGTATTGTATTGAATAACTTTTCCGACTGTGTCAGCTAGCGCCATCTTGTTTTATATTTTTAGGTTTACGATTTCTATAAACTATTAGGGAATTCAGGTTGTACCTAATCATTAACTTTATTGATGTGTATTGTATGATTCTAAGATTTTATATTAATTTAAGTGATCATACAGGGTGTAACAAAAACGGTATACCAACCATAGGATGTGAATCTGCCCATGAAACTGAACAACTTTCGGCTAAAGAGTGGAATTCTCTGCCTGCGTCTGTGTTGCTGAGTTTATATAGGGTGACTCTTAATTAGTTCTTGATAGCAAAAGATAAGCATGTACTCATGATACTGAACAACTTTTCCCAAGGAACATAGGTCGAAATACGAAAAACCAAATTTGACCTCCCATACAAAATGCGCTATCAGCTGATGCAATTTCTATGGGAGGTCAAAACTTGATTTTCGTATTTCGACCTATGTTCTTTGGGGAAAGTTGTTCAGTATCATGAGTACATTCATACCTTTTTCTATCAAGAACTAATTAAAAGTCACCCTATATAACCCGAATTTATTCCAATCGCGAGTGAATAGGCTTCTTCTGGGTAAGCTCGTTCCATCGTCGACCTCATCTCTGTCTTCGTCGAAATACAAAAAAAAAAATTTCTTGTAGAATCAGCTGATAGCGCATTTTGTAAGGGAGGTAAAAAAAATTTTTTCGTATTTCGACCTATGTTTCTTGGGGAAAGTTGTTCAGTTTCATGTGCAGAAACACATCCTTCAGGGTTGATACGAGTATTACCCGTTACACCTTTTATATTTATATGTTTTATATATTTAGATTAAGTCATCTACAGTATGAACTTTCATTGCTTTCGCTCCTGAAGCCCAGTGATTCTACTCATGGTAACAAGCAACTATCCCGAAGAAAAAAAAATCGACTTCCCATACAAAATGGGTTCGATAACGTGACCACTTTAGGCTGGGTTCCAAAACGGGTTCCAAAATGTGTTTATATTTTATTCCGGGTCTTAGCGCGATAATAATTATTAGGCAAAATAAATTACCTTATTAATCCCGACAATAATAATAATAATGCCCGGTAATAATAAAACGTAGTGATTTACCTCCTCTCTGGGTAATAATGCCCTTTGACAGCAGTCTCTCTCGACCACACATATGGACATAATAGGTCTTTACCTATGAAATTGCCGAAATTTTCTTACAGATTAATGAGATCATAATTCCTATAATTCTAATGCTATTTTTTTCATTTGATTTATACGAGTAGGTATTTGAAAGTTGACTTCAAGGTTTTCAATTTACGCATAAAATAAAGTTTTTATTTTTAGTTTGATATATAAAATTAAAGGTTTGAAAATTGTTCGTCTTAAATGTCGTCCGATTTCATCATTAGATTTGTTATATTTTTTTATAAATAATATTTTTCGAAAATTAAATGTAAGCTTCTGTTAGCTTAATGGCTTCCCAATAATGCCTAAAAAAAATAAAGATTTATAATTCCTAAGAAAAATGCAAATATGTTAGTACTGAAAATTGAGTTTACCTAAAATTCGCCATACAAAACGGCAATTTCATAGGTAAAGACCTAATATAAAGCTATCCTACTGTAAAGGTAATTTCTACCTGATTTGGAACGCGCCCTTAGTATGGAATATTTTTTTTTTCGAAAAAGTTCAACGTGTTCATGAGTAGAATCCAAGGAGGTTTAAGTAGCAGCTCTTTCTGCTAAGGAGGGAGCCATAAGCGTATCACTTTCTTGCGAAGGACTTCTATATGTTTTTTTTTTAAATCCTAAAAACGTAAAATTTTTATCTTTCTCTTTGAGAAATATGTGATATGGGACTAATTTAAATGCTACTACCACAGTTTTTCTGGTGAAAACACTTACCATTCAGGAAAAAAACGGTGTTAAAAATCACGCATAAAATGGCTATTACGGATTATTTACGCTTGCGTTTTTAGTATTAATGATCAATTCACAAGTAAAAAACGATATATTTTCACTTTCGCAAACAAAGTTTATACTAAAACATTAGATTTTTAAAGATATCTTGATTTTTGTAAAACTTATCTGAGTTTTTCGACCGACTAACTAGCATGGGCGACAGTGAGACACCTTACACTTCACTAGCTCATACGAGTACAGAATATGTATAGTTTTTTACTCTTGAGGTTTTCATGAGTAGAATCTCTGGACCCTGAGTCAAGTGGCATTCTATTATCGCAAACGCTATAGAATATAAAAAAATATGTATGGGATTGACATTAGCTGTCCGCAACATTTCGTAAGCTAATGTCAATCTCATATATTTTCATTCTATTCTACTAGCGTTGGCGATTGTAGAAAGCCACTTGACTCAGGGCCCTGGTCTTCGCGAGCGAAACGAATGAAAATTGTAAATTCTCGCTTTATAAATATTACATATTTCGGAAGCCTGTAAGTAATTTTGGTAAAGTATAAATAGCGCTGATATAAAACTGTAATAAAATAATGATGTTAAATTGGAACAAAACATTTGTTTTCCTTAAGTGCCTGATACACGGTCGGCAACATGGGTCCCGATAGAGGTGACCTTGGTCCGCTTCGACCGTGTAGTTCGCAGTTCACAACCAATTCTCTATACAACCCGAATGGTTGCCAGCCAAGGTCACCTCTGTCGGGACTCGTGTTGCCGACCGTGTATCAGGCACTATCTCGTAAGTCACTAACAGCCAGTTTCACAAAGGTACTTTCAAGTAAAGCTCCTATTGCTGTCATTTTCTTAGTCAACAAAACGAAGTGTCAGATATAGACTTTTAAAGGAGTTTTAACTATTAAGATGCTTTGTGCAACTGGCGATAAGCGACTTCTTTTACTTAAGAATAGGTACGCACGAAAGCAAGCACGTAGCAACAAACCAGCCGACTAAAAAGGTCTCCTCACGCGACAATTTCCACCACAATTAGTTGTGACAATCTGTAGAATCGAGATTTACAAAGTAGAAAATCGCAAAATTTCTCAACCACAGGCAGGATTCGAACCTGCGTCTTCTGCGTAAAGCGTAAAGAGGTCGCTAAATTTCACAACATCGGGCAGGACCACAGTAGCCTAGTTGGTAAAGCGTCTGCGGTACTTACGCAGAAGACGCAGGTTCGAATCCTGCCTGTGGTTGAGAAATTTTGCGATTTTCTACTTTGTAGATTTATCCGAACACAGGAAGTGTTAAAATAAAAATCATTTTCAGAATCGAGATTGTCTATACTTTACTCACAAAGCAATTTCATCACAATTTCATGCCGCGAAATTTTGTCAACTGTAATTAATTCAGATTTTTCCTTTCACAAACTTCGGAGATAAGGGGGGGGGGAATGGTATTTTTTTTGTCATTTTTCATCATAACTTGAAAACTAAGAGACGTAAAAAATACAAAAATATATTTTAGAATGTACAAGTAAAGTTCTTTCATATGATACCCCAGTCTACCTAGTAGCGATAATTTGAAATTTGTCCCCCCCCCTGTTTTGGGCCTCTTTACATTAATAATCATAATTTTTTCAAAATTCTTTCATTTGCAATTAAGTTGGGCAACCATATTCTAAAATTATTCCAAATTTCAAGTCGATGGCATGAGTGGTTGCTGATATATAGAGGTGTGACAGACAGACGGACAGACAGACAGACTAAGTCATACCATAAGGGTTCCTTTTCTTTACCATTTTGGTATCGGAACCCTAAAAAGAAAAAACAATAAATAAAGGGTGGCTTGGTGCTACGTGTTTTTAGACGATTTTTCTCGATTTTTTGTTTCAGCTCTATCGAAAAAACGGAAACATGCACAAGAGTGATAATTTGTATATTTATAATGCATTAAGCTATAAAATAACAACAAATAACAAAAACCTGAATTGTAATCTGAATTGAATTGAATCTGAATTGAAATTGATCATTCAATTCAGATTCAAAAAATCTCGCACAGTAAGTTACTGGTTCAACTAATACAATTAATATTATGTGGTGGTACGGAACCCTCAGTGAAAAAAAAAGTCGATTTTCAGTTTTTGGCTGCCATCTTGAATAATCTAAATATATAAAAGAGCATGTCCTGACTGACTGACTGATTCATCAACGCCGAGCCGTAACCGCTATAGATACAGATCTGAAATTTTGTACACAGGTTTAATGCATGTCAAAATCACCCACTAAGAAAGGATTTTGGAAAATTCATCTCCCAAGGGGGTGAAATAAGGGATGAAAGTTTGTATGAAAGTCCTTTGTTTCTTGAGCTAGATTCACACAAATTTGAATTTAAGCTTCTGGTAAAAAATAAAAAAACACGTGTTTAAGCATTTCTTAAAAATCACCCTTCAAGGGGGTGAAAAAGGGGATGTTTTTTTTTCGTATGGTGGTCTATAAGTCTTTCATTTTTTAAGGTAGAATTATAGAAATTTGGTTCCTAGCTCATGGAAAAAAAAAGTACGTGTTTAAGAATTTTTCAACATCCATCCTCTAAGGGGGTGAAATATGGGATGAAAGTTTGTATGAAAGTCCTTTGTTTCTTGAGCTGGATTCACACAAATTTAAATTTAAGCTTCTGGTACAAAATTAAGAAACACGTGTTTAAGCATTTCTTAAAGATCACCCTAAGAGGGGGTTCAAAGGGGATGATATTTTTTCCGTATGTTGGTCTATAAGTCTTTTATTTTTAAAAGTAGAATTATAGAAATTTGTTTTTGAGCTTTTGATAAAAAAGTACTTGTTTTAAAATTCATCCCCTAAGGGGGTGAAATAAGGAATGAAAGTTTGTATGAAAGTCCGTCAGTTTTGAAGTTAGGATCTTCAAAATTTGTATTTAGACTGACAAGTATAAATTTAGTTTCACGTGTCTCAGAGTTTTTGAAAATTTTACACCCTAAGATGTGAAAAGGGGGATGAAGTTGAAACTCCTTCTTTTCAAAGTAATATCCACTAAATTTATTATTTAGGCATTAGGGTTGTAATTCTGTGGAACATACATCACTGTTATTGAAATTCCACCCCAAACTCAACCCCTTAAAGAGGGAGATGGGGTGAAATAGTCTGAAAACCAATTTGGGTATCGTTTGTATGGTTTATTGGGTCGCTGATTACGAAAACTTGAACAATTTTGAAATCCAATGTGGTGGACGTGAAATACCATCATGCCCTGGGGATGGGGTTGGGGTGCAATAGGGTAAATATGTCTAAAAATCAATATGAGTGTCGTTTCTATGTATATATTTATTTATCGTATGGCATCTCTACTTAAAAAAATAATAATCATTGTATATATAAAGGATAGGGATAGCAGTTAAGACGGTGTTAAGGATAGGGATAGGAGTAGGGGTAGCGTTAGGGTCAGGGATAGGGAGAGGAAGAGGGAGGAGAGGGAGTGGGATGGAGGTAGAGAGAGAGAGGGAGGGGGAGAGGGAGGGGGAGAGGGAGAGACTGCTTATTGTGTGAATATCACGCGGGCGAAGCCGCGGGCACAGCTAGTGTTAGTATGTAATTTAGGTAACAAATGGCTAACAAGCTTATAATTATGATTTAAGCAAGGTCGTATTGCTTTCAAAACACCTTAAAATAACACATGTTCGTTTTGTTTCTAGAATATTATAAATTCAATACATCTAGTCTTTAATTAAAATATTTATAAAACATCTTTTATTTATGTTCAATTGTTGAAAAAAATTTAAACACGCTTGGTACTCTTGAATAGAACGATTAAGTCGTGTTCAAAATCACATTAATATTAGATAAAAAAGCATGTCAATTTCGGTCAGTTTCCAAGTAGATATATTTACAGTGTCATTCATTATTTTACAAATACTAGAAAATGCAGCTTCATATTATCATCCGAGAGCAAGGAACCCAGCTAAAACAATCTCATGTTTCACAGAAAAATGCGAAAACTCGTGCAATAATATAACATTTTTAGATAACAAAGTAAAGTTTAAAAATCAGACAATGTTTTTTATAGAAACTTCCTGCAAAGGCAAACTGAATTCCCGACAAGCTTGCTCCGTGGAATCTGCCGCTCGTTCTAATAAACATCGAAGCATAATCATTCTCACTCCCGCAATTTTAAAAAAAGAATTTTTAAAAGGAAAGCCTTATAAAATTTTAACCTCATATCCAAACGTCAAATTCTACAGATTAAACGTATCTACATACAGCAAAGGAACTCCGATACATCGTTTATTTGCAAGAAACGTTTTGAATACCAGTTATTATCCTGTGGTACACTCATCAGACTTACTAAGATTGGTGACGTTGTTCAAATACGGAGGGGTGTACTTGGATTTTGATATATTGGTTATGAGATCTTTTCAACGTTTACCGAAGAACTTTATTGTTCATTCTAAAGGCAAGCATATAGCTGCAGGGGTGATAGCAGTAGGAAGAGATGCAGTTGGAAGGAACTTCATAATGAGATCTATAACGTAAGTAAGTACTATAAGGTACGCAAGATAAGTTTGGCTCTGACGGTTATTTCCTGCGCATCTGGACAGGCGCAGGCGGTGAGCCAATGAACGATTCACCTACCTACTTCAAAAAGTCTTTATCTCCATGTTAATTGTTCTGTAGATTCAGCGACGTCTAAAGACCATTTTACATCAAAAACCGGTCAAGTGCGAGTCGGACTCGCGCGCCGAGGGTTCCGATGTGCCTACAGTATTTTTGGAAGCAATAAAGTCCAATTTTAATACCGCAAAACTAAATTTGTTTGTAAAGGTTTTTTGCAGATATCTAAAAAACTGTGCAACTTAGAAAGACTGTTTTATTTTTGCTGTAATGTTTACATAAACTTCTATCGACTGTAATTAAAATAATTTTTTCCTTCTACAAACTTCGAGGATAAGGGGGGGGGGGGGGAATGGTATTTCTTTTTTAATTTTTCATCATAACTTGAAAACTAAGAGCCGTTAAAAAATATAAAAATATATTTTAAAATGTACAAGTATCTCTCAGTACATAGAAGATATATTAAAAAAATATCACGTTATACTGTTTTGATAACCCTGAATCCAAATAACAGATTTTTGGACTTTTAGGGCTCCCGCACACGACCGAGAATCGGTGACCGATTTTTTGTCGGCATCCCGCTCTGACGTGTTATCACCTGAATCTTCCGTCCTTGTCCTGGCCGATAATCGCCCACCGATTCTCGGTCGTGTGCGGGAGCCCTTGGTCAGTTTGTTGATCGAGCATCACGCAAAAACTACTGAACTGATTTTAATAAAACTTTTTTGTTTGATATATCCTATACTATTAAACAAGCAATATTTGTATATATATATATATATATATATATATATATATATATATATATATTTGTAATCGGTTTCTCGAAAACGGCTCTAACGATTTCGATGAAATTTAGTATACAGGGGTTTTTGGGGGCAAAAAATCGATCTAGCTAGGTCTCATGTCTGGGAAAGTTCGTTTTCACCGTCTTTTTTAATATTTCTTAGCGCGTTTTAGTGCGTTCAAGAAACTTACAGCGCCATCTGTTGTTGAGTAGCATAGCTTGCTCACCCGATGATATTTTAATCAAACAGAGCATAGCTCGGTCGCCCAGGTACTTACACTTAAACATTGGTACCTACATACATCTTCAATATGCGGACGAAGTCGCAGGCAAAAACCAGTACTAATATAAAAGGGTCTTTAGATTTATACTAAGTATTAAAAGTATTTTTTTTGTAGGTATGTTGACCTACCTATATGTTCCTTGGGGAAAGTCGCAACGCATTTCCTAACAAATACCTTTTTTATATAAGGTCCTAATGAAATAGTGAACACAATTTTAGTATGTTACTCAGACCATGAAACTGAACAACTTTCCCCAAGGAACCAGGCGCGGTTCCAGCCCTAGTTTTTTGGGGGGGGGGGTCATCGAGGCTGAACATAACAACAACATTATTTTTACCCACATAAAAATGAGCATAGGTAGTTTTATGAGCAAAGATAGAAAACATATTCAAACAGATATCGCATGCTCGTATATCACGTCACAGAGACAGGCACACACATATTGCACATTCACTATCTAGTCCAGGGTATTTAGAAACTTTTATATGAGTAGGTTTGAAGTAAATATAAATGTGACTTTTTTATTATTATTGTCAAAATTAAGTTTAAATACATATATGAAAAATAGTATTAAAAAATAAATGTATAGGAAAGATGACGAAAAATACATTTTAAACAAAAAAAATCGTATTATACGAGCCAAAAATACTTATGGGCCAATTCTTATTTATAATAATTGTAAATATTAGATAACAATATTTGGCATCATTATTAAACACTTTATAATTTTGCTTTATAATTTAAATTTATAAATATATATATTATTATTTTTCTAAGGAGCTATAAATATTTATGCCAATTTTAAAATGATTTATGACTCCTGATGAAATGCATTATTAGGTTTCACAATAATTAAAAATGTAAGTTGTAGGGAAAAGCCCCCTATGATATATATGCATTTATCTAATCAGCTATAAATGCTAATGGGCGTATTTCTTTTTAATTAATCATATCTTAGGTCTACTGATTAGCCTACATTCGAATGTTTGACGTCGCAGATTGGGAATGTTGGAAAAATATATAATTATTATATTACTTACGTAAAAATAGGTAAGAATGCTCTAGCGTACCGCGGTGGTGGGCGAACGCGGCGGAGAAATCGAGGGGAGGGGCACGAGCCCCGCCGGCAGCCGCCACGGAGCAAAAACGCCGCCGACCGAATGTAGGTACCTATTCTATTTTTCAATTTGCAAGTTTGCGCTAGCGGGAATACCTACCTGCGTTGTAGACATCTTCGCGTTGTTAAACTGTCGGTACTATAGACTAATCTGTGGTATGGGACTATTTTTCTTTCTAACTAGGTACCTTAGATAAAACGTTCATAATTACTACCTACTTAAAAACTAAACTTGTGACCACGATCACACCAGCTTAATTCAAAGACTAATTTGGCATACATTGCTGAGAGGCTTGGTTATGTTAATTGCAATATCCTTACATCAACGAGCAATGTATGCCGAATTAGTCTTTGAATTCAGCTAGGTGTGATCGTGGCTTAATGTAAATTTTGGATTATTTCCGCAGTCCCCCAGTCCCGCTGGCACCCGAATTCCATAAATTTGATTACATTTTACATTGTTATCGTTTTATAGTTTTCAACTAGTACCGTCGGCATAAAAAGTGTTTCAAGGTAAGAAAATGAACTTTTAGGGCACCGAACCAAAATGATAAACACCGAACCCTTATGGTGCAACTTCGTCTGTCTGTCTGTCACACCTGTTTATTAGCAACCACGCTATGACTTGAAAGGAATAGTTTTAGAATGTTTGCCCAACTTTATTAAAAACATATTATTATTGTAAAAGGGGCCTAAATAGGGTGGGCAAAATTTAAAATTATCGTTACAAGGTCGAGTGGGGTATTAAAGGGTGTTACCGGTACATTCCAAAATAAATTCTTATTCAACATATGTATAAAAGTAGCACCCCCCCCCCCCTTCTTATCTCCGAATTTAGCAAAAGGAGAAATTTTAATTAAGTATAGTAGATAGAGGTTATGTAAATATTACAGGAAAACTAAAACGATCACTCTAAGTAGCAGTTTTTTGAAATCTGCTAAACACTCATCATAATGAACTTTAATGCCTATAAATATATTAAACCCTTGCACCCTCGGCGCCCGAGTCCGACTCACATTTGACTTGTATTTTCAGTAGCTGTCGAGACTTAATACTAATTTGGTTCTAGATAAGAGAAATACGCGGGTGACGAAAGTAATTTAACTTAAAAATAATCAGAATGAAAGGTGATGTTTCATAAATGTATGGGGCCTGTACTTTGTACCTGAAACTGCTTCACAGGTACTTATATACCAACCAAACTGATAGGATGTTACTTCGTCTCGATTTTCGCTCTGTATGCGTGGCTTGGTCACTTTCCTCATTGACATATTCAGTTATAGGGATCCTGTTTCCGCTTTAATTTGGTCCTTTTTGCGTGCAGTATTGACATATTTACAAATGTATTTGATAGAGGCGACGCTTGCACATGACTCAACTTTGATGTGTGTCTCAAAAGCCCAAGAATGCACTGGTGAGTACGAAACTACTCATCTGTTATCAACAACAATAGGGAACATACATAACTTTTATTAGTCGCATTTATTAATATGTCGTAGAACGACTCTCATTTCGAATTTCCCGCGGTATTTTTAAAGACAAACGTTCGTGCCAGCAGCACCCATGCAGTGGCCCAAGCACGGCGGAGCTACGTCAAACGTCAAATTAGTACTGAATTTCCGTACCAGTGTAGATTGTCGATGTTGGACGATGATGTTGGCAATGCTGGCTTTATTTAGATCGTGAGGTTGGTACTACTACAACGAATAGCGAGTAAAGGGGCGTGGTTTGTGTCAGTTTAGCCAACACGTAGCAAAGTGAAGACGAGGCCGCCACTTTCAACAGCTCATTCTTGTTCGAGATTTTACCACGTTAAGTTCTAAAGTCATAGATGGCCGCGAGATGAAGCCTGCAGCCGCTGGCGGATGAGCCGTGGCAATTCTGCGATGACAGGAGCGACCCTTTAACGACAGCTAAGTGTTTATGATCTTTTCTGCCCTATACTGTGAGATTTTAGGTTATGATACGCGAATACCTTTTGTGATAGTAAAACACGGTGCACTGTGAGTTTGCTGTAGTTGAACATGTGAATAGAATCTTAGAATAAGCCTCCAACGTTTGGGGTTGACAGGATTGTACCGCTTAGTTAATTTTACATTAAAACAACAGGTGGAACAAGCAGTCCTGCACACCGCTGTGTTTACCGACGACGTGATTGAGGAGAATACCGTATGAGAGGTCAATGGCAAGTCAGAATGAATGATCGTTATGCAAGTAAGTTACACTCGATTGAATTAGGCGATTGTCAAAGATGTTATCGATGTCTGCTACAAATAATTCGGCCAATATCGTGTTCTCTGCTATTCCTGATGTCTATCCCTTGCCCACATAGTGCCATCCCTCTTCCGCCCCGAGTCGTGTCTTCGACAAATAAAATATGAAAATACCGTACTAGAGATGACAAAAAGTGAAATTAAAATTTAAATCGGCTAAGAAATACGGCCGATATAAGCATTTAAAACTACTAATTAGACAGAGAGATCCGACATGAATAGTGACGTCACAATTCACTACAGCTCTATAAACTCCATATTAAATTTCGTTTTGCTAGAAAGGGACAGAAACAAATTTTCGATGGCTTATAACTTTTTTAATATTATAGTTATTCGAAAAATAGTTTTACAAGTCTGTTTATTACATGAATGAGAATAAATTTCTTATATAAAAAAAATCGTGCATGTTCCCTATTGGCCACGCGAGATCATCTCAGTGCTCAGTTCACCTACCTGGGCGACCGGCGCCGATAACTTGGATATCCATTCTCACCAGTGACTGTTTCACTGACGAATACTTTCGGAAATATTTTGAAGCAACGCCCGTTTTTCATACATGGTGAATTTAGATTCACGATACCGCAGGGCCCGTGAATCATATGAGCCTTAATATTATTCTGGGTCCAGAAGCTCTGCACTAATCACTTGGTTAAGATCGTTGGGCCTGATCTTATCTTAAAGCCACAAAAGGTCATGTGAGTGTGGCAGGCCATGCTTTTGCCATTCAATGGAGTACATAAAGCAGTGGACATTGCCAGTTTTCATAAGAATTTTTATAATCACATAAGTATTATTATTCATAGCCATTTCATAGCCAACTTGTTTTAAGTAACCATTGGTAACCATAGTAACAAAATGATGAGCAAATAAACCATGAAATGTGCTTCCCTTAAAAAAAACAAATCAAAAACGGATTCTCGATATTTGTATTTGGACCAAAGACTTGAACACAAAGTATAAACCTACAGTGTTTTGTTATCAGTTCCGGATAAAATCCACAATCAAAGTTGACTTCTGAAATGTACTGACTTTGTACTATGCCGAAGTTTTTTTTTGTGGTTTACTATTTCTCGACAATTTTTCGAGTTTTTTTTTATATGATGTTATTCTGGGACTTACACTATCAATATTTAAAGTTTCGTCAAAATCCGTTCAGTAGTTTTTGCGTGATGCTCGGTCAAACAAACAGACAAACAAACAAAAGGTTTGTTTTAGACTTTCGCACTTTTCAATCATGTTTATTTTGTTTCGGGTCTTAGCGCGATAATAGTTATTAGGCAAAATAAATTACCTTATTATTCCCGACGTTTCGGCTGCGTTGCAATAGCCGTGGTCACGGGTAGACTTATCACGCTAAGACCCGAAACAAAATAAACATAAACAAACAAAAATTTAAAAAACTATACGAAAATGTTCAGTTAATCATTTTAAGTCACCCTGGTTGGTTTTTTTCTCAATATGTTCAATTTACAGACTTTTTTTGCCTTTACGATTTAAAGTGAAGATGGACTAAGTGCGTATAGCTTAAAGGAGACTATGTCGAAAAATAAAAACCTCTTCGTAACGTTAAACTTTGTAATCCTTTCCTAGGCGAGGTATCATCCCACCCTCGTATAACAACATCAAAATCACTCGTTTCATTATGGCGAATAGGATGGAGAGAGCAAAACGCATATATCCTGTTATTTCTTCTTTCAATCTGTTCTCAACATAAGTAATAATACCATGGACAGCTATTATTGACTTATGATGTAATAAGATCATGTAAATTTTTTTTATAATAAGTGCTGATGTTGTCTCAAACAAAAATAAATAAATCGTTAAGTGAAGCAACCAATCCTTCATGTTCAGTTTTTTAATATCACAAGTTGGTAAACGAGCAGGTGGGCCTCCTGTTGGTAAGTGGTCACCAACGCCCATGACACCCACTGTCTTATTAGTGAAATAATTTGACATTAATAAGACAGCAAAGCACGTTACCCACCCTGAGAACTAAGATGGTATATCTCATGTGCCAGTAATTTCACTGGCTCCCTTACTCTTCAAACCGTAACATAGCAGTACCACTGCTGCTTTACGGCAGAAAAAGGCAAGGGGGTGGTAATTTCCAAGAAGGACTTTGCACAAAAGCCCTACCGCCTGCCAAAAATACTCAGCGAAGTATTTGGAATAAAACTTTTCCAGCTGACGGTACTTCTAAGCAAAATTAACTTTTAATCGGCTTTATAAATAAAATTTTAATTCGGGTACCAGCGGGACGGGTGTCTTCGGGACTGGGGGACTGTGAGACGAACCCAAAATTTTTGATTGACGTATTGCGACGATTTGACGAACGACTCCTAAACAGAAGGTACTGATAATTACTTGCAGGGTGTAAGGGACAGCCTTCCGAATGTGTACGGAAAGGGCATGATCAACGTAATGAACAACTTCCAGCGAATAAAACTTTCAGGAAATGAAGTGAATGAATAAAGTTGCTTGTATGGAGAGGCTGATATTTTTTTTCATTTCCTGAAAGTTTTATTCGCTGAAAGTTGTTCAGTTATCGGAAGGCTGTCTCTAACAACCTGTAAGTATATTATTTTTATTTAAAAGATAACACTTACAAGTTGAAATTAAAAGTATCTTAACTGATAGGTGAAACGTTAGTTTAGGCATCGACGCAGTTTTATGGACAGTAATAATGGATAGGTAGGTACAGTAGAAATAATAAGTCATCCAAAGCCTACAATAGGTATTGGTACAAATATTCTAAAACGGAAAAATGACACTAGGACTTGCTATTTTGGCTGTACCACTAATTTGTAGATTTGCTACATTGCGTTGCGCACGAGCCGTTCTACCGCTTTAGACTCTAATGCTGCGCGGGTAGAGGATAGTATTGTATGCGAAGAGTGAACGATGCCTCATATTATAATATCCTGTAAGTATTTCTTTTTAATTTTTTTACAGAAGTATGTGTTTTTGTGTTATTTGTATAATTAAAAATATAATTTCTCATTTTCATTTATTCTTGATATATAAAACCGAAAAATTTAGAAATAGAGTTTATCATTACAGTTTACATTTTAATTTTGTATAAAATGTATTTAAAATAATATTTAAGAAGTAAAACATTAAACTTACTTCCATTACATATTATCCTTTAAGTGCGATTTCGAGTTAACTTATTACGGTACTGAAACTCCGAATTTCAGCAATTCCAATGGGAAAACTTTTTAATTTTTAGGTAAACTACTTAGAATTAAAGTTCTATTAACAATGCTATCGATTGATTGCATTAGCATTTTTGTATAGGAATTTTTTTAATTTAATTTAAAACTATTAAATTAAAATATGTTCCGGAGGTCATACGATTTTAATAATTACACATTTATAGGAGAGATTAGTTGTTTAACAAGAATCCAAGAAAAAACAGCCATACTTAATTACTTCCAGGTCAAATACTAATTTCTCTGGCCTAATCGCAGCGAGCTCAAAATTTCACGTAATAGAGCTAAGAAATACTGATAACAATCTAAATATATAAAATAGCTTGTCCTAAATTAGTGACTATTCATTAACGCCGAGCCGTAACCGCTATAGCTACAGATCTTAAAATTTTGTACACAGGTTTTTTGCACTTCAAAACCACCCACTAAGGAAGGATTTTTCAAAATTCTTCCCCTAAGGGGGTGAAATAAGGGATGAAAGTTTGTATGCAAGTCCTCTGTTTCTTGAGTTAGATTCACACAAATTTGAATTTAAGCTTTTGGTAAAAAATAAAGAAACGTGTGTTTAAGCATTTCTTAAAAATCGCCCTTCAAAGGGGTGAAAAGGAGATGATTATTTCCGTACGTTGGTCTATACTTAAGTCGTTAATTTTTAAAGGTAGAATTGTAGAAATTGGGTTTTGGGCTCTCCTTTAATCATAAAAAAGTACATGTTTTAGCATTTTTAGATTTTTTTAGGAATGCAAGTTATAAAAATCTTACAGTTTTGTCATGAGGTACTTGAATTTGGATTTTAGCTAATAATAAGAAGTAAAGAAACACGTGTACGGAGAGCTCCAAACCAAATTTGTGTATTTCTACTTTTAAAAATTAAAGATTAATAGACCAACATACGGGAAAAAATTATCCCCTTTTTACTCCCTTGAAGGGTGATTTTTAAGAAATGCTTAAACACTTGTTTCTTAATTTGTACCAAAAGCTTAAATTTTAATGTGTGAATCTAACTCAAGAAACAAAGGACTTTCATACAAACTTTCATCTTAGGGGATGAATTTTGGAAAATACTTCCTTAGTGGGTGGTTTTAAGTGCAAAAAACCTGTGTACAGAATTTCTGATCTGTAGCTATAGCGGTTACGGCTCTGCGTTGATGAATCAGTCATTAAGTCAAGACAAGCTATATTTGACAAAGATAAAGAGGAAAGTTTTGTATTTTAGTGTGTTTGTATGTATGTTTGTAACGAGTAAACTCAAAAACTACGGGACCAATATCAAAATTTTTTTCACTATTTGAATGCTACATTCTTGAGTAACAAGCTATAATTATTACTAGAAAAAAATAGGGATCCCTACTAAAACTTCAATAATGTAACCCAAGGTGAAACAAAGAGCCATACGATGTATTTCATCGCATGCGCTACGGAGACTATTGATGATAGAACAAAATAATGTTCTACAATATAAAAAAACATTATAGATTTCTAAAACAAACTTCATGAGACCATACGAGTATGTACAACTATTGTTGTTATGTTACAATAACTACTTTTTACATTTTAAACGTTGATAGAAATGCCGACCAAAATCAGGCCATGTTATCCATACCTTAGTATTAATCCTTATTTAAATAAATCATTTCGTATGACTGTTTCAATACATGTAGACTACTTTTTAAATTATTCAAATATGATATTCTATTCAAAAGATATAACGAATGAAAAATGTCAATCTAAACAAAATACTTTTAGAAAAATATGTTTAAGCATTTCTAGATAACCAAACATCCCCCAAAACTAATTGCACCAGTGCGAAGCCGGTGTGTGCCGCTAGTATGAGCGCTAGTACTATTACCTAATTCTGTGGTATGAGTATAAAATTACGAGCTTTAGCTCGCGACACTGTGCAAATATTGTACTGTGAATGTATATTTGATTATGTATACATATATGTAGCTTGGGTACCGGGTTTTCTAAATAAACGTAAAAAAATCTGTTTGGATTTCGGGGGGGGGGGGGGTCATGACCCCTGTGACCCCCCTGGATCCGCGCCTGCAAGGAACATAGGTCGAAATACGAAAATCAATATTTGACCTCCCATAGAAACTGCAACAGCTGATAGCGCATT
The DNA here is from genome assembly GCA_947532105.1 of Athrips mouffetella. Taxonomy (NCBI): domain Eukaryota; kingdom Metazoa; phylum Arthropoda; class Insecta; order Lepidoptera; family Gelechiidae; genus Athrips; species Athrips mouffetella. The sequence continues at coordinate 15,365,046 of OX383983.1, forward strand.
TTGTATGGGAGGTCAAATTTGGTTTTTCGTATTTCGACCTATGTTCCTTGGGAAAAGTTGTTCAGTATCATGAGTACATGCATATCTTTTGCTATTAAGAACTAATTAAAAGTCACCCTATATAGGTTCATAAGAATCGATGCTTTTTTCAAGGATAATGTATATCTTCAATAAGTAAAGCATGAATTTTCATTGGTTTTGCTGTTGAAGCCCAGTGATTCTACCCATGATAACAAGCAACTTTCCTGAAAAAGAAAAAAAAGCAATTTAAAAGAATTTTTCGTCTTCCCATACAAAATGAGTCGATCATCGAATTTTTTTTTTTTTTTGAGTTTTTTTTTTAAGTTGCTTGTTAGAGCGAAACCACATGTTCCTTGGGGAAAGTTGTTGAGTTTCATGGTCTGAGTAACATTTTAAATTATGTTCACTATTTTATTAGGACCTTACATATGCGAACTTATTTTGTCATCATTACATCCCATGAAACGTCCACCGCTGGACATGGAGGTCCCTCCAGAACTCACATTAGTCGCCACGCTTGTAAGCGTTGCGGCTGGCGATCGCTGTTAATGGACATATTATTGCTTCCGAAAATACTATAAGTATATCGGAACCCTCGGCGCTCGAGTCCAACTCGCACTTGACCGGTTTTCAGTTTGCTTTTGGTGCGTTGGATGGGTTGGTACTATGCTTTGCTGGCACCACATGGCCTACTTATTTTGTACTTAATGTGTTTTAGATAGATAAATTCTTTATTGTCACACAAAAACAATACACAGGAGACTCTTAAAACTAGGGTGGACAAAGGCGGTCTTATCGCTTAAAGCGATCTCTTCCAGACAACCTTAGTTGCTTGTAGGAAAATGTAAATAGTAACTGTAGTAGTGTGCCAATGCCAATATATAGATAATATTTAATGTAATGTGTGTGTATGTGTTTTAGTGATGTAGCTAAAAACTACAAGCCTCTGGAATGGGATGAGAACTGCAATAAAGTGTACAGACGTACACTGCGACATATCTGCAATACTAATGACACGGACGAAATGAACGTCGTGAGATGTAAAGGTAAATTTTTCAAAACCCTTCCTTTCAAGTCTTTTAGGCGGCACTGATTCAGCAAGGGCATTTTAAAGCCTCTTTATTTAGGTGTCGCTCGCAACAGAAAAAGTAAGGAACTTAAACTTGGCGAACACATAATGCAGTTAATATTTTTTTTTATTTTCATCAAATGTCGATCTCCGTATGGCAGAATGGACCATGGTCATAGGATATCTTAGAATTAAAAAAGAAACTGTCACCTCTCTTAGTAACCTGATCGCTTTTTTTTGTTAATTGTATGATAGGCTATGACATACTGCCATACGGGATTACTCGGGATACTTTTACTTTAGGTAATTAATTTTATTTAATAATTTAATTAATTTAGTTACCTCTATTAATGGGCCAAGTTTCGAGGTTCCTTACATTTAAATTTCTGGTTCGATAAAGCGCAGAAATGAATTATAAATTTATAGAGAACATGTTTACCTTTTGCGCTTTCGAGAAAGCATAAAGTTCCATAAAAAAATCGTGTTCTTAATGTCAATTGTTCTGTTTTCTACCAGCCCTAACGACCTAGGGAAAAGTTGTTCAGTTTCGTGGTCTGAATTTAATCTCAAAATTTGTCGAATGTCTTCAAATTCACCCTGTAGTTCAGTGCTGCTAAAAAACTTAACAATTTGATGATGGCGATTCTTCAAATCAAGTTTAAACATAAGCCAGCACCAAATGACAACTTTGCAGCCTAGTATAACAATTAACTATTTTCTTTAGGTTTCCACGTCCTCCCTCGGAAGTGGTTTTACCCCTTAATAAGTGACCTCTGGTCTATGTACTACATAGATGAAGCGACACTACGTGTTAAACTGCCTCGATTTCGCATCGCCTTCACCCATCATATATGGAACTCCCTCGGGCGAAATTTACCCGTACACAAGAATTCGTACTACGCAAGGTTGGCTAGAAGATACTGCCCTAATATTTATCAGCTGTACAAAAATAAATTTGGACAATGATTTTTGTTGAAATTTTCTAAAAAAAGTAATATTTTTTTTAGGATGAATAAGTAAACATTTGCAATAGAAATCTGTATTTTACTTATGGAATTAAAAACATTTAACTTGTAAAATTAGTGACCTAAAAATTATAAGATTATTGTTTTATGTCTGTAAAACTACTTTGTCAATAACACTGTCCTCTTTTTTGTCCTTTATACTATCATTAGTTGTTAAGTCTTTATCTTTTCCTTCTTCTTTTATGTCTTTATCATCAAGACTTTCAGATTTTTTGTCAATATTTTCGTTTGTTTCATTCTCTTCGGGTTTTTCTGTCATTTTTGCGTTATTATTTTGATTTTGTTGTTGGTTATTGTCTTTATTCTTTACACTCTCATTATTTATTAAGTCTTTTTCTTCTTTTTTTACTTCTTTTTTTTCAACACTTTCTGTTTTTTTGACAAGATTATCTTTTGTTTCATTATGTTCGGGTTTTTCTGTGACTTCTGCGTTATTATTTTGATTTTGGTGTTGGCTATTGTCTTTGTCTTTTATACTATCGTTAATTATTGAATCTTTATCTTCTTCTTTTACTTCTTTATTGTCAATACTTTCTGTTTTTTTAACATGATTATCTTTTGTTTCATTCAGTTCGGGTTTTGGCTCATGAGTATCTGATACTGTTGTTATTGTGTTGTGATCATCATCAGAATGGTTTGTTTCACTTTTCTTATATTCTGCTTCATCTGTTGATTCGTTTACATCTTTACTTGAAACTGTAGTAGCTTCTGACGTTTGTAAACTATCACTTTTTTCAGTAGGTAGTGCCTCATTCTCTTTAGTATTTTTATCCATGTGAATATTTTTTTCTTCTTTAGGAATTTCACTGTTTGATTTTGAACTATTAATTTCTGAATCGCTTTTATGTGTAGTTTGTGATTCCTGGTCTATTTTTGTTTTATTGTTTATTATTTTGTCATCTACCTTAGTTTCTTTGGAAATTTCATGATTCTGTGCTGGCTTTTCTGTAATCACAGTTTCTTTATTATCTTTGTATTCCGGATGTCTCTGGTCAAAAGTCACCTCGCTGGGAAAAATGAAAGCGTTTTGTGATTTGGTCTTCAAAGGAAGATTGTTAAGTGTGTCATTGTTGGGTGGATAAAAGATAAATATATTTGTTACGTCACTATTGGGTGAGTTTCCAAATATATTGTTAGCCTTCACGCTTACCGGAGTCTTCTTTCTGTTCTCTTTATTTGGAGCTTCAGACTTTTTATTTTCTTCCTTCTCTTTTTTATGTTTCAAAAGGTTAGTGTTGTTTTTTTCTTGTTCTAGTTCTGTGGGAGTTTCTTTTTTATTTAAGTCTTCATTTGGTTGCTCAAAATTAGTCGTATGTGTAATAAAAATTTCTTTACCATCAATTATTACTTTTTTTTCATGAATATCTGGTTTTAGTTCATTATTTTGATCCTTATTGAATGACTTCTCATTTTCTTGTTCTTTTTTCGGAGAAACAGTTTCATTTTCCTTGTGTTGGTTTTCTTTGTGTTCAGATGACTTCTCATTTTCTTGTTCCTTTTTTGTAGAAACTGTTTGTATTTCCTTTTGTTGGTTTTCTTTGTGTTCAGTTTTTGACTCATTTTTGTATTTTTTCATCTGTCGGCCCACTTCGTTGTGTACCATATTTTTGATGTGCTGTAACATGTTAAGTTTAGGTAGCTTAATTTAAAAACTTAATCAGGTAATGGGCGCTATTACGGAAGTGGGAACATGTCTGCCATATGCAAAACAATTCCCTTGCAAAACAAATTCCCGCACAATACCCGGAATAAAGTAGCCCTACGCATAATTCCTCTTTGCCAAAGTAAAATCTCAACACTATTTGCGTACTCCCTTCTAGGTTTGCAAAGATAATGGTTCGCATATGGCAGACACCTTGCGGGTACTGTAATATCCCCCAAGTAATCTGTTGCTAAGCAAAGTATGTGCACTGCTGATGTACGCAGTTTAAACACGCCAACACCATTTTGGTTAAGTCTGTCGTCTTTTTAATAATAAAGAAACTAAATTGACCAATTTAAACCAATGACCATTACTAGTTTATTGTTATCCAGGGATTTTAAATTAATGACCCTTGTCATGGCTTAGCAACAACTAAAGTAGGGACAACGTAACAAGTCCGTTTTGATGTTTCCATATCACCAACACACAGGGTTCATTTTTCTTTGCAGGTTATAATTTTTCATACGTTTGACAGCTGTCAGAGCCTATTACGATGATCTAACTTTATCTCTATCGCTTTCCGAAGCACGATAAACATTTTAGTTGTTCTTTGTTAACACTAGTGTTCATCCATCTTCGCTAATCTTACCTTCATAAGAAGCTCCATGTACGTCGCAGTCCAGTCCCCAAGCCAGTTCCAAAATTGTTCCTGCAGAGCAAAAGTACTTTTAAATTCAGAATAATAGGATTAATGAAATAATTCGTCTCAAGTTAGGGATGTGTGGAACTGATGATGACTGTGATGTAAGGAAATTGAATAATCCTAGTATGCTTGTAAGTGCAATGAAGGCGTCGTTCTATTACTTTTGTAGGGTTATTTCGAATATTTCATAATCATCGATGATGATGTGATGTTGCATAGCAAAGGAGATGTAACATGCTGGCAGATGTCATCCTATAGTAAAATAAAAATTGATTGGCACGGTTTCTATTCCTAGCGAAGTAAAGAGGTTTGCAATCTTTTCGGGTCCGTGTGGTGCTGGCGTGCAGTGTCGTAAGAGGCCACTAAGGGCTTATGAACCGAAGAATGGGCGGGGCAATTTTCTGTGTACCATCTTATATACTGCAGTCAACAACAACAGCGGTAAATCCCCTCCAAAGTACCACGCAATTTTGCTGGATTTCTGGAGGGAGCTCTTGCAGTGGACGTTTCATGGAATTTTATGATTACTTACATTGTTCATGAGCTCCTTTATAAAATCTGGGGCCTCATTTTTATTTGATGAATGTAGTTTATTGTTATTCTCTTTTGTATCTTTTCCATTACTGTGATGTTTCCTCTTTTTATCATTTGCAACTATTGTTGTTTTAGTATAAAAATCTTCATTATTATCATCTTTGATGTTATGTTTATGATTTTCTGAAGAGGTTTTCAGAAAACTTTTTGGTTTTTGAGTTATTTGTATGGGAATATCTTCTAAGTCATCGTGTGTGTTTGTTTCTTTTGTGTTTTCTAGTTTGTTAGGACTTTCAAAGTGAATAGGTTTAGTTTCGGTTGGATGTAAGATAATCGGTTCAGGACTTGGCGTTGTTGGATTATCTGCTTCGGGTCTATTGGTATTTTCTTGGTTTTCTAAAGATTCTTTTGGCATTTCGGGCTGTTGTTCGCTATCTTTCGAATCTCCGACGTCAAAAGATATTCCCGGCATTCCTCGGTCACTTAGTAGATCCTGAAGTAAGAGAAGCCGTGTGTTTTAGTTACAATTATTTATTAGCTGGCTGGTATGCTTTTTCATAAAGTAAGATTTTATCTAATTGTTAAGTGTTTGAGCAATTTAAATAAGACAAACCAATTTAACTGAATTATTCAAATGTACATTAATGCACTATCTCCTTTAATAAAGAAACTGACACAGTAATAAATAAAATAAAATTAACTCGTCTACATTTTCGATATTATACAAAAAAGTCGTGTAGGATCTTACATTCCATACATAGCCTCTGCCCATAGTAAGATTTAATCCATATGTCCTTGGAGGTAGAGAATAGGTTCTGTCATCATCATCTTCATCATAATCCTCACTATCATTTTCATCAACATTATTATCATCACTGTCATCTTCCTCATCGCTTTCTTCATTATCACTATTTACATCATCGTCATTTCCATCATAGTCATCATTATCATTATCTTTAGGCTGGAACGATGATATTAAATCTTGAATTTTATCTTCGAGTTCTTCCTTAAAATCATTTTCCTTGAAAGGAGCAAAGTTATGTTCCGAAGGCACAGCATCCTGAAAATACAGGGTTGGTCAATATTGTCAATATACAACACAAATTTTCATTGGTTTTACTTCCAAAGCCCAGCGAAAGAAAGAAAAAAAAAGATAAAATAAATATCCAATGAAAAAATAACTAACTATAAGAAAAGAACTACTTACTCTCTGTAGTAATATATTGTCGAACAAAAAATAATGGTTATATTTTCTTAATAGTAGAATAGCTACGAGCTTTGAGGGTAAAAACGATGAAAATTCAGATTGTATGCAACTGAACGGTGTGTCATGCGTGAAACCGTGAAAGTTTTTCTTTCTTAAAAATCATTTGAAAAAATCAAATCTTTTAAACAGTTACGAGTAAACCCATTTTTGATCAAACCTTTTTGTTTCTCTCCTTATTTGAATTATAGTAACTTTTCACGCAAGTAAAGTTTACACAGAACGACGTGCATTAAAAAATAAAAAATAAATATTACCGGTTTCGGGGTAGTGATTAGTTCCTTGATGTAATCTGGCAACATCGCGAGATTCAGCGGTTGCAGCGTGGGAGCAGGAGGTAAGCCTCCAAAAGATACCTCTCGTTTGCTCTTGTGTGGTGACTGTGGTGAGTTTTGCTGAAAAGGTTCTTTTTTTGATAAGCTTATATTGGTAACATTAAAAGGGACTCTTTAAGGCTTTGAAATAGAAAGAATTTCAAAATGTGTCAAAAGTTTTTGAATCGATCGACTATAATTTTTATACAGCGTGAATTTTCATTCGTTTTAAAGCCGAAGCCCAGTGATTCTACTCATAAAATCAAGCAACTTTACCGAAGAAAAAAATATTTACTCGAAAAATTTTTTTCACCTTGACCACTTTACTATGGGGAGACGAAAAACCTTTTTCGAGTATTTTTTTTTTCTTCGGGAAGGTCGCTTGTTTTCATGAGTAGAATCACTGGGCTTCGGCTTTAAAACTAATGAAAATTCACGCTGAATTGTTTGTATTGGTTTGTATCTTATTATTTTGTATCAATCAAAAGGAGTTGAATTTAAAAAAGCTTCCATAGTATATTAATTTTGATTCACATTTTTAATTACTCACGTTTTTCCTGGTCTGATATTTATTTTTAGTTTGACTGAAGAGAAGATTTCTTGCATTTTTCTTCTGAAATGAAAAAAGACACAATATACTCAGCTAAACTGCTGATAAGTGTAGTTTGAGAGAACAAGGTTACAATTCGAAGTTCATTTGAGGTCCACCAAAGTGTCAAACTTCTACGACCTCTTTCCACAAGAAATGTAGTATGTACGGTCAACCGCACATCGGTAGAAACTTTTTCAACTCTATTACCACGCCATAGGGTCCAAAAGTGTTTCTACCGACGAGCGGCCGTGTGTACCTCATCCCTAGGCTACTTCGATAATACACTTACTTCTTCAACTACATCATCAATTTTAGCTTTAGTACCAGTGTTTTCTTTTTTCTCTATTTTGCCTTCTATTTCTGCTCCTTCTTCATTGGCCACCTGAAAATATAGGTACCTATTAAATAAACACCATGAATTAATTGTACACAGATAGGCCACATCTATGATTTTGTATGATTTTTGAATATAAGGTACTAATTAATAATTTTGGCATGTTACCACATGTTACTATCATGGCTTTATGTGTCTATTTTAATTTTAAATGTATTATAAGTGCTGTTGGTCTTCCTTTAGGCCGGTATTTCACTGGGACACCATGGAGGCGCGACTGGTGGCTCAACTGGTTGCGCTACTGGTGTCCGTAACTAGCTAGACACCAGAGTCGCTACACCCTGCGGTCATAGTAAAGATAAAGATAAAGATAATTTATTGTATGATTGTGGTACAGTGTAAAAGATGTCTAATTTATAAATTCCAGCACAATCTACCTATTACATCAGGTGTACAATAATTTAATTGATAATATAAAATTAATAAATTAATAATTCACAAACAATTTCAAATAAGTACTTAAATATAAAATAAAATAATGTTAATGTCAAGTATTAAGGGATATATTTCACTGGGAGTGGTAGCGCGACCAGCAGCCGAGCTGGTGTCTAGTTAAGGACACCAGTGGCGTAACCAGTAGCGCTACCAGTCGCGCTACCACTCCCAGTGAAATATAGCCCTTAATACTCTGGCCGCAGGGTGTAGCGATTTTGGTGTCTTTACTGGTGTCTTGTTACGGACACCAGTGGCGCAACCAGTCGCGCTACCAGTGTCCCAGTGAAATACCGGCCTAAGATTGAATAAATAAAAATAAATGAATATAGAACAGACACTCTCCGCCCCCCTTGCAGTCTACCCCGCACCCCCGCGCGCATCCGCCCGCGAGATTCTCGTGCTGCTTCTGAGGGTCTTTTGTTGCAGCCTACGCGACCTTCCAATTTCAAATTTCAAAGTCAAGTCAAAGTCAAAATAATTTATTCATTGTTGGATGTTAAAAAACCACAGAAAAATAAGGGTACTTAGAAGGAGGATTAAAGAAATAATTCGTCACTAGGTAGCGAAGGCGTCGTTCTATGGATTTGACGGGTTATTTTGAATATTTCCTAGTGATCACTGATAGTTTGACATAAAATATTGGGACATGTTGGCAGATGTCATCCCATAGTAAAATAAATTAGCAAGGTATCTATTCCGAGCGAAGCAAGGAGGTCTGAAATCTTTGTAAAAAACTACATGGCTTCACAAACAAATTGGCGCCAAAGTGGAAAAAAAAAGCGACAAAGATTTATGATATTAAATAATAGTCAGTCAGCATATTCTTGAGCCGGAATTCAATAAAACCCATTTCTGGCACCGACTCGTTAGATTTTTATTATTAGAGGAGACATTTACTCGTAGTATTGGCTTAATCATTGTCGTAATTTGCAATATTATCAGATCATGGAACTTGACATTATAATTTAATGAAGGTATTTGGTGAGATTTTCGAGGATGTTCATACTTTTTTGTTAAAATTATTGTTTAAATCTGTGTTTACCTTATTTTTTATCACATTATTTTCTTGTGTATGACCTTTAGTTGTAGATATTTCTATATTGTCTGTCAATTCTTCATCATCTTGTTCCTGGCTTTTTTCATCTCGGTCAAGTGTTTTAGCTTCTTCTGTAATTTGTACTGGGTTCTTTTCTTCTTCCTCATCATCATACACTTCAATTATCTCCGTTGTTACTGCTTCTTCAGAATCCTTGAAATAAGCAAATAGTAGTTTAGGATCTTTTAATCTAAGATATATCTTATCTATCTGCGCCGCGACGGGCTCGAAGAACTATCAAGAAGCTAAGGTTAGGATATATTAGAGCTCCACGAGCTTATTCCACCATCTCCCTTATACCATCGGGAGTCCAGACGCACCGCAGGATATCACCCATACTTGGTTGATATTTCGTACATTCGCACAAAGCGCTTTGAAACATCTTTTATAATGCGCACAGCTAAAGAGTGGAATTCTCTGCCTGCGTCTGTGTTCCCGAGTTCATATAACCCGAATCTATTCAAGTCGCGAGTGAATAGGCTTCTTCTGGGTAAGCTCGTTCCATCATCGACCTCATCTCTGTCTGCAAGACTAGATCGAGGTCAAGAGTAAGCCCATTGACGATAAAAAAAGAGATTACTTTGATAACATAGATTTATATAGTCAAGATAGGGTCTTGGGAACAAGCGGTTCAAAATTTCTCCATACAAGAAAAAATAGCGCCATCTGTGAAAAATCGCGTGAACTACGTTGTGTAGTACTTCAAGGAGGTCTTTGTTCTGAGGTCGGTGCTAAATACACGGAACGGAAATAATATTGTGGGAAAAACAAAACAATATTTTTACTGTTTATATGTGATTTAGGTCTGGTTTTTCAGTGTAATTCATTGGATTATAGTAAAAAACAATGAAAACAATAAGAGTAAGTATTTTTTTTCGTTTAATTTTTGTATTAGTAAGTTTGTTGTTTTTAATTTGGAAAACTTACCTACATCTGTTTATTGGAAAATCGCGTCTTACACAAAGGATTGATACCTACATTTTTACTTATTTACTTCTTACACCTTAAATATTTTGCTTTATTTACTTCTTCTATCATCGTTAGTGCACCTTTTTATGCAACAGGCTGGCATTTTTGTATGTAGTCGCTCGTTTTGCGTGGTCCGCTCCTCAGAACAAAGACCTCCTTGCTCGTTTGCTCAGACAAAGTTGACAATTTGTGACTGACATTTGTTGGTCCACAACGTCAGATTGTGGACCAAGGAGTTGGGGACAGTGTAACGTGCCGATGGGCCAGTAGGTACTGATATATAAGTAAATGTTTGATAAGCATAGTCCAAATATGTGGTGTGGTGACCGAGAGGTCTACACTATAAGTAGGTACTTGCTTATCTGGCACTTGCTTATCAACCACCGTCTCAAGTTTCACTGGATGGCACTGCGAATCAGCATAAGGAAAAGCATAATGGTACCGCCATATGGCCGCCATGTAATCAGTTTGAAAATGATTAATTCAATTTGACTGCAGCTGCTAAATGCCTATTACATTTTTTCTTGGTAAAAGATAACATATATTTTTAAAATGATTTTTTTACCACCACTGATTGCGTGGTGGCACTATGATAGATAGATAGATAGAAACTCTTTATTGCACACAAATTAAGAGTAATTGCGTAAGAAACCTTATATCTAATTGCGCGCAAAGGCGGCCTTATTGCTTAGAGCAATCTCTTCCAGGCAACCTTAGGACTGGGAATCGCTGAGATGGACACGAGTAGTGCAGAGTTTGCTTAACTAAGTTAGACTAATTTGAAAATAAATTAGGTACATAAAATCAAACAATAAACTTAGTTGATGATGATGATGATGTGTTTTCCTCGTGCTGATTAGCAGCGCCTTCCAGTGGATATTTGAAAATATGGTTGAAAACATCCAATCGAGGAAAGCGAATGTCAGGAAATGTAAAGGATGACATTTGACATATTATATGATGCTCACTTTTATCATCTCGAAATTTATTGATACATTGTCTAGAGATACCAAGACCTAGACCCCCAGCAAGTGAAAAAGAGAGTGATGATGATGAGTATGAATATGGATGGAAATAGAGCGCAAGTGAGGCCAAAGAAAAGATGGATGGACTTTTTAAAAGAAGATATGAAAAAAGAGAATGTTGAGATGACGGTCGGAAGCGATCAATAGCTTTTGCTGACCTCAAATAAATTAGGATAAGGGCAGATGGGCACACGAATGATGTGTCTTTGGGATGCGAGTCTACGTATATGGTGCCGGAAAAGATTAGTACCAACACATCTCTACCCCTGGATGTCGTAAGAGGTGATTAAGGTCTTATAAACCGGAACATGGGCAGTAGCATCTTTCTATGCATCGTACCATCTTACATACTACAGTCACCTACAACCGCGGTCCATGGTGCCAGCCGCAAAGCTAACAAGCGTGGGGACTATGGTAATTCCCCTCCAATATAATTCCGGAGAGATAATGGATGTTTTTCATGGGGTGTTGTGATGATTTTAGTTCAAACAATAAATTGGTTATATTCATTTTAAATGTATATGTAAACTGACCTCTTTTATTTGTTTTTGTAAAGCTGCTACTTCTTCGATTTCTTCGCTTTCCTCGTACGAGGAAGATGAGGAGATAGAATCTTCTGAATTAAGGAGTGAATCTTTTGATCTTAATTTGTCGTTTTCTTCATCATCAACTAGGTCTTCTTCAGCCTTTCCGTCATCAACTAGATCTTCTTCAGTTTTGTTTTCTCTGTCAACTATTTTGTTTTTGGAGTCGCCCTAAAGATAAAGAGTTTGTTTTATTAGTTGGAGTTGAGTTTAGTTATTCGCCTAAACCAGGCCTAAACAGGGTATTTCGAAAACTGAACCGTGGATTCAGTCAGACCATGAAACTGAACAACTTTCCCGAAGGAAAAATGCGAAAAATATTTTGATTTCCTATTACAAATAACAGAACCGCACAGTTTCAGATACGTGCTCACTCCAGCACAGCTCACTTTAAATTGTATTCATTTTAGATTAATTTCTTATTTTAAAATGTTATTTATTTAATTTAAATTGTGTTTCGTTGAAATATCAGAGCACCATACCTCTTTGTCATTGATGTAGTCGTCTAAATAATTATAATAAGCTTTTTTATATAATGTTTGGTTTACACAACCTTTAAAGTTACTCGTACTCTCAAGTTTCTTTCTTTCTTTTGGGATTTTCTTTTTATACTCCAAATTGCTAGGGCAAGTCACCCAAAGGAGTCTCTCTGCGCGATCGAATCAGAAATGAGGAGATCCGCAGAAGAACTAAAGTAACTGACATAGCCCTGAGAATCGCTAAACTGAAGTGGCAGTGGGCAGGGAACATCGAAAGAAGAACCTCGGGCCGATGGGGCGTGAGGGTTCTAGAGTGGCGACCACGTACCGGAAGACGAATAGTTGGCGGGGGCCTGCCAACTATTCGTCATACAAGGTGGACCGACGATCTGGTCAAGGGTCTGGTCGCGGGAAACCGCTGCTGGATGCGAGCAACGCAGGACCGGTCGTCATGGAGATCTTTAGGGGAGGCCTATGTCCAGCAGTGGACGTCTTTCGGCTGATATGATAATGATGATGACTCCAAATTCTACACGAACGAAATAAAGTAAAATAGATTTTAGACTTACATCTTTTTCTAGGACTTCAGGTAGGAACTGGAAGCCATGACTGTTGGTAAAAGGTCTTCGGGTTTGGTCAAAGTCTGGTCCTTTTCTCTCTTCGGATTCCTAGAATGCAATGCAAAGATATGAACTTTTGCACTTTGACAAAATAGTTGAAAGATTAAGTAAGGGTTTTTGGGGATATTTTGCTTATCAAATCCGATCGCGCCAAGACCAAGACCCGAATAAATCGTAAATCTATTCAAGTCACGAATGAATAGGCTTCTTCTAGGAGAGCTTGTTCCACCGTCGACCTCATCTTTGCCCTCACGGCTGATTGAGCTCATTGAGATCAAGTGCAAGCACTTTGTAAAAAGAGTGACTTTTTCTTTCATCATCATAACATCTCCTGACCCATCCACTACAGGACAGAGAGCTCTCTCTCCGGAATTCAAGCAGAAAGCCGTGATACATTTGGAGGCGAAGTTAGCATTGCGGTTGCACCTTGGACTGCGATTGTTGGTGCAGTAAGTAAGTAAGATGGTATAGTCAGGTGCACGTCAAGCTTGATACATTGGATTTAATACCGTTCTTATTCCAATAGCAGTAGAATCTAAAGTTACTCTGTGAGTTTCAGACTTGACCTACTTTTGATTGTACAGAAGTACACTGTCCGTTCTCTGGTTCAATTTTGACATGATGCTCCAGAGGTTAAGGATTACCTCTGGAGCATCATGTCAAAATTTTAAGGAATCAAAAAGAAAATGTAGTTGTTTACGTAATGAGGTATACAGGGTGTAAGAAACGGGGTACCGAAAACTGAAAGGGCGTGCTCAGTCAATGAAACTGAACAACTTTCCCAAAGAAACATATGTTGAGAAATGAAAAAAAAAAATTCACCTCTCCGTACAAACTGTTCGACCAGATTGGGCAATTTGTATAGAGAGGTCATAATTTTTTTTTCCTAACATATGTTTCTTTGGGAAAGTTGTTCAGTTTCGTTGACTGAGCACGCCCTTTCAGTTTTCGGTACACCGTCTCTTACAACCTTTATATTTGACTAAACTTCAAAACAATTTTCATAAATTTTCCATTTTCCGGGAACTCTATGGGAAAATGACATAGGGGTCTTATGTCAATTGTCAAGGTGTTCCCGTTTCGGCACATCGGGGCTTTAGAGGTTAAGACGACAACCACGGGTAGAGATGGGTTGGTTTGGTACCTACTAGTCTTCGCCGGAACCACACGGACAGATTATAGAATTTTAGATTTATGACCAAATTCAGGATATTTTTAATAAACGTCAGGTTGAAAGTGCCCTAAACTTCGGAGCGTGTATGTGCGGGTTTGATGAAAGTATAGGAAGCGAGGGAAGTATGTCAAGATCGTAGCAGGTGAAGGGCTGTGGTCTCTACCTACTCCGCTTGATGATAGGGTTGATGAGAGTAGAGGAAGCGAGGAAAGTATGTCAAAATCGTAGCAGGTGGAGGGCTGTGGTCTCTACCTACTCCGCTTGATGATAGGGTTGATAAGAGTAGAGGAAGGGTGGGAAGTATGTCAAGATCGTAGCAGGTGGAGGGCTGTGGTCTCTGCCTACTCCGCTTGATGATAGAGTTGATGAGAGTAGAGGAAGCGAGGAAAGTATGTCAAGATCGTAGCAGGTGGAGGGCTGTGGTCTCTACCTACTCCGCTTGATGATAGGGTTGATGAGAGTAGAGGAAGCGAGGGAAGTATGTCAAGATCGTAGCAGGTGGAGGGCTGTGGTCTCTGCCTACCCCACAGGGAAAGAGGCGTGATGTTATGTAGGTATGTTACTTACCTTTAATCCCTGATTATCATAGGGAGTCTCTATGACATGGTAGTAGATAATTTCTCTCAAAACCGGCTTCTCAGGTTTCGGATACTCAAGCTTTATTGTGTTTTTGTCTTCTTCTAACTTGTAAACATCGAGTTTTTCGGTGTCTTTGTCCTTTTCCCTCTCTACCAAGTTAGTTTGGTTGAGTTTCGTCTGAGCTTGAAATGAGTTCTGTAGAAAGAAATTTAATTTATGATTTACGCATTTCGTAAATTGTCCACTCACGCTACACTAATAAAACTAATCAACGCAGGTCTGTCGCTACACTAATAAAAATAATTCTTTTTTCATAAATCTCACCTGTGTTTTGCGTATATACAACCCGGAAACAATTTCAAGCAGCAATAATACCCATACCTGAAAAGATTTAAGTTTTCAGATTCATTTATTTAATGTAGATTTTTAAAGAATACTTATTGTTTAGAACCAGTAGCGATTTTTGCAAGTTTGGTGCGGTAGTTAGAAAAGTCGAATGTTTACATTGAATGAAGGTATTTCATGTTGACGGTGTATAAATGCAGAGCGCACGGCGAGTCCATATAGCGGGGAAGGATCGTGTAGAAAATCTGGATTATTTGGCGTTACATATTAGGATTGTGTAACTTCGTACACTTGTTTCCTAATCCTATTAGACCAATATGACTCGGAGCACCGGAAATTAAATTGATGTATGGGAGAGTTACGACGTCATAATTTTTTTTGTACGGATATTTTTTTTACAGAATCCCATCATGTGGGATATTCAATGAAAGGGCTTTTTGAGCCGATTCTAAAAATATAGTAAATCTTAATATTTCAGTCACTGGTTTCCTAAAAAATTTAAAAATGTGTTCAAAACATATCAAGTTTGGGCTTTTCCTGGTAGGAAATGGCTGAATAATTTTTTGTAAGATATTCATGAAATGACTCGTAATATCCTCATATCCAACGTTATGAAAGCATTTATTTTTATTTAGTCGGTCTGCTTTATCGTGGAGTAATATTCCCGAAAATTTTAAGATTCGGTAGAGTTATTAGTATTGTCTTTGCACGGGGCAAAATAACAGTGAACACTTATTGAACGTTATATTATGCAGAAGACTCTATTACACTTTTGAAATGTGCTATGGCAGCGTAAAAGAAACGGCAGGAAACCACGACTGAGTGTGTTCTTACTTAGTTTTCATTTTAGGTTTCGTACCCAAAGGGTGCCCCGTGTGGTGCCGGCAAAGAATAGCACCAACCCTTACATACCCGTGGGTGTCGCAAGAGGCGACTAAGGGTTATAAACTGGAGGATAGGTAGCAGCATCCTCCTTTGTATCTAACATCTTACTTACTGCGGTCACCTACAACCGCGGTCCATGGTGCCAGCCGTAACGCTAACAAGCGAGGTGACTATGGTGCCCGTGCTTCCCCTACACATTTTTCCAGCAAAAGCTAGAATTCTGGAGGGAGCTCCCTGTCCTGTAGTGGACGTTTCATGGGATAGAACAAAGATTATAAGGTGATTGCAGCCGCTCAGCAGTACCTATGGAGAAAGCCGTTGCTTTCCATTCTCTAGTTTAAGTTTTCCTTAGTCGCCTATTCATCATAACATCCCATGAAACGTCCACTGCAGGACAGGGAGCTCCCTCCAGAACTCCAGCAATAACGCATGGTACTTCGAAGGGGATTTACCACAGTCACCACGCTTGTAAGCGTTACGGCTGTGACCGCTTTTGTTGGTGACCGCAGTTTGTAAGATGGTACGATACACAGAAAGCTACTGCTGTCCATCCTCCGGTTCATAAGCCCTTAGTCGCCTCTTACAACACCCACGGGTAGACATGGGTTGGTACTATTCTTTGCAGGCACCACACGGGCCATCATCACCTACTAAATTACAAAATTATATATTATCCTATATAAACGAGCAATATTTGTATATATACTTAGTCCCTGGGCGACCGAGCTTCTCTCTATAATAGCCGCCTCTGCATTAAAGTATCACCGGGTGAGCAAGGTATGCTACCCACCAACAGATGGCGCTGTAGGTTTTTGTCTAAAACGCAAATGTTTTTAAAACACGGGAAAAACGAATTTTCCCAGACATGAGACCTAGCTAGATCGATTTTTTGCCCCCCAAAAACCCCTGTTTACTAAATTTCATCGAAATCGTTAGAGCCGTTTTCGAGAAGAAAACTCGTTAACCATGTTTTTAACGTACCGCGTTTTAGACAAAAACCTACAGCGCCATCTGTTGACGGGTAGCATAGCTTGCTGATATTTAATGTTGAAGTGGCTATTATAGAGCGAAGCTTGGTTGCCCAGGTACTAATTATAATAAATTAAATTAGAAAAGTTACTTACAATAACAGTTTTCATCTTGAAAACACAAATCGATCCACAACACAAATCTTTAACTAAACGATATTAACCGTTGAATCTGCTTAAATAACATCTAATGATTATTTTATCTCAAAATCATTAATGTATCAGATTTATATCTTATCTGAGATTTTTCCTAAGATTGTTGTGGTTTTAGAAAATGAGCTATCGAGAAAAAAAAAATCTTGGGGTCATCATCATCATATCGTGTGGGTTTTAAGGTCAACAACAAACCCTGGTGTCAGAGCTGTTGAGCCGCCAAAGGCCTCTGACATGACTCTAACAGCCAGTTGCACAAATCTCCTTTAAAGTTAAGGCTGCATTAAATCTATAGCTGTCACTTTTTTCTAGAAAAGGTAAAATCTTGGGGTCATCATTATCATATCGTGTGGGTTTAAAGGTCAACAACCGACCTCACAAACCCTGGTGTCAGAGCTCTTGAGCCGCCAAAGGCCTCTGACATGATCCTAACAGCCAGTTGCACAAATCTTCTTTAAAGTTAAGGCTCCTTTAAATCTATAGCTGTCACTTTCTTTGTTAACAAAACAGACAGAGTCAGCAATAGACTTCAAGGAGCTTTATTTTTAAAGACGCATTGTACAACTGGCAGTTAGACGACTACTTCCGAAGACTGCAGCCGGGACCAACGGCTTAACGTGCCTTCCGAAGCACGGAATTATTTAACTTTTGGAAAATCAGGTGATTTATCCTGCAATGTTTTAACCAATTTGGGGAAGTCTCACTAAGTGATTTTGGATTGATAGTGCCCCCATCGGGAATCGAACCCAGAACCTCTGGATCGAGAGCAGAAAGCTCTAACCCCTACACCACGGAGGAAACCACTGTCATTGCGGAGCGGAGTTTTTATGCAATCCTATTAGTTAATATTTCCTCGTTTCTCCGCTACGCCAGCTCGCTCCGCGTCAATGGACAAGCACCCTTAAGGTCTTATTAATAAACGAGCAAATATTAATCAATAGGATTGCGGAGCGGAGTTTTTATGCAATCCTGTTGTTTAATATTTCCTCGTTTCTCCGCTCCGTCAGCTCGCTCCGCGTCAATGGACAGGCACCCGGCTGCAAAATAGATTGGTAAGCGTTGCAATTAATGAAGAAAATGAATCATATAATATTACCGTAAATACACTAGTCAACATTGTCTAAGACTCGAGCACTTTTTTGATGCTTATTAAAAAATTTAAGATTTTTTTACTAAACAATGTTACATAAATAAAAGAGCAATTTAAGGCTTGTTAATAAAATAAAATAAATTTAAAGTCAACGAAACAAAACTAAGTTTATTATGAATTAGATTAAAAAAAATTGTTGTCGGTGTGACATTCTCTTAAGGCACTGGCTAAGGGTCTACAGCGCCTTGGTAGAGTCTGGCCAACGAAATCTGTCCATATAAAACCGCAGGAAATTTAAAATCAACAAGTTTTAAACCCTGAAAATTTGGCAAAATAACAATTTGATACTTTTAGTAGCTTATCAGGCAGTAACTTGTAGTCTTGAAAACCAACTAAAAGTATCAAATTGTTATTTTGCAGTATTGTCAGGGTTTAAAACTTGTCATTTTTAAATTTCCCACGGTTTTGTATGGACAGCTTTCGTTGGCCAGACTCTATGCTGAATATCAGGTTGTCAATAGTGAGTGGCCTTAGGGATCCTGTTCCATGTTTGAGAAAGATATAAAACAGATCACTTTCGGTGCGTAAATTTTGAGGCAGTTCTTGGAATGCGATTCTTGCGAGCAAGTCCCACGCATGCTCTATAGGAATCATGTCGCACGATTGTGAAGGTCAGTCTAATAGTGAGATAATAAGGCCGCCTCATTGTACACCTATTTCTAATATTGTACTTTTCACAAAATTTCGTGTGCAATAAAGAATATTGTATTGTATATCGTGTTCGAGTTCGGAGTGCTGGCTGGCTGGCACCCGCAATGGCCTGCGGAATGTAAACCAATCTCGTGCAATCTCCTCCTGGCAGTCTCCACCTGGTGTTGAGATCGCAGACTTTCCACAAGTTGCCAAGCAGTAGTTTCAGGCTCTCTTCTAGCAATGTTCTGTAGAAAACAGTCTTGTCGTTGAGTTGTTTTTCGATATCTGCCAGGATGACGTTCAGCCGTGTTTCCAGTGAGCCGATAGCGTTTCTTTTATCTTCGGATAACAGATTGGCTTGAAATAATGACCGCTACAACTCCACGTTGTGTACGCCCAGCTTCTAGCATGCCAACAGCACGTAACATGTCATCTTGATTTGTAGGTTTTTGTTGCACCGTTAATTATGTAAATTTGCATTTTAATTGTTATAATAATAAATAAATAAATGGTGGCGTGACATAATTCCTACGACACCAATCTTTTACTTTATAACTGTCTTTTCTGCTAACTAACTCAAATTCTATTGAAGTTTTTCCCGAAACAATCAAATTTAAAACAGGAATAATACACGTAAAATGTTTTACCGACGAATTATGCTGAGTTATGGTCTTAAATTTCTTAAAATTTTTAATTTAGAACGCTATTTTATCACGTTTTTATTTACTTGCTAGAGTTGCTAGAAATTAATTCGTAACCAGTATTTTTTTTACGAAAAAGTTCACATTAATTTTGTTATGTCTGAGTCTTAGACTTTGGTGATTAGTGTTATGTTATCAACCTCTAATTAACTACTCCTTACCGCATCATTATGTGACGTCAAGCAAATAACTAACGGTCAATGGGTTAATGAGTTTTGATCCAAATATGAAGTTGACAGTCTTTATAGGCAAGTGAAGTGACTAGAGCGTTAGGATCTCGATCCGAAGGTTGCGCAACGACGATATAGACATATCAACGTCAAAATCTTTTTGTAAGACTTCCCCAGTATGGTGAAGCTAGAACAAAAAGTCAGGACGTATTTTTTTTGCAAATCTCGTCAATAGAATGGCGTCAGTTGGCGATTGAAACGCGGTTATATCTGGTTTTTAAAAATAATCAATAATAATATGGTAAAAACTTTATTTCACTATAAAACTGAAAAATATAGCTTTAATAATTTACTTAAAATAAATAAATTTAACTCGATAATTACAAAATTATCTTAGTTTACAAATTAAAATTAGTTGCTCCTCCGAAAATCGTGAGTAACGTTAATGTTACTTTTTATCCTTGAAATTTCATATGGTTCCTTTCTGACTGGCATAGGAACAACTTTGAAACCGTTGTCCAAATCATCTAAGAAAAATTTTGTCCTATTGACTTCCCTCTTCTCAGGGACTAAGTTCCGAGGTTGTTCTTTGTAATCTCTAGGTTTATTATTATTAAAATTTCCATTGTAAGCATTTGTATGTATGTGCCCTTGATAAACAACGCTAGCGACTGGATGATTCGGGTTAGGAGGCAATGGATATGGCTGTTGATACGCGTAAACAAAAGGTATGGATACATGTGTTGAGTTTTTGTTAACTTCAAGATTAGGCATTGTATGGGGGAAAAACGGTTGCTGCGGCTGCTTCCATTCTTTAGGCTTTCTTGTAACAGGCTCAAGCCTGTCTGTAAGTTTTTGCAAGAAGTGTTGCAGAAGATTTGTATTTCTATCGATTTTATATAAAATCGCATTGGTTAGGTTTTCGTTTCGTTGAATGGTTTTTAATATTTTGACTCGATCTGAATCTATTTCTTGCTTTGGAGATTCAGTAAGTTGATTTACATCTTGATTACATTCAGTAAGCGTTGTTGGTTGTACAACCGTTGTAATTTTTGGTGCTTCTGTTTCTGGTTCAGGTGTAGTTGTACTTAAAAGTTTATTTTCAGTAATATCGTTTAAGTTTGGAGTGTTATGCAGTTTCATTAGAGCATTAGCTATTAAATGTCCAGCCTCATTTTTATTTAAATGTAGAATTTGAGGAGGGTTCAATGGTAATACTACATCGATTGTTTCAAGAGGAGTGCTGGTTGAATTCTCTGTTGCACATGAAGTCGTTTCCGGCAAAGTCATCGTTATTTTGTTCGCATTTTCATGATCCATCATGCTGTCAATATTCTGTTTTTCCAATTTTAGATTGTTTAGCTGTTCGTCAATGCGTTGTTTGTGTTGTTTTAATAGCTGCTGCATTTTTTCTTGTTGCTCTTTTATTTGTTTAACTAAAGGGAAGGTGGAAGGTTTTATAGTAGGAACCTCTGAATTAGTTTCTGACACTTGATTTGTTTCATTATTTTCCTTTTCTGCTTCTACAGGTGCTGAGGGATCAGTTTGTTTAGCATGGTGATGAAGTTGCTGTTGTCTCTCTTCTTCCAAATTAACAATTTTGGAAATGTGACTTACGTTTACTTGCGACAAAAACCTTAGTCCGTTTTTGTTAATAGTTTTGTTAATACTAGTGTGAATTTCTTTGAATCCAGATGGTAAGTCAGTATGATTTTTCGGCATAATTTTTACTGTTAGTTTATAATTTGGCTTAGGCTCTTGAATCGCATATATTTCTCTTTCGCTTGGCGGCTGTGATGGTTGTTCTTGATAGGCAGGTGGAGTCATTATACCATACGGCGATTGCGTCGAATCGCCAACTCTCCGAAAATCTCCATAAGAGTCTATTAATTTAGTGTAAAATAAAGGGTCCTCTTCTTTTGATTGACCTACTTCTTCCAAAAACAAGTGAGGGTATTTGGATGTTAATGCATTGTGCCTCGATCGACCTGTGTATGGAGATATTTGTAGCGATGATTGATCGAATAAATGATGTGGGAAAATGAACGCGTTTTGTTCTTCTTGAGCTTCAGGTTGTTCTTCAGGCATATCTACTTCTCTCATCATTCCTCGGTCAGAAAATATTTTCTCATCCGAAACTACGAAAAAGTTTTCATCAGAATTCCTCGTCATATGAGGCAATCCATCCGTTGCTATAATCCTTATTTTGTCTAATTGGCGCTTTGCTCGCTTAGTTTTTCTTTGAACCATCCTGTTCATACTTGTTCTTGTATTCAGAAACCTACTGATGTGTGATTTACCTCGGATATTCAAATTTGAATATTTCTGTACTTGTATTAATGGAGATCTTTTCCTTCTCGTGTTTAATAAATCTGCTATACTGAATATTTCTGCAGGCTTTAAATTTTTATTGAATAAGTTTCTCTCCATAATGAAGGGCAATGCATTTTTTTTGCTTATTTTTCTTTCAATTGTATAAGGTATTGAAAATATACTGTCTAATTGTGAGTTTTTCGGATCAAGCTCCACTTTTTCATTGTTTTCTTTTTCTATGTTTAGTGATATTTTTTTTCGGCCATCTTCAAAGATTTGTGAGTAGCTGTCGTATGGTAAATAAAGTTTGTCAAGCAATACTTTGTATTCGTTAGACGTGTGGTCTACTTCTTTTGCCGGTATTTCGAAAATCGGTTCAATTTCTTCCACCTTTGTGACATCTCGTTTAGATATTTCATGTTGGTATTCTTCTGGACGATTTCTGTATCCAATGTTTATATCATTCTTTCCATCATCACCATCATAATTTTGATGATATACTTTGATCAGCTGTTGAAGACCGGTAAATAACTTGATGCTCTCTGGATCAGGGGCATCTCCAACGTACTGGTTAAATCCAATTGAGAATCCTGTGCCATCAATTTCTTTAACATAGAATTTCAGATCTCCAAGATTGTAAACATTACTGTCTTCAGATTCTTCCTGTTGGCTGGCTTCAATATTATCGCTGCTTAAAGGTTTTTGTAGTCTTTGTGGAATACCATTGTCTTTAAGTACTTTGCTATAGTCTAAGTCAATTATCCCCATCTCCCCGGCGTTTATAGCTTTAGAGTTTGATAAAAACTCAGGACCAGTTGGTGGAGCTTTCCAAATATCTCCAAATGCGTTGTAAAATTTTGGTATCACTTCACTTGGATTTATAGACTTGCTTATGGGAATAGATTGTCTTACAACCATCCTTTCAATAGGAACACTTAGTTTCTGTGTCAAACTTTTGAGCGAGTCTTGAATGCGTTTTTTGATTTGTAAAGGCTCGGCCAGTACTTTTTTTTCGTGTTTGTTAGGTAAGGATTCAAAATTTGTGCGTATAGCATTTCTGATTTTTTCGACTAGTTTCTTTATAAGCTTCTTTTTCTTTTCGCCTTCTAGTCCTTTGCTGTCGAAGTGTGTTTCGATTTCAACGAATAATTCGTCTTCGTTTTTCTTTTTATGTTTAGTTCTTGTTTTGTTGTGAGCATTATTGTGAGAATGGACACGCTCTTTTACTTTCGAGTTACGTTTTGTCCTTTTCTTAATTTGCTTTACCTTACTTTCCAGTTTTGGATATTTCTTCAAATAGTGTGAAAGAGCTTGGTCTAAGAAGTTGTCTACAACATTCCCTTCTTCGTTTAATGCTAAATTAACATCTTTATTAATATCGTCTTGATTTTCTAGTTTTGCTTCAGTTGTTACTTCTAGAATTTCTTTCTTTGTATCTTCTTCGTCATCCATTCGGCTAAATTTAATCGGAGTTCCGTTATAAATCAGCTTGATAAGACCTTTGATGCTGTTCGCGTTGAAGTTTCTGGAAAAAAATGTCGTAGTTTTAAAAAGGTGAAAGTTGTAATGAAGCAGTTGCCTCCTTTTGTTGCACTATTTACTTGTATCATTAGGATGCAAAATACTTAGAAAATATGAATAATGGTCTTCTTATAATAATACACTTTTCAACATTTTAAAGTGAAGAAAATTTTGGAAGTGTAATGACTCAAGTCATAAAAAATTGTGTTTAAAAATTCTATGAGATGGTAGCTGGGACTAATAATATGACTTAACGTGCTTTCTGAAACACATACAGAATTATTTTACCCTTGGCTAAATTTTACTTTGTTACTCAGAACACACCTAAAACTTAACTAATTTCCGAAAGAAAAATACTTAGTGATTAGAGCGCTCGGCTCTTGATCCAGAGGTTCTGGGTTCGATTTCCAGTTTGGACACTGTCAAACAAAAATCCCTTTTTGCGACCTTCCCAGTTTGGTTAGGACATTGCAGGATGAGTCACCTGATTGTCTGAAAAGTTTGATGATTCCATGCTTCGGAAGGCACGTACGTACAGCCGTTGGTCCTAACTACTATCTACGAATGTAGTCGTTAATGAGCCATGTTAGAGGCCTGTGGCGGCTCAACGACACCAGGGTTTGTGAGGTCGGTTCAGATCAGAGTAGACGTTTAAGTTTTGGATAACCTTGTCCGTGAGTGCCATTAAGTGTAGTGACACATCTGCAGATCTTTCCAACGCGGAGAGTTCCGCTCCTTACACATCTGGCGGAATTCTCGCTGGTGTCATATTTGACAGATTATTCTGTCGCGGAACTTTCCTGGTTGGAACTTCTGCGGATGTGTCGCTACACTAAGGTGGTTGCAGAGCAGGGGTCTTCTACTATCGTGTACTAATAGTCATCATAAAGGGCAATACACACCAAAGCTGCCGACCCGCCGACACAGCCCGCCGACACAACCCGGCGGCCTATTAAAAAGAATCATGTCGGCAACATTGGCCCGCGCGTGTTGCCCGACGACTTGCTTAAGTACATACAAATGTCAAGCCGCCGGCATGTCGCCGACAAAGTTTTCCGCCTTGCAATGAGTGAAGACACCAACATAGCCCGCCGACAAAAAGTTGCCAACATATATCGGCGGGTTGGCGACTTTGGTGTGTAGTGCCCTTTACATCCCATGAAATGTCCACTACAGGACAGGAAGCTCCCTCCAGAATTCTAGCCTTTGCTAGAAAAATTTGGAGCGGATCGAATTACTTGTCAGCGTTACGGCTGGTACCATGGACTGCGGTTGTAGGTGACCGCAGAAAGTAAGCTGGTATGATACACAGGAGGATGCTGCTCCCCATCCTCCAGTTTATAACCCTTCGACGCCTCTTACGCCACGAGTATGTATGGGATGGTACTATTCTTTGCCGGCACCACACGGGATTCCTAAATTACTTACGTATTATTTTTGTCAGTTTTCAGTGTTCTAATATCAATGGTGGTCTTGATGAGCAATTTCGGGACTAAAGCTGAAAGTAATTTGTATTTATTATACGGTGTTCCAATAACGTTCTGAGGGTCATTGCTGACACATTTCATAGTAACTGTATATTGAGAAGCTGGATTAAGGCGCATACTAGTGCATGTACACTCAACAGCACGTCAGTAGAAACACTTTTGGACCTTATAGCGTGGTAATAGAGTTGAAAAAGTTTCTACCGACGAGCGATTGACCGTACTTATGTTGTAATGTAATTGTAACATAGGTGTATGCACTCATACACTGGTAGATGTCCTCTTAATTAGTTAATTTTGACTATGACGAAGTTGCAATGCAATGTACTTAATAGTAATTTAAATTTCTTATTTTATTTGTGAAATATGGGTTGAATACCGCCTGAAATAAAAGCTTTTTTTATACAGTTTCGTTGTACTTGGATGTTTCTTAGATTAAAAAATAAAGTACCTACCTACGGTTTCATACAAAAAATATAATTAAGTACTTATACACCGTGTTCTTGTGGATATGCATTAATTTTTAGAGCACGTTCAGTTAACGAAACTGAACAACTTTCCCTAAGAAGCCGTAAGGAAAGAAAAAAAAATCGTATTTCAACCTTTGTTTCTTAAGGAAAGTTGTTCAGTTTCGTTAACTGAACGTGCTATGAAAGTAATTGCGTTAAACATTTCGACTGCCGTTTATGATTTTTTGAAAGTTGATCAACTTACTAGGGAATTGATCAACTTACAATACAATTCTTATAATTTTCCATCTCTTTACTAAGAGAGAGAGCAGCAGAAAACAAATATTGCTCGTTTAAAAATAAAGTAACTGGGTGACTGAGCTATGCTCTGTATGATTAAAATATCATCGGGTGAGCAAGCTATGCTACTCAACAACAGATGGCGCTGTAAGTTTCTTAAACGCACTAAAACGCGATAAGAAATATTAAATAAGACGGTGAAAACGAATTTTCCCAGACATGAGACCTAGCTAGATCGATTTTTTGCCCCTAAAAACCCCTGTATACTAAATTTCATCGAAATCGTTAGAGCCGTTTTCGAGAAACCGATTACAAATATATAAATATTGCTCGTTTAATAATATAGGATGAATAGGATTAATTTATTTTTCATTCATAGCATCACCAACCTTTATTGTGATATTTTTTTTTCCTTCGTTTGTCAGCCATTGTATTTAATATCTCGCTTTGCAGTTCTTCGCACTTAATAAGTTGGTCATAGATACTACCATCCACCGCTGCTATTTTCGCAAGTTCTGCAGGAATGGGCAAATTTTGAAATATATAATAGTTTTCGAAAAAAAAGTGATTAAAAATATCCTTGGGATGGACATATTTGAAATAGACGGATGGGACGGTTCATGTATAACTAAAAAAAATTCCGAAATGATTCATCATTACATCCCATGAAACGTCTACTGCAGGACCCTCCCTCTAGATCGCCAGCTAAAAAGGCGCAGTACTCTGGAGGGGATTTACCATAGTCACCAAGCTTGTAAGCGTTGCGGCTGGCGACCGCTGTTGTTGGTGACCGCAGTATGTAAGATGGTACAATACACAGAAAGATGCTGCTGCCCATCCTTCGTAACTCCTTAGTCGCAATTTACGACACCCATGTGATGGGTAGAGAGGGGTTGGTGAAGAAGTCAGGAATGATTGTCGTAGGCAAATTGTTTACAATTGGCTGCATTGCAAAAGGCCGGCATATTGTAAAACGACGTCGGAAACACATGAGATCACTGGTGCATTTTAGGTTCATTGACCAATGCAAACCCGGCAAAGGTTAGGTTATGTTGCGACTACAACGCACTAGTCGAGCGAGCGAAGCAAGTGTGCCGCGGCAGCAGTCGACGAGTGCCAGAAACGAATTATGCGCCGTTTTTAGGGTTCCGTACCTCAAAATAAAAAAAACGGAACCCGTACAGGATCACTTTGTTGTCCGTCTGTCTGTCTGTCTGTCTGTCAAGACCCTTTTTCTCACGAACGGGTAGAGGTATCAGGTTGAAATTGATATCGAACATTAAAACCCATAAACCACACAAGATCTGAAAATTTCATTTTTTTTACAACGACGCAATCAAAAGATATGGCTTTTTATGTCCTCATCTCCATACATTTATGCACTAAAGCAAAACGTAGAGGGTACTTTCTGTTGACCTAAAATTATGAAATTTGGCAAGAAGCTAGGTGTCACAGTAAAGGGAAAAGTCTAAAATCATTATCTATATTAAAAAATTTCTCACAACTAATAGTAACCAATTAAGGTGATCTCCCGTTTCGAGAACTTTTCTATAAAAGAGGGGTCAAGTTGGATGTTCACGGATTTCTTAAAGTCAAAAAGCAAAAGCTTTTAGTATATCATATGGTAGATAGGTACGGAACCCTTAGGGCGCAAGTCCGACTCGCACTTGGCCGGTTTTTTTTTTAAATGCCTAGGTTTTTTGCAGTGGCTTTATGGCGACAAACCATTGTTGGTTAATTATACTCTTTCAATATTAGATGAACTGTCCCTCACAAAATGTAGGTTTTAGAAACAAAACGAGCATTTGTGATGCTAATACTTTTTCATATTTTTTTAATTTTATATTTTGCTTATTATTATTAATTATCTATCAAAACAAATTTTAATTTCAAATATTTCAAATAGTGCCCATCCCTAGAGAGTACTTAAGCATTTGTGATGGTAGGATGAAACTTGTGATAGGATGCAAACATTAAGGGGCTGATAAGAGCTGAATGAATTACCTCCCTTTCTAACAAACGGCAGAATGCGCGTGCTAGAACGGAACGGATTCGCGCTGTTTTACGTTTTCGCTCATTTTTGCATTTTTCTCAAAATATGTACCCATAATATTAATTATCAAATACCTATATTATTATGCATAATGTATTGAATAATGTGTAAAAGTTTTGGCATCATAGATTAATGGGTACTTAAGAAAAACTGTTTAAAAGCAAAAAGCAGAGGTAACCTTGGAATTTTTTTATGGCGTACAAAATATATTTAATCGTGTTTCGGA
This sequence comes from Athrips mouffetella, assembly GCA_947532105.1. Taxonomy (NCBI): domain Eukaryota; kingdom Metazoa; phylum Arthropoda; class Insecta; order Lepidoptera; family Gelechiidae; genus Athrips; species Athrips mouffetella. The sequence continues at coordinate 15,392,976 of OX383983.1, forward strand.
GTCGGCCATATTCTTGGAAAGATGCTTAATTATCACATAATTTTTTTTCACGGCCATATATTCATCACTTTTCGTTAAAAACCTGCTCAAGTGAAGCGTATTTAGCTCTTATCAGCCCCTTAAGTATAGTGATACATCTGCGGAAATTCCGACACGGAAAGTCAGAAAGTTCCGTCACCGAAAAATTTGTAAAGAATGACACCGAAAAATTTGTAAAGAATGACAATGGAAATTCCGCCAGACGCGTCATAGTAACCTAAAAAGCGTAGCGAGCGTAATGAGCGGAACTCTCCGCATTGGATAGATCCGCAAGTGTTTCGCTACACTAAGAAATTAAGAAATGGAAAATAAATCGTCCGTCCGAAATATCTTGACCTATACAAAAGCGAGACGAGAACCTCGTTCAGTGCCAAAATGTTGAATAAGGCTCTAATAACGCTCTCTTGGAGGTCAAGGTGTTTTGGCAGCACGGTAGAGGGGTGCGTCATTTTTGACTTAGGCGAGCTCTATGTCAGTTTGTAGCAAAGAGATTTGAACCTCGCTACGCAGCGAGGTTAAAATCTCTTTGGTTTGTAGTACTAAAATCTCAGCTCAAGTCAAAAAGGCTGTGACTGAACGAAGTTTCTTAGCGCTCTTAAAAGCGCTAGCGCTCTTCACTAATTAAAAGTCACCCTATATAAAGAGAAATAATTTGACTTTTAATTATTTCTTGATAGCAAAAGATATGCATGTAGGTACTCATGAAAGTGAACAACTTTTCCCAAGGAACATAGGTCGAAATACGAATAACCAAATTTGACCTCCCATTCAAAATGCGCTATCAGCTGATGCAGTTTCTATGGGAGGTCAGAACTTTCATGGACCTATATTCCTTGGACAAAGATGTTCAGTATCATGAGTACATGCATACCTTTTTCTATCAAGAACTAATTAAAAGTCAGCCTATACATTTGAGTATGATATTTTTTTTATTCAGCTTATTTTAATGATTTCAAATTGTGTTTGACTATTTAGTAATAATGTGATCTATTTTAGAATAATATTGTATGATAAATACAAATAAACAAATATACGTACATACATAACATCACGCCTTGTTCCCGTCGGGTTAGGCAGAGACCACAGTTCTCGATCTTGACATACTTCCCTTGCTTCCTGAACTTTCATCAATCCTTTCATACATGCTCGTCGGTTTAGGGTACTTTTAACCTGGCCTTTATTCAGAACGTCCTGAATTAAACAAATATGAATAGTTAAATACCTTTGTAATCCTCCCTCTTACTGCCAGACCTCCTCGTACCGGCCTTCTTATAGGCTACATTCTTAATTTCCTTTTGCAACTCCTTACACTTCACCAGCTCGTCGAAGAACCTACTTTCCACCGACTGCTGGTTTTGAAGTACTATCAACTCTTGAGAGTCATCGGGTTTCGCTGTCGGAATATCCATTGGTATTTCTGTAAATAAAGGATTACTTTTGAACCTTGGTCAAATTTTATCTGAACCACGTTTTCTTAAAGTCTAGATTATTCAATGTAGATTCTTTACATAATACTTATTGAATGTCATGCAGAACACAATGCAAATAGAGCGACTCTACACCACCATCAGATTGTGATATCGCAGCGTAAAAGAAATGGCAAGAAACCAGGCAAAGCGTCTTCGGTACTGACGGAGAAGAAAGAAAGAAAGAAAGAAAGAAAGAAAGAAAGAAAGAAAGAAAGAAAGAAAGAAAGAAAGAAAGAAAGAAAGAAATATAAAATAAAATATAAAATAAAAAAAATAAAAATAAATAAATAAATAATAATAATAAATAAATAATTTAATAAATATATAATAATATATAATATTAAATATTATAGACGCAGGTTCGGATCCTGCCAGTGTTTGTGTAATTTAGCGATTTTCTACTTGGTAGATTTATCCGAATAAAAGTTAAAATTAAAATCATTTTCAATTATACGTACCTATAGTTACCAATTTTCAACTTGAAATCTACCTGCAATGATAGACTAGTTGAGCTAGTACAGCAAATGCTTACTAGGTTGCAGCACTAACGCAACGTTAAAACTTCGTTCAAGCGTTAAAATGTGTATTGAGGTCCCTCAATACAACTTTAGACAGGACCACAGTAGCCTAGTTCGTAAAGCCTCTACGATACTGACGGAGAAGACGCAGGTTCGAAGCCTGCGGTTGTGATATTTTGCTATTTTCTACTTTGTTGGCAAGAAACCACTGAAGCGAGGCGTACTTTAGGCCGATATTTCACTGGGACACCATGGCGGCGCAACCAGTCGCCGCTGCCTACAAAATGTAGGTATACAGCTCTATAGAGAGTTACTCACCTGGTGTCCGTTTGGTTGCGCAACTAATTTGGCGGCGCGACCAGCTCGGATGCTGGTCGCGCTACCACTCCCAGTAAAATATAGCCATTTATACTGTGGCCGCAGGGTGTGGCGACTCTGGTGTCTTTACTGGTGTCTAGTAACGGACCGCCATGGTGTCCCAGTGAAATATCGGCCTAAGAGTCGGCTTTGTACAATGATTTTTGTATTTCACTGGAATATCAGAGCACCATAATTATCTCCTTGTCATTGATGTAGTCATGTAATCTACAATAAGCCTTTTTACTAGTGGTAAGAGCGATCGGCTCTCGATCCGGAGGTTCCGGGATTGATTCCAGTTGGGGACACTGTCAAACAAAATTTACTTTGTATTTATTACTTTAACTAGCTAGTTTCAGTTGTTTACCGTTTCCAATGTAGTTTTCCTCTGCTGACTAAAACCTAACCATAATCTTTACAAAAGCCATATTATGTATGAGTGAGAGCGGATGGAGCGATATATGTCTCTGTCTCTCCAATATCTTACGCATCGCTCCGTCTTGCTCTCACACTGCTGGCATTCTAATCAAGATTTTTTATTGAAAATGGGCTTACTCTTGACCTCGATCTTCTCTTGAAGACAGAGATGAGGTCGGCGATGGAACAAGCTTAACCAGAAGAAGCCTATTCACTCGCGACTTGAATAGATTCGGGTTAAATGAACTCGGGAACACAGACGCAGGCAGAGAATTCCATTCTTTAGCCGTGCGCATTATAAAAGATATTTCAAAGCGCTTTGTGCGAATGTGCTGAATATCAACCAAGTATGAGTGATATCCTGCGGTGCGTCTGGACTCCCGATGATGGTAGAAGAGAGATGGTGGAACTAGCTCGTGGAGCTCTAAGCTACATGATTTCGTCTTATAGTCTGCTAAGAAGACAAACTTCCTCTTACCTGCAAGTTCTGCCATACTCCTTCTAGAAGGTCCGACAGGAGTTTCAGTTTTGTCATCTTGTTCCAAACCTACAATAAGGCTATGTACCCGTTTATATACATCATTTAAGTCCATATGACCTATTATTCCCTGCAGAAGTATATTATGCATCGCTTGATGCAGCACATCTTCGTCTTGTTTCGAGTTTTTGTCTTTTTCTTCGTTTATTCGCTGGTAATTTGCTTCTCGAGGGTCCTGAAAGTCAATAGAATACTCAATACTAATCATAAACTAAAGAAGGACCATCCTAATAAGGCCTTTATGACAGCTGTCAAACGTATGAAAAATTATGACGCGCTAAGAAAAAATGAACTCTTGTGTGTTGGTTTCTTAGATTATGAATAACGGCATTGGTGTTAAGGAAACGTCAAAATCGACTTCTTATTGTACGTCGGCCCTTCTTTAATTCACGATGACGATTCTCGACAACTTCATTCTATTATAACTGCCAGGAATAAAGAGCGTCAATACAGGAACTGTACTCATGACCTGACCGTATTCCAAAATAATATGTAGACAAGTATTTCACTGAATGTCTTTTATTATTCTAGAGTAGAGTAGGCAAACGAGCAGATAGCTCATTTTATTTATTTGTGGGTGTGGCTGCAGGCACAAGCCTTGAAGCCTAAGTGTCCGAGTGGTAGTTGCTCTTTCATTCCGATCACAAAAAAAACCGGCCAAGTGCGAGTCGGACTCGCGCACTGAGGGTTCCGTACCACCACATAAACATAATTGTATTAGTTGAAATTTCAGTAAGTTAATGTGCTAGATTTTTTGAGTCCGACACGCCCTTGACCAAATTTTATTATTTTTTGTTATTTTATAGCCTATGCCCTATAAACATACCAATTTTCAAGTTTGTAAGTGTTCCCGTTTTTAAATAGAACTAAAACAAAAATCGCCTCAACAACCATCCAACTTGACCCCTCTCTTATATGAATGTTCTTGAAACGGGAGCTCACCACAATTGGTTACCAGCTCACCACAATTGGTTACCATTAGTTGTGAGAAAAGTTGTAATATTTAATGATTCTAGACTTTTCCCATTATTTGTACTGTGAGACCTAGCTTCTTGCCAAATTTCATAATTTTAGGTCAACGGGAAGTACCCTGTAGGTTTTTCATTTTTGAATAAATGTATGGAGATGAGGACATAAAATGCCATATCTTTTGATTGCGTCGTTGTAAAAAATTGAGATTTTCAGATCTTGTGTGGTTCATGGATCCTAATATATGGTATTAATTTCAACCTGATACCTTTACCCGTTCGTGAGATAAAGGGTCTTGACAGACAGACAGACGGACAACAAAGTGATCCTATAAGGGTTCCGTTTTTTTCTTTTGAGGTACGGAACCCTAATTAAGCAACGTTGGCTGTAGTCAGAACCTAGATGGGTGACCGCTATTAGCACAATAACTGGAGCGCTTTCGTGCTTCAGAAGGCACGTGACGTTGGTTCTGGCTACTGTCAGTGATAGTAGTTGTTAAGCCAAATCAGTGGCCATTTGGCGGCTTGAGAACTCTGACAGCGAGGTTGGCCACTGACCTGGGTCTGGTTTTCCCTCTGGGCTGCTGAGATGGCAGTCGCTCTGTGTAAAACCAGAGCTCTTGTCAATACCACACCATCTGCAAGTTCGGGATTGTCAATAATTCACCTGTTTTGAATTTACTTGTTTTGTATTTAGCCTTTTTGAATTATCTACTTTCAATTATTATTCTTTATTCTGAGCAAAATACATATTGCATTGAATATAACTTAATCTAGGTACATTATTTGGAATAACAATTAATATTTCCAAGAAACAAAATAAAAAAAAAAACAAACAACAGCAACACAAACAAATGGAAATTAGGTATTTAGTATTTAAGAATCAAATTTAAATGTCATAAACTCGTTCACTGAATAAAAACATCTTTCGAGTAATAAGGCGTATAGAATTCTTTTGAATGATGTTACTCTGGTGACAGATTTCAACGACGTTGGAAGTTTATTGAAGCAGCGAATGGTTTGGCAATAAGCACTATGTGAAAAACCGGTCAAGTGCGAGTCGGACTCGCGCGCCGAGGGTTCCGATATACCTATAGTATTTTTGGAAGCAATAAAGTCCATTTTCAGGACCGCAAAACTAAATTTGTTTGTAAAGGTTTTTTGCAGATTTCTGAAAAACTGTGCAACTTAGAAAGATCGTTTTATTTTTGCTGTAAAGTTTATATAAACTTCTGTCAACTGTAATTAATTCAGATTTTTCCTTACTCAAACTTCGGAGATAAGGGGGGGGGAATGGTATTTTTCTTGACATTTTTCATCATAACTTTAAAACTAAGAAATTTAAAAAAATACAAAAATATATTTTAAAATGTACAAGTAAAGCCCTTTCATATGATACCCCACTCGACCTAGTAGCGACAATTTGAAATTTGGCCCCCCCTATTTTGGCCCCCTTTATATTAATAATCATACTTTTTTCAAATTTTTTTCTTGTGCAATTAAGTTGGGCAACTATATTCTAAAACTATTCCAAATTTCAGGTTGATAGCATAAGTGGTTGCTGAGATATAGAGGTGTGACAGACAGACGGACAGACAGACAGAGCGGCACCATAAGGGTTCCTTTTTTTTACCATTTTGGTATCGGAACCCTAAAAACAGAGAGTTTTGGTAAAATTGTGTCACTTTTAATTGGGATGTCTTTTCGCCTTGTTGAAAGTCTCAAGTCTCTTTCTGCAGTCGTCTCCATGTATTGTGGATGCTTGACGAAATTACACAACAATACAAATATGTAGAGACTTGGTGCTGTCAACACGCCTAGTTTAATAAAGTAATCCCTACAGGATACCATTTGGGGAATACGAAATATTGTTCTGATCGCCCTTTTTTGAATAATGAAGGCATTCCCTATATTATACGCATAGCTATTACCCCACAGCTTAATGCTATAGCGTAAATGTGACTCTACTAGAGCATGATAGACCATTTTAAGCTGCGGGATAGTAGCCTCGTCTCTCAGAGTTCGTAGGGCGAAGCACGCTGAACTTATTTTATTTACGATACGTTCAAGTTCCGGTTTCCAATTGAAAAAAGAATCTATGTGCACTCCGAGAAATTTAACTACTTCGACCGTCCTAATTATATTATCATCTAATTTAAATTCCAGTGTTTCTTTATTCCTAGCCGTGGATCGAAATAATATAACATTCGTCTTGGACGAGTTGAGATGCAAGTTGTTTATTCTAAACCATTTTGAAAAAGTATCCAGAGTCTGATTGGTTTTTTTTATAAGTCCATCAATGTTTGGTGCAGAAACAACAGCATTCGTGTCATCAGCATAAACTATTGGTTTAACGTCTGTCAGCTCATTGTAGATGAAATTAATGAGATCGTTCACAAATACAATAAAAAAAACCGGTCCTAAGATTGATCCCTGGGGAACTCCTCTTGTAAAGTTGACCATTTTAGATCTATAAATGACTTCCCTGTTACCACTGGAGGCTATCAATTCCACATACTGTTTTCTATTCTTAAGGTAACTCTTTAATAGACCTAATTGTTCATTTCGAACACCATAGTGATGAAACTTCCGTATGAGAATGTCGTGATCAACACTGTCGAATGCCGAGCTCAGATCTAGGAATATTCCTACCACTTTCTGTCTGTCGTTCAGCTTTGTTAAAATATCTTCTACAAGGGTGTCGATAGCTTCCACTGTACCTGTACCTTTTTGGTATCCAAACTGACGTGAATTAAGCACATTATTTACGTTCAGATGCCTAACTAGACGTATTTTTATAAGTTTTTCAAATATCTTAGACAGAACTGGCAGTAAGGATATAGGCCTGTAATTTTTTGGGTCGGTCTTACTGCCTTTTTTGTGGATTGGAATAATTTTGGCAATTTTAAACTGATCTGGGAAAACATTTTGTTGAAAACAATCGTTAAAGAAATCGGAAAGGGGCATAGCCAAAATATCAATGTTCTGTTTAAGTACTGTGATGGGAACCTCATCATAGCCGCTAGATTTTTTATTTTCCATAGAATTTATGATTTTAGTAATTTCTGTAGGAGAAGTTTTATCCCAGCGAAGTTCTCTGTCTACTCTCTGAGTACTTCTTACAAGAACCTCAAAAGATTTATCTACATCCCTAGTATTGTTAGCATTACTGTAGTCAAATTGCTTTACAAAAGTATCAGCAATAGCACTTGGATCATTGACCATTTTGTTATCAATTTTCATCATAATATCGCGTTTTTGCTTTGCTCGGGTTTGGTTCCTATGTTTATTAACCACTTGCCAGATTGCTTTTATTGAATTATCAGCCTGCTGTATATCTGATTGCGCAGAAAGTTTTTTTGCGTATCTCACGATTTTACGATAAATGGTAAAATACTTTGAACGATAATCAAATATTGAACAGTGATTAATACCGCGATCAGCCGTACTTAAAAATCGCTTCATTACACTCGATGTTCGTATGCCCTTAGTTATCCATTTGACAGTTCTGGCTCCTTTTGAAACAATTTTTCTTGAGCGATATGTAAAAGTATGTTTAAAAATTTTTGTAAACTTGGAAATGAAACAATTGATTCCTGGTGATTTACTAATGTCAGACAGTTGTGTTCTAAAATAATTATTGTTCTCCTCGTTAAAAACTCTACGCTGTGTTATTATGAATTCTGTCTCTGAATTCTGAGAGACTTTACTAGTCATAACCACATCGCATAACAACGATGCATGTCCGTCTGACATGCCATTAAAGTCAACTAATGTATTAACGATATCGTCTTCCTCTATGTTCGTTATTATATTATCAAGACACGATTGCGAATCACCTCTAATATAAGTGACACAATTATACAAAGGTCTAAAGTTATAACATTTCAATAAACTCATGAATTTACTTGTGTACGCGTTGTCTATCAACAGATTAACATTAAAGTCTCCGCAGATAACAGACTTTTTATCAAACAAGACTTCAAGCATTTTTTCCAATTGAGACATAAAACTATCAAAGGTTTTGATTACAGGTATTCTATAGCAGCAACATAGATATAAATTAGTTTCTAAGTCCCTAACGCCACATATTTCAAAGCTATCAACTCTATACAATTTTCGGCAGATCTCTAAATCCTCTGTACTACGTCCTTTTAGTCCCAGCATTAATGTACCTCCTCGTTTCTTTTTTTCTCGTGCATTGTAAGACACTAAGGAATAATCACTTAAATGTAGCATAGGTAAATTTGTTTTATTCATAAAATGTTCACAAACACATAAGTATAATTTACGTGTTCGGAATATACTTGTTTTGAATTTTTGTGTTTGGAGTTTACCTGTTTTGAATTTACTTGTTTTGTATTTACCTGTTTTGTATTTAAGCAATTATTGGAATTAAACAGCACATATTAGAGTTTTTTAAAAACATACTAAAAATTAAAAAATTAAAAAAGGTGTTAGGCAAGGATGTATTCTTTCTCCAGCATTATTCAACGTATATTCGGAATTTATATTTCAAGAAGCATTAGAAGATTTAAAAGTGGGAATTAAAGTGAATGGACAAATTATAAATAATTTGAGATATGCAGATGATACACTTATTTTGGCAGAAAGTAATGCTGACTTACAACAAATTATGGAAACCCTTTATTCAAAATTCGAACAATATGGCTTAAAAATTAATATTCTAAAAACAAAGTATATGGTAGTTAGTAAAGAAAGCAACTCAAACGAGACACTAACTATAAATAGAAAACAAATTGAAAAAGTAAAGAAATACAGATACCTAGGAGTATGGTTGAATGAATGCTGGGACTCAGAAACGGAAATTAAAATTAGAATTGAGATAGCCCGCAGTGCGTTTATGAAAATGAGCTCATTATACTGTAATAAAGACATCAATCTAAAGCTGAGATGGCGTTTAGTTAAATGTTAAGTCCTGTCCATCATGATGTATCTATACAATAAATGTGCTTTTCAAATGTGTGGAAGCGTGGACCATAAATAAATCATCAATAAATTTGAAATGTGGTTGTACAGACATATGTTAAAAATTTCATAGACGGATAAAATCACAAATGAAACAGTTTTGGAACTTATGAAAAATAAAAAGCAAGAAGTAGTAATAACTATAAAGAAGAGGAAAACAGCTTATTTAGGACACACATATAGAAATTCAAAATACGAATTCATCAGAAACATCATTGAGAGGAAAATTGAAGGCAGAAAAGTAAGAGGAAGGGCACGTACAACCTGGGGCGAAAATATTAAAATCTGGACCGGAATCAAGGACGCAGCCACTCTTTGCAGGATGGCTAAGGAGAGAGAGGAGTTCCGCATGCTGATCGCTGACATCCGTTAGGATATGGCACCAAGAGAAAAGATTTACCTGTTTTGTATTAGGAATTTACGTGTTCTGAATTTACCTGTTTTGTAATTACCTGTTTTAAATTTAACTGCTAGATCGAGGTCAAGAGTAAGCCCCCATACACAGTAAAAAAACTGTTTTGAATTTACGTGTTTTGAACTTACCTGTTTTTAATTTAACTGTTTTGAATTTACCTGTTTTAAATTTAAGCGTTTCGTATTTACCTGTTTCGTATTTAACTGTTTTGAATTTACTTGTTTTAAATTTAAGCGTTTCGTATTTACCTGTTTCGTATTTACCTGTTTTCAATTTACGTGTTTAGAATTTACCTGTTTTCAATTTATCTGTATTAAATTTACATGTTTGGAATGTACATGTTTTGAATTAACTTGTTTTGAATTTACCTGTTTAGAGTTTACCTTTTTTTTCTGCTTCTCGATGCTGTTAGTGACTTGCGACTCTTCCGCATCTAGTTTTTCCAGTAACGAAGATAATTTGTTGTTTAGTAGCTCTTTCATGCTTGGATCGGTCAGACGAAATTTCAGATTAGGAACGTCTGGAATATAGGTTTGATTTTCAGAAAAAAAAAATTGTAAGCGTAGCACACCTGCGGAAATTCTGACATGGAAAGTTCCGCGACAGAAAAATCTGTAGCCTAAAAAAAAGAGAAAGAATAGACATGCATGTTTGGGCGTGAACGTGTGAGAAAGAAAGAGGAAAGGTATGTACGTAATGTGTACCTAGTTATAGATCTCTTCGGCCTGTAAGAATCTTCTGTCGATGCTCTACGCTTTACCAACTAGTTGTTGTATGTATGTTGTGAAATCTGCGACCTCTATACGCATTTCAACGTTGCGTTTGTGCTGCCACCTAGTAAGCATTTGCTGTACTAGATTCAGATTCAGATAATTTTATTCAATGTAGATTCTTTACAGAATACTTATTGAATGTCATGCAGAATACAATGCAAATAGAGCGAGTCTACGCCGTTTCGGATCGTGCTATGGCAGCGTAAAAGAAATGGCAAGAAACCACTGCAGCACGGCCTACTTTAAGAGTCGGCTTTTTACAATGTGTTTCTTGTGTTTCGCTGGAATATCAGAGCACCATACCTCTTTGTCATTCATATAGTCATCCAATCTATAGTAAGCTTTTTTACATAACGTTTGCTTTACACATTCTTTAATATTGTCAGGTATTTTGTTGTAGTATCGTATACACAGACCAACGAAAGATGTATTGACTTTAGTTAATCTAGTATATGGTTGATCAATTTTATGCTTATTTCTAGTATTAAAATTATGCCTGTCACAAATTTTAGGTAACTGATGAATGTTCTTTCTAGCATACATTATATTTTCATAGATATACTGGCATGGCACTGTCATAATGTTGATTTCCTTGAACAGTTCTCTCAGGGAATCACGAGTCTTCAGGCAATAAATTGCTCTTATAGCCCTCTTTTGTAAAACGAATATTGAACTATACTATACTAGCTCAACACAACACAGAAAGTGTTGAAATTAAATCATTTTCAGTGTGTACATACTATTGAAGGAAGAGTAGAAGGCAAGAGTGGAAGAGGAATATCAAGACGCACTTATTTTGACCAGATAAATAAGAGGGTAAACGTCGAGTCTTAACAGGATGTTAAATCATTGGCAGAGGATAGAGAGAAATGGAGATTGCTCCACCGCTAAGAGCGCGGCTCTTAAATATGAGAAGAAGACATACTTATAGATCTCTTCGTCCTGTAAGAATCCTCTGCCGATGCTGCGTCATGGACGTGCTGCTCTACGCTCACCTCTTCTCCCGCTCTGTACAGGATATCATTCCTCATGACCTCATGGTTCATGTTCACATCTTGGTATTGAGGAGCAGAGGAGACTGCTTTGGATTTGTCTTGAGGTTTTTCTATAAATATAGGAGAAATTCAGATTAGACACATGAGATATACTATCTTAGTTCTTAGGGTGGGTAACGCGATTTGCTGTCTCATTAATGTCAAATTATTATTTCACTAATAATAAGACATGCGGTGGGTGCTATGGACGGTGTGGTGACAATTTACCATCAGGTGTCCCACCTGCTCGTTTGGCCACTTGCGACATAAAAATAACCAATGGGAACTCGGGCCATGTGAGGACAGGTTGCAGTTGAATCTAATAAATAAGACTTTTTAGATTATTATGGGACTCGGGTCATGTTTTTGTGCAAGTTTCGGTTGACTTTAATTAATCGACCATTCTTCGTACAGGTTTCAGTTGAATCTAATAAAGGAGACTTTTCTGATTGCAAGGGACACGGACCATATCTTTGTACAGATGGTAGGGCTTTTGTGCAAAGTCCGTCTCGGGAAGTACCACCCTCTTGCTTTTTCCGCCGTTATACACCAGTGTTTGCTTTGCTGTGTTTCGGTTTGAAGGGCAAGGGAGCCAGGGAAATTACTGGCACATGAGTAACACCATCTTATTTCTCAGGGTTGGCAGCGCGCTTTGCTGTCTTGTGAGTGCCAATTATGCTACTAAAAATAGTGGGCGACATGGCCTGTGGTAACCACTTACCATCAGGTAGCCCACAAGCTCGCTTGATCACTTGTTACATAAAAAAATAAATGGTACAGCAGCACTGCACTTACTTTCTCGCAATATACGAGAGTCCCGCGAATCGAACCCTGAACATCCGGTTCATGAGCCGAATGCTCTAACTACTAGATTATAAAGAGCTGCGGAGTAAATAAGGACCAAGTGCAAACTTATGTTTGTAATTTCATATAAATAATATGGAAATACAAACTTACCTATACTAGATTTATGTAAAAATCCTTAAATGAGATATGCAGTCAGGTACATAACCAATTTAGAATTCCAATTTTAAGCCTTAAAATAAACTCATTGAAACCGATTTTGAGTAAATCACATTTTTAAATTTTAGTAGTAAGGGAACACCCCTAATATGAACTTCCACAGACCAATGGATACTGCCGAAAGATACCTTGCATGGCGAATCTTGGTCTTGTAAAATTTCATCAAGATCGTTTGAGCCGTTTTTGAGCAAATCGCAATTTTCATTTCCATTATATGACAGCTACCCTCAAAAAGAGAAACAGCAAGAAACCACTCAGTATCCTTCGATGAATTTACAAGAAAATCTTAAATTTAGAATATGGTGTCAATCGGACTATTCGTTTAGCCGCTAGGCCAAAGCGTGACGGACAGACCGACCGACGGACCGACCGACGGACCGACCGACCGACCGACCGACCGAACGAACGACCGACCGACTGACCTGATATTTCGGAAGACTTGCTTTTTATGATGCATAAGTTATATAGAACACATTTTTGAGAAAATTAGAAAAACTTTTTTTTTCACGAATACAATACCTTTCTCGCTCCGCTCGAAAGTAAAAAGGTCTCAGTTGAATCTACTTACTAAAGGAGACCGTTTCAGATTATAAGGGACACGGGCCATGTCTTTGTATATTATATATTCTTTGGTACAGATCTCAATTAAATCTAACAAAGGAGATGTTTCAGATTATAAGGGATACGGGCCATGTCTTTGTACAGATCTTAATTGACTCTAATAAAGGAGATTTTTCAAATTATAAGGGACACGGGCCATGTCTTTGTACAGATCTCAATTGAATCTAATAAAGGAGACGTTTCAGATTATAAGAGACACGGGCTATGCCTAGTACAGATCTTGTAGAATCTAATAAAGATAAGCTGAAAATGAAATATTTTAGATCGAATAAAAATTTTGCAGGTGGAAGAGATAGGTTGGCAGTATCGAAAAAACAGGGTTACTGCTGGTTTGTTTTAAATGAATTGATTGTCCAAAACTTTGCTCTCTTATTAGGCACCAGATCTCCCACAATACAATGTCCAAAACTTTGCTCTCTTATTGTTTCTTAAAAAATTGTAATTTGTAATGGCATTTTTGTGGGATGATGAATAAATTTTTATATTATTATTATTATTTGGTATTCTGTTTTTTAAATCAGGTCGGTTTGAGATTTTTCACCGGTAAAATGAGTGCCCATACGGGCCTAGTCCAAGTGCGCATCATGATAATTGTTTGGTTCAATGATTGTTTGATCAGCATCTAAAAATTTCCTGACAATCCGGCATGTATTTAAAATTATGGCTTTTTGCAGGGTTATATAAACAAATTTTGATAAGTTAAGCATTTTTATAGATTGGTGAAGTTGTTGTGGTATAACTCCTGTTGTAGAAAGAACTATGGAAACGATGACTACCTTCCGTATTATTATTATTTGCTTACCTTTCTCTTTAGCCAGCAAGTCGTCAATATCGACGAACACGTTGGTGAGTATCATAGTAAATGTGAACGCAATCAAGAGAAGAGTTATACAGAACACCCTGTAGAAGATCCCGTCGTAGTCGCATCGCGTCATAACACTTCTCGCTGCAGACAGAAATACACAAATACAAAATAGTAAATTAAGATGCACGTGCGCTATTTTGGATATTACGGCCGAGGCTCAGAAATTGCAGCCCTTGCCACAGGCGAGGGCGTAATGGAGCCGAGGGTGTAATCACCAAAGCGCACAAGCTTCTTACGACGTTTTTCAACACATTTGCGAATAAAAACGAATCAAATTCGCTTACATTTTTGCAGTTCGGGCTGCAACTCCTGAGCCTCCATTTTTCGTTTTCACAATACTTTTCAACATGGAATAAATACACCACAAAGAGCTAGGTTTATACTTATTCGCCAGCTCATTGAAATAAGCCAAAAAACATTCTCTGAAAACGAGTTGGCATTTTTGGTGTTCTTCCATTCAATGAACTTTTCGTGGGCAAGAATGTACCTATTTTTCGTTTGATTTTTCTGGAAGGAGACTATCACTTGCATTTTGTGCCCCAGTAATTATTTCCTGTGGGGTTAAATTAAGTTCTTCTTCATTGCTTGAAACATGCTTGAAACCAACGAACGACATTTTTAGTTAGTCACAAAAATTAAAGCAAATGAAAATACTTCTGAAAAATGGCGCGCGGAATTCTTGTTGCTCGCGCATTTCTTTTTTCAAATAAGGAGCTGTGACGAAGCAGTGGCAATGCTCCCAAACAGCGTAGTCATTGAAAAAGTACAAAAACTTTAAATTTATTGCTTACATAATCAATTTATGTAAATTTGTTGTCTAATTTAACTAATCTCATGCAACGAACTGTTTATATATTATGTTTTCATCAACATTATGTATATATTCACGAAAATTTCATAAATATTTTAGACATTAGAACTCCTTGCTTTTTGTTAATATAAAAAAAAATAACATATAATAACTAGTGCAAAAAGTGTGTAACTAGTGTGTAATATATAATGAGAAAAGCACGCGTTTTTAATAAGCTGGATTATGGACCTAAATACAGTGCAAATAGAGCTGTTTTATGAGCAAATGTGTTGAAAAAATTATTTCTCAACTCATAAATTGCATAAATTGATCACATAATAGCATTACAAGAATTCAAAATATTTTGAGAAAAAGGTATTGGCACAGCTAGTGGCTGGTTTTAAGCCCACCCAGAGTCAATGAGGGACAAAAGTATATAATAACAAAAACTAAGAAGCATTAGATATTGTTCATAAATATAAAAATTGAAATTAAAAGAAAGGAAGGAAAGAAACAGAGAAAAATCATATAATAATTAATTAAAAATGGCAACATAATATTATAATACAAATTCATCGAGGTTGTTACTACTCCTAACTGACCTTCGAAAGAAACAAAGGGACATCGGAATTGTTCAAAAGGGAAAGGTAGAAGAACTCCTTGGTGGAAGGGGGTATCCTTACCCGACTGACGGGGACGTCCGTATCCGCGTTTTGGATATGGGAACGGGTGGAGGTGACCCTCGTTACCCGAGCTGAATCTCACCGGGCCCTAGACCCAGTGGTAATGATGAGCTTTAATGCCCTGATAGGCAAGGTTGGCCTGACTGAGCTTCGTGAGGTGGACTGGAATAGTAGTTAGTTTTTTTTCTTTTTTAGGGTTCCGTACCTCAAAAGAAAAAAACGGAACCCTTATAGGATCACTTTGTTGTCCGTCTGTCTGTCTGTCTGTCAAGACCCTTTATCTCACGAACGGGTGAAGGTATTAGGTTGAAATTAATACCATATATTAGGATCCATGAACCACACAAGATCTGAAAATTTCAATTTTTTACAACAAGGCAATCAAAAGATATGGCATTTTATGTCCTCATCTCCATACATTTATTCAAAAATGCAAAACCTACAGGGTACTTCCCGTTGACCTAAAATTATGAAATTTGGCAAGAAGCTAGGTCTCACAGTACAAATAATGGGAAAAGTCTGAAATCATTAAATATTACAACGTTTCTCACAACTAATGATAACCAATTGTGGTGAGCTCCCGTTTCAAGAACATTCATATAAGAGAGGGGTCAAGTTGGATGGTCGCTGAGGCGATGTTTGTTTTAGTTCTATTTAAAAACGGGAACACTTACAAACTTCAAAACTTGTATGTTTATAGTGCATAAGCTATAAAATAACAACAAATAATAAAATTTGGTCAAACACGTGTCGGACTAAAAAAATCTAGCACATTAACTTACTGAAATTTCAACTAATACAATTATGTTTATGTGGTGGTACGGAACCCTCAGTGCGCGAGTCCGACTCGCACTTAGCCGGTTTTTTTACCGTTTTAGCTATATATGTCTTACTCATGAAACTGAACCAAAGATGATCAGTTACATTGGTTTAGGTATGGTTAAAATTACTAAATATGTCGAAACGCAACACAATTACTCTTAATTTGTGTGCAATAAAGAGTTTCTATCTATCTATCTAAAGATTATCACAAAATTGGGAATACAATTAAACTGCGACTGAAGTCGAAGCAAGGCGAATAGGCGAGGAACATTCCAGGCAAGCTTGTTCCATCGTCATCCTCATCTCTGACATCGACAATAATAAGAATACTCCATTTTATCATATTATTTTAATATTTTTGTATTTAGTCAAAAAGTACATACAATTTTTGAGCAATTCTTATATTCCTTTGTTTCCCTTAACGGTTAAATATTATATTGACGAAATAAGCCGATTTTTTTAACATTATGTCATTCATTGTACCGATTTTGTTAAATACATAGAATACATGAAACAGTTCATGTATTCTATGGTTAAATAAATTAACTTTATAGTCCTCCTGTCAAATAAAATCTGCCTGAGAAAGTTTACAAATTGTAGCCTATAAGTTATTCTGATGATCACCTATATTATTGTAAAGTTTAATTAAAATCCAATCAGTAGTTTTAACGTGAAAGAGTAACAAACATCCATCCATACTTACAAACTTTCACATTTATAATATTAGTATTGATTTATTGCACCCAAGAAATTACAATGGACAACATATTCAGTAAGACGATACAACAGGTATTACTTATTTCAACTAAGAAATGTCTTCCAGCTTAGTGTTACTTCAAGTACCTAAAATAAATTTCTAAATAGTAACCATTTATGAATCGTTGCTGTGGCATTCTAGGGAGAGCTCTTTGTCCAGCAGTGGACGTGATATGATTTCGTTTATTGAATAAAGGTTTTATCTATCTATCTATCTATCTATCTATCTATCTATCTATCGTATTTTGAGAAGCCTATTGGCAAAAACAATAGTACATACAGAACGGACACTCCCGGGGGCGAACACAAGTGTTTGTTCTGTGTCTAGGTGTTATTTATCTATTTATGTATTTATATCAGTCTGTGGTACCCATAGTACCATTTTTTATGTAGCCTGTATGGTGTTCCACTGCAGGTCAAGGGCCTCCCCTCTTTTTCGCCATTCGTCTCTGTTCTGAGCCTCTGATGGCCAGTTTTCTAAAAAGTTGTTTAAATCGTCGCGCTATCATCTCCGAGGTCGGCCTCGACGGCGGTGACCATCCTCTGGCACCCATTCTGTAGCTTCTCTAGCCCACCTATCCTGATGCATTCGGCATACATGTCCTGCCCAGTACCACTTCAGCTTAGCAGACTTTTTTCCGACGTGTACAATTCCAGTTTTCGAGCGCAGCGTAGTGTTTCTAATCCGGTCTATCCGCTTTACACCTAGAATACTGCGCTCCATGGCGCGCTGGCAAACCTTGAGCTTGGATTTCTGCGACTCTGTCAAAGACCACGTTCGTGCCCCGTAGGTTAGGATAGGCAGGATACACATGTCGACGAGTTTTCGCTTTAGTGACAGTGGGATTTCTCCCTTCATTAGCTCCTTCATGGACCAGTAGCTCTTCCAGGCGTTTTGAATGCGTCTTTCGACCTCTTTGTCCTGCCTGTTTTCGAAGGATGCTATCTGGCCCAAGTAGGTGTACTCGTCAACAAAATGTATTACCTGCCCATCTACCTCGACCCTACGTTTGGTGCTATTACACATGATTTGAGTCTTTGATATATTCATCTTAAGTCCAACCTCAAGACTTGCCTCGCGTACCATAGTTGTGTGAAATGTTCCTCAACATTTAATTATCTGAAATGATGATTTTTTAAAAATAATTAACTTTATTAACTTAATCTGCGTTTGATTCCCGGTGCACTGAAAATACGGAAAGCCAAACAAGATCAATTTTCTCTTGTTTGGCATTTTGTGATTAAATAGAAAAAGATATTGAAAGATTCAATATAACATCTTAGTCAATGTAAATTTGTGATTTTTAATTCAATAATCATATTGAGACAATCCAATAAGGTCTTTACAAGCTCAAATGGATTCAAGATGCTTGTTTGAAACTATCAAAATCTTGATTGAATCAGCAAATATTTTTTTTCAGTGTGGGGACACTGTCAAACAAAAATCTCTTTGAGCAACCTCTTAGGATACTGCAGGATGAATCACCTAATTGTCTGAAAAGATAGATGATTACGTGCATTGGAAGGCACGTACAGCCGTTGGGCCCGACTTCTATTTACGGATGTAGTCGTTAAGGAGCCATGTCAGAGGCCTTTGGCGGCTCAACAACTCTGACACCAGGGTTTGTGAGGTCGGTCATCGACATTGCAACCCACATGATATGACGATGATGATGATAATGTATAATATAAAAAAATCTTACTTACGGTTTTTTTTACTAATTATCGCTCAGCGGATGTGATATCAAGACTACTTTCACCAAAATTCTATACAGTACTAAGGAATACTACGCACACTATATTTTGTAAACAACATTATCAGTACACCCGTAGAGTACAAAGTGTATCTTTTTTGGTTTAAAATTTAAGAATTTTTTCAAAAGATGTTTATTAAAAAACAGTAACGTGGTCATCCTTTGTTCAGATTAGAGTTTTGTTTCATTTTACGATCGCACGGATGCGTTTTGTGTACAATTGTCGTGAGAATAATGTAGCGAAATGATTTTTATAAGATGTCTTGTATTGTATTATACAAGGTGTAACAAAAAGGGTATATCAACCCTGAAGGATGTGATTCTGCCCAACTTTTCCTAAGGAACATAGGTCGTACGAAAAAAAAAATGTTGACCTCCCATAGAAACTGAATCAGCTGATCGCGCATTTTGTCAACCTCATCACCAATCACATCATCATAAATCTTGTCGTCAACCACATAACATCATTATCAACCTAAACCTCATCTCCACTCTCATCATCATCAACCTTTTCATAATCATAAACTTCATCATCATCATCAGAGGTTGATGATGATGAGTTTGAACATAATTATGCTGGTCATCAACCTCATAATCATCATCGACTACCTCATAATTATCACCATCATCATCAATCTCATCATCATAAACCTCATCACCAGCCTCATCCTCATCAACAACCTTATCATCAACCTTTGATTGAAAATGTCGATGATCAAGTTGTTGATGATGAAAAGGTTGATAATGATGGTAGTGGAGATTAAGTTGATGATATTGATGAAGTAAATTTGTATTATGAGGTTGATGAAGATGATGAGGTTGTGGTAGATGAATAGGTTGACGATAATGAGTTTAGACTTTAATGAGGTTGAACATGAAGAGGTAGAGGATTATGATGAAGTCATTATCAACCTCATCAACAATCTCATTATCATAAACCTTGTCATCAACTTCATCATCGACAGCATCAGAGGTTGATGATGATGAGTTAGATTATCATCATCGTGATCATCAACCTCATAATCATCATCAACTTCCTCATCATCATCAAGCTCATCACCAACATCCTCCTCATTAATCTAATCATCAATAACCACATCACCTACAGCATCAAACTCATCAGAATCTTCATTATCATCAACAACCTAATCATTATCAAACTCATCATTATCACGATAGTGAGGTTGATGATGATGTGTTTGATGATGATGGTGAGGTTATGAGGTTTACGGTGATGAGATTGGTGACGAGGTTGATGACGATGAGTTTAACAATAGTGAGGTGGTCATAAACTACATTACTTCATTATCAACATCATGTCCACTCTCATCCCTATTAACCTTTTCTTTGTCATAAAACTCATCATCTACATCATCAGAGGTTGCTGATGGTGATTAGATTAATAATTATGAGTTTGATCATAATAAGAAACTTGATGATGATGATGGGGTTGAACATGACTTCATCATCAACCTCATCATTTTAATCATGAACCTCATCATCATCAACTTAATCTTCACTCTCATCAGTCATCACCATCAACTTCGTCATCGATATCATCATAGTATTCAACCTCATCACTATGATACAAAACATTATAAATATATCGTCAGATTAAAAAGCTTATTTCATAAGTAGTTAAAGTATACAACCACGGAATGCACGACCTCGGAATCCGAAGCCAATCATGTCTGATCTCAGGATTGTACAACCTCGGAATTTGAAGCTAAGACAACACGACTTTTGAGTGTTTTCATAGGTCCGTTAGGTAAAGTGAGTTAGGTTATCTTGCGACCACAACGCACGAGCCGAGCGAACGAAGCGAGTGTGCCGCGGCAGTGGCTGGCGAGTGCCAGAAACGAACTTGTATCACATAATACTCTGCTATAAAAGTCTTCGCTTGTACACGTTTTCCGTTGCCAGTCAATATTGGACCGATACTAGAGAAGCCGGCCCAATATTGTACGACGAGGAATGACCACCCTCGGAATTCATGTACAATGGATCATAATTCCGTAGCCTTGCTATGTAAATTCGTATGCCGGAAGGTGCAACATAGTGAGACAATATATTTTTATAACAACTAATTTACCTATGTTGACGAATAAAGACTTTTGATTTTGATTTTGCAATCAGCGGCCGGACATTCCTTGTACGAGCTCGGATTGCCCAACCAAGAATGTACGTCCACGGATTGTACGACCTCGGTCCGCGGTCTGCGGTCGTACAACCTGTGGACGTACATTCCGGGCACTCTTTTTTCTGTTTTTACGACACTTACGTGTTACCGGCTAAGAATATTACCACTAAATTTGTTTGCGTGGATGTCGTAAAAGGTAACTAAGTAATTTAGAACTGAAACAGCAGCATCCTTCAGCGTATTGTACCCGCTTATTATTAATAATAAGTAATAATAATTAGCATTTATTGAAAAAATTAAATAACAAGTAACTACATTAAACATAGACTCCTGCACTAAGCTCGAGGGTTTTTTTTTAAGATGACCTTGCTGGTGGGGATCGGAAGGCTCTATTACAGTCTCTATTCTTTTCGTATTAGACCAACCGCTTTGATTATTTTTTTTGTTTATTGTCAATGGGCTTGCTGTTGTTTATTTATTGTTTTGGCCCTACCTGCATAATTATACACGTTTACAATTGTTTTTAGATCAAAGACTTTGACATACTTTTTTTTTATGTAACAAGTGAGCAAACGTGCAGGTGGGCCACCTGATGGTTAGTGGTCACCACCGCAAAATGTAGCATATCTTAAAAGAAATGAGTAGTGATGTGGTCAAGATAAAATTTTAATTTAATTTGTATAACAGCAGAAAAATAATTCTAAAATGACCCTTATTTTGTCCATTTTTAGGGTTCCGTACCTCAAAAGAAAAAAACGGAACCCTTATAGGATCACTTTGTTGTCCGTCTGTCTGTCTGTCTGTCTGTCTGTCTGTCTGTCTGTCTGTCTGTCAAGACCCTTTATCTCACGAACGGGTAAAGGTATCAGGTTGAAATTAATACTACATATTAGGATCCATGAACCACACAAGATCTGAAAATTTAAATTTTTTACAACAACGCAATCAAAAGATATGGCATTTTATGTCCTCATCTCCATACATTTATTCAAAAATGCAAAACCTACAGGGTACTTCCCGTTGACCTAAAATTATGAAATTTGGCAAGAAGCTAGGTCTCACAGTACAAATAATGGGAAAAGTCTGAAATCATTAAATATTACAACTTTTCTCACAACTAATGGTAACCAATTGTGGTGAGCTCCCGTTTCAACAACATTCATATAAGAGAGGGGTCAAGTTGGATGGTCGCTAAGGCGATTTTTGTTTTAGTTCTATTTAAAAACGGGAACACTTACAAACTTGAAATATGGTATGTTTATAGTGCATTGGCTATAAAATAACAACAAATAATAAAATTTGGTCAAGCGCGTGTCGGACTCAAAAAATCTAGCACATTAACTTACTGAAATTTTAACTAATACAATTATGTTTATGTGGTGGTACGGAACCCTCAGTGCGCGAGTCCGACTCGCACTTGGCCGGTTTTTTTTCCCATTTGTAACCATTTTACTGCTACATTGTATATCAAAAATATTTGAAAATTTACAATATTTTAAACGAAGTTATATTTACTGATGTGGTCGTTCTACTTTTTGGATATTTTTGTAATAACATAGAAAAGAAAATACTTTTATACAATTTCCCCTTTAAAAAAGATTCTTATATTCACTGAAAACAGTGAATAAAAAGCACTTTTAATCACTATTTTGGTGTTTGAATTTAGAGCATACCATTATATTCGAATTCCATCTCAATGCTATACAACCTCCTTTTTTTCTTCATTAAATAAATAAATAAATCTTTATTTCTAAATGTATATTTTCGCTTAAATCTTTCTGTTTCTTGTATTCATGGTATAAAGTAATAGTATGCAACTCTTGAATAAAAGGGATTTAAATCGAGGGCCATGAATCACTCGCGTCGCTCAGGATTCTAACACTTGAATCACGAGCGTAATGAATCACTCCCTTCAGTCGTGATTCAGTCGTTAGAATCCTTCACTTGCTCGTGATTCATCTCTGGCCCTCGCTATTGCATAATATTATACTATTCTCTCATTTTTATGAATTTCGGGATCACCGTTGGTCGTAACAGCCACGTTGCAAGGCACGCTTATGTGAACGTTATTGACGTGTAAATGAGGTCGAAATTAACATTGACGCGCGTGTAGCTGCTAATTTAAGGGAAGGTATAGCCATAAATCAACTCCACCACATTGACGACCCCTGAAGCAACCATGTATGTGCACTTGCCTCTACCAATTTTATACCTATATGTTTTCAGGTATAGTTACAAATCAGGACAAAAATACTACAACAAATTTTCCATTTACTTATCACCTTTTATTTATTAAATTTTTAGTTACAGCTTTTATCATATTATAGTTTTCTTAATGTAAATGCATTTCTTTAACTTATCACAAAAAATATCAATAATAATTTTTGATCTTAATCATGCTAAAATTAATAAATTAGTTAACCGTCATTGTTGTTTTTTTTTTATTAATTATTTAAAAACATAATAAAAGTTTAATATCTCTGGTCTCCCTACCTACCTAACTACATAAATTATTATTCTTAACGATTGCATACAAAAATAATTTCCGTGACAGTGGTTCTAAACTGTGCTTCAAAATATATTCAGCGTGTAACGGAAAGATGTGGCAATATAAAGGGTTTAAATCTGCCCATGAAACTGAACGACTTTTTACAAGGAACTCAGGTCATAGAAAAAAAAATTATGACCACCCATAGAATCTTCATCAGCTGATAGCACATTTTGTATGGAACGTCAAATTAGATTTTTCGTATTTTGACCTATGTCCATTGGGAAAAGTTGTTCAGTTTTATGGGCACATTCACACCCTGCAGTATTATCACAACTTTCCATTACACGTTGTACATGCACACATAGTACTCAGAATTATATTAAAAGTCTATGAAGAAATTCAGAGTGTAAAATCACAGTAGATCATCAACATACACCACACCAAAATAATAGTAAACTGACCTATTTTATAGTGATTTTGAAAATTTGAATTCGGTCATCGACTTTCAATTCTGACTTTACTTTTAGAGTCAAAATCGCACTTACAGCCTTTTTTGAATCGAGCTAAGCATGCCTGTCCACGCCTACCTGTCTTGCATTTTCGTTGCATATATACAAAAATGTATCGATATAAATAAAATTGTGATTTGGAAAAAGAAGATTTTCAAATTAAAAGGCATTTCTTCTGGTAACTTATGATGCCTGAACTCCCATCATAACGTTTTTCGTTCTGCTTAAACAAATTCAAATGAAATAATATTTGTCCTTATAAATATTGCAGCATAATAAGACTTTGACAGGGTTGAACCAATGTTTCTCACTAAAAATTACCTCTAGGAAACTACTTGCATCAATTTCTACAACAAAAGAAATTTGAGTTACAATGGTTATGTAGTAGTAAATGATTAGTTTTATTTCTAATAGTATAAAAATAACATAGATATATTTTTATTTCCATTTGTTATGCCTTTAATTTTCGCTAATAAATTATTGATTATCAATAAAAACTGTTTCTTTTCCAACACCAGGGATATTTTTTAAGCCACTTCGTTTTTACTCTACTATTAGCCTTATAAATACAGGGTGTAAGGGACAGTGTACCGAAAACTGAAAGGGCGTGGTCAGTCAACGAAACTGAACAACTTTCCCAAAGATAAATTTCTGGTAAATGAAAAATAATTTTGACCTCTCCATACAAACTGTTCCACCAGAGTGAGCAATTTGTATGGAGAAGTCAAAATTTTTTTTCGTTTCCCAGAAATGATTCTTTGGGAAAGTTGATCAGTTTCATTGACTGAGCACGCCCTTTCAGTTTTCGGTACACCGTCACTTACACCTTGTATAATACACCACAATTTTATTCTGGTCAGCACTTGGCCCAACAACCATACAAAAATTATCAATGTCCTTTACACTTTCTAAAGTACGTTTAAGTTGATCATTAATTAGCATCATAGCCCGAGAGGCGAATGACCTTAAACAGCAAGCATTTTCTGAAAGCAGATTTTTTTATACGGGGTGTCGCATAATTAGGCCGTCACGCTGACAGTGGAGGTAGATGGACTTAAGACACATCAAATAAAAAAAAATCAATAAAATATTATTTTTTCTATGGGCATGTTAAACTTATTTGATGCGCCTTAAGTCCATCTACCTCCGGTGTCAGCGTGACGGCCTAATTATGGGACACCCTGTATAGGGTGACTTGGCTGTTCTTGATAGAAAAAGGCATGAATGTACTCATGATACTGAACAACTTTCCCCAAGGAACATAGGTCGAAATATGAAAATCAAGTTTTGACCTCCCATAGAAACTGCATCAGCTGATAGCGCATTTTGTATGGGAGGTCAAATTTGGTTTTTCGTATTTCGACCTATGTTCCCTGGGAAAAGTTGTTCAGTATCATAAGTACATGCATATCTTTTGCTATCAAGAACTAATTAAAAGTCTCCCTATATTTCGTCACATTAGTAGAGTACTTAGAGAAATAGTCTTCCTTTAGTCGGCTTCTTTAGGGTTTAACCTGTATAAAATTTTGTGAAGCGACGAATTTTTTATGGAGCAGTGCGCATATGGATG
Organism: Athrips mouffetella; assembly: GCA_947532105.1. Classification (NCBI taxonomy): domain Eukaryota; kingdom Metazoa; phylum Arthropoda; class Insecta; order Lepidoptera; family Gelechiidae; genus Athrips; species Athrips mouffetella. The sequence continues at coordinate 15,418,517 of OX383983.1, forward strand.
TCCACAGTGGACGGTAAAATTTATAAACCCTATTCAGTCCGTTCAGTGCGTTGCGGGTTCGGAGCGGATGGCTCTAAATTATACTAGACAGAAGGTCTATAGTCTGACCGCAACCCCTGTGCCGCTGTATAGGTATGCTTCCGGCGAGACGAGGGTAAAATTTATGAAACTTATTCAGTCCGTTCAGTGCGTTGCGGGTCCGGAGCGGATGGCTCTAAATTGTACTGAACAGACTGTCTATAGTCTGACCGCAACCGCCGATCCACTGTATAGGTATAATATGCTTCCGGCGAGACGAGGGGGCATCGTTCGTCATCGCTCACGGCGGCAGCTAGTTCTTGCTCTTTTGTTCCCACTTCCCCACTCCCCTGCGCATATCTATACAGCAGTGTGGCGGTTGCGGTCAGACCATAGACTTCATACATTTTACCATTCGGTCAGACTATAGACTTCATACACTTTACCATGCGGTCAGACTATAGACTTCATACATTTTACCATCCAAGTCAGATGTCCGCGTTGCACTGAATAAAGTTGTGAAATGGTAACCTCTACTTTCACATAATTTCTTTTTAAATATCTTCTTCCTCTGCCTTTTTTGGTTCTTCTTGGTGTTTTAAATCTTGGACGTCTTCTTGATCATGCTTTCGTACTTCATTCTGGAGTATAACGATCTGCGAAAGGTTTGGTAAGGTTAGAAGTGTTCGTGTATGGCAGTCGCCCTTTCTTTCTTATCTTGAAATTTATAATCCGTTTCCTTTGTGAATGCCAACGCTTACCTACACATTTTGCAGCTATGTCAATAGTAATCACCTAAAGTTGTCAGAAAAAACAAGTTTGTAAAACAATGTTTTGTTATAACTTGAAAACTGAGGGCCGTTTGCACTAAACTTAAGAATCGCCACTTACTTGTTTAGGGCACTCCTAGTAATAGTTTGACGGCCCTTACGCAAGAACTTGGGCAATTCTTAAGTTTAGTGCAAACTGTCCTGAGTTGTAAAAAAATAAAAACAGTTACTTATTTTGGAATGACAAGTAAAGTCCTTTTTTATGATATCCCACTCGACTTAGTAACGACAACTTAAAATTTTGCCCTCCCTATTTGGACCCCCTTTACAATAATTATAATAATATTTTTCTAATTATTTCATTTGATTTTGAGTTGGGCAATCATATTCTAAAACTATTCCAAATTTCAAGTCAATAGCATAAGTGGTTCCTGAGTTAAACAGGTGTGACAGACAGACAGACAGACAGACGCAGTCGCACCATAAGGGTTCCGTTTTTACCATTTTGGTTTGGATCTCTAAAAATGGATTCTTGCCGTTTCTTTTACGCTGCCATAGCACGAAACGATGTAGACTCGCTCTATTTGCATTGTATTCTGCATGACATTCAATAAGTATTCTGTAAAGAATCTATATTGAATAAAATTATGTGAATCAGAATCCGTTTACCTTTGCAGCATTCTTCTCCTTGTCCCAGGGGAGTCATAAGTGTCGGGGTACATGGTATCAATTTTGGAGTTGCTATCGTTTGTGCCCATAGATTCGGCTGTGTCCGCGTGGTCGTGTTCGGGTGGAGTGTAACCTGTTAATAAAAAAAAAACTTTTGTAATAATACAAAATGATGAAACTACATTAAATACTAAAGGTTGCAAGTTGTTACAAAGTATAAGGGCGCGTCCCTATTAGGCTTACAGTGAGCGGCTGACTGTTTTCCTCCCTATAAATTTTAAACGGAGTGTCCATTCAGCGCGTACTGTACGCAGTTTGATTTGCGGCGTTTTGCTTGCGGATTCATTCAGTGAGCAGCTGAGCCGCTGCGAATAATGCTCGCGGTCGGCGGCGCATTCAACATTGCAAATAACTTGAACACAAATTGCTGAGACAAATCGTGTCACAATGCAGTCGCGCGGCTTTCAAACGCGCTTCTGTATTGCTGCAAAAAGTCGCTTCGTGCATAGGGCCTGAATAAACAAATCAGATAGTCTATAGTCTTATAGTTCGTCTGCGTTAAGTCACTCATGCAAATGCATGGTAAAGGTGTATTCCCATTGGAGTTAATATGCAAAAAAATGTTGTTTTTTCTTGATTTTTTAGGTAACACACAAAAGAAACAACCGCTGTTTTCGAAAATTTGCCTTCATTTTGCATTTGTCTTTATAATCTTAGCTTAGCTACCAGCGGTGGAAAGTGATGACTCACTGCCATCTTAAGATGGACGAACTATTGTTATTTCATAAACTCTCTGCACAGATCGTAATGTTATTAGTCTGTAGCTAACCCTGACACAGGCTTCGGTCTTTTTTGGGTTGCTACTGCAGCACCTGATTGTTGAGCGCTTAGTAGTGTCTTGTGTTTCGTGATTGGTGTAACAATTTTGTCATAAGTTTATGTTATAATAATAAATAAATAAATAGTGTCATGAAAAAAAAATTGTTTTTTACCTCTAGCTAAATCGCTAGCATGTAAGCTGCCGTCATAGTAAACATTGCCTTCTAGGTCGGGTTTCAAATCTGAAATAAAAAAACTATATTATGATATGAATTCAGACCAATGTGAACCTTTGTTTTATAAAAAAAAATGAATTTTAGAGCTTTTCAGAAAAAATTGCAAAAACAATTTTTATAGTATAAAGCAACTAAAGTAAAAGTAAAAGCAACTTTAAATGTTATTAATTTCTCAGTTATAACTTTTTATTTAATGTATTTTATTTTCTCATTTGTAATTTAATGTGGTCACTACTTAATTTGCCATTTGACATTTTAATTATTTTATTTTTATGATTATTATGTCATAATAGTTTCTAATTATCTACCTGATTGTTATTTGCATGATATGTTTCTGATGGCAAAACATGAATGAACTTATTAATTTATATTTTGTAAAACACGACGCAACTGTATTCTAAACAAACCCAACTAATAAACAATGGTCCTTAATAGTAAGTACCTTGGAACTCTAATTTTAAACATACAGCAATTTCAAGTATTCCATATTAATAAGAACGCCATCTATGCCGTGTTTCTATAATCAATCTGTAAGTGGTGAGCATAACGCCATCTACCTGACATGAACGAAAGCATGATAGCTATTTTGTTATAGTTCGTCCGCAGTTAGTAATTTATGCAAATGCATTCACAATGGAGTTTTTTAGTTTTTTGGGTAACGCACAAAGGAAACAACCGCGTCTTTCGATGGTTTACCTTTTGTTAGTCATTATGCATTTGACTTAATAATTTTAAGCGACCTGATTCGGTACGGGGATTTTCTACTAGCGGCGGAAAGCGACGCGTAACTGCATTCTTAAGGCGGGCGAACTATAGTTCTCATTGATGTCATGTTAGTTTGGTCCTCCTGTTAGGGGTGGCGCTATAATAGTATTAGGCGGATGCCAAGTGTAGTGAGCGATGAGCACTCTGATACGCCAGTAATATATTGCTCTATGCTAGTACTGGGTCTCTGAGGTAAGCCGCGGACAGGTAGACAGGCAGACGGTCATGACGAAACTATACGGTTTCCTTTTTGATAACGGAACCCTAAAAATGACCTCCCAATCCTCCCATACAAAATGCGCTATCAGCTAAATCAGTCCAGTTCCATTTTCAGGAATCAGCTACATGAATTCATAAAAACGGCGACTAACTTACCAAATTGTTTTAGATTGGATTCGAGTTGATCATTATCTGAAAAAAAAAGTATAGGTATATGTAAAGCTAAAGGGCAGCTTAAATAAATAAAGGAGACATTTCAGATTACTAACTATTCTTTAATTTTGCAAGATTTCTCTAAAATATTTTTTTTTGCATTGGTTGCGCCGGAAAAACGCAATATGGTAAAAAATTACACTTTTTATACGTAACGCTACTAATACAATTTAAATAATATATTAATTAATTAAACATTAAATAGTTTTTCTTTCAGACAGATCATTGAATCATTAAAGTTGCCGCCTCATATCGCCATATTACGCGATTGAGTGTATTTTTATATTCAAAATTATTTTTTACGGTCAAACTATCGTAAAATAAACAAAAAGGGAAATTAAACATTTACAATTTTCTACATGTACACACGGCCACTCGTCGGTATAAACACTTTGACCTTGAGAGGGTCTCTAGTTTCGGGCGTTTATAGCGTAGCGTCGGTTCAGCTTATACTGGTTTTGTCTCTACGTGCTTGCTGAAGTGCATAGAGATGGCCGGAAAGAAAAAATTGTCTCTTTTTTTTTAAATTGAAAATGGGCTTACTATTGACCTCGATCTAGTCTTGAAGACAGAGATGAGGTCGACGATGGAACGAGCTTACCCAGAAGAAGCCTATTCACTCGCGACTTGAATAGATTCGGGTTTTATGAACTCGGGAACACAGACGCAGGCAGAGAATTCCACTCTTTAGCCGTGCGCATTATAAAATATGTTTCAAAGCGCTTTGTGCGAATGTGCGGAATATCAACCAAGTATGGGTGATATCCTGCGGTGCGTCTGGACTCCCGATGGTAGAAGGGAGATGGTGGAATAAGCTCGTGGAGCTCTAGAGCACACTCTCCGAAGTACAATCTGTAGAAGACCGACAGACTTGCAACTTTGCGACGGTGGGCCAGACTGTGAAACTCTCTGTGTGTCTCTTACATTTTATTGAGAAAAATACGTACCAGGAAAGAAAACATCAAGATTCTGTGTCGTTTCAGCAATAATGGTACTTAGTGGTGTGTACTGGGTGAGGAGAACTGGCGAAGTCGTCACAACGGGCATTGGGGCCAACGATGTTGCTGGCGTTGGCGGTAAAGATGACAGTATCTCTGATGGCGAAGATGGATTTGACTCTGTCGGCAACGATGGCATTGTCCCTGACGGCAAAAATAGTCGTGACTCGGATGGCATCGACTTCATAAGTAACTCTGAAAACAAAAAGCGTAACAATGAGCCGGTTTTAAAAAAAGAAAAGCTAGTTTTATTTTCTTGATTTCGTTGTTGTAGGAAAAATTTACTGTCAACTTATTTTTCATATCTGTTGTAAGTGTTGCCTAAGGAGGTTTATTTACTTCACGCTTCATCTATGACAGATTTATTTTAAGTTCTTTAGCAACTGTCTTCAGAGCCATCTATCGACACCTTTGAATACTCAGTTGACGCTTAGCTGCGAAACCGGCTCATTAACTATATATATACAAATGATATACTATAAATTATATTGCAAATACCTAGTTTAGATTGTACACTTCTGTCCACTTATGTAAAGCTCTCCCTCTTGAAGAGCGGTTAGCTGGTAGACAACTCAATTTTTGAGTTAAGCTTGCCATTGTATAACCACAGAGTACTATACTCGTAATACTGGCGTAACGTATAACTTTTCGCAATTACTGCATTATATAATTTGTGTCTCAAGAATAAATAACATTTAGATAGAGACAAAAACTTGTTTATACGACATATAACGGAAACTTGTGATAATACGGAAGGATGTGTGTGTCCATGAAACTAAAAAACTTTCCCCAAGGAATATAGGTCGGTATATGAAAATTACGTTTTGACCTCCGATACAAACTGCATCAGCTGATAGGGAATTTTGTATGGGAGGTCAAATTTGGTTTTTCGTATAATTCTGACCTATGTTCCTTGCGAAAAGTTATTAAGTTTCATGGTCAGATTGACATCCTTTAGTATCAAAACTCTCGTATATCAACGGCACAACGGCTGCCATTTTTATTCATTAAACCAGAGGGCCAGCAGAGGGCCAACCAGGTTGAACCCTAGATTAAGTTTGTCTGAAACTACACTTTGTTTCTAGATATTTCAAGCGGCCAAATCCATTTTCGTCGTTTATTCTAACGCATGCGAATACATTTTGCAGCTATGTCAAAAGCAATCGGCTTAAAATTTAAGCCGAAATCTTGTCGCAGGCCGTGCTGCAGTGGTTTCTTGCCTTTTCTTTTACGCTACCATAGCACGATCTGAAACGGTGTAGACTCGCTCTATTTGCATTGTATTTTGCATGACATTCAATAAGCATTTTGTAAAGAATCTAGATTGAATAAAATTATCGTAATCTGAATCTGTAAATCAATGTTATTCTTTATGTCAAATATACTCTGATTTTGATGTCATGACTGCAAAATAGATTGTAAGATTTGGATAAAACAAAAACAAAAATTGATCAAATAGCTTTTAACTTGTTGGGTACCGTTACGTTAACTACTAAAGCGTAGGTATTGATTAATAAAATAAAAAAATAAATGTCAAAGGTAGAATCTAAATAAAATTATGGAACTTATTTTATTTTGACGCTAAATATATATGTCATAAAAAGTCAAAATTTATTTCATTCAACTAATATATACTCTTTTACAGAGTATAGGACTTTCAGGCTGTTGGACTAAGCTAATCTGAAATTAAAGCTCCATTAAATCTATATAACTAAACAGAATGTGTCAGCAATAGACTTAAAGGAACTGTAACTTTCAAGTCGCTTTGTGCAACTGATGGTTTATCCCATACTGTTAAAAGTTTGTATAATGACGTCATCCATCATTAGTGCGGAAAATCTGTATAATTATTGCATATAAAACATGTGCAATGTAGTAGGTACATTAAATTAAAGAAAACGATTTGCGAAAGATACGGCACCTATACCTACGTTGGAAGAGTAAGTAAGAAGAGTAGATTGTTAATTTGTTTTTAACATTAATATAGTAAGATATAGTTCAAATCTCACCTAAAAAGAAAAAGGTTATTTCGACCCAATCTTGTATGACCTTCAAGTGTTTCAAAAATTTACGTCTATTCTGGAAATCGCGTGGACAGGACTCATCACTCTCATCACCCTCACCAGGCCCTATCGAAAGGACAAGTTTTCTGATGTTAGAGTATGATCACTTTTTAATAATCTATCCTATCTAATCTGGTAATGTTTCTGTTCGTTGAAGTTTATATATGTGTCGGGTAAACTTCTGGGTCATGAGTATGGTTCTTGTAATGACGAGCAATTATTTGAATAGCAACTGACTTCAGCGTGGTGTCACTGTGAGTGCGTGCCCCTCCCCTGCTTCCATTTGGAGTCAGTCTACGTGTGACGGCCGAGCAAGTTACTTGGGTCCTGACTTGTGCTGGACATTAGATGAAAGTGTGTGTCAGAGCCTGAGCCATCAGGAGAAATACGCAAGTCTGACTTCAGTGGGATGAGACGCGATGTGATGGCTAATATGATGAGTGATTGTAATCGAAGAGTAAGCCATTACAGCCATCCTTTCCATCTAGGACTGTCGCCAATGTGTAACTACGACATATGTTTATTTATTTATTTTATTCAAAAAAAGTTTTTTTTTAATTAATATTTTGTAAAATTTTTGAGACCATAACAAAATTGAACTGTCTGTGGAATGTTAAAGTTGATTTAGTAACGGCACTAATACTCAGCTATCGGTGTGGTTTATGGTTTATTTATAAGACTGCAGCCATTTTAAATACTGACACTCAAGGGTGATGATGAAAACAAGAAAGAATAATATCAATTCTATTAGAGAGTAAGCAAGCGAGCTTGTGGGCCACCTGATAGTAAGTGGTCATCACCTCCCATAGCGCCCACTGTCTTATTAGAGGCACAATTGACACTAACAAGACAGCAAATTGCGCTGCCTAACCTGAGAACCAAGATGGTGTGTCTCACGTGCTCACTGGCTCAATTTAACGTGCTCAATTTCACTGGCTCCCTTGCCCTTGAAACCGAAACGCAGCAGTGCAAACACTTCTGCTTTATGGCAAAAAAATGCAAGGGGGTGGTACTTACCCAGACGGACTTTGCACAAAAGCCCTACTACCTTCAAAATTTATAAGTTATTAGAGAGTGAGTGAGACAGACAGAGAGATGGGTTGAGAGATTTAATTTATTTATTTGACGCAGGGTAAGATTAGTTTAACCAATGTAGATTCATAACAAAACATTATTATATGGTACAAGGAGCCACGGCAGCATGGGCTACTTTTTGAGTTGATTTTGTAAAATGGGATTTCTTATATCAGTCGCAGGCAAATCGTATAATTCGCCGTTTACAAACAGCGGGCAAACTGTAAACGGTCGGCAAATTGTAAAACGGCGCCGGCAGAGGGGTTTAGATCACTGGTGCATTTCAGGTTCGTTAGCCACGGTAAACCCGACCTAATCGATCCCGAGCAGGGTCAGTGCCAGAAATGAATTACGCACCGTTATGTGAAATACATACATACATAATATCACGCCTTGTTCCCGTCGGGGTAGGCAGAGACCACAGTTCTCCACCTGCTACGATCTTGACATACTTCCCTTGCTTCCTGTACTTTCATAAATCCTTTCATACATGCTCGTCGGTTTAGGGTACTTTTTGTGAAATGTCGCCGCATCATGTAAATCGACGAATTATACAATTTGCCTGCCACATATCGATCTGGAATATAAGAGATCTATACCTCTCTCCTAACAAATACCGACAGTCAATGCCTTACGCTACAGTCCGGCAAATACTATCTAAAACTACATATTTCCGCACAAATGATGGATTGAAGACTAATCGAATAAACAGTAGCAATTATTTTTATTGGTCTTCTGTTGTTAGCCTTAGTGGCCGTCACAACTTCATCAGACGGTTACGTCAATGAAGGGTTTACGGAGCAGGTACAGAATTAGTGGTAGTTAAGACCAAAACGACATCCAAAAGTAAAAAATACATTCAAGGGTCATAAATAACTAAAAAAAACCGGTCAAGTGCGAGTCGGATTTGCGCGCCGAGGGTTCCGATATAATTTTTGTATTTTTGGAAGGAATAAAGTCCATTTTTAGGACCGCAAAACTAAATTTGTTTGTAAAGGTTATTTTCAGATTTCTATGCAACTTAAAAACTAAGAGACGTAAAAATATTAAAAAATATATTTTAAAATGTACAAGTAAAGCCCTTTTATATGATATTCCACTCAACCTAGTAGCGACATTTGAAATTTGGCCTCCCCCCTATTTTGGCCCCCTTTACATTAATTATCATGATTTTTCAAAATTTTTTCATGTGCAATTAAGTTGGGCAACCATATTCTCAAGTCGATAGCATGAGTGGTTGCTGAGATACAGACAGACAGACAGATGGACAGAAAGACAGAAAAAGTCACACCATAAGGGTTCCTTTTATTTACCATTTTGGTATCGGAACCCTAATAAAAATGCATGATCAATGAACGAGACTTCACAGTCTGCCCTTAGAAACAAATCAACAGAAATAAAAAAAGATCTTTCCAATCACTCACAAACCGCCCAATTAATAGCGGGAGACATCTCACAGGCACATAATTTTATATTCAATTAAAGATGAAGCGAGGAGGTAATGTAATTTTTTTTGAATAATTTTGAAATAAATAGAATTAAATCAAAGAATAAATAAATTCACTAAAAGAGCCTCTCTCTGCAAGAGTTATTATTTTTAAATAATTTTTATTTCATGTTGTTCAGTTTTGTTGACTGATCACTTTCTAGTATGGTGGTAGGAGAAAAATTAGGTCGAGCGACATGGTACGCACGGCAGTAAGCACGTAGAAACAAAACCAGTATAAGCTGAACTAGAGCTACAAACGCCCGAAACCAGAGACCAGCTCAAGGTCAAAGTGTTTCTACCGACGAGCGGCCGTGTGTGCAAGCCCGGCTAGAGCGTTTTCTATTTATCTACATGTTTGCGGCACAAAAATCACATCTCTTGAAAATCGAGTAGTTAAATGATTTTGGGCCTCCTAATTCATATTCATTTGTACATGACTGTCTCAGTTGACCCTAAATAAATTACCACAATGCCCTATGTTTGTCTAAAAAAAAAGAAAAATTTTCAGTAGAATCCGTTTAGTACGACGTCGCTTATAACGACCGACCGCTATTAGCGACGCATTTGTTTCGTTGATTTGTTAAGAAACAACGTAAATAGATGGCTTTTGACATCCGGATAGTACGACGTAATATCACCGGTCCCTTGAGTGTCGTTACAACCGGATTCTACTGTAATTTGAAAATTTTCTTTCACTGTCAAACTGTAAAATGACATACTAAAACTGTGATGAGTAAGAATTTTTGTTTTTATTTTTTCCAGAAGGTGTACATAGAGATGGCCAGAAAGGTAACATCTCCTTTATAGAGAGGTGCGATTTTTGTGCCACTTTGTATATTAAAAGTACTTACTTTTAGTATGCTGACCAGGCTTAGTTGACTGGGCAATCGTAGTAGATTGCTCTGTGGGTTCCGTAGGCTGATTGAGAGGATGGAATACCTTCACTTTGTCTGAAGAGGAAGGAGGTGGTGATACATTTATATCTGTAAAGAATGTTAGTTAGTTAGTGCTTTAAAACGACAAAATTTAACGTATTTCTTAAAGACCGGTCTAAAACTGAAAAAGTTAAATGGTAGTCCTAGTTCAGGCTGAAAACAATACCACCATATCTCTTCCCGTGGGTGTTGTAATGTATTTAAAAGGCGAGTAAGAGATTTTGAACAGGAGTATGGCCAGTAACGTCCTTCTACGAGTATTGTACCACATTCGTCATTGGTCCTTGTTGGTGATGACAACATGTAGTATGATGACTCATCTTACTACATGCTGTCATCACCAACAAGTCATCACCAACAAACACTCTGACAACACCCAAACGTGACTATGGTACGTTTACTCTAAAATACGCGCACTTTTTCTTTGCTTTTGTTTAGCTTCCCCAGTCGCATTTTACGACACTCATGGGAAGTTATGGGATGGTACCACTCGGATATACTTACCAATATTTTGTAATCGTCGTAATGCTTTTTCAATACACCATTCCAAAACTTGCGGCGATGCGTTCTGCCCAATACCGGTACAGAAATTCTTTGCCATTGATATGAAAGGTTCACTCTTTTGAAAGTTTCTGGTTTTCCCTTCGGTAGGTAAGGTCTTCTCGAATTTGTCGAGAAGAGAATCGATTGATTTTCTAGCAGCCCTCGGGGTTTTTTCGTCGTCTATATTGTTAGTTTCCGAACCAATTCTTCCCTTGTTTCTATGATGCTTCTTTCTAGAATGATGCCCTATCCATCTTCTTTCTCTGATGACTGTCTTTTCATCATCTTCAATTTTATTTACTGGTAACAGAAGAGTTGTTTTATCTGCTGCCTCGTCTCTTTTATTCTTTATATTACGTTGCCTATCATGACTGTCTGCACTGCTAATAAATCCTGAGAGGAAATTCTTCATTAATGTTTCAATAAATGTGTTGTTGAAATAATATTTGTATACTAAATCATCGACTGGTTCTTCATCTTTGTCACTCAATAGCAAATGGTCTTGGTTCTGTATGCGTGTCACGGTAGGTACGGTAAAAAGATTGATTTTAACGGATTCGGTGTTTGGTTTTGTAGTAGTTTGAGGTTCAATGCTTTTGATATCAGATTTTTCGTGGCTATGTTTGTCAATTTTTTCGTCTTTAGGAAAAGCAGTAGTCTTCGTTGCACCCAGTTTAGTATCCACGTAGATTTGTTTTGCTTTCTTCAAGATTCTTGCAAAATTATTTTGTCGGTGAGATATTTCACTTTGAGTTTTAGCTATTGCATTCTGTTTTGTATTGATTCTTTCATTTTGTGATAACATTAACTTTTGAATGTTATAGAACTGTCTCTGCTGAGTCAAAAATTTTTTTTGTTGTATTTCAAACTCTATGAGGTTTTTCGACAATTCTCTTTCTTTAGATTTGAAATGTTGCTCTCTGGCAAACAATTTCTCTTCCATGTCTGCAATTTTTTGATTGAAAGCAACAAGATTATTATACTTTGTTTCAAAATCTTGAAATTTATCAGACACTATTTCTATATTCTTTAAGAAATCTTTATTCATATCGTTTAGTTTTTTGTTAATATCTTTTATGTCGGTGTGCTGTTTCATTATCTTTTTGAAAGTGTTAGTTAGCATTGAGAGTACTTTAATGAGTCCTCGTTCTGTTATAGGTCTGACTATCTTGCTATCATCAGTTTTCGATATAACTTTATACTTATGAGTATCAGCAGGTATAGGAGCTGTTTGATGCCAAACTTTTTCTTCATTTGGAAACACGTCTCTATCATTTTGAACATGAGCTAATTGTTCAACGACATCATGAGTTGCATTAAGATCATCTAATAATTCAATGTTTTTATTTACTTCGTTGTCTAAAGTGCTACTTCTTTTAGTGCTTATAGTTTTATTTTCGTTTTTTGTTGCAATTTTGTTAGTGACTATCTTGTGTTCAATAGTAGGTGCAGTTGTATTTACATGTGGCATTTTATCGTTGACGATGTAAGTTGAGTAGTTATGAGCTTCCAAAGTTGTTTGTTTATTGTTTCCAAGTAGAATCGCTATTTCGTATGGATAGTCGTTAAAAACTGTGGATGGTTTTAGTTTCGTTATGAATTTTGATTTTACAAGTGCCGGATCGTCGATATCATTTGTGTTGCTTGTTTGAGTGTTAACACCTTTTAAACTTTTTCTGATACGTTTGTGGTGTTTAACTGAAACAAACATAAAGAATCATTTAACATCAAATGTGTTTTTAGGGTTCCTTATCCGAAGGGTGCCAAAGAAGCCCTATTAGTAAGCCAGCATCAGCTATTCACTTGAAATTTAAGGTTTTTGGTTTGAAAGTCAACAAAAACAAAACATCAACTTTATTGCGAGAAATTAAACCTAATGAACGTAATTTTCTAAAGGAAATTTTAGCTATAAGTGTTTCTGGTTCTCTAAAAGACAAACTCAGGATAACTGTTGGTTTGCTGCGTGAGGCGCGCATGCCACCCGACCGCTGTTTCAGGCCTAATACTTTCACGACGAATGAAATCTGTCGTATTATTAAATCTAAGGTAGCGCAAAAGCCAACCAGAGACATCTACGATATATCCGTCTTCTCTCTTAATGCCGTTTCACACATATTAGCACCACTACTTACGAATATTTTCAATCGTTGTCTTGCGGAAGGTTTCTTCCCTGATCCTCTAAAACTCAGCAAGATTTCTCCACTCTTTAAGGGAAAGGGAAAGAGAGAGGATATGGATGCGTATAGACCTGTATCAATTATCCCAATAATCGCGAAAGTTTTCGAAAATGGACTAAGCTACAGAATAACGAAGTTTCTCGCTGATAGTGATGCATTATCTGATCGTCAATTTGCTTACCGTGCCAGACGCAGCACGACGTCGCTAGCGAGAGAAGTAATACGTCGAATAGTGAGCGCGCGGGAAAACCATCAAAGTGTAGCAGTATTGTGTTGCGATTTATCAAAAGCTTTTGACGTAGCTGATCATAACGTTCTTTCGGCGAAGCTTCAACACTATGGCTTTCAAGGCCCCGCGCACTCACTATTAATGAACTTACTACGAGTCAGAAAGCAAATTGTGGTAGCACAAGGGGGTGAAGTTAAGTCTGAACCCATCTCCACAACGATGGGTGTGGCGCAGGGTTCGTCCGTGTCCAACATCCCATTCTCTCTCCTATTGAACGACTTGCCGGAATCAGTGGTCAGTGGAGAGGCGTTTATGTATGCGGATGATGTGGCGGTGGTGGTGTGCGCGCCTACACATGAGACACTTCAAATTAAGCTAAATGAGACTACCAGCCAAGTTTGCAAGTGGTTCAAGTGCAATGGTCTTGTATTAAATCTTAGTAAGACACATTTCATGAGCTTTGACTTGTCTGGACGTCAGATGAAACCTCTCATTGTTATAGCCAATGGGATTCAAGTTCAACAGGTCGAATCCACTAAGTTCCTTGGCTTTCATCTCGACCGACGCTTAACATGGGAGTCACATATTGATTATGTCTGCGGAAGGCTAAGCGGCGCGTGCTTCGCTCTTAGAAGGGTATCTCGAGTGGTCCCCGTGCATGTGGTCCGCGCGTGCTACTTTGCCACAGTTCACTCCATACTACAGTATGGTGTAGAGCTGTGGGGCTGTGCAGCGGATTGGAAGCGGGCTTTTATTTTGCAAAAGCGGGCAGTGCGAGCGATAGCAAATATTACACAAGAGACGTCTGCGCGCCCATATTTCAAAACATTAAAGATTATTACTTTACCCTCCCTAGTTATCCTGCAGATTGCGTTGTATGTCCGGAAGAATCTCGATTCATACCCGAGAAACAGGGATTTGAACGGAGGTCGCAATACTCGCAATGCAGATAAACTAGCACCTGTACGTCACAAGCTGGTTAAAGCCAAGAAGCTTACACACGTGTCGGGGCCATCAGTGTATAATCACTTACCAAAAGAGATCACAGAGGCGACGAGCGACAACATTTTTAAAAACAAATTAAAGTTATTTCTTGAAAAGCAGGCGTTCTACAGTATGGACGAGTTTTTTAATGAACGTTTTTAGTACTTTGGTATTCATATATTTATAGACTTTGTTATACCACAGAATTTATAATATTAAACAAGTTTGTTATATTAATGAATAATGTAATGTAATTGACATGTAATTTATTAATTACCAAATAAATTGATTATGATTATGATTATGTTTAAGCGATGAATTGAACATAAAAAATTACTGGCGGGATTCCAACCCCCGTTTTTGTTCATACAACACCATTCCAACTAAGCTGGTGTAGTCCTGTTTTTCAGATATTTTGTTTATTGTTCTTACTCATTTCATCGATCTAGCCTTAAGGACAGAGATGAGGTGATGAGCTTGCCCAGAAGAAGCATTCACTCGCGACTTGAATATATAATACACTCACAGATAGTCTGGGCTGTGAAAAACCATATTTCCCCAAATCAACATGGATTCTTTCGTGGCCGTTCCGTGGAGTCGAACCTACTTACATTCACAAACCTTTTACATCACGCTATGGACAAAAACTTACAAGTAGACGTCATGTATTCCGACTTTTCCAAAGCGTTTGACAAAATTAATCACGATTTGCTTCTAGAGAAACTTTGGAGTGCCGGAATACATGGCAACCTGCTTCGCTGGGTCAAATCATATATATCCAATAGATCGCAAGCAGTATCAGTGCGCGGATACATTTCAGACTTCAAAACTGTCCCGTCTGGAGTACCCCAGGGATCCCACCTCGGGCCTGTGCTGTTTTCGCTCTATGTGAATGATATTAGCGATTGTGTCACAAATAGTGAAATCCTACTTTACGCGGATGACGCTAAAATATTCCGAATCATCAAAAATGAATCCGACTGTTGTAAACTTCAGAACGACATATTATCATTATCTAATTACTGTACACTAAATCAACTTTTTCTTAACCCTCATAAATGCTACATAATATCGTATACCCGTAAATGTAAACCTTTATTATATAACTAGCTGTTGCCCGCGGCTTCGCTCGCGTGTATTTCGTATTTAGGTTGTTACCGGTTTTCCGAAGCAACGAGATATTTTAGTCCAGGGAAATCTACATCTACACTATCTATACTATCTACACTAATATTATAAAGAGGAAAGATTTGTACCTATTTTTGTATGTTTGTAATGAATAGGCTCCGAAACTACTGGACCGATTTGAAAAATTCTTTCACCATTAGAAACCTGCATTATCCGGGATGAACATAGGCTATAAAATATTTAAAAAAAAGTTAAGGTTCCGTATGACAACTTCGATAATGTAACCCAAGGTGTGAAAAAAATACTAAATAGCATCCTTATATCGAGTACGCTGCCGAAACTATTAACAATAGAGCAAAGTAATGTACTACAGAATTATAGAAGCCATCAATATCTACAAAAAAATCCGCAATACGATATGTCTAACTATTACAGTTATGTCACAATAACTACCTTTTCATGTTAAAATATGTAATAGTAACGCCGGTACAAACTATATAGGCCACATTTTTCGTACCTATTAATCCTTATCCAAATAAATGATTTCGTATTCAATGCTATATCAGTACCTGTAAATAACTTTTTGAATTATTCAAATCGGACATACCATTCAAAAGTTATCATGAGTGTAATCGTTATCAAAATTGAAATTAAAGAAACAGCGCCCTAAGTGACTGTAATGGTTTTATCTACAACAGAGAATACACGAAAAATTTGACTGGTCAAGTGCGTAGTGCCAACCCATCTCAACCTCTAGGTGTCGTAAGAGGCGACTAAGGGTTTACAAACCGGAAGATGGGCAGCGACATCTTTCCGTGTATCGCACCATCTTACATACTGCGGTCACCAACAACCGCGGTCCATGGTGCCAGCCTTAATGCTAACAAGCGTGGTGACTAAGATACTTCCCCTCCACATTCTTCTAGCAAGGGCTCGAATTCTGGAGGAAGCTCCCTGTCCTGTAGTGGACGTATTATGGGATGTTATGATGGTTTTGATGAAATGCGTGTCGGCTCGAGCGAATTTAATGCACTTCTGCGTGACTAAGATGGTATGACTGCCCATAACTAGGACAATATTTTTACCTTAGTGGTACGGAACCCTCGGTGGGAGTCCAACTTGCGCTTGGCTGGTTTCTTTAGTAACCCCCGATGCAACAAGAACCTATATCTACCCGTGCGAAGCCGGGGCGAACCGCTAGTTATTATATATCCCATCATTTAGGGGTATTTTTAAACTAAGGAAAAACAGGACTAACCCTGCGCAAATCAATGAGTATAGTTCAAGATCCGGTGGGGCGTCCAAGATACCGCTATAAGGATGAAGTTGCCAAAGACCTGAAAGAGCTAGAAGTGCCCGTCTGGTCAGATTTGGCACAGAATAGAGACGAATGGCGTACTTTAATGTCGGAGGCCAAGATCCACTTCGGGTCGCTGAGCCAGCGAAGTAAGTAAGTAAGTATACAGACTTTACTCATAAATTACTCAGAACAGAGGAACTTAGCAGCAGTATCCTAACAAATGTAAAGAGAGAGATGAGAGACACCTTTAAGTAATATTTCAAAACAGCCAATTCGCAGAAGTAATTGAGAAAAACTAAAACCCTCTCCCTCTCTCTCCCCCCTTCCTCTTCCCCTCCCTCTGTCTTTCCCCCTCCTCCCCCTCCCCCTCCCCCTCCATTCCCCTCCTCCCTCTCCCCCTCTCCCTCCCTCTCCCCCTTCCCCTCCTTCTCCCTCTCCCTCTACTTTACCTGTACCTGTACCTCTACCTCTCTACGTCTCTACGTCTCTACCTCTCTACCTCTCTACCTCTCTACCTCTCTACCTCTCTACCTCTCTACCTCTCTACCTCTCTACCTCTCTACCTCTCTACCTCTCTACCTCTCTACCTCTCTACCTCTCTACCTCTCTACCTCTCTACCTCTCTACCTCTCTACCTCTCTACCTCTCTACCTCTCTACCTCTCTACCTCTCTACCTCTCAACCTCTCAACCTCTCTACCTCTCAACCTCTCAACCTCTCTACCTCTCTACCTCTCTACCTCTCTACCTCTCTACCTCTCTACCTCTCTACCTCTTTACCTCTCTACCTCTCTAACTCTCTACCTCTCTACCTCTCTACATCTCTACCTCTTTACCTCTCTACCTCTCTATCTCTCTACCTCTCTACCTCTCTACCTCTCTACCTCTACATCTACCTCCACTCCCTATCCCTACCCCTAACGCCAATTCAACCGCTTCCCTAACATAGAAAGGAAACCCATATTTATTTTTAGACATTTCAAACCTATCGCACCCCAACCCCATCCCCAGGGGATGATGGTATTTCACGTCCACCACGTTGGATTTCAAAGTTGTTGTAGCTTTCGTAATCAGCGACCCGATAAACTATACAAACGACACCCATATTGATTTTAGACATTTCAAACATATCGCACCCTAACTCCATCCCCAGGGGGATGATGGTATTTCACGTCCACCACGTTGGATTTCAAAATTGTTGTAGTTTTCATAATCAGCGACCCGATAAACCATACAAACGACACCCATATTCACATTTCAACCTTATCGCACCCCAACCCCATTCCAAGGGAATGATGGTATTTAACGTCCACCACGTTGGATTTCAAAATTGTTGTAGTTTTCGTAATCAGCGACCCGATAAACCATACAAACGATACCCATATTGGTTTTTAGACTTTTTCACCCCATTTCCCTTTTTTAGGGGTTGAATTTGGGGTGGAATTTCAATAACAGTGATGAACGTTGCATAGAATTACATCATTAATGCCTAAATAATCAATTATGTGGATTTTACTTTAAAAATAAAGAATTTTCAATTTCATCCCACTTTTCACCCTTAAGGGTGTCGAATTTCCAAAAACCCTGAGACACGTAAATATTAATTTTTAGTCGTTAGCCTGAATACAAATTTTGAAGATCCTAACTTCAAAACTGACGGACTTTCATACAAACTTTCATCCCCTATTTTACCCCCTTAGGGGTGGAATTTTGTAAAACCCTTTCTACACGCCAAATTTGGAATCTCTAGACACAGCGGTTTGGGCTGTGCGTTGAATTGTCAGTCAGTCAGTCAGTCAGTCAGTCAGTCAGTCAGTCAGTCAGTCAGTCAGTCAGTCAGTCAGTCAGTCACCTTCTTCTTTTATATATATAGATTACACCTTATTAAACACATCCTTGACACGCGTATATAAAATCAGAGACTTTGGCGTCATCTTAGATTCAGGCTTGACTTTTAAATATCATTACGAACACATAATTAATAAATCATTGAAACTGCTAGGCTTTATACTTAGAATATGCAAACCCTTTACCATGAAATTAACCTATAAAATTTTATATTTTAGTCTAGTACGTTCCTTGCTGGATTTCTGCTCTGTAGTCTGGAACCCCCACTATGCTTGTGATATAGATCGTATAGAAAAAATACAACGGAAATTCCTGAGGTGTCTAGACTACAGGGTAGGAACCCAACATCTTAGCTATCCTAATTCCTTAAAACAAAATAAAATGTTACCGTTGGGCTTAAGGCGTCAGCAATTTGACTTTATGTATCTTTATAAGATTGTCAATGGTTTCGTGGATTCCCCGTACCTGTTAGAACAGATACAATATAAAATCCCTTATAAGTCTATTCGAAACACTAATCAATTGTTTGCTGCTCCTTTTTTCTCAAAAAATTATACTTTTAACACATACTTTCGTCGCTGCTTGGCTGGTTATAACAAAAATATATCTCAAATAGATCTATTCTCTAACTCTCTTCCTACATTTAAAAAGAATGTGATTGAATACCTAAGTACTAACATTTAAATGTCGCCGTATACTTATATCTAATAATAATGTACTAAATATAACTACCTTAGCTATAATATCTTAAATCCTGCTTCCGTTGAAACAAATAACTACACTAACTTACTTACTTTTATATGTAGCTACGTAAAATTTTCATTGTTATTGTTACACTCCTGCTTTTTCTGGGCTACGACGCGCTCTGCCCGTTTTGAACGATTTCAGCACTGTTAATTGCAATGACCGATCAATGTTATAATATGTTAAAGACACCTTACTAGTGTATAAAAATAATAGTTGTCACTCTAGGTTTGCAGCTTGTATTCATACCAATATAAACATGTACTTTTTTAAGTTAATCGTCTGTTGTCAAAATAAAAAAAAATAAAAATAAAAAAAAATAAATAAAGATATGCTGGTTATATGAACGTACCAGGACCAAATTCAGGACGTTCTGAAAAAAGGCCAGGTTAAAAGTACCCTTAACCGACGAGCATGTATGAAAGGATTGATGAAACTATGCCTTGTTCCCGTCGGGGTAGGCAGAGACCACAGTTCTCCACCTGCTACGATCTTGACATACTTCCCTTGCTTCCTGAACCTTCATCAATCCTTTCATACATGCATTCCTTTTATATCAAGAACTAATTAAAAGTCACCCTATACACGCCTGATTGTACGAAAAGTTATATGATTCCGTGCTTCAGAAGGTACTGTAATGATACACCGCTCCTGCTATACATTCTCCGCGGTGATTTCTTGTCGAATGGACATTTGGTCCAGAAATATGAAATAATTTTCGAACTCCCTTCATCGAACACGCCACGATTCATTCGTTTAGTGTCTACGAACGTGGTACCTCGTGTGATTTATACTCGCGTTTCTATAAATAGCGATAAAGTATTAGGTACTAATTGTTTATGGAACCGAGACGTGGCCGCTCACGATGGGCCTTATCAGGAAGCTCAAGGTCACCCAAAGAGCTATGGAAAGGGCTATGCTCGGAGTCTCTCTGCGAGATCGAATCAGGAATGAGGAGATCCGCAGAAGTACAAAAGTAACTGACATAGCTCTGAGAGTCGCTAAACTAAAGTGGTAGTGGGCAGGGCACATCGCAAGAAGAACCGATGGCCGATGGGGCGTAAGGGTTCTAGAGTGGCGACCACGTACCGGAAGACGAAGCGTTGGCAGGCCCCCCACAAGGTGGACCGACGATCTGGTCAAGGTCGCGGGAAGCCGCTGGATGCGAGCAGCGCAGGACCGGTCGTTATGGGGATCTTTAGGGGAGGCCTATGTCCAGCAGTGGACGTCTTTCGGCTGATATGATGATGATGACTAATTGTTTTGCGTGATGTTCGGCTGATGTAGCCTTTGTGTATTTTATTCTTTCAGCAGTGTTCTCAATGTTTTCTTATCAATAAACTTGATATTATTTGAAATTGATGCGGGTGTTTAATTGTTGAGGAAAACTACCATTAGAATCAATGCAGGTACTTAGCCAATTTTCAAATATTATAGTCATCTGAGTTATACCTTGTTTACTATTATATATTCTGTGGTTATACTGCCCCCACGAGCCTTATAGGTTCGTTATCCCGACTACTATCTACGGTTGTCGTTAATGATCCATGTCAGAGGCCTTTGGCGGCTCTACAACTCTGACACCAGGGTTAGTGAGGTCGGTCATCGACCTTGCAACCCACACGATGTGATGATTTATAAAGTGTAAAAAATAATAGGTACTAAAAACAACTTACTAGGTGATCTCTTATTTCTTTCCACGTAACTCGTAATATACGGTGAATTGGGAACATTCCCGTCAGAAAACGCGTTGAAGTCGTTCTGTTGCCCCATATTTTCTATATCAACAGCATTCCCTCTAAACAGAAAACTACTCCGAGTTTTCTCAGAATCATCCTTTCTTATCCAAACTCCTTTGTTCACAACTGTATTCCTTTCGATCTTTGGATGTCTGAAATCTACTTGTAAAAATGCGAACACGGTTAACTGACTCTGTATGAATATACAAATTATTATTGATAAAAACATTTTGGCATGTCTTCACTTGTTTGAGGGGAAAAGTGAGATGTAGCTGTGGTATTCTCCTGATATTGCATGTTGAACATTTCTCCGGAATTGTTTGTAAATTTTCTTGCGTTTAGTGATGTCTTGTTGATGTCGATTAGGGAAAATATTATATCGATAACATTTTTGCTGTTAAATTACTCGTAAGTATACAAAGTTTTATTTTGAGTTGACTTCCGTTTGCTACTTACGAGTATTAGCGAATTTTAGGCTCTGGAGTCACGTCCCTTCGCATGAATTTCTAGTCGCAAGCTTTAGATGAAAGCAAAGTTTTAAAGTAGAGCCATTATTTTGGCTTCCAATATTTTTTTATGTACTTAAGTCAAGTTGAAGTTTGAAGGTGGTAGGGCTTTTGTGCAAAGTCCTTCTGGGGAAGTACCAGCCCCTTGCCTATTTCTGCCGTAAAATAGCAGTGTTTGCACTGATGTGTTTCGGTTTGAAGGCTGAGGGAGCCAGCGAAATTACTGGCACACGAGACACACCATTTTAGTTCTCGGAGTGGGTAACGTGCTTTGCTGTCTTATTATCTTTGCCTCTTGCCTTGCGGCCTCCGTTGTAGTCAGACGTGTCTAAGATATTGTAAAAAACTTATTAATATTGCTACGTTTGAAACTCGACCTAAACATAAGTGCGATAAAGTATAAATCTGATTAGTGATCTAAATCCTGTGTGAGTGAGAAGTCCACGCAGCAGCGGTGACGACAGCAGTTGTATGCGTCAGCGTCGCGTCGTCGCTCTGTAGTTATCATGTGCGTAAGTGAAAGGTCACGCTGTGACAGAGACAATTAGTTTTTGCGTAGTACGGATTTAGATAACTTCGCTCCGCCCAATTCACAACTTCGTTTGCCGTCGGATCGTTTTCATTTAGGCCTACGCGCACAACAAACAAATCGATCGAACGGAAATCACGGTCGGAACTTTACTGATAATGCCACGACGAACTAAGCATTCGCCTAAAAATAAAATACAACATTCTGATCTCACGAAAATGAAGCCTACAGATTCTACAACCGAAACACCAGATGAGAAGGGCTCGGGATCAGCAGCAATTATTTTTCAAACGCCCCTACAGTACGACTCAGAACAAGAAGCGCACCACAGCACGGACGATGGAACCAGCTCCGGCAACAGCAGAGTTATCAGGAATAAAAGGAGAGCGATTGAATATCCCCCCCAGGAACGGTCTATGGATCTGTTTATGCAGGAGATGAGAGGACTTTTCGCGATCCTTTCTACTAATCAAGAAAAACGTTTCGAGACACTTCAAACAACAATAAAAGAGGAAAACGCAGAAATCAAGGAGAGTCTTAATTTTTTATCTGAGAAATATGATGTGGCCATAAGCGAAATAAAAATTCTACAGGAAGCTAGAAAAGTTGATCAAAAGAGAATCACGGAACTGGAAGAGAAGGTTCAATATCTTGAGATGAGAGCTAACTCGACCCTGATTGAAATTAGAAATGTCCCGCGACTGGTATCTGAAGAAAATAAACGTGAGGGAAAAGAAGAATTATGCAGCTTGATGACGAAAATAGGTGAGGCAGTAAACATCGAAATTCGAAACTCGGACATTAAAGATGTCTACAGGAAAAAAGCGTCGGATAATCAGAATTCCACCATTATTGCCGAATTTATATCAATTCCAAAGAAAGAGACCCTGCTAAATGCCACAAAACTATTCAATAAAGGAAAAGAAAACAAGAACAAGCTCAGTACCAGCCATCTTTGTTTGGAAAATGTAACAGGCAATCGCCCTATTTATGTTGCAGAGAGTCTCACAAGAAAGACAGCTAAACTATTCTACGAAGTAAGGATATATGCAAAGAGTAAGAACATGGCCTGCTGGATCTCGCGAGGAAACATTTTACTTCGTGTTAATGAAAACAAATTAATACGCATAAATTCGGAACAAGACTTAGAAAATGTAACAGAGTCAGCATGACTAATTCTTTGTATAATTGTATTTACTACCCTTTCTTACACCAATAAGTTAAATTACTTTTATAATGATATATTAATATACACATACATTTTACATACCAAAAACAAAACACAAACACACTTAATCGTCAAGAAAAATATTTTTATATTATCCTTAAGCTATTTTATTACTACTTTAATTATGTGCACTACTGCTTTACCCCCCCTTATTAATTACAATGGATGACACAATCCAGACGCTCAATGACCTAGACAACATTGAAATTGCACGCACTATTCAATGTGACCCCTCTGAGCTACCTAAAAATATACAAATAAATAAAAGTGACCTCACTATAATCTCGCAAAATATAAGAAGTATCTATGCCAATTTCGACGATTTCATGATCACATTAACTAGCATTACCTTTGACACAGATATAATTATACTAACAGAATGTAGACTAAGTCCCACAAAACCTCTCCCGCAAATACAAAATTACCTCGCGTATTACACGAAACGGCAATTGAATCAGAATGATGGCGTAGTTGTATACATCAAAAGTAACTTAAAACATAAAATTAAAGAAATTTATTTGGCTGAGGCATCCTGTTTACAATTAGAAGTTTTAAATAAAACAATATTTTGTATTTACCGATCTCCATCAAATGTCAATGCGGAAAATTTCATAATTTCACTAAATAATCATCTAGATACGGTCGATTCTCGTCAAAATATTATAATCGCTGGTGATATCAATATAAATATTAGAGCAAAACTTACAGAACCAAATCAAGAATTTAATAATAGAATTAGTTATTTAAATATGTTATCTAACTTTGGTATCTTAGCAGGGCACACCTTACCTACAAGAGGCAAAAATCGTTTAGACCATTTCATGCTTAAAATAAACAAATGTAAATTCGACACAACTATTGCAATTCTCAGTACTACCGTTACAGATCACTACACAACACTTTTAGTTATATCCAAAGTAAAATATCGCTACAAAATTAATAAAACCATAAAATCCTTAAATTTTGAAGAAGCTTTAGAATATTTAACTAATAAAAATATGGCTGATTTGCTTTACTCTGATGATCCGGCTTTTGTTATTGAAAATTTAATTAATATTGTAAGAGAAACCATGGACATAAATACTACACAGACTACTCTTCCCAGATCTAAAAGAACGATAAAGCCATGGATCTCCCCAGGGATTTTAAGATGCATTAAAAATAGAAATCATCTCCAGAAAAAAGCTCGAACAAACCCAGACGACGCAGTAATAAAACTTTCGTACGCCCGATATCGAAATTATTGCAATAACTTAATAAAAAAACTAAAAAGGAAATATCACAGAGAACAACTTGAAAAATCATTAAAAAATAATAAACAACTCTGGAAAAACATAAAAAATATTACATACACTGCAAAAATCAACTCAATAAATACCGAAATCTTAAATATTAAACCAACCTACAGGCAATCAGTAAATTACATAAATGAATTTTTCGTAAATGTCGGAAAGAATCTGGCGAACAAAATCCATCAAGATAAATCTGAAACTGCTCATTATTTAGGTAATCTGCGATCTCAGACCAACTCCTTTGTATTACTACCAACCGATCATGATGAAGTATATGCTACACTATCGGGGTTAAAATCTGATAGCGCCCCAGGATGGGAAAATATTACAACTAAGTTCTTAAAGTATGTAAGCATAGTGGTTGTACCTATTATTACTCACCTTGTAAACCTATGTTTTGAGAATGGTGTTTTCCCTGCGCCATTAAAAAAATCAATTGTTACTCCTATATACAAGGGAGGGGACAGAGATGATATTAATAATTACAGACCTATATCAGTACTGCCAGTGATCTCAAAGATTTTAGAAAAACTAATAAATTCACGACTAGTAAACTACCTGGAAAAGTTTGAGCTGTTATCTCCCTCGCAATTTGGTTTCAGGAAAAACAAATCAACTGAGGACGCGGTAACAGCACTTACTTCCTTGGTAATAGATAATTTAGACGTAAACAATAAATGCATGGCAGTATTTTTAGATTTAAAAAAGGCATTTGATACCGTCTCTGTCCCCATCCTTGTAAGTAAACTTGAAAAAATCGGGATAAGGGGGAAACAGCTTTCGCTATTTAAAGACTATCTTACCGACAGAAAACAGAAGGTCAAAGTACAACAACATTTGAGTGAAGATGCAGAAGTGATGTATGGCGTGCCACAAGGCAGTGTACTTGGCCCTACGTTGTTTCTCATTTACATAAACGACCTCTGCAATCTGAACTTAGCAAATGGTAGGCTGTTTTCGTATGCCGACGACACCGCCATTGTTTTCTCTGGCAAATCCTGGGATGCAGTCAGAACGGGTGCTGAAACAGAAATGGCCCAAGTAGCGAAATGGCTGAAACTGAATTTACTTACACTCAACATATCAAAAACTAACTTTATGTGTTTCAGCATTTACAATAATACGCAACCTAGTGATGAGCTCAACCTGAAAATACACCATTGTAATTCAACCACACAGGCATGCGATTGTCCAACCATCGAAAGAGTAAGCCAGACTAAGTATTTGGGAGTGTTTCTCGATCAACGCCTGTCCTGGTACCCACATCTAGAGCATGTCATAAACAGAATCAGAAAATTTCTCTGGATCTTCAAAACTCTTAGACATGTAACTCCAACGACATCTTATAATCACCAAAAACCGACCAGAAATCTTCTTAGTGATATATATAGATCTCTTGTTGAATCTGTAATTATTTACTGCATCTCTGTGTGGGGAGGGGCATCGAAAACACGAATTATTGATTTGGAAAGAGCGCAACGAGGTTTGCTGAAAATTATGTTCTTTAAAAGGACTCGATTTTCCACTGAAAGCTTATATAATATATGTAAATTGCTCTCCATCAGGAAATTGTATATTCTTAATATAGTGTTAAAAAAACATAAATGTTTGACATATAATCTAACACAAACTCAAAGGAGAAGAAAGGACTGTGTAGCTAATGTTCCATCCACTCGAACAAGATTTGCTAGTATTCAATACTGTAAACGATCTGCAGTCTTATATAACAGAGTTAACAGAGAGATATATATATACGATCAGAATTATAAAAACTGCAAAAAAAAAAATAATACTATGGCTACATTCACAAACCTACGAAGAGGTAGAATCATTACTAGTGTCTTTGAAATAATAATAGTAAAATAATAGTAAAACATGTGAAGATAAGTATATAAATAAATATTAATATGTTTATATGACTGATACAATTCAGGGTAATATGTGTATGTTATATCTACATATATGTATGTAATTTGTGTATATATTTGCATGTATTTTATTTATATATTAATTTATCTGTTTATTTATATACAATTATACTTATTATTTTTTTTTTATTTTTTTTTTGTTATGTATGTTAACGCTCCCACACACGCACACACAATCTTACACACACAAACACTCTCACTCACACATATAAACACACACACTCACACACACTTACTTTAGTAGTTTACTAAATTGTTTAGCTCCAAATAGCCACGAGGGAAGAGCGGAGTCTTCCTGACACAGGCACTCTGATGCTTAAAAGGAAACTCCACACAATTTTTGTATGAAAAAAATTATTAAGCAATAAACATTTTTGTATTTTTTTTGTATTTTTTTTTTTATTAGTGTCAAGTTATGCCATTAATAAGACAGCGGGTTCCATGGATGGTGGTGACCACTTTCCATCAGGTGGCCCACCTGCTCGTTTGCTCACTTGTCACATAAAAAAAAATGTATTGAATTCTAAAAAAAAAAATGTCGTCGTAAGGAAGTCTCCCATTCTCATCTCTGTTCCTCAAAGTTTAGGCGAATAAGTCCTACCAATTCCAATCACCCGTGAGGTGATGGCAAAGAATAGTACTAATCCATCTCTACCCGTGGGTATCGTAAGAGGCGACTAAGGGCTTAACTGGAGGATGGGCAGCAGCATCTTTCTCAGTATTGTACCATCTTACATATTGCGGTCAGCAGCAACAGCGGTCGCCAACCAGGAATTTTACACGCATTTTTACTGGAGTTCTGGATACAGCTCCCTGTCCTGCGGTGGACGTTTCTTGGGATTGTACGTACGAATTTATCGATATAAGTATCGACTCAGCTGCAATCCCTATAACGTTATATTTACGTTTTCCAGCGAGTGCCACTAGAATCTGTTTGGATTGTCATTTCCTGTGTTATTTCGTGTTTTTGTTTAATTTTTATAAACAAACAGTACATGACCCCATTTTACGAGTGATAACACTTTTTGTAAACGACGGCCTAAGACGTTAAAATCAAATTAAAAGGAAGACAGCAAAATTCCTGCTTGCGTCCGTGTTTCAGAGTTTTTAAAACAGGGGAATAATTGCCGTGGTCAGAACCCAGATGGGTGACCGCTAGTATCGTGCCGGCAAAGAATACAAATCCATATCTACCCGTAGATGTCGTAAATTTAGTTCACATCTCTCATATTCGGTAAGTAGGTCCTTATTACCCCCAAATGGGGCTTGTAGGTGACCAATTAGCGCTCTGGGGTAATAATGTAGCTAGAAAAGCCCTAGGGCGGTAAGTAATTGTAACGCCCGGCGCCTCCGCCCGGCAGCACCTCCACCTCCACGCGCGGCTCCGCCTTGATGGCCTCCTGCAGCAGCGGGGCGGCGGGCGTTTTAATTACTTACCGCCCAAGGGCTTTTCTAGCTACATTATTACCCTATAGCGCTAATTGGTCACCTACAATTTGGTGGTAATAAGGACCTATTTACCTCACAATCGGATGTAAAGCAGAGTAGTTACGAGTAGCTCGGGTGTAAGCATCAATAAATTGCACCTTTGAACTATAGGCGCCCTCGCTGCGCTCGTGCGCCTAAATATCTCGGGCTGCAATGGATGCCTTACAGCCCTTGGCTACTAATCTACTATAATTGGTGGTAGGGCTTTTGTGCAAAGTCCGTCTGGGGAAATACCACCCCCTTACCGTTTTCTGGCCCGTAAAGCAGCAGTTGGCACAGCTGTGTTTCGGTTTGAAGCGTATGGGAGCCAGTGAAATTACCGGCACATGAGATATACCATCTTAGTTCTCAGGGTGGGTGACGCGCTGTGCAGTAATATAAGTGTCTAATTATTTAACTAATAAGACAGTGGGTGTCATGGGCGGTGGTGACCACTTACCATCACGTGGCACACCTGCTCGTTTAGCCACTTGTGACATAAAAAAAAAGGAAAAAAAGGTGATTAGGGGATTATGAACAGAAGGATGGGGAGCCTCCTTCTAAGTATCGTACCATCTTGAGTACTGCGGTCACCAACAACCGTGGTTCATAGTACCAGCCGCAACGCTAACAAGCGTGGTGATTATCGTACTCACCCTTCAAATTGAACCACGCGTATTGCTGGAGTTCTGGGGGCCAACTCTTGAAAGTCACCGGGTGATATTCGAGATTTTTTAAATTAAAATAAGCCCTGTTAAACTCTTCAAAAGTAAGGATCAATATTTGTTAATTATAAAATTATGTTCAGTTTTTAAATTATCATCATAACAATTTGAGTTTTGTGAGTTTATCGTGGCTTTTTAAATTTTTTTAAATCTCGAAAATCACCTGGTGACTTTCAAGAATTGGCCTGCCTGTCCTGCAGTGGACGTTTTATGTTAATGAGTGCCAAAACGAGAACGCGTTTCCCTGCTTCGAATGCAGCGTTAAGAGGCTACCTCCCGGCCACTAGCGCCCCCATCAGTTTAAAATATATTACTCACTAAATACAAAACTTATCGAAAATGCGGAAAGACAGATTGAAGTAAAGGTATCCCAGTTTATTCAGAACCTATCAATTCTGAAAAATATAATACACTGTAGTTACAGGTACAAAAAGTGCGGAAAACGGCCACTTTTAGCAGTTTTTGTGTCTGTAACTACAGTGAACTTTAATAAACAAATGTACCTTTACTTTAATTTGTCTTTCCGGATTTTTGATAAGTTTCGTATTTAGCGAGTAATATTCTTTTAACTGATGGGGCGCTAGTGGCTTCTACTGGTGCCCACTACTGTCAATAAGAGGCACATCAGACGGCAGACTTTTTATTCTGAGCGCAGTCCGCGAGTGTGGCTGATACTGCAATTATTTTCGTATTATTATAGTCATTGACATGAGAAAAACGCTTAGCTTCTATGCGCGTATTTTCCAAAATATCCGGTTTGGAAGGAAAACAGCTTGAATAGTTGTTCAGTATAGGTTGTTCAGATTGATTGTTATTTAGTTTAAAACGTAGTAGAGCAATTTTGAAAAATTATAGATTTGAATTTTCTTCTGATGTATAAACTATAATTTTCGCAATACAGGTCACACTGGCGGCGTACAAAGTCCGTGACTTCCCGGGTCTGCCCGGCTTTCGTCTGCCGAGCCTCTTAGGTCGGTATTTCAATGGGACGCCATGGCAGCGCAATCAGTCGCCGCTACCAACAAAATGTATACAGCTCTATATAGAGTTACTCACCTGGTGTCCGTTTGGTTGCGCAACCAATTTGGCGGCGCAACCAGCTCGGATGCTGGTCGCGTTACCACTCCCAGTGAAATATAGCCCTTAATACTGTGGCCGCAGGGTGTAGCGACTCTGGTGTCTTTACTGGTGTCTAGTAACGGACACCAGTGGCGCAACCAGTCGCGCCACCGTGGTGTCCCAGTGAAATATTGGCCTTAAAGTCGCTGAGACTTGAAAGCTTGAATACTCTGACAGCCAGGCTGGTCACCACTGGTCACTAACCTTGTAAAGCTTAATACGAGTATATGGTTGGGTTGGTTTTCTTCTGGGTCGTAGAGGTCAGATAGCCTAACGTCATCGTCAAATAAAAATGCTTTTATATGTCTGAAAAGTCGTATAGTGGTCGTATTTTTGCATTTATAAGACACGAAAGGTCGAAACATGTTTTTTTTCATGAGTTTCCAATTACACAACTTTTTAGGGTTCCGATACCAAAATGGTAAAAAAAGGAACCCTTATGGTGCCGCTCTGTCTGTCCGTCTGTCTGTCACACCTCTATATCTCAGCAACCACTTATGCTATCAACCTGAAATTTGGAATAGTTTTAGAATATAGTTGCCCAACTTAATTGCACAAGAAAAAATTTTGAAAAAAGTATGATTATTAATATAAAGGGGGCCAAAATAGGGGGGGCCAAATTTCAAATTGTCGCTACTAGGTCGAGTGGGGTATCATATGAAAGGGCTTTACTTGTACATTTTAAAATATATTTTTGTATTTTTTTTAATTTCTTAGTTTTAAAGTTATGATGAAAAATGTCAAGAAAAATACCATTCCCCCCCCCTTATCTCCGAAGTTTGAGTAAGGAAAAATCTGAATTAATTACAGTTGACAGAAGTTTATATAAACTTTACAGCAAAAATAAAACGATCTTTCTAAGTTGCACAGTTTTTCAGAAATCTGCAAAAAACCTTTACAAACAAATTTAGTTTTGCGGTCCTGAAAATGGACTTTATTGCTTCCAAAAATACTATAGGTATATCGGAACCCTCAGCGCGCGAGTCCGACTCGCACTTGACCGGTTTTTTTTATTTTGACTTGTGTGTCTTTGAGAATTTTTTTTCAGTTTCATGGTCTTCATACATACGACTTTTGAATGAAAAAATTGAATCAGTTTTTGTAGTAATTTATTTTACTTTTTTTTTTTTTAGTAATTTTATTTTATAAGGTTACTCCTTTTTTTCATAATTTCATCTATTTTTATGTGTTTTCTCTTGTTTTCCTATGCTGTTTATGCGACTTTCCTGAAAAAGAAAACAGTAAATTAGGTTATGGTTTGAGTTTACTTATTGATTGAAATTGAATTGCAACTACTTAATTGCAGCTTTATTTACAGGAGGCGTGGCTCAAAGCCTCCTTAGGATTCATGCAGATTCAGATTCAGATTCAGATAATTTTATTCAATGTAGATTCTTTACAGAATACTTATTGAATGTCATGCAGAATACAATGCAAATAGAGCGAGTCTACGCCGTTTCGGATCGTGCTATGGCAGCGTAAAAGAAACGGCAAGAAACCACTGCAGCACGGCCTACTTTAAGAGTCGGCTTTTTACAATGTGTTTCTTGTGTTTCGCTGGAATATCAGAGCACCATACCTCTTTGTCATTCATATAGTCATCCAATCTATAGTAAGCATTTTTACATAACGTTTGCTTTACACATTCTTTAAACTTTCTCTCAGGTAATTGCACTATATTGTCAGGTATTTTGTTGTAGTATCGTATACACAGACCAACGAAAGATGTATTGACTTTAGTTAATCTAGTATATGGTTGATCAATTTTATGCTTATTTCTAGTATTAAAATTATGCCTGTCACAAATTTTTGGTAATTGATGAATGTTCTTTCTAGCATACATTATATTTTCATAGATATACTGGCATGGCACTGTCATAATGTTAATTTCCTTGAACAGTTCTCTCAGGGAATCACGAGTCTTCAGGCAAAAACATAAAAGTGATCAAGCGCGAAAGACCGTGATAGTACCTATAATATATAAACGTATACCTACTTAGAACAACAAGGCATTGTCCAAAACTTCTGGTCCCTGCCGTAGTCTTCCCCATCTTGAATAGTCTGCGGCATCTCCTTGCCAGTAGACTCTGGCAGGAACAGTGCCAGGCATCCGCCGAAGATGCCCAGAGCACCCAAAATTAGAAGCGGGATGTAGTTTGCTATGGAAGCCTGAAAGGAAATAGAAAGATTTTTTATTTAGTACTTTTTAGTTTTATCAATGAAAGATTCGTTCAGTTAAGAATTTAATGTATAGGTAAGTTTGTAAGTAATCTGTACGATGAATTAAATTTTTATAATTTCTTGTTTTAGGGTTCCGTAGTCAACAAGGAACCCTTATAGTTTTGTCATGTCCGTCTGTCTGTCTGTCCGCGGCTCAGCTTAGCCGAGAAAGTGCTAAAATAATATCTGAGAAAGTATTTTTTTTAGGGTAGGTTACCCCTACAAGTAAAGTGGGGGTGATTATTTTTTTCTTGTTCACCCCATTACATGGGGTATCGTTGGAAGATCATTTTTCGATTTAGGGGATCCGTTTGCGAAAGATTCAGCTTGAAAGCGCAATTTTTTGTTGGAGTCGAGTGCCCCCCCCCCACCCTGCCAGCTAAACGGTAGTTAATGGAAATGTGAAAAAAATCAAAGTAGTGGTATATATGATGAAATTAAAAGGAAAACTATCACAGCTAAGTAGGCTTCACAGGTTAATAGACTTTAAGGGCACTGCATGTTATCCTACGTCATCTAGTACACGAAATTTGCAACTTTGTAGCGATAGTAGTGGCCTAGTAGGTCCACAAAACGTTGGTCTGCCAATCCGAAATCTGGCAGGTTTTGTACAGTCGGAGCGCAAAGTGGTTAAGTGACAGATTACACGAATGAAATCTATTCGTAGAAATAGAAGGTACCTATACAAGTAAAAAACAACAGGCCTGCCTTGCATCCTATTGGCAGTTTCGCTAGTCGGACCACAAATGTGGTCAGATGTGATTGGACAACAAATTGGGTCGGATTGGCGAAACTGCCAAGAGGATGCAAGGCAGACCTGTTGTTTTTTACTTCTGTAGGTACCTTCTATTTCTACGAATAGATTTCATTTTTTTTATTTTTTTTTGTGTTCCTTTATCGTAACTCAAACACCCCTTAAGCTATGGCACGCAATTAAATTAACACCCTGTATAAGCGTTCGAAACGATCAGATTGTACTTCGGTGTGTGTGCACAAGAGCTCCACAAGCTTATTCCTCTATCCCCCTTCTACCATCAGGAGTCCAGACGCACCGCAGGATATCACCCATACTTGGTTGATATTCCACACATGCGCTTTGAAACATCTTTTATAATACGCACGGCCAAAGAGTGGAATTCTCTGCATGCGTCTGTGTTCCCGAGTTCATATAACCATTATAACCCGAATCTATTCAAGTCGCAAGTGAATAGGCTTCTTTTAGGCAAGCTCGTTCCATCATCGATCTCATCTCTGTCCTCAAGAGTAGATCGATGTCAAGACAATTAAATAAAAACTTACCAAGTAAACGATATAAGGCACCAGAATAGTAGCAATATAACCAGAGATATGTATCATGGCTAGACCCTGCGCGCGCACTATAGTTGGTAACAACTCAGCGGCATACTGCATACCGATGTTGAATGAGATGTTGACTGCGAAACGGCCTACTATGGCCAGGGAGGCCGAGGGTATACCTGAAAAGAAAAAATCCGTGGTTGGTTGTATCTTTCATACGGCCGTAAGTTTTACGTGCATACGTTTATACCAAAATGGTAAAAAAGGAACCCTTATGGTGCCGCTTTGTCTGTCTGTCTGTCAGTCTGTCTGTCATACCTATCTCAGCAACCACTCATGCTACCGACTTGAAATTTGGAATAGTTTTAGAATACGGTTGTCCAACTTAAATTCACGTGAAAAAATCAAGAAAAAAATTATGATTATTAACGTAAAGGGGACCCAAATAGGGGGGGCATAATTTCAAATTGTCGGTGCTAGGTCGAGTGGGGTATCATATGAAAGGGCTTTACTTTTACATTCTAAAATATATTTTTGTATTTTTTTACAACTCTTAGTTTTTAAGTTATGATAAAAAAAAAAAAAATACGGTCCCCCCTCCCCCCTTATCTCCGAAGTTTGTGAATGGAAAAATCTAAATTAATTAAAGTCGATAGAAGTTTATGTAAATATTACAGCAAAAATAAAACGATCTTTCTAAGTTGCACAGTTTTTTAAAAATCTGCAAAAATTCTTTACAAACAAATTTAGTTTTGCGATTCTAAAAATGCACTTAATTGCTTCCAAATATACTAAATATACATCGGAACCCTCGGCGCGCGATTCCAACTCGCACTTGACCGGTTTTTTTTTCATTTGTTATGTAAGGCCGTCCGCTAAACTCGCGCGGGCGCACGGTGCGGGTGATATGTCTTGGTATTCACTGCGTGCTAAGTAAGAAAGTTATGTAAGCGCGGTGCTGTGTGACACGCAGTGAATGCCGAGACATGCCGCCCGCTCCGTGCGCCCGCGCGAGTTTAGCGGACGGCCTAAGAGCAAGCAAACGAGCAGACAGCACACCTGATGGTAAGTGTCACTGCCGCCCATAGATAGATATAGATAGAAACTCTTTATTGCTAATTAAGAAACCTTAAATCTAATTGCGCGCAAAGGCGACCTCATTGCTTAGAGCAATCTCTTCCAGGCACTTATAGATACTTGCAACACTTGGGGGGGTGGTACGTGGTACTAAGCGTTGCCAGCCTTGCGGCGTGTGGTGCGGTGGTGGAACTGTGCCGCAGGCACCAGACTAAATAATTCCTCAGAACATTCCCCTATGTAGGTAGGTACAGTCAAGAGTACATCAAACGTCCGCTCACCTCTCATCCCCTTCACCCCCCCTCCCTTCAGACACCATCACCATAACCACCACTTCATTGTGTTGTTGTAGAAGCATGCAATCTCCATCACAGCTTCAAGGGTCCATGAATCTTAATATTTGATATTAATACCTTTACCCATTCGGGACAAAAAGGGTCTTGACAGACAGACGGACGGGCAACAAAGTGATCCTATAAGGGTTCCGTCTTTTTTTGTTTTGAATAAGGAATCCTAAAAATTTACGAATTGAGATTGACGAAAGGGGTCCGTGAGGGTGAATAAAAGTGTTGGAAGGGGAAGACCTCAGGGATTTTCCCTAGAATAAATTCACGACGTTATAATAAAGCCAAGTCTCTAAGAGTGTCATCATAACGTCCCATAAAACGTTCACTGCAGGACAGGGAACTTCCTCCAGAACTCTAGCAAGTACACTTGGTAGGTACTTGAGGGGTTTTACCATAGTCACCACGCTTGTAAGCGTTGCGGCTGGCGACCGCTGTTGTTGGTGCCCGCAGTATGTAAGATGGTACGATACACAGAAAGATGCTGCTGCCCATCTTCCGGTTCATAAGCCCTTAGTTGCCTCTTACAACACCCGCGAGTAGAGATGGGTTGGTACTATTCTTTGCCAGCACCACACGGTCGAAGGGTGAATAAACATAAAAATACTTAGATGGTGATCATTGATCAACCTACCAATGGGGACTGTAGTTGCCAGGATACTAAAGACCCCACTCATAATCATGGAGCCAAACGTAAGCCACCTTCGTCCGGTTCTGAAAATAATAATTTGGTTAGCTCGCTTCGTAAGGTATGTCGTTCTCACTGCTGCCCAACCTCCAGTTCAGAATCTCCTAGCCGCCTAACACGACAACCACTGGTAGAGATGTGATGGCAAAAATTGGTATTATTTTTAGCCGGCTCCCCTGATTTATCTATCATCATCATAACATCCCATGAATCGTCCTTGCAGGAGAAGGAGCTCTCACCAGAATTCCCAGCTTCTGCTGGAACAATGTGGAAGGGAAGTAGCATATTATATAGACATATGGCACCATGGTAGTTTACTATTATTTCATCTGTGACCATGGTCCGCGGTTTTCGTGATGCTACTACCAATGCCCTGGTTCATAGTCTCTTAGTCGCCTCTTACGACACCCACGGATGGAAATGAAGTACTACTCGTACCTATAACCTAAAAAGCGTATAAAAGCTCTCTTT
Organism: Athrips mouffetella; assembly: GCA_947532105.1. Classification (NCBI taxonomy): domain Eukaryota; kingdom Metazoa; phylum Arthropoda; class Insecta; order Lepidoptera; family Gelechiidae; genus Athrips; species Athrips mouffetella. Next base: position 15,454,366 of record OX383983.1, read on the forward strand.
GGCTCTACTTACTTCTCCAAGATTAAAATAAGTAGGATATCAGCTGGGAACTCCGTCGCTGTGGCCACGGAGAAGGTGATGAAGATATCCAGGCCTAGAGAGCCAACGTTCCTGACGTGGCCATCGAAGACCATGGCAATGCTGATCCAGATCAAGACTAGAAGGATCGTGTGGAGTCGTAATCGAGGGGTTTTGAAGAGATCTGTATTAAAGAAGACAAATATCATTATTTTGCAACATGAAAAGCTATGAGAAAAGGATGCTGAGATGGTTTGGCCATGTAGAGAGGATGAATGAGAGAAGATTGATGAAAGAGATCTACAAGGCGAAAGTGAATGGAAACGTTGGAACGTAGCAGGACCAAATTCAGGACGTTCTAAATAAAGACCAGGTTAAAAGTACCCTAGACCGACGAGCTTGTATGAAAGGATTGATGAAACTACAGGAAGCAAGGGAAGTGTGTCAAGATCGTAGCAGGTGGAGGACAGTGGCATCTGCCTACTCCGAAGGCAAAGAAGGGTGATATTATTTATGTATTTAAAAGCCCCAAAAATCACTACAATAGGCTAGACTATTTACTGGTAGAGACGGAAGATATTTGCAAATTTTGGCGATGCTAGGTGCATACAATAAAAACAGTACAGTCCTTCATACAATAAAAACAGTACCTAACAACTTCCGAGATCTACTGGTAAGCATTTGGTTTTCGCTTTCGTTTTCGTTCTGGGTTTGATTCCCAGTGAGGACACCATGTCAGACAAAAATCTCTTAGTGAGACTTGCGATTTTAGACATTCTAGGAGTTATTGCCTGAAAAGTAAGACGATTCCGTGCTTCAGATGGCTCGATAATCTACGGAATAAGTCGTTAGCGAGACATGTCAGAGGCCTTGGACGGCTAAACCACAATGACACCAGCGCTATTTAGAAGAAGAAATGCGTCTGTCATATGCAAACCATTTTTCCCTTGCAACACAAATTCTCGCGCAAAGCTAGGAAGATAAAAGCCCTACGCAGCATTCCTCTCTCCCAAATTCAAAAATGTCAGCACTATTATTTGCGTACGTTAGTATTATAATAATCTAAGTTTGCGTACCTACTTTCTTCTAGGCTTTGCGCGGGAGTTCGTGTTAGGCATGATTTTTTTTATTTAAAAATATATCTTTATTCATATAATAAACTGTTTATTAAAACTATTTTTCAAATAACTATGAAATTAAAGAAAAATAAGGCATAGAGCATTTGTTTCTGTCTCTTTCTAGCAAAACAAAATTTATTGACATGTGACGTCACTTTCTACGTCGGATATCTCTGTCTAATAGTTTTAAATGCTTATATCGGCCGTATTTCCTAGCCAATTTAAATTTAAATTTTTGTCATCTCTACTACGGTTTTTTAATATTTTGTTAATAAATGCGACTAAAAAAGTTATATGTTTTCCCTACTTATGGAAAGAAAATGGTTCGCATATGGTAGATACGTTCTGGCTAAGAGTTCGTGATGTCCGTTATAGAACCCACACGTTAAGAAGAATATTTTGTATATATCCTACCCTTAAAAATAACATCTTACCTAGTGCTGAATACTTCTTGCATTCTTGGTCAGCTTTTGCTATTTCTACTGCAGTATCCTGGACAAAAATGAAATTATTTATCTTGAATTCCTTAATTATTTACCTTGAATTCCTCAATTATTTGATTTAATTAAAATTTTATTAACTTATCATTATTTATTTATTTTTGAATTGTCATCACCTCATTTTAAATTTTTGTTTAGTTGACTGTTTTTTTTTATTTTCTTTTTGTCATCATTAATTTTAAGTAATTTTTGGTTAATATTGTCCGAGATATTTAGTGCAAGGGTAACAGTGTTCTGGCCCCTGCGATACAAGCTTCGCTTAGTGCAGGGTCCGCTGGGTATATTAGAACATTAATATCTTGAACAAATTAAACTGTATAAGTAACTGTGTATGTAACATAAGATTGTTAATGTTATTGTAAGCCTTGTGAATAAAATTATTCTATTCTATTCTATTCTATTTACAATGAATCCCTGAACTATTTACCTTGAACTCTTTCATTATTTACACTGAATTCCTCAATTATTTACAATGAATTGCTTAGTTATTAATAATGAATTCCTTAATTATTTACCTTGAATTCTTTAATAATTGACCCTGAATTCTTTAATTATTTACCATTACCTTGAATTCCTTAATAATTTCTTCCGGTATGTTGGTCCTGTTCATTCTTTCGACCTTTTTCAAAATTTTCATCGCGTCGTCTATTCTGCCTTGAGATATTAGCCATCTGTAAATATGAAATATTTGAAGCTGTACCAAGAGTGTACCAAATGAAATCTTAAATCTAGACACACGACCACAGATTACAGAAATCTGATATCTATGCACACGACCGTGTATCAGCCAAGTTCGCAAAAAAGGCGATTCATTTAATGCAGGTACATTTAATTTTAACGTAGGAACATTGTGATTGGATAAATTTATTGCCTTTTTGTGAAAATTTTTATGTATTTTTTTTTTTCAAATGACTGATATAGGTCCTAAACACTTAAATAAATAACACTCAGAAACAGTAAGAAAGTTATCACATATTCTCGGTGGTGATCATACTCGCGAAATACGGCACAGAAGAACCAATTGTGCCAAATTAGCAACAACTTTGTCCCGTGTGGTGCCGGTAAAGAATAGTACCTTATCATTTCTACCCATGGGTGTCGTAAGAGGCGAGTAAGGGTAATGAACCAGAGGATGGGCAGCAGCATCCTTTGGTGTATCTTATCATCTTACATTCTGCGGTCACCAACAACCGCGGTCCATGGTGCCAGCCGTAACCTTAAGTAGCGTGGTGACTATAGTATCTTCACATTGTTTCAGCAAAAGCTAGAATTTTGGAGGGAGTTCCCTGTCCTGTAGTGGACGTTTCATGGGATGTCATGATGAGCAAGAACTTTACCTCGCACTTTCTGGTACAAAACACGGAGTGAAAACAGCCAATGCTATTGGAACGCTGGTCACCAACGCGTACAACCGCCAATCGTTGCAAGCCAATGCAATGAACGGCAGAACAGATGCAGTTATCGTGAAGTATACTGCGATTGACATGTTGGCCACGAATGTCCGCCATTTTGGGCCAACGTATTCGACCACTGAAATGAAATTAATATTCGGTTAGCTATTTTCCTGTCTTCAGTCTTTGTAGGATACAAGAGTTTCAACGAAACGGAGTGAAAAATATCCCTAGCTATAGTTTTAGCTTGAACCAGGTAAGGACATACCACGACACCAAACTTAATGTAGGGTTCTGCAGTTGAATTTTTCCACAATTCTGCATGGTGCATAAACTTATCCTCCTAAAGCCCAATGGAGTCCTGCACCGTTGCTGCCCTTTCAGTTTTCGAAAAGCTGTCCATTACAACCCGAAAGATAATGCCTTGATTTTTTCAACAACCGTTTATCATAAAACTTCAAATATTTTATCATGAAGAAGAAGAATTAGCTTTACCGTACAATAAATTAATATGCTTACCGACAATATACATGATGATGAAGCAGTTATCATAAGCCAGGCCGACCAGAAACCGGCAAATGCAGAACGACCAGAAGCTATTGCTAAAAGCCGTGCCCACTCCAGCCAGAAAACCTGCCATGTTCGATCCTACAAGAAAAAAAATTGTTGGTTCACGTTAAAAATGCAGTGAGTTATTAGTGCAACTGCAGGACAAAGGTGCATTCATAATAGATTTAAAATTTGAAAAAAAAAAATTGTTTTATATAAAGCACAAAGGACACACTTGCTTCTGACTGCCTTTAATTTAGTCATTGTGCCCTTGAATTTATAATTTTATGTGAACTGATAGGCTACGGGACTTACGGGGCGTGGTTAACAGCGCCGGACAACTACGAGTATGACTCACTGCATTCTTAAGACGGACGAACTATAGTCAAGTGCAAATCCTACTTAGGGTTCCCATTAGCATTGTTAGGGTGCCTTCTCACATTGCGTTATTTTTCGGATTACCACGTTCAACCGACGACCATAGTTAGCGACGTACCGCATACCTGAGCCTTGGTTTTTCCAACGGTGCGTGTCGGTCTGTTGTGTATCTTGAAATTAGATCCACGGTCTCTATTACGGTAGCAGTAATATGTTTACCATATGTGAACAATTTCCCTTACAACAAATTCCCGCGCAAAGTCAGGAAGAGAGTAGCCCTACGAAGCATTCCTCTCTGTCAGGTAAAAATGTCAGTACTATTTGAGTACTCTCTTCTGGGCTTTTACGCGGGATTTCCTGTTGCAGAGGATGCATTCACGTTCCGGCTAGTTTGGGCGTACAAAATGAAAAGATGAGGAGAATTGCTGCAGCAGCATCAGAGGCCTCTTTTTTGTCGTATCCTATTTCGGTACATACTTACCAACCAAAGCTGGTATCCTGCCATACTTGTCAGCAATCCAACCAAATATGAATCCGCCTACAATAGCCCCGCAGAAGAACACGGCCTGAGCTGTAGATGCGTAACTGTCTCTTTCACACACCCAATTTAGCTGAAATAAAGAATAATAATCATAAATTACTTAACTACTAATTTATTTTAATGGTATGTAGTGACACATTTTAATAGGCTTCAAACCGATATTAATTGAGTTGGGCCTGTAGAACCATAGAATACATGAAACAGAGTTAGAAAGGCAATGCTGACAATTTTGTACGGGAACCGGTGTCGCCAGTTTGCACACATTTACACGATAAATTATATTTTCACTACATAAAAAAACCGCTAGCTATTTGTCGTCTACTGGTGAATCGAAAAAGTCAAAAGAGCCAAATCCAAGCAATCAAAAATTTACCGTATTACATTACGTTATAACATTATTTTCAAAAACGTCAAAATCTGACGTTTTTGGGTGAGAAAGAGACAAAGATAAAATGTGGCCATAAGCTGCCGTTATTCATAATCTAAGGGCCATACTAATAAAGTTTGCACAAAACGGTTCAAAAAGTATCCATTGGATCTTTCTTTGTTTTAACTTTCCTTTTAAATATTTCCCTAACAATATATTTATAAATGTGTGCAACATTATGCATAATACTTAAAAAAATAATTTAGATTTTTCTTTACTGGAAATAGAAAGTTAGCGATTTTGAAATATTAAATTGTTGTGTTATACTGGTATCATTATTGTGCAAATGCTAGGGATGTATGTTTCATTGGGCAAATTATCGATAAAATGGATTATTGTACTCTGGATTACAACTTTTCCACGAAACATAGGTTTGTTTTAGATTCGTACAGCTTGCAATAACTAACTCTAGCGATGGGGGTTAATGCGCAGAACACAAAAAACGAGTCGCGGGGGTGCGCGGGGTATGTTGGGGGAAGGACTGCGAAGCGTTCATTGGCTCTCCGCGTGTCACCATGCGCAGAAACTAATCGTCACGCTAATGTTAGGTTGTGCAAGCTGTTTTATTTTCTATATCTCACTAAAATCACAGATTAAATAATACTAAACTAACGTTTACAGATCCGATTCTCAGGCGGCGGGGTGAAGAAGGACGTACCTGATGATAGGGAATCCAGGCGCTGGTTCTTATTAGAGGTCACACTGCATCAATCAATCTTTACAAAAAACATTGTAAATTCAAAGTCACTTTGTATTATACACAGGTGTTTTCGTCGTTTTAGATATTATTTTCATGAGAACAGAATTGCGCGCGCGGCCATTGCTTTTTCATTGATGTTTCAGGCAGGTACGGGGGGGTTTTATTGTGTTGTGTATTGCCTGGAACCGCATCATAATAACTTTGATGTCTGTCTGACTGTCAGTGGGCTGTATCTCATAAACCGTAATAGGTAGAAATTTGAAATTTTCACAAATTGTGTATATCTGTTGCCGCTACAACAACAAAATTTTGTTTGAGCTGTATCTCATGAACAGTAATAAATATATAAATTAAGTGTGGCTCCGATACTAAAGACCTTTTTTAGGCGATTTTTGTTTATGCTCTATCTTAAAAACGGGAACACTTGAAAACAAGAAAATTGCAATGTTTATAGTGCATAAGCTATAAAATAAAAATTGCAATGTTTATAGTGCATAAGCTATAAAATAACAAAAAATAATAAAATCTAGTCAAGCTCGTGTCGGACTCAAAACATCTAGCACAGGAACATACTGAAATTTCTAATACAATCGTGATTATGTGGTGGTACGGATCCCTCGGTGCGCGAGTCCGACTTGCTCTTGGCCGGTTTTTTATAAGAAGATCCCTGCGTGTAAATGTTCTTCAACAATAAAATAGATCATGAAGCATTGTTTTGTTTTATTATTTACATGATATTTACATTTTTCTTATTTATATCTCACTAATATTATAAAGATAATTTATTTTAGTCTGAATTTTTATATGTTTGTTACTCTTTCACGACCCAGCCACTAAACAGAATTTGATTAAATTTGGCAGGAATATGGACTTAGACCTATAAAAGCATAATATCTACTCTTTTTTCGAATCCCACGCAAATGAAATCGTGGGCAACTGCTAGTCAGCAATAAGAAGAACCAACAAATTAAATTAATATACCAGTAAAGACGTGTGTGGTAAAGTTGGTGTCCCCCCGGGGAGTGATTTCGGTTTCTAACAGGTATAGCGTATAGCAAGAGGCTTTAAATGTCTTCTTTGTGCCGAAAAGATGATGTCACTATCCAAAAAGTGTTTGGAGCATGTAGAACTTGTTTTGGTGGCTAACCAATCTTTTTGCCCTGTGGCATCGATCCATCTTTGCTTTTCTTTTGGATCACCTGGGTAGCTGCCAAAAATCTCTTTCTAAAGTTGGGATTTAGTATGAGTGCAAACATTTTTAATTTTTTAATTATTAAAAAATTATTGGTTAACTTCAAAGCTAAAAAATATATACAAGTAAGTATTCAACATTACAGGAATAATTCCAGTATACAGAAATTTATCGATATCGTTGTATTTTTGGAAGCACTTTTGCTCTGGTTTCGACCGGCTAAAAAATATTTTTGTTTAACAAATATAGTGGATAAAAAGGTATTCAAAATGGTTATCGGTGGTACAATAGGCCTCCATTTTGCAATTTTTTATCTTTGCTGTGAGCTCGACGTGATAATATCGCACAAAACGGCATTTTCTTAAAAAATACGTCGCTGCTCTTTACGCCATTGAGTCGGGCAAATGACTGAAGGGATCATTTTGAGCTTTTGACGTTTGTTTGTCCTACGGACCTATCCGTGGCACGCGGGGCCCGCCTACTTCGCCTTTCTAACTCTGTTTCATGTATTCTATGGGTAGAACCATAGAATACATGGTAGAACAACTGATGCCCAATAGATAAGTGCTTAATAAATTTACCTGCGTAGCAAGAGTCTCGTAAGGCACATCAGTGAAGTTGAATTCCCACCGTCCAAGACACTTCTTCGTCGGCCATTTCGTGTCAGGATCCTGGACGCCATTTTGTATTATTTGAGTCCAGTTCACGTCATATATGATGCATCTTTCAAAATGACCTTCTTGTGTAAGAGGGATGGAGAGATGTCGTCTGAAAATGAATCAATCAAATCAAAATTTTTATTTGTACCTAAATCTTGATACTGTTCTGGTTTTGAGAACTCTCTCTTCATTTATATAACTAGTGTTGAGAGACCTCAATCTTCCTAAACATTATTATTATTTACCAAATTGCAAATTCTTTGTTAATACTAATAAACATCATGTAAAGAAAAAGTAATAAATTAAAAAAGGTTATTTTGCGCGTACTATCTACATGTGCGTGGGTTTGTGCGAGTGTGTGTGTATGTGTATGGGAGGGTGTGTTGAAGTATCTGTGCGAGCCTGAGTGTGTTTGTAAGGGTGTGTGAGGGACGTGTTTGTATGTGTGCGAATGTTTGAGGGAAACCCTATATATTATATCACACAATACTTACTTGGCATAGCAGCTGTGACAAATTCCATGAAAAAAGATTTTTTATAGATATTTGTTATTAAAGCTTTAAGTCAGAAAGCTTTGTGCGCTACCTTCCTTCGAGGAGACAGACGTTTGCGGGGGCTAGGTAGTCAGATGTCAGAGGGGGCGTGAGGAATCAAGTGCTACTGACTTGACGTGACGCTGCCATCCACCCTATCCATTACGTCACCCCCTCAACCTCTGTCGCCCGTAGGACGGTCTTGCACGAAGTTGTTGTTAATTAAAAGTGGACGTAGCCAAAATCTATACATATAATAAAAGAGTAGAAACCGCGTGTCTGTACTTTTGATAAATTTATAAAAAAATCAGTGTGAGCGATAAAAAACGACTAATAAAACTCAAATATATGTTTTCTGAACTTTTTGTCTGTCTGTCTGTATGTTTTCGATAAACTCCGAAACTACTGAACGGATTTTCTCGCGGTTTTCACAGATAGATTAAGCTTAGGTCTGAGCAACATATAGGCTATGTTTCATTCAAATCGGTTCACTCAATCAGAAGCTACACCAATGTAAAGTATTAAATTGCTTGTACGACAATAACTCGCAAAACGATTTAAACTGAGTTTTTAATTACGAGTTTGGCTTACTTTTGTGTAACATACAAGTTTAGTTTCATTGCAATCGGTTCACTCAGACAGAAGGTATGCTAAGTTTCATGCGGCGGAGCAAATAACTCACGAACTATTGAATGGATTCAAATAGGGTTTTCAATAAACTGTCAAGCTTAATTCTTTGCAACATATTAGCTTACTTTCATTGAAAACGGCTCACTCAGACAGGAGCGCGAAATTTCCAGCGGAGGCGCCAATATCTCACAAACTACTGAACCGATTAAAACGAGGTTTTCAGTAACGTATTTGGCTACTCCATGCAACATGTATGCTTAGTTTCATTGCAAACGGTTCACTCAGACATAAAATTCATTAAGTTTCAAGCGGCGGCCCCAATAACTCACCAACTACTAAACGGATTTAAACGGGGTTTTCAATAACGTGTTTAGCTTAATTCTTTGCAATGTATTAGCTTACTTTAATTGAAAATTATTCACTCAGACGGGAAATGCCCGAGGTTTCAATAGACGGCGCCAATAGCTCACAAATTACTGTACCGATTCCAACTGGCATTTCCATGACGTGCTTGGATTAGGTACTTTCGTGCAACATATAAGCTTAGGTTAGTTGAAAACGGTTCACTCAGATAGAAGTTACGCAAAGTTTCAAGCAAAGGCGCTAATAACTCACAAACTTTTGAGCAGATTCAAACGTGGCTTTCAGTAACACGTTTGGCTTACTCCTGTGCAATAAACAATCTTAGTTTCATTGCGAAAGGTTCACTCTGACGGAAGATACGCAAAGTTTCAAGCTGCAGAACCAAGAACTCACCTACTGAACTGATTCAAACGAGGTTTTCAATGACGCGTCGGGCTTCTTTTTGTGCAACATATAAGCTTTATTCCATTGCAAACGGTTCATTCACACTGAAGGTTCGCGAAATTTTAAGCGGCCACACCAATACCTCACAAAGTACTTGAATGACTTAAACGGAGTTTTCAGTAACGTATTTGGGTTGCTTTCGTGCAATATTTGAACTTTTTTTTAGTGCAATCGTTTCACTCAAACAGAAAATGGAAGAGTTCAAAGTTTCAAGCTGTGAAACCGTGCTGAAATCAAACAAAGCTTATATTTGTACGGAAGAAAGCCAAATACGTTGTTGAAAATTCCGTTTGATCCGGTCCAGTTGTTTGTGTAAAAGTTGTGGGTACAGCTTAGGATTGGTAAAATCTAGATTAAGTTTTATTATAAAAATAATAATAAAAAAAATCCTGTTTCGGCATGGCAGTGCAACAAATGTAAAAAAAATTATGAAAGTTCTAAAGTAATGAAAACTTAGGAATTAGGTAAGTACTTAAAAACAAAATACGAATCATTGTTTTTTAGGAATTGTCTTTTAAGGGGAGAAATAAATTACAACGATTGTACAGAAGTGTAGTCCAACAGTTTTGTATGCAGGTACATGTACAGTTAAAAGCATGTGAAGCCACATTGGACTTTGTACCGCTCTTTTTTCAGTTGCCACAGCGCACAGTAGCTAAAGTGACTGAACCTCAGATTTAGTTAGGCTTTGTTTTGTATAAGATATAACGAAACCCGTATCATAGTTCGTCCGCGTGGAATTCGACTATAATTTTACACTTACGAGGACAGTGGGTGACCTAACAGTCCACACGTAAACAAGACGTGTTTAATTTACAAAAATCTTACGAAAAGTACTATCGGTACTCTGTATACCTAATAATATAAAGGCGAGAACTGCACTGTCTGTCTGTCTGTTAAGCTTTTATGACTAATCCAATAAACCGATTGTGATATAAACCTGGTACGAAGATAGTTTGAACCATGGGAAAAGTCATTAGCTACTTTTTCTGAACCCCACGCGGACGGAGTCGCGGACAACAGCTAGTAGATAATATTTATTTAATGTATTACATTCTTTACAGAATACATTTTGAACGTCATAACATTCAGAATACAATGCAAGTAGAGCGAGATTACTACCGACTCGATCGTGCTATGGCAGCGTAAAAAGAACTACAAGATACCAAGACAGCAAGGCCTGCTTTAAGAGTCAGTTTTGTATACACGGCTGCACGAAGGTGGAAACCCTTTGACCTTGAGCGGGTCTCTGGTTTGGGGCGTTTGTAGCGTAGCGCTGGTTCAGCTTATACTGGTTTCAGGGAAACACAAGAAACACATTGTAAAAAGCCGACTCTTAAAGTAGGCCGTGCTGCAGTGGTTTCTTGCAGTTTCTTTTACGCTGCCATAGCACGATCCGAAACGGCGTAGACTCGCTCTATTTGCATTGTATTCTGCATGACATTCAATAAGTATTCTGTAAAGAATCTACATCGAATAAAATTATCTGAATCTGGTTTTATTTCTAAATGCTTGTTTCGCTGAAATATCAGAGCACCATACCTCTTTGTCAAGAACGCGGATTCTTAAGAACGCGGAAATTCAAGAACTTGTGGCTGACCCAAATATAATAGGAGAGACGAAGGCTCACAGACTCCGCTGGCTAGGCCACTTAGAAAGAATGGGGGAGGACCGCCACGTCAAGAAAGCTTTCGTGGGTCAACCGACGGGTCGACGCCCGTTTGGCCGCCCCAGATATAGGTAGATCGACGTAGTAAGCTCAGACCTGCGCGAGCTCCAGGCAGGTGACTGGCGAGGCGAACAAGACCGGGACCACTGGCGGAATCACTTTGGGTCGTTGCGTCAGAGGAGTAAGTAGTAGTAAGTAAGTATACCTCTTTGTCATTGATGTGGTTATCTTCTATAAAAAGCATAAGACGAGAATGGCTTACCGTTCCTCCAAGCTAAGTTTACTTAGTTCGTCAACGTAACACCAATGCTGCTCAGGTACAATCGTCATGAAAATCTGGGCAAAGTAGACGAAGGCGAAGAATGCGGCGTATGGAATCATCATGATGAAAAGAAGCCGCTGGAACCAGCCAAAACTGCCGATGTAGGGAAATAAGTCGTCCAGATCTTTGAGGCGACGCTTTGGGGCATCTGGATAGAAAACACAAAAATTTAAGTAAAAAAAGGCCCTGTTACGTCCGAAAGCTTCACGTGGCTACGTCTATTTAGGTAAGTACAGTCTGCAACATGTCAAATTCCGACCCACGGCCGCTCACCTCCCCACCCTACCCTCTGACTTATCCAAAGCTCGATGTATATATATAGTCTGACCGCAACCGCTGTACCACGCCTTAGGTATGCTAGCGGCGAGACGGGGGGCCATCGCTCGTCGTCGCTTACGGCGGCAACTAGTTCTTGTTCTTTCCTTCCTTCCCATTCCCCCATCTCTTCGCGAATACCTAAGGCGCGGTACAGCGGTTGCGGTCAGTCTGTAGTACCAATTATTGCCGCTAAAAGGCTATATCTATTTTGCTCAAAATGACCCCATAACGAAAAAATAGAGATTTCTACGTCAATAATATTATCCCACCAAAAACATTTTCATGTATAATATTGCCATGACAAGACCATATAGCAAGCATTTTCAAAAAGTCATCAGATCTCATGTACAGCCAAGCTTCTAACTCTACACGCCTTAACTCTACAAGCCTTGGGATTTCACTTCTTTTTGTATGTTTCATAGTACTAAAATCCTGAAATACGTGTTTTATTATTTGTCAGCTCAATGGCTTTAATATAATACTTATACTCATCACATTGATTATTTTCTGCTAATAAGGATGTATTTTAATATTTTTCATAGTTTGGCTGGTCTATTAGGGTTTCACAACAGAGCCATCAGGTACTTATTCCAGGTCTCCAACGATCCTAGTTTTTATAGTTTTTCCTTAATATGGGTACTAAACCCTAGCTTTGTGCCAAATTTCAGCTCAAGTACGAGACTTTTTTGGCTTATTATTTTTGAGGCAACTAACAAATGAAACGGCAACTAACAGTTTGCATCTAATAAATATTTTAGCGATTAAATATTTTAGCTTAAAATGCAAGGATTTATAAAAACTAAATATTGGCTGATTCTTTAAGGTAGCAAATATATTAAACAGGGGCAATGAAATCATAAGCGAGGTACTATAAATAATGACTTGGCGACTAATTTTAACAGCGGGATAACAAAGATTGTATTATTGGCAACAATAGGCTCCCATATAAAAATACACTCTCGGGCTGTGTGGCAGCTGTAAAAATTAAAACAGGTACTATTATTAAGTATTTGGATTTCAGTATTTTTGTTTGTAACGGCGACAAGGTTAGTCATTGCATAGAAACAGAGTGCGGGTCGAATAATTTTTTTTTTGTGCCTTGAGGGTATCCTATTTCTTTCTGTTTGCGAGAGGTATCAAGGGAACTTGTCCTTGGAACATGACCTTGGGAACATGACCTTGGAGCTTTAATTATAAATTCGCTTTACTTTGTAATCAATTAATCCGCGTGCTTCGTAACCTTTTTACAACTACTACTTTTCTCTAAATGACCACTACCATCATGAAGCGGGGGGACGAGGGGGTGCAGCTCCCCAGAATGGGGGTTTGGGGGGGGCAGAGCCCCCCGCCATAAAAAAACAAACTCCAGACAGGACGACACATACACGGTAGGTTATGTTAGGTTCCCTTGTGACCTCTCGCAGACAGAAATAGGGGACCCGCACAGTGGGCCCCCGTCGAACTGACCTAGAGTCAAGAGGATTTTAATGGAGCTTTAACTATGAACAATGTACTAAGAGGAACACTCAGCTCGGCATAAATGAATACATATTGCGGGTTGAATAAATAAAGACAAAAATTGTACCTTTATACCTTTTACTCTTTCGCCATTGTAGGAAAATTGTAAGCCATATAATAAAAATTCTAAGTTAAACAATTTTGCATATCACTATTTGCTTTATTTAGAGCTCTTTAAATGTCGCACAAAGTATGTTTTTTATGACCATGTTCATATTTTTATCACACCTTAGTTAACTTCATATAGGTTGTATATAAAGTGAACTAAGGTGTGATAAAAATATGAACATTTTATTATTTAAGGAAACCTATTTTCTAGTTTATGTCCGCCGTTAAGTGTTCGCTTAACAATAAATTCAGTTGCCAAAACAAAAAATCGATGCCAGTTTAAATTAAAACAAAGCTTACAACTGATTATAAAGCTGCCATTTTCTGCTTAAAATGATACTTCACTGTAGCTTCCAACCTATTATTTTTGCTACCTGCTTTAATATTTTTTGAAACCCTAATTCAGATTAATTTGTCGCCGCGTTAAATACATGCCGATTTTTTTGATAATCGGTGACTCAGTGAGTGTGTCAGTGACAAAATTGCTTAGCTTCGACTGGCTATAGCTCGTAGGAATGGTATATGATTAAAGGATAAAGCTAAGTATAGTGTCTACTGTTTGTCCTTGAAAATTCAAATCTCTAGCTTTATCCAAAAAGGAAGTAACAAAAGGGCCCTGAGTGGCTTCGAAAAAAGGATGGTACGGCCGTGCCTTAAAATCAAAATCAAAATAATTATTGCACACCATATGGTAAAAAGATGGTAACATTATTCGTAAGAATCAGTATCACATATGGACCCAGGAGGGCACAGCAAAGTTATGTAAAATTAAAGACAACTTAATTAAAAAAATATATGTTTTGTTTGCTCGTCTTGCCCCCAGATATTGACAGCTGTGTGATACTTGTATTGAAGCGACAGAGGTATTGCTCCGACCTACTCTCACGCATAGCTTTATCCTGCAGTCATTCTAATTATTTGAAACTGTAGAACCATTTATTATGTGGTGCCGACAAAGAATAATGCAATACATACAATACAATACAATACAATACAATACAATACAATACAATACAATACAATACTCTTTTATTGCACACAGATAACAAACAGTACAAAAAACATATGTGGACATAAAATTGGAGCACAATAAGGCGGCCTTATTGCTAAAAAGCAATTTCTTTCAGGCAACCTTTGGGTGCAAGGAAAAATAAAGATACAATAATGCGGTGGCGGTGCACAAAGATGAATACCAACAATGATACTCGTAAATGATAATGATAATACCAACTCATCTATAACCGAGGGTATCGTAAGAGGCGGAGGATAGGCAGTAGCGTACTTCTGTGTTTTGTACCATCTTACAATTCTTACATACTGCGGTCGGCAACAGCCACGGTCAATGGTGCCAGCCGTAACGCTAACTAGCATGGTGTCTCTATAGACAATGTCTCTACCAACCCTCTAATAGCACCACTCACGTTTTTGCTGGAATTATGGAGGGAGTTCCCCTCTCCTGCAGTGGATGTTTCATGGGATATTATGTTATGGGGTAGTATGTGTAGACAACGAAGCAGTTGACCCTAACATAAATTTCTCAGGCAGTATTAGACAGGATGATAAGGAATCATTGATTAAATGTAAATTCAAATATATTCATTTTTTTAAATACATTTTTTGTAATTTTTGTAGCGAAAAATTTAAAATACCGTTTTTTTTGGATTTTTTATAGAAGGTTTGTCTCATGTAGTGTACCTAATACCAAAGCAAAGTTTCATCGACTGAGAATTTAATGCGGGGGTTTTCATACAACGATCCGCATCGTTGCCTAGACTATTAAGGCTGCAATCTTAGACAGTAGCCCTTAAGCCATGTTGGAGTCCGTACCTGCGTACTCGTATTACTACGTAATACCTATGCTTTTTTCTAATTACCATTTTTAAAGTCAACCAAATCCAAGGTCACGACCTTATCGTCATTAAGGTCGGTGACCTTGACGTTCTTCTCATGTGATTCCATTTTCGAATAACGTTTTTGCCGCAAAAGACACTTTTCCTGACGTGATTCTGGTCACCCGAAACGGAAGGCGGAAGAGCGGGTCTGAAAAGAAAAAAATAATGAAATAGTTGTGTAGAGATCAACTACGATAACATGGCCCTCCCTTCCACATTGCTTTTAATAATTCGTCCGCGTTAAGGATACCGTACTCGTAAGTCATTTGTACAGTCAAGAGTACATCAACTTTGACTCATTGGACTTTGTTAAGTCCTTATTTCAATAGACGTATGGGCCAGAGTCGCACTGTGAGTGTCAAGCTTGACCTGCCGTTGACTGTCCATCTGCATGGTTTAATTTACAGTGAAGTTAAAAACAACTTTTACTTTTTCTTTTAATTTTATTTTTTAAGGTAATAAACGAAGGATAAAAACGCTTCTTTCAAAGGTCTGCATACAATTAGTCATTCTAAACTCGACTTTATAATTTTAAGCGACCTGATTGGTTATGGCGCTTGGATACAAGCGGCGGAAAGCGATGACTTAAGATGGACGAACTATAAAAAGATTTTTCGCCCCTGAAACCCGTGATCTGTAGGATGCAAAATTAACATTTAAGTATAATTGCTATATACTCAGTAACGAAAATTATAAATATCAAGTCACATAATCTTAAAAGCATAATATACTATCATAGAGTAAAGATATAGTTAAGTACGTTTATACTTTGTTATCTCAACCATTCTTAATAACATCTTCTATTACATATAATAAAATCGTAAACTCGGTGAATATGTACATTGGAAATGTTGACAATAGTATTAGTAGAATCACTAAGGCTGAGCTTGTATGGGGTACCTTGCACCTAAACCTGCTGGGATGAAACTTGGCAGGATACAAGTACATACTCATAGGTAACATATTGG
This sequence comes from Athrips mouffetella, assembly GCA_947532105.1. NCBI lineage: Eukaryota > Metazoa > Arthropoda > Insecta > Lepidoptera > Gelechiidae > Athrips > Athrips mouffetella. The sequence goes on from OX383983.1 coordinate 15,470,604, forward strand.
AAGTGGTGCTCCCCAGCAGGACGCGACTGAGATACACAGTGGGGCATAATGTCGAAAATGTGTAGTTTTTTACTAAGTTGAAAATTGTATCTGTTGAACCGATATAGGTAGCTGGTTGAAAATTTCACAGAATATTTATTTAAAAAAATATATATCACCTTAAAACGAAAATTTTAAAATTTTAAAAAATAAGGGGGTCGCCATACAAGAAACGTATTTTTTTTGTTTTGGCTCTATCGTCAGAACGGTTAGTAATTCGAGTTTCAAACTTGGTATGAGTATAGTTCACTAAAATGTCAATAAAATAATATGTCCTGACTGACTGACTAACTGACTGACAGACTGACTGACTGACGTCTATCCGTAACCGCTTTAGCTATACGTGTGAAATTTAGTATGTTAATTTATTGCATGCCACAAACACCACCCAAGAAAGGATTTTCCAAAACTCGTCCCCGAAGGTGGTGAAATAAGGGACGAAAGTTAAAACTAAGTAAAAAATTTTGAAAATCTCCATCCCTTATTTCACCCCCTTGCGGGATGAGTTTTGGAAAATCCTTTCTTGGGTGGTGTTTGTGGCATGCAATAAATTTGCATACTAAATTTCACACTTATAGCTAAAGCGGTTACGGATAGAAGTCAGTCAGTCAGTCTGTCAGTCAGTTAGTCAGTCAGTCAGGACATATTATTTTATTGTCATTTTAGTAAACTATACTCATACCAAGTTTGAAACTTGATTTACTAACCGTTCTGACAATAGAGCAAAACCAAAAAAAAATACGTTTCTTGTATGGTGACCTCCTTATATTTTTAAATGTTTACATTTTAATTTTAATGTAATATATTTGTTTTAAAAATACATATTCTGTGAAATTTTCAACCAGCTACCTATGTCGGTTCAACAGATACAATTTTCAACCTAGTAAAAAACTACACATTTTCGACATTATGCCCCACTGTGCATCTCAGTCGCGTCCTGCTGGGGAGCACCACTTCTAATATGTCACCTATGGGTATGTACTTGACTCCTGCCAAGTTTCATCCCAGCAGGTTTAGGTGCAAGGTTCGCCTTCTTAGTTATTCTACTATATTAGCTTTATATATAATAAGTAACACTTTAACAGTAACAGAACACATTCAGACCATTTTAGGAATTTTTGTCTGTTTATCTATTTCTCTGTTTCTTTGTCTGCAATTCTCGCAAAGTCTTATTATGTTCTAACATATAGGCGTTGTTTCGTTGCAGCCGGTTCTCTCAAACACAAGATATTTTAAAGCAAAGTTTCAAACTGCTGTCCGCGATTCACTCACAAACTACTGTACTGATTTTAAAAACCGGCCAAGTGCGAGTCGGACTCGCGCACTGAGGGTTCCGTACCACCACATAAGCATAATTATAGTAGTCGAAATTTCAGTCAGTTAATGTGCTACATTTTTTGAGTCCGACACGCGCTTGACCAAATTTTATTATTTGTTGATATTTTATAGCTTATGCACTATAAACATACCAATTTTCAAGTTTTTAAGTGTTTCCGTTTTTAAAATAGAACTAAAACTAAAATCGCCTTAGGGACCATCCAACTTGACCCCTCTCTTTTATGAAAGTTCTTGAAACGGGAGCTCACCACAATTGGTTACCATTAGTTGGGAGAAAAGTTGAAATATTTAATGATTTCAGACTTTTCCCATTATTTGTACTGTGAGACCTAGCTTCTTGGCAAATTTCATAATTTTAGGTCAACGGGAAGTACCCTGTAGGTTTTGCATTTTTGAATAAATGTATGGAGATGTGGACATAAAATGCCATATCTTTTGATTGCGTCGATGTGAAAAATTGAAATTTTCAGATCTTGTGTGGTTCATAGAACCTAATATATGGTATTAGTTTCAACCTGATACATTTACCTGTTTGTGAGATAAAGGGTCTTGACAGACAGACAGGCAGACAGACAGACGGACAACAAAGTGATCCTATAAGGGTTCCGTTTTTTTCTTTTGAGGTACGGAACCCTAAAAACGAGGGTTTCATTGAAAAAAAAAAAGAATTCAAATGTTGCACAAAGGTAATCCAAACACGTTATTTAAACCTCCGTTTGAATCGGCCCAGTTGTTTTGTATACTTTCAAGTCCAAATTCCACGCGAACGAAGACGTGGGCACAGCTAGTCGTAATATACTATAAACATGTTAACAAACACATCATAAGCCTAAGAGTACACAAACTAAGTGTATACATCTTAGTGATACGTATAATTAAATTAAACAAACACAGATGTTATTTATTTTATTTTTTATCACACACGTCAGCTTTGAAAATGGATGACCAAAGTCAGATTTCCTAAATTACTATTTATATTATGTATTAAATCAATGTCTGATAGTGACCGTTACTTATACGTCTATTACCTATATTATACACCATATGTATATTAGAGTAGAGCATCAAATCGTTTGGTTTTTTATCACTGAACCGTTGTAAAAAGTTTCTTCTAGATGCATTTATACACGTAAAAAATGTTAGAAAGAATATTCGACCGATTCGACCCCACTTTTAGCCCTCTAGCGCACCTCAAATATTATAATTTCCTGGCAGCTTCTTTATAAATCATTACTAAATATGATTACAAAAATTTCACTTACTGTTATTCTTTAAAAGCTACGTTTTAATAAAATATAATAAATTTTATTCTTCATACAGAAAGTGGAAAAGAAAAACAATATTTTGACCAAATCGTACGAAAATAGCTAGCACCACGTGGGGCCCAGCAAAAGTACATCCCGACAAACATGAATATCATATACTTACGAGTCAAAATATCAACATAAAAATTTATAAAACTATCGACCTTGCAGCAATTTTTTGAATCGTTAAGCTCCGATAGAGGGCTAAATAAAAACGCCTCTCTGCCTAGACGCAACTTTTCACAGGTACCTATTCAAAGTTGATCAGGACATATTTAATAATTTTCCTAGACAACTACGCTCCACCCTAATGTTTATGCCATCTGAGTAGTCTGGACTCTGGATCTGCCCCCTTTCATGAATAAATTGTTTTACATCTCTCATATTCGGTAAGTAGGTCCTTATTACCCCCAAATGGGGCTTGTAGGTGACCAATTAGCGCTCTAGGGTAATAATGTAGCTAGAAAAGTTCTAGGGCGGTAAGTAATTGAGTTTTGAAAGAGAGAAGTGTTTTTTTTTATTACTTACCGCCCTAGGGCTTTTCTAGCTACATTATTACCCTAGAGCGCTAATTGGTCACCTACAATTTGGTGGTAAGAAGGACCTACGAGTACTTACCCCACAATCGAGATGTAAAGCAGAGTAGTAAGCTCGGGTGTAAGCATCAATTGCACCCTCGAACTATAGATCGGGCTGCAATTGATGCCTTCCAGCCCTTGGCTGCTAATCTACTATTATTTTAATAACTTGCCCATATTTGACCTAACATTTCATTTGGTATCCTAGTGTGATGTCATCTTACGATCTTAATTACAATCAATAATGTTGTTGCTAACATTACAGCACTCTTCTATTACAAATAGGGTCATGATCAGACCAGATCTTTCCGGAAATGACCAGGGTTTGTACGGTTTTATTATTGGTCAGAAATCGATCACTGCGCTCGGGATTCCTTAGACTATCGAACCAAAATGGTAAAAACGGAACCCTTAGTGAAACAACACACCTGCGAAAATTCCGCCGCGGAAAGTTCGGCAATCGAAAAATCTGTTACTAATGACTCCAGCGGAAATTCCGCCAGATACATGTGTCATAGGTAACTTAAAAAGCGTTGCGAGTGTAATGAGTGGAACTTGCCGCCTGGGAAAGATCCGTAGATGTTAGATAGATAAATAGGTTATTGTCACACACAGAACACAATAACAATTACAAAGGAGAGTCTTAAAACTAGGGTGACAAAGGCGGTCTTATCGATGTTTCGCTACATTTACGTTGTAATGTTGTCTGTCTGTCTCAAGGATGTTTAAGTAACTTTCTGCTAAGGGGAGAGCCATAAGCGTATCCATTTCCTGCGAGGGACCATCATAAATGTATGAATTTTTATCAAATCCCTAAAACGTCAAATTTTTAACTCATGACTAAAAAATCCTTATCAAAATATTATGAGTTTGCAAAGACAATTGCGAAATATTTAGCTTGGAAGTACAATTTTTTGTTATAGTCAGGTAGGTGTTCTCCCTCTCCCCCCTGCCAACTAAACGATTGTTACAAGAAAATGTGAAAAAAATCGTAGTAACAGCATATAGAATGAAATTAAAAAGTACCTACGCTTTAAGGGTTAAGGAATAAAAGTCGTAACAACTGAAAATAATAGAAATATAAATAGCAATCATTCGCTGGGCTTCGCTGGTCGTTAGAACGGAAAAATATGTGAAAAATTCAAAAAAATATGTGAAAAATTCAAAACCTGCTCAACAAAACTGCCTGTCAAATGAGTGCGGGCCAAGCGCAATGTAACGTTCCATTGGCACGCATTTGGCCGAATTTATTTTTTTACGTATTTTTAGGGTTCCGTACCTCAAAAGAAAAAAACGGAACCCTTATAGGATCACTTTGTTGTCCGTCTGTCTGTCTGTCTGTCAAGACCCTTTATCTAACGAACGGGTAAAGGTATCAAGTTGAAATTAATACCATATATTAGGATCCATGAACCACACAAGATCTGAAAATTTAAATTTTTTACAACGACGCAATCAAAAGATATGGCATTTTATGTCCTCATCTCCATACATTTATTCAAAAATGAAAAACCTACAGGGTACTTCCCGTTGACCTAAAATTATGAAATTTGGTAAGATGCTAGGTCTCACAGTACAAATAATGGGAAAAGTCTGAAATCATTAAATATTACAATTTTTCTCACAACTAATGGTAACCAATTGTATTGAGCTCCCGTTTCAAGAACATTCATATAAGAGAGGGGTCAAGTTGGATGGTTGCTGAGGCGATTTTTGTTTTAGTTCTATTTGAAAACGGGAACACTTACAAACTTGAAAATTGGTATGTTTATAGGGCATAGGCTATAAAATAACAACAAATAATAAAATTTGGTCAAGCACGTGTCGGACTCAAAAAATCTAGCACATTAACTTACTGAAATTTCAACTAATACAATTATGTTTATGTGGTGGTACGGAACCCTCAGTGCGCGAGTCCGACTCGCACTTGGCCGGTTTTTTTTTTAAAGTAAGATTGCCGGTTTGGCCTCTAACCTGACAAGAATGGGTCCAAAATTATATCGACTTATGATAAAAAACTTACCTAGTTTTTCCTTGTAGTCCTCTGTAGACGCTATAAATTTTGTTTTATATTTGCAAGAAAAAATATTTAGGTAAAATGGTTAATATTAATAAAGTTAGCTTTAACTTTTTTATTTCTGAACAGCTGGCCTGATTGAAGATTGTGCGCTGAATGACTTTTAATTGAGCTCTCGTTAAGTCATAATAGTTACATGTGCTCTTGTTATCAGGTTGTAAATAGAGTTTAAATATTGGTCATTTAAGAAACTGCCAGGTTTTTTTCTTCCCCAAATAATTTGGAGAAGAAAAAAAGCTGGTGGTGTGGGGTATTTATTTAAAAAAATATATTCAATATCGATTATTACTTTTTATTCGTCTTCTGCAATACCTTATATTATAAATGATGAACTTTTAGTTTTTTTGACATATTTGGATTTGTGTTCCTTTATACGAACGTGGTACAATACGCGCAACGAAAGAAGAGCCCTGTCAGTTGAAAGTAGAGGGGATTTCGCGCAGGTACAGCCTAGCGTCCTTCCCCACTTGCCGCCAAAATGGCCTGCGAACTGTCTACTGTATAGATTAACCACGTGTTCCTTCAAGGCTCTTCTTTCGTTGCGCGCATTGTAATAGAAAAAAACATCACCTCTATTAAAATCGCAGCATATTATTATTTTTAATGTACAGTCAAGCAAGAGTATCTCAAGCTTGATACTTGGACTTTGTAGCGTTCTTATTTCAATCACTGTTGTAGCTATATTCGCGCTGCAAAAGTCAAGCTTGGCGTGCTTTAGACTGTATAAACTTAAGACATTCCAACAATAAAAATCTGACGACACCGACACCTCAAATACGTCAAAATCTCTTAGGCCGATATTTCAATGGAACACCATGGGGGCGCAACCAGTCGCCGCTACCAACAAAATGTATACAGCTCTATAGAGAGTTACTCACCTGGTGTCCGTTTGGTTGCGCAACCAATTTGGCGGCGCGACCAGCTCGGATGCTGGTCGCGCTACCACTCCCAGTGAAATATAGCCCTTAATACTGTGGCTGCAGGGTGTGGCGACTCTGGGTGTCTACTCTCAAAGTCCGATATATCGAAACGATACTACTCGAAACATGCAAATGCAAAACTTCGTACCTTGACAATAGAGTAGAATATTGGTTGGATGCAGTTTGAAAATTCATCCAATCAATATTCTCCTCTATTGTCAAGGGACGAAGTTTTTCATTTGCATGTTTCGAGTAGTATCGTTTCGATATATCGGACTTTGAGAGTAGACACCCTGGTGTCTACTCGTAGTTACGGACACCATGTTGGCGCGACTGGTTGCGCCGCCATGGTGTCCCAGTGAAATATCGGCCTTAAGAATAGGGAATATAAGATCGATTTTAAAAGACTTACTCAACAGCGTGTAACGGAAAGGTGTGAATCTAGCCACGAAACTGAACAACGTTTCCCAAGAAACATATAGGAACAAAATCAATTTTTGACCTCCCATAGAAACTGCAACAGTTGATAGCGCATTTGGGAGGTCGAATTTGGTTATTGTCTAGAAAATAGCTAGATTGAGTATTTTAAATAAAAATACAGTCTTAGCTGGAGCAGAGTATATTATAGTATAATTAATAATCGAAAAGTCTCAGTGACAAAAGTCAATATCAAAAAGTGGCCAGGGTGTTGTTATTATAAACCAAAGAGTTTGTACACCTCCCCGTAATATAAACACCCTGTATATACACTAATATATATACAAAAAATTATATCAAAGATTCACAACAAACAAACACACATATAAAACATGACATAATAAATAATCATTCTGTATGTACACCCTACCTAACATTATTAATATTTACCCTACCTACCTAACCATCAACCTGTATATACACCTAACTAACCTAGTACTTAACTAACAAATTAGATAAGCCCTAACTTAACCCTAATAAACATGTAAATTTACAGTGCTTAATTTTTGGTAAAGGCTTCGTGAGAATATCAGCAATCATGTTGTTAGTGCAAATGTACTGTAGGTTGAAGTCAAGTGGTGAGAGTTGGCGTATGAAGTGGTGGCGGATATCAATATGTTTGGTGCGAGAATGAAATGTGTTGTTGCGTGTTAGTTTGAGTGAACTTTGGTTATCAGAGAATATGGTGAGAGGTTGTGTGATGTTGAATACTTCTGATATGAGTGTTCGAATGTAAATGGCTTCTTTACAGGCTTCGCCGAGAGCCATATATTCGGCTTCGGTGGTTGATAGTGCCGGAGTGCGCTGTTTACGCGCTTCCCATGATTACAGCATTAGAAAAAATATCTTCTTAGATATTTTATATAGATAATAGAAATATCTTCTTCCTTGGTAATGCACATTCTTAAATAGTTTAACCGAATCTAGTAAGTAGTGACAATAAGTATACCGTAAGAAGCTGTTGAAACTGTATGATCGAGCTTCTACAAGGGCTGGTTGATGGGTTTTTGAAGGAAACTCGAAGATTATACAAAGATTGACTTTAATATAGCAAATAAGAAATTACAGTATGTGCGTGCGCCGTGCGCGAGATGATAGAAAGACGAATGAATGTCGAATGGTTGCCGACCGGAGTGCCTGTGGCGCCGCTCGTGGAGGGAAGCCGTAACACTGTATTACACTATTACCTTACTTTAGTAATCTGTGGTTGTCGGTGCAGGTTCTACACTTAAATCTGATTAGTCTGTAAGATAAATTAAGTAATATAGTCCGGTCCCTTATAGTCTTATATCGCCAAATTCACCAAATTGCACCAAATTTTTTCCAGGTATTAGTTAGGTACATAGCTCTCAATTTTTGATAGGAGCCAATTCTTGAATTTTCTATGGAAATTTTTTGATATCCGTTTGATAACCCAAATAAATAGAAAAAAGAACTCGCTCTGTAAGGCTTCTCTGCAGTCGGGTGAGAAACGACGACATTGTATGCTTAACTACAACCGTTGTACACCCAACAGCACGTCACTGGAAACTTTTTGGACTTTATTGCATGGTTATAGAGTTGCAAACGTTTCCACTGACGTGCGGTTGACCGTACGTTCAATTTACCTACTGAACTATTAGGGATCCCGCACACGACCGAGAATCGGTGATCGATTTTTTGTCGGCATCCCGCTCTGACGTGTTATCACCTGAATCTTCCGTCCTTGTCCTGGCCGATAATCGCCCACCGATTCTCGGTCGTGTGCAGGAGCCCTTATAAAAACAGTTTGATGGGTTCTTACCACGATATGGATTTTTGATGAGTTCCCGATATTGTCGAAGTGAGTTTCGATCGAGTTTCAACAGTTCCAGCAGTTACCAAAGAACTAGAAGGAGGGTAGACAGATATGTCTGCCAATAAGTTTAACTACCGACAGACTCCAGTTCATCCGTGATCATGGTGCTTGCAATAGCGCCGAAATATTGGAAACTCATCAAATATCCATATCGTGGTAAGAACCCGTCAAACTGTTTTTATAATAGTGTTAGTGACCGCGAAACTCTCAACAATATGTTACCTACTGAACTAGAACGTCCTAGGCAAAACCAGATTGTTCTGAAATTTGATTTGGACAGTGACACGAAGTAGCGGCTTGTTGGTTCAATATATTAAGTGTCGTTTATAACTATGGGCATTCACGCAACCATATTAAGATTTATGGTTCATTTGTATGGTTTTTGCCTGTATTTGTCTAAGGTAAACTAAATTTTCAGTACTAACGTTTTGCATCCAAATTTTTTTTTAAGCATGTAGGGAAGACATTAAGCTTACAAAAATTTAAATTTATTTTTCGAAAAATCTTTAAAAATCATTTGAAGACCTATCCATACATACCCCACACATATGGGTTTAATAAAAAAAAAAATTGAGTTTCAATTCTATGTATGGGGAACCCTAAAATTTATTGTTTTTTTTTTCTATTTTTGTGAGAAAATCTTAATGCGGTTCACAGAATACATCTACTAATTAAATTTCAACAGTATAGCTCTTATAGTTTCGGAAAAAAGTGGCTGTGACCTACGGACGGACAGGCTCCTCCAAGGACATGACGAATCCATAAGGGTTCCGTTTTATGCCATTTGGCTACGGAACCCTAAAAAGCACCACTTCGCGGAATCAAGCTTTATTATTTTGACTGTAGATATGGATATAATTATTAAAATGAAAACTTAAATTTTGCTTGAAAATTTTATTATTTAATTTATTGTCATTTTTATCACAGAATATCATAAAAGATCACTTTATTTTGTACCCATCCTCTTTTTAACCGAATGGCAGTATTTATAATTTTACTACCTAACGCGTAACATGGGGTGTAAGGGACGGTGTACTGAAAACTGAACAACTTTTTCAAAGAAACACTTCTGAGAAACGAAAAAAATTTTGACCTCTCCGTACAAACTGTTCGATCAGAATGAGCAATTTGTATGGAGAGGTCAATTTCTTTTTCTGATTCAGATTCAGATTATTTATTCAATGTAGATTCTTTACAGAATACTTATTGAATGTCATGCAGAATACAATTCAAATAGAGCGAGTCTACGCCGTTTCGGATCGTGCTGTGGCAGCGTAAAAGAAACGGCAAGAAACCACTGCAGCACGGCCTACTTTAAGAGTCGGCTTTTTACAATGTGTTTCTTGTGTTTCGCTGGAATATCAGAGCGCCATACCTCTTTGTCATTCATATAGTCATCTAATCTATAGTAAGCTTTTTTACATAACGTTTGCTTTACACATTCTTTAAACTTTCTCTCAGGTAATTGCACTACATTGTCAGGTATTTTGTTGTAGTATCGTACACACAGACCAACGAAAGATGTATTGACTTTAGTTAATCTAGTATATGGTTGATCAATTTTGTGCTTATTTCTAGTATTAAAATTATGCCTGTCACAAATTTTAGGTAATTGATGAATGTTCTTTCTAGCATACATAATATTTTCATAGATATACTGGCATGGCACTGTCATAATGTTGATTTCCTTGAACAGTTCTCTCAGGGAATCACGAGTCTTCAGGCAATAAATTGCTCTTATAGCTCTGGTTTCCCAGAAATGTTTGTTTGGGAAAGTTGTTCAGTTAAGTTGACCAAACACGCCCTTTCAGTTTTCGGTACACCGCCCTTACACCCTGTATTAATTATAAACACTTACGCACTAGGTATTGTATACAAAAATACATAGTCTTACAGATTTAATTTACGAGTTAATTTAAACAGAATGTTAGAGAATAAAAGATGCTTAATTAAAGACCTTTGAGCAAAGACCGTACTAGGAAATCGTAGCTATACCTACAAGGTGTAACAAAAAGGGTATATCAATCCTGAAGGATGTGATTCTGCCCATGAAACTGAACAACTTTCCCTAAGGAACATAGGTCGAAATACGAAAAAAAAATTTTACCTCCCATAGAAACTAAATCAGCTGATCGCGCATTTTGTATTGGAAGTCAATTTTTTTTTTCGTATTTCGACCTGTGTTCCTTAGGGAAAGTTGTTCAGTTTCATGGGCAGAATCACATCCTTCAGGGTTGATATACCCTATCTGTAACACCTTGTAGAAAATTACGTACAATTTATAAAAGATGAAATTACATAAAAAGAAGAATAAAAATGACGCAAACACAAGTAAGAAAATAAATTAAATAGATATTATTAATAAATTATATACAACTACTTGTTTTAAAATTAATTTAGGCACTTAAATTACTTACTACCTAAAAATTAAACGTATTTAACAAAATTAAGCTCGACGAGATTCCCTTAAAAACTCATTTTATTGAATTTTATTTACAAGTATTCCTTTCATTTTATAATTAAAGTTTATAATTTAATTACAATTTTTTGTAGTCCCCTCTTTCCGCTATTACAAAGGCGGCTTTCCAATAATAAATAAATAAAAACCTAAATGTAAGGAACCTTGAATCTTGATCCATAAATAAATTATATTGATTACGTTATTACAAAAAAAAAATCTTTTTTCAACACACTTGCTCATAAAGTGGCTCTATGGTCACCGCAATTAGGCACAGAATAACACCCATAATCAAACTGCGACTTTTTCATTGCTATAAGTCAATAGTGAGTTATAGATGTTTTCAAGAATTTTATTGTTTTAAATTTTATTGTTATTTTATTCACAAGTGTGTTGAAAAACGTCGTATGATACACGTGTGTCATGAGACGTTTACTACGGGTCGGGTCTCAATGGCACCTCGACGGTAATCACCAATGTTACACACTAGTACCATAATGTACTATTTCGAAATGCGTAACGCAGTTAATGTTTTTTTATTTCGTAAAATATCGATTCCCATAAGTCAGCCTATTAAAGAATTAAAAATAAAAACTGTTCTTTTTTTAAATAGGGAATATGCATACATTTTTTTAGTCGCATTTATTCACAAAATATGAAAAACCGTAGTAGAGATGACAAAAAGTGAAATTAATATAAAAATCTGCTAAGAAATACGGCTGATATAAGCATTTAAAACTATTAATTACGCGCTGATTAGACAGAGAGATCCGACATGGCATGTGACGTCACATGCCACTACGGCCATATAAACTTCATATTAAATTTCGTTTTGCTAGAAAGAGACAGAAACAAATCTTCGATGGCTTATATCTTTTTTAATTTCATAGTTATTCGAAAAATTGTTTTACTAAACTGTTTATTATATGAATGAGGATAATTTTTTTAAATAAAAATACATCATGCATATTCCCTATTGTGCCTACGACTAAATTCCATTCTGAGGCACGGCTGCTTTATTTCTGTTTGAAAAATTTTGGCATTTTTAAAAATGACTTAATGACCCTGTCTTTATTTATAGGCAAAGTGTCAAAGTTCCTTAAATTTGAGTTTTTGTAACGAATTCACACATAGTCACCAAGGAGGTTTTAACCCAAGCTTTTGGAAGCGTGGGCTAAAACCTCCATGGTCTGCACATAGTCATCTGATCCCAAACTAAGCTAAACGTGTGCTATAGGTACCAGAGACTGATATACCTAATATAGCAAGTAGGTAATATAGGCAAGAAAGAAATTAATATAACATTCTATTCAACGTAATTATCACAATTATAAACTTTATTTTTCTTCTATTTAATGCATGTTTGTACCTTTTTTCACAGATTTTTTTCTTAGTATTAAATATAATTATATCACTGTTATTGTGGCGAGCTATACTTAATTTTAAATTATATACATTCTGGAGAAGGTTTCGAACCATAATAAAATCATATTTACTCACTTGGGACTAAAACTACGTATTTTGATTCACTCAGGTACAATCTCGTAAAAAATATCGGTGTTATTTCTGTTTTAGTTGCGACCAACGGTAGCGGAACATCTACGGAAATTCCGTCACGGAAAGATCCGCTAATTAAGCTCGCAATACTTTTTAGGTTACTTTTTATGACACATCTGAAGGAATTTCTGTTATAGTTTGTCCGCGTCAAGAATGCAGTCAGTAAGTAAAACTTTTTTAAAATTATAAATGGGCTTACTCTAGGTGTATTCACAATGGAGTTAAAATGCATAAAATATGTTTTTAGGGTTCCGTACCTCAAAATGAAAAAACGGAACCCTTATAGGATCACTTTGTTGTCCGTCTGTCTGTCTGTCTGTCAAGACCCTTTTTCTCACGAACGAGAAGAGGTATCAGGTTGAAATTGATATAGAATATTAAGGTCCATAAACCACACAAGATCTGAAAATTTCAATTTTTTACAACGACGCAATCAAAAGATATGGCTTTTTATGTCCTCATCTCCATACATTTATGCTAATACTTCCCGTTGACCTAAAATTATGAAATTTGGCAAGAAGCTAGGTTTCACAGTACAAATAAAGGGGAAAGTCTAAAATCATTAAATATTTCAATTTTTCTCACAACTAATAGTAACCAATTAAGGTGAGCTCCCGTTTCAAGAACTTTTCTATAAAAGAGGGGTCAAGTTGGTTGGTTGCGGAGTTTTTAAAATCAAAGAGCAAAAGCTTTTAGTACCTATATCATATGGTAGATAGGTACGGAACCCTTAGGGCGTGAGTCCGACTCGCACTTGGCCGGTTTTTTTTCATTGTTTTTTGCGTTTTTTAGGTAACACGTAAAGGAAACAACCACTTCTTTTGAAGGTTTGCTTTCAGTAAGGCATTGTGCATTTCACTCTAAAATTGTAAGCTACCTGATTGGTAACGGGGCTTGGCTACCAGCGGCGGAAAGCGATGACTCACTGCATTCTTAAGATGGACGAACTATAGTGTCTAACTTGATGGATTCTCCGCGCGGAACTTTCCGCATCGAAACTTCTACAGGTGTGTTACTACACTTAAAAATCATTTTCTTATTCCTAATATCACTCGAGAGTATGGTCAACTGCATGTCAGAAAAAACTTTGGCTTTGACAAAGATTTTTAAACGTTTTCTTTGACTTACGGGAAACTACTAAATCCGAACCGGTGTTCACCGGTAACCTTCTTCTTTTCGAGTCAATGGCAAAATTAACTATACGAGTAGAAGCTTAGCCCAAAAAGTAGCCACATCAAGAGCCTTTTGGTTGCCTTCAAATGCAGGAAACTGGAGAAGTAGGGCACGACAGCAAGTGTGTCATGGTTTGCAAAATACCGCATTCACACTTGTCGTTATCAGAGAAGCCCCACCTCTTCATGAGTTCCCCGCACCTGCCAACGCCCGACCGCAGTCTGTTTAGTGACTTCCATATGGACCAAGGGAGGTCGTGACCTGGTGGCAGCTTTTCGGCAGTTGGGATACATATCCCATATATATACATATATATGGGGTGAGAAGGGGGAGACGTGTAGAAATAAACCTTTCAGAGAAGGTACACACGGCCGCACGTCAGTGGAAACACTTTGACCTTGAGTGGGTCTCTGGTTCCGGGCATTTGTAGCGTAGAGCTAGTTCAGCTTATACTGGTTTTGTTTCCATTTGCTGCCATGCGTACATGTTATTCAAATGCCAGCCATCACAGAATAGTCTTTCCACGTCTCCAATCCGCCGCTGCACACACCATTATACAGGCATTTTTGATCCCAATTTCAATTCCTAATCACTTCAATTCTATATAAAAGAAAAATCTTCAGACTTCATTTCTTCTCCCACTGTTGTCTCGTCTCTGTGACCTGGTGGATGCCCTAATGGAAGCCCTGACGGATGCCCTGGATCCTATGGCCCCAGGTAAAGACCTGATGAACTCCTGAGACTCTTGGACTGATGAAGCTCTTTTGACGTACCTCTCTGGAATATTCTCTTCTTCTTTTGTCAATTTTCTGTAAAGTAAATAAAATATGTTATGTAAAAACACACGCACAGGTTTTAGAAATTACTTTCTGTATTTCTAGAAAAACGTTAAAGCATTGGTTCAAAATTCCGTATAATCCAAATTAATTAAATTTGGATTATACGGAATTGGATCGTGAGGCATTAATAATTTTTCATAAGTAAGATATCTTGTTAAGTAATTAAGTGCTTAATTAAGGTGTACATCCGGAGCATTGCATTGTATGGAAGTGAGACATGTACACTGATACAAAGATTTGAGATGTGGTGCTGGAGGAGGATGGAAATAATTAGCTGGACTGAAAGAGAAACAAACGATGAGGTGATGGAAATACTTAAAGAGAAAAGGTGTATGTATACTAAAACAATAGAGAACTGAAGAGGGAAATTCATGGGAGACCTGATACGGCACAAAAATTTCCTGATAAACATTAAGGAAGGAAAGATTGGAGGAAAGAGGGGACGAGGAAGACCTAGGCGAAGCTAATTCGACCAAATAAAATAAAAGGTCATTGTTGTATCGTTTCAGGAATTACAGCAGCTCGCGATACAACGTGATGACTGTAAGTTACTCCAGATTCAGATAATTGTGTTCAATGTAGATTCTTTATAGATTACTTATTGAATGTCATGAAGATACAATGCAAATAGATCGAGTCTACACCGTTTCGGATCGTGCTATGGCAGCGAAAAAGAAACGGCAAGAAACCACTGCAGCATGGCCTACTTTAAAAATCGGCTTTCATCGACAAGAGCCAAAGCCAAGAGCCTCTTGAATTAAAGAAGAGAAGAAGAATAAGTCGCAATCTCTGTGGTGAATTTGTAATGTTATATGCGATTAATAATAATTGAAACTCATTAATTATCATTACAGGTCCATTATGATTGATTTTGTTCTCTCACCTATTGAAGCAAGGTATGTCCCAAAATATCTGATCCTTTCCGAAGTCTTCCCCATCCTGCAGGGTCTGGGGCATTTCTTTATCCATAGTCTCTGGAAGGAAAAGACAGAGCATCCCACCAGCTATACCTAGGACTCCCAGGATTAGCAGGGGCAGGTCTTGGGATATGTTGGCCTGGAATCAAAGATTTATCCTATTATTGGAGACTGAAAACGAGCGTGACTTATTTGTATGTATGTTTTGTCAAAAACTTACCAAATAAACAACAAATACTGTAGGTAGTTACTATACTAGCAACATATAATATGATATGAATCAAGACGACTCCCTGAGCCCTGCAGATGTAGGATATAGCTCTGCGGCGTACTAGGGGGTGATCATTGTGTTGTTTGTTGTGTTTTGACTGTTTCTTGTTGTGTCCTTACAGTTTTTTGTGTTCTTACTGTTTTTGTTGTGTTCTTACAGCTTTTTTAGTACATTTTTTCAACAACTTACCAAATAAACAACAAATGGGGCTACGATACTAGCAACATATCCCATGATGTAGAATAAGGCGATTCCCTGAGCCCTTACGACTATGGGGAGTAGCTCTGCGGCGTATCGAAGGGTGGGTATTGTGTTGTTTATTGTGTTTTTACTATTTTTTGTTTTGTTCTTACTATTTTTTGTTGTATTCTTACTGTTTTTGTTGTGTTTTTACAGTTTTTTAGTATATTTTTTCAACAACTTACCAAATAAACAACAAATGGGGCTACGATACTAGCAACATATCCCATGATGTGGATCAAGGCGACTCCCTGAGCCCTGACCACTGTGGGGAGTAGCTCTGCGGCGTATTGGAGACCGATGTTGTATGAGATGTTGACGGCGAAGCGACCGAGGATAGCGAGAGAGGCCGACGGACCACCTGCAGAAAAAATAAACTGATTCAACAAAAACTAGTAGGTTTGATTATGAGGTCGACAATGTAAATGGAGCGAGAAAGCTTAAAAGAATAAGTGTTGTCATACCTATACGTAGATAGAAAATTTCAATTTCTATAAATATAAGGTCCTAATATCCCGTGTGGTGCCGGCAAAAAATAGCACCAACCCATACATACCCGTGGGTATCGTAAGAGGCGACTAAGGGTTATAAACTGGAGGATGGGCAGCAGCATCCTCCTGTGTATCTTACTTACTGCGGTCACCTACAACCGCGGTCCATGGTGCCAGCCGTAACGCTAACAAGAGAGGTGACTATGGTACTTCCCTCCTAAAGTAGTATAGCACGACGCTATAGGCGGTGGTGAACACTTACCATCAGGTGGCTCACAAGCTCGCTTGCTCACTTGTTATATTTTCTTTATTGGTTGGTAAAATTGGGTACTATTTTCAGAAACTTGCATAAGAGTAAATATATATACTTCTGAATAGGGACGAATGTACGGTCAACCGCTTGTCGGTAGAAACTTTTTCAACTCGATTACCACGCCATAAGGTCCAAAAGTGTTTCTACTGATGTGCGGCCGTGTGTACCCTAATAGATATGAACACAGCGTGTACACATTGCAAGCAGTTCTAAAAGTTTAAGTTTTCTAACAAAAGTATACCTACATGTAAATAATGTAAATGCTACCTATCATTTAAGTTTGTAACTGGGTTTAAAGTTAAATATTAAAAATACTAGATATAATTAAATATTAAAAATACTAGAAATTATAATAAAAAAACTAGTTCTCACCAACTGGTACAGTAGTGGCCAGTAAACTGAAGATCCCGCTGACTACCATTGATCCACAAGCGAGCCATCGTCGACCCCATCTGGAAAGAAATACGGAAGACCATCACAAATTATTGCATAATTATCATCATCATTACAGCCCTTCGCCACCCCTGCCCCTTTCTCAGAATTTTTCGCTCTCGAAAATCCTCGTATAGTAAATTTTATCGAAATCGTCAAAGCCGTTTTCGAGTAGTCCATTTGATCGAATATTGCTTGTTTAATAGAATAGGATTATACCTGTCCAAAACCACCGTTAAGAATGTATCAGCAGGTAACTCCGTAGCCGACGCAATGGTGAATGTCAGGAAGATATCCAGACCTAGAGAACCGACATTTCTGACGTGGCCATCGAACACCTGGAATAAGGTAAGAACAGATTCAGCTTTAGATAATTTTATTCAATGTAGATTCATTACAGAATACTTATTGAATGTCATTCAGAATACAATGCAAATAGAGCGACGACGTTGCGGATCGTGCTATGGCAGAGTAAAAGAAACGGCAAGAAACCACTGCAGTACATGTGTTTCTTGTGTTTCGCTGGAATATCAGAGCACCATACCTCTTTTACAAATAAAACGTGGAACGGAGAGGTGTGATAATACTGAAGGGTGTGAATCTGCACATGAAACTGAACAACTTTTACCAAGGAACATAGGTCGAAATACGAAAAACCGAATTCGACCTCCCATTCAAAATGCGCTATCAGCTGATGCAGTTTCTATGATAGGTCAAAAATTAATTTTTCATCCCATCTATTCGAAAATCGCTGAACGGTTCGTCAATAAAGGCGAACAAAATAGCTGTTTTCTCCAAGAGACTTTCGTAGCGGGTAAAAATGGGATTTAAAATTAGAATTAGAATTTAGGTCCACCATAGGAATATTTTAGGTCAACCATAGAGGTCGAACCAAAATATTGTATGAAAAATGATACTGGCCGGTTGTACTATTAAAATTATTATGAATATAAAAAAAAATATGCTTGAAATGTAAACAAGACTACCAACCAAAGAGGTTCTGTTCCTAATTGATACAAAAATGTCAATAACATTTTCAGGCACGTAAAGCCGTTGGTCCCGACTACTATTTACGGATGTAATCGTTAATGAGCCATGTCAGAGGCCTTTGGCGGCTCAACAACTCTGACACCAGGGTTTGTGAGGTCGGTCATCGACCTTGCAACCCACACGATATGATGATGATGAGTTGTTACAAATAATACTTAATATGATTTTTAGTATTGTTTCATCAAGTAATAATATTGTCATGGTATTTTATATTAAAAATTAATGACGAGTGTGTGTCTCAATGAGCCTCTTATTCGTTTCTCATAGAGGGAGATGAAAAGTAGAGTGTATTACGCGGCTGCAAAAATATTTTTACCTTGGGCGATCTATTGAATCCCTCGCTACGTTCAGGATTCTACTTTAGAATCCCTTGCCATGCTCGGGATTCTACTCAAGAATCCTTCACTTCGCTCTGGATTCAAAATTGCGCCCTCGCCTTAAAAATATTATTTTACAGCCTTGTGATACAATCTACTATTGTTCTTCCTATGTTCCTTGGGAAAAGTTGTTCAGTTTCAAGGGCGGATTCACACCCTTCAGTATTATCACACTTTCCGTTACACTCTGTAGATATAGTCGGACGTGTACAGGGTGTTTGGTATATGTCGGACAACCTCTCGGCTACAACCACCCTCTACCCATGAACTTGAACAACTTTCCCTGAGGTAGGTCGACAAATGAGAACCAATTTTTGACCTCCCTTACGAAATACGCTATCAGCTGATGCAGTTCCGTTTGAATGGGACGTTTATAGTAGATTAGTAGCCAAGGGCTGTAAGGCATCAATTGCAGCCCGAGATATTTAGCGCACGAGCCCAGCGAGGGCGCCTATAGTTCGAGGGTGCAAATGATGCTTACACCCGAGCTAACTACTCTGCTTTACATCTCGATTGTGAGGTAAGTAGGTCCTTATTACCACCAAGTTGTAGGTGACCAATTAGCGCTCTAGAGTAATAATGTAGCTAGAAAAGCCCTAGGGCGGTAAGTAATTAAAAAAAAAAACACTTCACTCTTTCAAAATTTAATTACTTACCGCTCTAGGGCTTTTCTGGCTACATTATTACCCTAGAGCGCTAATTGGTCACCTACAAGCCCCATTTGGTGGTAATAAGGACTTACTTACCGAATATGAGAGATGTAAAATATTTTTTTCGTATTCGATCTATGTTCCTTGGGGAAAGTTGTTCAGTTTCATTGGTAAGAGCAACCACCTGAAGGATTTGCAGACATATACCAAACACGCTGTGCATATTATATTCCCTATTTTATATCGTTACTATAATAAAGAAGTTTCTATATATGTTTCTTTTGAGGGTGGTAGGGCTTTTCTGTAAATTCCTTCTGGGGTAGTACCACTCCCTTGCTTTTTTCTGCCGTCAAGCAGCAGTGTTTGCACTGCTAAAAACTGGTATTTCGGTTTGAAGGGCAAGGGAGCCAGTGAAATTACTGGCTCTTGCAACACACCAACTTAGTTCTCATGGTGGGCATTGCGCTTTGCTGTCTTGTTAGTGTCAATGCTACTAATAAGACAGTGGGCGCTATGGGCGGTAGTGACCACTTACCACCAGGTGGCCCACAAGCTCGCTTGCTCATTTGTTATATAAAAAAATACTTACAAATAAGTACCTACCCCACTGCAAATATTGCAACTGCGCATACGAAATATTTTCAAGAAAAATGCTACTGCACATACCCCCTCCACTACCAGTGGTCCCGTGAGACCATGTGGTGCCGGCAAAGTATAGTACTATCATATACATACCCGTGGGTGTCGTAAGAGGCGACTAAGGGTTATAAACTGGAGGATGGGCCACAGCATCCTCCTCGGTATCATACCATCTTACTTACTGCAGTCACCTACAACCGCGGTCCATGGTGCCAGCCTTAACGCTGACAATCGAGATGACTATAGTACTTCCTCTCCACATTTTTCCAGCAAAAGCTAGCATTCTGGAAGGAGCTCCCTGTCCTGTAGTGGACATTTCATGGGATGATATGATGACTTACCAGTGAGATTGCCATCCAAATGACTATAAGCAAGATGGCATTCCTGCGAAGACGAGGAGTTCTGAAGAGGTCCAGTACGGAGTAAGTCTTTGCAGCTGCTTCTGTGTCTTTTATAGCTTTTAGTGATGATTCCTAAGGAAAAATAAAATGTAGGTAATTTTTTATTATTTGGAAATGGGCTTACTCTTGACCTCGATCTAGACTTGAAGACAGAGATGAGGTCGACGATGGAACGAGCTTGCCCAGAAGAAGTCTATTCACTCGCGACTTGAATAGATTCGGGTTATATGAACTCGGGAACACAGACGCAGGCAGAGAATTCCACTCTTTAGCCGTGCGCATTATAAAAGATGTTTCAAAGCGCTTTGTGCGAATGTGCGGAATATCAAAGTATGGGTGATATCCTGCAGTGCGTCTGGATTCCGATGGCGGAATATCAAAGTATGGGTGATATCCTGCAGTGCGTCTGGATTCCGATGGCGGAATATCAAAGTATGGGTGATATCCTGCAGTGCGTCTGGATTCCGATGGTAGAAGGGAGATGGTTGAATAACCTCGTGGAGCACATCTCATCCTATCCTATACTATTGTTATCAATTTCTCAAAAACTGCTCTAACGATTTCGAACGGGCCAAAACATCGATCTAGCTTGTGTCATGTCTGGGAAAATTTAATTTCTTTGCTCTTTTTTAGCATTTCTTGAAAATTGCCGGTTTTAGTAACCCAACAGCGCCATATGGTAGTGGGCTTTGGCTACGATTAAACAGAGCGAAGCTCGGTCGCCAGGTACTAATGATTATAATGGAGGAGCCGACAAGAATTTTTCACGTGATAATCAGGGCGACAAAGAGATGTCTCAGTAGATGGAGCTTTATGAGAGGATCACGAAAAACTATGTAAGAAGTTCCAGACCGGAGCCCGGTGTTCAGGAGGCTCAGGGGCTCCGATCTGATATAATAATAATAATAATAATCTGGAACTTCTTACATAGTTTTTCGTGATCCTCTCATGAAGCAGCTTCTATTGAGACATCTCTTTTTCGCCTTGATTATCGCGTTAAATTTTAATCGTCAATAGAAAGTCGTCAATAGAAAACAATTTATTGGTCTGGTTTGCCAAAAGTCTTCAGATTTTAGTCTGGTTTTTGTGTATTTGTTATAAGTATAATATAAGCTTCTCTATTACAAGCAACCACTTTCGTTCACCTTGAATATCACGTAAAAAAAATACTTTTCATTTCCAGACTATGGCCTCCTGAACACCGGGCTCCGGTCTGGAACTTCTTACATAGTTTTTCGTGATTCTCTCATATAGCTCTATCTACTGAGACATCTCTTTGTCGCCCTGATTATCACGCGAAAAATTCTTGTCGGCTCCTCTACCATTACGTGAGATAAAAAGTCTGAAAGACAGGGAGGGAAAATACTTTAGTTGACACTATACGGACACATATTAGCTTAGTTGGTAGGTACAGTCAAGCTTGACACTCGCAGCGCGACTCTAACCCGTACGTCTATTGAAATAAGAACGGTACAAAGTACAATGGGTCAAGCTTGATAGCTAGTAGCATCATAAATGTAATCAAAATGTTTGTAGGTAGGGCTTTTGTGCAAAGTCCGTCTGGGGAAGTACCACCCTCCTGGCGTATTTCTGCCGTAAAATAGCAGTATTTGCACTGCTGTGTTTCGGTTTGAAGGGCAAGGCAGCCAGCGAAATTACTGACACACCATCTTATGCATCTTAGATCTTAGGGAGTGCAACGTGCTTGGCTGTCTTATTAGTGTCTAGTTATGCCACTGATAAGACAGCGAGCTCTATGGGCGGTGGTGTCACTCTTTCCATCAGGTGTCCCACCTGCTCGTTAGCACACATGTAATATTAAAAAAAAACGGTCGCGAGTCGGACTCACGCGCCGAGGGTTCCGATATACTTTTTGTATTTTTGGAAGCACTAATAAAGTCGTTGTCGTTCTGAATAAAGGCCAGGTTAAAAGTAAGGATTGATGAAAGTACAGGAAAGCAAGGGAAGTATGTCAAGATCGTAGCAGGTGGAGGACTGTGGTCTCTGCCTACCCCAACGGGAAAGAGGCGTGATGTTATGTATGTATGTATGTAATAAAGTCCATTTTTAGCACCGCAAAACTAAGTTTGTTTGTAAAGGTTGTTTGCAGATTTCTAAAAAACTGTGCAACTTAGAAAGATCGTTTTATTTCTGTCAACTGTAATTAATTCAGCTTTTTCCTTTCACAAACTTCGGAGATAAGGGGAATGGTATTTTTTTTTTGACATTTTTCATCATAACTTGAAAACTAAGAGACGTAAAAAATACAAAAAATATATTTAAGAATTTACAAGTAAAGCCCTTTTATATGATACCCCATTCGACCTAGTAGCGACAGTTTGAAATTTGCCCCCCCATAATCATAATTTTTTCAAAATTCTTTCATGTGCAATCAAGTTATTCTAAGACTATTCGAAATTTCAAGTCGATAGCATGAGTGGTTGCTGAGATATGACAGACAGACAGACAAAGTCGCACCATAAGGGTTCCTTTTTTTACTATTTTAGTATCGGAACCCTAAAAAGGACGGGTTGCACTCCGGGAGTGCCGGCAAAAGTGAAAGCTTGCATATTTGAATATTATGCTTTTTGTAAGTGTCAATCGCGTCATTTCTCGCGTACTTCTTTGATGTCAATTAATAAAAACCCGTATTGTTATAACTATACAGTGACAGTTGACGCTTTTTCGATCAGGCTACGGATCTGACGCGACATCTGAAGCGAGATTAACATTTTTTACCCATCTAGAAAAGTGCTAAGCGCCGCTAAAGAAGTTTTCACTGCAAAAAAATGATTCTCCAGACCATGTTTTATTTCAGTAATAAATAGGTAGAAATCAAAACTTACGGTAAAATCACTAAGGACTTTGTCAGGAATTTTACTTTTGTTGATTCTCTCAAATTTCTTCATGATCGTGAGAGCCTTATCGATTTTCCCTTGAGAAACAAGCCATCTGAAAAAAAAAACATATTTGAATAAAAAATTGTTTGTTTTGTTTTGTTTTCAATTCGGGAGCTCCTTCTCCCGCAGTTGACGTTTCATGGGATGTTATATTAGGTCTTTACCTATGAACTTGCCGTTTTGTATGGCGAATTTTAGGTAAACTCAATTTTCAGTACTAACATTTTTGCATTTTTCTTAGGAATTATAAATCCAATTTTATTCATTTTTTAAGCATTATTGGGAAGACATTAAGCTAACGGAAGCTTAAATTTAATTTTCGAAAAATATTATCTGTAAAAAAATATAACAAATCTAATGATGAAATCTGACGACATTTAAGACGAACAATTTTCGAACCTTTAATTTTATATATCAAACTAAAAATTAAAACTTTATTTTAGGCGTAAATTGATAACGTTGAAGTAAACTTTCAAATATAAGACAATTAAAAAAAATTGCATTAGAATTATAGGAATTATGATCTCATTAATCTGTAAGAAAGTTTCGGCAATTTCATAGGTAAAGACCTATTAGTAAATCTCATAAAAAAGCCTTTACCTGGCACTTTCAGGCACTAAATAAGGCGTCGCAGCAGCAAGTATGAATGGTGCACTTGTAGCAAGCGCGAATGTTCGCCAATCGTCGGCGAGCAGAGCTATCCAGGGCAATAGTGACGCGGCGAGAGTGAAGAACAAGGCTATTGACATGTTCGCGACGAATGTTCGCCATTTCGGGCCCACGTACTCCAGGACTGAAAAACAAAACGAAGCTATTGTAACGGGTCCAGTGGCAGATTCTCGTATCGGAGGAGGTCAAGATTCGGGTCCTTGCGCCAGATAGTAGGTAAGGGCGCTGATGGATATCTATATGATTTGTTCATGTCTGCCTCTTTGACTGATGATAAGAAGCACCCTCTAAAAGATACAAAAATATTGGCAGACATCCACACCCCTGCGTTTTTGAGGAATTTAGTTTTATCTAAGTATTTTGAAATTTGACAATGAAACGAAAACCTGGTAGACCGATTAAACACAATAATATATAGGACCACTGAAAAATGGTTATTAAGTTACAGCGCTTGAAAATGCAAAAAACCACTACTTCGTCCCGTGATAATGCAGAGCCCTGAATGTCTGCCTCTTCCATTTTCTACATCTTCAGAAGTATTTTAAACAGCAGCCACAAAGGCAGACAAAAAAACCATTATTTACTGTCTAATTTTTATTTTTTTTGCTTTAACTCAAAAACGTAGCGACCGACGCACAGAAAAACTTGTTAGGACGACGATTCGTATTGAGCTGATCTATCATCCCAATTAATATGAATCATGAGCAAATCATATACCCAAATGGCAGCCAGCACCTTAAGGAGCGAAACCATTGAGAATTCGCCGTTCACATCACTACCGTTCATAATAACCACAAGATTCACTTTGGGTCATTGCGGCAGAGGAGGTTTCTTTTTCCTGAGTGGCTGTTATAACTTCACCGGACGGTGCCAGAGGAGTAAGCAGTGAGTAAGTAACTAAGCCCCGTCGCCGTCGTCCCGTGTGGTGCCGGCAAAGAATAGTACCATCCCATACATACCCGTGGGCGTCGTAAGAGGCGACTAAGGGCTATAAACTGGAGGATGGGCAGAAGCATCCTCCTGTGTATTATACCATCTTACTTACTGCGGTCACCTACAACCGCGGTCCATGGTGCCAGCCGTAACGCTGACAAGCGAGGTGACTATGGTACTTCCCCTCCACATTTTCCCAGCAAAAGCTAGAATTCTGGAGGGAGCTCCCTGTCCTGTAGTGGACGTTTCATGGGATATTATGATGAAGTAACTAAGGTTCCAAGTGAACTTACCAAGGATATACATCATAGTGAAGCAGTTGTCGAAAGCCAGTCCGACCAGGAACCGGCAGATCGCGAACGTCCAGAAACTGTCGCAGAACGCTGTTCCCACTCCCGCTGCGAATCCTATCAAGTTTGTACCTGTGAAATATTTAGGTCATTAAAAACAGCATCTGAAGCAATTACGTAAAAAAAACGTTACCAAAATCTTTGATCTAAAGGGCTTTCCTGCAGCCAACTAGCGCCCCCATCAGTTAAAAAAATATTACTCGCTAAATACAAAACTTATCGAAAATCTGTCTTACCAGATTGAAGTAAAAATAGGTACCCTAGTTTATTTAGAACCTATCAATCTTGAAAAATATAGTTCAATGAAGTTAGAGATACAAAAACTGCTAAAATGGCCGTTTTTCGCGCTTTTTGTATCTGTATCTACAGTGAATTATATTGTTCAGGATTGATAGGTTCTAAATAAACTAGGGTACCTTTACTTCAAATTAATACAGATTTTCGATAAGTTTTGTATTTAGCGAGTAATATTTTTTTAACTGATGGGGGCGCTAGTTGGCTGGGGGTAACTTCGGGGGGTAACCTCTTAAGCCATCAGCTTAGAGCAATCCTCCAATGCCGTTGGTGGATAACCAGAGGCTGCAGACCAGTGGCTTTCGTCTATCATGAACGCTAGTAGAATAAATTGACGATGTACTATGAGTTTCTACTACTAGTAGAATAGATTGAGGATGTGTGAGATCGCCCCTTGTGGTGCCGGCAAAGAATAGTACCAACCAGTGGGTGTCGTGAGAGGCGGCTAAGGGTTTATGAACCAGAGGATGGGCAGCAGCGTCCTTCAGTGTAAAGAGCCATCTTACATACTGCGGTCACCAACAACAACGGTCGCCAGCCGCAACGCTTACAAGCGTGGTGAAGCGTTCCCCACCAAAGTACCACGCGGTATTGCTGCAATACATGTCCTGCATTTGACGTTTCATGGAATGTTATGATAATGATGGGCTATGCCTTCTGCTCTCCCCACCCACCCAGTGAAGCTATGACAGCCACAGGATTTATTTATTTATTTATTGGTTCGCCAACTGTTGAAAACCTCATTTTGTATGTTTTTTTCTGTGCAGTAATAAATATGGCGGACTCGTGCTAACACGTAAAATATCTAAATCTTTCATTTCGAATCGTTTTTTACATTATGACGACCGTGATAGTCTTTGAAGACTCTAAAAAAGCGTTCGAGCCTTCGTAGATATTTTACAAATAAAATAAATAATTTAAATAAGTAATATATATTTTTATTTTAACCTTTGGCTGACGTCCTGGTCTAAATGTAACTCTAACGCCGCGGTACCGTCTCACAGACGTAATAAAATAAATTGAAATAAAATTAAATAAATTGAACAATACTATACTGTTAGGGTTTCACAAATTGATTAAAACATGTTTTAGGTGAATTTATTACAGATAAAATAAAACTACTGACCTAATAATTAAGAATAATCAACATTTATTCATGAATTGATAATAATTGCTTAGCAAAATTTAGGAACTTACTTCAGTCTTATTTTTTTTTTACTCTACTCATTAATCAACAAATGAACTTAAATAATCTTTACTTCTTTGTATTATAATTAAAAAATAACAAAAATAATTAGTCTTCCCTCAATAATAAAAAAAATGACAAGGCACATATTTGGTACATTTTCAACGACGTATTATACAGTTATTGCATATTTGAAGACAGCAAGTAAGACACATTGGCTTTTTGCATTGATGGCAATAGTACTTTGTCCTTCTTTTTAGGTGACTTGGACAAATTGCACACGTCTTCCGTGTTCCAGGTTCCTGATTAGCTTGGCTTTGTAGAGGAGGAGGAGGTTCAGGCATGTCGGTTGGTCCAATAATACGCTCTATTGTTAGCCGAAGTTCACGGGGGATTCTGTCATTATAGACAGGTAATTTCATTTCAGGTAGAACTAATTCTCGAGCAAGTGATAGTAGAATTGAATTGAATTGCGGAATTAAATAAAATTAAAACGATGTAACGTCAACGAGACCCTATGTGGCTACCTACGTAAACACAGAGGTGACGACCAAGAGACATGCTCAGTTTTTGTACATAAACACCGTGCTTACGTCTGTGAGACGGTGATCGCTCCTGCGTGGACACCTGTGCACTCGGCGCGCTCGAAGCCGCGACTGGCGGCAACAAGATGGCGGGATGGGAAGGTAGCGGGAGGGGTAACGCCGCGCGTCGCGTGGTTTGCAAAATATTGTCTTAATAAAAATAATGACGTCTGTGAGACGTATACCACGTCAGCAGAAGGTTGGGTTTGTTACACCAACAGTTATACTAAAAATATGACAAAATGGTAATATGTTAAATATTATAACCTTTTACAGGCAAACATCACATTTTAAATGTTTACATCAAAGAAAGTAAAATTAACAAAAAAAGAAGGCAAAAATTAACTTACTTAACTAGAACCAAAAATAATCTTGCGAAGTTTGTTAAGTTTGTTACTTATACAGTTTAATGATTTGGAGAGTCTTGGAACAGCGGAGTTGGCACCAAGTACTGATTTTCGGTAAAAATTCAATCACCGACAATTAAAAATTAAAATTAAAATTAAATATTTTTTATTTGCAAACAACAAACATCGGTAATGTTTTACAGCAACAGTACGAGTATACAGTTTGCCTAAAAATATAACAATTTTTGTGCCAACTGACATCTAAGCTAGGGAAACCTGTGTTTTAGATGTCAGCATTCCTTGCAATGACTACATCGAGAGACAAACAGGGATTGCATATTATAAAATCATAGTTTTGTACAATCAACGACAGGTCAAGCCGGACACTCGCAGCGTGGCTCTAGCCAGTACATAGTGAAATAAGAACAGTGCAAATTCCAATGTGTCAAGCTTGATATGCCCCTGACTGTACAAGAGCAATAACAAGAGTGCGTTTGCGTTAGAAAGCGAGAAATGTATATATGTAGGTAATACGTAAGTATGTATGTGTGTAAGTGTGTGTGTTTGTGGGGGCAAAGTGTAAAGTGTGTGGGAGTGACTGCAAGTGCAAAAATAGTTAAATACACGAAATATGATTAAGAAATATGTTAGAAAAAAGGAATATTAAATAATGGGGATTAGTAATTTTTCTGTATCATCGTACGTCAAAGTCTTTAGCCAAATTTGAACTTTTCTTTTAACTTCAAATTTATTAAACGAATAAATATCAATTTTCTTATGAACAACATTATAAAGTCTACTACTCAATGTTAGCAGTTGCCGACCGGCGAAGGCGGTACGGTGACTCGCAACAAAGCTGACGGGGCAACCTTTCCTTTTAGTTAAGGTTGTATCGTTCAAGGGTAACTGTGCATGTCTGTATAACACAGCTCTTAGTATAAAAGTCTGTCTCACTGTAAGTACTTGAGCCTCGGAGTATAATTTACTTGTCGAAAAATCACGTTTCTTAAACAGCATCACTTTCAAGACTGCTCTTTGCGCTCTTTCGAGGTCCAGTAAATATGTTTTGTGAGTACCTCCCCATATTGGGATCGCATAAGATAATACAGATTGACACAAACTAATATAAACCATACGGAGGGTATCAATATCAGCAGATGATCTAAGATTTTTAAACAGGTAAATCAGTCTTCTCGTACGGGTACAGAGTGACTCGATTTGCGCATGCCAATCTAGTTTTTCGTCCAAGAGGACTCCAAGATACTTCACACTAGTTACCATTTCCAAGGCGCTACAGTCACAGGTTACTGAGTCGACACCGCAATGATGGGCTATGATGGATTCGGATTCAGGTTGTTGAGAACTACGCGAGAGAGTGAACTTAACACACTTTGTTTTCTCAATATTCAGTGTAAGCAAGTTGTTTGATAGCCAAGTCATCACATCACGAAGAGCAAGTTCCGCTGACTCCTTGGCTTTCACCCAGTCCGTACCATAGGCCAACAGTGCGGTGTCATCGGCATATGTAAAGATTTCACAATTTGGAAGCGGCAATTGACAAAGACCGTTGATATAAATTTTGAAAAGTGTAGGGCCGAGAATGCTGCCTTGTGGGACACCGTAGCTAACCATTTCCTCATTACTAAGCAATGAATTAATTTTAACACATTGAGTTCTATTACAAAGATAATCTTGGAACAGTTTATGTGGGACTCCACGAATGCCCAAACGTTCCATCTTCGACAGGAGGATAGGAATAGAAACGGTGTCGAATGCTTTCGAGAGGTCCAGGAAGATGCCATAGCATTTTAATTTATTATCAATTTTTGCGGTAAGAGAGTTTGTGAGGTCACCTATGGCATCTTCCGTGGAGACACCCGTCCTAAAACCATACTGGTTGCTAGCGATTATATCGTATTTATCAAGAAAATTAGTAAGTGATTTATTTACAATACGCTCTAATATTTTTGAAAATACATTTAATATAGAAATTGGCCTATAGTTGGCAATCACACGTTTATCCCCTTTTTTGTAAATTGGGTGAATAACAGCTTTTTTAAGAGCTTTAGGGAACTTCCCCAGGGTCACACAGAGATTACATATGTGAGTGATGGATGGTATCAAGGATGAGCGCGATGATTTAATTAGACTGGGCGGTATGTCATCCCAGCCAGTAGCACAATCGGAGCGAAGGGCCATTATTGTAGTCTCTACTTCGGCTGAATCCACTGGTAGCAAAACAAATGAATTTGAAGATAGTGTGAAGTTGTTAGTGGAATCTGAACTTGGTGCAAGACGCGATCTTGTTATTTTTGAAGCAAGATCCTTGCCTACATTGACGTAGTAGCTATTAATATTGTTTAATGAGGTTACTGGGTCATCGCTAATTTCAAGTAGTTCGGTTGGTATGTGACGTTGACGTGTTGTGTTTGTTATTATTTTTATGGCTTCCCAAGTTGCTTTTGTATTATTTTTTGCCTTATCTAACATGCCTTTTTCAAATGCTCTTTTTAGTCTTTTCAATAGATTATTGCAAAAATTGCGATATCTAGTGTAAGTTACCTTTAAGATATCATTGTCGGGGTTCTTTTTTACCTTCCGATGCAATTTATCTCTATTCCTGATGCAGCGCACAAGACCGGGGGTCATCCAAGGCTTGATAATTCTGTTTCGTCTAGGTATATTGACTACAGAGGTATGCTTCTTTATGATTTGGCGGATGATAGAAATTAATTTATCTGTGGCTGTTTCGGGGTCCATTTCATTTAAAACCGACTCAAAGCTGTTACTGTCAATTTCTTTCCGTACTTCCACGTAATTAATGCGTTTCTTGACTGAGACCATATTTGCGCTGAGGTTTTTATTAAGATTCAAAGAGAGTACTATCGGTAGATGATCGGTTATTTGTGTATCAAGGACTATCGTGGTAGCTTGTAGGTCGGATTTTAACAAAACGTGATCTAAGCAATTTTCTTCCCTCGTCTTGAACAAATGTGCAGGTAAGAGACCTAGTGAAGACGTTAGTGTTAAGTAATCATTAGAGTTGCGGTCTTTACTACCTTTTTTTATATCAATGTTAATATCGCCGATAAGTATTATGTTACTGGACGTCTTAAGGCTAGTTACAATGGATTCAAGACTGTTATAAAATTTGCTCAGGTCACTGTATGATGGAGAACGGTAGACAACTATAAGTGCAGTTTTATTGATATGGCACACCAGGCAGTTTGCATCTAATATGGTGGGTTCGCTTACTGTGCAACTAATCAAGTCTTTTATATAAATAACGACACCATCATTTTGAATCGGGTTTTTTTCTGACTGGTAAGTAGTGAATCCCTCTAAAAACGGAAGGTTTCCTGTGCACTGTAGCCAACACTCCGAAAAAATTAGCACATCAAATTGAATGGAGATTGTAGAAAGTACAGAAAGAAATTGATCGATGTTTTTTTTGATACTTCTAATGTTTATGTGAATGATATTTAAAGAGGTATTAGGGCTATTTATATATTCATGACATCGCTCAGGAGTAGAGAAAAATGAATTAGCTACAGAAAAGTTATCAATTTCATTGTTTATTCGAGATATAATATCATTAGCCATTTTTATAATTTTGATATATGAATCTGAGGGATTAGGGAGTCGAGTGTTCGGAAAAAGTAATTCTTAATAAGATAAAGAGTGAATCTAAGCACTTGCAGGGATGTGTGATAGTTATACTGTAGAGTGTGTCTGAAATTGTGTGTGTATTTGTGTGTTATACATTCTCGGTTATGAAAACAAAAAATATTGATACAGAACAACCAATTGAGAGCAATGGCAAAAAGAAATACAAACAAATTATAAAATAATAAGTAATGCCGTAAGGGTTCCAAACGATCAATAGTAAATAGTCAATCATCTTTAGTGAGTTGGGAAAGGCACAGTTGAGATTTTATCTGCACTGGTTTATCAGTTGGATTTTTTCGTATGAGAATTTTGCCACCGTAGTACCAGCAAGAAAACTGTTTAGACTTGGCGAGTTGACGTGAATCGTAGAATAGCTTCTTCGTGGCTGGTGTCATGTGTTCATCTACGTATATAGGTTTTTTCTCTCCATTAATTCCGATGATGTTAGTGTTCAGTTTTTGCTCGACTGGTCGTCCTTTGTTGTAATTTTTGACGGCATTTAGGTACTCATTCCTTTTGGACACACAGGTAAACTCCACCACTATAGGCCTGGAGGTTTCGGATTTACCTGGTAATCGGTATACATCCCGAAGTTCCGAGGTTTGGATTTCTAGATTTGCAACATTTCCCACTTTGATAACTAACGATAGTAAGTCATCTGGATCTTGAATGGGAACATTTCGAATTTCGATCGTAGAGGGGCGTGATTGAAATTGCATGTCCTGGACTTTTTTTTCCAAAGTTTGGAACGCTTCAGAATTTTCTTTCTTTTTTTCCTCCAGTATCTTTAGCCTGGATTCCGTTTCCTCGAAAGTTGAGTTGATAAATGACATGCCCGCTTCAATGTCATTTTTTGATTGCTCAAACTGTTTACAAAAGCTTTTCAGTGTTTGCACTTCAGTAGTGAGATTTGCTAGAGTTCTGTCTTGGTGAGCTTTCCAGGAGGTAAGTCTTGCATCTTGGTCGGTCTTCCATTCCGTAAGCATTTTCATAAGATCCGATTTGAAACTTGCAAGCTCACTCATTCCAAAAGAGGAATCCTCACCTTCCGGTTCCAAAAGCGACAGATTTTGTGGTCGACGGTTAGGGTCCCTTACAGTTACGTTATCTGCGTATTTGGAAGTGGCAATATCGGTTTCTAAGTCTGAGTTCGCCTTGTTTGGAGTGAGATTTTTAGGTGGAGTGCGCGAAATCTTTGGCATCTTAAACAGGAGAAAAAATTAGGCGGTATTGCAACTTAATTAGTGTGCCAGCGTAAAGATTATGTAATATATCTTGTAGCAATAAAACGCTTAAAGCAGAAGATGACAGTTTAGTTCAGTCGGCGACGAACAATCGTTATTAAGTTTCGTATTACCAATTTTCTACCAAATTGTAGGTTTTTATCCACTCTGGTAATATTTTTGAATTGGCAACACTCAATCTGTCAGCTGTCAAGGTGGCATACGTCAAACGCTGTCTGTGCGCTGTCAACTTATCTGTTGCTCACTTCACTTGTGATTTGTGTGTTTATAGTTAGGGTTATATATAATTTCCACTATATTAGCACTTTTTCTTTGATTTACACGGAGTATTTCTTCTAAAATTATCGTGATTACGAAGCCGGGATGTGCAATCCGAGTTTTTATAATCGTTTAAGTGCTCCAGATTCACAATTAACTAGGAAACTGACTAAAAATCGCAGACGCAAGTGATAACGTTGTTTCTCTGACAACTGTGCGAACTTCACTGAGGCAATAGATCGTCCTAGAAAAATATTCCTTACAAAACGTACCAACTAAAGCAGGGATCCTTCCGTACTTGTCCGCTATCCACCCAAAAACTAGCCCACCAACGATTGCGCCGCAGAAGAAGATAGCCTGCGCAGTCGCAGCTAGGTTGTCTCGCTCGCACACCCAATCCAACTGCAAAAATCAAAGTCAAAATCATCATGGGGGTGTCATCTTCAAAGTGAAGTTATATATACAATGTGAATTATCATTGGTTTTGCTCCCCAAGCCCAGAGAGCGGGCAGTTTGCAACCCTACCTCATCGCATACCAAAAAGCGACTTATCTAGCCTGGTGTCCGCAATAAAAAGATGAGTCTAAAAAACAGGGTCGCCTATGCACAACCTTCATAACACTAAAACCAGAGTATTTTTGACGGAAAAAATAACACTGTTTTACAAACTTGTTTTTTCTGTCAGCTTTAGCTGATTGCCTTTGACATAGCTGCAAAATGTGTTTGTAAGGGTAGGAATAAACGAAAATAATGGATTATAATTTGAATATTACGCCTACAAAAAACCGCAAAGCAAATTAGGCACGGAACAATGCACGGTATAGCTTGCGGAGGATAAGTTTGACTGTGACGGTTATTTTCTGCGCAAGGGTGACAGGCGGAGAGCCAATTGAAATTGAAATTGAAATCCATTTATTGTCAGATTGTGGTATGTTACAAGTTCTTGATTATATACATAAGGGTCTCACAATCAACCCGGAATGGGCATACAATAGTAAGCTAAATTTAAACATTGAATAATTAATGAATCTAATAATAAAATAATAAACACCTCTAAAATTATGTCAAAGAATACAAATGTCAAAAATATATATTAAAATGTCATCTTAAGTTTTATTCTATATTTTTATCTTCTAGAAATTCATTTATCGAGTAATACATTTTCTCGAGCAGCCATTCTGATAACTTCTTTTTAAATTGTAAAAGAGTACAGTCTTTCAAATGTGATGGCAAATGATTAAATATTCTGATCGCCATACAAAACGCATTATCTCTATATATATTTACCCTAAAGCTTGGCATACACAGGCGATGTTTATGCCAAGCTTCACTATGTTTCACAAAATACTCAGGGTGCTCCTAATAACGAACGATTCGCTCCCCTCCCCCAGCCGCGCTCACCCGCGCGATTATGTTTTTGTGTTCTGCGCATTAACTGTCACAGCCAAAGTTATTTTGTACGACGTATACTATAATTTGATCTGTGGCTACGGCGAATGAAATAAATATGATATTTAGTTCATTGTGTCACATGTAATATGCTCTTTTAAGTACCTACCGTACCTGAAGGAGATAATAGTACATTAAAATGCAAGTGCGCTATTTTGGATATTACAGCCGAGGCTCAGAAATTGCAGCCCGAGCCGCAGGCGAGGGCGTAATGGATCCGAGGGTGCAATGTCCAACGCGCACGAGCTTTTTACGACGTTTTTCAACACATTTGCGAATAAAAACAAATCAAATTGGTTACCTTTAAAAATACTAAACTTTGCGAACCTTACGTCCACCGGAACATTTTGTCGGCTGCATGTTCATGTTTTCCTTTAATTTTACCAGCTCTCAAAATTGTATTTAGTGTATGAGTGTTTTAGACGGTTCAGGAACAGTTTTTTATTTATAGAAGTCGACACTATTAGAAATAATTACAATAATAAACACTACAAATATTTGTAAAATGGCGCGCATTATTTCTTTTTCAGCGGGCACAGATTATACGTCGCATGAGGAGGCCCCAAAACATTACCAACTGTGTTATCTTACACCATCAATCTTTTATCAATTATTAGTCAATCTAGTAACCAAGCCATAAAAAAAAAGTAATTGTCACTCGGTGCACAAACATCCTATTCCATTAACCTTGAAATAAATTATCAAAAATTTAACACCTTGTTACGTAAATGACAAATTTATTGTTAATTACTATAAATAATTTCATAAAATCAACATTTATTTATAATATTTTCTCGAAGTAAGCTTGAAAATTTTAGTAACATAATAAGCATAAAAACTCCTTACTCTTGGCCGATTAAAAAAAAAACAAAAATAAAACACTAGTAAAATAATCTAATGACAAAAACACGCGTGTTTAATAAGCTGGATTATGGACCTTAATACAGTCCAAATAGAGCTGTTTTATGAGCAAATGTGTTGAAAAAAAAATTTAAATCGGGCTAGACCCTAGTTTTAAGAGTCTCTCCTATGTATTGTTTTTGTGTGACAATAAAGAATTTATCTATCTATCTATCTAGACGTAGCGTATCTTGCGCGACTAAACTTGAGAAGCATTACGTGCCGACATTGCATTTTAAATTTTCGACACACCTGTCTCACCAGCGCGCAAGTTACGCTGAGAACAAAAGCTCGGTGATGAGATGCTGGTGAAAACCGTGTTTCACAGTCTGGTCCACCGTCGCAAGGTTGCATGTCTGTCGGTCTTCTACAGATTGTACTTCGGAGAGTGTGCTCATAAACTCCATGAGCTTATTCCACCATTCCTCTTTTACCATCTGGAGTCCAAAAGCTACGCAGGATATCACCTACACTTGGTTGATATTCCACACATTCGCACAAAGCGCTTTGAAACATCCGAATTCTATGCCTGCGTCCGTGTTCCCGAGTTCATATAACCCGAATCTATCCGAATAGGCTCCTTCTGGGCAAGCTCGTCCCATCTTCGACCTTATCTTTGTCCTCAAGACTAGATCGAGGTCAAGAGTAAGCCCATTGTCAATAAAAATTAAGAATTTTCTTAGCGAGCTGTGCTGACGCTATTACGCGGCGCAAGAGACGCTGCGTCTGGGCTGAGACATTATGTAAAAAAGCTTACTATAGGTTAGATGTCTATATCAATGACAAGGTGGTATGGTGCTCTGATATTCCAGCGAAACACAAGAAACACATTGTAAAAAGCTGACTCTTAAAGTAGGCCGTGGGCGGCTGTGGTTTCTTGCCGTTTCTTTCACGCTGCCATAGCATGATCCGAAACGGCGTGGACTCGCTCTATTTGCATTGTATTCTGCATGATATTCAATAAGTATTCTGTAAAGAATCTACATTGAATAAAATTATCTGAATCTGAATCCGAGTCTAACATTTCATACTCGTACCTGTGAAGCTATAGTATCATAGGGCACGTCACTCCTGTTGTACTCCCACCCGTGTTGACACGGCACCACCTTCCATTCATCATCAGGGCCTTCCCGACCCTCGGCTAGGGCTTGGGACCAGTCGGCCTGGTACATCTGGCATCTGGAATGAGGGTAGGGGCCACTGGTTTCTGGAGGGATGGCTAGGGAACGTCTGGAAAAGAAGGAAAGGTTCATTGTATAAGTAACAGCACCTGGGCGACCGAGCTTCTCTCGTTGGCGTTGTAGGGTTTATGAAACGCGGTAAGAAATGCTAAAGAAAACGGAGAAAATGAATTTTCCCCGACATGAAACCCAGTTACATTTATTTTTCATCCTTGAAAACCCCCGTAAAGCAAACATCGAAATCGTTATTTAAAGCCATTTTCGAGAAACCAATTACAAATATGTGTACAAATTGTAATGAAAAGGTGTGATGATACTGCTTTTGAAACTGAACAATTTTTCCCAAGGAACATAGGTCGAAATACAAAAAACAATGTTTGACTTCCCATTTCGACCTCACATTTTGTAAGAGAGGTCAAACTTGGAAAAATTGGATTTAACATAATTTAAACAATAACAAATAAACATTTAGCATAGACTTCTGCCGTGAAATAGCAGTGTTTGCACTGCTGTGTTTTGGTTTGAAGGGTGAGGGAGCCAGCAAAATTACTGGCACACGAGACACACCATCTTAGTTCTCGGGGTGGGTAACGTGCTTTGCTGTCTTATAAGTGTCAAATTATGCCACTAATAGGACAGCGAGCTTCATGGGCGGTGTTTACCACTTTCCATCAGGTGGCCCACCTGCTCGTTTGCTCACTTGTCATATAAAAAAAAAACCGGCCAAGTGCGAGTCGGACTCGCGCACCGAGGTTTCCGTACCACCACATAATCATAATTGTATTAGTTGAAATTTCAGTAAATTAATGTGCTAGATTTTTTGAGTCCGACACGCGCTTGACCAATTTTATTATTTGTTGTTATTTTATAGCTTATGCACTATAAACATACCAATTTTCAAGTTTATAAGTGTTCCCGTTTATAAAATAGAACTAAAACAAAAATCGCCTCCTCGACCATTCAACTTGACACCTCTCTTATATGAATGTTCTTGAAACGGGAGCTCACCTCAATTGGTAACTATTAGTTGTGAGAAAAGTTGTAACATTTAATGATTTCAGACTTTTCCCTTTATTTGTACTGTGAGACCCTAGCTTCTTGCCAAATTTCATAATTTTAGGTCAAGGGGAAGTACCCTATAGGTTTTGCTTTAGTGCATAAATGTATGGAGATGAGGACATAAAATGCCATATCTTTTGATTGCGTCGTTGTAAAAAAATTAAATTTTTATGATCTTATGTGGTTCATGGACCTTAATATATGGTATCAATTTCAACCTGATACCTTCACCCGTTCGTGAGATAAAGGGTCTTGACAGACAGACAGACAGACAGACGGACAACAAAGTGATCCTATAAGGGTTCCGTTTTTTATTTTGAGGTACGGAACCCTAAAAAAGACCATGAGCCTGAAAAATTCCAAAGGAACATAGGTCGAAATAAGAAAAAAAACTACAACTTTCCATAGAGACTGCGTCGTTACAACTCATTTTGTATGGGAGGTAAAAAAATATTTTCGTTTTTACCATGCTAAAATTGTGTTCTCATTAGGACCCTATAGATACCTACCTATTTCAAACTACTGGTAGTATAGTCCGGTCCCTTATAGTCTTATATCGCCAAATTCACCAAATTGCACCAAATTTTTTCCAGGTCCTAGTTAGGTACATAGCTCAAAATTTTTGATAGGAGCCAATTCTTGAATATTCTATGGGAATTTTTTGAAAATACAAGTATTGGCTCCTATCAAAAATTGAGAGCTATGTACCTAACTAGTACCTGGAAAAAATTTGGTGAAATTGTAATTCGTGTCTACGTGAAACAGCTATTATAACTGACCGCACTAGTATGTTGAACTATAATCAAAGGGTTTTCTGTGCATCTATTTGTA
Organism: Athrips mouffetella; assembly: GCA_947532105.1. Lineage (NCBI taxonomy): Eukaryota > Metazoa > Arthropoda > Insecta > Lepidoptera > Gelechiidae > Athrips > Athrips mouffetella. The sequence continues at coordinate 15,508,836 of OX383983.1, forward strand.
GGTACGAGTATGTCTCGTGTGATTAAAAGAAATCTCACCTTGATGGTAAGACAATGGATTATTAGACCTACCTTACTCTCTTGTAATTTTTATGTAAGCAATAATATTGTTTTACAAAATGATAGCATATAAAAAAAAACAATAAAATACTTCAACTAATAACCAATCAAGATAAACTTTATTGTTTTGTATTTATAGGAAGAACCTTCGAAAATGAATGGAGCAAATTGACAGGCGTAAGAAACACATTCTTAATTCCATAAAAGCCTATAACTAATTGTCGTAAAAGCCCTTGGAATAAAAGATTTATTTTTTAAAACGATCCGGTTTATAGTCTTTATCTTGATATCGGAGTTTTAAAGTAAACAGGTAGGTGGTAGGGCTTTTGTGCAAAGTCCGTTTGGGGAAGTACCACCCCCTTGCCTTTTTCTGCCGTAAAGCAGCAGTGTTTGCACTGCTGTGTTTCGGTTTGAAGGGCAAGGGAGCCAGGGAAATTACCGGCACACGAGACATACCATCTTAGTTCTCAGGGTTGGTAACGCGCTTTGCTGTCTTTTTAGTGTCAAATTATTTTACTAATAAGACAGTGGGTGCTATGGGCGGTGGTGACCACTTACCACCAGGTGGCCCACCTGCTCGTTTGCCCACCTGTGACATAAAAAAAAGCCTCCGTAGTCTAGTGGTTGTATGCAAGGAGGTTTTAATCCACGCTACGCTCTAGGAAGGAGTGTTTAATGCAAAAATCTTGCTACACAAATTTAGGCAATCGTATATTGAAATACATTCGCGAAGAAGAGAAATTGTGCCGAGCGAGAGGTCAATTAGTCGCGGTTGTGTCACGCTCACACAGTTGCCATAGCAAAACGAAATTGCGGGTTGGTAGGAAAACATATTTTGACATTATGCTTGGTTTTCATATAGAAAACCTTTTTAGAGCTAAATCTTAAAAAAATAATATTTTTCGGGTGCTTTTGGTTCTGTGATTTATCTAGGAAACTCTCAAAAATATTTTTGATCTAATTGTGTTGTTTAAGGTCAAGCAGGTTATGTACTTCTTCAATGGTCATCAACCTTTTTGGTAATATTTTTTAATACATTACTGGTATCCCCGTCTTTGACACATTTTTATGTCATGCTAAATGTTGTTTAAAATCGCGTATTTTTTCTGCAAAAACAGTGAAATATTGTAGAGTAAATGGCTGCAAAATTGATAGTTATGCTATTTGCGGAATATTCTTCTATGGGTATGCATTATTCCTTTAATTTTTCTATGAAAAAGCCGAACTGTTTTACGTATGAAGTAGGGTGGCTGTAATGTACGATATTTGAACACAAAGGAAACTAAAAAGGTACAACCACATCAGTATTGTGGGATGTGAATTTGCAGAATCTGCCCATAAAAATGAACAACTTGTCCCAAAGAATATTATGATGAAATAACATTATAATGAAGATATCTGAATCTAAACATGAAAGAGAAAACCAGCTTGCATTAGTTTTAAAAGACAATCAAACAAAACAACGGAACCTGTACTGTTGTACAATAATAGGAAAATAGTACATCTGATGCTGCCGGTTATTTGCTACGTTCTTATTGACGACATGCGGGAAGCCAATAATTCACACGCCTGCCCTGCGCGATAGATATTTCGAGCCATTTACGGTCAGCATCAAAGTTTTGTGCCGGGCATTATTGAGAGATTTTATGTGATGCCCTTGGGTTGGAATTTGTTTAAAAAAGTTTCAGATGTGGACAGATGTCACTTGTTAGGTAAGAATGATTCATTCATTTAAAAAAAAAATAAAAAAATACGATCGAATAGAGAACCTCCGCCTTTTTGAAGTCGGTTAAAAAGTAGCTGGCTCGCAATTAGGCCCAAATGAAGTTGGTTGATGATGAGTTTTTAGAAGAATACCAACAAAAACCTGTATCGACCTGTTGTTCCCGGACAGCCAGACGGATCGCAAATATTGATGGACGAAGAGACAGCTAATGTTACGAGGGCTGTTCAATAAGTAGTGAGAATGAACAACATATTGGTTTTAAGTCTTTTAATGTTTGTGAGTATTTATAGTTTATTTCAGTAAAAAGATAGTGACATAAACTTGGGCCATGCAATATTTTTTATGGCTTTATTGTTACATATTATGCGAGCCAGCGCCAGCTCCAAATACCAGACACGGGAAACAAAACAATTTATTTACAACCGCACATCCAAGGTGTTTTTAAATATTGTTCTGGTTTGATCACACGATTAAAAGTTTTATTTGTTGTACTACATTTTTGAACTATCGCGGTTTCAGGTCGTGGCGGCCTCTTTTCATTGAGTTCAAGTCGTATTTGTATAGTCTTTTTCACATTTTTTTATGTAAACGACACTGTATTCGTCCATTTTTACAGTAATTAGGCACGTCTACTATTTAAAAACAATTATTTCTAAATTGTCAAGCAAAATTGCGAACAGTAACTGAAAGCTGTATACGAAAAATTTGTTTACGTATGATCGGCAACAGCGCCTTGTCACCGAACTGCATGCGCATCGCGACCTGGCAACGTAGCATTGAGCAGCGCTCCTGATTAGGCTAATTTCTCATAGAAAATCTTTTGTTTCACGCGCTCGAGCGTGTTGATGTTTCTCTTTCACACTCATTGAATTCTGTATTAGGAATTGTACTGAAGATTTTTTCATAGTAGCGCAATCCTTGGCGCTCCACTTGGTACAACTTGACTACGTAAATTGTTGCGTAATTATTTCTTAGGCTATTATAAATGTATACAACGTATAGGGTTATGAAAATAGGTATGTAATCGTATGTAACTTAACTAGGTAGGTAAAGTTTAAGTTTTTTGAGAGAGGGAGTGCACTGCACCACTGCTCTTTAGGACGAGCCGCCTCTGGCCATAATATTTAAAAACGTATAAATGAGGCAAAGTTCAACAGCCAGTCCATATTTTTAAATTATTGTTATTCCATGTAAGTGAAAAAATGTAAAGTCAGAACTGAATCGATTAAATAAGAAATAAAATCTAATATTTGTTCGATTATTTTGTTACATGTCGTACCTATAATGAATTTTGTTTATCAATAAACAATAAATCATCTGATTAGTTGTGTTTAGGTTTATACTTTTCTGCTATGATAAGTTTAGAGCAAAACCTGAATGAAAATGAAATTGTTTAAGGTTGTTAATTCTAAAATCTTATCTAGTTCTTAAAGACGAAACCATTATACTGTTATAAACATTTAGGGAACTTTGGGTTTATTAGAAATTGATTTGAGTAATTACTGTACTTTATGTAAAACTGTTTGTTTCCTGAAAATAAACAAAAAAAATACACGTCAAATTTTATTAATTGCTTTGCTTCTTGATGATGAGGCATGCAACGTACCTGGGGAACAATTCTTGAATATCACCGGGTGATAAAATATCACTCAAAAAAATTAAAAATCAAAGATTTTTGTTTTCAAAAGTTGAGATTGATCTTCTTAAAATATAAAGCAGTCCTTGATTGTTAATTTTCATGTATTCTGATTTACCTTTCAACAGTTTATCAGCGCAAATGTGAATTTTGAAAGTCTCAAAAGTGATATTTTATCACCCGGTGATTTTCAAGAATTCCCTGGGCTTTTCTGGAAAGCAAGAAGAAAAAAATAAAAAAAGGTTTATTTTGGAAACAAACAAAAATAATGCTGCTGCTGAAAAAACTCTGACCCATTTGTTGAATATTACCGAGTGATAAAATATAATTTTTGAGACATCAAATAAGACAGTGGGTGCTATGGGCGGTGGTGGTGACCACTTACCATCAGGTGGCCCACCTGCTCGTTTGCTCACTTTTAACATAAAAAATATCAAATGTACCCTGATTGGTTTAGATTTTTAACAGATAAAAATGTAAACCATAATACATGAAAAGTAACAATCAATCACTACTTTATATTTAACGAATATCATTCTGCACTTTTGTAAAGAAACATTTTTAATTTTGAATTTTTCGGGTGATAATTATTTATCATCCGGTGTTATTCAAGAATTGAGCCCAAGGTACCTACTCATGACATGCTTGAATAATATTCATGACATGCACATACCATGCTTGAATAATATTCTCATATTGTACATGACATCCCATGAAACGTACACTGTACGTACATTACGATACCCACGGGTGGAGATGGGTTGGTACTTGGTACTATACTTTGCCGGCACCAAACGGACTTGACTTCATTTTCCTCTATGACTCTATAATTGAGCCACGACCCAAGCGAGTGGTTCTAAAGAAGAATCCTCAGCGTTGCGAGGATTTTAAGACACGACACACTTTGTTGCCGAGGGAAGCACAACTTATCAGGTAGAAACTAAAGGATAATATCCTGCCAAATAAAATATTTAAAATGAAGCTGCTGTTCCAGTGGGCTTTAATAACATTACATCCCCAAGCGTAAAATAGTAAGGTCACCCTACTGTGTGAAAGAGATGCCACCGCGACTATTGGATATACTCGTCGTCACGCTTTTTTTGGCCATTCATCTCTCCATCCTAGAGCGTAGCGTGGATTAAAACCTCCTTGGTTGTATGTATGTATATTTATTTAATGGCATCACATCTCATTACAAAACGTATTTCGCCAATGTCAAAGTAAAGGAATTGTTACAAAAATATGGCGACACGCCAATGTCCAGTGAAAGAATGATTTACACAGGAATCCGCATCTCGAAGATCGACGACGAGGAAAGCCTGTGCACCACGATGACTCCGATAAGTTGATAGGGGAAATTATTGAAGTCACAAAGAAAGCCGCTTCTCACCATCCAAAAACTTTAGTAGAAGAATATATTTCCATTTTCAATTAAATGTTCACTTTGTAAGACGTTTATTGGATAATATCCTATCAAAATTATACTTTAAACTCTCAAATCAACAGATAAAACCAAAATTGAAACAAATTCACGTCTGCCATCTTCAAATGCAGACAAACGACCCCAGTCTAGTGGTTATGGGGTTCGGCTCTGAGGTTCAGGGGGTTCAGAAGTTCTAGGGATCTAGACAACTTATCATAAATTTACAGATGACGATAGCAAACGTCATAACACACTATTGCGACCATAGAAAAATAAGGGTAACTAACTAGAAGGAGGATTAAAGAAATAAGTTGTCACAAGGTAGTGAAGGCGTCGTTCTGTGGATTTGACAGGTTATTTTGAATATTTCCTAGTGATCACTGATGATTTGACATAAAAATTTGGGACACGTTGGCAGATGTCATCCCATAGTAAATTAAATTAGTAAGGTATCTATTCCGAGCGAAGCAAGGAGGTCCGAAATCTTTGATTGCGACCACTTAGTATTTCTACTTAGACACACCTTATAAATGCACCAATTCAGGTATTAGTTAGGTACATACCTCTCAATTTTTGATAGGAGCCAATTCCATTGAAAATCCAAGAACTGGCTCCTATCAAAAATTGAGAGCTATGTACCTAACTAACTAGTACCTGGAAAAAATTTGGTGCATTTATAAGATGTGTCCACGTAAAGGCGATATAAGACGTTATGCAACTGGACTACACATGATGAGGATGACATATGATATGTCAACCAAGGATGCTTAAGTATAAGCACTTTCTGCTAAGGATGGAGCCATTTCTTGCGACGGACCTCCATACTAAAATGTACGAATTTTTATCAATCCTAAAAACATAAAACTTTCATCTTTCTCTCTGAGAATCATGTGACTTGGGACTTAACTGACGAAAAAATGGTGTTAAAAATCACGAATAAAATGACTATTACGGATCATTTACGCTTCCGTTCTAATAATAATGATCAATTCGCAAGTAAAAAAAGATATATTTTCACTTTTGCAAACAAAGTTTAGCTAAAACATTATTTTTGTAAAACTTAACGGGATATTTGACCGACTAGTCATGGTCGACTAGGAGACGTTTTACACTTCACGACCTCATACTGACTATTATGTATATGACGGACTCTACTTTACTCTTTGATTCAAACTGTTTTCCTTCAAAATTACGTAAACGAATATCAATAAAATAAGCATTTATCGAAAATTTTTGCAGTACTGGCCACACTGGCGGATCGACATGGATTTTGTGCTCATGTTTGCATGGCCCCATCCAAATAATTTCCTTCACTTCCTATTATTTTTTAGGGTTCTGTACACAAAGGTTGAAAAACGGGACCCTATAAATATGGCTCCGATGTCTGTCTACCTGTCAGCGGGCTGTATCTTATGAACCGTAATAGCTAGACTGTCAAAATTTTCACAGATTATGTATTTCTGTAGCCGCCCTAACAACAAATACTAAAAATTAAAAAAAAAATTTGATTCCCATAACAAAAAACGTGTTTTTCAGGCGATTTTCGCTCGAATTTTGTTTAAGCTCTATCGCAAAAACGGGAACACTTACAATCGTGAAAATTGGTACGTTTCTATTGCATAAGCTATGGAATTATAACAAATACTAAAAACTGATCAAGTGCGTGTAGGACTCGCGCATTTTTAGTACAGTTCTGCGTGACTGTGCATCTATAACTAAGACGGAATTTTTACCGTAGTGGTACGGAACCCTCGAACCCTCCGGCCGGTTTTTAGGGTTCCATACCTCAAAATAAAAAAACGGAACTCTTATAGGATCACTTTGTTGTCCGTCTGTCTGTCCGTCTGTCTGTGTGTCTGTCTGTCAAGACCCTTTTTCTCACGACCGAGAAGAGGTATCAGGTTGAAATTGATAACGAATATTAAGGTCTATAAACCACATAAGATCTGAAAATTTAATTTTTTTACAACGAAGCAATCAAAAGATATGGCTTTTTATGTCCTCATCTCCTTACATTTATGCACTAAAGCAAAACCTATGGGGTACTTCCCGTTAACCTAAAATTATGAAATTTGGCATGAAGCTAGGTCTCACAGTACAAATAAAGGGAAAAGTTTAAAATCATTAAATATTTAAATTTTTCTCACAACTAATAGTACCAATTAAAGTGAGCTCCCGTTTCAAGAACTTTTCTATAAAAGAGGGGTCAAGTTGGATGGTCGCGGAGTTTTTAAAATCAAAGATCAAAAGCTTTTAGTATATCATATGGTAGATAGGTACGGAACCCTTAAGGCGTGAGTCCAACTCGCACTTTGCCGGTTTTTTTTTTTCAAATCTCTGTTGGTTAGCTCCATGATCTCCGGATATCCGTTTGCCATTGACCGTCTGCAAGGTTGTCAGCCGGAAAGAAGCGTTTAGATTCGTTCGTCTGATAATTATTCACAGATAATTGTTATTTAATTCGCGAAATTATAATTTGAGACGGTTAGTTAGCTAGTGGTCAGGCACAAAGAAATTATAGTTTAACACGCTTACTGCGGTTCACCCATAATCAGCCCGACGCGGTATCAAATATGATCAAATCAAAGTGCGCACAGGAAAAATCATTGACGTAAGAAAAACGCCCCCTGACGTAGTTTCCAAAATCTTTGGGAAAAATAGGTCTCTCTCGCTTGTGCGGAATCTGTTTCCCGCCCGCTTAGCACACCTCCTGCGAGAAAATATATCTCGGAGAAATGTCACTTTATTTGAGGAATTATGTCACCTAATCTATCACCTTCAAGGGCGTAGAAATGTCAGTGGAGTAAAATGTTTAGCAAATCCACAAATTAAGTTTTTGATATTTTAGTCAGAGATAGCTTTATACACTAATACATGTAGCCGTCCTTGTCTTTCAAAATGTGTCGCACTGCTCGGATGTCAAAAAAACGTGACCATGCTTAAAGTGTTTAATCTATGGGCCTAGATAAACTGACAACTGTAGCGTGCTAAGTCGGCTGGGCATTTCTACGAGAATGATTTTTTTGTAATTTAATGGTATAGATAAGATTTGTTTTACCAATAATGATAAATTGATTGCAAACTTGTTAAATACTCGTATCAGCAACTCATTGACCTTCTGGTCTGACGATAGCATAATGTTGGTAACGTTGACAAGCCGAGGTCAGCACCAGCCGTGATAGTGCCCTAAGTAAACAATGATTTGCATAGTTCTAGATTTAGTTTTTAGGGTTCCGTAGTCGACAAGGAACCCTTATACTTTCACCATGTCCGTCTGTCTGTCCGTCCGCGGCTTAGCTTTAATTTAGCTTGGATACATATTTTATCCACGCCGACAAATTAAGGAAAGTACCGTTTATTAGTAAACTGGGGGTGATTTTTTTTCTTGTCTACCCCATCGTGTGGGGAGTCGTTATATAGCTCGTTCAAAACAATGTGTCTTTTTATATAATTTTTCGATTTAGGAATCCAAAAGAGTAATTAGCTCTAAGAATTAAAATAATTTTGACCTTTTTTTTCTTGCATATTTTTACCTTTTGGACTCGTGACTTGAGGGATCCTCTTGCAAAATATTTAGCTTGAAAGCACAATTTTTTGTTGCAGTCGAGTGCCCCCCCCCCCCCCCCCCACTGCCAGCTAAAGGTTGTCAATGGAAATGTGAAAAAATCACAGAAGTAGCAAATATGATGAAATTTAAAGGAAAACTATCACAGCTAAGTAGGCTTTACAGGTTAATGAGCTATATCTGAGAAACTTTTTTTTTATGTCACAGGTGGGCAAACGAGCAGGTGGGCCACCTGGTGGTAAGTGGTCATCACCGCCCATGACACCCACTGTCTTATTAGTGAAATAATTTGACACTAAAAAGACAGCAAAGCGCGTTGCCAACCCTGAGAACTAAGATGGTATGTCTCGTGTGCCGGTAATTTCACTGGCTCTCTTGCCCTTCAAACCGAAACACAGCAGTGCGAACACTGCTGCTTTACGGCAGAAAAAGGCAAGGGGGTGGTACTTCCCCAGACGGACTTTGCACAAAAGCCCTACCACCTACAAATTTGCTTTGCGATAAAAAAAAAACATAAAAAACTACGGAACCCTATACTGCGCGTTGCCCGACACGCGCATGGCCGGTTTTTTCTACATTAATTTTGTGCGCAGGAATATACAGCATGAATTTTGTCCCAAAGTCCAGTTATTGCGGCCGCTTAGTATTTCTAAGTGGACACGCCTTATAAATGTACCAAATTTTTTCCAGGTACTAGTTAGGTACATATCTCTCAATTTTTGATAGGAGCCAATTCCATTGAAAATCCAGGAATTGGCTCCTACCAAAAATTGAGAGATATGTACACTCAACAGCACATCAGTAGAAACACTTTTGGACCTTATGGCGTGGTAATAGAGTTGAAAAAGTTTCTACCGACGTGCGGTTGACCGTACCTAACTAGTCCTTGGAAAAAATTTGGTGCATTTATAAGGCGTGTCCGCCTAAAGGCGGTATAAGACGTTCAGCGACTGGACTAAGTGATTCTATTCATGAAAACAAGCAACTTTCCTGAAGAGAAAAATTTTCACTCGAAAAAAGGTTTTCGTCTATCCATAGTAAAGTTGTCACGTGATTGACTCATTTTGTATGGAAAGGCGATCAATTTTTTTTTGGGTTCGCCCCGTTTGGTGCTGGCAAAGAGCTGTACCAACCCATCTCTACCCGTGGATGTCGTAAGAGGCAACTAAGGGTAATGAACCAGAGCATGGGCAGTATTGGGCAGCAGCATCCTTCTGTGTATCGTAACATCTTACATTCTGCGGTCACCAACAACAGCGGTCCATGGTGCCAGGCGTAATGCTAACAAGCGTGGTGACTAATGTTACTGGTGACTATGGTACTTCCCCTCCACATTGTTTTAGCAAAAGCTGGAAGTTTAAAGGGAGCTCCATATACTGTAGTGGACGTTTTGTTATGGGATGTTATGATGAAAGAGTAGCTCATTGACAAGTAAACGCGCGGACGCGGCTCTGACTGAACGTAACATAGTTCGCCCGTTGGCCGCTAGATGGCGCTATTAGTTTTTGAAAACATGGTAGCGTTGTGTTGGTACAATATTATAAGTTTTTTGAGTGACATTCGCCGATCTGATGTATCCGGTGGTCTGTTAAAGTAATACGACATACGTATTATGTACGACACATACATTTTCCAATTCTTATTATGTAAAATTTAGGGTCTGTCTCACAGCTTACTGCTAAGTTCCAAATAGCCTATCTGCTAGTTATTTCTGTCAGATAGTGAAAATGTGTTGTCTGTCACATTGTTTCAGCAAAAGCTAGAATTTTGGAGGGAGTTCCCTGTCCTGTAGTTAACGTTTCATGGGATATCATGGTGAAATAAATTTCTTTGGGAAAGTTGCTTGTTATCATGAGTAGAATCGCTAGGCTTCGGGAGCAAAACCAATGAAAAGGGCATGATCAGTCAACGAAACTGAACAATTTTCAGTGTGCATAACTTTCAGGATTGGTACGAAAATCTGCATCTGCAACTTTCCAATCAACTTTATATTGTATAAAGATGCTAATATTCTTTTTCATTTTCTGAAAGTTTCATTCACTGAAAGTTGTTCAGTTTGCGACTGACTATGCCATAGAGACGCTGTCACTGGTATTTTGCATCTTACTCTCTCGCAATAATGGTACTATGTTTATCGCACTCAAATGACGCTAGTAGTAATAATAATAAAAAATCTTTATTACCTCTACAAACTTCTACAAACAGAAAGTTGTAGAGGCTGAAGCCTAAACTAAGATACCCTGTGTTTTAGGTCTCCAGGCCTCCACCTCCAAAAAAGTATACAAAATGTCAAGGTAACAAAACAAACATAGTAACAGTAGTGTGGGTGCGGAAAGCGTTGTAGTTTTAGTAAATGGTGACACTGATTTGTATTGAATGAAATAATTGTAATATCATTGGAATGAAATAAAGAATTCGCTAGATGCAGAGCAAGACGCATGGACTTCAAAGCTCTGTGGTTGTAGTTAATAAACATAGACACTAAATACTTCAATATGAAACAAACCTTCTATAAAAAAATCCAAAAAAAAATCGGTACTTTAAATTTTTCCGTACAAAAATTACTAAAATGTATGAAAAATTTTTTTTGTGAATTTTTTTGGATATTTTGCATTCACATTTAATTCATGATTCTTTATCATCCTGTCAAATAAAATCTGCCTGAGAAATTTATGTTGGGGTCAACTGCTTCGTTGCCTACACTAAAAGCGCTTTGAAACAATATTTGACATCTCTTATTCGGTAAGTACGTCCTTATTACCCCCAAATGGGGCTTGTAGGTGACCAATTAGCGCTCTAGGATAATTATGTAGCTAGAAAAGCCCTAGGGCGGTAAGTAGTTGTTTTGTTAGTGTTTTTTTTATTACTTACCGCCCTAGGGCTTTTCTAGCTACATTATTACCCTAGAGCGCTAATTGGTCACCTACAAGCCCCATTTAGGTGTAATAAGGACCTACTTACCTCACAATCGAGATGTAAAGCAGAGTAGTTAGCTCGGGTGTAAGCATCAATTGCACCCTCGAACTATAGGCGCCCTCGCTGCGCTCGTGCGCCTAAATATCTCGGGCGGCAGTTGATGCCTTGCAGCCCTTGGCTACTAATCTACTATTATTGAACAGAACCTCTGGATCGAGAGCCGAGCCCTCTTACCACTAGATTACGGAGGCTTGCTTAAAATAGCGCATTAAGGAGACACATTATCTTATGTTAAGATAGTTGATATCGGTGGCCTTAATTTAAGGCTACAGAGGTCGTGTTTAATCAGCCGAAATACCGGACATCCGCTTTTTTATTCGTCTGTCTGTTGATTTAGTTGAGCTTGGTTTCACGATTTGGAATGAACGGTCTGATAGATACGTAATTAAATAATTCTCTTACGACAGTGTAGCGCCGGCTAAAAATACACTCAGACGCAGATATAACGGGTCGGCATGTTTATTTTTATTACATTTTTTTTTTATTTGTATAAAATAGCCTACATAATACATATTAGTTTAAAGATTTAAAAATATAAGGTCCTAATGAAATAGTGAACATAATTTTAGTAAGGAACAAAGGTCGAAATATGAAAATCAATTTTTGAACTCCCATAGAAACTGCAACAGCTGATAGCGCATTTTGTACGGGAGGTCAAATTTAGTTTTTCGTATTTCGACCTATTTTCCTTAGGGAAAGTTGTTCAGTTTCATGGTCTTAGTAACATATTAAAATTATGTTCAGTATATCTATGAAAATATAATGTATGCTAGAAAGAACATTCATCAATTACCTAAAATTTGTGACAGGCATAATTTTAATACTAGAAATAAGCATAAAATTGATCAACCATATACTAGATTAACTAAAGTCAATACATCTTTCGTTGGTCTGTGTATACGATACAACAACAAAATACCTGACAATATAGTGCAATTACCTGAGAGAAAGTTTAAAGAATGTGTAAAGCAAACGTTATGTAAAAAAGCTTACTATAGATTGGATGACTATATGAATGACTAAGAGGTATGGTGCTCTGATATTCCAGCGAAACACAAGAAACACATTGTAAAAAGCCGACTCTTAAAGTAGGCCGTGCTGCAGTGGTTTCTTGCCGTTTCTTTTACGCTGCCATAGCACGATCCGAAACGGCGTAGACTCGCTCTATTTGCATTGTATTCTGCATGACATTCAATAAGTATTCTGTAAAGAATCTACATTGAATAAAATTATCTGAATCTGAATCTATATCACTAAAAGAACTAAAATATCATGCATGTCAATTTTACAGTTAATGTTTTATGCCATCATCATCATCATAACAGCCCATAAAACGTCCACCGCAGGACAGAAAGCTCCCTCCCTCCAGAATTCCAGCAAAAACGCACGGTGCAATTTGAAGGGGAAGTGCCATAGTCACCACGCTTGTTAACGTTGCAGCCGGCATAGCCCGCTGTTGTTGGTGACCGCAGTATGTAAGATAATACGAAAACGACCGCTGCCGCCCATCCTCCATATGACAATCGTGTTTATTTTGACAGACCCACACTAAAACTAAATTTGAGAGGTCTAAAAATGATGCTGTCTTTTATTAGTCTGTAGGAAGTAACAAAGAAAGCAACACTTTTAGACCTGTCAAAGGAGAATGCCCATAAGTAGTATCGCAAAATTTTACAAAATTGCTCAAATCGAAGTTGTGTCACCAGTCTATGACATCAGTAATTTTTGTTTATATTAAAGATAACTTTATATATTAATATGAATTTTCCACTTCTCCGGGTAAAAAATTAAAAATATATTAGATTTTTTTATGATTTTCGTATTTCCGATGCGTCTATTCAGTGTTGCCTGCCACTTCAAACTTACCTGAACCGTTAATAAAAAGGTACGTTTTTTGGTAAAAAAATGTCTTTAATATCGATGCCAGTACCTAGAAGGGTATTTACAGTTGATAGGTTATGCACAGCAGTTTCGTGCTGCGGCGGTTACCATTTAAATTTTATTAGCACCTATCGGGCAGGCGAGCGAGTCAAACGAATCACTAGTATAGTATTTGTTTATACATAAGTAGTTTGCTAGCCTACACTTGCCAAGTTATCAACTCTTTTCTCATTCATAAGGTTATTGTACTCACAAAAAGGGGACAGTTTTAAATTTTTTAGGTACGATTCAGCTGGCAACACTAAACGTCAGTGATCAAGTCACCTCAGTATGACACCTCGAATTCAAGAATTGGAATTTAGGACCTAATTTCCTGGGCTAATTACTGTAAAACCTGGAGAACTACAATCAAATGTCTAATCATTTTAATAAGTCCTTTGAGCCAACTTTACATCAAGTCATAAAGCATTGTGACACAATAAGTTGTATACCAATTTCTGAGCGATACTAAATTCCATAGTCACTTGGGCATTTTCCTTTAGTTTAGTTTTAGTTTGGGTCTGCCAGAATCGACACCAATCCCTTAATAGTCTCTTACGACAACCACGGGTAGAGATTTATTTATTTATTTATACACTTTTCAATACATCACTTACAGTCTAGCCAAACATGATGGGAAGAGAAGTCTTAAAATTGAGTAGGTACATTGTTTTTAATATTATAACAGATTAATTATCAATGTTACATTGGTATTGGTATTTAACAAAATTCCAGATGACATAAAAACCTTGCCCGAAAATTGATTTAGAAATGCCTTTTACGATTTTTTATGTGAAAAATGTTTTTATAGCGTTGACGAGTATTTAGAATTTAAGTAAATTTTGACATTGTAATTTTGTAATTAAGAGTAATATAGGTGTGTGACTCATCTGAGTCTCTGAGCAATCATGGCTTCAAACGTTGTTAAGTGTAATAATTGCAATATTGTGGTTTGTGAATTGTTGGCGTTTATACAAAATAAATCGCGAGTTATGAACGAAGAAGATATAGTGCGAATGTGTAATTCGTGTTTTTCGAAGGAAGAAATCGAATCAGCCAAAAAATTGTTATTCGATTCAATCCCGAAAGGCAAGTCTAAAATTACTAGAAAAGGGGACGGTAAGTCCAAAAGAGATCTTTTTGATGTCATCGGCGTTTTCAAACAAGTAGACCCAGAACTTGTTCCTATTTTTGTAGCCAAGGATTTAGACAAACTACCGCCCCTTTCTTTTGATCACATAGATCCAACGAAATTGTTGAAAGATATGTTAATTTTGAAGGATGACATACAAAATATTAAACTGACATATGCAACAAAGGAACAGTTGTATGATTTGAGAAAAGACCTTACAAACCTTCAACAAGCATCTATTGTTAACAATTTTGGAATCGACAACCATTTCGATAACATAACACGTAAAAGAGGAGGAGGCGGGATGATGGACAGTTATTTTTTAAATAGCGGCCCGATAGGACTACCGCACATTTCACAACAATCAGCTGAGCTTCATAACAAACTATCATCCACTTTAGTCGGACCCCAGAACGACCCTCCACTAACAACTGCGGCGGCGTTGCCGTGTGATTCACGCCTACGTAGTGTCTCAGTGCCGGCTAGCATGCATGAAGGAGGTCAACATATATTGGGCGTATCCAACTGCGGTAATCGGTTGACTCAGCGTACTACCGAGCTGGCAAAACTGGTTACCGTTAGCCCGCGGTCCAAGGAAGAAGAGAGTAGCGATTTGGAGAATAGTTGTATATCTGCGGGTGGTCAACGCGATAACCAGTCTGGTTTAGTTCAGAACGTGGTATGGACAGAAGTGAAGAAAAAGAAGAAAAGAAACAAGTTTTCAAGTGTTAAAGGGATAGCAGAAAGTAGTGGAAAATTTACAGCAGCGGACTCAAATGTTCCTCTTTTTATTAATTATGTAAATAAGCAGACCACAGAGGAGGATATTATCCAATACATTTCTCAAAAAACGCAATGCATTGTCACATTGAAAAAAATTAACACGAAAATACAAAGGAACTACAACGCTTACAAAGTCTTTGTACCACAACCTAAGATAAATCTATTCTTGAACGAAGAGCTCTGGCCCGAAGGTGTGTCATTTAGACGTTTTGTTTACATCAATAGAAATATCGATAGAGAAACGAATAGAAAAGACAATAAAAATAATATTAATGGATAGTTATTTATCATATGACGCAATATTTTATAGTTTTAATTGCAAATCAGTTACTAGGTCGATTGACTGTGTAAAAAAGCTATGCCAAACGGCTGACTTTGTTTGTTTACAAGAAACTTGGTTGCTGTCACATGACTTACCTTATCTCGGATCCATCGACCCGGAATTCGCTTATACGGGCAAGTCGTCTGTAGACACTTCTAAGGGAGTGCTCCGCGGACGACCGTTTGGTGGCTTAGGGATTTTATGGCGCAAAAGAATATTTAATAATGTTTCTGTTATTGAGTGTAACAGCGATCGAGTGTCAGCAATTAAGGTGCAAATTGTAAATCGGTCGTTTCTATTATTCTCAGTTTACATGCCTACTGATGATAGTTCATTAGAAAACTTAGCCGAATTTCTTGAGTGCCTGGGCGAAATTCGTGCAATAATTGAGGAGAGTAGTATAGATTGTGTTTTTGTATTAGGTGATTTTAATGCGGACATGAAAAAACGATTTGGTCGTGAACTACACAATTTTTGTGTGGAGCAGAAATTTAGGTGTGTAGACTGGGAAATAATTAGTGCATTAGACACATATACATTTATTAGTGACATTGATGGGACCAGAAGCTGGTTAGACCATTGTATAGTGTCGGAGGCAGCTAGAAGTTCAGTTATAGATGTTCGCGTTAGAAATGAATTGTCGTGGTCTGATCACTATCCCTTACAGTTAACTTGTAATCTTAACATACTTACACCTAAAACTACTGATAGCACTATTGAAAAGAGTAAGGTTATCTGGGGTGTTAGGGAACAGCATCAAATAGAATTGTATTCTGACTATTGTTTTGAACACTTAAGAAATATCAACTATCCTCTAGAGTTAGGAGATTGTGGAGAAAAATTGTGTAGTAATGCTGAGCATAGAAATGTAATAAATAACATGTACATCTCAATCATTCATATTTTACAGACTGCGGCAATACAGAGTAACGGTGACAAAAATTGTAAGACTTCTGTTAAAAGATCTTATATAACAGGATGGAATAAATATGTAAGTACATATCATAGGGAGGCTAGATCGAGTTTTTTGGAATGGATCAACTATGGCAAACCAAACAGTGGACCCGTGTATAACAGAATGCGGGAAACTAAGAGAATTTTTAAAAATAAACTAAGGTGGTGCCAGGATAATAAAGACCAAATCCGTATGGACATATTAGCATCTCACCATTCAGGGAAAAAATTCTCAGAGTTTTGGAAAGAAACAAAAAAGTCAGATCCTAGGTCTAGTCTACCTGTGAGTGTGGAGGGTGTAAGTGAGCCTGCTCAAATAGCGGAACTATTCAGGGAACACTTTGAAGTCAGATCGCCCTTGGGGCCTTCCGCGAGTTTTTCTTCTGATCTCGAGAACAAAGATCAATCCCCACCTGTCCGCTTCTCGGCCAAGGAAGTGGCGGCCGTAATCGGGGGGATGACACGCGGTAGGTCTCCGGGACATGACTTCCTCAGTGTGGAACATTTAAAGCATGGAAGTGTACATCTGCCTAGAGTGCTCGCCTTGTTCTTCTCACTGTGCGTTACACATTCATACTTACCTCAAGAATTGATAAAAACCGTAGTCGTACCAATTGTGAAGAACAGGACGGGTGACTTCGCTAGTCTTAATAATTATAGACCGATATCCTTGGCTACTATAGTGGGAAAGGTACTGGACGGTCTTCTTGATAGGCACTTAAGGAAGCATATCACACTGCATGACGCTCAATTTGGATTCAGACCCGGCTTGTCAACAGAAACAGCTATTCTTTGCCTAAAGAATACCGTCCAGTACTACACCAAGAGGAAAACCCCTATCTACGCTTGCTTCCTCGACCTGTCCAAAGCATTTGATCTCGTATCATATGACAGGTTGTGGAAAAAGCTACAGGATGAAACAAGTCTTCCAGGAGATTTGATTAGTTTGTTTAGGTACTGGTATAATAATCAGTACAACTATGTGCGTTGGGCAGGCTCAACGTCGGACATGTACAGGTTGGAGTGCGGCGTGAGGCAAGGGGGCCTGACCTCGCCGACTCTCTTCAATCTGTACATGAACCGACTAATTGAGGAGCTCAGCAGCACCAGGATCGGGTGCTCTGTGCACGGGACTATGTTTAACAACATTAGTTACGCCGATGATATGGTGCTGCTGAGTCCTTCAATAGACGCCCTCAGGAAGTTGTTGAGAATTTGTGAGAGGTACGCAGAGGCTCATGGCCTACGGTACAATGCTACTAAGAGCGAGTTCCTAGTATTTAAAGCGGGTAGCAAATGCTATGACATGATTCCGGATGTCATCCTATGCGGAACTCCTCTTAAAAGGGTGGCCAAATTTAAGTACCTTGGGCACTGGGTCTCTGAGTCCTTAGATGACATAACAGATATAGAGAGAGAGCGTAGGGCGCTAGCTGTGCGTGGAAATATGTTGGCCCGTAGGTTTGCAAGGTGTTCGAATAACGTGAAGGTTACTTTGTTTAAAGCATACTGCCAGGCCTTCTACACCTGCAGCCTATGGGTCAACTATACACAGAAAGCTCTGAGCTCTCTCAGAGTTCTATACAATAATATATTCAGGATGCTGTTGCGGCTGCCACGTTTTTGCAGCGCATCAGGGATGTTCGCGGAGGCACACGTTGATGGCTTTGCCGCCATAATGCGAAAAAGAACGGCTTCACTGATGCGCAGGGTGCGTGACAGTGGCAACAGTCTCCTGAGTATAGTAGCGGGTATGGTGCAGGGTCCTTTTATTAAACACTGGACCATATTGCATGTGCTTCCAAGACGAAGTACATATTTGTAATATAATTAATATAAGTACTAACATTAGTTGATAAGTTCTTATTATTACTAACATATTATGGATGTTTATCTGAAATAAAATAATTGAATTGAATTGAATTGAATTGAAAATAGGTTAATATAACATTCTTTAATAATATATAAATTGAAAGTGAAATGAAATGACATGCATGCATATTATTAATGTGTTAAATAATTGTAATATCATTGGTTAAATATAATCTTATCATAATTATTTGCATGCCAAATTTGTTTATTGGTTAAGTGTGTGATACTACAAAAAATTTAACTACTTGTAAACCACATTTACTGCAAATAAAGCTTTCTTATTCTTATAAGGTCTGTAATAGTTGTAGGAGGAGCGAGTTGCTCCAAGTATCTTCCAGCCGCAGCTAGAAGCTTCGGTTCAGGAGTGCTGAACAAGTCCGTGGTAGGATCAAAGTCAAGGATGTTATTTAAAAGTTTCATGGGTTTATGGAGTGGTGAAAAAGATAAACATTTTGTACGAGAATCGGGTATGAATAGCAATGGATGTTTTCTTGGGCGTAAATTGTGTGTAGGTAATGGTGGGACAAATAAAGATATTGAAACTAAAAGTGTGGGGTTTGAGATTTTCCCGCAAAGAAGTCGGATAAAATATTTAACTAAGAATAAATCTCTGCGGACTTCTAGGCTCTGGTGCGAATCCATACCAAGTAAAAAAAAAACCGGTCAAGTGCGAGTCGGACTCGCGCGCCGAGGGTTCCGATATACCTATAGTATTTTTGGAAGCAATAAAGTCCATTTTCAGGACCGCAAAACTAAATTTGTTTGTAAAGGTTTTTTGCAGATTTCTGAAAAACTGTGCAACTTAGAAAGATCGTTTTATTTTTGCTGTAAAGTTTATATAAACTTCTGTCAACTGTAATTAATTCAGATTTTTCCTTACTCAAACTTCGGAGATAAGGGGGGGGGGAATGGTATTTTTCTTGACATTTTTCATCATAACTTTAAAACTAAGAAATTTAAAAAAATACAAAAATATATTTTAAAATGTACAAGTAAAGCCCTTTCATATGATACCCCACTCGACCTAGTAGCGACAATTTGAAATTTGGCCCCCCCTATTTTGGCCCCCTTTATATTAATAATCATACTTTTTTCAAAATTTTTTCTTATGCAATTAAGTTGGGCAACTATATTCTAAAACTATTCCAAATTTCAGGTTGATAGCATAAGTGGTTGCTGAGATATAGAGGTGTGACAGACAGACGGACAGACAGACAGACAGACAGACAGAGCGGCACCATAAGGGTTCCTTTTTTTTACCATTTTGGTATCGGAACCCTAAAAATTGAGTAGGATATAGCAATATCATTACATTTTTTAGAAATCGAATGAACGATTTTTGGACCTTTTGAACTGTTAAAATATGGGAAGTGTCTGAAGGGTTCTTGGATCGAAGGGGAATTGAGATGGGTGGGTTCTATTCTTTGCCGCCACCACAAGTTCTCTTTTCTGCCATAGGGTGAGCGTAAGCTATGACGCCGATAACGCAGGGCAGAACGCGTCTGATCAATCTCGTTTTATCATGAAAACAACTAAGTCCACCATGAAAAGAACAGCCGACTTTGCTCGCTCCAGTTGTCAGTTTATCTAGGCCCATAGATTAAAGACTTTAATTTTTTTTTTTTTTTTTTTAAGCATGGTCACGTTTTTTTGACAGCCGAGCAGTGCGACACATTTTTAAAGACAAGGATGAAGATGATGATGGCTACATGTATTAGTGTATAAAGCTATCTCTGTCTAAAATATCAAAAACGTTATTTGTAAATTTGCTAAACATTTTCCTCCACTGACATTTCTTCGCGCTTGGAAGTGATAGATTAGATGACATGACAGAAACAGCTGGCGGAGCTACAAGTTAGCGAGAAAAAATGTAAAACATTACTTCATCATCATCATCATCATATCAGCCGAAAGACGTCCACTGCTGGACATAGGCCTCCCCTAAAGAACTCCATGACGACCGGTCCTGCGCTGCTCGCATCCAGCATTACTTAAAAAATATTATTTGGGTGATGAATGATGCTGCTTCTTGTACAGTCAAGGGCATATCAAAATACAAATACAAAATCGTTTATTATACTGTCCTTCCTACAAAAACAAATTAAACTCTAACAACCACACTAGGCTAGGCCTGTGTCGTGTTTATTACGACCAATAGGTTTTCAAAAGGGACTAACATTTTAACAAAAGTTAGGTTCGTAACAAAAGAAAAATTAAACTATTAATTAACATTAACATTAGCATTTTAAATAGCATGCAAAGTGAGTGTTTTTGTGTAAGAGTAAGTGCGTGTATGAGTAAAAAAAAAAAAAATTTTTTAAATTTAAATCTATTTATTTCATAAATTGACAAATATTTTATTACAATTCCTGACTGCTAAAAAATCTGCTTATACAGATTGTGTGCAGGCAGGGGTCATACATCAAGCTTGATACATTGGAATTTGTGCCGACCTTGTTTCGGTGGACGTAGGGGCTGGAATTGCACTGCGAATGTCAGGCTTGACCTGTCGTTGACTGTTCCTAATTTTAGGTTAGTATTATTTTATATTCATACTTTTTAAGTCTGTGTGAGTGAAGCGACTCGTTCGCGCAACGTATAAACCTTGATAGGTTTCTGTAGCGCGTCTTAGCTATCAAATTTATGTAAAAAAAAATGTAATGAATAAATGATTTAAAAAAAAACATAATTCCCAATTAAAGTGACATTTCTTCGAGATAAATTTTCTCTCGGGGAGCGTGCTAAGCAGGCTGAATGTTATATGGGACTCAAGTCTAGCAAATAAAATTTACTTTCATGTACTTAAAGAAACTAGCTAGAACAATCACTTATACAGCGTATAACGGAAAGGTATGACAATACTAAAGGGTGTGAATCTGATCATGAAACTGAACAACTTTTCCCAAGGAATATAGGTCTAAGAACAAAATCCTTTTATGACTTCCCAAACTGCATCAGTTGATAGCGCATTTTGTAAGGGAGGTCAAATTAGATCTTTCTGTCTTTCCTACCTATTAGACCTATGTTCCTTGGGAAAAGTTGTTCAGTTTCATGAGCCCCCACAAACGGGCCATAGACCTATAGTGGGTCAATGATTGTGTATTTTGTAAGCATGACGTGTTTTGCCTAATATAAGATTTTGATTTTTTTTAAAAGTTGTTCAGTTTCATGGGCAGATTCACACCCCTCAGTATTATCACACTTTTCCGTTACCCACTGTATAAATACTGTTCTGTGGTGCCCTGAGCGTCTACATCTCAGGTTCCGATTTTTAAACGCTCTGCGCGTGAGTTTCCAAAATCTTTGATTTGCGTACGGTCAACCGCACAGCATGGGAAATCTTTTCAACTTTATTACCATAGCATAAAGTCCATAAGTGACTCTACTGATGTGCTGTTGAGTGTACAATCATGGGGTCAAAAGTAAGCATCTAAATCTTTACTAAATCGAATAAAAATACAGGGTGTAAGGGACGGTGTACCAAAAACTGAACGGGCGTGCTCAGTCAACGAAACTGAACAACTTTCCCAAAGAAACATTTTTGGGAAATAAAAAAAAAATTGAACTCACCATACAAACTATTCGATCATGAGCAATTTGTATGGATATATAAAAAATTCTTTACATTTCCTTAGAATGTAAAGTTGTGCAGTTTCGTTGACTGAGCACGCCCGTTACACCTTCCCTAAAACCTTGTATAAATTATTTCATATATTTCATATTTATTTATTTGCTTGCCACATGGTTCAATAAGGTGTTACATATATCTTAGGTGCTATTACATGTGGCACCCCGTGGGGGCACCGCAAAATCTACTTATTCATTACAATACATCTTACAAATTGGAACAAGACGTATACATACTGTACTATACGTGGGACACTCAGAAATATTTGCGACACTAAAAAAAATTGTTCTACAGGTACATATATTTTTATTAAATCTTTTCAAAGTACTCTCCACCAGCCTCTATACAAAGATTCATGCGTCTGAACCAGTTTTCAAAACACTTTTTCCAGTCCGCCGTAGACACCTCGTTTACAGCCTGCTCGAACGCAGCCAGCGCATCTTCCGGCGACGAAAATTGTATCCCCTTGAGCTGATTTTTTATTTTTGGAAATAAAAAGAAGTCACACGGTGCTAGATCAGGGCTGTAAGGAGGGTGACCCAGGAGTTTGACTGGTGTGCTGTCCAGGAAGTCCCTCGTTTTGAGCGCGGTGTGTGCAGGCGCATTGTCGTGGTGGAGCAGTAGTCCGCGGAGCCCTGTGTTTGGTCGCTTGTTGCTCACAACAGAAAAAACTTCTGGTAAACATTTGGTAGTATACCATTCGGCGTTGATGCTTCTTTGATCTCGTAAGGGAATTGAGGCCAAGTGGCCAGTCAAATTAAAAAAGCTGGCGATCAAAATCTTCCCCCCGCTTCGAGATCGCTTCACTTTGGTAGGCGTTGGTTCATTTTGAAACACCCAAACTGTCGACTGGCGCTTGGTTTCTGGATCGTATTGATAAATCCAGGACTCATCACCTGTTACGATGTCGTAAACACGCCGAGACGAGCCTGCTTCAAATTTGTTCAGCATATCACGGCACCATTCCACCCGGGCCTGCTTCTGAGCGTCGGTGAGGTAGTGCGGCACCCAGCGCGATACTATCCTCCTCACGCGAAGATGCCCGTGTAGAATCTCGTGAACGCTTCCCGATCCAATCTTTAATATGTGCTGAATCTCCTGATATGTAATTCGCCTATTATCTTGGATTAAATTTTTCACTGCTAGCACGTTTTCTTCCGTAATAGCCGTCAAAGGGCGACCGCTTCTTTCTTCATCCCCCAAGGTTGGTCGACCGCGCCTAAATTCGTTATACTAACGATACACGGTTGCCTTGGAGGGGCCTTCATCCATAAATGCCATTTGAAGTCTATCGAACGATTCATCCGGTTTCAGGCGACACTTGAAATCGTAAAAAATCATAGCTCTAAAATGTTCCCGGCGCAGATCCATTTTTCAGTAAGACACGATACTTTGAATTGGCTCGCAAAAAATGTGGAGGGAAATTTTGAAAATGGAACACACATATTTTTACTTACAAGTAATCATATTTTCGAAAAAGATTCTGACCGGCCAGTCTCCCATATATAAAAACTATTTTTCGCAATACTTTCTGAGTGGCCTGGTATATAAGTAAACATAAATATTTAAATTGTTAATGAGTTGGTAGCTTGTTTTATTATTATGATAGTCGGTAAATAGATCTTCTAACTTATAAAAAGCATTTCTCAGTAAAAATTGTTTTAAGTGTTCTGTATATAGAGACAGCTTTTCCTGGTTTTTTACATAGTTTGGTATGCTGTTATATATTTGTATAGCCATCGAATGTGGTCCCAAATGTGGTCATCAATTATAATGGTGATGCCACTAATAACAGAATAAAAATACCATCAACTCGCTAAAACCACGTGTTTAAATTACATTTAACATACTGATCCTATTTTAATTGCAAGATAATCGCCTTTATTATTACTACAACGACTACTTGGACGAATTATGTATGTAAATGAAATGAATTGAATTTGAAATTTTTTAAAAGAACTAATTAACTTATATTAGTTAATTTTATATTTTGAGAATTTTATTGTTTATTGTATATTATTAATTTATTTGTGACTTTATTTTTATAATATGAGACCAAGAATCTCGAAATAAAATGATTTTAATTTAATTTAATTAAGATTAATTATGTTGCTAATACAGGATTAGTATTTGTCTAAGAATTTTCCTTAAGTTATATGATCATTAAATTGAAGGTAGTTATTAAAAAAAATTGTAGCGATACACCCTCAGAGTAAAAAACTATAGAGTCCGCCATATCATATACATAATCTGTATGAGACTATAGGCCATTTGCACTAAACTTAAGAATCGCCCCTAACTTGTTTAGGACACTCCTAGCAATACTTTGACGGCCTTTAAGCCACTACTTAGGCGATTCTTAAGTTTAGTGCAAATGGTGGTATGAGCTAGTGAAGTGTAAAGCGTCTCACTGTCACCCATGCTAGTCGGTCAAAAAACTCAGTTAAGTTTTACAAAAATCAAGATATCTTTAAAAATCTAATGTTTTAGTATGAACTTTGTTTGCGAAAGTGAAAAAATATCGTTTTTTACTTGTGAATTGATCATTAATACTAAGAACGGAAGCGTAAATAATCCGTAATAGCCATTTTATGCGTAATTTTTAAAACCGTTATTTTCCTGAATGGTAAGTGTTTTCACCAGAAAAACTGTGGAAGTAGCATTTAATAGTCCCATGTCATATATTTCTCAGAGAGAAAGATAAAAATTTTACGTTTTTAGGATTTGAAAAAAATCCATACATTTTAGTATGGAGGTCCCCCGCAAGAAAGTGATACGCTTATGGCTCCCTCCTTAGCAGAAAGAGCTGCTACTTAAACCTCCTTGGATACAATGCGTATTCCAAACAAGGAGGTTTTTGTTCTGAGGCGTATTCCGAAATTATTTAATGGCATCACATCTCATTACAAGTCGTATTTCGCCAGTGTCAAAGTAAAGAAATTATAACAAAATTATGGCGAGGTCGCCCATGTCCAGTTAAAGATTTTCACAGGAATACAAATCAAGAGGACGAAGGCCTGTGTACTATGATGACTCCGATATGTTGATCGGGGAAATTATTGAAGACACGATGACAGCCGCTTTTCTCTATCCACAAATCTCATTTAATGAATGTATTTCAATCCTGATTCTGACTTCCGCTTATAGTGTAGGCAACGAAGCAGTTGACCCCAACATAAATTTCTCAGGATGATAAAGAACCATGAAAAAGAAAAACGTTAATTCAAATATCCAGGATAAATTAATAGAACCGATTTTTTGTTTTTTACAAAAGGTTTGTCTCATGTGTAATACTCCAGCAAAGTTTCATCGACTGAGGATTTAATGCTGGGGTCTTCATACAACGATCCGCTTCGTTGCCTAGACTATTTTTTCGTTCGCAACGTTTTTTAGGTTACCTATGACACATCTGGCGGAATCTCCGCTGATGTCATACTTGACAGAACTTTCGGTCGCGGAATATTCCGCTTCGGAATTTTCGCAGGTGTATCGTTAGACTAAAACTGCATAGCTGACGTGAATTTTCTATGGGAGGACAAAAATTGTTTGTATCGAGGAAAAAATGTTTAGTTTCCTAAACAGCGTTTAACGGAAAGGTGTGATAATCTGCCCATAAAACTGAACAACTTTTCCCAAGGAACACAGGTCACAAAATTTGACCTTGCATACAAAATGCGCTATCAGCTGATACAGTTTCTATGGGAGGTCAAAAATTAATTTTGTTCTATGACCTATGTTTCTTGGGAAAAGTTGTTCAGTTTCATAGGTAGATTCACACCATTTGGTATAATTTCTTCATAAAGCGCCTTTGTTTCATTTGATACACCATGTAGATATAGATGCGGATATAAAAATATGATACTCGTTTTTCAATATAATAAATAATGTATGATGCATATAAATTGGGCTATTTTTTACTGTAATTAAATACGAGCCAAAGAATACAGTTCCGCGTTATTTTTTGCAAATGGCGGATAAAAAACTTGTTACATTATCTTAATTCACTTTTAATACAAATAATGATCTCGTTCTAGTACAGTTAATAGCACATCAAGCGTAACTTCCTTATGCAACGTGTATCAAAAACGTGTGATACTGAAGGGTGTAAATCTGCCCAGCAAAACTAAAATAGGAAAAAAGAAAGTTTGACCTCCCATATAATAGTACATTAAGATGCACGTGAGCTATTTTGGATATTACGGCCGAGGCTCAGAAATTGCAACCCGAGCCGCAGGCGAGGGGGTAATGGAGCCGAGGGTGTAATCACCAAAGCGCACATGCTTCTTACGACGTTTTTCAACACATTTGCGAATAAAAACGAATCAAATTCACTTACCTTTTTTTCCTAAGGAAATTTCGTAGACTTTTTCCTCACATTTCTTCGTCACCCGATACACCGGACTTGTGTTTTTTGTTCAAGTATTTTCGACGTTCCACACTTATCACTGTTTTTTTTATTTGTAGAAGTCATTTATTTGTTAATTCCATTAAACACATTTCACTACAAGAAATATCTGTTAAAATGGCGCGCGTATTACTTTTTTCGAAGACACAGATTATATACATGCGCGCGCAGGAGACAATGACTACACTATCAAATAGACTACTTTTCAAAATATTTTAAAATTGAATTATTTTGTTACTTTAAAGACAAATTTGTAGTTAGTTAGTTGATTAAAATCAATATTTTCGTTTGTTTAACGTTTATTTATCATATTAACGAACACAGTTTCTTAATTCATTAAATTCTTATGAATGTTATAGATATAGAAACTCCTTGCACCTTGCCGCTATAAAAAAACAAAACACTAACCTGCCAAACAGCTTACTCAGCAAGGAGGTCTTTGTTCTGAGGCTCACCCTCTTGAATTATTTAATATTGAATATTTTGTTACTTTGAAGACAAATTTGTAGTAAGTTGGTTGATTAATATAAGTATTTCCATGTAATGAACATTTATTTATCATATTATCGAACACAGTTTACTTATTCATGAAAATATTATGAATGTTATAGATATAGAAACTCCTTGGATCTTGCCGATAAAAAAAAAACCGGTCAAGTGCGAGTCAGACTCGCGCGCCGAGGGTTCCGATATACCTATAGTATTTTTGGAAGCAATAAAGTCCATTTTCAGGACCGCAAAACTAAATTTGTTTGTAAAGGTTTTTTGCAGATTTCTGAAAAACTGTGCAACTTAGAAAGATCGTTTTATTTTTGCTGTAAAGTTTACATAAACCTCTGTCAACTGTAATTAATTCAGATTTTCCCTTACTCAAACTTCGGAGATAAGGGGGGGGAATGGTATTTTTTTTGACATTTTTCATCATAACTTGAAAACTAAGAAACTTAAAAAAATACAAAAATATATTTTAAAATGTACAAGTAAAGCCCTTTCATATGATACCCCACTCGACCTAGTAGCGACAATTTGAAATTTGGCCCCCCCTATTTTGGCCCCCTTTACATTAATAATCATACTTTTTTCAAAAAATTTTCATGTGCAATTAAGTTGGGCAACTATATTCTAAAACTATTCCAAATTTCAGCTCGATAGCGTAAGTGGTTGCTGAGATATAGAGGTGTGACAGACAGACGGACAGACAGACAGACAGACAGACAGAGCGGCACCATAAGGGTTCCTTTTTTTTACCATTTTGGTATCGGAACCCTAAAAAGACAAAAATTACAACACTAGTTAAGTTATATTAAAAAAAGCGGGGCTTTTTGGCGGGAACTCGACATGGGCGTTTGCCTGCTTAATTGAAATTTAGGTTTTTTGTGCATTTAGTGATTTAGTGGATAATAAAGATAGTGTGTTATGCAGTAAGTTTACTACGGAGTGCGCAGCTGATGAGGATTTCAAGTGATCTCGTGTTTAAGCCCCGTTTGTGTTGTCCCAAAAAGTCACGAACATTTTCCTTCGTAAAGTTCACTATCGCTTTACGAGGGGAGCAAAAAAGAAAGATTAAACACATCAGACATGGCTGTATGGGCTTTGTACTCTTTGCCTTTCCGAAAGGAAGAATGAAACCAAAAAAAAAAAAATTAAAAAAAAGCACGCGTGTTTAATAAGCTGGATTATGGACCTTAATATAGTGCAAATAGAGCTGTTTTATGAGCAAATGTGTTGAAAAATACTCTATCAGCTTATGCCACAGAGGTCTGAAGTCCATGCGTTTCAATCAATGTCACCACACCATTTACTAAAACTAACACGCTTTCCGCACCCACACTACTAGCTTCATTTGAGAGAGAGTAAGATGCAAAAAACCAAAGATTTCGGACCTCCTTGCTTCGCTCGGAATAGATACCTTGCTAATTTATTTTACTATGGGATGACATCTGCCAACATGTCCCAATATTTTATGTCAAACTATCAGTGATCACTAGGAAATATTCAAAATAACCCGTCAAATCCATAGAACGACGCCTTCGCTACCTTGTGACGAATTATTTCTTTAATCCTCCTTCTAAGTACCCTTATTTTTCTGTGCAAAAAACCAATGACAGCGTCTCTATGGCAACGAATGTGTTTATGATGTGCATTCAAAATAAGCGCTTACATAAATCTGCAACAAAAATCTGCAATAAAGATTTATTATTGTTATAGATTCATTTTTCTCTCCTTTCGGAGGTGCAATTCCCACCGCACGGGCCTTAACCAAGTGAGGTGGGATCGGTAGACGAGGAGATAATGGAAGTTGTGAGGAACTTTCGAACAATGCGGCAGGTATTGAGTATGACGGCTTTTTGTAGGGTATCAATCATGAAGGTGGGAATATTTAGAGTTTTCAGGCTATTGAGTAAGGTTTTATTATTATTATAATAAATTTGACAGTATCAAAATAAGGAACCAAATTTTTTTATTTTCTTCGCTTCTATGGGGCGGTGCGCGCGAAGGCGGAGTGGCCCTATCGTTGTTCTGTGGCTTATGCATTCTAATGGGCGACCGAAATTTTGGAAATGTCTTTTCATTCGCTCCAGTTTAGGCTCAGACGTCACGAAACAGTGCGATCCCCTTATATCTCGGAGAGTTGTGAATATACAGCGTGAATTTGTAGTGGTTTCGCACCCGAAGCCCAGTGATTCTGCTCATGAAAACAAGTAACTTTCCCGAAGAAAAAAATTTTTTACTTGAAAAAATTTTTTCGCCTCCCCATACAAAATTAGTCGATCACGTGACCACTTTACTATGGAGACGCGAAAAAATTTTTTCGAGTAAAAAATTTTTTTCTTCGGGAAAGTTGCTAGTTATCATGAGTAGAATCACTGGGCTTCGGGTGCGAAACCACTACAAATTCAGATTATATGATATTCAAAAAAGGCTCAAAAGACGCGTATTTACGAGAGCTGTAAGGTGCAAAAAGGATTTCGGCGCTTGATATTTTGGAAACGAAGAATGATATCAAAAATTTGAGAAAAATTCCTCTGGAAAATTTAGTCAGCTACAATTTAAGCCTAAAACAAAGACGATCGGGTTACGGGTTTGCCCTGTAGCCTAACCTTTTTGAAAAGAGTCAAAAAGTAAGAACGACATTTTTTCGAATCCCGTAGATTCATTTCCAATGTGCTCGATAGTCGTGTGAGGCACGAAACTTGTGATTTTTTTTCGTATTTCGACTTTTCGACACATGTTCCTTAGGGAAAGTTGTTCAGTTTCATAGGCAGATTCACATCATTCAGGGTTGATATACTCTTTCTGTTACACCCATATTTTTAATAGAGATGGAGACATAATTAATTATTAATAAATATATTTTGATAAAATGTTTCTACGAGATTATTCTACTAAAAATTCTTCCAATTAGTTTCGGTTTTATCTATGTACTTGCCAACATATACTTGTCACTCTGAACTTCTGAGAGAAAAAAAACTTACCTCTCTTCAACGGTTAAATTCGCCAATTCAGGAATCCAACACCAATGCTGCTCCGGCACGAGCGTCATAAAAATTTGCGAGAAATAAACAAATGCCACGAAAAAGGCAAACGGAATCATGAGTAGGAACAAAATCTTTTGATACAGTCCAAATTCTCCAACATATGGCAATAAGTCATCAAAATCAGTCACTTTTTTCTCTTTTCTCTCATTTTTATCGCTATTACTATAATTTGGGATGGCAACACTGGCTGTATCTGTAGTTTGGTCATAGCCTTTATTAACGAAACCTTCTCTTAGGTCTATGTTTGATAGATTGTCTATGGTCGAGTTTTGGCGAGAATCGTCTTGCTCGCAACAAGGAGATCGCTCTTGAGGCGCCATCTTGATTAATAAAAGTATAAAAAAATTTTATTTGTTGTTATAAGTGCATGCTAATCTTTCTGGATTCTTGATCTGAAACAAAGAAAAAAGAAATGATAAACACAAAATTCTGAATAAAGTTTTTAAAACTTGCCTGGTGTGGTTGGTAGTGAACCGATTTCGATGAAATTTGGGAGGTAGATAGATCAAGCACTGGACTAACACAAAGGTTACAATTTATCCTGGAAAAATGCATGGTTCCTGTAGAAGATACTAGGATGACACAATGACTAATTGACTATACTATATACGAGAACAAAAGCGGCTAAAATTTATACGGAGAATTAACTAAGGTAAGTTCGTCCAATAAGGGCCGGCTCCAAACAAGGTCCACCAATTCAAAATTCCCGTTCCCGATACCAAACAGAATTCAAATCTCGCGTGGACACTTCTCATTGACCATTCATTAAAGCGCATTGGTAGCCATTGCATTTTACGGCGCCATTTTGTCAGTCTGTGACGACGCGTCGATCAATTTATAAAAAAGTTCGTGGTTTTTTGTCCAATGTAAGTGTTTCTTTTTGTTTTTGTAAGATATTTTATAAATGTAAAGAAACAATTAACATTCAGGCGTAGATTTTGAAGGCTAGTTATTGACAGCACTGTTTATTTTGTCCTTTTTGATTGATTTTCTCCAAGATGGCGTAGTGCCTAAGAAGGTCCACCTCCTTGTCACCAAATAAGACCTATAGACGGCAGCGAAAACCTCCGGATACCAAATTTCATCAAAATCGTTAGAGTCGTTTTCGAGAAACCGATTACAAATATAACTGTTGCCCGCGGCTTCGCTCGCGTGGATTTCTTATTTATGTTGTTACCGGTTTTCCGAAGCAATGAGATATTTACCCGTCATTTCGGGGTAATTTTAAACCAAGGAAAAACGGGACTAACCCTGCGCAAATCAATGAGTACAATTCAAGATCCAGCTGAATTTTATATAATATACAGACGTTACTCATAAATTACTCAGAACAGAGGAACTTAGCAGCAGTATCCTAAAAAATGTAAAGAGAGAGATGAGAGACACCTTTATGTAATATTTCAAAACAGAGCCAATTCGCAGAAGTAATTGAGAAAAACTAAAACCCTCTCCCTCTTTCTCCCCCCTTCCTTTCCCCCTCCCCCTCCCTATGTATCTCCCCCCCTCCCCCCTCTCCCCCTGCCCCTTCCTCTTCCCCTCCCTCTCCCTCACCCCTCCCCCTCCCTCGCTCCCTCCCTCGCTCCCTCCCTCTCTCCCTCCCTCTCCCCCTTCCCCTCCTTCTCCTTCTCCCTCTACCTGTACCTGTACCTGTACCTCTCTACCTCTCTACCTCTTTACCTCTCTACCTCTTTACCTCTCTACCTCTTTACCTCTCTACCTCTCTACCTCTGTACCTCTCTACCTCTACCTCTCTACCTCTCTACCTCTACCTCTCTACCTCTACCTCTACCTCTCTACCTCTCTACCTCTCTACCTCTACCTCTCTACCTCTACCTCTCTACCTCTACCTCTCTACCTCTACCTCTCTACCTCTACCTCTCTACCTCTACCTCTCCCTATCCCTGCCCCTCTCCCTATCCCTGCCCCTATCCCTACCCCTAACGCCAATTTAACCGCTATCCCTATCATAGAAACGACACCCATATTTATTTTTAGACATTTCAAACCTATCCCATCCCAACCCCATCCCCAGGGGATGATGGTATTTCACGTTCATCACGTTGGATTTCAAAGTTGTTGTAGCTTTCGTAATCAGCGACCCGATAAACCATACAAACGATACCCATATTCGTTTTTAGACTTTTTCACCCCATTTCCCTTTTTTAGGGGTTGAATTTGGGGTGGATTTCAATAACAGTGATGAACGTTGCATAGAATTACATCATTAATGCCTAAATAATAAATTATCTGGATTTTACTTTAAAAATAAAGAATTTTCAAATTCATCCCCCTTTTCACCCTTAAGGGTGTCGAATTTTCAAAAACCCTGAGACACGTTAATATTAATTTTTAGTCGTCAGCCTAAATACAAATTTTGAAGATCCTAACTTCAAAACTGACGGACTTGCATACAAACTTTCATCCCCTATTTTACCCTTTTAGGGGTGGAATTTTGTAAAACCCTTTCTTAGTGCACCCCTAGGCCTCATAAGGAACCTACATGCCAAATTTGGAATCTCTAGACCCAGCGGTTTGGGCTGTGCGTTGATATGTCAGTCAGTCAGTCAGTCACCAGTCACCTTCTTCTTTTATATATATAGATTGCTCGTTTAATAGTATAGGATAAGTTAAATAAGAATCAGAAAATGTGTGTGTCGTAAATAATACGTACATAGTGACATTCAAAAGTAAGTCTGTTACGCTTTCACGGCTAAACCGCTGAACCGATTTTGATAAAATTTGATATGAAGATAGTCTAAACCATGAAAAAAGACAACATAGGCTACTTTTTATTTCAAAAATAAGACTGGAAGGGGGTGAAATAGGGGATGAAAGTTTGTATAAGAAATCAATTAAATAAATATGTTACGCTTTTACGGCTAAACCGCTGAACGATTTTGACAAAATTTGGTGTAAAGATAGTCTTAATCATTAGAAAGGACATGGGCTGCTTTTCATTTCAAAAATGAGACTGGAAGCGGGTGAAATAGGGGATGCAAATAATTTATGTTACGCTTTCACGGCTATACCGCTCAACCGATTTAAATATTTGTATGGAGAGTCTGAGAGTCTGGAGAGCTACTGAGGGAAGTCGAGAAGTTCAAAGACGTCAACCGGCCCACCCGTTAGCAGTCTGGCCAACGATCCAAGAGCTAGACTTACCCGACACCATACCGAAGATATCCCGGACGTCAGCTTGTACGAGATTAGAATGGCTCTCAGACAGCTTAGAAACAACAAGGCACCCGGGCACGATGGAATTACGGCTGAGCTTCTGAAAGCAGGCGAAAAGCCAGTGCTTAAAGCTCTTCCGAAGCTGTTTAATTCTGTCATACTCGAAGGGAAAACGCCACAGGCATGGCACAGAAGTGTGGTGGTACTCTTCTTCAAAAAGGGTAAAAAGACCCTGCTGAAGAATTACAGACCCATCTCACTTCTGAGCCATGTCTCTATGCTGTTCTCGAGAGTCATTACGAACCGTTTCGCGCCGGTTTTCGTAAAGGCTTCAGTACCATAGACCACATACATACGCTACGGCAAGTTATACAGAAGACCGAAGAGTATAACCAGCCACTTTGCCTAGCATTTGTGGACTATGAGAAGGCCTTCGATTCGATCGAGACGTGAGCCGTGCTACGATCTCTCCAGAGGTGCCAAGTCGACTATCGGTACATTGAAGTGTTGAAAGATCTGTACTAAAACGCCACTATGTCAGTTCGTCTTCAGGACCAGGACTCGAAACATATCCAATTGCAGCGAGGAGTGAGACAGGGAGACGTCATATCTCCTAAAATGTTCACCGCTGCATTGGAAGGCGTCTTCAAACTCCTGGACTGGAAAGGACTTGGCATCAACATCAATGGCGAGTACATGACCCACCTTTGATTTGCCGATGATATTGTCGTAATGGCTGAGACCCTGGAAGATCTCGGCACGATGCTCAATAACCTCAGTAGAGTTTCACAACAAGTGGGTCTTAAAATGAACATGGATAAGACGAAAATTATGTCTAACGCCCTTGTTGTACCCACTCCACTCAAAGTTGGAGACTCTACCCTCGAAGTTGTTGATGAGTACGAATACCTGGGACAAACAGTCCAGCAGGGTAAAGGGGGATGGGGGGAGGGGAATGGAGGAAATGGAGGAGATAGAGGGGAAGTGGGAGAGGGAGGGGTTTGGAGGGTAGGGGGTTGGAGGGGAGGGGGAGAGAGTGCGAGAGAGTTAGAGGGAGGGCCAAGAAGGAGGGAGGTAGAGGGGGACGTGAGGGATGGAAAGGAGAGGGAGGGGGAGGGAAAGAGGGAGGGAGATAGGGAGGTGGGGAGGGAAAAGAAGGGCGGGAGGGGTAGAGGAAGGGTGAGGGGGGAAGAGGGAGGGGAGAGGGAGAGGGAGAGGAAGAGGAAGAGAAAGAGGGAGGGGGAAGAGGGAGGGGGAGGGTAAAGGGAGGGGGAGGGGATTTGTGGAGGGGGGGGGGATAGAAAAGGATAGATAGGGAGGAACAGGGACTTTTTTGACTTTTATGAATACCTCCTCGCTACCCATTCACTCCCTTTATTGACTTCTTTTTTAAGTTCGCCTCTAACGATTGACAATGAAAATTCCACACTACCTACCAGTTGAATAAAATCAAAAGATAATTAAATTTGTAGTAAGATGCATTTGTTCAACTTGGATAAGTACAAATGCATGTTTTACGTAAAAATCAAGATGGATAAGCGTTCCGCAAAATATGTTTCAGTTAAGTTCGAGTTCTGTTTTTTTATAAAATCTACGCGGACTAAGTCGCGGGTAAGAGCTAGTATATTATAAATATATATTTATTATATTTATACCTATACTAGCTGTTGCCCGCGGCTTCGCTCGCGTGGATTTCGTATTTAGGTTGTTCCCGGTTTTCCGAAGCAATGAGATATTTTAGTCCAGGGAAAATATTATTTATCCCATCATTTCGGGGTAATTTTAAACTAAGGAAAAACAGGACTAACCCTGCGCAAATCAATGAATATAATTCAAGATCCAGCTGAATTTTATATAATATACAGACGTTACTCATAAATTACTCAGAACAGAGAAACTTAGCAGCAGTATCCTAACAAATGTAAAGAGAGAGATGAGACACATTTATGTCATATTTCAAAACAGAGCCAAATCGCAGAAGTGATTGAGAAAAACGGAAACGCTCTCCCTCTCTCTCCCTCTCCCCCTCCCCCTCCCTCGCTCCCCCTCCCCTCCTCACTCTCCCACTGCCCCTCCCTATCCCCCTCCCTCTCCCTCTCACTCACCCCCTGACCCTCCCTCGCTCCTTTCCCCTCCCTCACTCCCTCCCTCTCCCCTTCCCCTCCCTCTCCCCCTTCCCCTCCTTCTCCCTCTCCCTCTTCCATACCTGTATCTCTCTATCTCTCTTCCTCTCTACCCCTGTACCCCTCTACCCCTCTACCTCTCTACCTCTCTACCTCTCTACCTCTCTACCCCTCTACCCCTCTACCCCTCTACCTCTCTACCTCTCTACCCCTCTACCTCTCTACCTCTCTACCCCTCTACCTCTCTACCCCTCTACCTCTCTACCTCTCTACCTCGCTAACTCGCTACCTCTCTACCTCTCTACCCCTCTACCTCTCTACCTCTCTACCTCGCTCCCTCGCTACCTCTCTACCTCTCTACCTCTCTACCTCTCTACCTCTCTACCTCTCTACCTCTCTACCTCTCTATCTCTCTACCTCTCTACCTCTCTACCTCTCTACCTCTCTACCTCTCTACGTCTCTACGTCTCTACCTCTCTACCTCTTTACCTCTCTCTACCTCTCTACCTCTCTACCTCTCTACCTCTCTACCTCTCTACCTCTCTACCTCTCTACCTCTCTACCTCTCTACCTCTCTACCTCTCTACTTTTCTACCTCTCTACCTCTCTACCTCTTTACCTCTCTACCTCTCGACCTCTCGACCTCTCGACCTCTCTACCTCTCTACCTCTCTACCTCTACCTCTACCTCTACCTCTCCCTATCCCTGCCCCTATCCCTACACCTAACGTTAATTTAACCGCTATCACTAATATAGAAACGACACCCATATTTATTTTTAGACATTTCAAACCTATCGCACCCCAACCCCATCCCCAGGGGATGATGTTATTTCACGTCCACCACGTTGGATTTCAAAGTAGTTGTAGTTTTCGTAATCAGCGACCTGATAAACCATACAAACGACACCCATATTGATTTAAAGACATTTTAAACCTATCGCACCCCAACTCCATCCCCAGAGGGATGATGGTATTTCACGTCCACCACGTTGGATTTCAAAATTGTTGTAGTTTTCGTAATCAGCGACCCGATAAACCATACAAACGACACCCATATTCACATTTCAACCCTATCGCACCCCAACCCCATCGCACCCCAACCCCATCCCAAGGGAATGATGGTATTTAACGTCCACCACGTTGGATTTCAAAATTGTTGTAGTTTTCGTAATCAGCGACCCGATAAACCATACCAACGATACCCATATTGGTTTTTAGACTTTTTCACCCCATTTCCCTTTTTTAGGGGTTGAATTTGGGGTGGAATTTCAATAACAGTGATGAACGTTGCATAGAATTACATCATTAATGCCTGAATAATAAATTATGTGGATTTTACTTTAAAAATAAAGAATTTTAAACTTCATCCCCCTTTTCACCCTTAAGGGTGTCGAATTTTCAAAAACCCTGAGACACGTAATTATTAATTTTTAGTCGTCACCCTAAATACAAATTTTGAAGATCCTAATTTCAAAACTGACGGACTTTCATACAAACTTTCATCCCCTATTTTACCCTCTTAGGGGTGGAATTTTTTAAAACCCTTTCTTAGTGCACCCCTAGGTCTTATAAGGAACCTACATGCCAAATTTGGAATCTCTAGACCCAGCGGTTTGGGCTGTGCGTTGATATGTCAGTCAGTCAGTCAGTCAGTCAGTCAGTCACCTTCTTCTTTTATATATATAGATTATAAATGCGAAAGTAACACTGTCTGTCTGTCTGTAACGCTTTCACGGCTAAACCGCTGAACCGATTTTGATGAAATTTGGTATGAAGATAGTCTAAACCATGATAAAGGACATAGGATACTTTTGATTTTAAAAAATATGACTGGAAGGGGGTAAAATAGGGGATGAAAATTTGTATGGGAAATCAATTAAATAATTATGTTACGCTTTCACGGCTATACCGCTCAACCGATTTAAATGAAATTTTGTTAGTCTAAACCATGAGAAAGGACAAAGACTTCTTTTGATTGCAAAATCGAAACTGGAAGGGGGTGAAATAGGGGATGAAAGTTTGTATGGGACATCAATACTTTATTGGGTTTTTAACATGAAGGAAAAAAAAATTACGCGCCTAATTTTTTTTTCCTTCATGGTTTTTAACTATCAACTATAATGTCTAAATATCAATATGAATGTCGTTTATAAGGAAAGAATAGGGATAAGAATAGCGGTAGGGTTAGGGGAAGGGATAGGGGTAGAGATAGGGGTAGGGGTATGGATAGGGGTTTAGGGGTGGGGATAGGGTTGGAGATAGTGTGGGGACAGGGGTGGGGACAGAGGTGGGGACAGAGGTGGAAACAGCGTTGGGGACAGCTGTGGGGACAGCGTTGGGGGCAACGGTGGGGACAGCGGTGGGGACAGGGGTGGAGACAGCGGTGGGACATCGTTAAGGACAGTGATGGGGACAGAAGTGGAGACAGCGGTGGGGACACCGTTAAGGACAGTAGTGGGGACAGAAGTGGGGACAGCTGTGGGGATAGCGGTGGGGACAGCGGTGGGGAGAGCGGTGGGGACTGTGGTGGGTACAGCGGTGGTGGCACCCGTGGGGACAGGGGTGGGGACAGAAGTTAAGTTTGCGAGTCCTGTGTTTTCATAAAATCCATGCGGACTATAAGGGACCGGACTACTAATGTTTGAGTTCATCACACTATTCTTATTTCAAAAATTCTGCTCCGACGCAGAATAGTTCTTTTTAGGGTTCCGTACCTCAAAATAAAAAAAACGGAACCCTTATAGGATCACTTTGTTGTCCGTCTGTCTGTCTGTCAGTCTGTCAAGACCCTTTTTCTCACGAACGAGAAAAGAAAGTCCATAAACCACACAAGATCTGAAAATTTAAATTTTTTACAACGACGCAATCAAAAGATATTGCTTTTTATGTTCTCGTCTCCATACATTTATGCAAAAAAGCAAAACCTACAGGGTACTTCCCGTTGACCTAAAATTATGAAATTTGACAAGAAGCTAGGTCTCACAGTACAAATAAAGGGATAAGTCTAAAATCATTAAATATTTAAATTTTTCTCACAACTAATAGTAACCAGTTAAGGTGAGCTCCCGTTTCAAGAACTTTTCTATAAAAGAGGGGTCAAGTTGGATGGTCGCGGATTTTTCAAAATCAAAGAGCAAAAGCTTTTAGTATATCATATGGTAGATACGTACGGAACCCTTAGGGCGCGAGTCCGACTCGCACTTGGCCGGTTTATTTCAAAAAATGGTCCATACTCACACCTGCGGATCTTTTCGATGCGGAGAGTTACGCTCATTACGCTCGCATAGCTTTATATGTTACCCATGATCATCTGGGGGAATTTCCGCTGGTGTTATTGTTATTCCGCTTGATTGCGGAACTGCAGGCGTGTGTCTACCTACACTAAGTTTCCTAGAGTTAACTAGCGCCCCCATCAGTTAAAAAAATATTGCTCGCTAAAATATTACTCGC
This sequence comes from Athrips mouffetella, assembly GCA_947532105.1. NCBI lineage: Eukaryota > Metazoa > Arthropoda > Insecta > Lepidoptera > Gelechiidae > Athrips > Athrips mouffetella. Next base: position 15,547,524 of record OX383983.1, read on the forward strand.
TAAAATATTACTCGCTAAATACAAAACTTATCGGAAGTCTTTCCAGAATGAAGTAATGGTACCACGGAGCATAGAAGGATAGAGGAGATGTTGATATCAATCGAGCCGTGATTCAATCAATTGAGCCATGACGTCACGAAAGGGGGCGGGGCATACGCCATTTCCTCTTTGAACTTACCAGTGATCACATCGAAATACACTCTGCAAAAAATTGTTTGAATAGTTGGAAAAACAACTCCCACTATGAAGTGTTGTGTGCCTTTGGGTTTAAATTCGTCAAAAAGGCAAAAAGAAACTGCATTTAAAGTGTCTTTTCACTTGTAAGTAAGATTTTTCAATAAAATTTGCTGTACTGTAGGCATGTGGCCGTAACATTAGTTCTGCTTTATGTCGCTAGATGGTTTTGGGAATATTTGTAGACGATCGAAATTCACCCCTTCTTTTTACTTCCACAGACTCAATTTACATTTCTGGCTTTAGCTTTAACAATAGTTTGATAAAAATTACGTGAATATCGTGAATTTTTATTTATTTGGAGAAATATTTGTAGTTTTTAGTTACGTTGTTTGTAGTAGCGCCACCTAGTATGCAGTGGACAAACTCGCCAGAGTTATGTTCAAGAACCGTTTTCCAGATTTCAGCAAGTAAGTAGTATATAGGGTCTTAATTTAATAACGTGCCATAGCTTAGTGGATGTTCAGTATCGATAAAGGAACACAATAAGATATGAAATAAAAACCTACTTAAACATTTAAAAATTAAAACTCCATTGAAACTAAACTAACGCGGAGCGCAATGACCCAGATCATCAAACCAGCGCGCAAGTATCAGTGGATAAGGTAGGCACATACATAACTGAAACTGTTTCTTTTTTGCGTTAGTTTAGTTTCAATTTCAAGTTTTAGTTAGTCAAGGAGATTTAGGTTTTTTTTTAAATATTTTTTTTTTGTGTTCCTTCATCGTTAACGAACCATCTCCTAAGCTTTGGCAATAAACACCCAGTAGATAGAGAGCGGGAAGTCAGCAACCCTACCTCATCGCAAACAAAATCGTGAACTACATACCTACTTCTCATAGTAGGAACGGCGGAATGCCTCTTATTTTTAATTTGTTTACTAAGTAGGTATGCAAATGAATACCTATTGTATTTTTTTTTATTTGGCTCTATATTTATATAGATAGAGGGAGCATAACATGTTAAGCTGCCACCACCTTTATCTTTTAATCTACTCGTACTTCAAAAAGAAGAGATTATCAATTCGACCCGTCCTGTCAAAAATACACAGTTTTTGTAGCTTAGCTTCAAAACAAATGTACTAAGTTTCATAAGTATTTTTGTATGTTGCAAACATAATTTTCATCAAAATCGGTTCAATAAAACTAAAAGTCAAAATTTATCTCAGGAACTACAAGTCAGATTGCAAAAATTCTTTTTTAATCTATATATGTATTATTCAACTTGGGAAAAGTACAATTTCATCAAAACAGGTTCGGCAGTTCATTATAATCAGTTCAGTAAACTTACATAAGACAAAAAAATACAGATACAAAAAGTATCTTAAAAATTTAACCAACTTCAAAACTAAAAGTAGAGGTATAAAAACGTTTTTAATGTCGGAGCTACCCTGACAATTAAGAATAAAACACGTACGTACTGTTGCGTATCACAACTACTAAGTGTCAAGTTTACATATTGTATTCCTAATATTCAGGCTGGCACCGACATCAAAAACTTTTATTTCTCTACTTTTAGTCTTGAAGTCGATTTAATATTTTATTGAATCACTATTTTAGACTTACCGTTAAACGGCATCAATATGCAGCACCTGAAATTTGTCTCGCGATGATGGAGAGTTGCCGACTTATTAAATTTTCAATGTTATTTTGATGTAGTGCTTATATGTGTCATGGTCTAGTAATTTATCTGCCCAATTTCGTTATCTTGGCCAGAACCTAACTCAACCTACGAGGAAGGGTTACCGACTGCCCGCTCTTAGTCTATACAGGTTATAATTTAATTGCGTGCCATCAGTATCCGTATCCGTAACTGAACAACTTTTTCCAAGGAACATAGGTCGAAAAACAAAAAATAATTTTGGACTTTCCATACCTACTTAGCAACCAACACAATTGTATGGGAAGTCAAATCAAATCAATTTATTTAAGGTTACAAATAATTTGTTTACAAATTCATATGTTAGAGGCACCATAAGTTATACAATCTAGATTAAGTAAGTATGTTTTGCGACGCCCACACTAGGTATTTCTGTGTCGTGGTCAAAAGTCCAAAATTTATGTCCTTTATCGAACTATGTTCCTTTGGGAAAGTCGTTCAGATACTGATAATGAACCCGCGAGCTATGGCACGCAATTAAATTAACATCCTGTATAAATAATTCATTTTTTTAGTATAGTGTCTTTTACGCCATCTAGTAGAGTATAGCAGTACCACCAAAAAGTGCGTACGGACAAAAAGTGCTTGTAGTTTCACTATTTGCCACTAGATGGATTTTACATAAGTAGGTGGAGTCTAGTTATGTTCCGCCAACCCGTGACTCGATCTTCACCTCCGCGCACTGTCACGCTTTGTGTCGTACAAAAATTTCGTAGGGCCAGCTCCTCTCCCCTTCTCTGCTCCGTGAATGGTACCCAAGTTTATTGAATCTATAGTGCGGCCGATTAGCTGTTTCACGTAGACACGCGTTACAATTTCAATTTGGGAGGTAGATAGATCAAGCACTGGACTAACACAAAGGTTACAATTTATCCTGGAAAAATGCATGGTTCCTGTAGAAGATACTAGGATGACACAATGACTAATTGACTATACTATATACGAGAACAAAAGCGGCTAAAATTTATACGGAGAATTAACTAAGGTAAGTTCGTCCAATAAGGGCCGGCTCCAAACAAGGTCCACCAATTCAAAATTCCCGTTCCCGATACCAAACAGAATTCAAATCTCGCGTGGACACTTCTCATTGACCATTCATTAAAGCGCATTGGTAGCCATTGCATTTTACGGCGCCATTTTGTCAGTCTGTGACGACGCGTCGATCAATTTATAAAAAAGTTCGTGGTTTTTTGTCCAATGTAAGTGTTTCTTTTTGTTTTTGTAAGATATTTTATAAATGTAAAGAAACAATTAACATTCAGGCGTAGATTTTGAAGGCTAGTTATTGACAGCACTGTTTATTTTGTCCTTTTTGATTGATTTTCTCCAAGATGGCGTAGTGCCTAAGAAGGTCCACCTCCTTGTCACCAAATAAGACCTATAGACGGCAGCGAAAACCTCCGGATACCAAATTTCATCAAAATCGTTAGAGTCGTTTTCGAGAAACCGATTACAAATAAAACTGTTGCCCGCGGCTTCGCTCGCGTGGATTTCTTATTTATGTTGTTACCGGTTTTCCGAAGCAATGAGATATTTACCCGTCATTTCGGGGTAATTTTAAACCAAGGAAAAACGGGACTAACCCTGCGCAAATCAATGAGTACAATTCAAGATCCAGCTGAATTTTATATAATATACAGACGTTACTCATAAATTACTCAGAACAGAGGAACTTAGCAGCAGTATCCTAAAAAATGTAAAGAGAGAGATGAGAGACACCTTTATGTAATATTTCAAAACAGAGCCAATTCGCAGAAGTAATTGAGAAAAACTAAAACCCTCTCCCTCTTTCTCCCCCCTTCCTTTCCCCCTCCCCCTCCCTATGTATCTCCCCCCCTCCCCCCTCTCCCCCTGCCCCTTCCTCTTCCCCTCCCTCTCCCTCACCCCTCCCCCTCCCTCGCTCCCTCCCTCGCTCCCTCCCTCTCTCCCTCCCTCTCCCCCTTCCCCTCCTTCTCCTTCTCCCTCTACCTGTACCTGTACCTGTACCTCTCTACCTCTCTACCTCTTTACCTCTCTACCTCTTTACCTCTCTACCTCTACCTCTCTACCTCTCTACCTCTACCTCTCTACCTCTACCTCTACCTCTCTACCTCTCTACCTCTCTACCTCTCTACCTCTACCTCTCTACCTCTACCTCTCTACCTCTACCTCTCTACCTCTACCTCTCTACCTCTACCTCTCTACCTCTACCTCTCTACCTCTACCTCTCTACCTCTACCTCTCCCTATCCCTGCCCCTCTCCCTATCCCTGCCCCTATCCCTACCCCTAACGCCAATTTAACCGCTATCCCTATCATAGAAAGGACACCCATATTTATTTTTAGACATTTCAAACCTATCCCATCCCAACCCCATCCCCAGGGGATGATGGTATTTCACGTTCATCACGTTGGATTTCAAAGTTGTTGTAGCTTTCGTAATCAGCGACCCGATAAACCATACAAACGATACCCATATTCGTTTTTAGACTTTTTCACCCCATTTCCCTTTTTTAGGGGTTGAATTTGGGGTGGATTTCAATAACAGTGATGAACGTTGCATAGAATTACATCATTAATGCCTAAATAATAAATTATCTGGATTTTACTTTAAAAATAAAGAATTTTCAAATTCATCCCCCTTTTCACCCTTAAGGGTGTCGAATTTTCAAAAACCCTGAGACACGTTAATATTAATTTTTAGTCGTCAGCCTAAATACAAATTTTGAAGATCCTAACTTCAAAACTGACGGACTTGCATACAAACTTTCATCCCCTATTTTACCCTTTTAGGGGTGGAATTTTGTAAAACCCTTTCTTAGTGCACCCCTAGGCCTCATAAGGAACCTACATGCCAAATTTGGAATCTCTAGACCCAGCGGTTTGGGCTGTGCGTTGATATGTCAGTCAGTCAGTCAGTCAGTCAGTCACCAGTCACCTTCTTCTTTTATATATATAGATTGCTCGTTTAATAGTATAGGATAAGTTAAATAAGAATCAGAAAATGTGTGTGTCGTAAATAATACGTACATAGTGACATTCAAAAGTAAGTCTGTTACGCTTTCACGGCTAAACCGCTGAACCGATTTTGATAAAATTTGATATGAAGATAGTCTAAACCATGAAAAAAGACAACATAGGCTACTTTTTATTTCAAAAATAAGACTGGAAGGGGGTGAAATAGGGGATGAAAGTTTGTATAAGAAATCAATTAAATAAATATGTTACGCTTTTACGGCTAAACCGCTGAACGATTTTGACAAAATTTGGTGTAAAGATAGTCTTAATCATTAGAAAGGACATGGGCTGCTTTTCATTTCAAAAATGAGACTGGAAGCGGGTGAAATAGGGGATGCAAATAATTTATGTTACGCTTTCACGGCTATACCGCTCAACCGATTTAAATATTTGTATGGAGAGTCTGAGAGTCTGGAGAGCTACTGAGGGAAGTCGAGAAGTTCAAAGACGTCAACCGGCCCACCCGTTAGCAGTCTGGCCAACGATCCAAGAGCTAGACTTACCCGACACCATACCGAAGATATCCCGGACGTCAGCTTGTACGAGATTAGAATGGCTCTCAGACAGCTTAGAAACAACAAGGCACCCGGGCACGATGGAATTACGGCTGAGCTTCTGAAAGCAGGCGAAAAGCCAGTGCTTAAAGCTCTTCCGAAGCTGTTTAATTCTGTCATACTCGAAGGGAAAACGCCACAGGCATGGCACAGAAGTGTGGTGGTACTCTTCTTCAAAAAGGGTAAAAAGACCCTGCTGAAGAATTACAGACCCATCTCACTTCTGAGCCATGTCTCTATGCTGTTCTCGAGAGTCATTACGAACCGTTTCGCGCCGGTTTTCGTAAAGGCTTCAGTACCATAGACCACATACATACGCTACGGCAAGTTATACAGAAGACCGAAGAGTATAACCAGCCACTTTGCCTAGCATTTGTGGACTATGAGAAGGCCTTCGATTCGATCGAGACGTGAGCCGTGCTACGATCTCTCCAGAGGTGCCAAGTCGACTATCGGTACATTGAAGTGTTGAAAGATCTGTACTAAAACGCCACTATGTCAGTTCGTCTTCAGGACCAGGACTCGAAACATATCCAATTGCAGCGAGGAGTGAGACAGGGAGACGTCATATCTCCTAAAATGTTCACCGCTGCATTGGAAGGCGTCTTCAAACTCCTGGACTGGAAAGGACTTGGCATCAACATCAATGGCGAGTACATGACCCACCTTTGATTTGCCGATGATATTGTCGTAATGGCTGAGACCCTGGAAGATCTCGGCACGATGCTCAATAACCTCAGTAGAGTTTCACAACAAGTGGGTCTTAAAATGAACATGGATAAGACGAAAATTATGTCTAACGCCCTTGTTGTACCCACTCCACTCAAAGTTGGAGACTCTACCCTCGAAGTTGTTGATGAGTACGAATACCTGGGACAAACAGTCCAGCAGGGTAAAGGGGGATGGGGGGAGGGGAATGGAGGAAATGGAGGAGATAGAGGGGAAGTGGGAGAGGGAGGGGTTTGGAGGGTAGGGGGTTGGAGGGGAGGGGGAGAGAGTGCGAGAGAGTTAGAGGGAGGGCCAAGAAGGAGGGAGGTAGAGGGGGACGTGAGGGATGGAAAGGAGAGGGAGGGGGAGGGAAAGAGGGAGGGAGATAGGGAGGTGGGGAGGGAAAAGAAGGGCGGGAGGGGTAGAGGAAGGGTGAGGGGGGAAGAGGGAGGGGAGAGGGAGAGGGAGAGGAAGAGGAAGAGAAAGAGGGAGGGGGAAGAGGGAGGGGGAGGGTAAAGGGAGGGGGAGGGGATTTGTGGAGGGGGGGGGGATAGAAAAGGATAGATAGGGAGGAACAGGGACTTTTTTGACTTTTATGAATACCTCCTCGCTACCCATTCACTCCCTTTATTGACTTCTTTTTTAAGTTCGCCTCTAACGATTGACAATGAAAATTCCACACTACCTACCAGTTGAATAAAATCAAAAGATAATTAAATTTGTAGTAAGATGCATTTGTTCAACTTGGATAAGTACAAATGCATGTTTTACGTAAAAATCAAGATGGGTAAGCGTTCCGCAAAATATGTTTCAGTTAAGTTCGAGTTCTGTTTTTTTATAAAATCTACGCGGACTAAGTCGCGGGTAAGAGCTAGTATATTATAAATATATATTTATTATATTTATACCTATACTAGCTGTTGCCCGCGGCTTCGCTCGCGTGGATTTCGTATTTAGGTTGTTCCCGGTTTTCCGAAGCAATGAGATATTTTAGTCCAGGGAAAATATTATTTATCCCATCATTTCGGGGTAATTTTAAACTAAGGAAAAACAGGACTAACCCTGCGCAAATCAATGAATATAATTCAAGATCCAGCTGAATTTTATATAATATACAGACGTTACTCATAAATTACTCAGAACAGAGAAACTTAGCAGCAGTATCCTAACAAATGTAAAGAGAGAGATGAGACACATTTATGTCATATTTCAAAACAGAGCCAAATCGCAGAAGTGATTGAGAAAAACGGAAACGCTCTCCCTCTCTCTCCCTCTCCCCCTCCCCCTCCCTCGCTCCCCCTCCCCTCCTCACTCTCCCACTGCCCCTCCCTATCCCCCTCCCTCTCCCTCTCACTCACCCCCTGACCCTCCCTCGCTCCTTTCCCCTCCCTCACTCCCTCCCTCTCCCCTTCCCCTCCCTCTCCCCCTTCCCCTCCTTCTCCCTCTCCCTCTTCCATACCTGTATCTCTCTATCTCTCTTCCTCTCTACCCCTGTACCCCTCTACCCCTCTACCTCTCTACCTCTCTACCTCTCTACCTCTCTACCTCTCTACCCCTCTACCCCTCTACCCCTCTACCTCTCTACCTCTCTACCCCTCTACCTCTCTACCTCTCTACCCCTCTACCTCTCTACCCCTCTACCTCTCTACCTCTCTACCTCGCTAACTCGCTACCTCTCTACCTCTCTACCCCTCTACCTCTCTACCTCTCTACCTCGCTCCCTCGCTACCTCTCTACCTCTCTACCTCTCTACCTCTCTACCTCTCTACCTCTCTACCTCTCTACCTCTCTACCTCTCTACCTCTCTACCTCTCTACCTCTCTACCTCTCTACGTCTCTACCTCTCTACCTCTCTACCTCTTTACCTCTCTCTACCTCTCTACCTCTCTACCTCTCTACCTCTCTACCTCTCTACCTCTCTACCTCTCTACCTCTCTACCTCTCTACCTCTCTACCTCTCTACTTTTCTACCTCTCTACCTGTCTACCTCTTTACCTCTCTACCTCTCGACCTCTCGACCTCTCGACCTCTCTACCTCTCTACCTCTCTACCTCTACCTCTACCTCTACCTCTCCCTATCCCTGCCCCTATCCCTACACCTAACGTTAATTTAACCGCTATCACTAATATAGAAACGACACCCATATTTATTTTTAGACATTTCAAACCTATCGCACCCCAACCCCATCCCCAGGGGATGATGTTATTTCACGTCCACCACGTTGGATTTCAAAGTAGTTGTAGTTTTCGTAATCAGCGACCTGATAAACCATACAAACGACACCCATATTGATTTAAAGACATTTTAAACCTATCGCATCCCAACTCCATCCCCAGAGGGATGATGGTATTTCACGTCCACCACGTTGGATTTCAAAATTGTTGTAGTTTTCGTAATCAGCGACCCGATAAACCATACAAACGACACCCATATTCACATTTCAACCCTATCGCACCCCAACCCCATCGCACCCCAACCCCATCCCAAGGGAATGATGGTATTTAACGTCCACCACGTTGGATTTCAAAATTGTTGTAGTTTTCTTAATCAGCGACCCGATAAACCATACCAACGATACCCATATTGGTTTTTAGACTTTTTCACCCCATTTCCCTTTTTTAGGGGTTGAATTTGGGGTGGAATTTCAATAACAGTGATGAACGTTGCATAGAATTACATCATTAATGCCTGAATAATAAATTATGTGGATTTTACTTTAAAAATAAAGAATTTTAAACTTCATCCCCCTTTTCACCCTTAAGGGTGTCGAATTTTCAAAAACCCTGAGACACGTAATTATTAATTTTTAGTCGTCACCCTAAATACAAATTTTGAAGATCCTAATTTCAAAACTGACGGACTTTCATACAAACTTTCATCCCCTATTTTACCCTCTTAGGGGTGGAATTTTTTAAAACCCTTTCTTAGTGCACCCCTAGGTCTTATAAGGAACCTACATGCCAAATTTGGAATCTCTAGACCCAGCGGTTTGGGCTGTGCGTTGATATGTCAGTCAGTCAGTCAGTCAGTCAGTCAGTCACCTTCTTCTTTTATATATATAGATTATAAATGCGAAAGTAACACTGTCTGTCTGTCTGTAACGCTTTCACGGCTAAACCGCTGAACCGATTTTGATGAAATTTGGTATGAAGATAGTCTAAACCATGATAAAGGACATAGGATACTTTTGATTTTAAAAAATATGACTGGAAGGGGGTAAAATAGGGGATGAAAATTTGTATGGGAAATCAATTAAATAATTATGTTACGCTTTCACGGCTATACCGCTCAACCGATTTAAATGAAATTTTGTTAGTCTAAACCATGAGAAAGGACAAAGACTTCTTTTGATTGCAAAATCGAAACTGGAAGGGGGTGAAATAGGGGATGAAAGTTTGTATGGGACATCAATACTTTATTGGGTTTTTAACATGAAGGAAAAAAAAATTACGCGCCTAATTTTTTTTTCCTTCATGGTTTTTAACTATCAACTATAATGTCTAAATATCAATATGAATGTCGTTTATAAGGAAAGAATAGGGATAAGAATAGCGGTAGGGTTAGGGGAAGGGATAGGGGTAGAGATAGGGGTAGGGGTATGGATAGGGGTTTAGGGGTGGGGATAGGGTTGGAGATAGTGTGGGGACAGGGGTGGGGACAGAGGTGGGGACAGAGGTGGAAACAGCGTTGGGGACAGCTGTGGGGACAGCGTTGGGGGCAACGGTGGGGACAGCGGTGGGGACAGGGGTGGAGACAGCGGTGGGACATCGTTAAGGACAGTGATGGGGACAGAAGTGGAGACAGCGGTGGGGACACCGTTAAGGACAGTAGTGGGGACAGAAGTGGGGACAGCTGTGGGGATAGCGGTGGGGACAGCGGTGGGGAGAGCGGTGGGGACTGTGGTGGGTACAGCGGTGGTGGCACCCGTGGGGACAGGGGTAGGGACAGAAGTTAAGTTTGCGAGTCCTGTGTTTTCATAAAATCCATGCGGACTATAAGGGACCGGACTACTAATGTTTGAGTTCATCACACTATTCTTATTTCAAAAATTCTGCTCCGACGCAGAATAGTTCTTTTTAGGGTTCCGTACCTCAAAATAAAAAAAACGGAACCCTTATAGGATCACTTTGTTGTCCGTCTGTCTGTCTGTCAGTCTGTCAAGACCCTTTTTCTCACGAACGAGAAAAGAAAGTCCATAAACCACACAAGATCTGAAAATTTAAATTTTTTACAACGACGCAATCAAAAGATATTGCTTTTTATGTTCTCGTCTCCATACATTTATGCAAAAAAGCAAAACCTACAGGGTACTTCCCGTTGACCTAAAATTATGAAATTTGACAAGAAGCTAGGTCTCACAGTACAAATAAAGGGATAAGTCTAAAATCATTAAATATTTAAATTTTTCTCACAACTAATAGTAACCAGTTAAGGTGAGCTCCCGTTTCAAGAACTTTTCTATAAAAGAGGGGTCAAGTTGGATGGTCGCGGATTTTTCAAAATCAAAGAGCAAAAGCTTTTAGTATATCATATGGTAGATACGTACGGAACCCTTAGGGCGCGAGTCCGACTCGCACTTGGCCGGTTTATTTCAAAAAATGGTCCATACTCACACCTGCGGATCTTTTCGATGCGGAGAGTTACGCTCATTACGCTCGCATAGCTTTATATGTTACCCATGATCATCTGGGGGAATTTCCGCTGGTGTTATTGTTATTCCGCTTGATTGCGGAACTGCAGGCGTGTGTCTACCTACACTAAGTTTCCTAGAGTTAACTAGCGCCCCCATCAGTTAAAAAAATATTGCTCGCTAAAATATTACTCGCTAAAATATTACTCGCTAAATACAAAACTTATCGGAAGTCTTTCCAGAATGAAGTAATGGTACCACGGAGCATAGAAGGATAGAGGAGATGTTGATATCAATCGAGCCGTGATTCAATCAATTGAGCCATGACGTCACGAAAGGGGGCGGGGCATACGCCATTTCCTCTTTGAACTTACCAGTGATCACATCGAAATACACTCTGCAAAAAATTGTTTGAATAGTTGGAAAAACAACTCCCACTATGAAGTGTTGTGTGCCTTTGGGTTTAAATTCGTCAAAAAGGCAAAAAGAAACTGCATTTAAAGTGTCTTTTCACTTGTAAGTAAGATTTTTCAATAAAATTTGCTGTACTGTAGGCATGTGGCCGTAACATTAGTTCTGCTTTATGTCGCTAGATGGTTTTGGGAATATTTGTAGACGATCGAAATTCACCCCTTCTTTTTACTTCCACAGACTCAATTTACATTTCTGGCTTTAGCTTTAACAATAGTTTGATAAAAATTACGTGAATATCGTGAATTTTTATTTATTTGGAGAAATATTTGTAGTTTTTAGTTACGTTGTTTGTAGTAGCGCCACCTAGTATGCAGTGGACAAACTCGCCAGAGTTATGTTCAAGAACCGTCTTCCAGATTTCAGCAAGTAAGTAGTATATAGGGTCTTAATTTAATAACGTGCCATAGCTTAGTGGATGTTCAGTATCGATAAAGGAACACAATAAGATATGAAATAAAAACCTACTTAAACATTTAAAAATTAAAACTCCATTGAAACTAAACTAACGCGGAGCGCAATGACCCAGATCATCAAACCAGCGCGCAAGTATCAGTGGATAAGGTAGGCACATACATAACTGAAACTGTTTCTTTTTTGCGTTAGTTTAGTTTCAATTTCAAGTTTTAGTTAGTCAAGGAGATTTAGGTTTTTTTTTAAATATTTTTTTTTTGTGTTCCTTCATCGTTAACGAACCATCTCCTAAGCTTTGGCAATAAACACCCAGTAGATAGAGAGCGGGAAGTCAGCAACCCTACCTCATCGCAAACAAAATCGTGAACTACATACCTACTTCTCATAGTAGGAACGGCGGAATGCCTCTTATTTTTAATTTGTTTACTAAGTAGGTATGCAAATGAATACCTATTGTATTTTTTTTTATTTGGCTCTATATTTATATAGATAGAGGGAGCATAACATGTTAAGCTGCCACCACCTTTATCTTTTAATCTACTCGTACTTCAAAAAGAAGAGATTATCAATTCGACCCGTCCTGTCAAAAATACACAGTTTTTGTAGCTTAGCTTCAAAACAAATGTACTAAGTTTCATAAGTATTTTTGTATGTTGCAAACATAATTTTCATCAAAATCGGTTCAATAAAACTAAAAGTCAAAATTTATCTCAGGAACTACAAGTCAGATTGCAAAAATTCTTTTTTAATCTATATATGTATTATTCAACTTGGGAAAAGTACAATTTCATCAAAACAGGTTCGGCAGTTCATTATAATCAGTTCAGTAAACTTACATAAGACAAAAAAATACAGATACAAAAAGTATCTTAAAAATTTAACCAACTTCAAAACTAAAAGTAGAGGTATAAAAACGTTTTTAATGTCGGAGCTACCCTGACAATTAAGAATAAAACACGTACGTACTGTTGCGTATCACAACTACTAAGTGTCAAGTTTACATATTGTATTCCTAATATTCAGGCTGGCACCGACATCAAAAACTTTTATTTCTCTACTTTTAGTCTTGAAGTCGATTTAATATTTTATTGAATCACTATTTTAGACTTACCGTTAAACGGCATCAATATGCAGCACCTGAAATTTGTCTCGCGATGATGGAGAGTTGCCGACTTATTAAATTTTCAATGTTATTTTGATGTAGTGCTTATATGTGTCATGGTCTAGTAATTTATCTGCCCAATTTCGTTATCTTGGCCAGAACCTAACTCAACCTACGAGGAAGGGTTACCGACTGCCCGCTCTTAGTCTATACAGGTTATAATTTAATTGCGTGCCATCAGTATCCGTATCCGTAACTGAACAACTTTTTCCAAGGAACATAGGTCGAAAAACAAAAAATAATTTTGGACTTTCCATACCTACTTAGCAACCAACACAATTGTATGGGAAGTCAAATCAAATCAATTTATTTAAGGTTACAAATAATTTGTTTACAAATTCATATGTTAGAGGCACCATAAGTTATACAATCTAGATTAAGTAAGTATGTTTTGCGACGCCCACACTAGGTATTTCTGTGTCGTGGTCAAAAAAGTCCAAAATTTATGTCCTTTATCGAACTATGTTCCTTTGGGAAAGTCGTTCAGATACTGATAATGAACCCGCGAGCTATGGCACGCAATTAAATTAACATCCTGTATAAATAATTCATTTTTTTAGTATAGTGTCTTTTACGCCATCTAGTAGAGTATAGCAGTACCACCAAAAAGTGCGTACGGACAAAAAGTGCTTGTAGTTTCACTATTTGCCACTAGATGGATTTTACATAAGTAGGTGGAGTCTAGTTATGTTCCGCCAACCCGTGACTCGATCTTCACCTCCGCGCACTGTCACGCTTTGTGTCGTACAAAAATTTCGTAGGGCCAGCTCCTCTCCCCTTCTCTGCTCCGTGAATGGTACCCAAGTTTATTGAATCTATAGTGCGGCCGATTAGCTGTTTCACGTAGACACGCGTTACAATTTCACCAAATTTTTTCCAGGTACTATCTCAATTCTTGATAGGGGCCAATTCTTGAATTTTCATATGGAAAATTTGGTGAAATTGTAAGGCGTGTCTATCTTAAAGTCGATTTAAGACGTTAAGCGACTGGACTACTATCAAACCTGAAAAATATAGTTCACTGTAGTTACAGATACAAAAACTTTTTTCAGTTCTTGTAAGTAAGTATCTAGTTTTTTAACTGACTAGCTAGTTGACTGCAGGAAAGCCCCTATATAAGATAAATAAGAATTGGAAAATCTATGTGTCCTACATAATAATCACATAGTGACACTCATTCAAAAATTTTATAACTTGAGTGAGAGTTTTAATCATGTCGGCGAGTGACACTCAAACAACTTATAATGTTGCACAAACTCAACGTTACCATGTTTTCAAAAACTAATAGCGCCATCTAATAGCCAACGGACGAATTATGTTACGCTTAGGGACCCACTACAGTTAACAAGGTTTACAACCTAGTCAAATGTACGTCAAAACAAAAATGTTACATTTTTTATGTTACATTATGTTATATATGTGTAGGCATATTACTAGCAGCACCTTCTTAGTATCGCCGAGTGAGGTCTCCTTGCTTCAGGAATAGACTGGCAGCTAAGTATTTAGATAGCTGTCGATCTGATGAAGCGTCAAGGTGAAAGGACGTCACAACAAGTCATCTTGGTAGATGATGGTGATCGTGCTTTTGCATTTGACAATTTATCTTAAAGATTCCTGAAATAATAATGACTAAAGTTACTTAAGCACAGGACGTACAACCTAAGTGTAAACTGTAATAACTATCCAGAGTCAGACTGGGCCGGAAGAGTTCGGGTGGCTCACCACAAGCCCGAAGCTCGGAACGTGACGTGACAATATTTAGATCCTGTTTGTTTATACCTGAACCCACTATAATCCTTGTAATTATGATATTATGGCCACCTGCGCCGATATCAGAAGTGGGATAAAGAGACACAGCTCAATATTTTAATCATGTGTGCAAGCATTTCAGTTTCATGGATCTGCGTAAAAGTACAGTCGTGCCGAGAAATTGTTGAGCAACAAGTACAATCAAGAAAATTAGGTGCTGTACATACATTTTATGATAAAAAGGAATCAAGTTTAATGAGTTTTAATACCTGATATGTCGTAATGTTCACAATTATATGCGCTTAGATGGTGACAAAAAGCGTAATTTGCAAAAGTATCGTAAATTAGAAAGGCGTTGATGAATTTTTAAAAAGTGGATGTTAAAGGCGCTTACGGTACATACGAAGAAGACAAGACTTGCTTGTGGTTGTGAAATTATGTAATTTTCGACTTTGTAGAATGGAATCAAAGTTACGTACGGTAGCGACGATGTGCTCCTACGCTGTTTTTATACAAAATTAACCAGATTAACCAGATGTCTGTAAAATTAAAATGGAAATAAACGAAATCTGAATGAATACCGATTAAATAAAAACAAAATGCAATGAAATGAAACGAAACAAAATAATTTAATCACACAGCTAATGCTGACTGGTTGAAATGGTGATCGCTGTTAGGCATGCTCTGTGACTGTAGGATGCCAGTTGAAACCAAGAGCACTAAATACAAGTATACAAAATAGTGAAGAAGCAACATTTTTGAGTCTCAATGATAATGAGCATCTTAATTAGAAATTTCGTGTCAACTCAGTGCGTGAAAGACTCACAGATTCGTATTTGCGTCAATGAGTTTCCCAAATAATATCAAAAGATGCTACACCAACCGCATATCATGGATATCAGGTCTGTCGTCAGTCCTTAGCTATGGTCTGCTATTTATGGGGACACAGCGTTGATCTAGAGGATATGTTCAAATTGAAAGATGTTCTACTAGCAAATAAATGATTTGATTGATTGATTGTTTGAAAATCTGTGATAGACCCGCGAAGCTCTACAGGGACGAATTTTGGATACCTACCTACTTAATAAGACTTCGTAACCAAAATCCACGTAACTAAGATGAAAATGCTTAGATGGGCTGTTGGCACTTAATTGGATAGACTCAGGAACGTACATGTTAGTGGAAATTTCAAAGTAGTGCTTATTCTAGACAAACTTCAATAGAGTCAGCTCCGGCGGTACTGATTAGGTATGTGATGCGCTGAGAAGAAAAGCACCTCTTTAAGTCTGCGCTAAATATTGACAAAGGGAAATAAGCCGAAATAACCCCTGGGATGCCAAAGAGCTACTTAGTGGACGAAAATGTAAGAACTTACAAAAAATATTGTGGCTGATTATAACGACAGAGCCAACGGTTGAAAATTTATTTAGGGGGTCGACTCCAAATTAAAATGGGGAGAGGCATGGAGAAAGAAAAGAGACAGGAAGTGTACTGATTTTAATACAAATTGCCCAAAGTATAGTGATTACTGGTGATACTCAACAAACCATTGCCGTATTCTTAACAATATCGAACATATTGCGAATAAAGCGAATTTATTGGAAAATTCTAACGAAGTATGAAAATTATCTGTACATAGACAGATAGTAAAATTGTTGATGAGACCTACCTTATGGATATCTGGTGAGCATGTTCCTTATTGTGAGATAGTATGATACTCGTATGTGACGCACATAATTTGAAATTGCGATGTTGATAATATGATTTGAAGTTACTCAGTTGGTTTGGGTGGTTGTAGGGTGATTACTGTTGAGCTGATAGAAAGGACAATGTCGAACGGGCCAGCCCGATTCGTTGGGTGGTTGAAGGTTCGCATTGGTCCAATCTATGTTTGTGGAGTTGATAGAGAGGGCAATGTCGTACGGGCCAGCCCGACTTGGTTGGGTGGTTGAAGGTTCGCATTGGCCCAATCTGTGTTTGCGAAGCTGGTCGGACAGTGGCGGATCCGGTCCATGCCTATCGGGGCTGGTCGAAGGGACACACTGGTCCGGGCCAGGCTTTGTTGATGGTTGGAAGGACAGTGGTGGATCTGCTCACCGTGCCCATTAGGGATGGTCGAACGGACACACTGGTCCTGTCCGTGATTTATGTGGGAAAGATGTCATCCGGTCCATAGTGAGATGGTCGAAAGGGTACATGCTTTCAGGGTTGGGTTTAAGGGGCACATGCCTTCAGAGTAACTTCACAATGAGTGGTTTCAGTTTTGTGTGTGATGATGATGTTGATTGTCAGGATAGACGAGCGGATTGCTTGGTGATCTTGTTTTTTTATTTGTTTTAGGATATTGTTAATGGATCCGATTGACGCACGAGGTCGTGCGCTTGTCAGAATGGCCGTGTAGGCATATTACTAGCAGCACCTTCTTAGTATCGCCGAGTGAGGTCTCCTTGCTTCAGGAATAGACTGGCAGCTAAGTATTTAGATAGCTGTCGATCTGATGAAGCGTCAAGGTGAAAGGACGTCACAACAAGTCATCTTGGTAGATGATGGTGATCGTGCTTTTGCATTTGACAATTTATCTTAAAGATTCCTGAAATAATAATGACTAAAGTTACTTAAGCACAGGACGTACAACCTAAGTGTAAACTGTAATAACTATCCAGAGTCAGACTGGGCCGGAAGAGTCCGGGTGGCTCACCACAAGCCCGAAGCTCGGAACGTGACGTGACAATATTTAGATCCTGTTTGTTTATACCTGAACCCACTATAATCCTTGTAATTATGATATTATGGCCTCCTGCGCCGATATATGAATAAGAATGAAGCAAGTGAGATAAGTATGGATGAGATCATGAAAGCAATGAAAAGTATGAAATCAGGTAAAGCAGGTGGGTATGATAGAGTGTCGGTCGAAATGTTGAAGGCTGGGCGAGGCATTGTGGCTAGTCAGCTGTACCGCCTTTTCAACCTGTGTTGGACGGACGACGGCCAAGTACCAGGTGACTGGTGCAAGGCTGTGATTGTGCCGCTGTACAAGGGAAAAGGGTCACAACAGGACTGCAAAAATTACCGCGGGATAAGTCTTCTCAGTGTCGTCGGCAAACTGTATGCAAAGGTTTTGATTGAAAGAGTGATGAAAGATACTGACGAAAAAATATGGGACGTACAAGCGGGATTTAGAAAGGGAATGGGATGTACAGATCAGGTCGTTTCCTTGCGGTGCATAGCTGAAAAGTTTTTGGCCAAAAACCAAAAAGTCTACTGCGCGTTCGTGGATTTGGAAAAGGCCTATGACCGAGTGGTGAGGAATGAATTGTGGTCGGCATTATCTATGTATGGGGTGAACGGTCATCTGATTCAAGCACTGAAATCTCTCTATGAGGATTCCAGTGCTTGCGTCAGAGTAAACGGGGCGTACACTGAATGGTTTAGCATCGAAAAAGGTGTTAGGCAGGGATGTGTAGCGTCACCTTGGCTGTTTAACCTATTCATGGATAATTGTTTGACTGATCTGAAAGAGAGTATGTGTGGACTGAGAATGAATGAGTTACTCATCAAATGTCTTCTCTACGCTGATGACCAAGTTATACTTGCGTCATCTGCTGACGAGTTACAGGAGATGGTAAAAATGATGAATGTGGCTTTTGATAGGAGAGGAATGAAAGTTAATGTAAGCAAGACGAAAGTAATGGTACTTGAAAGAGAAGAGTGTATGACAGAGTGTACTATATTAATAGGTAGTGAACAAGTCGAACAAGTAAAGGAGTTTGTGTATCTGGGTTCTAAGTTTACGAGAGATGGAAAGTGTGAAAGTGATATCGAAAGAAGAGTGAATGCTGGAAATATGGTGAATGGTGCTCTGCATGCTTTTATGAAGAGTCAGAAGGTGTCTCACAAGGCTCGTCTGGCTGTTCATAGAGGCGTTTTAGTTCCAACACTGATGTACGGCAGTGAAAGCTGGGTATGGCAGAAAAAACATGAAAGTAGAATTAATGCAGTAGAAATGAGAGCGTTGAGGAGTATGATTGGTGTAAAATTGAGTGACAGGATTAGAAATAGTGTGATAAGAGAACGTTGTGGCGTAAAAGAAGACGTAGTGACTAAAATTGAGAAAGGGATGCTAAGATGGTTTGGTCATGTAGAGAGGATGAATGAAGGAAGATTGACGAAAGAGATCCACAAGGCGAGAGTGAATGGAAACGTTGGAAGGGGAAGGCCTCGGCGAACGTACCAGGACCAAATTCAGGACGTTCTGAATAAAGGCCTGATGAAAGGATTGATGAAGGTTCAGGAAGCAAGGGAAGTATGTCAAGATCGTAGCAGGTGGAGAACTGTGGTCTCTGCCTACCCCGACGGGAACTAGGCGTGATGTTATGTATGTATGTATGTATGTTTTTGAAAGATGACTTCACTTGTTTGCCATCGTTTACTAACATTATATATAAGTACCTGGGCGACCGAGCTATGCTCTGTATGAATAAAATATCATCGGGTGAGCAGGCTATGCTACTCAACAACAGATGGCGCTGTAAGTTTCATGGACGCACAAAAACGCGCTAAGAAATATTAAAAAAGACGGTGAAAACGAATTTTCCCAGACATGAGACCAAGCTAGATTGATTTTTTGCCCCTAAAAACCCCCGTATGGTAAATTTCATTGAAATCGTTAGAGCCGTTTTTGAGAAACCGATTACAAATATATATATGTCGAAGACACGAACTGGGGGAAGAGGGATGGCACTATGTGGGCAAGGGATAGACATCAGGAATAGGAAAGAACACGATACTCGTATTGGCCGAACTATGGGTAGTGGACATCGACACAGAATTCATAATAGTACTACATACAGAACGGAAGCTCTCCGCCTCCCACCAATCGGAGTACCTCAAGTGCGCGCGCATCACCCCGCGGGGCCCTGCGCGATATCTCGTCCTATTTCTCGTCCTGTTGCCACGCGATATGCAACGCTTGCAAAAGTTGAAAAAAAGGTGCGTGGTTGTGCAGTTTACGGTTGTCTTTCGACTCTCCAAGACAAAGTAAAATTTGGAATAAAGTTAAACAATAATAAGAAGCAATTATTATGGAATAAACACCATAAGGTCGACACAGATGTTTTCTTTCCTTTAAACATTTCTTTCATTGATAGATTTAATAGAGCATTTTTTGGGTTAAATAAAAAAAATAAAGCTTTGAATAGTATGTATTTATTTATTCCTATCCACATTAAAGCAATAATATAACAGCATTTTTTTTTCATTTTCTGGAATAGAGTTTGGCAGATTTTTTTGCAGTGATGATATGAGCAGATTCGCCATTTTCGCGATAGTCACCCTGGTGCACCGGCGGCGGCGGCCAGCCAGCCGTCAAAGATGAAGTTTAGTGAAAAAAATGATTGTTTTTAGAGTTTGTGAGATTATTTCAACGTGTGTTTGTTTGTTTTAATTGAAATTCGATTACTAAATACAACAAAGTGAGGTTATAATTCGTTTGTGAATTGTGTAAGTCGCTTTATAGTCGAACGAAAAATGTGCAACTCGAAACTGTAATAAAAGTATAATGCTAATGTTCTGTTATCTACGTTTTCTAGGGTAGGTGTTTTCTAGATACCATCAACCCTACACTCACACATCTTTAACCCACCCACACATTTGCGCGTGTAAAAATGACAGCTGTCACTTTTGAGCCCGATTGTATGGAGCTTCCGAGGTGTGACATCGATTAAATCTTCGACAATCGCCTAACTCATTCGAGCGTGACTTACTTTCATAACGATCATTCATCCTGACTTGCCATTGATCTCTCATACGGTATTCTCTTCCATCACGTCGTCGGTAACCACAGCGGTATGCAGGTTTCGTCGTCCTACCTGTTGTTTTATTTTAATACGAATCTATCCACATGTTCAACTACAGCAAACTCACAGTGCACCGTGTTTTACTATCACAAAAGGTATTCACGTATCATAACCTAAAATCTCACAGTCTAGGGCAGAAAAGACTATAAACACTTAGCTGTCATTAAAGGGTCGCTCCTGTCATCGCAAAATTGCCACGGCTCACCCGCCAGCGGCTGCAGGCTTCATCTCGCGGCCAACTATCACTTTAGAACTTAACGTGGTAAAATCTCTAACAAGAATGAGCTGTTTAAAATGGCGGCCTCGTCTTCACGTTTCTACGTGTTGGCTAAATTGACACAAACCACGCCCCTTTACGCTCCATTCGTTGTAGTAGTACCAACCTCACGATCTGAATAAAGCCATCATTGCCAATATCATCGTCCAACATCGACAATCTACATTGGTGCGGAAATTCAGTACTAATTTGCGTTCGCCGTGCTTGGGCCACTGCATAGGTGCTGCTGGCACGAACGTCGGAGGCCAAAATCCTCTTGGGGTCGCTGAGCCAACGCAGTAAGTAAAAAAATTCATAAGAAATAAAAAAAATATTTGCTTTTCATCAATTTTAAACGATTCTTTCTTAGATGCAATCAGAATTTTATTATATTTTTGATCCAGTAAACTATAAAATGGGGTGAAACTATTGAAACTTAAATTACAATCTGTAACATCCCATGAAATGTCCACTGCAGGTAATTGGTACTTAGGAGGGGAAGTTTTTTTTAAATCCTACTATCCTACTAATATTATAAACGCGAAAGTTTGTAAATATGGATGTATATTTATTACTCTTTCACGTAAAAACTACTGAATGGATTTTAATAAAACTTGGCACATATATAGGTTAGGTCCTGGAATAACTCATAGGCTACTTTTACCGCGGGAAAACACTTCATTCCTGCGGGAAAACGCATTTAGTGCGCGTAAAACCGCAGATTCTGCGCAGACGAAGTCGCGGGCACCAGCTAGTAAGATAAATAAGAATTGGATAATGTGTGTGTCGTACATAATACGTACATAGTGACACACATGCAAAAATTTATTGTAATTTCTTTGACTTGCAATACATCGGCGAATGTCACTCAAACTATTTATAATATTGTACAAATATAATGTAACCATGTCTTCAAAAACTAACAGCGCCATGTAGCGGCCAACGGGCGAATTATATTATGCAGAATTTACACAGGGAACTGACTTGTACTGTTTACTTGCGGTCAGCAGTCGTGGCTGTCGCCACAGCACTGTACCACAGTAAATATATAAGCTAAAGCAGTATGGAAACTCGGGCCTTTTTTTTGAAAAAAGAACTATTCTGCGTCGGAGCGTCAGGGTTGTAACCCAGATGTTTTGAATTAAGAATAGTATGATGAACTCATATATTGGGGTGCTTCTAACAACTTAGTTCCTTTCAGCATGTTTTCGGACCGTAAAGCTAATCAAATTTTTCCGAAACCCTTAGTCGCCTTTTACGACACAAGGAAAGGTTAAGAAGTCACTTAGTCGCCTTTTACGACACACGGGAAGGTTAAGTCACTTAGTCGTCTTTTATGACACAAGGGCAGATAAAGACACTTAGTCGCCTTTTACGACACACGGGAAGGTTAAGTCACTTAGTCGTCTTTTATGACACAAGGGCAGATAAAGACACTTAGTCGCCTTTTATGACACAAGGGTAGATGAGGACACCTAGTCGCCTTTTATCACGCAAGGGCAGATTAAAATACTTAGTCGCCTTTTATCGCACAAGGACAGGGACATACTTATAGGAACTCTATATATGTACCTATTTGTTTGTATTATGGTTTTAGCCAAAGAGATTTGAACCTCGCTAATCTCTTTGGTTTTAGCACACACGACTTACATCAGCGCGAAAACTGCTTATTTTCCTGTAGCGGTGTGTGCATGTGTGAGTGCGCCAGTTTTGGACGTTTGTTAGGAGTTTCCATACTGCTTTAGCTTATATATTTACTGTGACTGTACTGACATCAAGCCGGTTTACACGATAGCAGTAACAAGTCAGCACTGACTTGACTCGGCACTGGCGCCAGTTACTTACCCTGTGTAAATTCTGCTTAACGATTCAGCACCGAACTGCCTGGTCACTGACGCCGGTTACCTACCCCGTGTAAATTCTGCCTTAGGTTAGTAAAAACGGGTCAATAGAAATACATTACTTGCTTGATATGTTGTCCATTCGAAAACACTTGAATGTAGTAAGCAATGTAAATTTTACGTTACAGTCAGACAGCAGGGAGCGACCAAGACACGTATCACTCTGTCCTGCTCTCACGCATAGCTCTGTCTTGATTTTATTTTAAGAACCTGGTCGACCGAGTTTCGCTCTATCATACATAGCCGCCTCAACATTAAAATATCATCGGGTGAGTAAGCTATGCTACTTGCCAACAGATGGCGCTGTAGGTTTGTGTCTAAGACGCGGTATTATAGATGATCAAACGAACTCCAGGAGTGAAGTTCGATCGTTATTATATGAGTCGCTTCATTCGAAGATATAATTTGTTTACAAGTAGTAGTCCTTAATTCGCCAGGCAGACGATGCACGCATTTAAGAGTAATTCATTTGATTCTCTTATTTAAAACGATTTCCGTCCGTGTTCACTTCACCACTGTAGCTGACATTCGCTTCATTTTTTAGAGTCTGTACCTATGAACCTTTAAACAAAACTTTGCATTTGGGTGGAAACCACAACTTGTGTCACAGTGTTTGGTTTTTTGGGAGGGAGGGTTGTTATATTATTATATCTTCGAATGAAGCGACTCATATAATAACGATCGAACTTCACTCCTGGAGTTCGTTTGATCATCTATTATATTTCGTCGCTTCATTCTTCAGATATAATTTGTTTACAAGTAGATGTTTAGAGAACAAAGTTTTGTTTGGTTACTGTGAAACAACTGTATATACAAGATGTTCTAGTTTAACTATCTAAGCCAACGAATTACAAATAGTAATTCGTTGAAAAAATCTGTAATTTGCTGATCCAAGCAGATAATAAATAACCTTTGATTTATACCAAAAGCAAGTATGCAACAAAAATCAACTTATATAATAAGTTACTCATTCGATACAACTGATATTACAAAATCATCTACCTACTGGTCTAATATATCAAACTAATAAAAGTGCTAGACGTGCTGGTCCAGCCAGCTGTTTTCACGAGTCGGGGCTGAGAGAGTTGCAATTTTGCAAAGCGGGGAAGATGCATGTGTCGACAAGTCTTCTCTCAGATAGTGTTTCTGGTAAATCAACCAGCTTATAAATCACAGCTGCTTAAGCTGATTAACGTGGATGTTAATTGATATTTACAATTTTCCTACATTGGCAGTTCTTGATTTTATTTTTTGAACAAAAATATGGACAGAACACGAGTGCATAATATATTCAGTTAAATAATATTAGAACAATATCGGCTAATCTTAGCCCGCAGTGGAAGTTTGATTAAATACGTTATGGCTATATCAACTCCATTATTTGCAAAATAATATAAGTATTCACTTTTTATTATTGAAAATTTTTGTGCCCCATGAGCATATAGTGAAATCGCTGATCTGTTCATTTTATTTTATATCATTAACTCTAAATTAAGGGACTATTTAGATACACACTTATTTACTTATTAGTTGTGTGTCCCAAGTAACTATTACGAGTACTAGGCCGATTAGGCTTGTGATTGTAAGTAGAAGAAGGTTTTAAACCAATTATTGGTTCCAATTCTATCACCTAATAAGTAAGTAGCAAAGATTACGGCAAACGATGATTGTCAAGAGAGCCGTTGTACAGCTCTTCATACGAACCAAACATCTCGTCACGTTGTTTTGTTAAAAATAACAGTAGTTGTTGGTTGTAGGACTATCAAACACGTTTGCGTTTTTTCTGGGGACAAGCTGTTACCCAAAGCGTATTTTGACATATATTGTTAAATAGGAGCCTCAGACAGCGAAGCTCAAGAGAACATCAGTGCAAGCGAGAGGATCAATACCCACAGGACCTTTAAGATTAGTTAAAAAGGAACAGTATACTCTGATATGGATTATAAAAGTTTCAAGTGTTGGAGGACACTTATTTTGTATGATATAAATAATTAAGATGGGCTAAAAGGCAGAGAAGGCCTTGTGAAAACACAAAATACGGTGCCTTCGTCATCAGTAATTTTTCCCAAATATAAAAGGAACCGGAACCGCGTAAAATGTCCAGGTCAAAGGATAAAGTATCCATAGCTACAGCGTCTGGATCTAGTTTTCATAAAAAAAAACCGGTCAAGTGCGAGTCGGACTCGCGCGCCGAGGGTTCCGATATACCTATAGTATTTTTGGAAGCAATAAAGTCCATTTTCAGGACCGCAAAACTAAATTTGTTTGTAAAGGTTTTTTGCAGATTTCTGAAAAACTGTGCAACTTAGAAAGATCGTTTTATTTTTGCTGTAAAGTTTATATAAACTTCTGTCAACTGTAATTAATTCAGATTTTTCCTTACTCAAACTTCGGAGATAAGGGGGGGGGAATGGTATTTTTCTTGACATTTTTCATCATAACTTTAAAACTAAGAAATTTAAAAAAATACAAAAATATATTTTAAAATGTACAAGTAAAGCCCTTTCATATGATACCCCACTCGACCTAGTAGCGACAATTTGAAATTTGGCCCCCCCTATTTTGGCCCCCTTTATATTAATAATCATACTTTTTTCAAAATTTTTTCTTGTGCAATTAAGTTGGGCAACTATATTCTAAAACTATTCCAAATTTCAGGTTGATAGCATAAGTGGTTGCTGAGATATAGAGGTGTGACAGACAGACAGACAGACAGAGCGGCACCATAAGGGTTCCTTTTTTTTACCATTTTGGTATCGGAACCCTAAAAACATAAATCGCTAAGGATTGTCGCTAAGAGCAAAACTAAGAGTACAGCGAACTTTAAAGCTGTGTCTTAAAAGTTTGCACACAGAGCCCGGGAGTGACTTTCATTGACTCAGCTGGCACCTGCGGCAATTTGTGTTTCGTAAAATTTAAATAAATAAATATTGTGCCAATCGTACCATTGCCAATTTTGACAAGTTATTTGTACAATATGGTATGGTACCTACATACTCTTTTGTTTTTTATTTTTTTTATTTTTTTTTTATTTTTTTTTTGTAACCTTAAAACAAATATTTTACTTCTTCGGCCTTCTTCGTAGCCTTTGGTTTTATTTACTGCTCCACACTAGGTACTAGTTAGGGAGTTGTCTGTATTTAATATCTTTCTGTAAGACAAGTATCTTGTGATGGCCAGGAATTTGTAGAAACATTACCATACCATCAGATAAGATCTTCTAAAATATCATAATATTCATAAGGCACGGTTGTAAAATCGTAAAGAATTATATAGCGTGACTTCTTTCATATATTATGTTGAAAATTTAAATGTAGAAATTTTCGGTCATCTTAAAAACATAAATTAAGAGATGGGCTTTTCGTAGCAAGGAAGCCGTTTTTCAAAACATAATTTTTGAGGCGGTTGAATGACACGTTGCAATAGGTACATTTATTTCTTGGATTTAGAATAAATCGGTTACAGCTATTGCGTTTTGGTGCTTTAAAATTAGGTACCCAATATAAATTCCGATGGAATGTAACTCGTAACGGTTGTAACGCTGGAAATAGGAACTTATTCTCCAGTTAAAATCAATATAAACTTTGTATATTGGCTTTTCTTGAGGAAAAATTTTAAACGTGGATTTCACGTTACATTAGCACTACACGGAATATTATTTCCTCGTTTTTCCCAGGTAACACTAGGATACTGTGGTGTTTAGGGTTCATGCTTATGCATGTATTATAACAACATTGTGGTTATGAAATATTGCGATTTTCTACTTCGTAGAATTATCCGGACACAGGAAGTGTTGAAAAAAAACATTGTATTATACCAGCATGTACTTGTGTTACGGTTCTGTGCTGGAACATGAGTTTTGGATGGATTGTAACTTTTAGTCGATGCTGCTTGAGCTTGGGGATAAGGCCAGAGCCTGCCTGTAACCTCGCTCCCCCCCCCCATTTGACGGGTAATGAGGACCCGACCAAGGCTTCTTCTGCTGGGTTAAACGAGCTCCCGACGTTTGACAAGATGCATCTTTATCTCTCAATAGTTTTATTTGCTTTAACTTTTTTATAAAAACAAGTTTTGTCTTTTACAGATACTTGTACATGCAAGCGGAGATATTTTTATCTAAGCCTGGAATTCAATTAGCAATTTAGTATCGGTGTTTGTAATAATTTACAATAAACCGGTATTAGGTGATATTTGAGAAGTATGTGCTTGTCTATAGACATGCCTTTTTTCAATATACTTAGGCGTACAAAAGTTCGACAGTGTGTCGTGAATATGATAGAGAACAAGTTTGGCGTATCAAACGTAGACGCCTAAGGTGTCTCGAAGACTACTCAGGTGTCCAGACCTTAGGTGTCGGTTGGTCCAGGGCTGGCATGATCTTTTGCCTCGTGGACGGTTTTGTTCTCTTTACTATTACAAAAAGGCTTGTTGTGAAAACTAAAGACAATGTATCGCAGACGACACACATAGATGAACTTGATATTATTGTTTTCATTGACGATAAATTTTGACGTTAAGTCACAGTTACCGCCGTCGCAATTGACTCTCGGTCAATGCCGACCTTAACAATAAAAAGTTGACTCTCAGTCAATAGCAATTTTAATATCGCATATTGTAATAATTATTTGGCTTTTACTTGTAGTTAACGCCGTTACGATTGACTCACAGTCGAGTCCGACGTGAAAATAGATAACTTGTATTTTTATGCATGATTTATGTTGATATAGTTTGACATAACTCGCAGTTAAGCCGTCGTTATTGACTCGCAGTCAATCCCAACAACTAACAGATAGTTTGGCGTTAACTCGCAGTTAACACCGTCGTTATTGGCTCGCAGCCAACCCCGACAGACAATAGATAGTTGAATCGCAGTAAAAATATATTCAGATGTCGATTTTTGTCTATATTATTTGGCCATAACTCGCAGTTAAGGCCGTCGCAATTGACTCGCAGTCAATCCCGACATAATAATAGATAGGCAACATTATGCATCACGTATTTTCAATACTATGTGGCGTTAACTCGCAGTTAACACCGTCGCAATTGACTCGCAGTCAATCGCGACAAGCAATAGATACTTGGTAACCCAGAGTTCATATCTATGTAGATATCGCGTATTGTCAATATTATTTGGCCTTAACTCGCAGTTAACGCCGTCGCAATTGACTCGCAGTCAATCCCGACATAATAATAGATAGACAATCGCATTCCATCATGTCCATTCACGTAACACATCGTAAATAATATTAGGCGGTAACTCGAAGTTACTGCCGTCGCAATTGACTCGCAGTCCATTCCGACGTAAGTTGTTCTATGATTCACTTGGTAATAAATGTTTAAAACACAAAAAAAAAAGAAAATATATTTCATTTTTTACTTACCCTCGTAACTTTCGCCATTAGACGAAAAAACATCTAACACACATCATACACACTTATACTTAATACGTCGGTAACGTTTAATTTTGTTACTTTCCTTTATTTTTACTTTGTTTGTCGGAAGGTAAGAAAAGATAAAATTGTATGACGTAAACGAAGGCTAAAATTTTTAAGCCTGTGTAGGTGGTAATGAAAATTTGTAGTAATTAACTACAAAAAAAAAAATAAAAAAATATTGAAAATGTTTCAAAATCTCTCGATTAGACAATGTTCTAACATTTGTCGGAATTATCATAAACAAAATGTCATTATATGGTTTACGTCTATCTTATTAAATTTTCCATCATTTTCGTAAAAGTTCTGGGTGCGACCGATAGGTCATAATCATGGTTGTTACGTTGTCATGTTACGTTTTTGTATACAAAACAAGTAACTGGAGGTATCGGGCCGCAAGATACTCGTAGGCCGTAATAAACACTTCAATTTGTTTAGCAAATTTAAGAATAGAACATGTGGGTAATCTTGAAAATTTTTCTCTCTTAGAAAGAATTAATAATCAAAACAACACTTACTGAAAAGTTTTGAATCCAGTACAATTACACTAACACACGGAGCAAAAACTTATTTTATCGAAAATAATTTTAAATATTTGTAATTTAACTTCAATATTACAACTTCAGGTATAATCTATCTACTTCTTATTGAACATTGCGCTTCGGCATGGGACGCGTGCGTTCACTGCCCCGCACGAAAAAGGAATGAAGCGAATGTCAGCTAAAGTGGTGAAGTGAACACGGACGGAAATCGTTTTAAATAAGAGAATCAAATGAATTACTCTTAAATGCGTGCATCGTCTGCCTGGCGAATTAAGGACTACTACTTGTAAACAAATTATATCTGAAGAATGAAGCGACGAAATATAATTAAAAAAATGCTTAAAAACACAGAAGAAACGAATTTTCCCAAGCATGAGATCTAGCTAGATCGATTTTTCGCCCCCTAAAACCCCCGTATCGCTGCTCCCGTATGGTAAATTCATCAAATCGTTAGAGCAGTTTTCGAGAAACCAATTACAAATATTTATACAAATATATTTAAAAATATATACAAACATTGCTCGTTTAATAGTATTGGATCAAGCTCCTTTATCTGTTCCCCAGAAATTCTCATTATTTTATGGCCTTCGTACTCATAATCAATCATTATGGCTAGGTACGCAGTTCTAACTCGAGGCAATCTAGGCCACATGCGTTGTAACCTAGCTATAACTAGCTAACTAACAAAAACCTAAACTAACTCAGGTGGTCTAGCCTTCGAATACTACTGCTTATAATTTAGTAGCCAGAAAGTGACCGAGAAGTACTGTTTCAAAACCACTTTCCATACAAAAAGTTTTAAAATAAATTATTTATTTTTGGTACTTATTTAAAAAGTTGTCAATACCTAACTACAAAAGATAAAGCTAGCTAAAAATCTAGGTTACTGATTTAGTAGCATCGACAGGCGACACCGTATTCACTCCAGTCAAGATACATACAATACACCCCCCGCGCGACGAGTTTAGACCGTTGTTGGGCAGGAATGGAGGGGGCATGTGCAGCAGTATTTTTGTTACAAATATTGCAATTGCGCATACCCCCTCCACTCCGCCCAGCGGCCTAAACTTGTCGCGTATCTAGTGATAAAAAATAAAAAATAAGGGTGAATAAATAAAAACAAACCCATAACAAATCATATCCTGTCAAAATCACGCTACATTATTATTAATACCTGGTCGACCGAGCTTCGCTCTATAATTGCAACCTCAACAATAAAATGTCATCTGGTAAGCAAGCTAAGCTACGAGTACCCGCTAAGAGGTGGCGCTGTAGGTTTCTCTCTAAAACGCGTATTTAAAAAATGCCTCAAACACAGGGAAAATGAACTTTACGAGATAGATCGAGTTTTCGCCCCCGAAAATTTCATCAAAATCGTTAGGGACGTTTTCGAGAAAACGATTACAAATATATAGGTATACAAATATATTTATATAACTAAGGTTGTCTGGAAGAGATCGCTTTAAGCGATAAGACCGCCTTTGTCCACCCTAGTTTTAAGAGTCTCCTGTGTATTGTTTTTGTTTTTGTGTGACAATAAAGAATTTATCTATCTATCTATCTATATAAAAATATTGCTCGTTTGATAGTATAGGATAATACTAGCACCCCGCCTGGCTTCGTACGTTGGTTAAAAGCTCCCAAGAGGCACTTCTTCCGACATGATCGATAAACATCATCACAGTTCTGTCAATTTGCACTCTCTATCGGACCCTGATTGCAGAAGATCGTTCCCCGTATTGCGCGTAGTATTATCAAATTGCTTCCACTACATATTGATAAATTATGGACAAAAACCTTCCTTGTAAATCAGTCTATTTGTTAATGAAAACCGTATAAAAATCCATGCATTAGTTTCTGAGATTAACACGCTCATGCAGACTGGATGACGACATTTAAAAAAGCTTACTATAGATTAGATGACTATATGAATGACAAAGAGGTATGGTGCTCTGATATTCCAGCGAAACACAAGAAACACATTGTAAAAAGCCGACTCTTAAAGTAGGCCGTGCTGCAGTGGTTTCTTGCAGTTTCTTTTATACTGCCATAGCACGATCCGAAACGGCGTAGACTCGCTCTATTTGCATTGTATTCTGCATGACATTCAATAAGTATTCTGTAAATAATCTACATTGAATTAAATTATGTGAATCTGAATCTTTAATTTATAATATGTAGTGATTTTGTATACTTAATTGAATTCAAATCAAATCAATCTATTTAAGGTTACGAATAATTGGTCTACAAATTAATGTTAGAGGCTTTTAAATAACGAGAGGAGAATTAAATAACGTTTTAAAATTAATCTAAATTAAATCATTAAATTAGGTACCTATAGTACCTGGGTGGCCGACCTTTGCTCTGTATAACCCACCACAGCTTTGGCTATAAGGTTTCCGAAACGCGTTTTTTTTTCAGAAAAATACTCAAAAACCGGTAAAAACAACTTTTTCCAGGCATTATACCTAGCTAGATCGATTTTTGGCCCCCGAAAACCGTATGATTAATTTCGAGAAACCGATATCGGTTATTAATTTATATGTATACTATATTTTTGGAGCTTCCAGTCCAGAACTTTAATGGATCTCTTTATTTCAGACAGAATATTTAACAATATCAACGTTAAAATTCAATTTAATTACATTGTCATTATAAATATAAAATTATTAATAGAATCCTACTAATATTATAAACGCGAAAGTTTGTAAGTATGGATGGATGGATGGATGTTCGTTACTCTTTCACGTAAAAACTACTGAATGGATTTTAATGAAACTTGGCACACATATAAGTTAGGTCCTGGAATAACACAAAGGCTACTTTTTACCGCGGGAAAGCACTTCATTCCCACGGTAAACGCATTTAATTTTAATGAAGAAGGTGACTGACTCACTGACTGACATATCATCGCACAGCCCAAACCGCTGGGTCTAGAAATTCTAATTTTGGTATGTAGGTTTCTTATGAAGACTTAGGATGCATTAAGAAAGGGTTTTACAAAATTCCACCCCTAAGGGGGTAAAATAGAGGATGAAAATTTGTGTGAAAGTCCGTCAGTTTTAAAGTTACGATTTTCTAATTTTGTATTTAGGCTTACGGCTTAAAATTAATATTTACCTATCACAGGGTTTTGGGAAATTCGACACCCTAAAGGGTGCAAAGGGGGTCGAAGTTGAAAATCTTTTATTTTTAAAGTAAAATCCACATAATTTATTATTTAGGCATTAGGTTTGTTTTTTGTTGGCACAATTTTCATCATTGTTATTGAAATTCCACCCCAAATTCAAACCCTAAAAAGGGAAATGGGATGAAAAAGTCTACAAAACAATAGGGGTATCGTTTGTGTGGTTCATTGGGTCAACGTAGTGGACGTGAAATACCATCATCCCCTGGGGATGGAGATAGGGCTGAAATGTCTAAAAATCAATACGGGTGTCATTTGTATGGTTTATCGGGTCGCTGATTACGAAAACTACAACAATTTTGAAATCCAACGTAGTGGACGTGAAATACCATCATCCCCTGGGGATGGAGATAGGGCTGAAATGTCTAAAAATCAATACGGGTGTCATTTGTATGGTTTATCGGGTCGCTGATTACGAAAACTACAACAACTTTGAAATCCAACGTGGTAAACGTGAAATTGGGGTGCGATAGGGTTGAAATGTCTATAAATCAATATGGGTGTCGTTTCTATGTTTATATGAAGATAGAGATAGCGGTAAAGATTGCGTTAGGAATAGGGATAGGGGAAGGTATAGGAATAGGGGTAGAGAGAGAGAGGAGTGGGAGAGGGAGAGGGAGAGGAAAAGGGAGGAGGAGAGAAAAAGGGAAGAGGTGAGGGATGGGGGTGAGGGGGAGGGAGAGGGGCAGGGACAGGGGCAGGGACAGGGATGGTTTGACGGACGGTTGGACAGATGGTTGGACGGACGGGTGGACGACAGATAGACGGAAGGGTGGATGGATGGATGGTCAGATAGATAGAATCCCTTGCGGACGAAGTCGCGGGCAACAGCAAGTTTAAAATATTTTTAGTATTCACATTAATTAATCAAAACACTGATACATTAAATTCGTTATGACTACTGTTTTGATTTTGTATGGAAAAGGCTCTGCAATCCCTGCCTTCAAGTATGAAGTTATGTGTACTATACGTACAACGATTTATCTTTTTAGGCCACTGGTTTTATTAGGCCCTATACAAGGTCTTAGATTGTTTTGTTTTATACTTAACTTTACATTTTACAAGTTGTGTTAATACTGCAGGGTGTGGGCCAATAAAACTGAACAACTTTGAAAAGTGAACTTGTGAACAAGGATCGAAATACGAAAAATCAAATTTGACCTCTCGTACAAAATGCTATCAGCTGGTGCAGTTTCTATGGGAGGTCAACAATTATTTTGTTCTTTGGGAAAAGTTGTTCAGTTTCACGAGCACATTCAAACCCTTTAGTATTATCACACTTTTCCGTTACACGTACACTCAACCGCACGTCAGTAGAAACACTTTTGGACCTTATGCCGTGGTAATAGAGTTGAAAAAGTTTCTACCGACGAGCGGTTGACCGTACAAGGTTACAAGGTAACAACCTTGGCTCAGCTCTCGATCCGGAGGTTCTGGGTTCTATTCCCGGTGGGGACACTGTCAAACAAAAGTCCCTTTGTGCGACCTCCTCAGTTTGGTTTGATTGTCCGAAAAGTTAGATGATTTCGTGCTTCGGAAGACACGTTGGTCTCGACTACTCTACGGATGTAGTCGTTAATGAGCCATGTCAGAGGCCTTTGGCGGCTCAACAGCTCTGACACTAGGGTGTTTGAGGTCGGTCATCGACCTTGCAACCGACACGATTTTACGTGGTGCCTTCACCGGTTGGTACGAGTAAATACGACCGCACGTCGGTGGAAACACTTTGACCTGGAGCGGGTCTCTGGTTTCGGGCGTTTTTTGCTTAGCGCTGGTTCAGCTTATACTGGTTTTGTTTCTACGTGCTTGCTGCCGTGCGTACCCATCTCGAACCGTGGGTGTCGTAAGAGGCGACTAAGGTATTATGAACTGGAGGATGGGCTGCAATGTCCTTTTGTGTATCCAACAACTGCAGTCCATAGTGCTTGCCGCAACGTTTAAAAGCGTGGTGCCTGTACGAAGTTTCTTGACTAAGGACGAAAAATCGATCTAGCTAGGTCTCATGTCTGGGAAAAATCGTTTTGGCCGTGTTTTTAAGCAATAAAAAAAATACCGCGTTTTAAACAGAAACCTACATCGCCATCTGTTAGCGAGTAGCATAGCTTGCTCACCCGATGATATTTTAATGTTGAGGTGACTATTATAGAGCGAAGCTCGGTCGCCCAGGTTCTACTATTAAATGAGCAATATTTGTATATATATTTGTAATCGGTTTTTCGAAAACGGCTTTAACGATTTCGATGAATTTTATTATGCAAGGGTTTTTGGGGGCAAAAACCGGCCAAGTGCGAGTCGGACTCGCGCACTGAGGGTTCCGTACCACCACATAAACATAATTGTATTAGTTGAAATTTCAGTAAGTTAATGTGCTAGATTTTTTGAGTCCGACACGCGCTTGACCAAATTTTATTATTTGTTATTATTTTATAGCCTATGCCCTATAAACATACCAATTTTCAAGTTTGTAAGTGTTCCCGTTTTTAAATAGAACTAAAACAAAAATCGCCTTAGCAACCATCCAACTTGACCCCTCTCTTATATGAATGTTCTTGAAACGGGAGCTCACCACAATTGGTTACCATTAGTTGTGAGAAAAGTTGTAATATTTAATGATTTCAGACTTTTCCCATTATTTGTACCGTGAGACCTAGCTTCTTGCCAAATTTCATATTTTTAGGTCACCGGGAAGTACCCTGTAGGTTTTTCATTGATAAAACCTATACCTATAATTGAAGATAACATGTTCATCTTACGTTTTGTTACAGTTGATTGCTGACGTAGGTACATCTCAAAAGGTGTACAATAAAACCATAGTATAAAACTAAATTACCTGCTTAGCACATCAAGCTTGACAGTTTAAGCCACGATCACACCTACCTAAATTCCAAGACTTAATTCGGCATACATTGCTGGGAGGCTTGGTTATGTTAATTGCAATATCCTTACTTCAACGAGCAATGTACGCTGAATTAGTCTTTGAATACAGCTAGGTGTGATCATGGCTACGTACGGTCGGTCAACGTACGGTCAACCGCTTGTCGGTAGAAACTTTTTCAACTCTATTACCACGCCATAAGGTCCAAAAGTGTTTCTACCGATGTGCGGCCGTGTGTACGTACGGTTAACCGCACGTCGGTAGAAACTTTTTCAACTCTATTACCATGCCATAAGGTGCAAAAGTGTTTCTCCTGATGTGCTGTTAAGTGTACCTAAGACCAACCTCAGCTCACGCTATAGGTTGGAATAGGTACAGCGCGTTCAGAACAAGTCTTTATTTTCCGCGCATGGGTGACAGGCGGAGAGCCAATGAGCGATTCGCTCGCTCCCTGGGGGGAGCCGTGCTCACCCCCGCGACTAATTTTTTGACTTCTGCGCATTAACGGTCACAGACAAAGTTATTTTGCACGCAGTAGGTATACCTACCTACCAGCTATATTAAACGGTATAGATGGCGTATCCTACCTCCATCCTAACCCAATTTACGCTTATGTTGCATATTTCTAATTTTCAAAGCAATCCGTGATATAATTTATTTATTATAAGCAGGAAAAATTTTTTGAGTACCTATAGCATACAATCAATCGGTTCTAATTATTTTTTACCTGTGTCGTCCTAGTGGCAATCCTAGCGGCCATAATTGGTATTATCTTGAGCTTTGGATGTCTCAGAGGAAGTTAGGTTAAAAAGTCTGTACCGTGTACCTAAAGATGGCGCTGATATCAGATTATGGTTCCACACTTTGTCACGTATTAAATAAACTTTGTTTAGTAAGTATAATTATATTATAAAAGTAAAAAAAACATTAACTATTTTCTTATCTTTATTTTATTTAAATATTGACGGCGAAACCTGTAAGGTAAGCGTCTAAAAATATCAAAAACATTTCAAAAGTAAAAAAGCAAAAATTTTTAAAAATTTAATAAGCAATACCACCACCGTCCAGGCACAGTATGACCCATACTACCCAGTACTACCTACCATAATTATTATATACTAAAAGCTTTTGCTCTCTGACTTTAAAAACTCAATGACCATCCAACTTGACCCCTCTCTTATATGAATGTTCTTGAAACGGGAGCTCACCACAATTGGTTACCATTAGTTGTTAGAAAAGTTGTAATATTTAATGATTTCAGACTTTTCCCATTATTTGTACTGTAAGACCTAGCTTCTTGCCAAATTTCATAATTTTAGGTCAACGGGAACTACCCTGTAGGTTTTGCATTTTTGAATAAATGTATGGAGATGAGAACATAAAATGCCATATCTTTTTATTGCGTCGTTGTAAAAAATTGAAATTTTCAGACCTTGTGTGGTCCATGGATCCTAATATATGGTATTAATTTCAACCTGATACCTTTACCCGTTCGTGAGATAAAGGGTCTTGACAGACAGACAGACAGACAGACAGACAGACAGACAGACAGACAGACAGACAGACAGACAGACAGACAGACAGACAGACAGACAGACAGACAGACGGACAACAAAGTGATCCTATAAGGGTTCCGTTTTTTTCTTTTGAGGTACGGAACCCTAAAAAACGATCTAGCTTGGTCTCATGTCTGAGAAAAATCGTTTTCGCCGTCTTTTTTAATATTTCTTAGCGTGTTTTAGTGCGTTTAATAAACTTACAGCGCCATCTGTTGTTGGGTAGCATAGCTTGCTCACCCGATGATATTTTAATAATACAGAGCATAGCTCGGTCTTCAAGTACTGTTTTCTTATATAAGCAAGGCTTATTATAGCGTTAAGGATTTCCTTGATGAATGAATATATTAAAAATAAAACTTATTATATTATTTCTCTTTATACACTTGTGTATTATAATTTTTTTCAATTAACTTATTTTAATGATTTAAAATTTTACAAATGTTTTGAATATTAATAATAATAAATATTTTTTTTGTTATTATTTTTTTATGTAATAATATGTCGTATTTGACAATGTATGATAAATTGATAAATACAAATAAAGAAATATGAATAATTGACTCCTATGTTTAGCTGTTGATGCATACAAAGGTATTTATTTATCATAATATCCAATCACTAGCAAGTTCCTATCATAATCATCATATCGTGTGGGTAGCAAGGTCGATGACCGACCTCACAAACCCTGGTGTCAGAGTTGTTGAGCCGCCAAAGGCCTCTGACATGGCTCATTAACGACTACATTCTTAGATAGTAGTCGGGACCAACGGCTTAACGTGCCTTCCGAAGCACGGAATCATCTAACTTTTCGGACAATCAGGTGATTCATCCTGCAGTGTCCTAACCAAACTGTGGAGGTCGCACAAAGGGATTTTTGGTTGACAGTGTCCCCACCGGGAATCGAACCCAGAACCTCCGCATCGAGAGCCGAGCGCTCTTACCTCTAGACCACGGAGGCTTAATTTCATAAATTCATCATCATTACATCCCATGAAACGTCCACTACAGGACAGGGAACTCCCTCCAGAATTCCAGCTTTTGCTGAAACAATGTGGAGGGAAAGGTTGTTGGTGACCGCAGAATATAGATGATAGAAGGATGTTGCTGCCCATCTTCAGGTTCATTAGGCCTTAGTCGCCTCTTACGACACCTACGGGTTAGAGATGGGTTGGTACAATTATTTGCCGGCACCACACGGGTCTCAATAAATTACTTTAGTGTAATCCGACCATAGGAATATAAAATTTCATGATCACCCAAAATAAAAAATATTGAAAAATAGTTATTTGTTATGCAAGGCAGCAAAAGCGTTATTTGGCGTGAGTGCCTTGTATTGAAACCTGAGCAAGCGAAGGATTCTAGAATTGAACCACGAGCGAAGCGAGTGGTTCAAAAGAAGAATCCTGAGCGTAGCGAAGGTTTCAAGGCACGAAACGCAAAATAACTTTGCTGCCGAGCGAAACACAAAATTTTTACCTCACTAAAGCGAGGAAGCAGCCAGTACCGCAGCGTGGAGGTCTGCCATACTGCATCACGTTCGAATTTCAAAAACCTTTTGCCCGCTAGCGGCCAAAAATCGCTTTTGGCCGCAGAAAAACCTTTTGCCCGCTAGGGGCCAAAAATCGCTTTTGGCCGCAGAATTTAACCGACAAAACAAATGCTTCCGAGCTTTGGAGGTGAAAAGTATTTTTATAATGTAGTATCACCCCCTTCGGAGGATCATCGTACTTTTTTTTTACACTTTGTATACTACTACTCAACCTGCGCTTGGCATAGTTCGCGCACTGGACACTAGATGGCGCTATTAGTTTATTAGAACATGGTAACGTTGTGTTTTGTTAAATATACATGTAGGTAATTTCTTTGGACGTCCAGCCTATTGTAACCCTACTAATCATTTAATTTTTGAATGTGCATCACTATTTACGTATTATGTACGATGCACTAATTATAGCAAAGCCCGTAGTCTGTAAAATAGGTACGAGAGAGAGACTGATAGAAGTAAAGATAATTCTTTGGACTGATATTCATATATCCTATACTAATATCCTATTCCACAAACGGCGGGCAAACTCTAAACGGTCAGCAAATTGTAAAACGGCGCCGACAGATAGTAAACGCGTTTAGATCACTGGTGTATTTTAGGTTCGTTAGCCACCGTAAACCCAACTAGTAGGGATCGGCTAGGTTGGGTTTGGTTATCTTTCGACCACAACCCAGGCCATACACGAATTACGCGCAGTTTTGTGAAATGCCGCGGCATTATGTAAAATGACAAAATAATTTTTTTTCGGTATTTTGAAGAATGCCAAGGCAAACTGTAAAACGACGAATTATACAATATGCCTGCGACATATTATATATTTGTACGAGCTAGCGCACACACATACTTAAGTTATATACGTTTAGGTAATTTGTCTACTTGCAATTGACAATATTTCGCAATTAACGAGCGAG
The DNA here is from genome assembly GCA_947532105.1 of Athrips mouffetella. Taxonomy (NCBI): domain Eukaryota; kingdom Metazoa; phylum Arthropoda; class Insecta; order Lepidoptera; family Gelechiidae; genus Athrips; species Athrips mouffetella. Next base: position 15,586,167 of record OX383983.1, read on the forward strand.
CTGTGGTGAAGACAATAAATCAGTGTACGATCAACACTCGTCGGGTTTGGTTATTTAGCTCTCTTCGGAGCCACCACCCCTAGCTAGCTACCCTTAGCATTTCTACCCCAGCTTCAACATTAATGTATGGTGTATAGCGGTATACCATACATTATTTTGGTCCTTCGAGCTTACGTACAAGCGGGACTTTTCGTGAGTGAAAATTCCGTTCCACGTGTCTCTACCTCGTGGTCGGTTCGTGGACAATCTTCGCGAACTTTTAGCAATTGACTGTGTCATAAACTTTAGCTTTATTCAGTGCAAAGTTTTGTGCCTGAAAAACTTTTTTCGTGCCGAAAAATAGCTACAGCAACAGCTTTTCTTCACGTGAGTCAGGAGACTCACACAGCAGCATTTTTGGGTCAGCCAGCAGACTCTACCAGCAGCAGGTTTCCTGAGCGTGAGTCAGGAGACTAACCAAGCAGCAGCATACAAGTAAGATCGTTCATATTTTACTTGCATAACTAGCTACAATGACGCAGTTTGAAAGCATATTCACCCGGCAAGGTGAAATTTTAACTGAGCTCCAGCGTATCGGCACCAATTTCGAGAAAGATTCTCATCATCGAAAAACTTCAGAGTATCTAAAGAAAAGATTAGAATCCTTAGATAGTCTCTGGGGAGAGTTCGAGCTTAACCATACGACATTACAAGCGGTTGAGGTAAAATCTCAAAGATACTTTCAGGAATCGATTTATGAGCGAACGAAAGTATACTACACCGATACTCGTTCAAAAATAGCAGCTTATCCGCCTTATAAAAGTCCAGAACATGATAATAATGGTTCAACTAAGAAAATTTATGAGCTTTTGTCCCGTCAAAGAACTAATTTTCGAGCATTTGAGCGTATGATATCGAGCATTAAGGTGAGTGACATTAGCGAGAAGTGGGAGTTAGAAGATGAGCTTCGCAGCATCCTGTCCAGATGGAACGCCATCGACCAGCTACACCTGGAAATAGACAACATTCTCGAAGGTGAGGATGAGGTATACCAGGACGATTTTTTAAAGCATGAAAAAGCCTTTAAGAAAATAAAGAAAGAACTGAATCAAAAGCTATCTGCCACCTCTCACATCCAGCAAGCTACCCCATTGTTAGAAATACCAACGTTTACGGGTAAATATACTTCTTGGCCCACATTTTTTGACTTATACACCGAAACGATACATAACAATAATTTTCTATCTAAAGCGCAAAAGATGCAGCACCTCAAAGGTAAAGTAAAGGGAGAAGCAGAGCGAATTATTCAGCATTTGAACATCTCAGCTGAAAATTACGACATAGCATGGGAAATATTGACCCATCGCTACAACAACCCCCAGGTACTGTTTACTACTCAAATCGAGACATTTTTAAATCAGCCCAGCATCAGCAAGCAGACAGCAAACGAGATAAAGCGCCTCTACGACACTACCACTGAATGTATCCATGCCATTCACAACCTAGGTGTGGATACAACCACTTGGGATCCAATATTAGTTCATCTCATTACTAAAAAGCTAGACAGCGAAACCTACAGCGCCTACAAGGAAGCACGTAAGTCTCCTAGAGATTTAGCCTCACTAGATGAGTTAATGAGCTTTTTGGAGAGCAAATTCATAGCCCTTGAGCCTACTCACAAGAGAGAAAAAGACATCTCTTCTCAAACTAAGCAAGCTTCAACTTATCAGCCAAAGCCCTTTTTCAAACAAAGTTACTATAACAAGTTTTCTTCAAAAGGGTATCAAGCCGCCTCTACATCCACGTGTAAGTGCCCTCTATGTAATTTCGATCACGAGCTCTATAAGTGCCAAAAGTTTATTAGCATGCCACCGGAATTGAAATTGAGGACAGTTGCGAAATTACAGCTATGTCGAAATTGTTTATTCAAACATTCAATTAATAAATGCATATCGAATAAAAGGTGCAAAGAATGCAATGGCGAGCATCATACGACGTTGCATAACTCATGCGCCGCCGCCGGGTCGTCGCACTCAATGCACTCGACAACGAAGCCTGAGCAAAAGCCGCCGCTAGCGATTACAGCGCCGCAAACGCCGGTAACTAAACCGCCTAGCAGCAAGCCTCATACAGCGAACCACGTTTCTACTGACGATGACGAAGTTTTATTAGCTACAGTTTTATTAAAAATTAAGGCGATCGACGGTAACTACGTGACTTTACGAGCGCTGCTAGACCAGGGTTCTCAGATTACGTTAATCTCGGAGAACGCCGCACAGCTATTAGGGTTGCCACGCCGGAAATTTTGCGCTTCGGTTTCTGGTGTAGGTATCAGTCCTAAGCAAAGTAAGAGCATTGTATCACTGGAATGTAAATCTATTTACGATGACTACAGCTTTATCACAGAGGCATCCGTGATTCCACGAGTCATAAGCGATCTTCCTAACGTTTCCTTCTCCAAGAGAACGTGGCCTCACATTCAGCATATGAACTTAGCCGATCCAGAATACAACGTGTCAAAGCCTATCGACATTTTGTTAGATGCCTGCGTTTACTCGGATGTTATAATGAGTGGACTAGTAAAAGGCACTCAAAACGCACCCATAGCTCAGCAGACGAAGTTAGGTTGGATCTTATCAGGCAACGTTAAGACATTCAACTGCAGCGTCGTCATCAACAACTTAGACGAAATAGCTAAATACTGGGAGATGGAGGAGATTCCCAACACAGCATCCGACCTCACAAAGGAGGAACAATATTGTGAAGAGCACTACATAGCAACCACTAAGCGACGAGAGGACGGTAGGTATGAGGTAGCCCTACCGATGAAGCCTACTTATGAAGAAAAGCTTGGATCTTCGAAAGCAAAAGCTACAGCACAATTTATACAGCTAGAAAATAAAATGGAAAGAAATAAAGCATTTTCTGAAAGCTACAAGGAATTCATCCATGAGTACCAAAACCTAGGTCACATGCGACCTTCAAGCTACAACGACCCTCCAAAATACCACCTACCTCATCATAGTGTTCAAAAGCTTGATTCTAAGCAGCTGCGAGTAGTATTCAACGCGTCAGCACAAACCAGCTCTGGACTCAGCCTCAATGATGTGATGGAATGTGGTCCAAATCTACAGCAAGACTTACCAACTTTAATACTGAACTGGAGACAATACAAGTATGTTATCACTGCGGACATCGAGAAAATGTTCCGACAGATTCTCGTAACAGAAAGCGATCAGCATCTTCAAGCTATCATCTGGCGTGAGTCTCCACACGAGCCGCTCCAAGAGTACCTACTGACAACCGTCACGTATGGAACCAAAGCTGCACCATACCTAGCAATGCGCACACTAAGACAACTAGCTAAAGACGATGCCTTAAAATATCCCCTCGCAGCCACAGCACTAGAAAACAACTTCTATATGGATGATTTGCTCAGCGGAAAAAACACTATAGAAGAAACTAAAGAATTACAGCAGCAGCTTATCGAATGCTTAAAGGGCGCAGGGATGAATTTAAGGAAGTGGTCAGCTAATAATTCTGAGCTTTTGAAAGACTTATCTACCGATAAGCTCGATCAACCCTTTGATTTTAAATGTTCAGAATCCCGAAAAACTTTAGGGCTCAGATGGACACCCTCGTCTGATTCGTTCATGTTTACAAATAAAATAGAGCACGCCGCCGCCGATAAAAACACGAAACGACAGCTTCTATCTGAGATATCAAAAATATTCGACCCTATCGGCTGGCTATCACCGCTAACTATTCGAGCAAAAATCCTTTTCCAGCAAACATGGACAGAAAACTTGAGCTGGGATGACGTAATCCCTGAGAAGCTACAAAAAGAATGGATACAGCTCAAACAGGATCTTCAAAATGTTAGTCTGTTTAGCATCCCTAGATACTTAGGCGACACGCAGAAAGCGTTCCAACTACACGGCTATAGCGACGCGTCAGAAAAGGCATACGCCTGTGCTATCTACCTGGTAGCGACCAATCATAAAGGTGAGCGCACATCAAGACTCGTCGTTGCAAAAACCAAATTAGCGCCAAATAACAAAAGGGTCTCACTCGCACGATTAGAACTTTGTGGGTCCGCACTTTTAGCTCAGCTTATGAAAACCGTCCAAGCTTCTCTACAAAGCACCGAATATGATATTTACGCCTGGACCGACTCAACCGTGGTCTTAGGATGGCTCCATGGCGACATAACTCGATGGAAACAATTCGTAGCCAATCGTGTCCAGCAGATAACTGACGTAATACCAGCTTCAAAATGGAATCATGTGCGATCTGAGGACAATCCAGCTGATTGCGCCACACGAGGATCCACAGTAGCTAAACTACAGAACTACCCGCTCTGGTGGGAAGGCCCACAGTGGCTAGCTAACTTCAACCCCAGCAACTTGAAAAATAAAAGCTACGAGCCAACTACAATAGAAACAAAAAAGATCAGTGTGAGTGCAGCCTTACATCAAACTAGCTCCACAGTAGTAAATGATATTATAAATAACAATAGCTCTATCACTCGCGCGGTAAAAATAGTGGCATGGATATCGCGTTTCACTGCAGCGCTTCGACACAAAGAGACGGAACATGACACGTACTTATCAGTTACGGAAATAAACAAAGCGTATGAATTAATTATCAAGCAAGTGCAAGCGAAAGATTTTGAAAGCGACTTAGAACAAATTAAAAGCAAAGGTCATGTCCGGTCAAACAGCCAATTAGCAAATCTTCATCCCTACTTAGACAAAAATGGAATTTTAAGGGTGGGTGGCCGCCTTAGTCACTCAAACATAAACAGCTCAGCTAAACATCCGATTATTCTATCGAATCACAGCCGTTTCACCGATCTTATTATACACCAAGCGCACATCGTAACCCTGCACGGCGGGCCACGGTTAACCCTATCGTACGTAAGGGAGAATTATTGGATTCTTAGCGGAATGAGAACAGTCAAACGACAATTACGGCAATGTATAAAGTGCCGACGCTTCAGCTCTGAAAAGCACCATCAAATTATGGCAGACTTACCTCGAGCTAGAGTCACACCTTCACGCCCATTCACGCATACGGGTGTAGACTTTACAGGTCACGTGGACCTTAAAGCAAGCAAAGGCAGAGGAATGAAGACCTACAAGGGATACGTGGCTGTTTTTGTCTGCTTAGCAACAAAGGCTATTCACCTAGAGTTGGTGTCAGACCTCAGCACTCCAGCTTTTCTCGCAGCTTTTCGCCGCTTCTGTGCTCGGAGAGGGACTCCCCGCCGAATGTACAGTGACAACGGCACAAACTTCATCGGAGCTAAACGAGCATTAGACAACGAGTTCAAAGAAATCATCAAAACTATTAACGAGAACTTCTTCAGCAAGCTTAGCGACATGAACATTGAATGGTCCTTCAGCGCTCCAGCATTTCCAAGCGCGAATGGATTATTCGAAGCCGCTGTCAAGAGTTTTAAGCGACATCTGAAACGGGTCTTAGGTGAGCAGAAACTTACCTATGAAGAGTTCACCACCTTACTTCATCAGATTGAGGCGTGCCTGAACTCTCGCCCACTGTTCGCTCTTACAGAGAACCCTGAAGACAGCTACTTAACTCCAGGTCATTTCCTAATAGGTGACTCTTTACTATCAAAGCCTCAAACGGATCCAGATAACGTCAACTTACCTACTCGTTGGCAGTTAGTACAAACCATGAACAAGCATTTTTGGAAGCTATGGTCATCAGATTATCTTCAGCAGCTTCAGGTTCGCTCGAAGTGGAGAGTTCCTACGAAAAACTTAGCAATTGATGACATGGTACTGATAAAAGATGATAATTTACCTCCAGGTAAATGGGCACTCGGCAGGATTCAAGAGCTTCACCCTGGAAAAGATGGATACGTCAGAGTGGTATCTGTCAAAACTGAAAACAATACCCTCAAACGTCCTGTAATAAAGCTTGTACTATTACCTATCGAAACAACTAATAGCAATGACAACTCAAATAAGAATTCCCAGCAGCAAAATCAAGCACCTACTAGTTCAAAGAAAGAAACACGTAACAAGCGCAAAATTATCAAAAATTGCTTCGCCTTAACACTGCTTCTCTTCTCCATGTTAATATCGCCATCAACACAGCATGACATCACCTCCGCCAATACTACGGCATTAAACGACGGCAGAGCGCTATATTTCGACAAGATTTCGAGATTACAATATATTCGAGATGAGTGGAGGCTAATAGTCTATTATAATCTAACAGGCTACTGGCAAGCATTTACTGATATGGAGTCTTACGTGAGGCATCTACAGGGCATGACAAAGAAAGCTAGCTCACAATATCAGCAAATAACTAACCAGCTTACCCATGAACTAGCCGAAATTGAACACTACAATCGGATACTAAAGAGTTCCAGCAACAAACGACAAAAAAGGGGTTTAGTAAACGGTGTCGGGAGCGTGGCAAATTACTTATTTGGAGTCCTAGACGAAAATTTCGCCATACAATACGCTAAGGACATCGAAAAGATCAGCTATAACGAGAACCACCTTAAAGAGCTTATAAAGAATCAAACATTAGTAATTGAGGCAGAGAGCAACATTATACAGCGCAACGAGCAAATTATGAACAAACAATTTTCACTAATGAATGAGCATATACAGAGTCTTTCATCAGAAATAAACCAAATTCGCTCCGATGCGAGCTACGGACTTTACGTTACGTCATCAGCTTTAGCAGCCAGCATGATACTTCAGAACCTGAAAAGTATCCAAAACTCGCTTATAGACATTGTAACTGACATCAGCCATGGCCGCATCGATACACATTTGTTACCAAGCGTACAGTTAGAAGAACAAATAAATTTTATATCAGGCCAGCTACAGGGTGACCTAAGGGTACCTATAGAAATGGGAAACATCAGAGAATTATATAAGCTACTCAAAGTATTTGCAAAGGTTTACAAGAAATACCTTATCATAGAAATAAAAGTTCCTTTAATCACAAATGAAATATACGAGCTCAATAAAATTATAAGCATACCTCAGAACCAAGGAGAAAAATCCTACCTGACTGTACCTTCTTACCCATACCTAGCATTTAATTTACAAAAGGACGCAGTCATATTTTTAACAGATTACGATCTACAAGCTTGTCTTCACTCTTCTGAAGAAAAAATACTGTGTTCCTTAGATAAGCCTATATACGAGTTAGATCTTCAGCAAAATATCTGTAATTTAACTTTAATAAATGCAGGCAAAGTTACAACACCCTGTATTTACGAGCATGCACCATGCGTCAATAGATGGATAAAGTTACATCGACAGAACGTATGGTTATATTCATGTTGCGATGAATGCAGCATTCGCACATTTTGCCCAGCTGATACGAGGATAAGCACAGTGACAGGCAATGGCCTTCTCGAAATAAGTCAAGGTTGCACTCTTAAGGGTGATTCATTCATAATTCACTCTCATAACAACTTTTTGCGAAAAGTAAATATTGCAACTAATATCGAAGCCCCAGAGATATCTATCTTAAATAGCGTCATTAATACCTCTGCACCAGCATACAACTTCACCGCAGAGAATCACGAGCAAACTTTTCATAAGATAATGGACGAGATAAACGTCCTGAAGCAAGAATCAGCATCCGATCTTAGCGTTCATGACATCCATCATTATTCTATCAGCTATGGAACGCTTGGATTACTGTTGTTACTTGGCGTCATAGCAGCCGTCGTTCGAGCAAGGAGGAGGAGGCATCAGCGCCTAGAGCTTGCAGCATCTCCCGGGCGGGAGGCCCCGGTGAGCCGAGCATACGCCGGTAGGGTTGTGACAAGTGAGCGACCCCGACCCCAACCGGTACCGCGCGAGAGTGAGATTTGTGTCAGTGAGTTTAATGACTTAATTCAATCAGTGAGCATGGGCAATTTAAGTGATAGTGATAGAGGCACGGCGCCTCGAAAACCTCCGCGTTCAGTGTCAGTTCCTATCCCTACTGAATCTTTAAGTGAAGTTGTTAGGCCTAACGGAGGCCAATAAGCTATATTATAGTGCGTATAGTGCGGGACTTGAACTTTCTCAATACTTTAAAATCGATTACATTTTAGCAGCATTAGCCTGTATTTATATGATATTTAATTGTTAATTTAATTTATAAGCTCTAGCTTTAGCGATTATTGTTTTCACCTACCTATCTTTAGCAAACTTTTAAGCAATGAGATGTTTTAAATAATTTAGATTAGCTTCAGCTTTTTGTACCATTGCTTCTTAAGACGTTTTGTATGTTTACTATTTTTGGCCTTTGTCCTTTTTTCGGGTTGCCAAGATGTACGAGCTAGCGCACACACATACTTAAGTTATATACGTTTAGGTAATTTGTCTACTTGCAATTGACAATATTTCGCAATTAACGAGCGAGCTGTGGTGAAGACAATAAATCAGTGTACGATCAACACTCGTCGGGTTTGGTTATTTAGCTCTCTTCGGAGCCACCACCCCTAGCTAGCTACCCTTAGCATTTCTACCCCAGCTTCAACATTAATGTATGGTGTATAGCGGTATACCATACAATATTTGTACCTATAAATATTTGTAATCGCAATCGGTTTCTCGAAAACGGCTCTAACGATTTCGATGAAATTTACCATACGGGGGATTTCGGGGGCGAAAAATATAATTAGCTAAGTCTAATGTCTGGGAAAATTCGTTTTCCTCGTGTTTTCAAACATTTTTGTAAAATACCGTGTTTTAGACGGAAACCTACAGCGCCATCTGTTGGCGGGTAGCTTAGCCTGCTCACCCGATGATATTTTAATGTTGAGGCGTCTATTATAGAGCAAAGCTCCGTCGCCGTTAATAGTGTAGGCGCAAGCGCGAATTTTAAATTAGAAGGTCGCGCAGGCCCGCATATTCAGTACAAAAGACCCTCAGAAGCACCGCAAGAATCTCTTGGCGGGTGCGCGCGGGGGTGCGGGGTGGATTGCAAGGGGGGCGGAGAGTGTCCTTTCTGTATGATAGAATTCTACGGTAATTTTACACTCGACTCCTTAGTCACGTTCTATTGCATAACAGAGTATCTTAAATTCTAAAACATTTAAGGCGACGCAACGTGAAAAAAGGCAGTGCTGCTTAGTTTCTCGTGACTTTTTTGGTCAAGTATTGTAGGGGGATTTTAACAGCTTGTGTGGTGTAGTGGTTAGAGGGCTCGACTCTTGTCCCGGAGGTTCTGGATTCGATTCCCGGTTGACACAGTCAAACAAAAAGCCTTTTGTGAGACTCTCAGTTTGGTTAGTACATTGCAGAATCAATCGAATGATCGTCCGATAAGTTAGATGATTCCGTGCTTTAGAAGGCACGTTAAGGCGTTGGTCCTCAAGCTCAGAAAATTTAGCTCTTATCAGCCCCTTAAGCCATGAGCCCATTCAGATCCTAATGCTAAAATATTCCAACGCGGCCCGCTGGCACAAGCAAGGCTGAATGATGCAACTAGTATATACTAGTTAATGCAGTAACCTGGTAAGTAAACCTAATTATAAAGTGTTTATGTGACCATCGTAAATCAAGATCTCTGTCAATGTTATGCAAAGTCCACCTTGTAATAAGCTGCAGTGGTTTCTTGCCGTTTCTTTTACGCTCCCAAGCTTAGAAAACAGTAGTAGACTCGCTACATATAGGGTGCCAGTGAAATTACCGGCACATGAGAGATACCATCTTGGTTCTCAGGGTGAGCAACGCGCTTTGCTGTCTTATTAGTGTCAAGATATGCCATTAATAAGACAGTGGGTGCTATGGGCGATGGAGACCACTTACCATCAGGTGGCCCACCTGCTCGTTTGCTCACTTGTGACATAAAAAAAAATCTATTCCTAAAAAAGGTAGTCTCATTAGCATTTAAAAGATCTAAACAACTCTTTCGTTAGATTTACAGGGTGGTCCATTAATAGGCGCCCAAAAGTAAAATTTCGATGCTTCATGCTAAGGGTACCCCAATCACCCCCATGTAGTTTTCTAGTTTTGATTATTTTGTTTATTATTTCACAAAATTTTCTGCCGAGAAACTTCTACAAATTCATATATCTTTTTTGTATAGGGTATTTTTCCAATTTTCTTTTTGTGTCATGGTTACATTCACACATAAAATTATGAACTTCCTTACATTCCAGCTAATTACTCAAAAAGTATGGTAAATATTATTTTTTGGGGTGGATTCAAATTTTGATCATCTATTTTAAAATATTGGTCCCGTGTGGTGCCGGCAAAGAATAGTACCAACCCATACATACCCGTGGGTGTCGTAAGAGGCGACTAAGGGTTAACTGGAGGATGGGCAGCAGCATCCTCCTTTGTATCTTACATCTTACTTACTGCGGTCACCTACAACCGCGGTCCATAGTGCCAGCCGTAACGCTAACAAGCGAGGTGACTATGATACTTCCCCTCCACATATTTCCACAAGCTAGAATTCTGGAGGGAGCTCCCTGTCCTGGTAGTGGACTATTCATGGGATGTTATGATGATGATTTTAAAATACACAAAACCGGCCAAGTGCGAGTCGGACTCGTTGTTACACCCTTCTCTTATTATTTCTACTTATTATAAGTGTATAATCGGCAAAACGGCCAAGCCTAACTATTTGAGCTCGTTAATGTCAAGTTACGCAACTCCCACCTAGATTTAATGCACACTTTGCTCGAACAAGGCCAACTATTAGGAACCTAGACAGACATTTAGATCCGCAAAATCTAGGCTATAAACATCAAAATCTAGACTACATTCGAAGAAAGAACGCTAAGTTTTGTAAACTAAATCTAAAAGGGGTAACAAAAAAAACCGACCAAGTGCGAGTCGGACTCGCGCACTGAGGGTTCTGTACAAACCTGTACGTATATAAGTAAAAGTTAAGATATTTTTATTGCTAAAAAACTTTATTATGTGATGTAAGTACTTAACTAAAATTTGTATTTGAGTTGATTGAATGAAAGGTAAATTGCGGTTTACGATTTATGAAGTATTAAAAAAAACTACATGCTAGATCTCGTTCAAACCAATTTTCGGTTAAAGTTTGCATGGTAACGTACATCATATATTTTTTTTAGTTTTATCGTTCTCTTATTTTAGAAGTTACAGGGGGGGGACACATATTATACCACTTTGAAAGTGTCTCTCGCGCAAACTATTCAGTTTAGAAAAAACCGGCCAAGTGTGAGTCAGACTCGCGCACTGAGGGTTCCGTACCACCACATAATCATAATTGTATTAGTTGAAATTTCAGTAAGTTAATGTGCTAGATTTTTTTAGTCCGACACGCGCTTGACTATATTTTATTATTTGTTGTTATTTTATAGCTTATGCACTATAAACATACCAATTTTCAAGTTTGCATGTGTTCCCGTTTTTAAAATAGAACTAAAACAAAAATCGCCTGAGCGACCATCCAACTTGACCCCTCTCTTATATGAATGTTCTTGAAACGGGAGCTCACCACAATTGGTTACCATTAGTTGTGAGAAAAGTTGTAATATTTAATGATTTCAGACTTTTCTCATTATTTGTACAGTGAGACCTAGCTTCTTGCCGAATTTCATAATTTTAGGTCAACGGGAAGTACCCTGTAGGTTTTGCATTTTTGCATAAATGTATGGAGATGAGGACATAAAATGCCATATCTTTTGATTGCGTCGTTGTAAAAAATTGAAATTTTCAGATCTTGAGTGGTTCATGGATCCTAATATATATTATTAATTTCAACCTGATACCTTTACCCGTTCGTGAGATAAAGGGTCTTGACAGACAGACAGACAGACAGACGGACAACAAAGTGATCCTATAAGGGTTCCGTTTTTTTCTTTTGAGGTACGGAACCCTAAAAAATGATATTAGAAACCTCAATATAATTTTTAAAGACCTATCCATAGATACCCCACACGTATGGATTTGATGAAAAAAAAATTAGTTTCAGTTCGTAGTAAGGGGAACCCTAAAATTTATTGTTTTTTTTTTTCTATTTTTGTGTGAAAATCTTAATGCGGTTCACAGAATACATCTACTTACCAATTTTCAACAGTATAGGTCTTATAGTTTCGGCAAAAAAGTAGCTGTGACATACGGACGGACAGACAGACAGACAGACATGACAAATCTACAAGGACGTGATTCTGCCCGTGTAACTGAACAACTTACACATAAGTCGAAATACGAAAATATTTTTTTTCCTCCCGTACAAAATGCGGTTTCTATTTCTATGGGAGATTAATAATTTTTTTGTTTCGACGTCCATTTTCAATAAAAAAAATATATAAAATTGTAAATTTATTTTGTCTGTAAATTGAATATATTTACTGAAAAAAATTGTCACGTTATGCTATTTGATGCCCCTGAATCAAAATCACAGATTTTTGGAATTTTTGTTGTTTGTTTGTTTATTTGTTTCAGCATCACGCAAAAACTACTGAACCGATTTTGATTTTTTTTGACGATTTTTTTGTCGATTTTTTCTTTGATAGCTAATAGTTTAAATTAATCACTAGCACACTTTTTAGGGTTCCGTACCCCAAGGGTAAAAAACGGGACCCTATTAATATGCCTCCGATGTCTGTCTGGCAGCTGTACCTCACGAACCGTAATATGTATTTCTGTTGCCGCTATAACAACAAACAATAAAAAAAAATAAGGGAGGCGTTTTTTTTAATGCGATATTTGCACGATTGTGACTACCGTCTTAGTGGTACGGAACCCTTGGAGCGCAAGTTCGACTCGCACGTGGCTGGTTTTTTTTACATCCAGACGAAGTCGTGCGCAAAAGATAGCAGGAACCTAAAATAGATCTGTTAGGTAATAGTCCGGTCCCTTATAGTCTTATATTGCCAAACTCACCAAATTGCACCAATTTTTTTCCACCACTTTTGATAGGAGCCAATTCTTGAATTTTGTATGGAATTTTTTTTAAAATTCAAGAATTGGCTCCTATCAAAAGTTGAGAGCTTTGTACCTAACTAGTATCTGGAAAAAAATTGGTGAAATTGTAAGGCGTATCTACGTGAAACAGCTAACTGACCGCACTATAATAGTCCGGTCCCTTATAGTCTTATATCGCCAAATTCACCAAATTGCACCAAATTGCTCTCAATTTTTGATAGGAGCCAATTCTTGAATTTTCTATGGAAATTTTTTGAAATTCAAGAATTTTCTCCTATCAAAAATTGAGAGCTATGTATCTAGCTATCTAAGTAGTAGGGGAGCGGGGGGCACAGTGAACCACTTTTTTATTTGTGCTCTCTACTGCATTTATCTTTAACGCTGGTTCTTATATTTTACTTACAAGGGGTAACTTGGTGTTAAAGGTATACAAAAAAACATAAAAATAAAAAATAAACGCAACAGTTTCTGAGAAATTGAATATTTTTCTTAAAGTGGATAATGGTCCACTGTGCCCCAGCTATGGGGCACTATGGACTTAGGCTTGGGGTACTGTGAATCTCCATGGGGCACAGTGAATATTTACCTTAATTTTACTTCAAAATTGATATGGGGTACATTGAACTTAATTGATGTGTTATTAAAATAAAACACAATTTGCTTGGTAATCACATATTAACCCGTTCGCTCAACGCATAACAATAGATCTCATACAAAAACATGGGCACATGTGCCCGGTTTCCGAGCGAGGCGGTTAAAGCTTTTTAGTGCTTAATTGGCATAAATTAGTCTCTTTTGTTGCATTTGAGTCATTATATACTTACATTTAGTAGGTATCATAATTAAAATTTATTTTAAGAAAAACATAAAACAGCATTTTTTTTTTATTCCGTTTGCACCAATTCCTAACATTGGTGCATACGATTGTGTACCTATCATTTTTACCTGAATCAATTAAACAGAAAGGTTAAGTTAAATAATACATTTACGGGGCACTATGGATCACAGTCCACAGTGCCCCACATGAAATTAGTTCATTGTACCCCTTATGGTCAAATTAGAAACAATAACTGAAACTACTATTAAAATTAATCGTGACGCAATAGAATAACCACGACTTACGTAGCTCATTAAATGGTTATTAGTAAAAAAACAAACAAATATACAATTTGAATGGCTAAGTTTGTCAAAAAGATTCACAAAATAACATCAAGAATAAAAAGTGGTGGCTTACGTTTCGCGGAGCGGCTGCAGCTTGACCTCTGGCAGTGAGAACGTGACGGTGACCGGTGGGAGGGAGGGGTATTGGATAGATCATGCAATCGTTCGAAGTGAGTGTGTGTTTTTAATGAATAGCGAGCGAGATATTAATGAATAACCACTGCGCCCCCTGATTCACTCTGCCCCCTGCTCCCCTACCTGGAAAAAATTTGATGAAATTGTAAGGCGTGTCTACGTGAAACAGCTGAAACAACATTTTTTTGTTATATCCAAAAGCTAGGTGTAGAACAAAAGTTGTTCAGTTAGGTACATGAGTGGAACTACCACCCGAAAGGTTTTGCGTATTTAGAATTTCACATTATACAAGGTTATTTCTTGGACCTGATTTCCTTTTGCCCACTTATTAGTGAGGTCAAAAGCAACAACTTTTGTTCTACGACTAACTTTGCTAACAACGCACGAAAAATTTTCGACTCTCCATACTAAAGTGGTCACGTGACCGACCCATTTTGTATGGGAAGTTGAAAATTTTTCGTGCGTTGTTAGCAAAGTCGTAGAACAAAAGTTGTTTCTTTTGTTTGACCTCACTAATAAGTGGAGTCCAAAAAAATTACCTAGTATACTATTAGTTAGGCATGTTAAAATTGGATGCTTATCTATAGTTTCTTCCATACTTATAAAAACAATACTATTGTGTTAAAACGCAGTATAAAATGCGATTTTTTAATTACCAACATTAAACAACTTTACCAAAAGCAATTGACAAAATCACAACTCAACACAAACTACTCGCAAATAAATTTTCGCAAGCGCAAGTCTTAACTTGGCGCCGGTTAGTTTTCGCAAACTTATCTATGCTGTTGCGAAAATGCATTTTGCGTGTTCATTCAAAGAAAAAATATTTGATTGGGTTGTTTAGGGTAATGTTGTATTGTGTGCTGTATTGATCATGACCTCAATGTTAAGCCAGCACGAACAATATTGTTTTTTTTTCTCTGTGTTATTTAAAAATAAGATGAGATGAATCTGGAATTAGTTTTTAATAAATGTGAACGATTTTGTGTAATCTACCAAGTAAGAGGAATAACAGTTTCAAAAACATCATACAAAAAACAATTCCGTTTTGACGTTCAATAAAGAGTAGCTCAATTGACTGGGTTGTAAATTGGTTGTAAATTGTAAACCTCTTGTTAACGCGCGGATTGCGTGCCTGAACGTAACATAGTTCGCCCGTTGGCCGCCTGATGGCGCTATTAGTTTTTGAAAACATGGTAACGTTGTGTTCGTACAATATTATAAGTTGTTTGAGTGACATAAGTAGGTCTTGTCGACGAAACCGTAATACCGAAATATTTTTTAATATGTGTCACTATGTACGTATTATGTAGGACACATAAATTTTCCAATTCTTATTTATTAAATAAACTAATAGTCCTGTAGCCCATGGACGGATTCAAATTACGAAAAATGTTACCGTTTGTCTTTTTGAAATTGTTTTAGATATCGCCATTTCACATACTAAAAGCGAAGTCTTAAAGATCGTAATCGTAACCCGCTGTAACCATATACAAGGTTATTCTTTTGGACCTAATATACGTATGCCCACCTTATTACAGAGGTCAAAAGCAACAACTTTTGTTCTACGACTTTGCTAACAACGCACGAAAAATTTTCAACTTCCCATGCAAAATGGGTCGGTCACGTGACCACTTTAGTATGGGGAGTCGAAAGTTTTTCGTGCGTTGTTAGCAAAGTCGTAGAACAAAAGTTGTTGCTTTTGACCTCTGTAATAAGGTGGGCATACGCATATCAGGTCCAAAAAAATAACCTAGTATAGTGACCAAAATATAACCTCCACAAATGTTAATTATGTACATTTTAGGTTATCGCATTGTTTCGTTATTGTCATGTTGTACAGCTTTGTTGAATTACCATACGTAATAGTAAGACTATGGTGATTTGCCAAAAACAAATTTAGGACGAAATGGGTCTTAAAATCTGAACCGGCCACACAAACAGTTATAACATAGGTATATGTTTTGTTCAGAGAGTCTTTTAACATATGTATAAATTTGAAACGGTAACTCAAAAATGTAAATTATTGTTAATATGGTTACAACGGGTTACGATCTTTAACACTTCGCTATTAGTATGGGAAATGGTGAAATCTATAACAATTTTACAAAGACAAACGGTAACCTTTTTCGTAATTTGAATGTCCACGGGCTACAGTATAATGTGTAAGCTAGGGACACGCCTGCAACTCCGCGATCAAGAATGACACCAATGAAAAAAAAAAGACTGCTTTTTGGACCCCTTTACAATAGATAAAATAATATTTTTGTAATTCTTTCATTTGCAATTCAAGTATGCTATACTTTGTGTTGTTATTACTTGATGGAACTCCAATGTATTTATGTAATTAAACACCATTTTCACACTAGTTCCACTATTTATTTAGTAAAATTTATACAGAGTGCGACCGGTTTCGAGTTAACGACGATGTTAACTCGAAACCGATCGCATTCGACCGATCCGACTTTTGTTGTAGGTGGCAGGGCTTTTGTGCAAAGTCCGTCTGGGCTTGCCTATTTCTGCCGTAAAGCAGCAGTGTTTGCACTGCTGTGTTTCGGTTTGAAGGGTAAGGGAGCCAGTGAAATTACCGGCACATGAGACATACCATCTTATTTCTCAGGGTGGGTAATGCGCTTTGCTGTCTTAAATTATGCTACTAGTACAATAGTAACACCAAAAAACACATTCGCATTCAAGATTCGAACAAAAAACTGGCCTCATTTTCATGTGTTTCAAATTTGAAATTTCAAAGTTAAAGTTTCCTGAGCCATAGAGCATCTCCATGCTCAAGCCTCTCAGTCGCTCTAAGTGCTGCAAACTCATATTTCGACCTATCTTTCTTAGGGTTGTATACCCTGTTTGTTACACCTTGTATAAAAAAGAACAAACAGATGAAAGTCTCAATAATAACTTTCATTTGACAGGGTCCCCATCGAACCCAGAACCTCCGGATCGAGAGCCGACCGCTCTTACCACTACACCAAGGAGGCTGTGTTTCGCTGTGAATAGCCGTCCTGAGCACGATACATTTTCTAGTTCCCAAGACCATTGTTTTGGTATTTATCGAAACGCTAAATGCAATATTAGGGTTTCGTACGCAGACTCTAATTCATCATAACATCCCATGAAACGTCCACTATTGGACAGGAAACTCCCTACAAAATTCCAGCATTTGCTGAAACAATGTGGCGGGGAAGCACCATAGTCTGGCACAATGGACCGCGGTTGTTGGTGACCACAGTATGTAAGATGGTACTATACACAGATGGATGCAACTGCCCATCCTCTGGTTCAATAACCCTTAGTCGCCTCTTACGACACCCACGGTTAGAGTTGGGTTAGTACTATTCTTTGCCGTAACCACACGGACTGTAATTACTACGAGTATACGTCTAATAGGGCTGTATCCTTCGATCATAATATATAGATCGTTAGAAATGATCACTTCATGATGTGGCAGACCACTTCATGAAAGGTTCGGTTATGTTAGGTTGCATTTCATGAAGTAACCAACATGAATTCATGAAGTAACCAACATGAAAGTGGCCACATCATGAAATAGCCAATACCACGATCTGGCCACGACATATACATTCGTACGTAGATGCACGATAGCTACCTACTAAAAATGGCACCATAAAAAAAGACGCTTGAGATAAGATTCGGGGTAAAACTGTCTTTCGTTAGGGGGGTCATATCAGCAAAAGCTGGAATTCTGGAGGAAGCTCCCTATCCTGCAGTGGACGTTTCAAAGGATTTTAGATGATACGGAACTCTCAGTGCGTGAGTCCGACTCGCACTTGGCCGGTTTTTTATAACGAACTTTAACGTGAGAATAATAGAACCTAGAACTCAGTTCGTGGTCATTTCAGATCAATGCCAGCAGCCATTACATAATGGACATAACAGTAGTAATTTGTTGAATGAAGAATTCAACCAAAATCGACCTTGACCGAGAAACATGTCCAATTTTGTTGTAGCATGTCCGCATTGTCGCACGATATACCTACTACTGTACCTACAAGGTGAGCAACGCGTTTTGCTGTCTTATTAGTGTCAAAATATGCCACTATTGAGACAGTAGGTGGTATGGGCGGTGGTGACCTACACCTACCACTTGTAATATTTAAAAAACCGGCCAAGTGCGAGTCGGACTCGCGCGCCAAAGGTTCTGTACCACTAAGGTAAAAATACCGTCTTAGTTATAGACGCGCAGTCACGTTAAATTTGCGTGATTCCGACACGCACTTGACCATATTTTATTATTTGTTGTTATTCTATAGCTTATGCACTATAAACATACCAATTTTCACGCTTGTAAGTGTTTCTGTTTTTACGATAGAGCTAGAACAAAAATAGACTAAAAATCACCTAAAACACGTTTTTTATAGGAAGCAGCCTATAAAAAACGTGTTTTAGATGATTTATTCAATTTATTATTTAATTTATTATTTCTTGTTATAACGGCAACAGAAATACATAATACACGTTTTTTATAGGAAGCCGGGGCTTCCTATAAAAAACGTGTTTTAGATGATTTATTTAATTTATGATTTAATTTTTATTATTTCTTGTTATAACGGCAACAGAAATACATAATACACGTTTTTTATAGGAAGCCGGGGCTTCCTATAAAAAACGTGTTTTAGATGATTTGTTTAATTTATTGTTTAATTTTTATTATTTCTTGTTATAACGGCAACAGAAATACATAATACACACAATAAATACAGTGTTTTAGATGATTTATTAATTTATTATTTAATTTTTATTATTTCTTGTTATAACGGCAACAGAAATACATAATCTGTGAAAATTTAACTGTCTACCTATTACGGTTCAGTACCTGGGCGACCGAGCTTCGCTCTATAACAACTGCCTCAACATTAAAATATCATCGGGTGAGCAACCTATGCTACTCGCCAACAGATGGCGCTGTAGGTTTTTGTCTAAAACGAGATATTTTTTTTTAATGCTTAAAACACGGGTAAAACGAATTTTCCCAGACATGAGACCTAGCAAGATCGATTTTTCGCCCCCAAAAAACCCCCGTATGGCAAATTTCATCGAAATCGTTAGAGCAGTTTTCGTGAAACCGGTTACAAATATACATATATAAATATATACAAATATTACTCGTATAATAGTATAGGACAGTATAGGGTTGGATGATGATGATGATGATGAGCCCGCTGTCCTCAGATAAAGTAACTCACAACGCCGCTGACAGACAGACAGGCATCGGAGGCATATTAATAGGGTCCCGTTTTTCACCCTTTTCGATACTGTACCTTAAAAAACCACCAATAGAGCGCTATGATTACTTTAATGCGCTCAAACTTGTGGTTTTAATGGCCAATGTCAAATCTTACATCACAAAGTATTACATCAAGTGAATGTTGTAATATAACGCTCGAGGCCTAGAGGCAACGTAACTATGAAGACCATTTTAACGTGATTCTAGTACTAAGTAGGTATTTATTAATACCATTTGATACTGTGGAGAGCTATGTTTTACTGGGTTTGAAACGTATCTGGGGTAAACATCAAGGTACCGTCCTAATAGCCTATATAACCCAATTGCCAAAAAGCTGCCACTAGGACACGACCTTCCCTGGTCTTTTATTTTTTTATAGAAGAGGGAGGCAGACGAGCAGACAGGTCACCTGATGGTAAGTGATCACTGACGCCCATAGACTCTTTAAGATATTTGTAAGCTCTTTTCTTAAAGGCTGCGTCTTGTTGTACCCGTCCGGAAATACCTGCGCAGGAAGTTAATTCCACAGTGCGGTCGTACGTGTAAGAAGTTTCTTGTAAAACGTACGGTGGAAGATTGCCAGATATCTAGGTGGTATGGATGAAATTTTAACTTCTGGCGAGTGGTGTGGTGGTGAAATTCTGCAGCAGGTATTAGCTCAATAAATTTCTCTGGTCTGTATGAAAGTCTCTAAATAGACTGCGATCGGGCGTTGGCAGGTGCGGGGAACTTAGGAAGTGGTGGGGCTCTGATAGCGACAAGTGTGAGTGCGGCGTTTTGCAATTCATGTCGCACTTGCTGTAATAATAATAATAATAATAATAAAATTATTTATTCAGATGACCAGGATCGATTATAGAGAAAAAATTACAAATTCAATTAAATTAAATTACAATTATGTCTACAAACTAAGAATTAAAATTACAGGTTGGTATTGTTAATCATTGTCGCAACATTCCGCTCGAAATGTTGCAACAACGATTAACATACACGCAGTCCAATCTGTCCGCTATCATTTTCAGGGGGGTGATCGTGGTAATTTCAACGATATTACCAAAACAAAAACGTTTGCCTAAAACACTTAGTTAAGACTTAACATGACTTTTGAGGCAAACGTTTTTGTTTTGGAAATGTCGTTGAAATTACCACGATCACCCCCCAGGATGGTGTTGGTGCTGACCCGAACCCTGCGCACCAGGGACGCACATCTCTTTCGCATTGTAGAGTAGAAGCAGTCTACTCGCGCCTCCGCGAACATCCCTGATGCGCTACAGAATCGCGGCAGCCTCAACAACACCCTGAACGCATTGTTATATTGGACCCGAAGGGCGTTGTAAGCTGTCAGCTTCAGTTTCCTGCACTCGGAGGGACCTTTTGTTGGCAACCAAAAGGCTATTGATGTGACCACGGTAGCCTAAAATTTTTATTAAAGATTTTATTGTACCACTTTGTTTACGTGACTACATCTTTCTAGTTAGTACTAAGGGTTGCTAAGGTAAGCCGCGGACAGACAGACAGACTGACATGACGATACTATAAACAACTTCTATGCGATCCTCCGCTTACGTATTGCATGCTTCTGGCAAAGACTACGCAATACTAGCCGCTGTTAATGAAGATACAATTAATGTGTTTACAAAGCATTGGACAGCGGTGCATCGGAGCCCGAATACCAAGTAATTTATTGTGTGTGTTGTTTTTTACTTTTTTTTTGTATATTGTGTATGGCTGTAGGCCTGATAATAAAGATTAATAATAATAATATAAGGGTTCCTTGTTACTACCCATTATTTTTTATACCAACTTACTTTCCCCCACAAATCTTAAAAAGGCGTCAAATTAACTGAATTATTTACTTCTTATTATAATATCCTTGATTTGTTTCATTTATGGTCACAAGTTTATATAAAAAACTACCTACGTGACCTACGTCGTTGTTAAAGCGGACTTAGCGCTAATTATAAGTTTTAATTTTAATGAGACACTATTAAAACAAGTAGCACTTTTGCAGTGTTTTTTTTATCCATATTTATTTTTGGTCATCTAGTCAAACATGTAATTGCAATTTATATATTTTTTAATTGCGATCACTTTATCATATATTGACATCAAATGACATTTAATTTATGTTAAAGTGAAATAAATTAAACTAAACTTATTCCTGCAAATATGTTACTTAAAATACAAAGTAAATAAATATTCAATATACTTACATATAATTAAGTCACAATCTATACGTTACAGCATCTTTTTCAATAAAAACAAACCATATCGAAAATTGAACCAAATAACACAGATAGAACAAAAAATAAGGAAGTAGGGTATAATTATATGCATTTTGGATTTCCGCGCTCTTATACACGCTACACTTCATTTGCGTAACTTTGCATAAACGGCTTCAGCAAGCCTAGCATGACACTGTCATGCATGATTCTTTTTAGATGATAAAATTTTAAAAAAGGGGGACTTTCGCCACAGAATTAATAATAGTACTACATACTTTCGCACTAGGTCTTCTGATGAACCCAAACTTGGCAAAGCCTGTACTATGGTGTAACAGCCTGGATTTGATCTTGAGGCTGGAGTCTTAGCGAGAGAAATAATCGACTTTACCCTCCATAACCCCACCATACAAAAAGCTTGCAATAATCTATGCAATTAAGTAGACAGTTCTTATTACATTGGCCTTTAACCCTGACAGCCTACTCAAATCGGTAGGGTTATACCACGTGACACGGGTTTCTGAACTTGGTCGGGTTATACCTCCGATTCCCACCAACTTTTGTCCATTTTTTATACGTTATTCGAAAGGTGATTTCAATAGGTCGTAATTCACTATACATGCCAAACCAAAATAATCTGTAGTTTCTACGCAATAATGCATAATCTCGAGCTCTAACCGGGTTGCAATTACCGTATCCCATGGGATATACCGGTGCTTTGGAGGTACACCGGTGCTATGTTCCTTGGGGAAAGTTGTTCAGTTGGCCTGAGGAGCATGCCAAACTTATGTTCACTGTTTCATTAGAACCTTAATTCTTGACCTAAGAAACATTTGTATTCCAATATCCGCACATCCACGCCACGATCGCTTCACGTTTAATGTAAGAAACGATAAAATGTCTATCGAAGTCGAAGCGTCATGCTCACCCTACGAATTACTTAATTCCAATGTCTTCAGATTTCATTATTAAATTAAGATTGTGTGCTTTAAAACCAGTTTGAAAGTAGTTCTTTACAAGGTTAGTGATAGTAGTAAATATTTATTTGTATTTGCATCGTTATCGTAATATTTAGGGCTTTTGTGCAAAGTCCGGCTGGGGGTGTAACACCACCTTGCCTATTTCTGCCGTAAAGCAGCACTGTTTGCACTGCTGTGTATCGATTCGAAGGGCAAGGGAGCCAATTAAATCACCCACATATTTTATTATGAGACACACCATCTTAGTAATCAAAATCAGCAACGCGCTTACACACATTTTAGTTCTCAGGGTACGCAACGTGCTTTGCTGTTATATTAGTATCAAGGTGGTTTTGCTCACTGATACAGGGTGTCAAAAAAAAGAACGACGATCCTTCTAAGGGCTGATTCTACATCATCATACGGTTTTTAGGGTTCCGTACCTAAAAAGGAAAAAACGGAACCCTTATAGGATCACTTTGTTGTCCGTCTGTCTGTCTGTCTGTCTGTCAAGACCCTTTATCTAACGAACGGGTAAAAGTATCAGGTTGAAATTAATACCACATATTAGGATCCATGAACCACACAAGATTTGAAAATTTCAATTTTTACAACGACGCAATCAAAAGATATGGCATTTTATGTCCTCATCTCCATACATTTATTCAAAAATGCAAAACCTACAGGGTACTTCCCGTTGACCTAAAATTATGAAATTTGGCAAGAAGCTAGGTCTCACAGTACAAATAATGGGAAAATTCTGAAATCATTAAATATTACAACTTTTCTCACAACTAATGGTAACCAATTGTGGTGAGCTCCCGTTTCAAGAACATTCATATAAGAGAGGGGTCAAGTTGGATGGTCGCTGAGGCGATTTTTGTTTTAGTTCTATTTAAAATTGGGAACACTTACAAACTTGAAAATTGGTATGTTTATAGTGCATAAGCTATAAAATAACAACAAATAATAAAATTTGGTCAAGCGCGTGTCGGACTCAAAAAATCTAGCACATTAACTTACTGAAATTTCAACTAATACCAGGCCACTCAGAAAGTATTGCGAAAAATAGTTTTTATATATGGGAGACTGGCCGGTCAGAATCTTTTTCGAAAATATGATTACTTGTAAGTAAAAATATGTGTGTTCCATTTTCAAAATTTCCCTCCACATTTTTTGCGAGCCAATTCAAAGTATCGTGTCTTACTGAAAAATGGATCTGCGCCGGGAAAATTTTAGAGCTATGATTTTTTACGATTTCAAGTGTCGCCTGAAACCGGATGAATCGTTCGATAGACTTCAAATGGCATTTATGGATGAAGGCCCCTCCAAGGCAACCGTGTATCGTTGGTATAACGAATTTAGGCGCGGTCGACCAACCTTGGGGGATGAAGAAAGAAGCGGTCGCCCTTTGACGGCTATTACGGAAGAAAACGTGCTAGCAGTGAAAAATTTAATCCAAGATAATAGGCGAATTACATATCAGGAGATTCAGCACATATTAAAGATTGGATCGGGAAGCGTTCACGAGATTCTACACGGGCATCTTCGCGTGAGGAGGATAGTATCGCGCTGGGTGCCGCACTACCTCACCGACGCTCAGAAGCAGGCCCGGGTGGAATGGTGCCGTGATATGCTGAACAAATTTGAAGCAGGCTCGTCTCGGCGTGTTTACGACATCGTAACAGGTGATGAGTCCTGGATTTATCAATACGATCCAGAAACCAAGCGCCAGTCGACAGTTTGGGTGTTTCAAAATGAACCAACGCCTACCAAAGTGAAGCGATCTCGAAGCGGGGGGAAGATTTTGATCGCCAGCTTTTTTAATTTGACTGGCCACTTGGCCTCAATTCCCTTACGAGATCAAAGAAGCATCAACGCCGAATGGTATACTACCAAATGTTTACCAGAAGTTTTTTCTGTTGTGAGCAACAAGCGACCAAACACAGGGCTCCGCGGACTACTGCTCCACCACGACAATGCGCCTGCACACACCGCGCTCAAAACGAGGGACTTCCTGGACAGCACACCAGTCAAACTCCTGGGTCACCCTCCTTACAGCCCTGATCTAGCACCGTGTGACTTCTTTTTATTTCCAAAAATAAAAAATCAGCTCAAGGGGATACAATTTTCGTCGCCGGAAGATGCGCTGGCTGCGTTCGAGCAGGCTGTAAACGAGGTGTCTACGGCGGACTGGAAAAAGTGTTTTGAAAACTGGTTCAGACGCATGAATCTTTGTATAGAGGCTGGTGGAGAGTACTTTGAAAAGATTTAATAAAAATATATGTACCTGTAGAACAATTTTTTTTAGTGTCGCAAATATTTCTGAGTGTCCCACGTACAATTATGTATATGTGGTGGTACGGAACCCTCGGTGCGCGAGTCCGACTCGCACTTGACCGGTTTTTTTGTTATAATATCCAGTCACTAGCAAGTACCTATTCATTTCAATAAATTACTGTAATGTAATTCGAAGGAGAGCCAAATTTCATAATCACTCAAAAAAAAAGAAATTTACCACTTCTTTTTACACCCTATATAGAAAAATCTCACAAATAGATTGACATACCGTTTACTTAGCGGTTTTAAATAGTGAAGTGATATCTCATCTATAATGAGAGTATCATATCATTTATTCATAAAACAATTAATAATTGTGTCTGAATGTTTACAATTAAATAATGCAATTTAAAATAACAATAAAAACAATAAAGCAATATGAAATTAAAAAAATACCTACAGTTAAAAAATCACTTAAGTAACTATGTCAAAAGTTCACCTACTATAACTATGTCAGAACAATTTTAAAATAAACGTCAGAAAAATCTTTAAATTTAATGTCACAATTTCGATTAATCTACTGTCAAAATGATGTTTAAGTAATTAAAATGTCAAATAAATTCTTGAAATAATAACTATTTAAAATCCTCTAATAACGTGCAGCATAATTAGTGTCAAATATTTTCAGGGCTGAGAAAATAGGTCATACCGATCACGTGTGCAAAAAATGAAAGAAATCTGCAGGTTAGTTTAAGAGTTATTAAAGAAAGAAACTGTTACCCTAAAATAAATAAAATTTTGTACTACTTTCCTTTACTATTTATTACGATGATAATTATTGTTAGTTGATTGGACTATGTCTACGATAGTCCATACTTGAAGCCTAATTGGTCAATTTATTTTAAAACTAGAAATAATTACGTAATTTTTAGCAAATCTGCAAAAATTTTTAGAAAGATATTATACTTACGATATCATTTTAATGGTTCAATAGGAAACAAAATGATGTTTTATCTTAAGTTAGAATTAACTAAATTTACCTAACTTCCCGTGTGGAGCCGGCAAAGAATAGTACCAACACATCTCTACCCGTGGGTGTCCTAAAAGGCGACTAAGGGTTAATTAACTGAACCGGAGGATGGGCAGCAGCATCCTTCTGTGTATCGTATCTTACATTCTGCAGTCACCAACAGTCGCGGTCCATGGTGTATTTATTTATTTATTCATAATTGCATGCTACATGTCATAAAATCTTACATACTAGTGTTAGTAAAGACAATGGCATGTAGCGCCGTGTTCGGGCACTGCAACTTAAACCTATGTTAGTAATTAAATTCATTAAATTAGAACCGAAAATAATCAATAGATTAAATGTATTACAATGTCATATTAATTTATAAATTATTATCATTAATGAACTCAGCAACAGTATAATAACATTTAGAGATTAATAGAGATTTTAAACTATTTTTGAATATTTGTATTTTACTTTCAGACTTTATGCTTCCAGGTATTTTATTAAAAATTTTGATAAATCTGTTATATGGACTTTTACTAAATATCGTCAAGTTGCTTTCAAGTGGTGCTAGTCTGTCTTTATGTCGTAGGTTTCGGCTGCAGACAACTGTCATTTTTTTGAAAAGGTGCTCATTTTTTCTTAACAAATAGACCGACTTCTAATATGTAGATTGACGGAAGCGTTAGGAGCTCGTTTTGAATAAAATGCGGTCTGCAGCTCGCTCTAGCGCGGATGTTAGCAAGAATTCGGATACACTTTTTTTGCATAACGAACACGTCATGTACGTTAGTGCTGTCGCCCCATAGAATTAACCCATATCGGAGCCATGCATAGGCGTATCCTTAGTACATTGTTAGGGCCGTTTTAAAATTAGTGTTTCTTTTTATTACGCTTAAGGCATAAGTAAATTGGGACAGTTTAGTTTTAATATTTTGTATGTGGCCTTTCCAATTTACGTTTGTATCTATCGTTAGTCCTAATAATTTAAATTGTTTTACTTCTTCAATTTTTGTTTGATTTATGTTAAGATCTATTGTTAGTGGTCTTTTTTGAGGTGGATGGAACTGAATAACTTTGGTTTTATTTAGGTTTATTTCTAGGTTATGCTTGGTGATCCAATCATTTGCCGTATTAAGGTGTTTTTTTAAGAGTTGGTTACATTCTTCACTGTTTTCGCACGTTATGAGTAGGGACACATCATCAGCGAACATTGTGCAATGTGTGTTTATGGTGTCGGGTAAGTCGTTTGGTGCCAGCCGTTACGCTAAAAAGCATGGTGACTATGGTACTTCCCCTCCACATTGATTCAGCAAAAGCTGGAATTTTGGACAGAGTACCCTGTCCTGTAGTGGACGCTTCATGGGATGTCATGATAATGATGACCTAAAGCAAAATAACGAACTCACTGATATATCAACGCACAGCCTTTGGTCTATCTAGAATCTTTAGTCTGTCTGTACAGCACGCTGCCATAGCACGATCCGAAACGGCGTAGACTCGCTCTGTTTGCATTGTTTTCTGCATGACATTCAATAAGTATTCTGTAAAGAATCTACATTGAATAAAATTATCTGAATCTGAATCAGGGCTTTGAAGGTGGTAGAGCCTTTTTTAGAACCTCGTTGGTGATGAGATGCTGGTGAAAACCAAGTTTCACAGTCTGACCCACCGTCGCAAAGTTGCATGTCTGTCGGTTTTCTACAGATTGTACTTCGGAGTGTGCTCTAGAGCTCTACGAGCTTATTCCACCATCTCCCTTCTACCATCGGGAGTCCAGACGCACCGCAGGATATCACCCATACTTGGTTGATATTCCGCACATTCGCACAAAGCGCTTTGAAACATCTTTTATAATACGCACGGCTAAAGAGTGGAATTCTCTGCCTGCGTCTGTGTTCCCGAGTTCATATAACCCGAATCTATTCAAGTCGCGAGTGAATAGGCTTCTTCTGGGCAAGCTCGCTCCATCGTAGACCTCATCTCTGTCTTCAAGAAAAGCTCGAGGTCAAGAGTAAGCCCATTTTCTATAAAAAAAAAAAGTCCGTTTGGAGAAGTACCACCTCCTCGCGTTTTTCTGCCGTGAAGCAGCAGTGTTTGCACTGTTGTGTTTCGGTTTGAAGGGCAAGGGAGCCAGTGAAATTAACGGCACATGAGTCATACCATCTGAGTTCTCAAAGTGAGCAACGCGCTTTGCTCTCTGATTAGTGTCAAAATATGCCATTAATAAGACAGTGGGTGATGTGGGCGGTGGTGACCACTTACCATCAGGTGGCTCACCTGCTCGTTTGCTCACTGATAGCATAAAAAAAACACAGGTTCCAGCTATCTGAAAGAATTTTGCTAAGTTCATCTGCCGAAAAAAAATTCATAGTGGTAGTTCATGTGATGACTTTTAAAGGAAAACTATCACAGCTAATTAAAGTACCTAGGCTTTACAGGTTAAAAATACTGAAAATCAACTGTACAAAAAATTGAATTAGGAATAGCAATTTGGCTCTAGACCTCGCTGTAGGAAGGAAAATTATTATGAAAAAATCTAAACCTGTTAACAATAATGATTCTTAAGGCAATTACGGAGCCCTACACTGCGTGTGATCCGGCACGCACTTGGCCGGTTTTTTTTAATACTCCTATAGTAGAGTCCGTCATATTCATAGTCTTTATGAGGTAGTGAAGCGTGAAACGTCTACTAGTCAACTACACTAGTCGGTCAAAAAACCCGGTTAGTTAGGTTTAACGAAAATCAAGAAATCTTTAAAAATCTAATGTTTCAGCAAAACTTTCTTTGCGAAACAGAAAATTTACCTATCTTTTTTACTTGTGAATTGATCATTAATACTAAGAACGGATCCGTAATAGCCATTTTATGCGTGATTTTAAACACAGCTTTTTACCTGAATGGTAAGTATTTTTAACAGACAAGCTGTGGTTATAACATTTATTAGTTCCAATACACATACATTCTAGATAGAAAAAGATAAGTATTTCACGTTTTTAGGGTTCCGTACCTCAAAAGAAAAAAACGGAACCCTTATAGGATCACTTTGTTGTCCGTCTGTATGTCTGTCTTTTTATCTGTCTGTCTGTCTGTCTGTCAAGACCCTTTATCTCACGAACGGGTAAGGGTATCAGGTTGAAATTAATACCACATATTAGGATCCATGAACCACACAAGATCTGAAAATTTAAATTTTTTACAACGACGCAATCAAAAGATATGGCATTTTATGTCCTCATCTCCATACATTTATTCAAAAATGCAAAACCTACAGGTTACTTCCCATAGACCTAAAATTATGAAATTTGGCAAGAAGCTAGTTCTCACAGTACAAATAATGGGAAAAGTCTGAAATAATTAAATATTACAACTTTTCTCACAACTAATGGTAACCAATTGTGGTGAGCTCCCATTTCAAGAATATTCATACTTATAAGAGAGGGGTCAAGTTGGATGGTCGCTGAGGCGATTTTTGTTTTAGTTCTATTTAAAAACGGGAACACTTACAAACGTGAAAATTGGTATGTTTATAGTGCATAAGCAATAAAATAACAACAAATAATAAAATTTTGTCAAGCGCGTGTCGGACTCAAAAAATCTAGCACATTAACTTACTGAAATTTCAGCTAATACAATTATGTTTATGTGGTGGTACGGAACCCTCAGTGCGCGAGTCCGACTCGCACTTGGCCGGTTTTTTGGTATTATTATATATATTTTTAGTATGGAGGTTCCTTGCAAGAAATGGTTACGTTTATGGCTCCATTTTTAGCAGAAAGTGCTGCTCTTCAACCTCCTTGGGTGTCTAAAAGTGCACACACGCCTAGACTAATAACATCATGTAACGTATGAATATCAGTCTAAAGAACTATCTGCAGTCCTACCAGTTTCTCTCTCGTGGGCTTTGCTATAATTTGTGCATCATACACATAATACGTACACAGTGATGCACATTCAAAAAATAACTATTCAAGGAGTTATTAACAGACAGTAAAGAGAGGCGTTCAAAAATTCAAAGAATATTTCAATGGGCTTTGGGAGAGAAAAAGCTATGAAAATGCATACTATACAGGGTGTGAGGAAAAGTACCGATTTCCTTTTAACCACATATTCTATAAGTAGAATAAAGAACAATAAGCATGTTTAAAAAACCAGTCGGACTCGCGCACCGCGGGTTCCGTACCACCACACAATCATAATTGCATTAGTTGAAATTTCAGATTTTTTGAGTCCGACACGCGCTTGACCAAATTTTATAATCATCATCATCATCATCTTGCTAGGCCTTTTTCCCATTTACTTGGGGTCGGCCCTCCCTGTCCTTTTCCTCCATTGTGCACGATTGAGTGCAAGGTCGGCGTCTATATTAAGATTTTTCAGGTCTCGTTGAACCGTTGTCAGCCAGGTGGAGGGTGGTCTTCCACGTCGTCGCTTCGTCGTTGGAATCTCGAGCGCTACTTTTACCATGTAGTCATCTGGGCGCCTTTGTACATGGCCGTACCACCTCAGCCGTTTTTCGGTTAGCTTTTCAGTAATTGGGGCTACTTTGAAACTACCTCGGATATACACGTTTCTTATTTTGTCCATCATGGTGACGCCCGCTGACCAGCGTAGCATGCGCATCTCTGTGGTGTGAAGCTTATCCAAGTGTGATTTGTTGGTAGCCCAGCACTCGGATCCGTACAGTATTGTTGGTCTAACTGCTGTTTTGTAGATGTTTCCTTTCACCTTCAGAGGTATTTTAGTATCGCATAAGACGCCTGTGAGCTGTCGCCATTTCATCCAGCCTGTCTGTGACCAAATTTTATAATATGTTGTTATTTTATAGCTTATGCACTATAATCATACCAATTTTCAAGTTTGTAAGTGTTCCCGTTTTTAAAATAGAACTAAAACAAAAATCGCCTCGGCGACTATCCAACTTGACCCTTCTCTTATATGAATGTTCTTGAAACGGGAGATCACCACAATTGGTTACTATTAGTTATGAGAAAAGTTGTAATATTTAATGATTTCAGACTTTTTCCATTATTTGTACTGTGAGACCTAGCTTCTTGCCAAATTTCATAATTTTAGGTCAACGGGAAGTACCCTGTAGATTTTGCTTTTTTGCATAAATGTATGGAGATGAGGACATAAAATGCCATATCTTTTGATTGCGTCGTTGTAAAAAATTTATATTTTCAGATCTTGTGTGGTTCATAGATCCTAATATATGGTATTAATTTCAACCTGATACCTTTACCCGTTAGTGAGATAAAGGGTCTTGACAGACAGACAGACAGACGGACGGACAACAAAGTGATCCTATAAGGGTTCCGTTTTTTCTTTTGAGGTACGGAACCGTGAAAATTGCTCGCTTTTTAGGGTTCCGTACCTCAAAATAAAAAACGGAACCCTTATAGGATCACTTTGATGTCCGTCTGTCTGTCTGTCAAGACCCTTTTTCTCACAAACGAGAAGAGGTATCTGGTTGAAATTGATAACGAATATTAAAGTCCATGAACTACGCAAGATCTGAAAATTTAATTTTTTTACAAGGACGCAATCAAAAGATATGGCTTTTTATGTCCTCATCTCCATCAAATCAATCAAATCAAAATCAAATAATTTATTTGCACTGATTTCCGGTCGGTATAATTAGATGTTACGATAAGATTACTGCGAAAATCTGCCTTCAACAGCATGCAAATTTTAAAGTCAACATTAATTTAAATCAATTACAAGTTTACAACACTATTACTAAAGACTTAATACACACACAAGCATACATACATTTATGCAAAAAAGTAAAACCTACAGGGTACTTCCCGTTGACCTAAAATTATGAAATTAGACAAGAAGCTAGGTCTCACAGTACAAATAAAGGGAAAAGTCTAAAATCATTAAATATTTTAATTTTTCTCACAACTAATAGTAACCAATTAAGGTGAGCTCCCGTTTCAAGAACTTTTCTATAAAAGAGGGGTCAAGTTGGATGGTCGCGGAGTTTTTAAAATCAAAGAGCAAAAGCTTTTACTATATCATATGGTAGATAGGTACGGAACCCTTAGGGTGCGAGTCCGACTCGCACTTGGCCGGTTTTTTCTTTATAAGGCACCGCTTTACTTGTAAAGTGACGTAGTAATTACCGGGGGGACGATATACCGATAACTGTACGGTCGGAGTGCTCATTCAACGAAAGAGAACTACTTTCCCAAAGAAATATATTTGAGAAAAAAAAAAAAAACCGGCCAAGTGCGAGTCGGACTCGCGCACCGAGAGTTCCGTACCACCACATAATCATAATTGTATTAGTTGCAATTTCAGTAATTTAATGTTCTAGATTTTTTGAGTCCGACACGCGCTTGACCAAATTTTATTATTTGTTATTATTTTATAGCTTATGCACTATAAACATACTAATTTTACAAGTTTGTAAGTGTTCCCGTTTTAAAAATAGAACTAAAACAAAAATCGCCTCCGAGACCATTCAACTTGACCCCTTTCGTATATGAATGTTCTTGAAACGGGAGCTCACCTCAATTGGTTACCATTAGTTGTGAGAAAAGTTGTAATATTTAATGATTTCAGACTTTTTCCTTTATTTGTACTGTGAGACCTAGCTTCTTGCCAAGTTTCATAATTTTAGGTCAACAGGAAGTACCCTATAGGTTTTGCTTTTTCGCATAAGTGTATGGAGATGAGGATATAAAAAGCCTTATCTTTTGATTGCGTCGTTGTAAAAAAATTAAATTTTCAGATCGTGTGTGGTTCACGGACCCTAATATATGGTATCAATTTCAACCTTATCAGGTGCCTCTACCCGTTCGTGAGATAAAGGGTCTGATAGACAGACGGACAGACAGACAGACGGACAACAAAGTGATCCTATAAGGGTTCCGTTTTTTTCTTTTGAGGTACGGAACCCTAAAAATAATAATTTAATGAAATGTAAAAAATTATAATATAAGTGAAGTAGAATCATTCCTTTATAAGGATCATCATACTTTTCCTTTTACAGGGTGTAAGGAAAAGTACCAATTTTTTTTAACTACATGTAGTGTAAGTAGAATAAAGTACATAAAACATATTGATACTAAAAAAATAAAATAAAAATAAAATACTTCCTAAGAAAAAAAAGTTCAAGTTGCCAACCCAACCCTATGCTAGCACACGCTCCATTCCCTAACGAATGCCATTCACAAGCGTGCAACAGAGATAGGAGATAGAAAACTACGTAAGGACGACACTTATCGGTGCGATAGTCTAGAGTCTGGTAAAGGTTGACACTATGGTTGACACAATTATATTTTAATATAAATTTTTAAAATCTCTTATTTTATATTATTTTTAGGGTTCCGTACCTTAAAAGAAAAAAACGGAACCCTTATAGGATCACTTTGTTGTCCGTCTGTCTGTCTGTCTATCAAGACTAACGGGTAGAGGTATCAGGTTGAAATTGATACCATATATTAAGGTCCATGAACCACACAAGATCTGAAAATTTCAATTTTTTACAACGACGCAATCAAAAGATATGGCGTTTTATGTCCTCATCTCTATACATTTATGCAAAAAAGCAAAACCTACAGGGTACTTCCCGTTGACCTAAAATTATGAAATTTGGCAAGAAGCTAGGTCTCACAGTACAAATAATGGAAAAAGTCTGAAATCATTAAATATTACAAATTTTCTCACAACTAATAGTAACCAATTGTGGTGATCTCCCGTTTCAAGAACAATCATATAAGAGAAGGGTCAAGTTGGATGGTCGCGGAGGCGATTTTTGTTTTAGTTCTATTTTAAAAACGGGACCACTTACAAACTTGAAAATTGGTATGATTATAGTGCATAAGCTATAAAATAACAACATATTATAAAATTTGGTCAAGCGCGTGTCGGACTCAAAAAATCTGAAATTTCAACTAATACAATTATGATTGTGTGGTGGTACGGAACCCTCGGTGCGCGAGTCCGACTCGTTTTTTAAACATGCTTATTGTTCTTTATTCTAATTATAGAATATGTGGTTAAAAGGAAATCGGTACTTTTCCTCACACCCTGTATAGTATGAATTTTCATACTTTTTCTCTCCCAAAGCCCAGTGATTTTCAACCCACAAAAACTTTCAATTAAAAAAAAATTACAATACGTTTTTACTCGAAAAAACATTTTCGCCTTCCCATGCAAAATGAGTCGACCACTTTACTATGTAGTAATTTAGATCTTTGGTAAAAGAGTATTTTCTAGTAATAAAATATTATCTCGGGAAAATTGCTAACAGCTCCCGTGGTCTAGCGGTTAGAGCGCTCGGCTCTCGATCCGGAGGTACTGGGTTCGATTCCCGGTGGGGACACTGTCAAACAAAAATCCCTTTGTGCGACCTCCCCAGTTTGGTTAGGACATTGCAGGATGAATCGCCTGATTTTCGAAAAGTTAGATGATTCCGTGCTTCGGAAAGCACGTTAAGCCGATGGTCCTGACTACTATCTACAGATGTAGTCGTTAATGAGCCATGGAGGCCTTTGACGGCTCAGCAACTCTGACACCAAGGTTTGTGAGGTCGGTCATCGACCTTGCAGCCCACTAGATTTGATGATGATGATAAGTAAAAAAGTTATTTCGGGAAAATTGCTTGTTACGAGTATCATGAATAGAATCACTGGATTTCGGGAGCAATTTATTAAAAGCACCCTATACAAGGTATAACAGAAAGGATATATTAACCCTGAATAATGTGATTCTGCCCATGAAACTGAACAACTTTCCCCAAGGAACATAGGTCGAAATACGAAAAGAAAATTTTGACTTCCCATATAAAATGCGCTATCAGCTGATTCAGTTTCCATGGGAAGTCTAATTTTTTTTTTTTATTTCGACCTATGTTCCTTAGGGAAAGTTGTTCAGTTTCATGGACAGATTTGCACCCTTCAGGGTTACTATACCCATTGAGTTACACCCTGTATACCTTCCTAATTTCCTGTAGCTGTGAAAGCAATAGTCTAGGCAACGAAGCGGATCGTTGTATGAAGACCCCCGCATTAAATCCTCAGTCGATGAAACTTTGCTGGGGTATTACACTACATGAGACAAACGTCTACAAAAAAAATCGGTACTTTTAATTTTTATACAAAAATTTCAAAAAATGTATGAAAAAACTTTATTGTAATTTTTTTTTTATATTTTGAATTCACATTTAATTCATGATACTTTATCATCCTGTTAAATAAAATCCCACCAAAAATATTTTGTAAAAAACTAGCCAAGTCTCGATGGAGCTGCTTGTTTATCTCAAAAAGTAATGAAATCTAGACAAAGTCGTGCCAAGTCTAAGGTTCGATACTGCGATTTCTCTATTATTATAGTTAATGTTCTGTCTTGGCCGTTGAAGGGTACACAAGGGTACAAAACCAGGTGTTCCATGACACCATTGCACCAATCTGTCGCCAGAACCGCTACCCATTGACGATAGAAAATAGCCACTTGGAAAACGTTGATTCAATAACCAGTCAATTGTAGGCTTGATAAAGCTGCGTATTTCAATAATATGTATAGGCGAGCCTAAAACAAACAATATAAAAAACCTACAGACTTGAAATTTTGGATTTTAAGTATGTGATTATAGCTTACTGGATGACGAAAATTTCGGCATTCTGATCTTATCCACAGGTTCTCAAATAGGGGCCTGAAAATGCGGCGAAATGGCTCCAGTAAAGGATGGTACGGCAGTGTTTGCTTCGCGCTCGACTTGGCGGGGGCACTGCCGTGCCCCCCGATGTGGAATTATGTTGGCGTCAACTGCTTCGTTGCCTACACTACAAGAAGAAGAAGAAGAAGAAAATATTAACCCTGGGTCAAAGTAGATAAAATGTCACCTTTTAGACTTTAATATTCAACCATACATATGGCACCGAGACGTGGCCGCTCACGATGGGCCTTATCAGAAAGCTCAAAGTCACACAAAGGGCTATGGAAAGGGCTATGCTCGGAGTCTCTCTGCTTAGAAATGAGGAGATCCGCAAAAGAACTAAAGTAACTAACATAGCCCTGAGAATCGCTAAACTGAAGTGGCAGTGGGCAGGGCACATCGCAAGAAGAACCGATGGCCGATGGAGCGTGAGGGTTCTGGAGTGGCGACCACGTACCGGAAGACGAAGCGTTGGCAGGCCCCCCACAAGGTGGACCGACGATCTGGTCAAGTCGCGGGAAGCCGCTGGATGCGAGCAGCGCAGGACCGGTCGTCATGGAGATCTTTAGGGGAGGCCTATGTTAAGAAGTGGACGTCTTTCGGCTGATATGATGATTCAAATTTACCTTATTAAACCGTTAAAAGGTAAATCAACATTGACAACCAAATATCACTTTAAATTTAACAAATATCATCCATAACTTTATAGCCATGTCAAAAAATCCTTGTCATGTTTCTGTGGACGTGCTGGTGGGTGTACCTAATTTGGTTTATATCCTTTCATGTTTATATTTTTTCTTCTAAAATTGTTTAACTTAGTATCCTGAGGCATTTCTCAAAAAAAAAAAGAGAAGAGAATGTAAAATTGCGACATTTAAACTGAGTTGATACCTATAATTTGTTAATTGGTGTACCTTTCTGCGTTCCCATATTTGAAATTAACTATTGGTGTCCCTAATAAAAAGTTTATTTATTAAGAAAATATTTGATTTTGTAATTAATGAGTGATATTTTATCGATATATTCAAGAATCGACAACCTGTAGTTAGATTTTGGACTACCTACATTATAATTTATGATTTTAAAGTTTACCGCCGTATGCAAAAACACAGTCACAGTTAGTACACAGTCAGTAAGCAGTCGGGTATTTTGTTTTTCAAATATACACAGATTAAATAGTATATGAAAATGAGAAACTGCGATATAAAAAAAGGAATATATTAGTAAGTCATCATCATCATCATATCGTGTGGGTTGCAAGGTCGATGACCGACCTCACAAACCCTGGCGTCAGAGTTGATGAGCCGCTAAAGGCCTATGACCTGGCTCATTAACGACTACATCCGTAGATACTAATCGGAACCATTGGATTAACGTGCCTTCCGAAGCACGGAACCATATAACTTTCCGCGCACAATCAGGTGATTCATCCTGCAATGTCCTGACCAAACTGGGGAGATCGCACAAAGGGATTATTGTTTGGCAGTGTGCCCACCGGGAATCGAACTCAGAACCTCCGGATCGAGAGCCGAGCGCTCTAACCATTAGACCATTCAGGCTGCTGGTAAGTAGAAAGTTTTTAATGTTTCTTTGGATTAAACTTAATTGTAATTTCTGCGCATTCATTGAGTAAAATACTATACAAGCCTTGGCCGCAACAAGGTTTTGAAGGACTTATGGATGTAGGTCTCGGCTTCGCCTCTGCCCACATTATCACGTTTGTCCTTCAATGCCTTTTTTGTCGGCCATTGCAGTTTTCTACTATACCTACTTGAAGCGTTCCCTCTCTCGTAACTACCTATTATACAGACTATGGGCTTTGCTATAATTAGTGCATCGTACATACATAATACGTACATAGTGATGCCCATTCAAAAATTGACTTTAAAAGTGTCGTCAACAATTTTCCAAAAAATTGCAAAGAATCTGTATGTATAATTCACAAAACACAACGTTACCATGTTTTAATAAACTACGAGCACCATCTAGTGTCCACTAGCGTGCGAGCTATATCAAGCTTATGCCCTCCGTATACAAAGTGTAAAAAAATACGATGGTCGTTCTAAGGGGGTGGGTTATTTATTTATTTATATCATAAAAAATACTTTTTAAAAATATTTTTTATTTATTTACGAGTATTTAACTGTTTATTGTACAAATAAAGATACAAACTAAACATTACATTAAATATTGTTGATAACTATTTAAAATCTCGGTCTATCTCAATGATTGCAATGCCTCTGAAAATGGGCTCATATGAGATACCTTACTTATAATACCATCTTGTTATGTACGGTCAACCGCTTGTCGGTAGAAACTTTTTCAATTCTATTACCACGCCATAAGGTCCAAAAGTGGTTCTACCGATGTGCGGCCGTGTGTACCATATGAAAGCAATAAATGTATTGAGTATTGAGTAAGAGGACAGACAACAACAGGTAAGCTGCTTATTTTTAGGGTTCCGTACCTCAAAAGAAAAAAACGGAACCCTTATAGGATCACTTTGTTGTCCGTCTGTCTGTCTGTCTGTCTGTCTGTCTGTCTGTCTGTCTGTCTGTCTGTCTGTCAAGACCCTTTATCTCACGAACGGGTAAAGGTATCAGGTTGAAATTAATACCATATATTAAGATCCATGAACCACACAAGATCTGAAAATTTCAATTTTTTACAACGACGCAATTAAAAGATATGGCATTTTATGCCCTCATCTCCATACATTTATTCAAAAATGAAAAACCTACAGGGTACTTCCCGTTGACCTAAAATTATGAAATTTGGCATGAAGCTAGGTCTCACAGTACAAATAATGGGAAAAGTCTGAAATCATTAAATATTACAACTTTTCTCACAACTAATGGTAACCAATTGTGGTGAGCTCCCGTTTCAAGAACATTCATATAAGAGAGGGGTCAAGTTGGATGGTTGCTGAGGCGATTTTTGTTTTAGTTCTATTTAAAAACGGGAACGCTTACAAACTTGAAAATTGGTATGTTTATAGGGCATAGGCTATAAAATAACAACAAATAATAAAATTTGGTCAAGCGCGTGTCGGACTCAAAAAATCTAGCACATTAAAACTTACTGAAATTTCAACTAATACAATTATGTTTATGTGGTGGTACGGAACCCTCAGTGCGCGAGTCCGACTCGCACTTGGCCGGTTTTTTTTTATTTTGGTTGATCATGAAATTGTATTTTCTTTCGAATTACATTACAGTTATTTATGATTAGGCTGGTATACTTGCTGGTGACTGGATATTACCAAAAAAACATCTTCGTCTGCATCACCAGATGATCACAGGAGTCATTGAACTAGATTAACTTAAGTCAATACATCTTTCGTTGGTCTGTGTATACGATACTACAACAAAATAGCTGACAATATAGTGCAATTACCTGAGAGAAAGTTTAAAGAATGTGTAAAGCAAACGTTATGTAAAAAAGCTTACTATAGATTGGATGACTATATGAATGACAAAGAGGTATGGTGCTCTGATATTCCAGCGAAACACAAGAAACACATTGTAAAAAGCCGACTCTTAAAGTAGGCCGTGCTGCAGTGGTTTCTTGCCGTTTCTTTTACGCTGCCATAGCACGATCCGAAACGGCGTAGACTCGCTCTATTTGCATTGTATTCTGCATGACATTCAATAAGTTTTCTGTAAAGAATCTACATTGAATAAAATTATCTGAATCTGAATCTGAACCGTCAAGTCTTCTTGAGCAAAAACTACTTTTTGAAAAGATATTCTTTTTATATTTTTTATACAATCTATTAGTGATGTAAAATCTCCCCTAAGAAGGATCATCGTACTGTTTTACACACCGTGTATAGTATAAATTTTAATTGGATTCGTTCCCGGACCCCAGTAATTTTCTACGCACGAAAAAATTGTCAACTATCCCTATGAAAGAATTGTTGTGCTCGACACAAGAATTGTTGTGTTGTTGTGTGTTGTGTTTGTTTACCAAGGGAGCAAAGATCAATATTAGAGACGAGAACATTTTTAGGGTTCCGTAGCCAAATGGCAAAAAACGGAACCCTTATAGATTCGTCATGTCTGTCCGTCCGTACGTATGTCACAGGCACTTTTTTTCCGATATTATAAGAACTATACTGTTGAAACTTGGTAAGCAGATGTATTTTGTGAACCGCATTAAGATTTTCACACAAAAATAGAAAAAAAAACAATAAATTTTAGGGTTCCCCATACTTAGAACTGAAAATCAATTTTTTTTTCATCAAACCCATACGGGGGTATCTATGGATAGGTCTTCAAAACTGATATTGAGGTTTCTAATATCATTTTTTTTCTAAAATGAATAGTTTGCGCGACAGACACTTCCAAAGTGGTAAAATGTGTCCCCCCCCCTGTAACTTCTAAAATAAGAGAATGATAAAACTAAAAAAAATATATGATGTACATTACCAAGCAAACTTCCACGGAAAATTGGTTTGGACGAGATCTAGTAAGTTGTTTTTAGGGTTCCGATACCAAAATGGTAAAAAAAGGAACCCTTATGGTGCCGCTTTGTCTGTCTGTCTGTCTGTCACACCTGTATATCTCAGCAACCACTCATGCTATCGACTTGAAATTTGAAATAGTTTTAGAATATGGTAGTCCAACTTAATTGCACGTGAAAAAATTAAGAAAAAACTATGATTATTAATGTAAAGGGGGCCCAAATAGGGGGGGGCCAAAATTTTTAAATTATCGTTACTAGGTCGAGTGGGGTATCATATGAAAAGGCTTTACCTGTACATTTTAAAATATATTTTTGTATTTTTTTACAACTCTTGGTTTTCAAGTTATTATGAAACTTGTCAAAAAAAATACCGTTATCTCTAAAGTTTGTAAACGTAAAAATCTGAATTAATTGCAGTCGATAGACGTTTATGTAAATATTACAGCAAAAATTAAACGATCTTTCTAAGTTGCACAGTTTTTTAGAAATCTGCAATAAACCTTTACAAACAAATTTAGTTTTGCGGTCCTAAAAATGGACTTTAAAGGTTCCAAAAATTTTAAAGGTATATCGGAACCCTCGGCGCGCGAGTCCAACTGGCACTTGACCGGTTTTTTTTTAATACGCCATAAATCGTAAACCGCAATTTACCTTTCATTCAATCAACTCAAATATAAATTTTAGTTACTTACATCACATTATAAAGTTTTTTAGCAATAAAAATACCATAACTTTTACTTATATACGTACAGGTTTGTACGGAACCCTCAGTGCGCGAGTCCGACTCGCACTTGGCCAGTTTTTTTAATTCAGAGCGAAACTAAGGATTATAGAGTACCCACGGCCGCACATCAGTAGAAACACTTTTGGACCTTATTGCAAGGTAATAGAGTTGAAAAAGTTTCTACCGACAAGCGGTTGACCGTACGTCGCTCGAGTTATAAATAGCGTTGCTCTCGAGACACTCTACTTTTAATATTGAATATGTAAGAAAAGTACGTTTCTTTATTTATATAAGAACAAAATAACATAGAAATAATTTGAGGCTAATACGAGTAACAATATCTACTGTTCTAATTCACATCACTTTTAGTCCCTTAGGGATCAAAAGTCGTGATTTAATGTAGTTATATTTTGAACTACCTACATTATAATTATTAGAATTTTTAAGGTTACCAAAGTTAAAGTAATAGTTAATTAAATAAATTGTATAATTTGCTTGGGCATAAAATATTTCTGAGACTTCTATGTTGCATGAATAAAAAAAAGGTAAGTTCATACAAAGCATGACATGGCATAGATTAGCACACATATAATAAAAGAGTAGAAACCGCGTGTCTGTACTTTTGATAAATTTATAAAAAAAATTGTGTGGGCGATAAGAAACGACTAATAGAACTCAAAAATATGTTTTCTGAACTTTTTGTCTGTCTGTCTGTCTGTCTGTATGTTTTCGATAAACTCCGAAACTACTGAATGGATTTTCTCGCGGTTTTCGCAGATAGATTAAGCTTAGCTCTGAGCAACATATAGGCTATGTTTCATTCAAATCGGTTCCCTCAATCAGAAGCTACACTAATGTAAAGTATCAAATTGCCTGTACGATAATAACTCACTAACCGATTCAAACTGAGTTTTGAATTACGAGTTTAGCTTACTTTTGTGCAACATAAAACTTTAGTTTCATTGCAAACGGTTCACTCAGACAGAAGGTACGCTAAGTTTCATGCGGCGGCGCAAATAACTCCCAAACTATTGAACGGATTCAAACGGGGTCTTCAATAAACTGTCAAGCTTACTTCTTTGCAACATATTAGCTTACTTTCATTGAAAACGGCTCACTTAGACAAGTGCGCGAAATTTCCAGCGGAGGCGCCAATATCTCACAAACAACTGAACAACAACTGAACAACTAGGTTTTCAGTAACGTATTCGGCTTACTCCATGCAACATGTATGCTTAGTTTCATTGCAAACGGTTCACTCAGACATAAAATACACTAAGTTTCAAGCGGCGGCACCAATAACTCACAAACTACTAAACGAATTTAAACAGGGTTTTCAATAACGTATTTGGGTTGCTTTCATGCAATATTTGAACCTTTTTTTATTGCCATCGGTTCATTCAAACCGATAATAGGAGAGTTCAAAGTTTCAAGCTGTGAAACCGAGCTAAAATCAAACAAAGCTTATATTTTTGTACGGAAGAAAGCCAAATACGTTGTTGAAAATTCCGTTTGATCCGGTCCAGTTGTTTGTGTAAAAGTCGTGGGTACAGCTTAAGATTGCTGAAATCTAGATTTAATAATAATAATAAATAAAGCGTTTATTTGCTTTCACAAAAACAATTTCTATATAACAGGTAGGTACACTTGGAGTTTGTAGGTATACAATAAAAAATTGTTGATTTGTGAGAGCCTGGTGTCCGTACTAGGAAAAACCTGTATGACAGATCACCAGGCTCCCAACCCCATCACGAAAATCACACGGCTAAAACTCCTTTAAAAAGTAAGAACAAAGATAGCAAGAGATAAAGATATACATATAACTTTAAATAATTCTAGAATATTAATTCAGTGTGTGTCAGTATGAAAGTGTGTGTGTGTGTGTGTGTGAGTGTGTGTGTGTGTGCGTGTACGTGAGTGTACGTAGTGTGAGTATGAATATTATAGTGCGTAGGTA
Source organism: Athrips mouffetella (assembly GCA_947532105.1). Classification (NCBI taxonomy): domain Eukaryota; kingdom Metazoa; phylum Arthropoda; class Insecta; order Lepidoptera; family Gelechiidae; genus Athrips; species Athrips mouffetella. Next base: position 15,628,899 of record OX383983.1, read on the forward strand.
TTTATGAGTAGTATGTAGGCTTGGTAACTTCAACATAATGGCATTAGTAAGGTTTCTACCGTATCATAATCTAATGACATGAGCCAAAGGGAAACCTTTTTCTTGACTTCTGCTTTCAAAAGTTCATAAATATTAAGTTCTTTGTTAACAAAGTTATATAAGTAGGATCCTAGAAAGTAGAAAGATCTTTGGGCAAAGGAAGTACGACAGGACACACTAGCGCATATATTATAACTGCGGCGTCTGTTCACTAATTGATCAGGATCATAGGTAAGTAAAGAATGTTTCAGAAGAATAACATTTAGTATATACAGTTGTCTAACTGATAGCACCTTCGTATAATCATATAGTTTTTTAGTTGGGAAGCGATAGGGTAAGAAATTACTAACTTTTAATATTGCTCGCTGTGATCGTTCCAGCTTTAAAAGATTTGATTTATAAACGCCACCCCAGGATGTTATGCAATAACCAAGAATGGCCTGGCATAAGGAGTAATAAACTAACTGCAACGTATTTTTATCTGCGGCATGCCTAAGATTTTTAAAAACATAAATAAGTTTACGTGTTCTTTTAGTAAGGGAGTCTATGTGAGGAACAAAACTAAGACCATGATCAATAATAACCCCAAGATACTTAACCGAAGAGGTAGATTCAAGCACACGACATGAGCAGACAGAATTTGGAATTGCCGAGCACGCGTGGGCTACTATTTTAAAGGAATCTGGTTCAGGCTGGTCACGTTTCCTGATAGAAAAAGTCATATATTTAGTTTTGCCAACATTTAGTGTCAACACATTTCTAAACAACCATTCAGATACAAGATTGAAACCTTTCTGAGCACAATCAAAGGTTTCCCTCCACGATTTAGTTTTATTGTAAAAAAATAATAATAAAATAATTCCCGTTTCGGCATGGCGGTGCAGCAAATGTAAAAAAAAATTATGAAAGTTCTAAAGTTTTGAAAACTTAGGAAGTAGGTAGGTACTTATAAACGAAATACTTAAAAAAATAAAGAGAGAAATGAATTATTGTTTCTTAGGAATTGTCTTTTAAGGGGAGAGATAAGTTACAAAGATTGTACGGAAGTGAAGTCCAACAGTTTTGTATGTAGGTACATGTAGAGTTAATAACATGTGAAGCTAAACAAACACGTTGGACTTTGTACCGCTTTTTTTTCAGGAGCCACAGAAGCTAAAGTGACTGAGCCTTAAATTTAGTTAGGCTTTGTTTTGTACTCGTATAAGAAATAACGAAACCCAAATCATAGTTACTCCGCGTGGAATTCGACTATGATTTTACACTTACGAGGATAGTGGGCGACCTAACAGTCCAAACGTAAACAAGAGGTGTTTAATTTACAAAAATCCGTATTATCGGTACTCTGTATACCTAATAATATAAAGGCGAGAACTGCACTGTCTGTCTGTCTGTTACGCTTTTATGACTAATCCGATAAACCGATTGTGATAAAAACTTGGTACGAAGATAGTTTGAACCATGAGAAAAGTCATTAGCTACTTTTTCTGAACCCCACGCGGACGGAGTCGCGGGCAACAGCTAGTTGGAATAATATGAAAAGGGTTGATTTTTGATATGACAATGGTACTTAATTCTATAAACTAAGTCATATTTAAGAAAATAAGTTGTAAGCTTATAAAAATATTTCACACTAATTTTAAAGTCCTATTATCACATCAAAACACATACTCGTAATAATAAGGATAAAAGAAGGCCTATTAAATAAATAATTCGTTAGAAGGTAGTTAAGGCGTCGTCGTTCTATTAATTTGGTAGGGTTAATTTTAATATGTATGTTTCCTGTATGTGGTTATTTCAGGGCCAGTCGTCATGGAGATCTTTAGGGGAGGCATATGTCCAGCAGTGGACGTCTTTCGGCTATGATGATGATGATTTATAATATTTCATAATGCTCGATGATAAGACCTGCTGGCATATCATAGTAAGTAATATCAAAACAATAACTATAGCATGGAATTCGGGCTATTTCATCTACCTATATTTTATTCATCATTTTCAATTAGCTGCACCTCGTTTGTGTGAATGAAACAAAACTACACTGGTGTCGATTCTGGCAGACCCAAACTAAAACTAAACTAAATTTGACAGGTCTAAAAGTGTTGTTGTCTTTGTTACTCCCTACAGACTAATAAAGGACAGCATCATTTTAAGACCTGTCAAAGGAGACTGGTCACGGCCCATACAAAATTTACCCAGGCCCGGCGCAAAAGAAAAGTATCTCATGTAATTGACTATTATGAGTAAAAACTATATATATATTTTTTTGTTTAATATCATTGGCTATCATAGGAATATAATTGAAATAATATCCTATAATTGAAATAAAATAAACTGATTGACATCATTGTTCTCCATGAAGGAGTCATCAGAGGTAAAAGTCGTGTATGGAAAAGTTGTTCGGGTAAGTCTGATGAGTACCAGAAAAATCGAAAATCTTGGAAAAGTCTGCAGCATCAGGGGTGACCCCAACAGCCAGCAAAAACTGTAAGGGTTAGGTGGGTCGACCTAAACAAAAAATTACCCACACCCTGGTCCAACAGCCACAACACCTCACGCGGGCTTCTTGCAGCCCGCGCACCCACACAACCTGTAGTTGCTATATATAAATGATATTTTACCTGTACATAAATATAATAAACACATTTTGTTCTTTTACTCATATTTTTAACATTAGGTATACTATGTATTTATGGAAATGGTTATTACGAATAAAATAATCTGTCTAATAGGGTGTACGCGGCGTATGCCCTTAAAATGTCATTTATCTATACGAAGGATGTGTAAATATGTCTGGTGTTAGGTACATTACGCACATGTCCTGATTTCAGTTATGAGTGAAGGACAGAAGAGTTGTCATGTATAGCAAACGTAGGAATAGACTATGTTTTGTCCTTCCCGCATGACTGCACTCAGATCGCGCGTGGACTATAAAAGACCACGCTCACCACGTGTGCGCAGTTAGACCAGTTTGACTTAGGCTATAGATAGATAGATAAGATACTTATTTGCCACACACACAAAACATCAACACAATATCTGCTCTAGGTAATCCTAAATCGAAATGTGTTGTGTAGGTTAGGTTAGTTTATCTGGTAAACCTAGTACTAGAAAAGGCTTGTTTCTAGTGCAAGTGTTAACAGATAACCTAACCTAACCTACCCAACTCATTTAGGTTTGGCCTAAAATCAGGTTTCGCCGATAACATATTCTCGAGAAATAAATAATATTTTATTACTGCTCTACCTTAGGTCTCTGAATTGAATCTGTTCATGCGACGAGGCAACCATATATAAGTAATATTATAACACTGGGCGGCGGCAACTGGAGGGAACAAGGGTGTCCCTATTACCTCAACTAGCTCGTCGCTGTTGTAAATTGCTCTGCTCTGACGCATTCATACCCGATTCGGGAAACTGTTGCTGTCTCACTCACGTATTACCTAGAGCAGATATTGTGTTGATGTTTTGTGTGTGTTGCAAATCTGCGTCGCGCGGGTACCCGGCACGTGTACGCGCGCGGGTGGTTTTACTCATCGCACGCGCCGCACGCGCCCGCGCCCCTCAGCGCTGCTCATACTATTTTACACACGCGCGTGCACCCGCGACGGGTACCTGCGCGACGCCGCGTACACCCTATTAGACAGATTATTTTATTCGTAATAACCATTTCCATAAATACATAGTATACCTAATGTTAAAAATATGAGTAAAAGAACAAAATGTATTTATTATTTATGTATAGGTAAAATATCATTTATATATAGCAACTAGAGGTTGCGTGGGTGCGCGGGCTGCGAGTAGCCCGCGTGAGGTGTTGTGGCTGTTGGACCAGGGTGTGGGTAATTTTTTGTTTAGGTCGACCCACCTAACCCTTACAGTTTTTGCTGGCGGTTGGGGTCACCACTGATGCTGCAGACTTGTCCAAGATTTTCGATTTTTCTGGTACTCATCAGACTTACCCGAACAACTTTTCCATACACGACTTTTACCTCTGATGACTCCTTCATGGAGAACAATGATGTGAATGAATGAATGATTGAATGAATGAGTCAGTCAGTCAGTGGTAATCGAGCTGTATAAAGTAGAATAAATAATAATAAGTGTTCATAAATACGAAAAATATTAAAATAAGCTAATCAATAACCATTTATTTCAATTATAGGAATATTCCTGTGATAGCCAATGATATTAAACAAAAAAAATATATATATAATATTTACTCATAATAGTCAATTACATGAGATACTTTTCTTTAGCGCCGGGCCTGGGTGTCATTTGACCAGTCTCCTTTAGTTTAGTTTTAGTTTGGGTCTGCCAGAATCGACATTTTTGAACATATCACTAAATTCGAAACGACATGCGTCAATGGTTACCCTTTGGTGATTCAAAAAACGAACAGTTTTAAAGACCTAATCCAAGATGATGCCCCAAACTTGACTACCTTTATTAAGTCTAGGTTAAAAACTTGGCTAGTGGAAAAGGCATTTTACAGCTATAACGGATTTATAAACTTAAAATAGAAATGTACGGATTTACAATGATTTGCAATTACAATTATATTTTTTATTTTTTTTAATGTACTTAATAATTTTTGTAATAAATTTTATGTTGAAATTGTGACGTGTAAATTATTTTATTAATAAAGATAAGATGATATGATAGAAATTAGCGCGGTTCTATTCCAAGCGAAGCAAGGAAGTCCAATTTCCTTGCATTAAAAAAATAAAAGTTTCAAATAATATAGTTTATAACAACAACAAAATAAAAACATACCTTATTCCGCAACGAGCACCAAAAATCACACTCCAAAAAGAAAAATCACTACACTTCAATCGACTATTGAAAAAAAAAATCGATATTTTCACAAGTACTAAACTTTTTTTTTTATTTAAGTGAAATTACTTGTTTATTTTTTATTGTAAGCAAACGCTAATCCAACCCCGCGTCTACTGTGATACTGAACGGATATAACTCTAACCTTGCTTTTTAATACAGCGGTCTGGTTGGTGCAATGGTAGTGCAGCGTACTGAGGCGAAGGTTCCGGGTTCGTTTCTTGGCTGGGAAATTAGGATTATTAGTTTGAAATTGTTTGTAAAAAAGAAATTAACGAATGTATATCTAAGGGGAAAGTGATAAAATAAGAGGGAAGCGTTTGTCATGGTATTTACAATTTGCCGAGCGTTTTAAATTTTCCGGCCGTTTGTCAACTGCGAATTTGCTTGCGACATCTAATGAAATAGAGTAGGTACATAATTTCAGTATATTACTCAGACCATGAAACTGAACAACTTTCCCCAAGGAACATAGGTCGAAATACGAAAATCTACTTTTGACCTCCCATCGAAACTGCATCAGCTGATATCGCTTTTTGTATGGGAGGTCAAATTTTGTTATTTGTATTTCGACCTATGTTCCTTTAGGAAAGTTGTTCAGTTTCAGTAGTATGTTCACTTTATTTTCATTAGGACTATAGATGTCGCAGGAAAATCGTATAATTCGCTGTTTACAAACTTCCGGCCAAATGTATCATCATAAAATCCCATGAAACGTCCACTACAGGACAGGGAGCTCCCTCCAGAATGCTAGCTTTGCTGGAAAAATGTGGAGGGGAAAAACCATAGTCACCTCGCTTGTTAGAGTTACGGCTGGCACCATGGACCGCGGTTGTAGGGCACCGCAGTAAGTAAGATGGTATGATACGCTGCCCATCCTCCTGTTTATAATCCTTAGTCGCCTCTTACGACCACGGGTATGTATGGGATGGTACCGTGCCCATAAATATGGACTATTTATTAGCACCCTTCATGGTTAAGGAGAAAAGGGTTACTTAATTGCAAAAACATCCGTCATTAACTAAAGATACTCAAATTGGTAATTAATCAACAAAAACTATTCTAGGTTAAACCAATCAACCGTTAAGTCTTAAAGTTAGACTAAATATCACTCTGATTGTTTTAGAACATTCAATGCCGCAATGTGTCCGTGTCCCACAAAGAAAAGTACAAACCCATCTCTAACCGTGGGTGTCGTAAGAGGCGACTAAGTGTTTATGAACCGGAGGATGGGCAGCAGCATCCTTCTGTCTATCAAACCATCTAACTTACTGCGGTAATCTACAACCTCAGTCTATAGTGTCAGCCATAACGCTGACAAGCGAGGTGACTATGGTACTTCCCACAGGTACTTCCCCTCTACATTTTTCCAGCAAAAGCCAGAATTCTGGAGGGAGCTCCGTGTGCTGTAGTGGACATTTCCAGAAGTCCAGCAGAAACGCGTGGTACTTAGGAGGGGCTTTCACATAGTCACCACGCTTGTAAGCATTGCGATTGGCGACCACTGTTGTTGGTGACCGCAGTTAATATGCTACGATACACAGAAAGATGCTGCTGCCTATCTTCTGATTCATAAGCCCTTAGTCGCCTCTTATGACACCCACCACAGGTAGAAATGGGTATGTACTATTCTTTTCCGGCACCACACAGGCAAGTCTTTGCCGGCACCATATGGGACGTCATGTAGTAACTAAAATTGAAAAAGGAATGCTGAGATGGTTTGGTCGTGTCATCGTTATCATCATCAAACTGTCCACGGCTGGACATAGGCCTCCCCTAAAGATCTCCATGACGACCGGTCCTGTGCTGCTCGCATCCAGCGGCTTCCCGCGACCTTGACCAGATCGTCGGTCCACCTTGTGGGGGGTCTGCCAACGCTTCGTCTTTCGGTACGTGGTCGCCACTCTAGAACCATTACGCCTCATCGGCCATCGGTTTGGTTGTGTGGAGAGGATGAATGAACGAAGATTGACAAAAGAGATCTACCAAACGAGAGTGCATAAACTAGTAGGAAGGGAAAGACCAAAATCAGGACGTTCTAAATAAAGGCCGGGTTAAAATTACCCTAAATCTCGGAGCGTGTATGTGCCGGCTGATGGAAGTGGAGGAAGCGAGGGAAGTGTGTCAAGATCGTAGCAGGTGGAGGGCTGTGGTCTCTGCCTACCGCACAGGGAAACATGCGTGATATTATGTATGTATGTATTCTGTCAATTTATTTGTTAATGAAATCGAAAAAATTGAAGTCCGACTCGCACTTGGCCGGTTTTTTACATTATTATTTGTATGCATCTGTCTGTCCCTCCCTTTTTTATAATAAAAGTGAATTAAACCCATAAGGTCTTACAAAAACGACCTTTTTTATTCACCATTTTATACGCCATTGTATTGGATTATAGAGCAAGAGCAAACTGGACAAAACCCGTCCGCAGAGTTGCATGTCTGTCGGTCTTCTACAGATTGTACTTCGGAGAGTGTGCTCAAGAGCTCCTCGAGCTAATTCCACCAACTCCCTTCTACGTACCATCGGGAGTCCAGACGCACCGCAGGATATCACCCATACTTGGTTGATATTCCGCACATTCGCACAAAGCGCTTTGATACATCTTTTATAATGCGCACGGCAAAAGAGTGGATTTTTCTGCCTGCGTCTGTGTTCCCGAGTTCATATAACCCGAATCTATTCAAGTTGCGAGTGGATAGGCTTTTTCTGGGCAAGCTCGTACCAGCGTCAATCTCATCTTTGTCTTCAAGGCTAGATCGAGGTCAAGAGTAAGTCTATTGACGTTTTGGAATGCACAACCTTTCCACAGTCGCTTTCTAGATTAGATCATGGGCCACGGAACCAAAAATGAGGAAACAGTATAATTATGAGGATCACATTTTTAGGGTTGTATACCCAAAGGGTGAAAAACAGGAACCTATTGATATGCCTCCGATATCTGGATGAATGAATGAATGAATGAATGTTTATTGTGTAAAGCAATCAGGTACATAGTGCAGATATAATTACAAAAACATTGTCCCATTGAGCTACATTGTGCTACCTTTGCACACTATTTTTTTTTTTTTTCTTAGGCCCGTTTCTATACAATAGACTAAATGCAAGGCTAGATCTATATCCGCTTTGTTACATCAAATGTAAAAAAACCCTGCACATAGGCCTCCAAAATATGTCCTACGAAGATACAGAGAAGTTATTGATCGTTTTAAAGTAAAATTAGTTATTATTACAACTAGCCTATTATAAACTTTTACACTCTTACTTTTACACCTAAATAGATTTGCATGTGATTATTTAAGATAGTTTTTATAGTTTTAAGTTGGTTTATTTTGCCTGAAACACAGGGAATCCTAGTTCAGGTTTATGTAATTTTTTGTTCTAATTATAAGTTTATTCCTAAGTCATCTAAATAAATTATTATTTATTTTATTATTTTATTTTACTATTACATTAAATTAAAACTATGAAATTATGAACTTAACTATTACAATTAATTAATGAAATATTTGTCAAAAAATTACTAAATTACTATAGATTACCATCTCAATGCTTCAATTATTTTCAAAAATCAAAAATAATGTATAAAAAAAAGCCACCGTAATAGGTCATCATCATCATCATAACATCCCATGTAACGTCCACTACAGGACAGAGAGCTCCCTCTAGAATTCTAGCTTTTGCTGGAAAAATGTATAGGGGAAGTACCCTAGTCACCTCGCTTGCTAGCGTTACGGCTGGCACCATGGACCGCGGTTGTAGGTGACCGCAGTAAGTACGATACAAAGGAGGATGCTGCTGCCCATCCTCCAGTTTATAACCCTTAGTCGCCTCTTACGACACCCACGGGTATGTATGGGTTGGTACTATTCTTTGCCGGTACCACACGGGACGTAATAGGTAGACAATTGACATTTTCACAGATTATGTATTTCTGTTGCCGCTATGACGACAAATACTAAAAATAAAAAAATAAGGCTGGCTCCCTTACTACAAACGTGTTTTTTAGGCGATTTTATCTCGATTGTTGCTTTAGCTTTATCGTAAGCGTAAAAATTATTAAGTTTATAGTGCAAACGTATAAAATTACAACAAATAATAGACACTGATCAAGTGCCTGTTGGACCCGCACGAATTTAATAGGCTTCTGCGTGACTGCGTGTCCATATTTAAAGCGTTTTTAGGGTTCCGATACCAAAATGGTAGAAAAAAGGAACCCTTATGGTGCGACTTTGTCTGTCTGTCTGTCCGTCTGTCTGTCACACCCCTATATCTCAGCAACCACTCTTGCTATCGACTTGAAATTTGGAATAGTTTTAGAATATGGTTGCCCAACTTAATTGTATATGAAAAAAAATATATGATTATTAATGTAAAGGGGCCCAAATAGGGGGGGGGCAAATTTCAAATTAACGCTACTAGGTCGAGTCATCATATGAAAGGGCTTTACTTGTACATTCTAAAATGTATTTTTGTATTTTTTTACGTTTCTTAGTTTTTTAGTAATGATGAAAAATATCAAAAAAATACCATCCCCCCCCCCTTATCTCCAAAGTTTCTCCGACTCGCATTTGACCGGTTTTTTTTATTATCGTGGTCCGGAACCTTCCATGCGCGAGTCTACCACAGTTAGATAAGTTTGAAAGGATATCAATGAACCATGATTGCTGTCTTTGAAGTGGTAGCTGACCAAAACAGCAGCCAATCCAAGGGTTCAAATGTTACCCATATTGGTATAGTTTCAAATTCAAATGTTACCCAATATTGGTATTGGTACAGCAAATTTTTCTTTTCACAGAAGTTAGACAGGATTATAACGATCTTGAAAAACCAATATTATCATTCCAAAGTTGGAGCTTGAGGAAATGACAGCCTATCAAAGATAAAAAATTGTCTGTATTTCAAGAACTATTATATATTAGTATATATTAGTCGAATTTCATATTATAAATATTGTTTTAAACTTAATTTCTGTATGTGTGCTTTCAATTTGGAATATATGCACTCAGAGAACAACTGAAGGAAAAGTCGAAAATAATTAAATATCGCAAAATTAAGCCGTTCTGAAGTAGTTTCTTACCGTTTCTTTTACGCTGCCATATAGTATTCAAAACAGTATGAGACTTGCTGTATTTGCATTGTACTCTGCATTTTATCACATTCAATTATACTACATTGAATAAAAGAATTTGATATGTGATAATTTCGCATTAATATCAAAAAATTATGCCAAAAATGGCATTAATTTATAACCGTTTTTTAACTGCGGTCTCCTGGACTAGATAGTAGGTGTTTACCCGACCACGGCGAACAAAAGAGGGTCATGTGGTACGTGTGGTCACGTATACTATGAGCATGGATAATCAGTCGTGCAGATTAGGTGTTTGTTGAGGTTAATATACAAGGTCTTAATACTGGCTGCTGTAACTCAGTCAACTAAACAAAGGTAAAAAAATCGATCAAGTGCGAGTCGGACTCGCGCGCTGAGGGTTCCCTACAAACCTGTACGTATACGAGTATAAGTAAAAGTTATGGTATTTTTATTACTAAAAAACTTTATTATGTGATGTAAGTAACTAAAATTTATATTTGAGTTGATGAATGAAAGGTAAATTGCGGTTTACGATTTATGACGTATTAAAAAAAACTACTTACTAGATCTCGTTCAAACCAATTTTCATTGGAAGTTTGCTTGGTAATGTACATCTTTTTTTTTATTATTTTCTTATTTTAGAAGTTACATTTTACCACTTTGGAAGTGTCTCTTGCGCAAACTATTCAGTTTAGAAAAAAAAAACTGGCCAAGTGCGAGTCGGACTCGCGCACAGAGGGTTCCGTACCACCACATAATCATAATTGTATTAGTTGAAATTTCAGTAAGTTAATGTGCTAGATTTTTTGAGTCCGACACGCGCTTGACAAAATTTTATTATTTGTTGATATTTTATAGCTTATGCACTATAAACGTATCAATTTTCAAGTTTGTAAGTGTTCCCGTTTATAAAATAGAAATAAAACAAAAATCGCCTCAACGACCATTCAACTTGACCCCTCTCTTATATGAATGTTCTTGAAACGGGAGCTCACCATAATTGGTTACCATTAGTTGTGAGAAAAGTTGTAATATTTAATGATTTCAGACTTTTCCCATTATTTGTACTGTGAGACCTAGCTTCTTGCCAAATTTCATAATTTTAGGTCAACGGGAAGTACCCTGTAGGTTTTGAATTTTTGCATAAATGTATGGAGATGAGGACATAAAATGCCATATCTTTTGATTGCGTCGTTGTAAAAAATTTAAATTTTCAGATCTTGTGTGGTTCATGGATCCTAATATATGGTATTAATTTCAACCTGATACCTTTACCGGTTCGTGAGATAAAGGGTCTTGACAGACAGACAGACAGACAGACAGACAGACAGACAGACGGACAACAAAGTGATCCTATAAGGGTTCCGTTTTTTTCTTTTGAGGTACGGAACCCTAAAAAATGAGTTTCAGGTCTAAGTATGGGGAACCCTAAAATTTATTGTTTGTTTTTTTCTATTTTTTTGTGAAAATCTTAATGCGGTTTACGGAATACATCTACTTACCAAGTTTCAACAGTATAGCTCTTATAGTTTCGGAAAAAAGTTGCTGTGACATACGGACGGACAGACAGACAGACATGACGAATCCATAAGGGTTCCGTTTTTTACCATTTGGCTACGGAACCCTAAAAACCAGTCAAGTGCGAGTCGGACTCGCGCGCTGAGGGTTCCGATGTACCTATAGTATTTTTTAGAAGCAATAAAGTCCATTTTTAGGACCGCTAAATTAACTCTTTTGGATCGGAACCCTTAAAATTGTGGCAGTCGGTATTAGTTCTTTGCTTACACAGTACGACGTATATTTTTATTGGTTTCGCTCCCGAAGCCTAGTGATTCCACTGAAGCAAGTAAGTTTCCAAAGAAAAAAATTTTTGCTTGGAAATTTTATTCGAATCTCTCCATACTAAAAGGGTTACGTGATCAAGTGTTAACTGGAGGATGGGCAGCAGCATCCTCCTTTGTATATTACATCTTACTTACTGCGGTTACCTACAACCGCGGTTCATGGTGCCAACCGTAACGCTAACAAGCGAGGTGACTATGGTACTTCCCCTCCACATATTTCCAGCAAAAGCTAGAATTCTGGAGGGAGCTCCCTGTCCTATAGTGGACATTTCATGGGATATTATGATGATCAACTCACTTTGAACAATTTTTAAGAGTAATATTTTTAGGGTTGCGAACCAAAATAGTGAAAACTGAACCCTTATGGTGCGACTTCGTCTGTCTGTCTGAAGACCTGTATTTCTCACAGTCACTCATGCTATCGACTTGAATATCATATGAAAGGACTTTACTTGTACCTACATTCCAAAATAGATTTTCGTATGTTTTAAGAACTCTTAGATTTTAATACCATTATCTCCGAAGTTTGCGAAAGGAAAATCTCAAATAATTTAAGTCGATAGAAGTTTATGTACAGTCAAGACCAGATCAAGCTTGACACTCGTAGTGCCACTTTAGCTCCTAAGACGCTAGAAATAACAATGGTAAAAATTTCAAAGTGGCAAGCTATACAGGAAAAACTATATTTCTAACTTGCATAGTTTTTAGGGTTCCGTACCTCAAAATAAAAAAACGGAACCCTTATAGGATCACTTTCTTGTCCATCTGTCTGTCTGTCTGTCAAGACCCTTTTTCTCACGAACGCGAAGAGGTATCAGGTTGAAATTAATAACGAATATTAAGGTCTATGAACCACACAAGATCTGCAAATTTCAATTTTTTACAACGACGCAATCAAAAGATAAGGCTTTTTATGTCCTCATCTCCATATATTTATGCAAAAATGCAAAACCTACAGGGTACTTCCCGTTGGCCTAAAATTATGAAATTCGGCAAGAAGCTAGGTCTCACAGTACAAATAAAGGGAAAAGTATAAAATCATTAAATATTTTAATTTTTCTTACAACTAATAGTAACCAATTAAGGTGAGCTCCCGTTTCAAGAACTGTTCTATAAAAGAGGGGTCAAGTTGGATGATCGCGGAGTTTTTAAAATCAAAGAGCAAAAGCTTTTATTATATCATATGGTAGATGGGTACGGAACCCTTAGGGCGCGAGTCCGACTCGCACTTGGCCGGTTTTTTAGAAAAATGCAAAAATCCTTCTAAAACAAATTTGATTTTGCGGTCCTAAAAATGGACTTTATTGTTTCCAAAAATATTATAGGTCCAACTCGCACTTGAACGGTTTTTTTTATTCGGCAAAGTTGTCTATATTTTTTCACTGAGTAATAACTTAAATGCATTTAAAAACAGACCACAGTTTTTTTTCTAGTGAATAATACATATTCATCAACGATTACATCTATTTAAAGATGTAGTAAGAATTTTGTCATTAATTTCATTATTATGGATTATGGTAAGACATACAACTAAGTTGAATTTTTACATTTGATGCAAAAAATGGATACTTGAAGTGTATTTTCATACCTTTGTTTATGTATACTCGTATTAGTTACATCCCCCTTGGTGTAGTGGTTTGAGGGCTCGGCTCTCGATCCGGAGGTTCTGGGTTCGATTCCCGGTGGGGACACTGTCAAACAAAAATCCCTTCGTGAGACCTACCCGGATTGGTTAGGATATTACAGGATGAATCACCTGATTGCTCGAAAAGTTAGTTCGTGCTTCGGAAGGCACGTTAAGCTGTTGATCCCGACTACTATCTACGGATGTAGTAGTTAATGAGCCATGTCAGAGGAACTTTGACACCAGGGTTTGTGAGGTCGGTCATTGACCTTGCATCCGACATGATTCTGATGATGATAACGCTTGTTAGCGGTGCGGCTGGCACTATGGACGCTACTGCGTAATAGCCTCTTACGACACCCACGGGTAAAGATGGGTTGGTACTGACACCAGGGCTTGTGAGGTCGGTCATTGACCTTGCATCCGACATGATTCTGATGATGATCACGCTTGTTAGCGGTGCGGCTGGCACCATGGACGCTACTGCGTAATAGCCTCTTACGACACCCACGGGTAAAGATGGGTTGGTACTGACACCAGGGCTTGTGAGGTCGGTCATTGACCTTGCATCCGACATGATTCTGATGATGATCACGCTTGTTAGCGGTGCGGCTGGCACTATGGACGCTACTGCGTAATAGCCTCTTACGACACCCACGGGTAAACATGGGTTGGTACTGACACCAAGGCCAGTGAGGTCGGTCATTGACTTTGCATCCGACATGATTCTGATGATGATCACGCTTGTTAGAGGTGCGGCTGGCACTATGGACGCTACTGCGTAATAGCCTCTTACGACACCCACGGGTAAAGATGGGTTGGTACTGACACCAGGCTTTGTGAGGTCGGTGTTCAACCTTACAGTCCACGGACACGATATAGATGATGGTGAGTTGCCAATCTTGATAATGCATTTCTAAACAAAATATTACCGTAGAGATATTACCTATATTTTTCCTCTGATGAAAGTTATGATAAGAGCATATAGTTTCGCATTGGAGAGAAATACTAATGTACACTGTAAAATTGGGAGTTATTTACAAGACAAGCTTTTCAATTAACTCCTCAATCTTCCCTTCATGTCCTCTCTTAGAGTCTCCTCTCCGAGACTTGTTCACTCCGGGACGCCTTGGGCAGAGTCTTCCCTCCAAGATTTACTCCTCTTTGTAGCTTCTTGGATGGAGTCTTGGTTCCGAGAAGTCTTCCCTCTGGGACGTCTTAGATGAAGTTTTCCCTCTGAGCACCCTTCTCTCTAGAACCTTTTGGGCGGAGTCTTCCCTCCAAGACCTACTCCTCTTTGGAGGCTCTAAGATGGAGTCTTGCTACCGAGCAGTCTTTCTTCGGGACCTCTTAGAAGGAGTCTTCCCTCTGAGCACTCTTCTCTCTAGAACCTCTTGGACAGAGCCTTCCCTCCAAGACCTTCATCTCTTAGAAGCCTCTTGGATAGAGTCTTGCTACCGAGCAGTCTTCCTTCCGGGACCTCTTAGACGAAGTCCTCCCTCCTAGCATCATTCTCTCTAGATTCTCTCTTTTTTAGGTGGAAAGGCTTTTGTGGAAAGTTGGGGAATTACCAACCCCTTGCTTTTTTCTACCGTGAAGCAGCAGTGTTTGCACTGCTGTGTTTCGGTTTGATGGGCAAGGGAGCCAGTGAAATTACCGGCACATGAAAAACACCATCTTATTTCTCAAAGTGAGCAACGCGCTTTTCTGTTTTATTAGTGTCAAAATATGCCATTAATAAAACAGTAGGTGCTATAGGCGGTGGTGACCACTTACCATCAGGTGGCGCACCTGCTTGTTTGCTCACTTGTGACATTAAAAACCTCTTGGACGGAGTCTACGAGTCTAAGTGTGATAATACTAAAGGGTGTGAATCTGCCCATGAAACTGAACAACTTTTCTCAAGGAACATAGGTCAAAATATGAAAAACCACGATCCCATACAAAATGCGCTATCAGCTGATGCAGTTTTAAGTCAGAAATTTATTTGGTTTTATGACTTATGTTGCTTAGTAAAAGTTGTTCAGTTTCATGGGCAGATTCCCCCACTTTAGTACTATCACACCGTTCCGTTTCACCCTGTATATCTTGAACGTTTGTAACACCTCTATAGTTTAATTTACATCAATGGCTAAAGCTATAAGAAATCCTAAGTAGGTATTCTTTATTTTCCATGACAATTACACAATGAAGATATTATTAACCGAAGTGGTTATAATAACTGCACAAGTTTACCTTAACCTACAAGATGACAAGTCTATTTAACTGAGACTTAACGTCGTTGGATTTAACTTTAATGGGTTAGTTAAGAGATTAACGCTTAGGTTTAGTCGTTAAATAACCTATGTCAGAGGCGTTTGGCGGCTCAATCTTCATCATGTCGTGTGGGTTGCAAGGTCGATGACCGACCTCACAAACCCTGGTGTCAGAGTTGTTGAGCCGCCAAAGGCCTCTGTCATGGCTCATTTACGATTACATCCGTAGATTAGTAGTTGGGACCAACGTCTTAATATGCCTTCCGAATACTTGCGAATCATCTAACTTTTCGGACAATCAGGTGATTCATTCTGAAATGTTCAAGACAGTGTACCCACCAGAAATCGAACTAAGACAGTGTACCCACCAGAAATCAAACCCGCTAAGACAGTGTACCCACCAGAAATCAAACCCGCTAAGACAGTGTACCCACCAGAAATCGAACCCGCTAAGACACTGTACCCAACAGAAATCGAATCCGCTAAGACAGTGTACCCACCAGAAATCGAACCCGCTAAGACAGTGTACCCACCAGAAATGTAACTAAGACAGTGTACCTACTCACCAGAAATCGAACCAAGACAGTGTAACCACCAGAAATCGAACCCGCTAAGACAGTGTACCCACCAGAAATCGAACTCGGAACCTCAGGATCGAGAGCCGAGCGCTCTAACCAGTAGACCAAGGATGCTCAATAATTCTATTACTCTGACACATCGAGGTCTGAGGTCGGTCATCGGCCCACGATTATTATTTTATATTATAGGAATATTAAGAAGACCGGACGAAGAAGCGTTGGCAGCAGTGCAGTCTTTACCATAAGGGCACACGGGGCCCGTGCCCAGGGCCTCCATCCTCATGGGGGCCCCGAAAGACCGATATATTTACACATGTCTATTTCCTTAAAAGTACTTAGCAAGAACCGCATTTTTCCGCCGACTTAACTTTTTATTAGGCTGTACAAGAATATTTCCGAGTGTATTCTAACTAACTGCACCATATACAGGGTGTTAATTTAATTGCGTGCCATAGCTTAGGGGGTGTTTCAGTAACGATAAAGGAACACAAAAAATATATAAAAAAAATCCTAAGTACTTTATTTTTTATCATCAATGATATTTTTTTATAATTTATTAGGTATTACATTTTGACGGTCCTAAGCCCGTTAAAGTATTAAGGGAAAATTGGAGTCACACACAAAAAAAGAAAGAATTACTTTATACTCGCGCGCTGGCTCGGTGATAGCGCGGTGGCCCTCCGCGTTAGTTTAGTTTCAATGGAGTTTAATTTTTTTTAAGTAGGATTTTTTTAAATGTTTTTTTGTCTTCCTTTATCCTTACTGAAACACCCCCTAAGCTATGGCACGCAATTAAATTAATACCCTGTATAGCTATTCCGTTTGCACGTTTCACACATCAAAATAGAAGTGCCGCTTCAAGATCTTGTAACCTTGATAGGTATTTAAAAATCTACCACAAGATAGGCCTAGCCTAGCGTGGAGATTTTTGATGTTTACACTTGGCAGCAATCTTGAACTGTACCTACACTAAATACTTTAATTTTTAAGTTCTGTTACATTTTGTTTGCCTTCTTTTTCTGAATAAATGATTTATGATTATGATTTAAATACATAGATGTCGGCACAGTATAATTTGTCTGTGGCCTGTACCCACAGGGCCAGGGGAACCCACAAAAGTTATGTGAAACAGGCTAAAACAGTTCCCGAAAGAAACCATTATCTTAATCGCAACTAATTATTGCAGCACAGGCTTGCTTATCTAATTGTTAATATACAGCGTGAATGTGTATTAGTTTCCCTCCTGAAGCCCGGTGATTCTATTCTACTCATGAAAACAAGCAACTTACGCGAAGAAAAAATTTTTTTGTCTCCCTATAGTAAAGTGGTCACGTGATCGATTCATTTTGTATGGAACGGCGAAAAATTTTTTTCTTCGGGAAAGTTGCTTGTTTTCATGAGTAAAATCACTGGGCTGCGGGAGCTAAACCAATACAAATTCAGGCTGTATGGGTACCTACTAGATTTAAGATTTAGAGATAACTACAATAAATAGGTATTAGATAACTGCAGGAAAATCATTATTTTTCTTTACTTCCCAAAAGGGCTCCAAATCTTGTGTGCCCAAGGGCCTCAACATGGCTTAAACGGCCCTGGTTGGCAGCCCCCCACAAGGTGGACCGACGATCTGGTCAAGGTCGCGGGTAGCCGCTGGATGCGAGCAGCGCAGAACCGGTCGTCATGGAGATTAAGGCCTATGTCCAGCAGTCGACGTCTTTCGGCCGATATGATAGGATTTTTTTTTTGATAATTGTTTCGTAAATTATTATTTTTTCCAAATCCCTTCCAATTTTGTTCTTTCGCTGCTCTCAGAGTCTAACTTAATCCCTAGAAGGGAATTTTCTTTTTTCTCTTTATTGTCTACCATTTGCACTTGAAACTGAGTATTAATAAAATCTTTAACAAGTATGGTTGGGACACATTTCCCAAAACTAAAAGAGCATGATCGATCAGTCAACGAAACTTAGAATCTTCCAGCGAATGAAACTTTTAGGTAAAAATAATCAGCTCCGCATTAGGGATCCCGCACACGACCGAGAATCGGTGACCGATTTTTTGTCGGCATCCCGCTCTGACGTGTTATCACCTGAATCTTCCCTCCTTGTCCTGGCCGATAATCGCCCACCGATTCTCGGTCGTGTGCGGGAGCCCTTATATGAAGATTTTCTTAAAAGTCAATTGTTCAGTTTGGTTAATTATGCTGTCCATTTTACTCGGTACATTCACTCAAATAAAAGAATGATCGTGACTAGTGTCTGCCCCGAGGGTTTGCCTGCACGCGTTTTACTTTCTAGGTTGACAAGGCTGGCTGTGACGTCATGTTTGCGCAGTAACAGACAGATCAAGTTCAATCACACCGCTTACAACCGGGTCACAGAATAAAGTAAAGCCACGATCACACCTAGCTGAATTCAAAGACTAATTCGGCATACATTGCTCGTTAAAGTAAGGATAATGCAATTAACATAACCAAGCCTCCCAGCAATGTATCCGAATTAGTCTTTTAATTCAGCTAGGTGTGATCGTGGCTTTATAGTACAGCGCGTTCAGGACAAATCTGTCTATGACGGAATCTTGTTTTAATGACGGTTATTTTCTGTGCATGGGTGACATGCGGAGAGCCGATAAACGATTCACTCGCGGCATGTGGGCTGCGCTCACCCCCGCGACGCGACTCATTTTTTGACTTCTGCGCATTAACGGTCACAGACAGAGTTTGCACTCAGTATAGGTATCTAAAAGAACGGGCACTCTCCACCCCTTTGCAACCAACCCCGTATACCCGCGCGCACCCGCCAAGAGATTCTCGTGGTACTCCTGAGGGGCATTTGTACTGAACGAACATGCAGCATACGCGACCTTCCAATTTCAAATTTCAAATTCGCGCTCGATGTATGTAGTATCTGGGGTGTGACCGAGTCTTACCGCCAGTTGCTGTAAGCTTCTTTAACCTCTATAACCCCGCCAAATATATAAAAACACTCCACTAAGCACCGCAGAATAACCGTCTAGCCCTGCCATACAAAAATTCGCAACAACTGTGCAAAAACAAAGTGACATTGCGAATTTGCAATTTTTTCCCGCCAATAGACCTACTTACATTGGTCGGGTATTCAGTGCGCGGGAAGTAATTGCTGATATTTCCGAACGTAGGGGACTGATAAGTGGGCATATTTCAAACTACTTGTACATGCCGTAAAATTTACTGTCCCATGGACAATTATTTACTTTTTTATGTCTCTATATCCCTGAGATATTTTTTAGTTATTTTTAAATATTAAATTAATGTTTTTTCTGCTGATTTACATATATTAAACTAACAGTATTACATTTTAAATAAACAATGAATAATTTCAAAAATTGGCAATTTTATTGTTCAGTACTGTCCCATTTCCATTCACCAACTTTTGACCTGATATTCAACATTACTTTTCATAGAATATATTGTGGTTTCGACTTTTTTGTGTGTAAATATCTTTTTATCTTACGAATAAATACTAAATAGCTCTCTAAACCTTATTTAAGGAACATATTTTCAATATTAAATACTGTCCCATAATTTGGTTGTAACGGACATGTCCTAGCACCGTTACCGTGTTACAGGCGATATTTTTATGAATTTTTATACCAAATACGAATTGTATTTATCAAATAGTAACACTTGTAGGCCATTTTAACAAGATTTACGGGTGGAGTGAGCTATGCGGTATATAATCTATTTGGTTTCACGTCTGATTGTCCGGTCAGTAATTTAAATGTACAAAAAACAATTAATAATAAACTTACCTTCACTTTATACTGTCATACGTTTTAGCTATTTTGGAATTAAGTTATAACCACAATAAGCCTTTTTAAACAATATTTTTAGGCGAGGAAACCATTTTCGGTAGCATGATGTGGTTCCGTTACGTCCTGTTCGTTACTTTAAAACCAGTAACGTATGACCCGGACCTAATCAGTAACGAATAGGACAGCATAAAGTTGCGTCTAAAACTGATGTCTGGTCCAAATATAACCTTTTATATTCAATGGGAAAAAACTAAAGTTTTAATGGCTTTCTGATCAATAATACATGCAGCCAAGTTTCTCTGTATATCTTCATCTTTACTGTGTCCTGTTCGTTATGAGTAGGTCAGGTTACGTGACTGTCCCATAAAAAATTCATCAATCTTCTTGATTATTGCCTATATTTATAGGAAATCCATTTATTTATCAATATTAAAAATAACTATAATATAGTGAGATCAAATAGCTAAGAAAACTAGTTATTAATTAGCCTAAGAATATGATTATACCACAAACTAAAAGATTAAGATTTTTTATTAAGTAACGGTAAGGACTAATTAAATGCAAAAATAATAAATAAATATTTTTCTAAAAACAGTACGTGATTATTAAAAGATAAAGAACTTATTTGTTTTCCCAATAAATGTATTAAAACATGAAATTTAAAGTTTGTTTTAGAATTATAACCATTTTTCTCTTGGTAACGAACATGACAGAATTCAGAGAACTTTTTAGGTTTTTCTTTGATTAGATCATAATTATTTAAAATTGATCGGTTCTTTAAATGAAAATACAAAATTTATCTATTAGGCTACTTATAATTGCTAAAAATATACTAATGTAATCAACTTTGATAAAATCATGAATTTTTCAATAGCGTACAAGTAAATTGAAAAATGCCCAAGTGCTGAATTACCTACCTTTCTAACAAAGGGCAGAATGCGCGTGATAGAACGGAGCGGATTCGCGCTGTTTTACGTTTTTCGCTCATTTTTGCATTTTTCTCAAAATCTGTACCCATAATTTTAATTATCAAATAGCTATATTATTATGCATAATGTATTGAATAATGTGTAAAAGTTTTGGCAACATAGATTAATGGGTACTTCAGAAAAACGGTTTAAAAGCAAAAAGCAGAGTTAACTTTGGATTTTTTTTATGGCGTACAAAATATATTTAATCGTGTTTCGGAATCGGCCATATTCTTGAAAAGATGCTTAATTATCACATTATTTTTTTTCACGGCCATAATATTCATCACTTTTCGTTAAAAACCTGCTCAAGTGAAGCGTATTTAGCTCTTATCAGCCCCTTACAGCATCGATCACACCTAACTGAATTCAAAGACGAATTCGGCATACATTGCTGGGAGGCTTGGTTATGTTAATAGCAATATCCTTACTTCAACGAGCAATGTTAGCCGAATTAGTTTCTGAATTAGGGAAGGCGTGATCGTGGCTTAAGGGCCATGCGTGTTCGTTCAGTGGTCATCCATCATCATATCGTGTCAAATTAAATCGAATTAAATATCATTTATTCGCTGTTGGATATAAAAATCTCTTAATAACGTCAGCTGAACTACATATCTTTACAAACAAAGTGGTGCCATGGTGGGAAATAAAAAGCGACACTAAAAACCTACGCGCTCTTTTAAATACAGCGTGATTTTTTATTCACCAGAAAAAAAATCAAGGCTGATTCTGCCCATGAAACTGAACAACTTTTCCCACGGAACATAGGTCGAAATACGAAAAACCAAATTTGACCTCCCATACAAAATGCGCTATCAGCTGATGCAGTTTCTATGGGAGGTCAAAAATTGATTTTCGTATTTCGACCTATGTTCCTTGTGAAAAGTTGTTCAGTTGCAATTAATTAGTTGTTGTTAATTTATTTCTGGTGAATAAAAAATCACGCTGTATGTTTGAATGTAGGTACATGCTTAATACAAAAACGTGTAGATTGCAACGTCGACGACCGACCTCAAAAACCTTGGTGTCAGAGTTGTTCATCCGCTAAGGCCTCTGACATGGCTCATTAACGACTATATCCGTAGATAGTAGCCGGGACCCACGGCTTAACGTGTCTTCCGAAGCACGCAATCATCATACTTTTCGGACAATCAGGTGATTCACCCTGCAATGTCCTAACCAAACTGGGGAGGTCGCACAAAGGAATTTTGTTTGACAGTGTCCCCACCGGGAATCGAACCCAGAACCTCCGGATCGAGAGCCGAGTGCTCTAACCACTACACCGCGGTGGCTGTTCAATGGTGACCTCATCATATTACAAAGGTGCAATCATGAGTGCACCGAGCTTGACAAACTGGACTTTTTTATTTCAATCGCCGCGCCACAAGGACTATAGTCGCACTGTGAGTGTCAAGCTTGACCTGTTATTGACTGTGCGTGCCTGCGTTCTGAAAATGGGCACTTTCTGGCCTGGAAGTAACGGCTCCTTGGCCGGTGCGGAATGCAAAATAGTAAACAGTACCTGGGCGACCGAGCTTCGCTCTATAATAGCCGCCTCAACATTAAAATATAATCGGGTGAGCAAGCTATGCTACTCAACAACAGATGGCGCTGTAAGCTTCTTGAACGCACTAAAACGCGCTAAGAAATATTAAAAAAGACGGTGAATACGAATTTTCCCAGACATGAGACCTAGCTAGATCGATTTTTAGCCCCCAAAAACCCCTGTATACTAAATATCATCGAAATCGTAAGAGAAACCGATTACAAATACATATATACCTATACAAATATTGCTCGTTTAATAGTATAGGAATATACCACTGTCGTGTCAAAGAATATATATTACTACGCTAACGCACTTGTGTGCACTTTTCACACAACCGTGGTACCTAGGTATAACTCAAAAAAAATAAGGTTATTATAAGGAAGATTAATGAAAATATGTGCCACAAGGTATTCTGACATTCATGCAGTCATTGTAAATACGGCATAGGCATCGTTTTGTTTGTATTTGGATGTCAAATCACGTTAGATGATTTGACATTTCAACTTAGGACACAACGGCAGATTTCATCCCATTGTAAAATAAATCAGTTTTCCTTCTATTCCGAGCGGAGCAAGGAGTCCGAATTATTTGGTATAACCTAACCTAACCTACCCACAAGATTTTGAAAACGGCTCTAATTATTTCGATGATAACAAAAAGCAGATCTCGCTAAAATCCGCACGTCAGTGGAAATATTTGCAACTCTGTTACCATGCCCTATTATTTAATCTGTGCCATGCCATAAAGAACAAAGTGTTATCTGACGTGCTGTTATGTGTATTATGCGTTTCAAATGAGAATCTCGGTGGTTTGTTACTAAATTCACAGTGGTTTCCAGTGGTTGTACTGTTGTACAGAACCAGGGTTGCGTTCCGAATTGGCTAAAATTACCCTGATAGCAGGATAGCGTTATATGACGTCCATCGGTGTGGTCGAGACAGACTGCTGTCATGGGTGACAGGCGGAGAGCCAATGAACGATTCACTCGCCTCCTCCCACATGCCGCGCTCACCTCCGCGACATCGACTCAATTATATTATGGTGATCCGTTTTCCATACAAAAATTCAAATGACTTGCATTCTTACGTGGGACATAAAATTCTGTTGAAAAACGAACGAATACTGCTATTTTTGTTTAAATTTTTCGCTGATTACTACAAAAACACAGCTAATGTACTGAAAGTACTAGTTTTTGTTAGCAATTTTTGGTTCAATATTACGATTGTGGGCGTGTGGTCAAAACTGTACGGTTTTGCTTTGAGTACATGTGTGAGTGATCGTACTCATGTAAATCACAGACTCACGAGAGTAATTGACTTTACTGGACATATGGAGATTTAATTCAATTCAATTCAAAATTTATTAATAAATAAAGATTTACATGTCAGTCAGGGTTACAACAAAATTCATAAAATAAAAGATTTACTTATGAACTAAGTAACATAAATAGTTAATAAAACTAAACGACAGCAATATACCTATAGAGGAAGTAAACCATTGTTCTCTTTTAGGTATCACATTAGATAGCAACATTAATTGGAAATTGCAAATAGAAAACATTAAAACAAAACTATCAAGATTTATATACGCTCTCTACAACATAAGGAAAAGTACTGACTTTGCCCCTGCGCTAACAGTTTACTACGCGTATGCAGAATCATGGCTACGATATGGTGTTATACTGTGGGGTAATAGCACGAATGCACACGATTTATTTATAACCCAGAAAAAATGTATACGTATTATTGTAGGTATTAAAAGACGAAAAAGTTGCAAGCCTCACTTCATTAAAAATAAAATCCTGACTCTTCCTTCACTTTATATATTAGAAATGGCTACGTTTGTGCGGAAAAATGGCAGTATATTTAACAAACAGATAAAAACGCACTTGGCTCAAACAAATCTCCGATCAAAACACAAACTAGCACAAGTTCCCGCGACCACTAAAATAATGAGCGAAAGCCCATTTAACATGGCTATAAAAGTGTTTAATAAAGTTCCTCAAGCCATAAAAACTGAAGAAAAAGATAAAATGTTTATTAATAAGTTGAAAACCCTGTTACAGACTAAAGGATATTACAAGATTGAAGATTTTTTATTAGATAAGTATATATGACATAAAACAAACCTGATATATTTAGTAATTTTCAATGGATATAACAATAGTACCAATGTCACGACATTAATTTGGCTAAGATGATTCAATGATATATTATTATTATTTTAATATTACATATATATTTTTATAAGTAGATTTTTACGTTAAGCGAATTATATTTGATAACACTCTGCTTAATAACCCGTTAGCCATCACTATCTAGACTAGAGATTGTTTTGTTAATCATTAAAAATTGTTTTTTTTTTATGATCGTGTAATAGTTAATTTTTAAAAATGTATGTATTATAATTAAGCAAGTAGTTTATAAGAATTAGCAATGCCTTCAAAAAAGGTGTCACAGATGTATATACCTTTATCCATACCAATTTTGTAACATTCAATCTGTGAAACGCTAATAAATAAATATGAAATATGAAATATGAAATAGTTATAAATTTTAAAACAATACTCATGATTGGATAGATGAGGTCAGCTATTTGTCTTCAAAAAACTCTTTTACTGAATAAAAGACCTTACTAATCAAAAACTGTTTTAGTTTAGTGATGAAGATTGGGTGTCTGGGTGCAGCCTTAATGTCGTCCGGAAGCTTGTTGTAGACTTTAGGCGCGATAACACTTATTTGTTTGTCAGCTTTTGCACGTTTAATTGCAGGTACAATGAGCATGTTACAACGTCTAGTGCGGCTTCCCACATTGGTTGAAAATCGGTCCAGATTTGACCTTGCGTATTTTGCCACCTCTTAGATATAAAGGCAGGGGAAGGTGAGGATGTTGTACTTAATGAACAAGTCACGGGCTGGGTGATCCCAGGCAACCCGTGCGATTGTTCGGATGGCACGTTTTTGCAGCCTAAAAGGTCTGATACGTTCAGCAGCATCGCCCCTTATGTCAATGCCATATGTCAGTAGCACAGTAAATATATAAGCTAAAGCAGTATGGAAACTCGGGCCTTTTTTTGAAAAAAGAACTATTCTGCGTCGGAGCGTCAGGGTTGTAACCCAGAAGTTTTGTAATAAGAATAGTATGATGAACTCAAATATTGGGTGCTTCTATCAACTGTGTTTTTTTCAGCATGTTTTCGGACCGTAAAATTAAACAATTTTTCAAAAAAAAAAATTAAGTCCATTAACATTAGAAACTGCGTCAGCCGATAGCGCGTTTTGTATGGGGGGAAATATTTTTTCGTCTTTCGACCTTAGGTTCTTTAAAGAAAGCTATTCAATTTTATGGTCCTGAGTCTCCTGATCGTGTCAAATTATTGTTAAAATTAAATTTAGCACATACATAGTCTTGCATAAAATGTTAAGTCAGAAGGTTAAGCCACTTAGTCGCCTTTTAGCACCCAAGGAAAGGTTTAAGTTACTTTTATCACACAAGGGCAGATCGAAACACTTAGTCGCCTTTTACGACACAAGGAAAGGTTAAGTCACTTAGTCGCCTTTTATTACACAAGGTCAGATAAAGACACTTAGTCGCCTTTTATGACACAAGGGCAGATTAAGATACTTAGTCGCCTTTTATCGCACAAGGACAGGGACATACTTATAATGTACTTACCTATTTGTTTGTATTATGGTTTTGGCACCCAGGACTTACTTCAGCGCGAAAACTGCTTATTTTCCTGTAGCGGTGTGTGCATGTGTGAGTGCGCCAGTTTTGGACGTTTGTTAGGAGTTTCCATACTGCTTTAGCTTATATATTTACTGTGTCAGTAGTGACTCTTACCCTGACAACTAGCTAAATGCCAAATTTCAGCTTTGTAGGTCTTCTAGAAGTGGTCAAACATTTTGATGAGCTGTCAGTGAATTCGTGAGTCAGTGAGTACCAAATTTACAATTTTCTCGAGTCTATAACTTTTTTTTTGTAATAGCTACAATATTGAAACTTTTTATTCAAAGTATATTAAATGGTGTTATTATGTCCGTAAAGTTTCATCCAGATCTATTAATCGGGTAAGAAGATACAGTAGTAAGGGTGATGAAGGCCAAATTTCTATATGATTTGCTCATGTCTGCCTCTTTGACTGATGATAAGGAGCATCCTCTAGAAGATACAAAAAATATTGGCGGACATCCGCACCTCTGCGTTTTTGAGGAATTAAGTTTTAACTATTTTGAAATTTGACGTTGAAAGGTACACCTGGCAGACTATGACTATCTGATTGAATACAATGTATAAAACCCCAGAAAAATGGTCTGCCACCATAATAGCCCTGCGTCGTAAAGTTACAGCTCTTCAAAATGCAAAAATTCACTACTTCGTCCCGTGATAATGCAGAGCCCTGCATGTCTGCCTCTTCGATTTTCTACATCTTCAGAAGTATTTTGAACAGGAGCCACAAAGGCAGGCCAAAAAACACATTATTTAGTATCGTATTTTAATTTTTTTTGCTTTAACTCAAAAACGCAGTGACGACGCACAGAAAAACTTGTAAGGACCAAATCGATTCGTATTGAGCTGATCTATCATCGCTATTAATATGAATCATGAGCAAATCATATACCCAAATTGCAGCCAGCACCCTAACTACAGGGGGGTTAAAAGTGGCTCGAAGCGGTTCGGGTAAATAGTGCACGGTGTGCGCGCGGCCTGTGCTTAGAACTTGGCCGGCGCACTGTCGTGCGCTTTGATACTAATCTCTCAGGGTTAGGGTTCCCGCACACGATTGAGAATCGGTGACCAATTTTTTGTCGGCATCCCGCTCTGACGTGTTATCACCTGAATCTTCCGTCCTTGTCCTGGCCGATAATCGCCCACCGATTCTCGGTCGTGTGCGGGAGCCCTTACGCAAAATTATATCACGATTTTCATGGGCTGTTTTAAATCTAAACGGTCACCCAGTATGAAAAGTATTATAAATATATTTATTGCGAGTCAAATTACATTTTAATAGAATATCCTTAATATTAACAGCAAAAATTACAAATAGCATAAAAAATAATTGTCCAAAAATTAATCGAATAACCCGCCCCTGATCGTTCCCGGTGCAAAGGTGCCCATTACACTAGCTGCATTGCCGCGCTGAATGGCGACGGCTAACCTTTGCATCAGGAACGATCCTGAGCGGGAGTCGCCCCCTTTTTCACGAAGTCGCCGGCCGATCTCAGCGACAAAACATTTTGCGTCGGAGCCCCAACACCCTGTCGTCTCCACTGCCAGCGGCACAAATATATATTGCGGCAAGAGGGCTGCATATTTCTCCATTTTCTTTTGAGCGGCTAATTCGGCGGCTGCACCAGCTGACGACGACGTACGGCTTAAGTGGCTAGGAGCGAAGGTGCTGACACACGTAGCGTCCCAAAGGAGGCAACGCCCCTTCGCCCAAGGAACCAACGTCAACCCATCTGGCCTTTTACCGTCTGTTCGACTAAGGCCAGGAGGTTCTAGGACACATGGGACGCTCGCGGAAATCAGTGCCCTCCTGACGATGTCATTGAGAGCGTGGTGACGCGGAAACCTCCCTGAGCAGCGACAGCAACTCATAGCATGGTGACCGTTGGCCTCCACCATGGAACCGCAGATGCATTTATGTGGCTCACAAACATCGCAGCCCAGGCGGAGAGCAACGGCCACCCGCAAAGAGTTATCGTCGAGTAACGTGCCCAGGTGAGGTGATGGCAGCGCCTGCAACCACGCTCCGGATTCTGACTGTGACACCGCCTTGATTCTAGCCAAGTCAGCACCTGAGGCCCCCTCCGCAAGACGGTCGAGAATTAGTTTGGCACCGATATCATCCCAGGAACGCTGCACACGCGGAATCTTGGGAGCAACGGCGCCCGAATTGCAAGCCGACCAAGCCGTTAAGGCATCCGCGGCAAAAGGGATACTGACCTGATCACCATTGGAAGACAAAATAGAAGTGACCAAACCCGTTACCCCATGCACAGACGCCAAGAAGGCTGGCAGGCCGACATCCCGTGCACACCTCACTCCCAAACCACCATATCGGATGGGCAAAGCAGCTTGGCACCACTGATCGGAGTTGAGGGCGACATTAAGAATACTCTCGACCGTCAATCTGAGTTCGCCATCAAAGGAGGAGACTTCTTGACTATACAGCCAAGTTGGTGCAGTGCGCAACAAATAAGTTATTTTTGGCACCGCGAAGCACATGCGCAAGAGTGTAAGCGCAACATGGGCTGGTAGATGTTGGAGACGTTCACGCGCTGCGGTGAGAGTTCTCTTTCGATCCAATATAGCTTCCGGAACTGCATCAGGGAAGATCGGCGAGCCCAAGAGGCAAAAAGATGCAGGAGATAACTCCTTAAGGCCGGGAAGAAAAGAATGAAAATGAGTGCACTCTAAAGAGGCCTGTGAACTGCAAGGGAAAATCTCACACTTGGCCGCATTGATTTCCAGCCCCACCTCTCTAAGACGCGGCACCAAATTAACGATGTCTTGCTTTACTTGCTCTGGTGTACCACCAATAGTACCATCGTCCAGGTACCAGAGGTTGAGCGGTGATTTTAATTCCACAATCATCTCATGGATGGCGAGGCTGAAAACAAGCGGTCCAAGTGGGTCTCCCTGTTGAACCCCAACTTGAGACGAGATCTGAGTGCCATCAAAGAAAAGGTTGGAAGGAGCAAGGTAAACCTGATGCAGGAAGGGATACAAAGAGGGTATCTTTTCTCGAACCTGGTGCAGTAGAACGTCCCTCTCCAGTGTGTTAAACGCGTTCTTAATATCCAGCTTAACTATGACACAACCGGAGTTTTCAGCACCCATTGCAAACGCACGTGTAGCATGGATTGCTGCTTCGCATCCGAGGGGGGTGCCGAACCCCAGCTGGTGCGGCTGCAGGTGTTCTGACAACTCCTCCCTTACAGCCCGGCATGCAACCTTGGCAGTCAGCCGCCGAAAAGTACTACCCACGGCTATAGGCCGCAGCCCGCCGTCCTTCTTAGATAGGGCACAAAGTGAGGCTCCATATAAATAAGGACAGACCTCCTTATTCAGCTGTCCACTGAGCAGAAAATTGCATAGACGGGTAAGACATTCTAAAAGGCGCGGGCCATTGTCACCCGCTGAGCCAGACGTTTTAAATAAGTTTTAGTTTTGTTTAACAAATTTGGCCACTTCAAAAATATACAGGGATGATACATCTAATACTTTTTTTTCACTCTTCTCAACGTGTGCTTGATATAGTTCGCACGCTGCTGGACACAAGATGGCGCTAGTAGTTTACTAGAACATGTTAACGTTGTGTTTTGTGAAATACACATAAAGATTCTTTGAATCAACACACAATTATTACTCTTCATTAAATAAGTAAAATTAATTTTTGAAAGTGCATCACTATGTACGTGTTATGTACGATGCACTTATAACAGCAAAACCCGTTTTTAATATTTTGACAATCCCGTTGGTGTGGTTGGTAGTGAACTAGTGAGCCTGCCTCTCACGTCTTGGGTCGCGGGTTCGATCCCTGCCCAGGGCAACCATTTGTGTGATGAACACAAGTGGGTGTTATTTATGTATGTAGAGGTGGGTCGTTTTCGTTTTTCGGAATACCGAAACTAGCTATCGTTATAGTAGCCGATAGCGGCTTTTGAAACTATTTATTTTAATAACTATTTATTTTTGAATATCGCTTGACGTTCGGAAAACGAGTATCAGAATAACCGAAATGCGTGTTGGTTATTTTTATGAAACACGTGATTTAGTTAGATTAGGGATATTTTCGGATTTTTGACTGTAGATTTAAACAAATATCGAAATCAAATTAACTTCGCGCTGTAATCAAGTTTCGTTCGTTCACGCGTTGAGTCGCGCGATCTCAATGGTTTTCGGTTTTCAGAAATAACTAGTTTCACTCGATAGATAGTTTTCGCAATAGCCAATAACGTAATGAAGCTATTGCACCAATAAATAGTTATCAAAACTATTTACGTTATTTAACGCCCACCTCTATATGTATGTATATCAGTCTCTGGTACCCTAAGTACAGGAACTCAATTCTTGAAAATCACCGGGTGATAGAATATCACTTTTGAGACTTTCAAAATTCACATTTACCCTGTAAAAGGTAAATCAGAATACATGAAAATTGACAATCAAGGTTTGCTTTATATTTTACGAAGATTTTATTTTAGCTTTTAAAAAGAAAAATCTGTGATTTTGAATTTTTTGAGTCATATTTTATTATCCGTCAAGAATTGGTCCCCAGGTTTTGCCTAGTTTAGCATCAGGGACTCAATTCGTGAATACCACTCAAAAAATTCAAAATCACAGATTTTTGGTTTCGAAATTGAAGGTTGATATTTGTTAGATATAAAGCAGTCCTTGATTATTAATTTTCGTATAATCTGATTTACCTTTCAACAGTTTATCAGGGTAAATATGAATTTTCAAAGTTACAAAAGTGATATTTTATCACCCGGTGATTTTCAAGAATTGAGTCCGAGACAACCTTGTGCTATTAGTGATGTAGAATCATCGTATTATTTTACTAACTAAACTAAAACTTGTTATAGGTAATGTAATGATTAACTACCTAATTGATGAATTACTGATTGTATGTTGCAGTAAAAGTTTGCGGAGGCCATCCACTAGTCGACCAATGCCAATGTCGCGTAATGATAAAGTGGCTGTTTTTATTTGAACAGACAAGGCTGACTCAAATTTTGAATATCACAGATGATAGTGATAGTCACTGTTGAGACTTGAAAAATTCAAAATCCCGATAAAACTTTAAGACATAAATTATAACTAAGGGATAGGAAATATGAATCTTCACTTTTGAGAACAAAAAACAGTAATTTTCGTTAATTTTGGTGATATTTTATCACCCGGTGATATTCAAGAATTGAGTGCCTGAACGATGACATACAGAATGTAACAAAAAGGGTCGAAAATAACGTAGGTCGAAGTACGAAAAAAAAAATCTTATAAAAAACAGTAGAGAAGTTTTCCCGTGTGATGCCGGCAAAGAATAGTACCAACCCTTATATACCCGTGGGTGTTGTAAGAGGCGACTAAGGGTTATAAACTGGAGGATGGGCAGCAGCATCCTCCTTTGTATCTAACATCTTACTTACTGCGGTCATCTACAACCGCGGTCCATGGTGCCAGCCGTAACGCTAACAAGCGAGGTGACTATGGTACTTCCCCTCTACATTTTTCCAGCAAAAGCTAGAATTCTGGAGGGAGCTCCCTGTCCTGTAGTGGACGTTTCATGGGATGTTATGATGATGATGAATTTTTCCAGCAGTTTTGGGACCTCTCCCCCTCGTAAATAAGGTTGCGATAGTTGGTATGAAAGTACGCCTGTTTAGAAGGCAGATGCACGAAAATTTTGGTAACAATAAAGTATATAGTTAAACAGATGTACGAGCGACAGACGTAAAATCAGACGGACAAACTAACGGACGGAGGGACAGACGGACGGATGAATGGACGACGACGAGTTGTACGGAGGGACAGACGGACGGATGAAGGGACGACGAGTTGTACGGAGGGACAGACGGACGGATGAAGGGACGACGAGTTGTACGGAGGGACAGACGGACGGATGAAGGGACGACGAGTTGTACGGAGGGACAGACGGACGGATGAAGGGACGACGAGTTGTACGGAGGGACAGACGGACGGATGAAGGGACGACGAGTTGTACGGAGGGACAGACGGACGGATGAAGGGACGACTAGTTGTACGGAGGGACAGACGGACGGATGAAGGGACGACGAGTTGTACGGAGGGACAGACGGACGGATGAAGGGACGACGAGTTGTACGGAGGGACAGACAGATAGATCGAGATAAATCTATAAAGACAGACATAAAGAGAGACATACATATAGAGAGACATACGAGTACATATAGGATGACTTTTTATTAGTTCTTGATAGCAAAAGATATGCATGTACTCATGATACTGAACAACTTTTCCCAAGGAACTTAGGTCGCAATACGAAGAACCAAATTTGACCTCCCATATAAAATGCGCTATCAGCTGATGCAGTTTCTATAGGAGGTCAAAACTTGAATTTCGTATTTCGACCTATGTTCCTTGGGGAAAGTTGTTCAGTATCATGAGTACATTCATACCTTTTTCTATCAAGAACTAATTAAAAGTCACCCTATATACATCGTGTAACGGAAAGGTGTGATAATACCTGCCCATGAAACTGAACAACTTTTCCGAAGGAAAATTGGTCGAAATACGAAAAACCAAATTTGACCTCCCATACAAAATACGCTATCAGCTTATGCAGTTTCTATGGGAGGTCAAAAATTTATTTTGTTCTATGACCTACGTTTGGCAAAAGTTGTTCAGTTTCATGGGCAGATTTTGTATTACCCCCTTTAGTATTATCACACCATTCCGTTACACGCTGTAGTTAGATATAGAGACAGACAGACAGATAATTAATAGGTAGAGAGACACAGAGAAAGAAAGACAAATAGAACGACAAATATACATGGTGTATACCGGACGTTCACGATTCACGTATTCAGGACGACGTATTCAGGACGTTCTGAATAAAGGCCAGGTTAAAAGTACCCTAAACCGACGAGCATGTATGAAAGGATTAATGAAAGTACAGGAAGCAAGGGAAGTATGTCAAAATCGTAGCAAGTGGAGGACTGTGGTCTCTGCCTACCCCGACGGGAAAGAGGCGTGATGTTATGTATGTATGTATGTATGTATGTATACAAAAAGTACAATGATCCTTGTAAGGGGTGATTCACCATCACTAATACTCGTACAACGCGTACCTAACGGAAAAGTGTGATAATACTGAAGGGTGTGAAACTGGGCAACTTTTCCCAAGGAACATAGCTCGAAATACGAAAAACAATGCAGTTTCTATGGGAGGTCAAAAATTGGTTTTGTTCTAGGAGTTATGTTCTTTGGGAAAAGTTGTTCAGTTTCATGGGCAGATTCACATACATACACCTCTTATATATACATACGCCTCTTTCCCGTTGGGATAGGCAGAGACCACAGTCCTCCACCTGCTACGATCTTGACATACTTCCCTTGCTTCCTGTACTTTCATCAATCCTTTCATACATGCTCGTCGGTTTAGGGTACTTTTAACCTGGCCTTTATTCAGAACGTCCTGAATTTGGTCCTGGTACGTTCGCCTAGGCCTTCCCCTTCCAACGTTTCCATTCACTCTCGCCTGGTAGATCTCTTTCGTCAATCTTCGTTCATTCATCCTCTCTACATGACCAAACCATCTCAGCATCCCTTTCTCGATTTTGGTCACTACGTCTTCTATTACGCCAAACCGTTCTCTTATCACACTATTTCTAATCCTGTCACTCAATTTATAAATATTTTTTATTTTTTTTATTTTGATATTTGGGTGATCATGAAATTTTATTTTCCTTCGAATTACATTAAAGTAATTTATTGACATGGTTTGGTACTTGCTTGACTGGATATTATAACAAAAAACATCTTTGTCTGCATCACCAGCTGATCATAGAGGTCATTTAACCCTCCAGGCGCTTCACTTCTAATTGAGCTAAAACTACTTTTTTCAACAAAATGTTTTTTTTTTTAATATATATATATATATCGGCGCAGGAGGCCATAATATCATAATCCCAAGTCTCACAAGGATATAGTGGGTTCAGGTATAAAACCAGGATCGAATTATTGTCACATCACGTTTCGTGCTCCGGGCTTATGATGAGGCACCCGGACCCTTCTGTTCCAGTCTGACCCTGGGTAGCTATTACAGTTGACTCCATGTTTGCACATCCTGTGCTGTGATACCACTAATCATATCTTCAGGAAACCAGATTAATAGTCAGAGCTAAAAGCACGATCACAATTCAACCAGATGACGTGTTGTCTTGTGTCGCCCTTTCACCTTGACGCTTCATCAGATCGACAGCTAACTAAATACTCAGCTGCCAGTCTATTCCTGAAGCAAGGAGGCCTCACTCGGTGTCGCAAAGAAGGTGCTGCTAAGTAGTATGTGCCTACACGGCCGTCCTGACAACACGACCGTCCTCGGGCGTTAATCCATTAACAATGTCCTAAAACAAATAAAAACAAGATCACCAAGCAATCCGCTCGTCTATCCTGACAATCAAGATCATCATCACACACAAAACTGAAACCACTCATTGTGAAGTTACTCTGAAGGCATATATGTGCCCCTTCAACCCAACTCTGAAAGCATGTACCCTTTCGACCATCTCACTATGGACCGGATGACATCTTTCCCACATAAATCACGGACAGGACCAGTGTGTCCATTCGACCATCCCTAATGGGCACGGTGACATGATCCACCACTGTCCTTCCAACCATCAACAAAGCCTGGCCCGGACCAGTGTGTCCCTTCGACCAGCCCCGATGGGCATGGACCGGATCCGCCACTGTCCGACCAGCTTTGCAAACACAGATTGGGCCAATGCGAACCTTCAACCACCCAACCAAGTCGGGCTGGCCCGTACGACATTGCCCTCTCTATCAACTCCACAAACATAGATTGGACCAATGCGAACCTTCAACCACCCAACGAATCGGGCTGGCCCGTACGACATTGTCCTTTCTATCAACTCAACAGTAATCACCCTACAACCACCCAAACCAACTGAGTAACTTCAAATCATATTATCAACATGGCAATTTCAAATTACGTGCGTCACAATATCATACTATCTCACAATAAGGAACATGCTCACCAGATATCCATAAGGTAGGTATCAACAACATAATTCTGTCTATGTACAGACAGTCCACATTACTCGAAATTCTCATATATTCCATTTCTGCTGTTCGATATTGCTAAGAATATGGCTCTGGCTTGTTGATTTTCATCATCAATCACAATGTATCAAAATCAGTACAATGTCTATCTCTTTTCTTCCTCCATGCCTCTTCCCATTTTAATTTGGAATCGACCCCCTGAATATATTTTCAACCGTTGGCTCTGTCGTTATAATCGACCACAATATTTATTGTAAGTTCTTACATTTTCATCCACCAAATAGCTCTTTGGCATCCCAGGGGTTATTTAGATTTGTTTCCCTTTGTCAATATTTAGCACAGACTTAAAGTGGTGCTCTTCTTCTCAGCGCATCACATAATCCGTACCACCGGAGCTGACTTTATTGAAGTTTGTCTAGAATAGGCGATACTTTGAAACTGCCACTAACATGTACGTTCCTGAGTCTATCCAATTAAGTTTCCACCGGCCCATCTAAGCATTTTCATCTTGGTTACATGGATTCTGGTTACATAGTTTTATTAATTATCCAACATTCGTCCCTGTAGAGCATCCCGAGTCTACCGCAGATTTTCAAACAATCAATCAAATCGTTTATTTGCTAGAAGAACATCTTTCAATTTGAACACATCCTCTAGATTAACGCTGTGTCCCCATAAATAGCACACCATAGCTAAGGACTGACGACAGACCTGATATCCATGATATGCAGTTAGTGTAGCATCTTTTGATATTGTTTGGGAAACTCTCATTGACGCAAATACGAATCTACTGAGTCTTTCACGCACTGAGTTGACACGAAATTTCTAATAAAGATGCTCATTATCATTGAGACTCAAAAATGTTGCTTCTCCACTATTTTGTATACTTGTATTTAGTGCTCTTGGTTTCAACTGGCATCCTTCAGTCACAGAGCATGCCTAACAGCGATCACCATTTCAACCAGTCAGCATTAGCTGTGTGATCAAATTATTTTGTTTCGTTTCATTTCATTGCATTTTGTTTTTATTTAATCGGTATTCATTCAAATTTCGTTATTTCCATTTTAATTTTACAGACATCTGGTTAATCTGGTTAATGTTGTATAAAAACACCGTAGGAACATATCGTCGCTACCGTACGTAACTTTGATTCCATTCTACAAAGTCGAAAATTACATAATTTCACAACCACAAGCAAGTCTTGTCTTCTTCGTATGTACCGTAAGCGCCTTTAACATGTA
Source organism: Athrips mouffetella (assembly GCA_947532105.1). Taxonomy (NCBI): domain Eukaryota; kingdom Metazoa; phylum Arthropoda; class Insecta; order Lepidoptera; family Gelechiidae; genus Athrips; species Athrips mouffetella. Next base: position 15,665,503 of record OX383983.1, read on the forward strand.
CTTCTTTAAAATTCATCAACGCCTTTCCAATTTACGATACTTTTGCAAATTACGCTTTTTGTCACCATCTAAGCGCATATAATTTTGAACATTACGACATGTCAGGTATTAAAACTCATTAAACTTGATTCCTTTTTATCATAAAATGTATGTACAGCACCTAATTTTCTTGATTGTACTTGTTGCTCAACAATTTCTCGGCACGACTGTACTTTTACGCAGATCCATGAAACTGAAATGCTTGCACACATGATTAAAATATTGAGCTGTGTCTCTTTATCCCACTTCTGATATCGGCGCAGGAGGCCATAATATCATAATCCCAAGTCTCACAAGGATATAGTGGGTTCAGGTATAAAACCAGGATCGAATTATTGTCACATCACGTTTCGTGCTCCGGGCTTATGATGAGGCACCCGGACCCTTCTGTTCCAGTCTGACCCTGGGTAGCTATTACAGTTGACTCCATGTTTGCACATCCTGTGCTGTGATACCACTAATCATATCTTCAGGAAACCAGATTAATAGTCAGAGCTAAAAGCACGATCACAATTCAACCAGATGACGTGTTGTCTTGTGTCGCCCTTTCACCTTGACGCTTCATCAGATCGACAGCTAACTAAATACTCAGCTGCCAGTCTATTCCTGAAGCAAGGAGGCCTCACTCGGTGTCGCAAAGAAGGTGCTGCTAAGTAGTATGTGCCTACATATATTTTGTACAATCTATTGATGTAGAATCACTTCGTAGAAGGATCATTGTACTTTTTTAAAACCCTAAGATAGAAAGAGATAGAGACAAACTCGGATTGTAGGTAATACCTACAAGAAACAGTGGTTTCGGCGTTTTTCGAAAATCATCCCCCAAATAACAGATAAACCTCTAAAGCCCCAGCACATCACAATTTAATGTGTCACGTGACCTTAAGTTGACCTTGAAAATTTACCTTAATTGCAATTAATTAGAATTGCTTAGAAAATAAATTCGCAACAATTTTCTGGTGCTTTATGAAAGTCTTGCTATTTAGACTTTAAAAGAGAAATGCATGAAAATTATGAATTTTGGATTATGGTAACAATAAATTACGGCCGAATTCTTCGCGGATGAAGTCGTGGGCAACAGCCAGTACATTTATAAGTCAAACAACCAATCGCCAAAACTCTACTATTTTATGATAATAAATAAATACTTCCTCAAAAATAATTAAAGAAAACGTCAATGCCAAGGTCTAGCCACCAACCACATCCTGTATCCGATTTATTTATATATTTATGTAATTAGTAGTTTGAAGTACGTAAGGTGAGCTAGACTGGGCACGTGGGCTTTTTATGTCCATTTGTGGACAATTTATTTAGGAGAGCAAGGAAGTTTCCAAAAACTGAACTACTTATACACAAGCTGTATAAAAATACGATGATCGGTCTATAATAAATTATTAAAAAGAAACTGGCCAAGTGCGAGTCGGACTCGCGCACCGAGGGTTATAGGATCACTTTGTTATCCGTCTGTCAGTCTGTCTATCTGTCAAGACCCTTTATCTCACGAACGGGTAAAGGTATCAGGTTGAAATTGATACCATATATTAGGGTCTATGAACCACACAAGATCTGAATTTTTTTTTTACAACGACGCAATCAAAAGATATGGCATTTTATGTCCTCATCTCCATACATTTATGCACTAAAGCAAAACCTCTAAGGTACTTCCCGTTGACCTAAAATTATGAAATTTGGCAAGAAGCTAGGTCTCACAGTACAAATAAAGAGAAAAGTCTGAAATCATTCAATGTTACAACTTTTCTCACAAGTAATGGTAACCAGTTGAGGTGAGCTCCCGTTTCAAGAACATTCATATAACAGAGGGGTCAAGTTGAATGGTCGCGGAGGCGATTTTGTTTTAGATCTATTTTAAAAACGGGAACACTTACAAACTTGAAAATTGGTGTTTATAGTGCATAAGCTATAAAATAACAACAAATAATAAAATTTGGTCAAGCGCGTGTCGGACTCAAAAAATCTAGCACATTAACTTACTGAAATTTCAACTAATACCAGTTATGATTACGGTCGTTTGTCAACATTTGAAGATGACGGACGTGTATTTATTTCAATATTTGTTTTACATGTTTATGGAAGAGTTTAATGAATAATTTTGATTGGGTTTTATGCAGTAAACTACTTTAAAAGTGAACATCTATTAGAAGATTGGAATACATGCTTTTACCGAAATCTTTGGATGGAGAGAAGCGGCTGACATCTAGACTTCAATAATTTTCCCTATCAACTTATCGGAGTCATCATAGTACATAGGCCCTCGTCTTCGTGATGTGGATTCCTGTGTAAATCTTCCACTGGACATTGGCGAACTCGCCATAATTTTGTAATAATTTCTTTACTTTGACATTGGCAAAATACGACTTGTAATGAGATGTGACGCCATTAAATAAATAAATAATAATAATAGTTATGATTACGTGGTGGTACGGAACCCTCGGTGCGCGACTCCGACTCGCACTTGGCCGGATTTTGTTTGTTTGTTTTTGTTTGTTCTATTTTTTATTTATAGGCCGGCCAATCTGTACATGCTTACAATTTCTTTACCAATAGATACAGTCAAGAGCACATCAAACTTGACACATTGCAGTTTGTACCGTTCTTATTTCAATAGACGTACGGGCTAGAGTCGCACTGCGAGTGTCAAGCTTGACTTGTCGTTTGCTAGTGGTATGTTGGGTATTTACACTAGGTTGAACTATTCATTTCCTTAAAAGTGAACTTAAAATAAACATTAGAAGAATCATAAACACAATTTTTTTTTTTTTTATTGAAAATGGGCTTATTCTTGACTTCGATCTAGTCTTGAAGATAGATATGAAGTCGACGATGGAACGAGCTTGCCCAGTAGAATCCTATTCACTCGCGACTTGAATAGATTCGGGTTACATGATCTCGTGTTACTAATAAATACAGCTCTTACAATATTAGGTACCCTTATTTTTCTGAGTGAAACACAACAGAATATTGCTTAAATCGTCTGACATAGATGGCTACGGCCTATGATGATGATCCCGTTTTTTCCAATATACTGCAAACCTGTGTATTCGGGCTGACTTGGCATCCCCAATAATATTGGCTCGGTTATCTCGGCCTTGTTATAGCGGTGACATAAAATTAGACAACTTCCTGTAGTCTAGCCTTTCTTTACCGGAAGTTGAGTGCCACGGACAAAATCTAAGGAAATAGATAAATGCAATAAAAACGAATTAATTAGGTAGATAATAAATATGGCTATCTTTAATTTGTAACATGTTTGTAAATCAAAACTACCTTTTACAGCGTGTGACGGAAAGGTGTGAAATACTAAAGGGTGTGAATCTGCCCATGAAATTGTTTTTTATGTATGTCAAGATCGTAGCAGGTGGAGAACTGTGGTCTCTGCCTACCCCAACGGGAACAAGGCGTGATGTTATGTATGTATGTATGTATAAATGATATAGAACACATTTTTGAGAAAATTAGAAAACTTTTTTTTTTTCACGAATCTCGCTCCGCTCGAAAGTAAAAATGTAGAAACTTAAACTAGCTCCACCTGTCGAGTATCGGTGGTATCATCGCACCGGTACCTGCAACATGCACATAGATATGAGCGCCGATGGCTATAAGGTCGGCGGCGGCGCGCCGACTTTTTAGGGTCGGCGGCGGCGGCGAAATCGGCGGCGTGACCTCTAAAGCATTTTTTTATAAGAAATTACCGGAAATCGTAAAAACCATATAGGGTTGGCACAAAAATACTTAATTCCTTACTTTCTTTTAAAATTTAGAAATATGTACCAAAAGAAATTAAATTGGTTCTCAAACATACTGAATATTGTAATTAGAAAATTTTGAATATTACATACATACATACATACATAACATCACGCCTTGTTCCCGCCGGGGTAGGCAGAGACCACAGTTCTCCACCTGCTACGATCTTGACATACTTCCCTTGCTTCTTGAACCTTCATCAATCCTTTCATACATGCTCGTCGGTTTAGGGTACTTTTAACCTGGCCTTTATTCAGAACGTCCTGAATTTGGTCCTGGTACGTTCGCCGAGGCCTTCCCCTTCCAACGTTTCCATTCACTCTCGCCTTGTGGATCTCTTTCATCAATCTTCCTTCATTCATCCTCTCTACATGACCAAACCATCTCAGCATCCCTTTCTCAATTTTAGTCACTACGTCTTCTTTCACTGGCAAAAATAAATGGTTTAAATGGTTAAAAAATGTCCTGGTAGTGATGGAACAGGCCGGTGGAAATCTCCATACTCTGCAAGACTATGAATCGAGTATTTAATAACGAAGTCGTGGCATAACTTGAAGCTAATGACTTTATGTCACAAGAGGGTAAACGAGCAGGTGGGCCAACTGATGGTGAATGGTCACCACCACCCACAGCATACACTGTCTTATGAGTGGAATAATTGACACTAATAAAACAGCAAAACGCGTTGCCCATATTGAGAACTAAGGCGGTACATCACATGTGTCGGTAATATCAGTAGCTCGTTTACCCTACAAACTGAAACACAACGGTGTAAACACTGTTACTTTACGACAGAAGTCACACAAGCAAACAATCTTCCATCGTATGAAATACCTGGCCTTTGCAATTGGATATTAAACTTATTGAGTGTACGATTGAATCAAGTAGTCTTGGAAGATTGCTAGTCTGATCAGAGGGCTATCAATGACGGAGTTCCTCAAGGATCCGTTCTGTCCGCAACTCTATTCCTGATGCACATAAACTGGTGCCTGGAATCTTTGGGTATGCAGACGACAGCACAGTTACGGATAGATACATACCCAATGCAAAAGCCAGTTGTGGCACAAATACCGTCTTGTCGGTCGATAGACCATGATAGAACGTTTGTTTCTGGCCCTTCACTCAGTGTCCAACTGTAGCGGCCAAAACATAGGCGTGTTTCTTTACAGTCAAACGAAGTCCCTTCAATCTGACTCCAGAGTTCCGAAATGTATTCGTACCGATATAAGACCACCTCGAGCTCCTTGGTATGATGCATTTATCGTCCAATCTGTACTTTTGGCATTTTATTGAGTCCTTGGCCAAATCTGCAGCTAAGAAACTTGGCATACTCTCCGGCGGTACATCACACTGGGACAGCTTCTACAGCCATTTCTACCCTATCAGACTTGTGCTTGTGCTTCAAACAGAAGTCCGGTATGGAGTACTGATGAGTCTGCAGAATACCAGCTGGCCAATATTACTGCAATCGACAAACGTACTAGGAAGCTCATTGGTGATGAGACTCTTGTCGAAACAGAGAAACTGTAGAGCCTTGAACACTGACACATAGTGCCTTATGTACTTATCAGTATTCTATAGAATACATTTCGTTGAGTGCATCTGAAATGTACACTCAACAGCTCGTCAGTAAATAAAAAATAAAAAAATAAAAAATTCTTTATTGCCAATAAATACACATGCAATACATAAGATAGATACATACAATACCTCTGATTTATTTCATAATTAATTAATTAAATTGAAAAGTAAAAAAAATTCTTATTGCCAATGAAGATACATACAAAACATAAGAGGCTTTACAATCTACGTATTAATCTGTCTATCTTAACACACAAGGAATGCTCCAGGAATTTACAATTGGCAATGGGTACTAGTCTCAGCATAGAAACACTTTTGGACCTTATGGCGCTGTAATAGAGATGAAAAAGTTTCTACCGACGTGCGGTTGACCGTACGACCTTATACCACCATTCCCCTTCCTCCTACGTGCGGCTAGACGAGGATTGGGGTTCCACCCTTATATCGTCAACATACCACCATTCAATCTGGTTCCTACTTTTCGAGGTACAACTGTACCAATTACCGACAGCCACGAACTACTTAGCATGAAGTTATATGCAAACCTGAACTTCGGCGCTAACATTGAGTCAAAAGCCCGAACTGCGGCAAAAAAGTGGGGCGTTCTCAATAAGGTTAAGCGTTACTTCTTCCCGACAACTTACAGTTTTATATAAAGTCCAAGTCCGATCCTGCATGAAGATTTCCTTTGGGATGGCTCAGCTAAATACCAACAGACGCACTTGATTCAATAGATCGCAGAGCCTAGAAGATCATTAGTGATGAAGCTCATTAGAGGTAAAAATCATGTTTCACAGTCTGGTCGTCGCAAAGTTGCATGTCTGTCGGTCCTTTTTCAGATATTACTTCGGAGAGTGTGGTCAAGAGCTCCACGGGCTTATTCCACCACTACCTTATACCATCGGGAGTCTGAGGGTCGGAGGGACGCATCGCAGAAAATTCCCCTATGAATATTGGTTGATATTCCGCACATTCGCACAAAGCGCTTTGAAACATCTTTTATAATGCGCACGGCTAAAGAGTGTAATTTCCTACCTGCGTTAGCGTCCCCCAGTTTATATAACCCGAATCTCTTCAAGTCGCGAGTGAATAGGCTTCTTCTGGGCAAGCTCGTTCCATCGTTGACCTCATCTCTGTCTTCAGGACTAGATCGAGGTCAAGAGTAAGCTCATTGACAAAATAAAAAAGCGTGTCTTTTTCTGGTAAAGTCCATTCCATCGTTTACTTCATCTCTTGTCTTCAGGGCTAGATAGAGGTCAAAGGAATCGAATTATGCTATATTTTTTTAAGAAATGTGCGAGTTAGATATAGCCCTTTCATGTCTATGAGTTACATGTGATAAAAAAAAAGTGGCATATGAAAACAAATCTGATAAAATTATTTTAACTATTAACATTACTGACTGTACGGACAACAGACTGTACTAATATTCTAATACTTTTAATGAAAAATAAACAAATGTTTAATTTTAGTCAGGTTTTCAAACACAAGATTTTGTTAGCTTATCCTCATTTCACAAAAAATTGCACGTAGGTAATATTCAAAAATATTGCTGAAACCATTCAGTAATCGGGGCTCTCTAAGAATCATGCTACAAATTAGGTATCCAGCAGGTAGGATCAATATCTTAACTAAAGCGAGTAAGAGAAGCAAGAGAAGAGAATTTGAATCAGTGCTTAAAAAGTATGGATTTAATAACTCTTTCCTCGCTCGGCGCGCCGTGGCCATCCGCGGCGGCGGCGGCGCAGGAAATTTGTTCGGCGGCGACGGCGCGCCGGCGCGGCGCTCATATCTACATGCACATCGCGTTGCGCTGCACTAGTGCCGCTGCGCGCCTAGCGGCAAAGACACATACTATTACATAACATAAACATACATTCATAACATCACGCCTCTTTCCCGTCGGGGTAGGCAGAGACCACAGTCCTCCACCTGCTACGATCTTGACATACTTCCCTTGCTTCCTGTACTTTCATCAATCCTTTCATACATGCTATTGTATGAAAGGATTGTATGAAGCTAGTTCATGCATACTATTCCTGTCTAAATGTTTACACGTGTGCTGCGTGGTTATTCGAATGCAGTAACGTGTGTGTGCGTTCCTATAAATAGGTGGCACACAATGATTCAAATAACGCACACAATTGCATAGGATAGACAATGTCTCAATTTGGCTGAAAGTTACCGAAGTCGTCCAGTTGGCTACGTAACTATTTTAAAAAGTGGCATTGTTTCATCATAATTTAAGTAGCGCAAAATAAAGACAATTAAATATTTGTTTGCATGTATGTATTTGAATGATAAACTTTATTTATTTTTATACTGAGCCGCCATTGTTTGTTTTGTTTTGATTCGTTTCAGTGATAGTAGGAAAATAGACAAAAACAGCGAACGAAAAATGTCAAACCTCATTTTTAAATTGGCGAGACGACGAAACCGAAACTAGTATGCAGTATATATATTCGGTACAGTCAACGACAGGTCAAGCTTGACACTCGCAGTGCGACTCTAGCCCTTACTTGTATTGAAATAAGAATGGTACATAGTCCAATGTGTCAAGATTGATATGCTCTTGACTGTACTTTGAAATTTTTCTGCCTACCCTGTCTAAAATCTCTGTGCACGCCACTGCAACTGGACAGGATCAAACGGAATTTTCAACAACGTATTTGGCTTTCTTCCGTACAAAATTATAAGCTTTGTTTGATTTCAGCTCGGTTTCACATCTTGAAACTTTGAACTCGCCTATTATCTGTTTGAATGAACCGATGGCAATAAAAAAACGTTCAAATATTGCACGAAAGCAACCCAAATACGTTATTGAAAACCCCGTTTAAGTCGTTCAAGTAGTTTATGAGGTATTGGTGCGGCCGCTTAAAATTTCGCGAACCTTCTGTCTGAGTGAACCGTTTGCAATGAAATAAAGCTTATATGTTGCACAGAAAGAAGCCCGACGCGTCATTGAAAACCTCGTTTGACTTCGAACCAGTTCAGTAGGTGAGTTCTTGGTTCTGCAGCTTGAAACTTTGCGTATCTTCTGTCAGAGTGAACCTACCTTTCGCAATGAAACTAAGCTTATTTATTGCACAGGAGTAAGCCAAACGCGTTATTGAAAGCCAAGTTTGAATCTGCTCAAAAGTTTTTGAATTATTTGCGCCTTACAAAAAAAAATACAAAATATTTATTTCATTAACCAGAAGTGTCTTCGCTTGAAACTTTGCGTAACTTCTATGTGAGTGAACCGTTTTCAACTAACCTGAGCTTATATGTTGCATGGAAGTACCTAATCCAAGCACGTCATGGAAATACAAGTTGGAGTCGGTACAGTAGTTTGTTCGCTATTGGCGCCGCCTATTGAAACTTCAGGCATTTTCTGTCTGAGTGAACCGTTTTCAATGAAAGTAAGCTAATAAATTGCAAAGAATTAAGCTAAACACGTTTTTGAAAACCCCGTTTAAATCCGTTTAGTAGTTTGTGAGTTATTGGTGCCGCCGCTTGAAACTTAGTGTATTTTATGTCTGAGTGAACCGTTTGCAATGAAACTAAGTATACATGTTGCATGGAGTAAGCCAAATACGATACTGAAAACCTCGTTTTAATCGGTTCAGTTGTTTGTGAGATTTGTTTGTTGAGAAATTTCGCGCACCTGTCTGATATGAGCCGTTTTCAATGAAAGTAAGCTAATATGTTGCAAAGAAGTAAGCTTGACAGTTTATTGAAAACCCCGTTTGAATCCGTTCAATAGTTTGTGAGTTATTTGCGCCGCCGCATGAAACTTAGCGTACCTTCTATCTGAGTGAACCGTTTGCAATGAAACTAAACTTTTATGTTGCACAAAAGTAAGCCAAACTCGTAATTGAAAACTCAGTTTGAATCGGTTTGTGAGTTATTATCGTACAGGCAATTTGATATTTTACATTAGTGTAGCTTCTGATTCAGTGAACCGATTTGAATGAAACATAGCCTATATGTTGCTCAGAACTAAGCTTAATCTATCTGCGAAAACCGCGAGAAAATCCGTTCAGTAGTTTCGGAGTTTATCGAAAACATACAGACAGACAGACAAAAAGTTCAGAAAACATATTTTTGTGTTCTATTAGTCGTTTCTTATCGCCCACACTATTTTTTTATAAATTTATCAAAAGTACAGACACGCGGTTTCTACTCTTTTATTATATGTATATAGATTTTATTTACAATGTTTGTTTTATTTAATTACTTTGCATCCCATCTAGAAAAACGTCCCCCGGTTCATTAGCCCTTAGTCACCTCTTACGACACTCAATGGTAGAGATTGATTGTTAGGTACTATTCTTTGCCGGCACCACACGGGCACGTTCAAGTACCTACATGTATCGAATGTCATGTTACTCCTCAAGAATCGAAACTGCTCCCATGGACTTGTTATAAGGAACTCGATATGTTTGGTCCGTAGTTCAATAATACAGCCGTTTCTCCGTAAAAAATGATAAAGGTGTGTTCACAAGAATAGCCTAATTTTATCTCCGCCCTCTAGTGCCTCTACCCTTATTCAAAACAAAATTACGGACACGGTTGATCGACAATAGTAGATTGTATCACAAGGCTGTAAAATAATATTTTTAAGGCGAGGGCGCTATTTTGAATCCAGAGCGAAGTGAAGGATTCTTGAGTAGAATCCCGAGCATGGCGAGGGATTATAAAGTAGAATCCTGAACGTAGCGAGGGATTCAATAGGTCGCCCAAGGTAAAAATATTTTTGCTGCCGCGTAATACACTCTACTTTTCATCTCCCTCTAAGAGAAAAGAATAAGAGGCTCATTAAGTCACACTCGTCATTAATTTTAAACAAAAAATACCATTACAATATTATTACTTGATGAAACAATACTAAAAATCATATTAAGTATTATTTGTAATGTAACCACTGAAAATTTTATTGACATTTTTGTATCGACTAGGAACAGAACCTCTTTGGTTGGTGGTCTTGTTTACATTTCAAGTATATTTCTTTTTAGGGTTCCGTACCTCAAAAGAAAAAAACGGAACCCTTATAGGATCACTTTGTTGTCCGTCTGTCTGTCTGTCTGTCAAGACCCTTTATCTCACGAACGGGTTAAGGTATCAGGTTGAAATTAATACCATATATTAGGATCTATGAACCACACAAGATCTGAAAATTTCAATTTTTTACAACGACGCAATCAAAAGATATGGCATTTTATGTCCTCATCTCCATACATTTATTCAAAAATGAAAAACCTACAGGGTACTTCCCGTTGACCTAAAATTATGAAATTTGGCAAGAAGCTAGGTCTTACAGTACAAATAATGGGAAAAGTCTGAAATCACAACTAATAGTAACCAATTGTGGTGAGCTCCCGTTTCAAGAACATTCATATAAGAGAGGGGTCAAATTGGATGGTTACTGAGGCGATTTTTGTTTTAGTTGTATTTAAAAACGGGAATACTTACAAACTTGAAAATTGGTATGTTTATAGGGCATAGGCTATAAAATAACAACAAATAATAAAATTTGGTCAAGCGCGTGTCGGACTCAAAAAATCTAGCACATTAACTTACTGAAATTTCAACTAATACAATTATGTTTATGTGGTGGTACGGAACCCTCAGTGCGCGAGTCTGACTCGCACTTGGCCGGTTTTTTTTATATTCATAATAATTTTAATAGTGCAACCAGCCAGTATCATTTTTCATACAGTATATTGGTTCGAGTTCTATGGTTGACCTAAAATATCCCTATGGTGGACCTAAATTCAAATTCTAATTTTAAATCCCATTTTTACCCGCTACGAAAGTCTCTTGCAGAAAACAGAAATTTTATTCGCCTTTATTGACGAACCGTTCAGCGATTTTCGAATAGATGGGATGAAAATGTTTTTAAAATGTAAACGATTATTTAAATTCATAATTTTAAATAAATAAAATAATATTATCTGTGAATCAGAGACAAAATTATTTGGTATCTATTATGTTGATACCTGTAAGTATAATAACTGTAAAATTTTATGTTGTGTTTCTTTTTTTTGTCTTGTATTAATATTGGAGTTTTAATGTTTACATTAATGTCAATTGTAATTTTTGACTACATCATTATTTGACATTATTGAAAATTTAAATTATTATCGTCTATGGTAATTTCTTATGTTTTTTATTTTCTTTATTTGCATGATTTTGTCAAATCTAAATGTAAGGACTATATAGCTTAAGAACCTTTTGACTACATTTATCGCAAATAAACATCTTTTTTTTTATCTTTTGTCATAGAAGGCGAAGAAAATGTTTTCTTTTTTTTTCAAGATTCTTGTTATTATTTAAATAGAAGAAAAATAATGCTTTTTTCTTAAAGAAAAATTATGAAGCATTAAATAAAATAAATAAATATTGGGGGACATTCCAAACAAGGTCATCTCATCCCAAACTATGTAAAGCCCAAAAGGTATCAAAGATGATATACATGCATAAATAGATAAATAACACCCAGACACAGAACAAACACTTGTGTTCATCACATAAATGTTTGCCCTGGCGGGGATCGAGCCCGCGGCCCACCAGAAGTTGTTAAAACCCTATTTCTTGATAAATTAAAGGGAAAATTCCACATTAATAAAAAGTTGCACTGTGAACACGGCTTTAGACAAACACGCTAACTTCTACAGTTTTTTTGTACTATTGTTCAGTTTCTAACCGATTTTCACCTCGATAACACACGATTGGTTAACTATTTTTCCAGTTGTGCAACACTTGTGACATAACTACACTAAGAAAAGGAAAAAAAAACGAAAACTTTAAAATAAAAATAAAATAATTACTAAAATCTTTTCTTACACAAGAGTATGTAAATATGAATTTAAATTATTTATAAATAAAATTGAAACCAATCAAAAACAATTAACGACGCTTTTTATATTCTTTTCATTTGTGATAGATTTTAATCTACTTATTAGGCAAAAATATATAATAAAAAATATTTTATTATAACTATTATTAAAAAATTCCCATTTAAATCTACCAAAAATTTATGAACTCTTATTATAACTATTATTCTGATAGAAGACAAAGACTTTCAATAATAACAATGTTAAAAATAGTTTTGTATATTTTAATCGCATATTTTTATCCAAACGTAAAAAGTGCTAGACCCAAGGTCGAGTGTGGATATAAGGTAAGCGAAAACACAGTTTTAATAAAAAGCCGGTCAAGTGCGAGTCGGACTCGCGCGCTAAAGATTTCGTACTCATCATAATCATCTTGGTTGTAAGGTCGATAATCGACCTTTTTTTTGTTTTATTATCTTTATGTTATATTATTGACGATCATATTATTCACTGACATTTGAACAACGTTTGTAACTACTTTTGAATTTGAAAATATGAAATAAATTAATCTAATCTAATCTAATCACAAACCCTGATTTCCAATGCACGATCGATGTCCGACCTCACAAACCCTGGTGTCAGAGTTGTCGAGCCGCGAAAGGCATCTGTAGTAGTCGGGACCAACGGCTTAACGTGCCTTGCGAAGCACGGAATCATCTAAATTTTCAGACAATCAGGTGATTCACCCTGCAATGTCCTAACCAACTGAGGAGGTCACACAAAAAGTTTAGTTAGACTAGCCCAACGGGAATTGTGTTGAACTTGGGTAAAGCCGTGAAGCCGTGAGCGCATTTGATTGAAGGGCAGTAGTGGTGATACAGCGCCCGTAAATTGCGTTCGTAATCCTTCTTCTTCTTATATTTAAGAGCCGCGCTCTTGTCGGTGGTACAATCACCATTAATTTGTCCCTTGAACTATTGCAGGATTAGGATTGCTCTGCTATCCGAAGCAATGTAAATCCGATCCACTATTTTGAGCTGTTTTTCCAAAGTGTTGAAAAAAAATATTTGCTAGAGGATTACCTCAGCTGGGTACCTCAGCTGGGCACCTGAGCTGGGCACCTGAGCTGGGCACCTGAGCTGGGCACCTGAGCTGGGCACCTGAGCTGGGCACCTCAGCTGGGCACCTCGGCTAGGTCCCTTAAATAACAGCAAATCACGCATTAGCTGTTAGGGGTACTCCACTCAAATAATATTGGAGGTAATTGACTGGGCGTACTCAAAGTGTTAGGATTTGCAGGCCTAGCAGCAGCCAGATGCAAATTCGATTCACTATCTTGAGCTGTTTTCCAATGTTGAAGAGATTGCCTCAGCTGGGCACTTTAGTTGGACACTTTTGATATAATATTTTGACCCTGAATCTCGCTGAAACTTCCACACCTTTCTGAAATCTGATCCATGAGCGTCAACCTTTATCGAACAATCAATCAAGTGCTTGCTAAAATGAATAGTTTACGTTACGCTAAAGTTGAAGCTCCTTTAAATCTAACGCGGACTCTTTCTCTTTTGATTTGTGAGAAATAATTATACAGGATGTTAATCAGTATCAGTAACTGAACAACTTTTCCCAAAGAACATAGGTCGAAATACGACGATAAATTTTTGACCTCACATAGAAACAGCATCAGCTGATAGCGCATTTTGTATGGAAGGTCAAATTTGGTTTCTCGTATTTTGACCTATGTTCCTTGGGAAAAGTTGTTCAGTTACCGATACTGATCCCGCCCCTAGGCTATGACACGCAATCAAATTAACACTCTGTATAGATGCGTTTACTTTATAGGCGCTGTGTGCTAATGTCAGTTAGACGAGGAGATAACTGTCAGTAAACAAGTTTCAGTAAAAAATTACATGCTGTTACAAACCTTCTAGTGGCTGATGAGAGTATTATTGGTTTCAGCAATGTCCTCAAACGAGAGATGGCGCTTTAAATGTTCACTTGATACCTCACTCACACATGGACGCTGGCTGGGTGAAGACCTTCGATGAGTATTACTATGGAAGTAAGTATACCCGTGAGGAGCCGGCAGAGAATAGTAACAACCCATCTCTGTATGTCGGTCTTTTACAGATTGTACTTCGGAGAGTGTGCTCAAGAGATTCATGAGCTCATTGCATCCCCCATTTACCATCGGGAGGCCAGACGCACTGCAGAATATCACCCACACTTAGTTGATATTCCACACATTCGCACAAAGCGCTCTGAAACATCTTTTATAATGCGCACGGCCAAAGAGTGGAATTCGCTGCCTGAGTCTGTGCTCCCGAGTTCATATAACTTGAATCTATTCAAGTCGCGAGTAAATAGGATTCTTCTAGGCAAGCTCGTCCCATCGTCGACCTCATATCTGTCCAGGTAAAAAAAATTAAGACTGATGAAAATGTGAGTCTATTAGGTCGGTATTTATAAACAACACTTAAGTTTGAGCTCGCTCAGAGATTTAATTAAAAATTTTGTGATTTCAGCAAGAACCACCATCAGTACAGCAAACGTGCATCTTATTTTCCATTCCGTTCTCTCCGAGCTGTTACATGATAAGCGAAGAAAGTAAGTACATAAATGAAAAAAAAAAACAAATAAACAACTAATATTCTAATATTTCCAAAGAAAAAAATTTTACTAGATAAAAAAAACATAGTAAAGTGGCCACGTGATCGACTCATTTTGTATGGGAAGACGAAAAATTTTCTTCTTGTAAGAAGTGTTTTTCTTTTGAGGAAGTTGTAAGTTTTCATTAGTAAAATTACTGGGCTTTGATAGCAAAACCAATAAAAATAAACGCTGTATAATATATCGTGTAATTCTAAATACGCAAAACCTCTCAATGTTCCACCCATATTATTTTTATCAAGTCTTTATAGTTATAAGTACCTGGTCGACCGAGCTTCGCTCTAATAGCCGCCTCAACATCAAAATATCATCCGGTAAGCAATCTATATGCTACCCGCTAACAGATGGCGCTGCACGTATCTGTCTAAAACGCGGTACAGACAAGAGACCCGCTAGATCGATTTTTTGTACCCAAAAGCCCTCGAATAATAAATGTCATCGAAATTGGTAGCCGTTTTACAGAAACCGATTACAAATGTATACTTTACGTTTAATAGTATAGGATATAACCGTACTTACACGGCTTCGAATTAAACTAACCAACCACAATTTTCTTTTATCGTTAATGGGCTTACTCTTGACCTCGATCTATATTTCAAGGTTCACCTTCTCCGAAACGGCTTACTTCTGGCGCTGGTGGAAGGAGCAGAGACCGGCTACCAGAACCACCTTCCGGACCCTGGTGCAAGAAGGCAGGATCGAGTTCGCGGGTGGCGGCTGGGCTCAAAACGACGAGGCTACTGTGGATTATCTTCAGATAATTGATCATTTCACTTGGGGGCTCAGGTAAATCGAATAGAAGGAAAACTAATTTATTTTACTATGGTCCCTAACGGAGATTTAAAAGTCCAAACTCAAGGTTTGACAAAGAGCAATGGAACGCAGCATTCTAGGTATCAAACGGATTGACCGAGTGCGGAATACTACGCTGCGTTCCAAGACAGGAATAGCAGACGTGGGTCGAAAAACAGCCTGTCTTAAGTGGGACTGGGCTGGACATATAAGCGAAATGCATCCGCGACGGTGGGCGAGAGTCGTCACCCAATGGATACCGCAGAATGGCCAACGCCGCAGGGGCAGACCACGAAAAAGGTGGCGTGACGATTTAGACTCGTACCGTCGCGATTGGCCAGAATTTGCTATGGACCGCGACAGTTGGAGGACCGAAGGGAAGGCTTTTGCCCAGCAGTGGGACAGTATAGGCTAGCAAAAAAAAATGGGATTGTGTCCCAAGTAGAAATGTCAAATCATCAAACGTGATTTGACATCCTCATACAAAATTTACAGAACGACGCCTGAGCCGTATTTCATCATCATCATAACATCCCATGAAACGTCCACTACAGGACAAGGAGCTCCCTCCAGAATTCTAGCTTTTGCTGGAAAAATGTGGAGGGGAAGTACCATAGTCACCTCGCTTGTTAGCGTTACGGCTGGCACCATGGACCGTGATTGTAGGTGACCGCAGTGAGTAAGATGTAAGACAAAGGAGGACGCTGCTGCCCATCCTCCAGTTAACCCTTAGTCGCCTCTTACGACACCCACGGGTATTTATGGGTTGGTACTATTCTTTGCCGGCACCACACAGGACGAATATACTATATATATAGCTTATACATACAAATTATGTAGGAATAGTACGGACCACAAAGTAAAGTACTCGTAAATTTATACAGTAAAATAAAAATATCAGTATTTTGCAACAATAAAGTGTAGGAACTGCGCAAGAGTTATAATAATTGTTATAAATTATATCATTATTATAAAACTGTTATTTTTTAGAAAGTTGAACGACACCCTTGGACCTTGCGGGAAACCCAAAGCGTCATGGCAAATCGACACATACGGTCATTCGAGAGAAATGACCTCATTGCTGGCTCAAATGGGTTATGATGGACTTTTTATTGGTAAGATTTACAACTTAAGGGGCTGATAAGAGCTAAATACGCTTCACTTGGGCAGTTTTTTTAACGAAAAGTGATGAAGAAAAAATTGAAACCGTGAAAAAATTTATGTGATAATTAGGCATCTTTCCAAGAAAATGGCTGACTCTGAAACACGATTAAACCTTGCGATTAAATATATTTTATATGCCATAAAAAATCCAAAGCTACCTGCTGCTTGCCTACCGCTTTTTGCTTTTAAACCTTTTCTATGATGCTAAAACTTTTACACTTTATTCATTATATGATACATTATCATATAGCTGTTTTATAAATTAATATTATGGGTACAGATTTTGAGAAAAATGCATAAAACGTAAAACAGAGCAAATCCGCTCCGTTCTAGCACGCGCATTCTGTCCTTTGTTAGAAAGGGAGGTAATTTAGCTTTTATCAGCCCCTTAAGTAACCTTATAAATTTACTGTTTTACTTTCGTCTATATCTTTTGTAATAATGTACTATTCATCATAATATCGTGTGGATTGTAAGGTCGATAACCAATCGACCCTGGTGTCAGAGATTTTGAGTTGCCTAAGGGGTCTGACCTGGCCTCTGACATGGCTCATTTCCTTAAACCGCAATCACACCTTCCCTAATTCAGAAACTATTGCTAGTTGAAGTACGGATATATTTTTTTTTATGGCGAACGAGCAGGTGGGCCATCTGGTGGTAAGTGGTCACCACCGCCCAACATGACACCCACTGTCTTATTAGTGAAATTATTTGACACTAAAAAGACAGCAAAGCGCGTTACCCACCCGCGAACTAAGATGGTAATCTCGTGTACCGGTAATTTCACTGGCTCCCTCAAACTTCAAATCGAAACACAGCAGTGCAAACACTGCTGCTTTACGGCAGAAAAAGGTAGGGAGTGGTACTTCCCCAGACGGACTTTACACAAAAGCCCTACCACCTACAAAATATTGGAATTAACAGAACCAAGCCTCCCAGCAATGTATACCAAGTTAGTGTTTGAATTTAGGAAGGTGTGATTGCGGTTTTTGATAGCAGCTGGGACCAACAGCTTACCGTGTCTTCCAAAGTACAGAATCGTCTTATCAGACAATCAGGTGATTCATTCTGCAATGTCCTAACCAAACTGAGGAAGTCAGACAAAGATTTCAGATTTCAGATTTCAGATAATTTTATTCAATGTAGATTCTTTACAGAATACTTATTGAATGTCATGCAGAATACAATGCAAATAGAGCGAGTCTACGCCGTTTCGGATCGTGCTATGGCAGCGTAAAAGAAACGGCAAGAAACCACTGCAGCACGGCCTACTTTAAGAGTCGGCTTTTTACAATGTGTTTCTTGTGTTTCGCTGGAATATCAGAGCACCATACCTCTTTGTCATTCATATAGTCATCCAATCTATAGTAAGCTTTTTTACATAACGTTTGCTTTACACATTCTTTAAACTTTCTCTCAGGTAATTGCACTATATTGTCAGGTATTTTGTTGTAGTATCGTATACACAGACCAACGAAAGATGTATTGACTTTAGTTAATCTAGTATATGGTTGATCAATTTTATGCTTATTTCTAGTATTAAAATTATGCCTGTCACAAATTTTAGGTAATTGATGAATGTTCTTTCTAGCATACATTATATTTTCATAGATATACTGGCATGGCACTGTCATAATGTTGATTTCCTTGAACAGTTCTCTCAGGGAATCACGAGTCTTCAGGCAATAAATTGCTCTTATAGCCCTTTTTTGTAAAACGAATATTGAATGTATATCAGCTGCTCGGCCCCAAAGCAGTATGCCATAAGACATAATGCTATGGAAGTAGCTAAAGTAAACCAGCCTTGCAGTAGCTACATCAGTAAGTTGTCTGATTTTTCTAACAGCATATGCAGCCGAGCTCAATCGACCAGAAAGAGCCGTTATATGAGGTCCCCATTGAAGTTTAGAGTCTAGTGTTAACCCTAAGAAAACTGTACTATTTACAAAATCTAATGGTTCATTATTCAATACTATGTTATGTGAAGTAGACCTTACATTTGGTAGTGCAAATTTAATACATTTAGTTTTTTTGGCGTTTAGGACTAGATTGTTAACAGTAAACCATGCATGAATCTGTCGAAGTGCATCATTGACTTCGTTATAATTTTGTGATTTTGTGTGTCAGTGACAGTTTGTTTGACAGTGTCCCCATTGGGAATCTAACCCAAAGCTTCCTTATCGACAGCCGAACACTAACCACTACACCAAAGAGGCTAATGTTACGCATCTAGGATGAAAACGAAGCCCCAGATTTAAAGTTGTCGCCTTGTCAGTTTCTACTTTCATTTAGCCATAAGTTTAAAGTCAATTTAACTTTAGATAATCTTTGACTGTTGGTTGGAATTTACGGTTATTACGGCTTGGATCAATGCGACGTACGACGCGGATAATCAGTGCGTTTCGCATCGGTTCTGGAGCGGATTTGCTCCGGATTGGAAACATCCGCGTTGGATACTTCCGCGTTGGACACATCCGCGTTGGACATATTCATATTCAAGTTGGACACATCCGCGTTGGATATATCCGTGTTGGACACATCCGTGTTGGACACATCCGCAATGGATACATCTGCGTTGGACATATTTGCAGTGGACACATCTACGTTGGGTATATCCGCGTTGTACACATCCGCATTGGATACACGCGCGTTGGATACATCCTCGTTGGACACATCCGCGTTGGACACATTTGCGTTGGATACATCTGCGTTGGATACATCAGCTTTGGATACATCCGCGTTAGACACATCCGCGTTGGACATATTCACGTTGGACACATCCGCGTTGGATATCCGCGTCGCACTGATCCAGGCCGTGTTCTTCTGTGCGTGTCATTTTGTTATAACTAATGCAAACACTTAAAGTGTAAGATTATTGTTTTTCACTTGCAGGTCGAGTGGATCACAGAGAAAGAGAGAGCATGATAGAAGAGGACAGAATGGAGTTTATGTGGAGAGGCAGTGAAGTATTGGGTAAGGAATTTGGAACAAAATTTAAATACTGCGTAAAGAAATTGTAAGCCAGGACAAGTGAAACCAACAGCTTACAAAAGATACAATGCCTTAAGTCCGCCTATGTATCTTTGTGCATAAAGTTAAATAACTTATCTATACATATAATAAAAGAGTAGAAACCACGTGTCTGTACTTTTGATGAATTTATCAATAAATTAGTGTGGGCGATAAGAAAGGACTAATAGACCACAAATATATTTTTTTTGAATTTTTTGTCTGTCTGTCGGTCTGTCTGTCTGTCTGTATGTTTTCGATAAACTCCGAAACTACTGAATGGATTTTCACGCAGTTTTCGCAGGTAGATTAAGCTTAGCTCTGAGCAACATATAGGCTATGTTTCATTCAAATCGGTTCACTCTATCAGAAGCTATACTACTGTAAAATATCAAATTGCCTGTGCGCTAATAACTCACAAACTATCAAACCGATTCAAACGGGGTTTTCAATTACGAGTTTGGCTAACTTTTTTGCAACATAAATATTAAGTTTCATTGCAAACGGTTCACTCAGACAGAAGGTACGCGAAATTTCATCCGGCGGCGCAAATAACTCATAAACTATTGAACGGATTCAAACGGAGTTTTCAATAACCTGTCAAGCTTACTTCTTTGCAACATATTTGCTTACTTTCATTGAAAACGGCTCACTCAGACAGAAGGTGCGCGAAATTTCAAGCGGTGGCGCCAATAACTCACAAACAACTGAACCGATTTAAACGAGATTTTCAGTAACGTGTTTGGCTTACTCCATGCAACATGTATGCTTAGTTTCATTGCAAATGGTTCACTCAGACAGAAGATTCACTAAGTTTCAAGCGGCGGTTCCAATAACTCACAAACTACTAAACGGATTTAAACGGGGTTTTCAATAACGTGTTAAGCTTAATTCTTTGCAATATATTAGCTTAATTTCACTGAAAACCGTTCACTCAGACAGAAGGTGCGCGAAGTTTAAACGGCGGCACCAATAGATCACAAACTACTGTACCGATTCCAACTGGTATTTCCATGACGTGCTTGGATTAGGTACTTCCGTGCAACATATAAGCTTAGGTTAGTTGAAAACGGTTCACTCAGATAGAAGTTTTGCAAAGTTTAAAGCGAAGGCGCGAATAACTCACAAACTTTTGAGCCGATTCAAACGTGGCTTTCAACAACGCGTTTGCCTTACTCCTATGCAATAT
Source organism: Athrips mouffetella (assembly GCA_947532105.1). Lineage (NCBI taxonomy): Eukaryota > Metazoa > Arthropoda > Insecta > Lepidoptera > Gelechiidae > Athrips > Athrips mouffetella. The sequence continues at coordinate 15,686,530 of OX383983.1, forward strand.
ATAAGCTTAGTTTCATTGCGATAGGTTGACTTTGACAGAAGACACGAAAAGTTTTAAGCTACAGAACCAAGAACTCACCTACTGAACTAATTTAAACGAGGTTTTTAATGACGTGTCGGGCTTTTGTCTGTGCAACTTAAAAGCTTTATTTCAATGCAAACGGTTCACTTAGATAGAAGGTTCACGAAATTTTAATCGGCCGCACCAATACCTCACAAATTACTTGAACGACTCAAACGGGGTTTTCAATAACGTATTTGGGTTGCTTTCTTGCAATATTTAAACTTTTTTTATTGCAATTGGTTCACTCAAACAGAAAATAGGTGAGTTAAAAGTTTCAAGCGATGAAGCCGAGCTGAAATCAAACAAAGCTTGTAACTTTGAACGGAAGAAAGCCAAATACGTTGTTGAAAATACCGTTTGATCCGGTCCAGTTGTTTGTGTAAAAGTCGTGGGTACAGCTGAAGATTGGTAAAATCTAGATTTAGTTTTATGACAAAAATAATAATAAAAAAATCCTATCTCAAAATCCTATATCAAAATACTTCAAATAATAAAGAGAGATGTGAATCATTGTTTTTTAGGAATTGTCTTTTAATGGGAGAAATAAGTTAAAAAGATGGTACAGAAGTGAAGTCCAACAGTTTTGTATGTAGGTACATGTACAGTTAAAAGCATGTGAATCTAGACACGTTGGACTTTGTACCGCTCTTTTTTCAGTGGCCACAGAAGCTAAAGTGACTGCGCCTCAGATTTAGTTAGGCTTAGTTTTGTATAAGAAATAACGAAACCCGTATCACAGTTCATCCGCGTGGAATTATACTATAATTTTACACTTACGAGGATAGTGGGCGACCTAACAGTCCACACGTAAACAAGAGGTGTTTAATTTACAAAAATCCGTATTATCGGTACTCTGTATACCTAATAATATAAAAGCGAGAACTGCACTGTCTGTCTGTCTGTCTGTTACGCTTTTATGGCTTATCCGATAAACCGATTGTGATAAAAACTTGGTACGAAGATAGTTTGAACCATGGGAAAAGTCATTAGCTACTTTTTCTGAACCCTACGCGGACGGAGTCGCGGGCAACAGCTAGTTTAAGTAATAATTGGATGGCGGTTCAAGACGGATCACACACGTAGTGCATCGTTTTATATTTTTATGGATGCTGGTGTCTTAGCAGGACACCTTTTAAGGTACTGGCAGATCGTTTTAAACATTGAACCTATAGTGTAGGCAACGAAGCAGTTGCATTAAATCCTCAGTCGATGAAACTTTGCTGAGGTATTACACTATATGAGACAAACCTTCTATAAAAAATCCAAAAAAAATCGTTACTTTTAATTTTTCGTACATTTTTTGTAATTTTTGTATGGAAAAATTAAAAGTACCGATTTTTTTGGGTTTTTTTAAAAGGTTTTCATCATATAGTGTAATACCCCAGCAAAGTTTCATCGACTGAGGATTTAATGCGGGGGTCTTTATACAACTTCTTCTTCTTTCGTGTCGGCAAGAACACGGGCTAAATCTTACTTGCCCAGAAAGCGGCTACCGTGGTAGCCCTCTGGTTACCGTCAAGTAAGTCCTCACGCGAGCAGGTGGTCGGGCACGCGGGACAATTTAAATTAGTGAGGTGTGCCATGGTTTGCAGGAGTTCTCCACATTCACAGCTGGCGTCTGCGCTACTTAGGACTCCACCGGCACAGGTTACAACGATCCGCTTCATTGCCTAGACTACTGGCACAGGTTACAACGATCCGCTTCGTTGCCTAGACTACTAGTTTTAGACACAAACACGAGTAGAAGTATTAAAAACCGGTCAAGTGCGAGTTGGACTCGCGCCCTAAGGGTTCCGTACCTAACCCTCTGATTAACTCTTCACCCAACTAGTTTTGTATACATACAATTTCCACCTAAGTATATATTTTGCGTTTCCGTAATCCCTCTTTTTTTAGCGTTTTAAATTTTTATTTACTGACACACAACAACAAATTCCAAATTCTTTACTAACACAGTACTTTGCAAATTACACATTTGATTAGTTCTAGTTTTTATGTTATTGTCTTTTGTTTTTTATTTTATAATTAAGTATAATTTTGTTTTGTGTTAACAAATTATAATGTAGCCATCCATATGTTTTTGTTCATCTGAACTCTAAAAATGGTTCCAGCTGAAAATCAGCGCCTTAGCCTTTGGCTTTGGCATGTGCTGAGCTGGAGGCCTATTTAGCTGTTTTTTTAATGTGTTTACACTTATGTTTTTGTTTTTCTTTTGCATGCTAAATAAATATTATTTCTTTCTTTCTTTCTTTTTTTCTTTCTATCTACCATATGATATACTAAAAGCTTTTGCTCTTTGATTTAAAAAACTCCGCGACCATCCAACTTGACCCCTCTTTTATAGAAAAGTTCTTGAAACGGGAGCTTACCTTAATTGGATACTATTAGTTGTGAGACGAATTGAAATATTTAATGATTTTAGACTTTTCCCTTTATTTGTATTGTGAGACCTAGCTTCTGGACAAATTTCATAATTTTAGGTCAACGGGAAGTACCCTGTAGGTTTTGCTTTTTTGCATAAATGTATGGAGATGAGGACATAAAAAGCCATATCTTTTGATTGCGTCGTTGTAAAAAATTGAAATTTTCATATCTTGTGTGGTTTATGGATCTTAATATTCGTTATAAATTTTTACCTCTTCTCGTTCGTGAGAAAAAGGGTCTTGACAGACAGACAGACAACAAAGTGATCCTATAAGGGTTCCGTTTTTTTATTTTGCGGTACGGAACCCTAAGAATTGAACTAATGTCATACTAAAAATATAGTTGATTTACTATTGAAGAAATACCGGAATAAATAAGTGAATACCTAAACAGAACGACTTTTATTTATATCGGGATTCCAATGCGTAGTGTAAGCATCGTGGCGACCACATACGGGAAGACAAAGCGTAGGCAGGCCCCCAAGGTGGACCGACTATCTGGTCAAGGTCTCAGGAAGCCGCTGGATGCGAGCAGCACAGGACCGGTCGTCATGTAGATCTTGATGATGACGCATCGTGGCACCGTTCTATCTTGCCTTTATTTTATTGTTATCAAGCTAAACTACAATTTTGAGTGTTCTTTTAAATTTATAAGGTGGTAGGGCTTTTGAGCAAAGTCCGTCTGGGGAAGTACCACCCCCTTACCTGTTTCTGCCGTGAAATAGCACTGTTTGTACTGCTGTGTTTCGGTTTGAAGGGTGAGGGAGCCAGCGAAATTACTGGCACACGAGACACACAATCTTAGTTCTCGAGGTGGGTAACGTGCTTTGCTGTCTTATTAGTGTTTAATTATTTCACTTACAAGACAGTGGGCTCCATGGGCGGTGGTGACCACTTTCCATCAGGTGGCCCACCTGCTCGTTTGCTCACTTGTCACCAAAAAAAAAAAAAAAATTGCAGGTAAAATGTCGGATATAATGACACACACTCTGTTCAACTTGTACAACGCACCAGAGGGCTTCTGCTTCGACTTTCTATGCAGCGATGAGCCAATAGTGGATGACCCAGATAACGTGGTGTACAATGCCGATAAAAGAGTAAGTTTGTGCCGACATTTTTGAGCAAGGTGACGCAGATTTTCAGTGTACTTAAAGGAGTGATTACACCTAGCTGAATTCAAAGAATAATTCCGCATACATTGCTGGGAGGCTTGGTTATGTTAATTGCAATATCCTTACTTCAACGAGCAATGTATGTAGAGGGGTTACTTTGTGGAAGTCCATTACAAAAAATTATGGGAAACAAATATACAGCGTGAATTTTTATTGGTTTTGCTCTCGAAGCCCAGTGCTTCTACTCATGATAACAAGCAACTTTCCTAAAGAAAAAAATATATTCTAAAAAACGTTTTCGCCTTCCCATACAAAATGAGTCGATCACGTGACCACTTTACTATAAAGAAGCGAAAACATTTTTTCGAATAAATTTTTTTTTCGTCGTGGAAGTTGCTTATCATGAGTAGAATTACTTGGCTTCGAAAACAAAACCCATGGAAATCCACGCTATATAAGGTGCTTCTAAAATATGCCGCCGCTTCAAGGGGTGTTTCTACCCATGACACTGAACAACTTTCCCCAAGGAACCCATAGTCAAGTCTCAAAAAAAAATATGGCTCTCCTATACTAACTCGATCAGCTGATCGGCCAACTTAGTATGGGAAGTTCAATTTTTTTTTGAGATTTGACTATGGGTTCCTTGGGGAAAGTTGTTCAGTTTCATGGATAGAAGCACCCCTGGCAGTGGTGGCATATATTTTAGAAGCACCCTATAGCCACCTCCGTAACAATGATGGATGCTATGTACTCACTGTGTACCGCCCGCCCGCAGATAAATGCTCATGCGCAGGCAAGACAGCAACCACCCAAAACACTCTACACGCGTTTTGCCTTTACATGAGGCATCCTCAGGAGATGTTAGACCAACCAGTGCCTACACCGAATTTTCGTTGCGTTACATAAAAAGCCTACAAAGGAGCTCTTCTTTTAGAGTTTCATAGCGAAAATTTGTGTGGATTGGATGTAGTCTCCACGTTTTTTATGGGCCCTAAATACCAAAGTGGCCGACCCGCCCGATTAAAAATAAAAAATAAAATAAAAACATTTTTATTGCCAAATAATGACATGACACAGATCTTATACTTAAAAAAAAAACCGGTCAAGTGCGAGTCGGACTCGCGCGCCGAGGGTTCCGATATACCTATAGTATTTTTGGAAGCAATAAAGTCCATTTTCAGGACCGCAAAACTAAATTTGTTTGTAAAGGTTTTTTGCAGATTTCTGAAAAACTGTGCAACTTAGAAAGATCGTTTTATTTTTGCTGTAAAGTTTACATAAACCTCTGTCAACTGTAATTAATTCAGATTTTCCCTTACTCAAACTTCGGAGATAAGGGGGGGGGATTGGTATTTTTTTTAAAATTTTTCATCATAACTTGAAAACTAAGAAACTTAAAAAAATACAAAAATATATTTTAAAATGTACAAGTAAAGTCCTTTCATATGATACCCCACTCGACCTAGTAGCGACAATTTGAAATTTGGCCCCCCCTATTTTGGCCCCCTTTACATTAATAATCATACTTTTTTCAAAAAATTTTCATGTGCAATTAAGTTGGGCAACTATATTCTAAAACTATTCCAAATTTCAGCTCGATAGCGTAAGTGGTTGCTGAGATATAGAGGTGTGACAGACAGACGGACAGACAGACAGACAGACAGACAGAGCGGCACCATAAGGGTTCCTTTTTTTTACCATTTTGGTATCGGAACCCTAAAAAAGCACATTTGGCAAAAGGTGCCAGTCTCAGCTAATGCGAAGCATAAAAGTATGCCTCGCGCTGGTTTTCAGACTGGCCCCGTTTGTTAACAAGTCGGTGGTATTAGAGAACAGGTATTCAATGTTTTGATTTTAAATTACAAATATAAGTAATAAAGTTGAATATTCAAAGTCCAAAACATTAAAACCAGAAAGTAAATAAACATAAAAAAGATCACTGGTTTAAAAGCAAAAAATAAACATAAAAAGATCAAACGTAGGTATTTTTGTGTACTTATGTGTATGTAGGTGTGTGTGTATGTATGTGTGTGTGTGTGTGTTTGTGTGTGTGTGGTTACGTGTGCATGCGTGCGTATGTATATATATGGTTAGTTGTGTTCGAGTTATGATGATAAGAGTAAATGAAATATTATTTTTTGTTTGTTTGCTTTTTTCCTGTTTTGTTATAATATGTTACAGATTTTTTTATTATTCTTAGTAGTTCTGTGGAAGAAGTTCAGTGGCGAACCGACGTATGTTGCGAATTCAGTCATTGCAAGTCGGAAAACTTTGTAGGCGACAAGATGGCCTCTCTACATAAAGTACGTACTACACTTTATGTGTCGCCGGGCAACAGAGCGCTCCATGTCGCTAACAACTCTAACTATAAATAAAATAAATAATAAATAATAATAAATAATAATAAATCTTTATTTGCAACTTTACAGTTTTTTGTGTGGAAACTCAGAAGCTTGTGCTAGTTAAAACTGTGTTACAAGCTTCTGCGTAATCTCGATTTACTGATACATGTTACAAAAAGAACAAAAATAAACAAAGAAAATAAACATGCAAATTTAGAAGAACTACGAGTATAAGCTACAATACGACTATTAATAGGAACATGAATGTGTGTTTGTGTTTGGCTGTGTATGTGAGTGTTAGTGTCTCGGTGAGTGTATTTGTGTGTGTTATGTGAGTGTGCTAGTATGTGATTGGGAACATTTTAGGGTGGTGGTTTGCAAATTTAGATAATTAATTAGGAAAAGTGTAGGTAAAACACTGGATCAATAATTTATTTTATTTTAATAATTTATCTATATTATTCTTTCAAAGAGTTTCTCGGTTGAATCATAGTCAAGGGCTTTTAAAATACTGAATATAAGTTTCTTAAATTTGTAGTTGTTGCAGGTTTTTGTTTGACTGATATCAGGTATAATTTTATTGTACAGCATGGGTGCACAGTAGTCGTAGTGTTGTCTTGCACGTACATTGTTTTGTATGGGCAACGGGCACTTGACAATTCTTTTGTTGCAGGGTGGCAGAATAGGTATTGTATATCGGTGGTAGCGACGCAGAACTTGATATATAAACAATCTCCTAACTGACAATACTTCGCATACATTATACAGTTCCGTGGTTGGATGTCTGAAAGGCAATCTCATCATTACTTTAAGTACGGCACGTTGACCTCTTTCTACTTCAATAAGGTGCGACTTTGCTGCTCCACCCCAGGCACATATGCAGTATGATAAAATGCTTTGACAAAGAGCCATATATGTCAATTGTATCGTTTTTATATCAACTACGTCGCGGAGATTTTTAAAGATATATATCAGTTTTCTGACCCTGATTGTGACTGCTTCTATCTGGGCTTGCCAGTTCAGTTTGTCATCGAGTACCACTCCGAGATATTTTACACTGTTTACACGTAGTAGTACGTCACAATCGCATGAATTCGGAATACCTTCTTTTCTATTGCATGGGTAGGTGTGCATCTGAAGTCTAAAGCTGTCTTCAGGTTTCGTGCGATTTGTTCTACTGAAACAGATATACTTCGTTTTACCAGAGTTTATGGATAACAAACTGTCTTCTAGCCAGATGGTGACTTGCTTTATGCTTGTTTCCGCGAGTTTAAATACAGCCCTCCACGACGACTCGCTAAAAAGAAGAACAGTATCGTCAGCAAACATAAATGTACTTGTGTTATTTCTCTCCAAGGTATGGCATAATGAGTTTATATACACCAGGAAAAGTGTAGGGCCTAGAGCACTACCCTGTGGTACTCCGTAGGAACATTCTAAACTGTTGCTGAAATGACCGCGAATTCTTACTTTTTGTGTCCTTCCGTTGAGATAAGAATTGAACCAGTTAAGAGGAGCACCTCTTACACCCCAATTTTCCAGCCTAGATAAGAGGATTGGTATCGAAACGGTATCGAAGGCTTTCTGGAGATCCAAAAATACTCCAAGACATTTTTCACCTTTATCAAGATAAGAGTTTATCGTTGAAGTCAGTTTAAGAGCCGCATCTTCCGTCGACCTTCCTTTTCTGAACCCGAATTGGTTTGGACTAAGCAAGTTGTTTTTTTCAAGGTAACCAACTAATCTTGAGTTTACAATCTTTTCTAATATTTTAGAAAATGAAGAAATCAAAGATATGGGTCTATAGTTTGTTGGAAGATTCTTTAGACCTGCTTTAAAAACTGGCGTGACAATGGCTTTCCTAAAACTCTCTGGGAATGAACCAGTTTCAAAGCTACGATTAAACATGTAGGCTAGGGGTTCACACAGTATGTTGCAAGAGTCCCTAAGTAGTTTTGTCGAAATATTATCCCAGCCTGGGGCACAGTTTGGGCTTAAGCTATTGATTATTTTGGATACTTCTGATGGATCTGTAAAGAATAAAGAGAATGAGTTTATGGGCAAGTTAGTTGTACGTGCTTTTTTGGCTAAGTCTAAATCAGTAGCACTCATTTTATTTAATGTTTGTTTTGCCAGTTTGAATCCTATCGAAGTAAAATATTGGTTGACATTGTCAAGTGATTTGGTATGGGAAGAACGTATGCTGAGTAGCTCGTCAGCTGGTTGGTTACTTTTACTGAGATTACAAACATCTTTGATAAGATTCCATGTGTTTTTGCTGTTTCCTTGGCTTTTTTGAAATTCGATTTGATAATATTGTTTTTTCAAAAATTTAATTAAGTTATTACACATATTTCGATATCTGCAATAATTATTTGCTATGTCCTGATCATTTGGTTTTTTCTTAGATTGTTTGTGAAGCTTATTTCTATTTCGTATGGATTTAAGTAGCCCAGGTGTGATCCATGGTTTAAGACATTTTTTCCGGTTGGAAATTTTTACACTTTTAGAGTTCTTGTGTATGATAGCTTGCAATTTTGACTCAAGGTAGTGGGCTAACTCATTCACATCACAGAGTAAGTAATATTCATTCCAGTTTTCTTCGGCTAAAGACTCTTTTATCGCCTGATAATCGATTTTGATATTTTGAGCCTTCGGTATTTGTGTAGTAATATCAGCATTATCAAGAAACAGCATAATGGGTGAATGATCAGTTAGAGGGTCGAAAACGAATGTACGCCATTGATGTTGTGACCTAACCATAAAGTGATCTATACACGTCTTCTCACGTGTTGCAATATTAACACCTTGCCACAAGCCGTAATATGCCATGAGTCTTAGATATGCTGCGCCTTGTGCAGTAACATTCCCAGGTAGTATATCAAGATTGATATCACCCGTGAATATTACATTTTTAGTGTGGGTATTACTCAGAATTGTCTCCAGCGAATTAATATACTTTGTAGGGTTTCGAAAACATGGTGGTCTGTATGAGCAAATTACTGTACAGCAGTCTTCTAAAGTCAAGGCCAGACAGTTTCCTTCTTGGACGTCAAGCTCCTTCGATACAGCTTTGATCCCATCTCGGACATATGCTACTACACCGTCGTTCTGGTTAAACGTTTTTTTGGAAAAGTACAATTGGTAGTTTTGTAACGGCGGTGGACTTCGGCTATTGTTAGTCCAACATTCGGTTAGAACTATTATGTCAACTGTAATATTAAGAGAAGAAATGAGTACTAGGAGGCTATCAAAATTTTTGTGGATGCTGCGTATGTTGGCCGAGACTATAGATAATGATTTATTTGTTTTACTTATAGAGTAGTAGATTTCAGCTGGATCGTCCACCTTAGTGCACACTGGGTTAATTAAAGAGTCAATTTCTATTAGATTATTAGAGTTCTTATCGAATTTTGAATATTAGGGGAATATGGTTCCATCTATGCAGGTTAAATATACTATTATATGTAGATTTTGGGGACCTTTTTTTAGGCAACTCAAATTTTCTGGTTGAAACATTGTCATATAATAACATCATATAATGCATTTTACTATTATGTGTGAATATTATGTGTGTGTTGATGAATGTGTAATCAGTTTTGTTGTGTAATGAGTGAAAACAGTGTAAATAAAGTGTGACAGGATATTTATTCAATAGTCTTATGTAGCTGTTGGACAAAGAACTGGCAAAACTATAACAATAGCAAACATGCAAAAGTGTTAAAATGAGAAAGATTTTTGAATCTAGTCATGTGGTTTCTTGAATGAGTTTGTCGAGGTCCATTTGCGATTTGATGAGAATGTGCGGGCATTTATCAGTCTCTCGCAGATACACCTTCCCTCCTACAGTCCAGCAATAGCTGAAGTGGTAGTTTTTTGCAAATTTTCTAGCTGCTGCATACAATTGTCTCGTTTTTTGTGTAAGATTCTCTGACACATATACCGGCTTAGTCGGTCCTGCAAAATCTAAGTTTCCTGTATTGAGCATGTTATTTTTGTTCGACTTGTTGTACCCTTTGACACTGTTAAGGAATTTCTCTCTCACCAAATTGCTTTGGAATTCGGCTATTACAGGTTTGTAGTTCTCGTTCTTGCTATTAATTCGAAAAACGTCCTTGATGTCCGATTCTTGGATTATTGAACCAGAAACTTCTCCCGTTTTAATAATGACTGAAATTAGGTCCTTTTTGGTCTCCTCTTGCTTTTTTGGTACATTTCGCAATTCAACGCGCGAACCATAAGCAGACTTCTCCAGGTTATCGATTCTAGTTTCTAAGGTGAAGGCGTATTCACGTAGCTGTTTATTTTCCTCTTGAAGCGATTTTGTTGTTGTCAATAAAGTATCATACTGCTCGGACATAAAATCCATTGTTTTCTGGATACCTTGATTTTGCATTTTTATCTCATTCATACAGTCAAACAAGGCATTTAACTTTAGCTCATTATCAGCTTTCATTGACAGCATTATTTCAGAAAACTTTTTATCCAATGCTTTCAACTCCATCGAGAAATCTGTATCGTGTGGCCTTTTACGTGGGTTTTTATTAGTAGAATATTCACCATCTAATGGATAGTTTAAATTAGGCTCAGACCCATAATGTTGCGAGGTAGGTCCGGCGGCAGCTCCATCGACGGTGCGAGGCACAGGTGACTGAGGTGGTAGAGTGCGTCTGAGCGACATGTCATATACCATAAGATTCTTGCTCGAAAAGACGAAGAAATCATGAAACTTGAATCTTAAATGTCACAGGTCTACTGACATTGGTCACAATCGACAAGTTCATAAAGACTCGTTTACCGTCTGTAATAATTTGATCCCTCTTATATTGTCACAATGTAGGTGGGTAATCCGTTCGCGGTTGATTATTATGACGGTTTGAGTAGGCTTTCTCAAGGCTTTCTATACTGTTATCATTGCTTTTCTGATGGCAATGTCTATAGTAGTAGCAAAATTCTATCTCTTTACACGTTCTATTGTATATAAGGAAAGTATCTGTTTCGTGACTGTACTTCTCTGTTGGTTTTAATCCAATGTAGGTAGGCAACTTCTCTGCACTGATGATCGATTGTTTTTCTCGAAAATGCACTATTATTTGTTGTTTACCAGCTTATCACCTCAGTGTTTATTTATTGGATCACTAGTTTTGGAGCTTTAAACAAGATTCTTTGCGTTTTTTGTCTACAGAGATTGACAGATCATGAAGGTTACATCCGACAATATTATTACACACGTAGTTCTTTAAGTCTTGATTTAAACACCACACCAACAATGTCAATTGATAATCAAATCCTTCGTTTAACGACGTAATGTTTATTTCTTTGTTTACTTAGTTAATTAAATTTTTAACAATATAATAATACGGAGCCAATGTTTACTTATGGGCAGTGTTGCCAGAACCTAAATAAACAAATAAACTCTAACAAGACGGTGGCGTGCAAAACGCGCGAAATGTTTATACTCATGTCGGCGGCGGGCTGTGTCTGTGTCGGCGGGTCGGCGTCTTTGGTGTGTATTGACCTTTAGCATTTGTTGACCGCACTCTGGTAGTACGATCTTGGTACGAAACATGGAAAGACACTACCGCTTAAATAGATAGATAAAACATCTGGAAGATTGATTGATTGATTGATTCACTTGACGCGTTTTATATCACCCTTGGAAAAAGACGGGATAGCAACTTATATCGTTCTATAGAAAAAAATATTAGCTATTGACTCTACATATACATACTTTAATTCTGCTTCTAAATATAGCACTCAATTAATATTGTTTCTAGGTAAATGACTTCATAGTCCAACTAGAAAGGCAAGCTAAATACTACGACCACGACAATATAATGGTCACCATGGGAGGCGACTTTACATACCAGAGTGCTGCGAATTGGTTCATGAATATGGATAAACTTATCAAGTGAGTTATTTTTATCACTACAACAATTTTTATATTTACTAGTATATTCTACCTCAAAAAAAATTACAAAAATCACATCTATTAATATCATAACATCTTAAGAAACGACTACTGCAGGACAGGTAGTTTCTTCCAAAAATCCAGCATAATCATGTAATACAATTTGGACGGGAAGTTATTATTGGGAATATTATATTGATATCGAACCCAGGACCTCCGGGTCGAGAGCCAAACGCGCTAATGACTAGACCACGGAGGTAGTCATAACATACCATGAAACTTCCACTACAGGACAGCAGACTTCTTCCAGAAGACCAGCGAAAACGCGTGGTACTTTAGTTGGAGGGGATTACCATAGTCACCACGCCTGTAAGCGTTGCGGCCTTGCGGCTGACAACTGCTGTTGTTGGTGACCGCAGTATGTAATGTAGTAAAGTATTTGGGTTATATAGTCAATGAAAACGGTCTTCAAACCGACCCTGCTAAACTTGAAGCTATTAAAACTATCCAGAATCTGTTAGAGGACTCCGTGGTTTCATCAGACAGAATGTGTTCGTATTACAGACGCTTCGTCAAGAACTTTCTTTCCATACTTGCCCCACTTACTTCTTTAATTTGCAAAAAAAGGGTAAGGATTCTATTGCTTGGCCTGATTCAGCTCAAGTTGCCTTTTTAGAGCTTAAGAATGCCTTAATTGATACTCCTGTAATTGCTTGTCCTGACTTTCCTAGACCCTTTGTTTTGCAGTGCGATGCTTCCTTTGTTGTGATCGGATCTGTTCTTACGCAAAATACTGATGGAGATGAACGTTCAGTCACTTATTACTCAAATATAGATATGCAGAAAGACGCTGCTGCCCATCCTCCGCGTTACAGTCCCTTAGTCGCCTTTTACGACACCCACAGGTAGATGGGTTGATAATATTCTTTGCCGGACACCACATTTAAAATAACTTTCACTTATTTTCAGCCATGTGAACACTCATCCAGGAAACATGTCAGATGTAAATATTTTCTACTCGTCGCCATCTTGTTATTTGAAAGCGATTTATTTGTATGGAAGAAGAGATAAGGCTATTTACACTGAAAAGGTAAGATTTATTTTTATTTTGTTAGTAAACCCAACAGCACGTCAGTAGAAACACTTTGGATCTTTTAGCGTAATAATAGAGTTACAAATGTTTACAATGACGTGTGGTTTGCAAACCTGAAGAACAACGCTTAGGGGGCCAATTTATGAAAGTCACAGATGCATTATTTTGATAATTTGTTACAATATATACTGACTTCTATATTTATTTGGCTTCTACATAAAATTTCCCATAAAATAGCACATAAACTCATTCATATTTTATAAAATTGTGTCATAGGGCTTAAGAGGAAAGTAAAAAATGAGAGCAGCCGACCGTCCCGATTCGGGTCGCTCGCCAGAGGCGCACTTACTTGACGCATCCAGAATCTGGTCGCGTGCCAGTTGAGGGGATAATTAACAAATATTGATCCTTACTTTTGAGGAGTTTAACAGGGCTTATTATATCTTATCTATCTTTATATTCATTAAACTTAATATGTGCCAATGGAAGAGAGATGTCTCCTAGCACAGGCATTGTTTGCTTAAATGGAGGCATAATGTTACTTAATTTTTGTAAAACAATTGATGAATAAAGATTATTACTCTTATTTAAATTTTAAAAATGTCGTAAATCATTCGGTGACTTTGAAAGATTGGCTCCTAGCTACGGTCTAATTCGGTCAGTATGTCATTCCCTGTGTTATCGCACTAGCACTTGAAAAAGACAGGTTGTCCCTAAAGACTTGTGAAAATGGAAAAATAAAATATCATTGATTGCAAAGAACATGGTTCACATATTGCAGCTATGCGTTCTAGCTACCGTAATAGGCCCCTAGTTTACCTATTTTATTACGTTGGTTTTCCTGACTTAACAGTACCAAATTTGTTATTTAAAGAAAACTTTCAGATATGTATTTTTTTCTTGTAACACATAAGCTGTTTTATTGCAATCGATTCACTCAGTGAAGGTTCAATAACTCAATTTGGCGGCGCCAATAACTCACAAACTACTGAACCGATTCAAACGGAGGTTTCAATAACGTATTCGGCTTACACCGCTTAAGATTATTGCCATCGGTTCACTCAGTTAAATTTAATATATTATCAAGATTATGCAGTTGCTGTAGCGATTAATTTCGCCTGTTTTGTGAAAAAATGTGCAAGAGAGCCCTCCGGTGGTGATGACTGATGATTACAGTCAAAATAATGTACCTTGATTAGAATGACAGAAGTATGAGAGTAGGACGGAGCGATGCGTTACACGTAGGAGCGACAGAGACAAGTATCGATCCGACCTGCTATTCGCATAGATATTATGTTTTCCCAAGACCTCTCTGGCAAAGAATATACAACGTGTTAATGGAATAAGCGAAACCTTTATACACCCAAACTGATTTTCATTAAAATAAATCCATTCCTTTAAAAAAAATTTTAAAAAAGTGTTTTTTATCTAGATATTGTTATTTTAAAGTTTCATCACTGTTCTTGTTTCATCGCACGCCAAACCCACTTCCTTCCCCTCCTCACCACTCATGATCCGCGTGGCGCCGGCGCCAGTGCGCGTATCCACAGAAATATTTAGAATAGAAGCGGCAAAAATTTAGTTTGTGAATTTCAGAGTGATCATCTTCCGTACGGGAGCGACGCTTCTACTTACTGGACCGGGTACTATTCATCAAGACCGAGCCTGAAATATTTTGTAAGAAGGGCTCACATGTTTTTGCAAGTAAGTTCGAAGATATTTTAACTCACTTTATAGACCGTAAGGGCACTGCATGTTATCCCACGTCATCTAGTACACGAAATTTGCAACTTTGTAGCGATAGTAGTGGCCTAGTAGGTCCACAAAACGTTGGTCTGCCAATCCGAAACCTGGCAGGTTTTGTACAGATGGAGAGAAAAGTGGTTAAATGACAGATTACACGAATGAAATCTATTCGTGGAAATAGAAGGTACCTATATAAATAAAAAAACCGGCCAAGTGCGAGTCGGACTTGCGCACTGAGGGTTCCGTACCACCACATAATCATAATTGTATTAGTTGAAATTTCAGTAAGTTTATGTGCTAGATTTTTTTAATCTGACACGCGCTTGACCAAATTTTATTATTTGTTATTATTTTATAGCTTATGAACTAGCTTATGAACTATAAACATACCAATTTTCAAGTTCGTAAGTGTTCTCGTTTTTAAAATAGAACTAAAACAAAAATGTCTGGGTGTTATTTATCTAGTAATGTATGTACCTATATCAGTCTCTAGTACCCATAGTACAGGCTTTGCCTAGTTTGGGATCAAATGACCTTGTGTGAAATGTCAATTTTTTTTTTATGTCACCAGTGGCTAAACGAGCAGGTGTGCCACCTGATGATAAGTGGTCACCACCGCCCATGACACCCACTCTCTTATTAGTGAAATAATTTGACGCTAATAAGACAGCAAGATATTTCGAATGCGTATGTAGAAAGACGTCAACTGACACAAGTTATTTTTTTTCACGTGGAAACGTCTTATGCTTTCGTTTGTGGGGTCATTTCGTGCAAAGTGGATATACAGGTGTTAATTTAATTGCGTGCCATATCTTAGGGGGTGTTTCAGTAACTATAAAGGAAAACAAAAAAAATATTTAAAATATCCTACTTGAAAAAAAAAAAACTAAACTAACGCGGAGGGCAATGACCCGGACGGAGCACTGCGCTATTACCGAGCCAGCGCGCGAGTATCAATGTATAAGGTAGACACATACATAACTGAAAATCTTCGGCATAGCGCGGTGCGGCGGGTCATTGTCCTCCGCGTTAGTTTAGTTTCAATGAAGTTTTAATTTTTTTAAGCAGGATTTCTTTTAAAAAAAAAATTGTGTTCCTTAATCGTTACTGAAAAACCCCTTAAGCTATGGCACGCAATAAAATTAACACCCTGTATAGGACCTCTGGCAGCAATAATTGGTACTACATCGAGCTTTGAGTAAGTAAATCAAACAGAGTGTGAGGGAAAGAGGGGAGGGGTGTTGAGGGGAGGGTGTGAGGGAGAGGGGGGTGATTTGATTTGTCGTTCTCTTGACTGTACCCACCTACGTATCCGCGTAAAAGTTACGGCTGTTTTTAGGGTTCCAATACCAAAATGGTAAAAAGAGGAACCCGGTGCGACTTTGTCTGTCTGTCTGTCACACCTCTATGTCTCAGCAACCACTCATGCTATCGACCTGAAATTTGGAATAGTTTTAGAATATTAGCCCAGCTTAATTGCACATGATTAATTTTGAAAAAATTATGATTATTAATGTAAAGGGGGCAAAAATAGGGGGGGGGGGGGGGAATTTCAAATTGTCGCTACTAGGTTGAGTGGGGTATCATATGAAAGGGCTTTACTTGTACATTCAAAAATATATTTTTGTATTTTTTTACAACTCTTATTTTTCAAGTTATGATGAAAAATTATGGAAAAAATACCATTCCCTCCCCCCTTATCTCCGAAGTTTGTAAAAAGGAAAAATCTGAATTAATTACAGTCGATAGAACTTTATGTACATATTACAGCAAAAATAAAACGATCTTTCTAAGTTGCACAGTTTTTTAGAAGTCTGCAAAAAACCTATACAAACAAATTTAGTTTTGCGGATCTAAAAATTGACTTTATTACTTCCAAAAATACTAAAGATATATCGGAACCCTCGGCGCGCGAGTCCCACTCGCACTTGACCAGTTTTTTATATTGTAGGTGGTGAAACAGCTGACAGTCATCGCTCGAATGGGGGACTCCTATGAACTACATTTACTGAGACATGCTGCTAATTTGATACTGCATCATGATGCTATTACAGGTACTGTTATACGAGTAGGGTTCCCAACTTGTTCTTGTTTATTTATGTAATTGTTTTTTGTAAAAAAATCCCTTTTTGCGACCTCCCTAGTATGGTTAGGACATTGCAGGATGAATATGAATAACCTGATTATCTGAAAAATTAGTTAATTCAGTGCTTCGGAAGGCACGTTATGCCCTAATACTATCTACGCATGTAGTTGGACGTCTTTCGGCTGATATGATGATGATGATGATATAGTCGTTAATGAGCCATGTCAGAGGCTTTTGGTGGCTTAACAACTCCTACACTAGGGTTTGTGGGGTCGGTCGTCGACCTTGCAACCTATACAATATGATGATGATTGTATAAACGTCAAGAGCCGGACAAGCTTGATACTTATAGCATGACTTTAGACCTAGGGGTGATTGAAATAAGAACTATTTTTAACAGTTGATTGGTTCTTGACCTCGATCTAGCCAGGAGGATCAAGATGAGCTCGATAATGGAACGAGCTTGCCCATAAGAAGCATAGTCACTTACGAAATGATAGATTCCCCCTAAGTTCTAAGTTAAGTATGTGGTTTCCGCACTTAGTTCTATATGGACCATTGTGCGTGGGCCTATCTGGCCATCAATTTAGCTACCCTAACTGTTGCCAGAACTCAGTCAGTCTGTCCAGTTTGTTTAGTAGTTGGTCTAGGATTATGTCTGCTCCAAGTGTGTTTTCTCTGATAGTGTTGATTACTTTACACTCCAGAATGACGTGTTCGATGATTTCTGAGGGCTGTCTGTTATGCCTAAAGTGTAGTAGTGTTTGTTGAGAGCATTGTGTCCTGTTATTGTGCCTACTGCATTACGGAGCTTTGTCCTGTTCATCTGTAGCAGCCATCTTGTCAAACGGCTGTTAGTTAATGTTAGAGTCCCCCTTCTACCATCGGGAATCCAGACGCACGCAAGATATCACCCACGCTTGGTTGATATTCCACACATCTGCACAAAGCGCTTTGAAACATCTTTTATACGCACGGCCAGAGAGTGAAATTCTTTGCCTGCGTCTGAGTTCCCGAGCTCTTATAACCTGAATATATTAAAGTCGCGAGTGATTAGGCTTCTTCTGGGCAAGCTCGTTCCATCGTCGACCTCACCTCTGTCCTCAGGGCTAGATCGAGGTCAAGAGTAAGCCCACACACAGAAAAAAAAGATTCGATTTTTATGAATTTGGAAACACAGACGCAGGCTGAGAATTTCACCCCTTAGCTGTGCTGCACGTTGTAAAGTGTAACTGCTACGAGTAACATGTCAAGTTAGACGTGCTCCTGACTGTGCTCAGAACAATTCATAACATGACGACTCTTTCCCAGTGGGGTAGGCAGAGACCACAGCCCTCCACCTGCTACTATCTTGACATACTTCCCTCGCATCCTTTACTGTCATCAAACCACAAATACACGCTCCGAGGTTAATCGCAATACTTTCAATCGAGAAACTAAAAAAAGTTATTAACTTCCCATAGAAACTGTATCAGATTATAGCGCACTTTGGGCGGTAATTTCTTTTTTTCGTTTTCAACCTTCATTCTACGGTTTCCACGTTTGAATTCTTTGAAAAACGAAAATAAATTCAGGTTATATGAACTTGGGAATACTGACGCAATTGGACAAATATGGCCATAGTCGAAATAAAACAGCCTTGCATGAATTTGTGTAGCAGCACACTTGCGAATCTTTCCGACGCGGAGAGTTCCTTATACTCTTGCAACGCTTTTTAGGTTACCACACATACACACTGACACACACATACACACTGACACATACACACACACATACACACACACACACACACATCACACACACTCACACCTGTAGAGTATGGAGACACCCTAATTGCAGAAGTATAGAGATACCTTTATAATGTGAATGTAAATATCAGCAATACAGCTGATATTTCTTTACAAGGTTGATTCGTCACTATGGCTAATTCACAAACCACATTATAAAGGTATCTCTATACGAGTACTTCTACAATTAGGGTGTCTCCATACTCTACACACCTTATACACATACACACATCACACACACACAATATACACACACAAATCACACACACACATAAACACGGAATTTTCGCTAGTGTCATTCATGACCAATTTTTCAGTCGCAGAACTTTCCGCATCGGAATATCCGCAGGTGTGTCTATACACTTAAATACGACGTTTTAATTACAGGAACAAGCCAACAGCACGTGACCAACGACTTTATAAGCATGCTAAACGAGGCTGTGGACGGTTGTACCAAGAAATTGTCTAATTTACTAAGGTAAAGCAGAACAAGAGAAAGAAATTCGAGCTGCGTTCGGGTATCATTTCCTATGTTATTTAATGCACTTTAGAGGTGGTAGGGCTTTTGTGCAAAGTCCGCCTGGGGAAGTACCACCCTCTTGCTTTTTTCTACCGTGAAGCAGCAGTGTTTGCACTGCTGTGTTTCGGTTTGAAGGGCAAGGGAGCCAGGGAAATTACCGGCACGTGAGACATACCATCTTAGTTCTCAGGGCGGTTAACGCGCTTTGCTGTCTTATTAGTGTTTAATTATTTCACTAATAAGACAGTGGGTGTCATGGGCGGTGGTGACCACTTACCATCAGGTGGCCCACCTGCTCGTTTAGCCACTTGTGATATAAAAAAAATAAAAATAAAAATGCACTCGCTCATAAAGAGATAAGTTGGCATGTCACTGTCAATTCGTCGTTTAACATCATGCCTTGGCATTCTACAAAATGCCGAGAATTTATTAATTCGTCATTTTACGTAATGCCACGGCATTTCACAAAACGGCACTCTTGGGCCGCCACTGCGGCACGCTCGCTTCGTTTGCTCGGCTCGTGCTTTATGATCGAATAGTAAGTAATTTAACCTGCTCGGGGTCGGTTAGGTTGAGTTTACCGCGGCTAATGAACCTAAAACGCACCAGTGCAGTGGTCTAAACCCGTTTACAATCTGCCGGTGCCGTTTTACAACATGCAAACGGCGAATTATACGATAAGTACCTGGGCGACCGAGCTTCGCTCTATTATAGCCGCCTCAACACTAAAATACTATCGGGTGAGCAGGCTATGCTACCCGCCAACAGATGGCGCTGTACTTTAAAAGAAATCTTAAAAACATGGGGAAAACGAATTTTCCCAGACATGAGACCTAGCTAGGTCGATTTTTCACCCCCAATATAGTAAATTTCATCGTTGGAGCCGTTTTCGAGAAACTGATTACAAATATATATAGGGTGACTTTTAATTAGTTCTTGATAGAGAAATGTATAAATGTACTCATGATACTGAACAACTTTCCCCAAGGAACATAGTTCGAAATACGAAAATCAAGTTTTGACCTCCCATAGAAACTGCATCAGCTGATAGCGCATTTTGTATGGGAGGTCAAATTTTGTTTTTCGTATTTCGACCTATGTTCCTTGGGAAAAGTTGCTCAGTATCATGAGTACATGCATATATTTTGCTATCAAGAACTAATTAAAAGTCACCCTTCGCTTCGCCCGCGTGGGATTCAGACAATGTGCAGTCTCTCCCTCTCCCCCTCCCTCTCCCTATCCCGCTCCCTCTCCTTATCCCGCTCCCTCTCCCTCTCCCTATCCCGCTCCCTCTCCCTATCCCGCTCCCTCTACCTATCCCGCTCCCTCTCTCTCTCCCTAACCCACTCCCTCTCCCTCCCTCGTTCCTGCTCCCGCTCCTGCTCCCTCACCCGCTCCCGCTTCCGCTCCCTCTCCCGTTCCCGTTTCGGCTCCCTCTCCCTTTACTAATCAGCGACCCGATAAACCATACAAACGAAACCCATATTGATTTTTAGACATTGCAACCCTATCGTATTCCAATCCCATCCCCAGGGGATATGGCATTTCACTTCCACCACGTTGGATTTCAAAGTTATAGTAGTTTTCGTAATCAGCGACCTGATAAACCATACAAACGACAACTAAATTGATTTTTAGACATTTCAACCCTATCGCACCCCGACCCCATCCCCAGGGGATGATGGTATTTCACGTCACCCACGTTGGATTTCAAAATTGTTGTAGTTTTCGTAATCAGCGACCCGATAAACCATACAAACGATATCCATATTGGTTTTTAGACTTTTTCACCCCATTTCCCTTTTTTAGGGGTTTATTTTGGGGTGGATTTTCAATAACAGTGATTAACGTTCCACAAAATTACAACCCTTATGCCTAAATAATAAATTAAGTGGATTTTACTTTGAAAATGAAGGATTTTCAACTTCATCCCCTTTTTCACCCCTTTGGGTGAAGAATTTTCAAAAATCCAAAGACACGTAAAACTAAGTTTTAAGTCGTCAGCCTAAATACAAATTTTGAAGATCGTTACTTCAAAACTGACGGACTGTCATACAAACTTTCATCCCCTATTTTACCCCCTTAGGGGTGGAATTTTGTAAAACCCTTTCTTAGTGCACCCTCATAAAGAACCTCCATGCCAAATTTGGAATCTCTAGACTTAGCGGTTTGGGTCAGTCAGTCAGTCACCTTCTTTTATATATATAGATATATACAAATATTGCTCGTTTAATAGTATAGGATACGGCGAGCTATGGAAAAACATAGCCACCTCCGCAATAATGATATATGCTATATTGCCTGTGCAGGCGCATATTTTTTTTATATGTAACAAGTGGGCAAACGAGCAGGTGGGCCACCTGATGGAAAGTGGTCACCACCGCCCATACAGCTCGCTGTCTTACTAGTGGCATAACTTGACACTAATAAGACAGCAAAGCACGTTGCCCACCTTGCGAACTAAGATGGTATGTCTCATATGCCAGTAATTTCGCTGGCTCCCTTACCCTTCAAATTGAAACACAGCAGTTCAAACACTGCTATTTTACGGCAGAAATAGGCAAGGGAGTGGTATTTCCCCAGATGGACTTCGCACAAAAGCCCTACCACCTTTATTTACAGGCGGGCGGGCGGTACACAGTGAGTACGAACGGCAGAAAGCAAGTGGAAATGAAACCAGTATAAGCTGAACCAGCGCTACGCCACGAACACCCATGACAGTATTTTGAACAATGTATAGTCCGTTCCACGAGTCAATGCCAAAGCTTACCAACACATTTTTCAGCTATATCAAGGCTATTGTGCTCCATGATCAATAGCAATCAGCTAAAGCTCTCAGGAAAAACAAGTTTGTAAGACAATGTTATTTTTTCCGTTGAATATACTCTGGTTCGTCTGGTTCGTCATACTTTGTCTGGTTCTACGGCTGCAAAATGTGTTGGTAAGCTTTTGCATTGACTCGTGGAACGGATTATAGTATGAAACGCGTGAGCATTGGCGAGTTCACTTGTTAGGTGACATTTTTAATTCGATTAGGTATCAACTACCACTTGGCTCACTCGTTTCATATAACAAAGCACTGTTTTGCATGCGTTATAAGATTTCAAAATTGTAGCAAAATGTATGTTGGGTTAAAAAAATGTGAAATGAGAGCTGGTCTGCCAATAAACTTCTACGCAGTTTGGCAGAATGTAAAAATTGTAAAATAATAATTATTTTTATTGAATAAATGATTACATACATACATACCCGGAACCAGAGACCCGCTCAAAGTGTTTCAACCGACGTGCGGTCGTGTGTACATACCATCCGACATTGTTGCGGAGATGGCTATATATTTGCTTTTCCGTAACTTATTAGAATCACTTGGCTACAAAACGTCAAATCCAATGAAAATTCTATTGTGCAAACTACGTCTGGGGAAGTACCACCCCCTTCCCCTTTTCTGCCGTAAAGCAGCAGTGTTTGCACTACTGTGTTTCGGTTTGAAGGGAAGGGAGTCAGTGAAATTACCGGCACATGAGACATACAATCTTAGTTCTCAGGGTGGGTTAGGCCCTTTGCTGCCTTATTAGGGTCCGCGCACACCAAAAGCCAGAGCAGACCAGAGCAGACGAGAGCAGTTATTGATAACATAGCAAAATTAACTTTATCTTCACAGAAATAAATAATAATAATAATAAATAAATATTGGAGACATTAAAATGCAAAATTGCCTGAGAGGCATAAAAACTGCTCGCGGCTGCTCGAGCAGTCGCGCAGACGCAAGGTCGCAGTGTTGCCTGCTTGAAAGATTTAGGGCTAAATATTGCATTTTTTACAATTTGTAATTAACTCGAAACGGAGTATTTTGTAAATTTTTAAGACCGAATCACAGTTTTTATCGTAAATTCATATTCGCAATTGAAATTTTTCGTAGTTTTAATATCTTTTTCGTATTACAAAATATTATAAAATAAAATTCTTGAATGGTAAATTATTAAAAAAGTTTAGAGAATTTCTCCAAAAATATAACTCTCCTGTAGCGTTACCTTCATCTATATTGAAAATTCAGATATTTTTATGTTTTAATTTATCGATAATTCTGTTTCGTGTAGTGCATAATTACAATATCCCAGTCCATCATATTCACGCACGCACATCCCAGTGTTGAATTATCGCAAAAAATTTGTAACATGGCATGGCAACCCTGAGAAACTGTCGCCGGGCTGTCGGTCTGCGCGGACCCTTAGTCTCAAATTATTTCACTAGTAAGACAGTGGGTGTCATGGCTGGTGGTGATCACTTACCACCAGGTGGCCCACCTGCGCGTTTGCTCACTTCGCCCATGACACCGCCCATAAATAGATAGTAGGAAAATGTAAATTAAGTATCTATATTTATTTAAAATTATTTTTAAGTTACCTCACTCCGACATGGGGAAGCACGAGACGGTCAAAAAATACCCAACAGTTCGTCGTATGCCATCAACTGAACATCAGTCAGTGCAGAGTAAGTACTTTATAACATTATTATTATTAGCCCTCAATGTCCCACTGCTGGGCAAAGGTTTCCATTGCCTCCTTCCATTTTCCCCGGCTCAAAGCCAACTCCCGCCAGTTACTTCGTCGCACCAACGTTTCCGAGGGCGGCTTCTACGCGTCGCTACTTTGTTTAGGTATCCAGTTAGTTGTTATAGTAGCCCACAATTAGGGGGCATATACGTGCCACATGTCCAGTCCAGTTCCATTTCAATACTGCAGCTTTTTGAGCAACTTATCTATCTAACTTATCTATCTTTATCTAGTCCCTGGTTATTTCAGTTCGGTTGCGCAGTATTGTGTTTCGGACGCGATCTATTAATTTGACATTTGAATGTCAGTCAAAGAAAGACCAAGTTTGAGCTCCGTATGTGAGGATGGGTAGATGCACCTGTTCATATAATTTTATAAAAGTCGTATAATCAAAGAGCTTGCATCAAATCTTGCAGAATATATCATTCACGTCAAATACACATTATTGATGTCATGAATGACCATAAAAGTTCGATCGTTCATCAAAACGTGTCTTCCAAAGAAAAGTTAAATTATCTACGTTATAAATAACTAAATACGAAATGTGCTCATCATAACGTTTTTGGTCATATTTCAGTTTTGGTTATATATAACGTTAATAGCGATGGCAACGGTCCAGCAGTGTGAACGTTTTGAACTGAAATACAAAATGCCTTATATTATATTTATTTCAACTTTTTTTTCAGTTCACAGAGACTCAAGAGTCGATGTTGCTGATAGTTTATAACCCACTGAGTGTCAAAACTTACCACCACGTGAGGTTGCCAGCCATCGCTTTGCATTATACCATCCGGGACTGGAACGGTAAATCTATCTAATCTATCCATACTAATCAAATATATCCCTTTCTAATTTCATTAAATGTTATCTTATCTAACCCTATTCAATCTAATATTACTCTTTCTATTCTAATTTTCTAGCACTACCTCATGCATCCACTATACTTCTCTATGGAATCGATTTTACAGCCCGCTGATTATAAACGTACCACCATGTGAGGTTGCCAGCCATCGATTTGCATTAAACCATTCGGAACTGGAACGGTAAATCTATCTAATTGAATATCTTATCCAACCCAATCGAATCTAATTCAACACTTTCTAATCTAAAGTTCTATCACTAACTCTATCTTATCTAAAACTATAGTTTTGCCAAAGATATTTAATATTATCTAACCTAACCCATTCCATGCGAATATAACCGTTTCTAATCTAATATAACCCTTTCTAATCTCTAACTATACCTTATCTAAAACTATACTTCTGTCAAAAAGTTATGTTGTGGATAGTTTACAACCCACTGAGTGTCAAAACGTACGGACGGACTTAGCACCGCACTTATCATAGTCAGCATAGAGACGGAAGTCGCACTGCTGGTGTCAAGTTGACCTGCTCTTGACTTTACCACCATATAAAGTTACTGGCCGTCGCTCTACATTATTTTATTTGGAATTGGAACATCTCTATGTTCACCTACTAGTAAAAAAGACAAAATTATACTTAGTTTGGGATGTTTGCTGAAGCCCGCGTTGATTGTTTCTACACAACGATGCGAAAAAGATGCTCTTCCCTGGTGCGTCGCGTACGGGCCAGCACCAACAGTATTCTGCAAATGATTGCTGAAAGGCTAGATTTTTATTACGTGAGACATTGCTGCTTAGTTTCCCACGGATTGCTGGGCAGCAGTGTTTCACATTATAAAATGAGACGAGGGTTCATTACCTAAAATATTATGTTTGTGTTTGTTTTGATTTTAATTTTGATGTTAGTTTTAATTTTATTCAATTATTTCACGTATTTATTTATTGATTGGTGCTTTATATAATTAATGTATGGGGCTTTGTTACTCGAAATAAAGTTTGAATTTGAATTTAACTCTTCGTCCGAGGTAGAGACGCAGCAATGTTCATGTGTCAGAAACTAAAAACATCTTGGAAATGTATTATCGGCCTTTTAACATACAAAGATCACATTAAATGAAAATTTCCACCATATTGTGTGTGCTAGTAGGTAGGACCCATTATTGAAAATGTATTCAGGATATTACGAGTAAACCATGCCAAATTGAACAAAATCATCACATACTAATAATGTATTAAGATTCAACTGAAACAAATCTAAGCGTGTAAATGAGGTTCTTGCGACTTTTCAAATAAGAACGGTACAAATTCCAATGAGTCAAGCTTGACGTGCTTCGACTGTACTTATGGTGGTACGGTGGATGTTTTGAAGGTCAAAGATATGCTTTTGTTTGGGGGGTCTTATCGAGCAAAGTGGATATAGGCCCTCTAGCGGCCATAATTGGTATTAAATCGAGCTTTGGATGAGTCAGAGGGGGAGGGGAGGGATGTGCGGAGAGGGATGAGGGGTGTGAGAGGGATGAGAGAGGATGGGTGTGAGGGGGGCGAGGAAGAAGGGTTGTGGTGAGGGAAAGGGGTGAGGGGAAGGGGGTAAGGTGAGGGGGTGAGTGGACGTGGGCGGGAGCGACATGCTCTAATTTGTTAGTGGAATGGCCTACTGTTAACCGTGTGTCTTTACAAATAAATTTATCTTAATCTGTACCTACCTACAAAGAACTTACGTCTGTAGCAGACACAGCCAACCAGAATATTTTTTTATTTCAACTGTCCAAAGTTTAGTCTTTTATTTTTACTAGTTTGATGTCTTTATCCTAGATGAGGAAATGGAGTACCAGCTGGTTCCTCTCCCAGCTGCAGTCATTAACCTCCCTGGGAGGTCTTCCACCGTCATCCAGGAGCTGTTCTTCGAAGCTGAGAATATACCACCCTTAGGATACAGCGCGTATTACATCACAACCGTTCGCGATCAACTGGTATGTAGTATTGTTATCTTAATTATATTTTCATCATATTAGCCGAAAGACGTCCACTGCTGGACATAGGCCTCCACTAAAGATCTCCATGACGACCGGTCCTGCGCTGCTCGCATGCAGCGGCTTCCTGCGACCTTGACTAGATCGTCGGTCCACCTGGTGGGGGGCCTGCCAACGTTTCGTCTTCCGGTACGTGTGGATCGGCCATCGGTTCTTCTTGCGATGTGCCCTGCCCACTGCCACTTTAGTTTAGCGATTTTTAGGACTATATCAGTTACTTTAGTTCTTCTGCGGATCTCCTCATTTCTGATTCGATCGCGCAGAGAGACTCTGAGCATAGCCCTTTCCATAGCCCTTTGGGTGAATTTGAGCTATCTGATAAGGCCCACCGTGAGCGGCCACGTCTTGGTCACGCACACTAACTAAACAAGGTACTTTTGAGAGTATTTCTTCTCAACTTCTTCCGTTTCTGGGGAGCGTTCATGAGTGTGAACTAAAATTGCTATGCTCTAATCGAGCTTACAGTAAAGGAACTATCAACAAACTAACATCTTGTTACACCGCTGTAATTGGGCAATAAATAATTTCATTTCATTTCATATCAAAGTGACATGACATAATGGACGACTGCCCTGGTATGAAGTTTGCTGGAGGGCTGCAGGATCTCCACTTTTACATACTGGGTGTAAGGGACGGTGTACCGAAAACTGAAAGGGCGTGCTCAGTCAACGAAACTGAACAACTTTCCCAAAGAAACATATGTTGGGGAATGAAAAAGAAATTTTGACCTCTCCATACAAAGTGCCCGCTCTGGTCGAACAGTTTGTATGGAGAGGTCAAAACATTTTTTCATTCCCCAACATATGTTTCTTTGGGAAAGTTGTTCAGTTTCGTTGACTGAGTACGCCCTTTCAGTTTTCGGTACACCGTCCCTTACATCCTTTATACAAGGTGAAACAGAAAGGGTATATTGACCCTGAAGGATGTTATTTTGCTCATGAAACTGAACAACTTTCCCAAGGAACAAAGGGCAAACTACAAAAAGAAAATTAACCTCCCATACAAAATGCGCTATCAGCTAATTCAGTTTCTATGGGAGGTAAAAAAATATTTTTCATATTTCGACCTATGTTCCTTAGGGAAAGTTGTTCAGTTTCATGGGCAGATTCACATCTTTCAGGGTTGGTATACCCTTTTTGCTACATCCTGTATAAAAAAATGTCCACCAACTAAAACCAAAGGCGGAGATAGGGCTGTCTATTATAGTAGTACCGCCTAAATGAGTCCTCGCCCGCGGGGTACGTGCGGGCAGGTGAGGGACGCGGATGCGCGTAGAGAAAGAGAATGCCTGCCGCCTCCCGCACCTCTTTCGTTCCCCCTTTGTCGTCTTACCCCCGCGCCCCTGTACCCCGCGGGCGAGGATTCATTTAGGCGGTTTATCTATAACTTAGACATTGAATTTTAAAGTAGAATTAAACAACCATACGATACTGATGATGATTAATTAGATACGTCACTTATCTGAAGTGTAAATGAGAGATGAGAGTGGGTGAGTGAGTAAATATGTGATGTGAGTGTAATATTTATATTTATGTTTCAGGAGGAGAATGAATTCCGAAAACGTAATAACAAGGATGCCAAGAACGAAGAAAAACAAGAAGTCATCAACAGTATCGCTAACGAGGTATATACAGGGTGTAACCGAATGATGTGATAATACTATAGGTCATACAACAAAATCAACTTTTAACCTCCCATAGAAACTGCATGGGGAAGTCAAATTTGGTTTTTGCATTTCGACCTTGGAAAAGTTGTTCAGTTTTATGGGCAGATGTTATCACATCATTCTGTTACACGTTGTACACAGGGTGTAACTAAAAAAAACAGGCCAAGTGCGAGTCGGACTCGCGCCCTAAGGTTTCCGTA
The DNA here is from genome assembly GCA_947532105.1 of Athrips mouffetella. NCBI lineage: Eukaryota > Metazoa > Arthropoda > Insecta > Lepidoptera > Gelechiidae > Athrips > Athrips mouffetella. Next base: position 15,714,924 of record OX383983.1, read on the forward strand.
CCTATCTACCATATGATATACTAAAAGCTTTTGCTCTTTGATTTTAAAAACTCCGCGACCATCCAACTTGACCCCTCTTTTATAGAAAAGTTCTTGAAACGGGAGCTCACATTAATTGGTTATAATTAGTTGTGAGAAAAATTCTAATATTTAATGGTTTTAGACTTTTCCCTTTATTTGTACTGTGAGACCTAGCTTCTTGCCAAATTTCATAATTTTAGATCAACGGGAAGAGATGAGGACATAAAAAGCCATATCTTTTGATTGCGTCATTGTAAAAAATTGAAATTTTCAGATCTTGTGTGGTTTATGAACCTTAATATTCGTTATCAATTTCAACCTAATACCTCTTCTCGTTCGTGATAAAAAGGGTCTTGACAGACAGACAGACAGACGGACAACAAAGTGATCCTATAAGGGTTCCATTTTTTTATTTTGAGGTACGGAACCCTAAAAGTGTGAAGATACTGAATTATTTGAATTCTACCCTTTCAACTGAAATTCTCCAAAGGTTGAAATACGAAAAAACGATCACTGGGGGCGATTGTTGCACGCGCATTTACACTCAACTCATTTATTACACGTACACACAAAAGAACAAATACACCTACGCTACAACACTCACTCACTTACTTGCACTGTAACAGTAGATTTTTGGAAATATAACCAACATACCTACTTTTAACCTCTAAAGCCCCGTTGTGCCGAAACGGGAACACTTTGATATATGACCCCCATGTCCATTTCCCATAGAGTTCCCGGAAAATGGAAAAATTATGAAAATTATTTTGAAGTTTATTTTGATATAAACCTTATTACGTAAACTACATTTTCTTTTTGATTCCTTAAAATTGTGTCATGATGCTTCAGGGGTTTGCAACATTAAACCGAGTGAGAGAGACACATAATTAAATATTATTTTGTCTAAAATATTGTAAATTTTTATATATTTTTGATTTTAGATAAAAAATGTGGCAGTAAAATGGTTACAAATGGGAAAAAATTAGCAAAACAAGGGATTTTTTTTTTCAGCTATACAAATTAAATCAAAATTCTATCTCGACCACATAAATTCTTATATCTTGTCGGTTACTACTTACGTTTTTTTTTCCTGTTAAGATTAATGCTATATTTAATGTAAAAAGTTATTACGAGGTTATTCAAACTCAAGGTCATTCCGGAAGGATTACCCTTAAATCGCAATTTTCCTATCATTCCAGTACTTGAAAGTGGTCGCCAATAAGGAGACAGGACTTTTGGAATCAATTCAGCACGTAGATGGGATCAAGATTGATATCTCACAGAACTTCTACTACTACAGCCAGGGTCAGCAGAGCCAGCAGTCTGGGGCCTATTGCTTCAGACCCGAAAATTCCAGACCTACTCCTGTAAGTACTTACTTAATTACAACGCTGGTTCAGCGATCCCAAGAGGATCTTGGACTCCGACACAAGAGTTCTTCATTACTGCCTGTTGCTAATCGGCTCTTTGGAGGGCTTATAGATCTTTCCGAACTTTGTCACCCCATCTGTAAGTGGGACGACCGAGTGGAGAACGAAAGCTCTTTTGGAAGCCCGATCCTCTCGCATCCTCTCCACGTGTGATCGAGCCAGCGAAGCTTTGCAGCGTTGGTCTCGCCCATGATGTTGGGTTCGGGCACTACCTTTTGTTCTTTCTCCTCCAGCTGCCATTCTCCTTCTTGACCGGTCCCAGAATTTTCTGCAAAATTTTCGTCATCACCACTAAGATCTTATTCTCTTCTTTCTGTGTCAGTGTCCAGGCTTCAGTCATGCTTTACTCCTGTAAGTAATAACAAAAAAATCCATAACTCACTGGCCAGCAATCTGGATGCCACTGTTTTAGACCTGTAATTGTCAGGCCTAGTCCTGCGCAGCTTTAAGACCAAAGATTTAAAGTAAAGCTTCAGAACATAGAAGCTTAGTTGTATTGTAACTTTATCTATAAGTACCTACCTATTATATCTCCACTCTCCAGAACAATGGAATCCAGGTTTGACATCCACAGAAATTTTAATTGGTCCATGCTCCTTCAAACCTGCAAGTCCCAGGTCTACGAATATAGGTAAGTGACTATTAAACCAATGAGAACTCACAGCAGAACAAAGGTTATCTCCTCAGGTTTATCATCAAGGTAATCTGTTAGCTGTTTCCAATCAACCCATTAATAGCCATCAAGATCATCAGCATCACTCCAGTACTTCTTCAGTCTACCTTGACGCCTGAAACCATCAAGAAACACCCTATGTTTGGTTTCTTTACCAGCTCCATCATTGTATCTTCTTCGTGTCAATGTACAAATACCATCGCATTGGATCAAATCAGCGCAGGTCCTTGCCAGTGCAGGTGGAGGGGCACAGAGGACAAAGAGCAAGTGCACCATTTTAATCTTTGTATCATCATAATATCCCATGAAAGGTCCACTGCAGGACAGGGAGCTCCCTCCTGAACTCCAACAACATCGCGTAGTGGGATTTACCATATTCACTACGCTTGAAAGCATTGCAAGTGACCGCTGTTGTTGGTGACTACGATACTCAAAGAAATGCTGCCCATCATCTGGTTCATAAGCCCTTAGTCGACTCTTACGACACCCACGGGTAGAAATGGTTTGGTGCTATTCTTTGCCGGCACCACAGAGGCTCTGTGTAGCAGCTGGTATTCCATCTTTGTATACAGATTTAGAATCAAGGTGTGTCATCTTTCTGAATCTTTAAGATTCTAGGTGTCATCAGCCCGCTTATATGTATAGCACGATTCCTGCAAGAAAATATATCTCGGAGCAATGTCACTTTAATTGAGGACTGATGTCATCTAATCTATCATCTCGAAACGCAAAGAAGTTTCAGTGGAAAAAAACGTTTAGCTAACCCAAATATTACGTATTTGATTTTTTAGACAGAGATTGCTTTATACACGAATACATATAGCCATCCTTGTCTTTCAAAATGTGTTGCACTGCTCAGCTGTGGCAACACTGGTTCTTTAATGTATGGGCCGCCTAGATAAACTGACAACTGCAGCGTGCTAAGCCGGCAGGTGTAACATTACTCAGAAGCATTCCAGAAGCTGAGAATCTAAGGTAAGGGACCTCTTAGCTTCTGCTTCTACAATCAGGGTCAAAAGAACAGAAGAGAAAATGCTAGACCTTCTTTGGGTGTCGTTGGATAGGTCTTTTGATAAAAGACGACTAAGTGTCTAAATCTGCCCCTATGTTATGAAAAGCAACTAAATGATAAAAGGCGACTTCGTGTCTTAATCTGCGCTTGTATGATAAAAGGCGGCTAAGTGACTTAACCTTCCCATGTGTGGTAAAAGGCTAGTAAGTAATTGATTTATCTTTCCTTTGTGTGATAAAAGGCGACAAAGTATTTTTATCGGCCCTAGTGTTATAAAAGGCGACTAAATGTCTAAATCTGCCCCTATGTCCTTCTGGGTTCCACACCAAAATGGTAAAAACTGAATTTTTATATTAATGCAATTCAATTCATTTATTGATAAAATATTACATTTTATAAGTCAGCTAATTGTATACAAAAATTATAAAAGAAATGGAAATGGAATCAACATATTATTAAATTTCATTCAAAATGATAAATTATTTGCCACATTTGTCATAATTTCCTTTACAGTTTGGGTTAGCAAATTCGCAGGTTTACAGCAAAGGTTTACAGCCAAATTCGCGGATTGAGTAGTATGCTTCCAACGTAAGGCGCAGGCCAGACAGAAGAGGTGCGCCGCACGGCACGCCTTCAGCGCACCTCTTCTGTCTGGCTTGCACCGCGTCGTTCTCCTACATTTTGTATGCATGTGATTTGAACAGGCGACGAGACGGCATGCCTAAGGCGCACTGTCGGTGCACCACCGGCGCACCATCGGCGCACCGCCGGCGTGACCGCAGGCACGCCGCCGCACAGCACAGTCCGCTGCGAGTGACGCGGAGCGAAAAGAAAAGTGTACCACGGGGGCGCTCGAAGCGCGCCTCGGGCGCACCCAAAGCGCACCTCGGTCGCTCCCGAAGCGCGCCGCACCCATTCTGTCTGGCTTGGACCTAAGCATGCTTTTAAGTTTATTAAGAAACGAGACATCGGTCTTACTGTTTTTTATTTCACTTGGGATTTTATTATAAAGTTTAGGGCCCATTATATGTAGACATTTCATTGATTTAGTAAGCCGAGAAGAGGGCAGGCGCAGATCGTGACGCCGCCTCGTGTTATAGCTTGAGGTATCACCGACCGTAGGGAACTGTTGGATGTTACGACGCATGTTCTTAGCTATCTCTAGTATGTAGACACAGGGTTAAGATTTTATGTTTGATGAATAGTTCCCTCGCTGGGTGATCCCAAGCCACACCTGAAAGTATGCGGATAGCTCGACTGCGACTTCGTCTATGTCTGTCTGTCACATCTGTTTATCTTAGCAGCCACTCATGCTATCGAATTGAAATTTGGAACAGTTTTAGAATATATTTACCCAACTTTTTTGCAAATAAAAGAATTTAAAAATTATTATTATTGTAAAGGGGACTCAAAGAGGGGTGCAAAAAATTTAACTATCGTTACTAGGTTCAGTAGAGTATCACGTGAAAGGGCTTTACTTGTACATTCCAAAACAGGTTTTTAATTTTTTTTACGACTCTTAGTTTTTAAGTTATAATGACAAATTTCAAGAAAAATACCATTATTTCCGAAGTTGGCGAAAGGAAAAACCTAATTTAAACAGGTAAAATAAAACGTACTTTCTAATTGGTACAGTTTTTAAGAAATTTGCAATAAACCTGGCAAACAAATTTAGTTTCGCGGTCTTAAAAATTAGCTTCTAAAAATACTAGAGGTATATCGGAAACCTCGCCGCGTGAGTCCGACTCGCACTTGACTGGTTTTTTATTCGTTTATGGCAATCGGCAATCACTAAACAAACATTGAAGTTAGAAAAACGCTCCTATTCTAAACGCCCTTCTAGGCGGGCCGTGGAACCAGATATTTACCACTTAACTTATGAAATTATTAGAATGACTTCGTGTTTTAATATATCGTCAGGGACGTGTTTAAAGACATATCTGTATAATTTAAGAACTTTTTTTAACTTGCGCTAGGTATACATTTAGGTATTTCCTTTTACTCTCGATAAATAAATTAATGTAGAATTTAAGTTCGATATTCTGGTTCCAACTGTCATTAAACATTGGTAGATATATATTGTTAAGTTTTAAGAAACTTAAGGTACATGCGAAAGGGTCAAATAAAAATTTGTCCTTCATTTGGCCATTATAGTTTTAGAGGACCTGAAATTCATAAAATGAGCTTAAATGCATTACATAAGAATACATATAAAAGATAAGAAAGCCAGGAGATAAGCTAACTAAGTCAGACACGTTTATGACCGCAGTGAACGTAATACAAAATTTAAGTCTCTAAAATTACGTCTCCTTCATTAATACAATGCCTTAAGCTGTGTCTCAATTTATTAGAAATGGCCGCGACAGGCTTGATATATTTTTGAAAAAAAAAAAAAAAATTGCCGTGTAATATGCATACCTACGCAGAGGGCGATGCGGCTGGCTGGTCAGTAGCACGCAAGCTGTGCCGGCCGCGTTCCCCTCACGCGCTCTCGTAATAATCTGATATTGCTTCTACTTCCTTCATTATTACAACGAATAAAGATTCGATTAGAAATTATTGCTTACAGCTGATACTACTTAGCATAGTTTTAAAAGGCACTTATTAAATAATATTTTTAAAGGTATTTTGAGTCCTCCTTTTGGTTTCATCGCCTCTGGTTGGTTTTCGATTTCACGCCCACGTACCTGTTACAATTAATTTTTGACAACCTACTTCAATATTTGAATTAATTTGAAATCGTTGAAACAGTTGAGTTCAGGAATGATGCCAGGGTAAAAAACTAAATAAAATACTGTAAAGATTATAGTTATCACATTCAATAAAGAGAAGTTCATTTGACGAAGTTGTCTCTCTTCTCGTGTATTTTTAGGGTTCCGAACCCTTATTTTGCGACTTTGTCTGTCTGTCCGTCTGTCTGTCTGTCACACCTCTATATCTCAGCAGCCACTCATGCTATCGACTTGAAATTTGGAACAGATGAAGAATTTGGTTGTCTAACTTAATTGCACATGAAAGAATTAAAAAAATATATGATTATTACTGTAACAAGCCCAAATAGGGGGGCAAAATTTCAAATTGTCGTTACTAGGTCGAGTGGGATATCATATGAGAGGGCCTTACTTGTACATTCTAAAATATATTTTTGTATTTATTTACAACTCTTAGTTTTCAAGTTGTGATGAAAAATGACAAAAATAATAGGCAACAAATTAAATGATTCCCAAAATATTTTTTTATACCCCAATACACTTCAGACACAATGGTACTGGATGAATGTACACCAAATTGGCCGAACGTACACCAAATTTGGGTAAAGTGCCAGAAGCGAATTTGGTGAACATTCATCCATTTTGGTATACAAAATTTGGTGGATATTATTTTGTAAAAAATTATTTAAATTTGGTGGCATGTTAATACACAGCCAAAATAATACCATTCCCCCCCCCCCTTATCACCGAAGTTTGTGAATGGAAAAATCTGAATTAATTACAGTCGTTAGAAATTTATGTAAATATTACAGCAAAAATAAAACGATCTTTCTAAGTTGCACAGTTTTTTAGAAATCTGTAAAAAACCTTTACAAACAAATTTAGTTTTGCGGTCCTAAAAATTAACTTTACTGCTTCCAAAAATACTAAAGATATATCGGACGGAACCCTCGGCGCGAGAGTCTGACTTGCACTTGACCGGTTTTTTTTTGTACATGCGCTGCTGTTATCTGCTCTCTCCCACAATAATTTATTCAATTCCCAGTAAAAAACGCGCCACTTTTTATACTACTAACGTCGTGCTATTACTTGGCGGAAAATTTTCAATGCATTCGCAAGTTAGGGCATATTTAAAACCGACATTAGGAATCTCAACTCCATGCTTTCATCTGGTAAGCAGGTGGAAAATTCCCAATATCGAGCAGTGGCTGATAAAAAACTGTTTTACCTGGTCTTTATACACTGATATAACCCCGCTGAAGTCGATTCTGCTCGGTGGCATCCCTTTTCCCAACCCCACTCCCACCGCGACCCCGGAAAACGTGTCCCTAATCGTGGTTTATTTAATTTCCTAGGGAGGGAGTGGGGAAGGAAATGTCACTGGGCAGAATCATCTTCAACGGGGTCATATGAGTCTAAAAAAGAGAAAGAGTCTTATCAATCGCTGCTCACCTAGAGAACGTTTAACAAGTTTCGCATGGGTTAGTTTCACTTTGCCACTGTCTTAAAATAATACCTTAAAAAAAATACATTTGCAAAATATTGTTTGAATGAAAGCTGTTTACTTTGAAGTATATGGGGGGGGCTTTGAACTACAATTATTTTTTAATATAAGTACCTACTTTTGTGTAATAAATATATAATTATATTATTTCAACTCTGTAAAAAGACTTGCCAGTTGACAGTAGGTATTGTAGCATTACTAAACTATCTATGTCAGTCAGACCGGAATTGTAAGTAACGGTGCTATAGTTCTTGCCACTACTCCAACTCGTTTCATATAATTTTACAGACGTAGGTAACATTGTCTTTGTAGGTTTTCGATTATTGTTTCAATGTGTGATGATAGTCTTCTAAGATAATCATTTAAATGACATTATGAAAAGGACAACTGTAATCGACATTAAATTCCTAACATAGCTTACATAATTATATAACTGGATATGAATTAATACTATATTGGTTAAAACAGCTTGGCAAAAACCTAATATTTTTGCTATCCTTATAAGATAGACAATCAATCAAAGTATATTCCATTGCTATCTACGCACTTCTGCCGTCTACTATGTATTTGATTCCTTTGCTTAAGAAACTAGGGGAGCGAGAATCAATAAAATCTTTGAAGGCAGTTTGGACTTCTTCAACAGAATTGTTTTTTTTTCCTTGCAAGAAGTTGTCTAAATTCCGGAAAAAGTGGTAATCTGTTGAAGCAAGATCCTGAGAGTATGGTGGGTGTCGGAGACATTCCAATCACAGTTCCTCTAATTTAGCGATCGTCTGTCGTGCAGTTTGTGGTCTAGCGTTGTCTTTAAGCAGCAGTGGGCTACAGCAATTGACCAGCCTCCGTTGTTTAACAGCTAGCTTTTCTGTTTGAACGCTAAATGTCGATGCCTAAGCTTGTCCGACTCTTCTGATAGGTCACTCTTTTGTCAGTCTCACACAACAACACTGATACTATCTTCAGCCGTCGCCGTAGAAGACCGTCCCTCACGCAGATCATCGTTGAGATTAGTGCGACCACGTTCAAACTTACTATACCAGTTTTAAACAGTGGCACGAGATGGGGCTCCTTCTTGAAAGGCCAATCGAAGTCAATCATAACTTTCTTGGTGACTTAAATGACACCAAAAGTCATAAACAATCATTGCGCAAAAAATTTCTCGCCTAAAATTCATGCCGACGTGACACAGAAAATTTTCAAATTGCCTCTAAATCGTTAATTATTATTATGATTATTATCATTTATTAGATCAGACCACAAAATCCATTTATGTTAGTAAATACTTAGCCTATGTTAGTTAACAATGTCATAAATTTATTTAATTATACTCGTAAGTCCCACCCAGTGTTTGAGAATGGGACAGTCGATTTTATCAGCAATGACCGACAGGACACTGTTGGGGCTAGCCCGCACCCTGCTTAGCAGTGATGATATCCTTTTACGCCTGATGGCGTAAAAGTCATCAGTTCCCTCTTGTGCAAACATTTGCGATGCGCTACAAAATCGGGGCAGCCCCAACAGCATCCTGAAGGCATTGTTATACTGAACCCGGAAAGCATTGTACGCCTTTTGAGTATAGTTGACCCACAAGCTGCTGGTGTAGAAAACCTGACAAAATGCCTTGAAAAGGGTTATTTTAACTTGTTTAGTACACCGAGAAAACCTGCGAGCCAACATATTACTTCTAACGGCCAATGCTCTCCGTTCTCTTTCGATGTCCAAGTCATCTTTCAGTTCACTAGTAAGTATGTGACCTAGATATTTGAACTGACTTACAGTTTTTAATATATTGCCAGCTAGTAGTACAGGAGGCACATTATTTGGTTTCTTACTACCAGACATGAACACCATAACTTCACTTTTATTGGCGTTGTAAATCAGCCCATGTTCTGCCGCGTAGGATTCACACACCGCAACCATTTTTCTAAGTGCGCTTATCGAGGGGCTCAGCAGCACCATATCATCGGCATAACTGATGTTATTGACACTTACACCGTCAATATAGCACCCAGCATGCATGCTGCTGAGCCTCTCGATTAATCCGTTCACGTACAGACTGAATAAGTTTGGTGAAGTCAAACCCCCCTGCCTCACACCACATTCCAATCTGTACGCGTCTGAAAGCACATTATTCCACCTTACATGGTTAATTTGGTTGTTGTACCAATACCTAAGAATTTTTGTGAATTCCGCTGGAAGAGTTGTGCTTTCAAGCTTACTCCACAGAAGGTCGTAAGACACCATATCAAAGGCCTTGCTAAGATCTAAAAAGCATGCGTATATAGGTGTAGATCTATCTGTATAATATTTGACGGTGTGCTTCAGACACAGTATGGCAGACTCAGTAGACACTCCCTGTCTGAAGCCAAACTGTAGATCGTGCAGGTCTAAGTGTTTCCTGAGCTGTGTTTCAAGCAGACCGTCAAGCACCTTAGCTGTTATTGTAGCCAATGATATGGGCCTGTAGTTCCCCTTGTCAGCAACATCCCCTGTTTTATTCTTAGCTATTGGTACAACGACCGTTTTCATCATATCTGGAGGCAAATATGTATGACGAATACAAAAAGTGTAAAACATTGCAAGCACTCTGGGCAGATGTACTCCTGCTGCTTGAAAGTGCTCAATACTGAGACTGTCGTGGCCGGGCGATTTACCTCTGGTCATATTTTTAATAATAGCAGTCACATCTTTGGCTATAAATCGATCCACCGGACTATTGACAGACTCAGCATGAGCAAAAGGTGTTCTCAGAGATGGGCCTAATGGTGAGGACACTCTAAAATGGCTACTAAACAAGTCAGCAATATCCTTGGGATCACTTTTACCATTTATAGTAAGAGGAACACTAGGTTTGCCATTAAGACTGTTAGTGGCTCTCCAAAACCTACCAAAGTCATTGTTGGAGCGATGCGATGCCAGTAAATCCATCTTTATCTGCTCCTGATTATTAAGACACCATTTTAGTTTGCCCTTGAAGCGTTTCCGGCTTTCACACATGTCTTTGTACACAGTACCCTCAGATGGCTTCCCATATAGTTCCCACATTTTAAATTTAGCTCTAGCTACAGCATGTGCCTCCCTTACATGTCGATTCCAACCTGCCACATTGCGTGGTCGCCTCCTCACCAGCGTGTTGTGACTAAGCGTTGTAGCTTCTGATAGTATGCGAACTACGTCCACATACATGTTATCTATAACAAGCCTGTGGTCTGGATTGCTACAGTCCACACTTCCCTTCACAACACTCCGATAACTCAGCTGGAAAATCAATTTCCTTTAGTTTTTCATTACAATAACTATGATTAATGTCAGTTTGGTCTTTGTTTCGGTTAAACATATGACAAATTAATGAAGTAAATTCATAATAATTTTGGAAATAAGTTCCATTTTCAAAGTTTGAACTTATTTTTAGGGTTCCGTACCTCAAAAGAAAAAAACGGAACCCTTATAGGATCACTTTGTTGTCCGTCCGTCTGTCTGTCTGTCTGTCTGTCAAGACCCTTTATCTCACGAACGGGTAGAGGTATCAGATTGAAATTAATACCATATATTAGGATCTATGAACCACACAAGATCTGAAATTTCAATTTTTTACAGCAATCAAAAGATATGGCATTTTATGTCCTCATCTCCATACATTTATGCAAAAAAGCAAAACCTACAGGGTACTTCCCGTTGACCTAAAATTATGAAATTTGGCAAGAAGCGAGGTCTCACAGTACAAATAATGGGAAATGTCTGAAATCATTAAATATTACAACTTTTCTCACAACTAATGGTAACCAATTGTGGTGAGCTCCCGTTTCAAGAACATTCATATAAGAGAGGGGTCAAGTTGGATGGTCGCTGAGGCGATTTTTGTTTTAGTTTTATTTTAAAAACGGGAACACTTAAAAACTTGAAAATTGGTGTGTTTATAGTGCATAAGCTATAAAATAACAAGAAATAATAAAATTTGGTCAAGCGCGTGTCGGACTCAAAAATCTAGCACATTAACTTACTGAAATGTCAACTAATACAATTATGATTGTGTGGTACGGAACCCTCGGTGCGCGAGTCCGACTCCCACTTGGCCGGTTTTTTTTACTATATCGTTTACAAGTGGCCAGTTCTAAAATCTTTCAGAGTATAGTCGTCCTATTAACGACCAAGTGTATAACGAATACAGAGGAAAGAAATTTGAATTAGCTGATTGAAGACTCGATAGCTCAGTTAGAAGAGCGTTGGCACGGTACGCAGGTTCCGGCTCTCGGCAAGTTTTCCTTCCTCCTTATAAAAAAAAATCAATTTTAACAGGGACACCTGCTGTGTCTAAATGTCATAGCGTCCATTGGACTAATCGGCTAATATACAGCTGCCAAGGGTAAATTGCGCTAGTTGTCCTGTTAGCGACCAAGTGTGGAGGAGTGTGGTGTGATTATGCTAAGGCTTGATCTGTCAAATATTTCTAGTGTGACCATTTGTGGCAATTTCGCAGAATCTGATAGAAGTAAAAACATTAAAATTCAGCGTTTTAACCATATTCGAGAAACGATTTAAGAAATCAATAACAATTATAGCAAATTTATTAAGCAATACTGGCACATGGATACCACAGGAGGCATTTTGACACACGTGTGCTCTCTGTACTGTGTGCTGGATAAGATGCATGATGTGTAGGCTTTAGATGAAAAATTAATCAGTGACATTCTAGGACAACTCGAGTGATAATGGTTATTGTAAACCATGTTCATCTCTTTGATTGATTCTTCTATCGCGATTGCGATCGCGAAATAAGTTGTTTAATTATGTAAATTACCGACGTTTAAAATTCAATCAAATTAATACTTTTAAAATAAATCGGTGTATGTGGTAATATCGGCTTTCATTTTTTAGGGTTCCGTAGCTCAAAATAAAAAACGGACCCCTCTAGGATCACTTTGTTGTCCGTCTGTCTGTCTGTCAAGACCCTTTTTCTCGCGAACGGTTAAAGGTATCAGGTTGAAATTGATAACGAATATTAAAGTCCATAAACCACACAAGATCTGTAAATTTCAATTTTTTACAACGACGCAATCAAAAGATATGGCTTTTTATGTTCTCATCTCCATACATTTATGCAAAAAAGCAAAACCTACAAGGTACTTTCCGTTGACCTAAAATTATGAAATTTGGCAAGAAGCTAGGTCTCACAGTACATATGAAGGGAAAAGTCTGAAATAATTAAATATTTAAATTTTTCTCACAACCAATAGTAAATAATTAAGGTGAGCTCCCGTTTCAAGAACTTTTCTATAAAAGAGGGGTCAAGTTGGATGGTCGCGGAGTTTTTAAAATCAAAGAGCAAAAGCTTTTAGTATATCATATGGTAGATAGGTACGGAACCCTTAGGGCGTGAGTCCGACCCGCACTTGGCCGGTTTTTTTTTTACTTATGAAGATACAAACTCTTTAAAAAATCAATTTTTATTTAAATTTATAATGTCAACATACAACGGATTCATCCCAACAACGATCTACTCTTAGAGTTATTATAAAAAGTAATTATGGTACTTGGGTTTAGACTTAGACCCTGTCCAGAAAGGGCTTCGCCGCGATTTACTCGCGCGTGTTTCACGCGTTCAACTGGACGCAAACAAGGCGCTCCTAGTATCTCGACTCGCGCGAGCCGAGAAAATTCGCGCGATGCTTGTGGACGCGATGTATTGACGCCCAGTACCTCGCCGACGCGCTTCGAAACTCGCGCGTAATTATTCACAGCGAATTCGCCCTTTCTGGATAGGGTAACAAAACAAGCATAATATACTAACGTCTCTTCTGACGTCTCTCTCTAACGCGTGACGAATTTTGATTTGTCAATGTATGCGTTAATTTGAGTCAAGCCATATAAAATGTCATATATAATATAATTTTGCAAATTATCAACAATTTTATTAGACTTTTTGAAATGCAATTAGTGCTAAAGATAATATTATTCCATTCCTTGAACAAAAAATGTAAGTTATTTTAACCAAAAATTAAAGCGAAATAGCAATGAGCGAAATGGAATTAAAGCGAAATGGAATTAAAATCGTGCGTTTGCCAGGATTATTTTTATGATTAACACTTCAGCTAATTTAGTAATTAATTGCCAATATTTCAGAGAACGGTATGTACAAATAATTATTACGATTTAATTCAAATAACAGCAAAAAATTGCAACACTAGTTTTTCGTGTGATCAATTGTAGTAGTCTGTCATTCAAATCGGTTACAAAGCCATCCGATTAGCTATCCTTTTGTACCTTGCAGGGTTACCATAAGAGTTTACTTTCTCGCTCGCACTTAGTGATGGTCATTAATGGTGGTCTTTAACTCTAACGCTGTCGATTATTTTCTTCACATGGGTGGCACGTGGAGGATCAATGAACGAATCGCTCTTCTTTCCCTACCTGCCTCGTACGCTGGTAGGTACACCCAACAGCACGTCAGTAGAAATACTTTGGACTTTGTAAAAAAGTTTTTCTTGTCGACCCCATAGTGTGTAGTATCGTTAGATACTAATCGTTAAGACTTTTAAAAATATTGTGAGTTTGTTAAGACGACTTTTTAATTTAAGGATCCGTTTGCAAAATATTTAGCTTAGAAGCACCAATTTTTGTTAGAGTCAAGTGTCCCCCCCCCCTCTCTGCTAAACGGCTGTTACTAGAAATATGAAAAAAATTGTGAAAGTCTCTGGGCATATTTAAAACCAAAATTCGTCAGTATTTCACGCTAAGTTATTATGAGTTCGCAACCATATTATGTCGATATATATTGTATGTTTATGTATTTTATTTTATGTATAACTTACAGTGTGTAATATATATATATATATATATGTATATATATATGTATATTTGTAATGAATATATGTATATATACTGTATTTAATCATACGTATGTAGGTATATATTTTTAACATATTTATTTCAAAATATTTATAAATGTAACTGTATATTGGTGCACTACACTACAGTCTTTCGTCGCTGCTGATTTCCTCAAAAGGTTGTCTGGAAGAAATTACTTTTAGTGATAAGACCGCCTTTTGCCCACTTATTGTAAAACCGTAATTTTTATTCCTAGATGTGTGCAATAAAGAGTTATTCATTCATTCATTCAATATTCACAAGTCCTATAAGAATTCTTTTTTAATTCACAATACCAATAATATCGAATAAAATAACTAAAATAACGAAACACCCTGTTCACCGCGATTACGCAATAATACCAATAACGCACAGTAACGAAGTCGCTTCTTGAATCGCCATACCATAAAATACATAGTTATTGAAATAAATAGTTTCAAAATCCGTTATCGGGTACTAATAACTAGTTACGTTTCGGTATTAGAAAATCGCGTACCGACCCACCCCTATGTGAAACCCTTTCTTAGTGCTCTCCTAGGCCTCATAAGGAAACTACATGCCAAATTTGGAATCTCTAGTTCCAGCGGTTTGGGCTGTATGTTGATATGTCAGTCAGTCACCTTCTTCTTTTATGTATATAGATTAGTTAAATAGCCTCTTAGTACTTTTATTGCCTTTTTTTGCAATAGCAGTCCCAATCCCAGATAAGGCGTTTGCTGAATTCATGGTTTACCAAGCTGTTAAAGTTTTCAAGCTGCCAAATGAACACTGACTTGGCTTAACGACTACACATACTAACAGTGACCAATACAAATTACTTAACATGCCTTACGTAGTTTGGGAAATTCTCTAGTTGTAAAACCAAAAGCGGTGTTGGTAGCTTTGCGGTTGATTTTGGGGATCGCGTAGGATCCGCAGACAGTACTTGACGAGCGCTTTGTATTTTTGACATCACATCGGAAAATGACCAATGATAATAAATTACTAAGACCTATCTTGTCTTAATTTGGTAGAAAAAAAAATTTTGGTGGTAATCTTTGAACCTCGTTATCTCAGCCCCGATATTATTTAGCTATATGGTGCCCATACTAAGAATTGTTCCCTGTTACCTAATCTTTCAAATTAAGAAGTTTCATAAGTGGCCGCTAAAGTTCGAAAACGACGCCAACTTTAATCAATCAAATCAAATCAAATCAAAATCGTTTATTCATTGTTGGATATTAAAATCTCTTAATGACGTCAGCTAAACTACAATAGCCCTTTATAGAAAAATCTGATGACGCTACGCGCTGACCGCCAACCCTAACCGGGGCTCCGAAGCATGTGCAGCCAGCGCGTCCTGCGTTTGGGTACCCACCTACTACGCCACCTTCTGTTCTCTACCACAGTGTCACCAAAAGCAATAACGCTGATAAAATAAGCTTCTAAACTTTTGTTTAGTAATCAAGTACATTATTATGAGTAAGTACCTTCCAATTTATGAACTCTAATTTAACAATGGCCCAACTATAATAATAATATAAAAAAAATATGAAAGCAATAAACATTCTTTTCTAAACTTTTATATGTAAGTTAATTAAGAAATTTGAATGCTATTTTAGAAATACCAGAGACTTAAAAACTGCACTGGCAAGATTACGAACATTTTTTCACTTAGATATGGGCCGATTAAATTACATTTCTGAAAACATAATAGCATAAAGATATTAACATTACATATGAGATGTCTTAATATTTTTCTACTCTAATTCTATATATAAAGTTTTTTTTTAAAGAAATATAAATACCTACATTAAACATAAAGCCGGATTCATGGGTTTCTGAATTTTTAGAAAATTACTTAAAAGTATCTCG
Source organism: Athrips mouffetella (assembly GCA_947532105.1). Lineage (NCBI taxonomy): Eukaryota > Metazoa > Arthropoda > Insecta > Lepidoptera > Gelechiidae > Athrips > Athrips mouffetella. The sequence continues at coordinate 15,730,990 of OX383983.1, forward strand.
TTAACAACATATCAAAAAACAAGATACTCTAATAATTTTATAACTTGATTTTCTTCAGCGACTGGTCTATTCGCGTAGTTTCCAATATCGAAGTGCCAAGATCCAGAAGCAAAAAAAAGTTGATCGCAAATCAGATAATATACAATTTAAAACCATATGATCATTTAAAAAAGGTGTATTTTTCAATGCATGCAAATGTTTTGACATTCGGTCACTATGACAACCAAATTTGTATACATTACGCTGCCTCGCATCAGTGAAGTCTCCAAAAAATACGCGTAATTGTTGTTTTACGAAAACAATTGTTGTATTTAATGAAACTAATTGTTTGTTTTTTATAAATTTTGCTATAAAATAATTATAAGTGGTTCAAATGTGTTTAAAAAGATATTTTATAAGTGCGTGGTTGGTTTCGTGGGAGTGACCTAGTTTTCTTTTCAAGGTAAGGTTTTTGTATTAATTATTTAGTGATAATGATAGGGTGGAATCCCTCCACGCGCCATAATAATAATAATTGTTTTTTTTTGTCGTAAAGATAAACATATTAGGTTGGGGTGTAGCAAAGGGGGCGCTCCGCGCTATGGAGTTGGGACTTGGAAAATTTTTCACAAAAAAATATATTTTGATTTTTATTGTTTTTAATGATTGTTTCAAATAGATTAAATAAAAATAATCACTTTTTATTATTATTATTTTTTCTCTACGGCTGTTAGTTATTGAGCTAATTGGCTGTAAAAGTAAGATAAATTGTATATTAGGGACGTTAGGGACCATCAAAAATAGACTTTTAGTGGATTCTGTCTGATGACATATACAAGTAATTTACTTGATGCCAGACAAGATGCAGAGATTATTTTAGTGTTGTCAGATGCGGTCAAGTACATAAACTTACTAATCTGGGGATGCGGTGTCATTCCAGTTTAGCCTGTACAGGGAACATAACGTAATTTCAGGTAATTTTATTGACTAGGATTAGGTTCAAACTGATTATACTTAGCACCAAATTGGTTACTTCCGAATAGGATAGGTTAGGTTCAAAAGTAGTTACAGAACCGAACTGGCCCAACCCAATTTTATCATTAGGCCAACTGAAACCCAATTTTATCAAACGCCATAAAAAAACAAATTCCAGACAGAACGAAACATAAAAATGTTAGGTTCCTTTTTGACCCCTCGCAAACAGAAACAGGTGACCTTAATTAAAGTCATAAGTTTGTTTTAATGGAACTTTAACTCTAAAGTCGCTTTCTGCAACTAAAAGTAAGTTTTATAATAGGTTCCTAAAGTTCGAAGAATTTGAAATAATATCGATTTTTGACAGAACATAGGTTCATAGTTAATTCAGTTCTTGAGGGTAAAATATCTCGGAATCTATTAATTTTAGAGAAAAATCGAATTACAATTTTATCTAACTCTAAAAATCACCCCTAATAAATGTTTATTATTATTTTATTTTATTTATTTATTTTACTTGCATGTCTTTTTATTTTTTTTAATTTTATTGTATATATATATCTCAAAACCATTATAACGACAAAAATATAGACTGGTACCGCCCAAACTTAGTTGCATTTTATTGTGCTCGATGGAGGAACTTTGACCTTTATAATACAGGCCCTCGGCTTAACTTGGAGGTCAAATTGTCAAGCTTTATATGACAACTAAGTGCAACAATGTCATTATTCAATGTACCAATACGATTCTGTTTTATTTGTTTGTTGTAACTTAATTTTTGAAGAATAAATAATTTATTATTATTATATTATTATTATTAATTGATTTAAAAATGTTTATTTTTGTTCATTTTATCCAAAACAATAATTAAAAATCATATTTAGAAAAATAAAAAAAAATGTGAAAAGGTCCCAATTCCTCAGTGCCCCCTTTCGTATCCTCTGACCCCCTCTTCCCACCCCCTTCCCTAAACCCCTTCCCTCCCCCTCCTCAGCCCCTAATCGCTCTTCTCTCACCCCGCTCTCCTCCCCTCCGCTTACAACCTTCCTCTCACACCCCTCTCCGCACGCTCAGACTCATCCACAGCTCGATGTAGTACCAATTATTGCCGCCAGAGGGCCTTTATCCACTTTGAAAGCATAGACGTAGCTACGTCAACAACGAAAATAAACTAATTATTTTTTTATTTAAAACTTCATCATAATCTCCCATAATAGTTTCGTGAATGACGCAGGTTCAGTAATCCGAAGTTACAAAATCGTTCAGGTACCCACAGAGAGACGCAGGTTCAAATCTTGCCTGTAGTTGTTAATTTTTGAGATTTTATTAGGTCTTTACCTATGAAATTATCGTTTTGTATGGCGAATTTTAGGTAAACTAAATTTTCAGTATTAACATTTTTTAATTTTTTTTAAGTATAATTGGGAAGACATTAAGCTAACAGAAGCTTAAATTTAATTTTCGAAAAATATTATCTGTAAAAAAATATAACAAATCTAATGATGAAATCGGACGACCTTTAAGACGAACAATTTTCAAACCTTTAATTTTATATATCAAACTAAATATAAATACTTTATTTTATGCGTAAATTGATAACCTTGAAGTCATCTTTCAAATATAAGACAAATGAAAAAAATAGCATTAGAATTATAGGAATTATGATCTCATTAATCTGTAAGAAAATTTCGGCAATTTCATAGGTAAAGACCTATTACGAGTATTAAATTACTGAAGGATGTGATTCTGTCCATGAAATTGAACAACTTTCCCCATAGGTCGAAATACAAAGAAAACAAAAAATTTGACCTCCCATACAAAATGCGCTATCAACTGATTCAGTTTCTAAGGGAGGTAAATGTTTTAGGGTTCCGATACCAAAATGGTAAAAAAAGGAACCCTTATGGTGCGACTTTGTCTGTCCGTCTGTCTGTCACACCTCTATATCTCAGCAACCACTCATGCTATCAACTTGAAATTTGGAATAGATTTAGAATATGGTTGCCCAACATAATTGCACACTAAAGAATTTTGAAAAAATTATGATTATTAATGTAAAGGGGGCCAAATTTCAAATTGTCGCTACTAGGTCAAGTGGGATATCATATGAATGGGCTTTACTTGTACATTTTAAAATATATTTTTGTATTTTTTACGTTTCTTAGTTTTCAAGTTATGATGAAAAATGTCAAAAAAAAATACCATTCCCCCCCTTATCTCCGAAGTTTGTGTAAGGAAAAATCTGAATTAATTACAGTTGACAGAAGTTTATGTAAACTTTACAGCAAAAATAAAACGATCTTTCTAAGTTTTACAAAAAACCTTTACAAACAAATTTTGTTTTGAGGTCCTGAAAATGGACTTGATTGCTTCTAAAATACTATAGGTATGTCGGAATCCTCGGCGCGCGAGTGCCAACTCGTTTCCTATGTTCCTTAGGGAAAGTTGTTCAGTTTCATGGGCAGATTCATATCCTTTAGGGTTGGTATACCCTTTATGTTACACCCTGTACACCCATCTAATATTTAATTTTTTTTAGGGTTGATCCTTAGAACTTAATTCACTATGCAGACAATAAAAAGGACAAACGATAAAACACAAATAAAAGACAAGACTAAGCAAGATGCTACACCAAGAAAGAAAGAGGAAGAAATTGCAAAAAAAACAGTATCCACACCAAGAAATTATTTACAGAAAAGCTCGACAGTAGATATTTACGGGCTAAAGAAAAAAAATGTTGCAGCTACAAGAGCGCCTAAAAAAACTTTAGGAGCAACAAGCACTAGTAACGTCACTCCAACAAAAGACTTCTTAAAATCTTCTCCTTCTTCTATAAGCCAACTTAGCGTAAAAAGTGCCTACGATAAAACACCTAAAACTCTCGCCCAAAAAAAGTTAGACTTAAAAACTGAGTCAAGAACATCACTTCTTTCTGCCAAAACTAAACCATCAACTAATTCTGCTAGAAAAGCTGTACATTCCAGAGATTTGCCTTTTACAAATGTTACTGTAAATTCACCTGTAGCTAAACGTAAACTAAATATGGTTGCTGAAAATGCATCGAAAGACGTAAGAAACATTCAATCAGCTAAAAAACCTGACGCTAATGTTGCCTTGTCAAAGAATTTTGAAAAAGGAGATTCTAAAGAGATTGGTGAAGAAAGACAACGGACAAAAACTAGAACTCTAGACGAAAATGAAGTAAAGGTTTTTACTACTAAAGTAGTAGATAATAATACAGAAATGATTAATTTATCAAAGCGACTGAGTGCTAAACCTAAGGCATTCTATGTGGAAATACTAGAGGGTAATACAAAGGTAAGTTAATAAAGAGCTGCAGGTACCGATAGTGTTGTTTAGATTTTTTTTCTACATTGTACCAGTCGAAAATTCCAAAGTGATTTTGACCAAAGATAATGTTGGCTATAGTAAAGTTTGTCCGCGTTAAGAATGCAGTAAGTCATTAATGCAAATGCATGGTAAATGTGTTTAAAATGAAAAATAAACAAATTTTAGGTACCACACAAAGGAAAAATCCGCTTCTTTCGAAGGATTGCCTTCAGTTAGTCACTGTGCATTTGTATTTATAATTTTAAGCGATCGGATTTGTTACGGGGCTTGGCTAGCAACGGCGGAAAGCGATGACTCACTGCATCCTAAAGATGGATGACTTATAGTTCGAATTAAAATGCGACGACGTGATTCATTTTCTCCTTGAAACTTTATTCTACCGTAGATTTTTACTAACTTATTTGTTTAGTTAGAAAACGAACGAGAAATGATAGTAACATTATTCTTGGTTTTCAGATAACAGAAAAAACCAGTGACGATGATGTTAGCTACGAAGACGATTTTGAAAGTTACGAATCGGATTTTGAATCATATCACAGTGACAAATCGGAACTAAGTGCAAACGATAAAAGTCCAAGTGACGACACTTCTGATGAACAACTCAATGGTGAAGAGGAGAATGAACCTGGACCGGATGTTAGTAGCGAAGAAAGTATTCAAAAAGAGGGAAAAGATGAAGAAAAGATGTTGGATTCAGGTTAGTAATTTATGTAAGCAGGCGGTTTTTGCACAAGCCATTTGTTACAAATGCAGAAACGAGTCACATTAGAAACCTTGACTTACTTTAAAATTGAAAGAGCACCACCTGGAATGGCAAGCAGTGACGTTACTAGAAACTGAATAGCGCTAAAAAAACTATGATTTTTGACATATTTTTTAACCTTATGTCGATCGATGGTCCAATACTATTCCAATACAATACTATTTAGTCCCAGGTTCTTTGTCTAAATGCCTATAATATGCAGTACATGTTATGTAGCTTGATCATATCACTCCTCATACACATCTCTCCACACACTCTATATAGCTTGTACGTAACTGACAACGCCCCTTGGGAATCCTGACACCTAAAATACAGGGTTTTTCCTAGTTTAGGTGGCAGGGAAACTATAATTTGTAAATATTTGTACTAGCCTAAGAAACTTAAATTGTAAAAACATTAGTCAATAAATAAACTATATTATTATTATATTATTAGAATGACAGCATTGTAAGCGTAAGATTTTAGAACATCAGAGACATGTACAGGTCCGTCCTGCTCTTTCACATAGCTCTTTCCTGCTGTCTCATTATTTCTACTGCTGTGAAACATTCATCATTAGTGCTAGTTGATGTGGTTTTGTCTGATGTTCTTTGGATCTGATTCTATCAGTAATTTTCAGGTAACTTTGATCTACGTGACCGGTCAGCCAAGTCCCGTTTAGCTACCATGGAATTTATACTGGAAGACGGTGAAGATGACAAACGACAGTCTTTGACTGACGAAGGGTTCCAGGATATGTCCAGTTCTAGTGGTGTTTCTACAATAAAGGGTCATGTTGATGTGCTGGAAAGGTAAGTTTCCAAAATTAATGGTTTAAAACTAATGAAATTTTAGATCCGGTTCAAAGCTTAATAAAAAAATCGGGACATGACTGTTGTTGTCTTTGTAAATCTAGAATCAATGAGCTAGCATGATATCGAAAATAGATGGAAGAGTGGTTCTAAGCACAGACGAACAATAATAAGTTCCTCTCAATAATTAAGTATTGATGAAGTTAGAAGATTTTGGTTATAATTTTTTATGATGTTAAAAAATGATTTTTTTTCAAATAGAATTTCATTTCAGACCTCTTTTTATAGACTTCAGTAAGTCTAAAGAAAGTAAACGCAAAAGAAAACTAAATGATCAACTGAAACAGCGCGCTACTGATTTATTGAGCATGATCACTTTACATGAAATGTCTTATAATCTATTCGAAATGAAACCAATACCATACGATTTATACATGGCAACATTTGGACGATCAAACTACACGCAGATTGCTGTACAAACTTTTGATGATGGTATTACAGAAGAAATTCAAACTGAAGAGATTTTAAATGAACACAAATGGACGCAGCATCCGATTGAATTCTCTAAACACGATATTTATTTATATCCCAAAGATTTGACCAAGAAATATAGCACTCAAAATGAAGATTACCTAACAAAGTTTACATTTTTAATCAATAAAAACTTAGATGTGGATGATAAGAATAAAATGAAATTGGATAAAGGTTATAAGGAAAATCCGTTAAGAATATATTTTGAACAAAAAGATGGCGTCGGTTCCTGTGAAATGTTACCATATGAAAATTACAAAAATAAAATCGAAAACAACGAATTTAATGCTTTAAAGCTAAGCAAGTTTTTAAAGAAAGTTGAAAGAAGAGTAAGCAATGTATTAAGCTTAAATTCTGACAAAAACTTAATTGAATTCAAAAATTCTGTGAATCAAAAAATACCTCTAAGTAAAGGTTATCTGACCGTTATACCTAAAAATATAAATAATGAAGAACAGTCATTTATTAAATACTCTAAGATAAGCAGTGTTATATTTTCTGAAAGCAAAAGTAACTTATTAATGTTGATACATAAAAATATGTGCGATGCTGGAAAGTGTATCATTGGTCTCTGGGATATCAGTGTTGCCAGAACGGAGCCTGTAAAGTTACTAGTAGCCATAGATAATGTGGTAATTGGTCGATTTAAAGGCAACACTGATGGAATTTTCGTCGCTGCCTTAGACGATGGGTAAGTTGATGAAATATAGTGAGAAGTACCTTCAACCAGACTTTTTGAATGGTTCATGATTTGTTTTCTGTGGCATTCTGAAAGAAAACTTACTTATTCAATAAAGTGGGACACTGTTAGACTGTTCGGTTCTAGGTACGGGGTTCGCGAGTCTGAAACCCTTATTTTCTGAGTAGAAAATGGTTGGTCATTGGTGTCCCTTACAGACCATCCATACAAACCATCCACACACAACAATTCTCGCCCATCACTCCTCGTTTTGAATACGTGTTCTAACGAGACTTTGTCGTGAGTTTAGATGCCCTGTTATATATATTATTATGTCAATCCATGGGATTAGGCTACGGTTCTTTCAGGCTAATTCAAAATTCAAATTAACATATGTTTATTGTATCAACCCTGTATATTCAAATATATTTTAAAAAGCGCGTGGGTTTTTATAGTCCCTTCTTTTTTCCCACTATGGCACCACTTTGTTAGTAAAGCCATGCAGTTTATTTCATTTATTTTATTTTTATTTTACTTTTATTGGAAAACCAACAGCGTGACATCTAAATTAAGCACAGAGTTTAAAAACATAAAGCCAATTATAGGTTTTCACAAATAAAGCTGACGTCAGAGATTTTCAATATCCAACAATGAACAAAACTAACCTAGTTTTAATAGACGGAGAGCGCGTGGTCGTCAACCCTACCTCATCGATTACCAAGATGCGACTAATCTAGGGTGATGCACGTTAAAAAGTTGTATCCGAACCAACAGGGTTGCCTGGGCGCAACCTGGCAGGTTTTGTACAGTGGGCAAAAAACTTGTCATTTTTTGGGCAAAAATTACCTCATCGAATACCAAATAGGTACATAGTACATTCGATAGTACTCATCAAGGAGTGCCTAAATCAACAATGTTGCCTCACTCAATCCTGGCACATTTGGAAGTCAGCCTGATTTTAAGGTGGTCAAAAATGACAAAAATTACCTCATCGATTACCAAGTAGGTACTTATTACAACTGATAGAGCTATTCAAGAAGTGGCAAAATCAACAGAGTTGCCTCGCCAAATCCTGGCACATTCGTGAGTCGGCAATTCGGTAATTTTAGGTTGGCAAAAAAATACAAAACTTACTTACGATAATGAGTAATGATTTGAAACTTATGCCATTTGAAGGTTCTAGACATCTTAATAATATTTGCTATAGTATGCCAACACTTAAACTCATTTTTCATATTATTATACAGGACGAAAAGTTAAGATGGGGTACACAGGGCAACTACTATAAGCATTATAGCTACAAGAAAACTTAGTACAGAGACTAACCCTAACTTTTAGAGATATTTTGATCTACATTTACAGATTTTTGAAAAAATGTACAGGCAACAAGAAAAATGGCAATTTCCGCATAAACTTTTATCATTCCATTTGATCTTCTTATCGATAAAGAACATAATTTTTTATGGGGTTAACCGAGCCGACCAAGCCGAGTATAGGAGAAACAGAAATTTTCATGTACCTTTTTTACGAAATATTGTACCTTTTTTACGAAATATTCTATTCTCTTGTTACTATGAAAAAGAAGTCTTTAAAGGTCAACCAGGGTCAAGTTATTAAAATTCTTAGTAAATGCAAAAGAAATTTTTATTCAGTAATAAAATAAAATCAGGCCAAAAATGCCGGGATTTGGTGAGGCAACCGTGTTGATACTGCCATTTCTTAAAGAGCACTATATCAACATACACACATACATCCTACACTACACACACACATCGCATGCACACAAAAACACACAAACACTCACTCAGGCACACACATACATCCACTACATCTACATTCGTACAGGTAATTGTGGGGCTTGCCGCGTCGTCCTACTGGAGTGTCGCTCTGGTAGGTGGACGGGGAATTCACAATTCCCCCTCGTCCTACTGAACTAGTATTCGAAACAAACTAGTTTTCATGTATCGATATTTTTTCTATTAAGTACAAAAAAAAAATTCTTACAGTCTCTTTAAAATGAACGGGCATTTGGGCAACTAATAGATCTCGTTGAGATCTTCATTTTGGTTGACAGCTGTCAAATCTAAAACCACCATAACTCAAAAACTACTCACCCTAGACTACTTTACGTTCGGATGAAAGATAGATCTCGCCGATGTCTTTATTTCGGTTGACAGCTGTCAAACTAAAAATCGCTATAACTAAAAAAACTACTAACCCTACACTACTCGTTTGTTAAGACAAAGGATAGATCTCTTTGAGATCTTCATTTCGCTTGACAGCTGTAAAATCTAAAACCACCACAACTCAAAATTACTGACCCTACACTACTTGTATGTTCGGACAAGTGATAGATCTCGTCGAGATCTTTATTTCTGTCTGTCAAACTTAAAATTACTTTTACTTGGAAGCTCCTCTTTTATTAATTGTCCTAGCATACGAGTTGTCTAGGGTCAGCAGTTTTTAAGTTAGTTATTTTAAGTTTGACAGCTGTCAAACAAAATGAAGATCTTGACGAGACTTATCATTCGTCCAAACGTAAAAGTAGTCTAGGATCAGTAATTTTTGGGCTGTGGTGGTTTTAAATTTGACAGCTGTCAACCGAAATGAGGATCTCAACGAGATCTATCATTTGTCCGAACATAAAAGTATTCTAGGGTCAGTAATTTCCAAGTTATAGTGATTTTAAGTTTGACAGCTGTCAACCGAAATAAATATTTTGACTAGATCTATCATTTGTCCCAACATACAAGTAGTCTAGGGTCAGTAGTTTCCAAGTTTTAGCGATTTTAAGTTTGACAGCTGTCAACCGAAATCAAGATTTCGACGAGATGTACCATTTGTCCGAACATACAAGTAGTCTAGGGTCAGTAGTTTCCAAATAATAGTTATTTAAAGTTTGACAGCTGTCAAACGAAATAAAGATCTCGACTAGATATATCATTTGTCCTAACATACGAGTAGTTTTATGTTATAGCAATTTTAAATTTGACAGTTGTTAACCGAAATAAATACCTCGACGAGATCTATAATTCGTTCGATCAGAAAATAGCTAAGGGCGAGCAGTTTTTGAGTTATAGTGGTTTTAGATTTGACAGCTTTCAACCGAAATGAAGATCTCAACGAAATTTAACCTCAGTTATTTTCATAAGTCCTGAAATGTATTTTATTGTGTTTTATGTAGTCTTGAAAGAAACTTTATCTTTATCTTTGTCCTAACAATCGAGAAGTTTAGGGTTAATAGATTTTAGAGGATATTATGTGAAAAGATAGTTACTTGACAGTGGGCGCAGTCTTTTTGCTTGATAGAAAGGGATAATTTGCGCAATACGCAACGCATAAGATTGCGACAGATATAATGTGCGTGTTACCAAAACTAAATGACGTAAGCGCCTGATATAATATATACACTTTAAGTAAAAACTAAGTAATAAAATAAAATTTAAGGTTAATCATATGATAGCAAATACGAATGCCTTTCTGTGATCTTAATTTCACTACTTAAAACACCTCAGATTCCACAAAAAGAGGAAATCATGAAAATTGAAGAGGTCACTTTTGATCTTTATTTTGTCGAGCCGATTTTTACTAACCGTGTTTTGGTCTTAGCGATATTATCACTTGAATGGTCATGAAACACATAACTGAAAATCACGACAAGATACTGAGTAAATAAAAAGATATTTGTCTTCAAAATACACAACAAAAATCCATGTCGTCTTAAAATATAGCTATTTTTAGTTTGACAGCTGTCAACCGAAATAAAGACCAGAAATGAAGATCTCAACGAGATCTATTATTTGCCCGATTACCCGTTTCTTTTGAAGGGACTTTGTATCGAAAATATATTTTACATACGAGTATACTTGTTAGGAAATAAATATCGATACATGAAACCTAGTTTGTTTCGAACGCTAATGCAGTAGGACGAGGGGGAATCTCGAATTCTCCGTCCACCTACTAGTGGGACACTGCAGTAGGACGACTGGGCATTTACCCAAATGTGTTTTGCCCACTAAGAAATTGCTAATGGCCCTAAAAGTCAGTAAAAAAGATATTTTGCGATTTCTGAGAGTTCTAATACCTTTACCCTAGTGGACCTTTTACAGACTTCTGTTTCTTAGTATCAAAAGGATAGAATGTTTCGAAAAAAAGGTACATGAAAATTTCTGTTGTTTCTATTACATGTTTGGGAAAATAATTCTGTGCTTTCTGACAGTTCTTCTACATTAACCTCGGTTGACCCCATAGAAAATTATGTTCTTTATGAATAAGAAGATCAAATTGAAAAAAAAATATATGTGGAAATTGCCGTTTTTCTTTTTGACTGTACAGTTAATCCAAAATCTGTGAATGTAGGTCAAAATATCTCTAAAAGTTAGGGTTAGTCTCTTTACTAAGTTTTCTTGTAGCTATAATGCTTATAGTAGCTGCCCTGTATACCCCATTTTAACTTTTCATTCTGTATAATAATATGAAACGTGAGTTTCAAATGTCGGCATACTATAGAAATATTATTAAGCTGTCTAGAACCTTCAAATGGCATAAGTTTCAATTCATTACTCGTTATCGTAAGTAAGTTTTGTATTTTTTTGCCAACCTAAAATCAGGCTGACTCACGAATGTGCCAGGATTGGACGAGGCAACCCTGTTGATTTTGCTCCTTCTTGAAGAGCTCTATCAGTTGTAATAAGTACCTACTTGGTAATCGATGAGGTAATTTTTGTCATTTTTGACCACCTTAAAATCAGGCCGACTCCCGAATGTGCCAGGATTGAGTGAGGCAACCCTGTTGATTTAGGCACTCTTTGATGAGTACTATCGAATGTACTATGTACCTATTTGGTATTCGATGAGGTAATTTTTGCCCAAAAAATGACAAGTTTTTTGCCCACTGTACAAAACCTGCCAGGTTGCGCCCAGGCAACCCTGTTGATTCGGATATAACTTTTTAATGTGCATCACCCTAGATTAGTGGCATCTTGGTAATCGATGAGGTAGGGTTGACGACCACGCGCTCTCCGTCTATAAGAATTACTAACATTTTGGATCTTTGTTGTATGTAAATTAAATAAATAATAATAATAAAACTATATTTGATTTGTTAGTCAGTCACATACACAACATACCAAGAAGTGATAAATAGGAGCAGATACAAGTAAATACATTTTTTTTTGTTTCCCAGATCTCTCCAACTTTGGGATCTTTCCGAAGAACCAACATGGCGAAACGAAGATGGTATTAAAAAGAATCCCACTAAACCCATAGAAATAAAACACACTGAGGAGATGACACAAACCCAGATTGACAGAGAGTGGAATTATAAAAATGCTAATGTTAAAAAGGAACAGGTAATTAGTACATGTACCTATATTTTCGCTTTCCCTCATAGGGGCACAGCAGACGGCAGACTTTTTGTTCTGACAGTCCGCCAGTGTGGCCGGTACTTTAATTATTTTCGTATTATTATAGTCATTAACAAGAGAAAAACGCTCCGTTTCTATGAGCGTATTTCCTAAAATCTTTGGTTTGGAAGGAAAACGGCTTGAATAGGTTGTTCAGTTCAAAGAGTTATTCAGTGGAAAAGGTTGTTGAGATTGATTGTTATTTAGTTTAAAACGTAGAGCAATTTTGAAACATGTTATGATTGAATTTTATTCTGATTCGCAATACGAGTACCGGCCACACTGACGGACAATGTCCGTGACTGCCCGTGTCTGCCCGCCCCTTTATCTGCTGAGCGCCTTACTGATCGTTTCATTGTCAGAGGTTTTAAGGGAATTTATTAACAAATTATGAAAATATCGTAATAGAGATGACAAAAAGTGAAATTAAAATTTAAATCGGCTAAGAAATACGGTTGATATAAGCATTTAAAACTATTAAACAGAGAGATCCGACATGGACAGTGACGTCACATGTCACTAAGGCCATATAAACTCCGTGTTCTAGAAAGAGACATAAACAAATCTTCGATAGCTTAAAGCTTTTTTAATTTCATAGCTATTCGAAAAATAGTTTTACCACACTGTTTATTACATGAGTAAGGTTTTTTAAATAAAAAAAGTCATACATATTTTCTATTGAGTTTAAATAACAGTTTAGTCATACACTCTTGACCGATTTGGCTGATTATTTTTTTTTGTGTTCGCATTGTGTTCGTTATTTTCAGGACAATGTTTGTATAGAACGAAAAATTGGAAAAGTTTCCCGAAAAATTTGCTTTTTCTTTGGGATTTTTGTATGAACTCATGCTTAGAGCTTCCCGTGCAAAGCCGGAATGGGCTGCTAGTAGCCTAATACAAGCAATTTCTGGTTTCAGACTCTCATCTCTCAGGCACTTCAAGCTTGCGCATTTACGAACAGTGCTGCCAACTTAACAAATTCTGACGTCATAGATTTTGTTGTTGGACTGGAGTTTGTTGGTGATACAAAGTCTTCAGGGAATGACAGCGGAAGAAAAGTTGTTGCACAGGTAGGTGATCCATAAAAAAAAAAACAGTTTTATTTATCGATTCCTAAGTACAGAGTGTAAAAAATAGTACGACGATCCTTCTATCCATGGGGTGAATTTACATCACTAATTGGTTGTAAAAAAATATAAAAGGAATACCTTTTTTAACGTATTTTTTTTTGCTGATCACGATTTTTTTTCTTCGAATTATATGGCAGTAATTTATTTAAATGGATAGGTACTCGCTAGTGACTACATATTATGACAAAAACATCTTTGTCTGCATCACCAGCTGATAGAGGTCATTTAACCCTCCTTCTTCTTCTTCTTTCGTGTCGGCAAGAACACGGGCTAAATCTTACTTGCCCAGAAAGCGGCTACCTTGGTAGCTCTTCAGGCGCTGCACTTTATATAAAGCCCAAGTCCGATCCTGCATGGAAAATTGCTGTCACCTTTGGGATGACTCAGCCAAATACCAACTAGCCGCACTTGACTCGATAGATCGCAGAGCCAAGAAGCTCGTTAGTGATGAGATGCTGGTGAAAACCAGTTTCACAGTCTGGCCCACCTTCGCAAAGTTGCATATCTGTCGGTCTTCTACAGATTGTTCTTCAGAGAGTGTGCTCTAGAGCTCCACGAGCTTATTCCACCATCTCCCTTCTACCATCGGGAGTCCAGACGCACCGCACTTGGTTGATATTCCGCATATTCGCAAAAAGCGCTTTGAAACATCTTTTATGATGCGCACAGCTAAAGAGAAAAATTCTCTGCCTGCGTCTGTGTTCCCGAGTTCATATAACCCGAATCTATTCAAATCACGAGTGAATAGGCTTCTTCTGGGCAAGCTCGTTCCATCGTCGACCTCATTTCTGTCTTCAAGACTAGATAGAGGTCAAGAGTAAACCCATTCAAATTCAAATTCTTTATTTCAGACTACAGTCCATATTGTTAGTAACCTACTTAGAACTATGTTAGTAAAATAAAATAAAATTGGCGATAATAAAAAAAACTTCTTGAGCTAAAACTACTTTTTTAAGAAATAGTTTTTTATAAAATCTATTAGTGAATATACTCCTAAGAAGGTACATCGTACTTTTTTACACCCTACTATAATATATGGTATGTTGGTCGCAACTAGTCTGGCAATCATTATTTCCCTAGCCTTATTCCGTTTTTAGGGTTCCGTACCTCAAAAGAAAAAAACGGAACCCTTATAGGATCACTTTGTTGTCCGTCTGTCTGTCTGTCAAGACCCTTTATTTCACGAACGGGTGAAGGGATCACGTTGAAATTAATACCATATATTAGGATCCATGAACCGCACAAGATCTGAAAATTTCAATTTTTTACAACGACGCAATCAAAAGATATGGCATTTTATGTCCTCATCTCCATACATTTATTCAAAAATGCAAAACCTACAGGGTACTTCCCGTTGACCTAAAATTATGAAATTTCGCAAGAAGCTAGGTCTCACAGTATAAATAATGGGAAAAGTCTGAAATTATTAAATATTACAACTTTTCTCACAACTAATGGTAACCAATTGTGGTGAGCTCCCGTTTCAAGAACATTCATATAAGAGAGGGGTCAAGTTGGATGGTCGCTGAGGCGATTTTTGTTTTAGTTCTATTTAAAACGGGAACACTTACAAACTTGAAAATTGGTATGTTTATAGTGCATAAGCTATAAAATAACAACAAATAATAAAATTTGGTCAAGCGCGTGTCGGACTCAAAAAATCTAGCACATTAACTTACTGAAAATCCAACTAATACAATTATGATTATGTGGTGGTACGGAACCCTCAGTGCGCGAGTCCGACTCGCACTTGGCCGGTTATTTTTTATTGTCATTGGGCTTACTCTTGACCTCGATCATCTACCAATGCTTTTTTCGGAGTCGGCTACCTAACCCAGTCGATTTGACGAGAGCACTAGTTTTTACATAGAACGACTGCCATCAGATCTCATGACATGACATGAAAAACATTTTTTTTATTACAGTTCTGTTCGTTACAACGTGTGGGAATTTTGTCAATTTGGTCTATAATCCAAGACAAGAATAAAACCATAGACAAAGGAAAAGCATACTGGTCCAAAATGAAACTGGAGAAAACACAAACAATTTCATTACTAGACCATATTGATTTCCCAGTAAAAATAGCTAAAGATGAAGAAAACATTACTAACTTTAATCTAAATGCAGCGAAACGAAGATTATCTTACAGGAAAACTGAAAAAACCGCTTTGACGAAAAACTTTTCCCGCCCAAAATCGACTAGCAGTTCCGAATTTGACATTTCGCGGCCTGCCAGTGCTGCCAGCTTTAAAAAAGTGTTGTCATTAGAGAAAAAGGTCCACCAAAGTTGGGAGAGTGGAATTTTGTGTAACGATTTGAAAATTATGAGAGTGAATAAAGTAGACAGCTATTTGGTTGCCAAAAATTGTGGAGAAGTTCTTTTTTGTACGAGGAATGCTGGTGCAGTTAAAGTTGACAGGTTTTGCGTTACAAGTAAGTCAACATTAATTCAGTTTTAAGATCAAAACGCACGACCGCGACGCAGCGTGACGCTGCAGCGGAGCGGCGCGGCCTTGTCTAATCGCACTGTAGCGGCACGGCCCGATGCCCGAAGCACGATTTCGGTCTTATGCTTGGCAAAACTTCAGGCGGAACTGAAGGAAGAACGCGCCGCGCCACGCTGCTCCGCTGACGCAATGTATCACGCACTAGCGGCAGCGGAGCGGCGCGGCGCGACAAAAGTTGCCTCCAGAAGCAATTCGCCGCGTCGATAGAGTGTCATATAAACCAGTACAAAGAATATTTGCCGCGCCGCGTCGCTCCGCTGCAGTCTCCTAAGGCGCTTTTTACTCTAAAATTAGCAGCTACACTACACGCTCGTAAATGCAAATGTCGACCACATTTACACCTCAATACCGTTCATATAAGAGTGCTCTGTAACGTGGCTGTTACGATCGGTCGTACAGACTGATTGGTCGTGCAGACTGTGACAAATTAGGATTTACGTATCAAGACATTGACTGATTTTGTAACAGTATGTACAGTTTGAAAAATAACTTACAACAAATAATTTCTTTCCAAAATCATGTAAATCCATCCATCCGTTTAGGAGAAATATCTATCGAATTTAGTGTGATTTGAAGAGAAAAAACCGGCAAAGTGCAAGTCGGACTCGCGCCCTAAGGGTTCCGTACCTATCTACTATATGATATACTAAAAGCTTTTGCTCTTTGATTTTAAAAACTCCGCGACCATCCAACTTGACCCCTCTTTTATTGAAAAGTTCTTAAAACGGGAGCTCACTTTAATTGGTTACTATTGGTTGTAACAAAAATTGAATTATTTAATGATTTTAGACTTTTTCCTTTATTTGTACTGTGAGACCTAGCTTCTTGCCAAATTTCATAATTTTAGGTCAACGGGAAGTACCCTGTAGGTTGTGCTTTTTTGCATAAATGTATGGAGATGAGGACATAATAAGCCATATCTTTTGATTGCGTCGTTGTAAAAAATTGAAATTTTCTGATCTTGTGTGGTTTATAGATCTTAATATTCGTTATAAATTTCAACCTGATACCTCTTCTCGTTTGTGAGAAAAAGGGTCTTGACAGATAGACAGACAGACGGACAACAAAGTGATCCTATAAGGGTTCCGTTTTTTTATTTTGAGGTACGAAACCCTAAAAAGCACTTGTTTTATTTCTTTTTTTTTAAGATGTTTTAAAATGTGTCGAAAACATAAATGTTCCAACCATAGCTTAAACATAGATAGTCAATATATTATATATTTTTTTCAGATTTATTTCCAGAATAACAACCTACAAATATCGTCTCAAAAAACGTCTAAATTTGCAGAACACAGTAAGAATCGCCTTAAATAAAATCTTTTTGTTTTAGCTGACACATCATCAATAACGTGTCTAGGAGTGTCGCCGCATGGTCTACCATATTTCCTAGCCGCTACAGACTCTGGTACCATCAACCTATGTTCCATTGTGGACTCGAGGGTTCTGCTGACTCTGGATTGTAGGTAAGCTGAGCCAGCCAGAACTGCCCAAAAAATTTTTACCAACTTATCTATACCTGTGAGTGTCGTAATAGGTGACTAAGGGATTATGAACCGGAGGATGGGCAGCAGCATCTTTCTGTGTAATTGTATGTACCATCTTACATATTGCGGTCACCAACTACCGCAGTCCATGATGCCAGCCGTAACTCTATCAAGAGTGGTGACTATAGTACTCTCCTCCTCAATTTTTCAGCAAAAGCTGGAATTTTGGAGGGAACTCCCTGTCCTGTAGTGGACGTTTCATGGGATGTCATGATGAACCCGAATCTATTCAAGTCGCGAGTGAATAGGCTTCTTCTGGACAAGCTCGTTCCATCGTCAACCTCATCTCTGTCTCCAGGGCTAGATCGAGGTCAAGAGTAAGCACATTGCAATTAAAAAAAACTAGACTACAGTTGAAATAATATTGCATGATTAGAATAGACGTTAGAAAAAACTATGTGCGAGAGCAAGTCGGATCGATACATGTCTCTGTCGCACAAATGTGTAGCGCATCGCTCCGTCTCGCTCTCACACTTCTGTCATTCTAATCAAGGTACATTATTTCAACTGTAAGTAATAAATTATTTTATGTTATAGAAACGGCCCTCCTTCAGACACAATGGAGAAATGTCAAGCCGATAATAAAGGCCGGTTCATCAGTAGTTCGAAAGTGCGATCGTTGGCACACAAATTTGACACCAAGATAGATAGTAAGGTAAGAATGCAGTGTGTAAAAAAATTACGATGATCATTCTAAGGGGTCTTCTAAAAAATATACTTTTTAGGGTTCCGTACCTCAAAATAAAAAAAGGAACCCTTATAGGATCACTTTGTTGTCCATCTGTATGTCTGTCTGCCTGTCTGTCAAGACCCTTTTGCTCACGAACGAGAAAGGTATCAGGTTGAAATTGATTACGATTATTAAGGTCCATAAACCACACAAGTTTTGAAAATATAAATTTTTTACAACAACGCAATCAAAAGATATGGCTTTTTATGTCCTCATCTCCATACATTTATGCAAAAAAGCAAAACCTACAGGGTACTTCCCGTTGACCTAAAATTATGAAATTTGGCCAGAAGCTCTCACAGTACAATTAAAGGAAAAAGTCTAAAATCATTACATATTTCAATTTTTCTTACAACTAATAGTAACCAATTAAAGTGAGCTCCTGTTTCAAGAACCTTTCTATAAAAGAGGGGTCAAGTTGGATGGTCACGGAGTTTTTAAAATCAAAGAGCAAAAGCTTTTAGTACGAGTATATCATATGGTAAATAGGTAAGGAACTCTTAGGGTGCGAGTCCGACTCGCACTTGGCCGTTTTTTTTAATATATTTTTTTTATTTTACACTGCAGTTCATTGTGCTAGCCGCAATACTAACTAGCTTGGTGATCATCCTGTAGTTAGGGTTTTTGTGCAAAGCCCGTCTGGGGAAGTACCACCCCGTTGCCTATTTTTGCCGTCAAGCCGGAGTGTTTGCACTGCTATGTTTCGGTTCGAAGGGTAAGGGAGCCAGTAAAATTACCGGCATATGAGACATACCATCTTAGTGTCAAAATATGCCACTGATAAGACAGTGGGTGCTATGGGCGGTGGTGATTACTTACCAACAGGTGGCCCACCTGCTCGTCTGCTCACTTTGTGTTAAAGCCTGCCCTCTGTCCTGCAGTACACTTTGAGATATTGTATGATGAATTTTAAAAATACACTGTCAGTACGTTCAGTGTATTGAGCTGCTCTTTTCCTAATTTCAGATGCCAATTGAATTCCTCCATTGGTCTCCATCAAACCCCTGCATTATATACGCCCTATTACATAACAGTACACTGTCAATGTGGGACCTGACATTCAGTGATATTTGTGCTAAGAGTGTCAGCTCTCAAGCTGCTCTCGCTTGCGCTGTAGGAGAAGGGGTTTTGGTAAGTATGATCCTACTAGTTCCCATCAAACCCCTGCATCATATACACCCTACTACATAACAGTACACTGTCAATGTGGGAAGTGACATTCAGTGATATTTGTGCTAAGAGTGTCAGCTCTCAAGCTGCTCTCGCTTGCGCAGTAGAAGGAGTTTTGGTAAGTATGATCCTACTAGTTCCCATCAAACCCCTGCATCATATACACCCTACTACATAACAGTACACTGTCAATGTGGGAAGTGACATTCAGTGATATTTGTGCTAAGAGTGTCAGCTCTCAAGCTGCTCTCGCTTGCGCAGTAGAAGGAGTTTTGGTAAGTATGATCCTACTAGTTCCCATCAAACCCCTGCATCATATACACCCTACTACATAACAGTACACTGTCAATGTGGGAAGTGACATTCAGTAATATTTGTGCTAAGAGTGTCAGCTCTCAAGCTGCTCTCGCTTGCGCAGTAGATGAAGGAGTTTTGGTAAGTATGATCCTACTAGTTCCCATCAAACCCCTGCATCATATTATATGATGCAGGCAGTGTACTGTTATGTAGTAGGGTGTATATGATTCATATACACCCTACTACATAACAGTACACTGTCAATGTGGGAAGTGACATTCAGTGATATTTGTACAAACTATCAGCTGCAGAAAGCGTATTAAGGAGCTTTAACTTTAAAGAAGCCTTCTACAACTACTTAAGGATCATTATAACTTTTTTACCCGACTACAGCAAAAAAGAGAGTTATGTTACCTTCATGTTGGCATCACTGCCTTTTCGCAACACAAAAGAAAATATAGGCGGATGCGCGTGAGTAGATAATCCCATTTCCTCCAAGACTTATATAAAAGCAGTGATACCAACATGATCGAAAGAGGAAAAGTCACCTATAAAGGATATGAACTGCGTCCAAGAAATTGAGTGACTTTTAGACGTCCCACACAAAATTACACAGCTTTTTTTATTTTTGCATTATCGTATTCAAAATTAGGGAAGTTGCGCAGTTTCTTTTTTGGTAGTCAGATCATGATATAAATTATTTAGTTTCAAGGGCACATTACTCAGGGTTACCCTTGTTATTACACCCTGTATTCAAACTTATTTTTGTTTTCAGGCTCTGCTCACTTCAGAGGGAGAGGTCCAAATCCACCGGATGACAACTGAACAACAAAACACGCATTATTTGGATTTGTTTAGAAAATACGTCACACTTCTGTAGCATTGCTTGTAGTAAAAAAATATGTACATAAGAATTTTGGTTTTATTTATTTTTTTGCGACTACTGTCGAGACTGGTTTTTGAGTACCTACCAACAAACAAAATAATATATTTTAATATAAGTTTTATTTTCAAAACCATAACAGAGGAAAATGAAGAGGCTTAACAGCTTTGAAAATACGCCGGTCAAAAAGATTTTTAGCCTTGGCCAAGTACCCTTACACACAAAAAATAGGTAAGTACCTTTCAAGCAACATAAGATTTTTACTGTCTTCAAAATTATCAGCCTTCGAGAAACACTCAACCACGGGGGCCCGGTGTGATGTCTTGAGGTTTTGAGGTAAGTAACAGAGTCAAAAGTTTGGTAAAGACTCATCAAAAAGAATTTTATTTTCTACTCTACCTAAGTGACCATACAGAGTGAAGGGGCGGTGTGCCTCTTATGACACCTACGGGTAGAGATGGGTTCTATGGTTGGGTTGGCACTATTAAAAAAAAAAAAAAAACTGAAAGGACGTGTTCAGTGAACATCTTTCATAAAGAAAAATTTTTGGGATATGAAAAATAGAGCTCTCCCTACAAACAGTTCGACCAGAGTGAGCAATTTGTATGGAGAAGTCATTTTTTTTCCCAAAAAAGTTTCTTTAAGAAAGTTGTTCAGTTTCTTTGGCTGATTGCGCCGCCCTTTCAGTTTTCGGTACACCGTCCCTTACACCCTGTGTAAGTACTTTATTTTTTATTTATTTATTTTTAGCTGATATTTTGGAGAGGATTCACCGTAGTCTTGTAAGCGTTGCGGCTGGCGACCGTTGTTGCTGGTGACCGCAGTATGTAAGATGGTACGATACACAGAAGGACAAAATTCCTTTATTAGTTGCCTCTTACGACACCTACGGGTAGAGATGGGTTCTATGGTTGCGTTGGAACTATTCTTTGCCGGTACTAACATACCTTTTTTGGCTCTAACTGCTGTAAAAACTTTTTATACTTCAAATGCACGCAGAAAGAATGTACTTCATTGGAATCGTACAAATATGCGGGATGGAATATTGTATGAATATCCATTTCTAATGTCGGTCGATGGCCTTCTTTTAATATCATTATGCCAAAAAGTTTTTATTTCTAAGTCCGGGAAATGCTACTAGCCACTTGAACTTTTTCGAAATTAAAAAACAAATATCAATGATAGGTACCTTTTTATCTTTATCTTTTATCTCAGATTATTACAATACTAATGATACACTCTTTTGACATACTCGTAAAGAGATATGAATCACTGGATGTGAACAACATAATATTAGAAGAGAATGAAGTTCTGAATCTTCAATTTTGTGTCGTTTTTCCTTTACAGGTGAAGTATCTATGCATCACTCGAAAGAAAGCACGATTCCCACCGCGGGTGTATCGAACGACACCCGCGTTGGAAATTGGTCCATTTCTCTTCGCGATAAGCAATGTACTATTACTTTTCAGGTGGCGACAAAAACAACTTACTCCGTGATTCGCGGGGCCATTGTGAAGGAGATACGACAGCGGTTCACCGACTGGGCTACGCAGGTCATTAGGTTATACCGAGGTGAAGAATTCATTGAGTTCGAGTGGGTTATTGGCCCTATTCCTATCGGGTGAGTGTTTCAGAAACCATTTCTGTTTTATTTTAATACTAGCTGTTGCCCGCGGCTTCGCTCACGTGGATTTCGTATTTAGGTTGTTACCGGTTTTCCGAAGCAATGAGATATTTTAGTCCAGGGAAATTATTATTTATCCCATCATTTCGGGGTAATTTTAAACTAAGGAAAAACAGGACTAACCCTGCGCAAATCAATGAGTATAATTCAAGATCCAGCTGAATTTTATATAATATACAGACGTTACTCATAAATTACTCAGAACAGAGGAACTTAGCAGCAGTATCCTAACAAATGTAAAGAGAGAGATGAGAGACACCTTTATGTCATATTTCAAAAACAGAGCCAATTCGCAGAAGTAATTGAGAAAAACTGAAACCCTCTCCCTCCCTCTCCCCCTTCCCCTCCTTCTCCCTCTCCCTCTACCTGTACCTGTTTCTCTATCTCTCTACGTCTCTACCTCTCTACCCCTCTTCCTGTACCTGTTTCTCTATCTCTCTACGTCTCTACCTCTCTACCCCTCTACCTCTCTACCTCTCTACCTCTCTACCTCTCTACCTCTCTACCTCTCTACCTCTACCTCTCCCTATCCCTACCCCTAACGTTAATTTAACCGCTATCCCTAACATAGAAACCACACCCATATTTATTTTTAGCTATTTCAAACCTATCGCACCCCAACCCCATCCCCAGGGGATGATGGTATTTCACGTCCACCACGTTGGATTTCAAAGTAGTTGTAGCTTTCGTAATCAGCGACCCGATAAACCATACAAACGACACCCATATTGATTTTTAGTCATTTCAAACCTATCGCACCCCAACTCCATCCCCAGAGGGATGATGGTATATCACGTCCACCACGTTGGATTTCAAAATTGTTGTAGTTTTCGTAATCAGCGACCCGATAAACCATACAAACGACACCCATATTCACATTTCAACCCTATCGCACCCCAACCCCATCGCACCCCAACCCCATCCCAAGGGAATGATGGTATTTAACGTCCACCACGTTGGATTTCAAAATTGTTGTAGTTTTCGTAATCAGCGACCCGATAAACCATACAAACGATACCCATATTGGTTTTAGACTTTTTCACCCCATTTCCCTTTTTTAGGGGTTGAATTTGGGGTGGAATTTCAATAACAGTGATTAACGTTGCATAGAATTACATAATTAATGCCTTAATAATAAATTATGTGGATTTTTCTTTAAAAATAAAGAATTTTCAACTTCATCCCCCTTTTCACCCTTAAGGGTGTCGAATTTTCAAAAACCCTGAGACACGTAATTATTAATTTTTAGCCGTCCGCCTAAATACAAATTTTGAAGATCCTAACTTCAAAACTGACGGACTTTCATACAAACTTTCATCCCCTATTTTACCCCCTTAGGGGTGGAATTTTTTAAAACCCTTTCTTAGTGCACCCCTAGGTCTCATAAGGAACCTACATGCCAAATTTGGAATCTCTAGACCCAGCGGTTTGGGCTGTGCGTTGATATGTCAGTCAGTCAGTCAGTCAGTCAATCAGTCAGTCAGTCAGTCAGTCAGTCAGTCAGTCAGTCAGTCAGTCACCTTCTTCTTTTATATATATAGATTTACGCCAATGACACATTCATACATAAATTTTATAAGAATTAGATAGGAGTTACACATTTTGCACCAATAATTTAATTAGAAGTAGTTATTACCAACGACAAACTATAAAAATATCATTAAACTAAATTAATTACGAACAAACAACTAAAACTAAAACAATTTTGAATTTGGAATTTAATCTAGAAATTATTCAAATAACAGAAAATACATTAAAATCATTCTAAAATTAGATTTTTAAAATGGGCAAAGGAATCATTAAATATGTCAATGCTAGGCTAGGATGACTAACAGAGAAATTTAAAATTCCCTCGCAGACCACATGCACATTTAATCAATACAGGTACAGACGTATAGTGAACTAGAGAGCAAATGAGCCAGGTTTTGTGTTTTAGTGCTTCATATCATTATTTAAATTAAATTAAATTCGATTTAATTAGAGTAGAGTAGATTAGATTAGATCTGATCTGATTACATTAGATTAGATAATATGAGGTTAGATAAGATTAGATTACATTAGATTAGATTTAGATTTCATTTGATAAGATTAGATTAAATTAGAGTCGAGTAGGTTAGATTACATTAGATTCTTATGAATTAATTAAATTAAATCCAGCACTCTCCACCTCGTCATGGTTTCTCTGCAGCGGCCATCCTGAGTTCGCAAACATTTTAGTGCCTTCCTGGTTAACCACTGCAGCTTGTAACCAGGTGGTAGAGTTACACTTATTTAACAAGAACGGATTTTCCAGAACGGACCTAGGCAAAGAAGTAGTGTCAATATTCAGCACAAACGTAACCAATTCAGGATGGTTCTACACTGACTCCAACGGCAGACAGATGATGAAGAGAACTTGTTGGAACGAGTCGGCTGGTGAGTACACGATTTATTTTATGATCTTGTATGAAAGTGTTAAAGAAAGTAGAGAAAGTGAGGGAAAGATGTCGAGATCGTAGTAGGTGGAAGGGTCTGATCCCGACGGAAAAGTGGAGTTTTAGTTTCAATATTATATATTTGAAACTAATAATCCTAAGATATGCCCGTGTGGTGCCGGCATAGAATAGTACCAACCCATCTTTACCCGTCGGTGTTGTAAGAGGCAACTAAGAACTTATAAATTGGAGGATGGGCAGCAGCATCTTTCTGTGTTTCTGCGGTCACCAAAAACAAAGTTTACAAGCGTGGTGATTGTGGTGAATTCCCTCCAAAGTATAGCACGCTCTTTTGGACGTTTTCATATGTTATTTTTTTTATTTTTATTTATTAAGAAACAAACAGACACACACATACACATACTTGTACATAATACAAAAAAAAAGAAAAATTATGATTGTAGACTTACAGTTTCATTACTAAAGTAAATGCTAAAAATAGCTTAGTTATATAAAAAGAGTGTTTTTAATTATTGCAAATGGAACAAATTAGAATACAATATTCTGCCTTAAACTAAAGAGAAATAAAAAGAAAATACATTAAAAAGGTTCTTATGCAAAAAAATTTACATATTTTTATTTATGAATGAGAATATATACAAAATAGTCGCCTATTTCTATTGCTGCTCATCGGTAGTACACTGTAGGGTTAGTCGTTTAAAACTACTCAAATTTTCACCAAAAATATCTACATCCCCAAACTTGTCATTATACGACCTACAAGCCCTTCTAATAAAACTGTTATTTACATACGATGTTCGCCCACGGCGGATGATAAAAAGTGGTTTTTTTCTGCATGTTCTCTCACAACGACGAGGTACTCTGAGGGAAAGCGCATGTAACAAAGCAGGAGCATCAATCTGATTATTTAAAATTTTATAAAGAACTAATGCGTCAATGCGTTCTCGACGGCCACTTAAGGAAGTAATGTTTTGTCCCTTCATAGCAGTGACATAATCTGAGTCTGTTTCTTGTGCGGTACTCAGGCTTAGCGTATATTGCCACGCAGATGGCGCAGGGCAGGGCAGAGCAGAGCAGAGCAGATTTTTGTAATGTATGAACCTTCATAGAGCAGCGCAAGCTGGGATGCAGACATGTGTACGCAGACACATGTCTGCGCCTTGTTTCTGCCGGCAATTGTTTCTGCGTGCCACAGAATAAATAACACACTATTGCGTGTGAATTCAGACTCATGCAACTAGAAACAACAAAAAGTTATGCCACAGATAAAATAAATTTTGCATGCTTTTTTAATACATCTGTGGTTAACTGCTCAAATGTTGATCAGAAGTACTATTGTCACCACGCTTGTTAGTGTTGCGGCTAGCACCAAGGACCGCGACTGCTGGTGACCGCAGAAAGTAAGGTGGTATGATACACAAAAGGACGCTGCTGCCTATCCTCCTGTTCAAAATTTCATAATCATCTCTTACGACACCGGTAGCGATGGGTTAGTACTTTAGCGCAGGCATTGCCCGTGGTACACCCGCGTGGTTCACCTGGGCACAGTAAATATATAAGCTAAAGCAGTATGGAAACACGGGCTTTTTTTTGAAAAAAGAACTATTCTGCGTCGGAGCGTCAGGGTTGTAACCCAGAATTTTTGAAATAAGAATAGTATGATGAACTCAAATATTGGGTGCTTCTATCAACTTTGTTCCTTTCAGCATGTTCTGGGACCGTAAAACTAAACAACTTTCCGTAAAAAGTCGAAATACGAAATAATATTTTTTTTAGAAAGTTACACAGAAACTTAAATTTTGCAGACAGTCTTGCATAAAATGTTAAGTCAGAAGGTTAAATCTTTTAGTCGCCTTTTATCACATTAGCTTAGATGAAGACACTTAGTCGCCTTTTTAGCACCCAAGGGAAGACTAAGCCACTTAATCACGAAACACTTAGTCGCCTTTTACGACACAAGGAAAGGTTAAGTCACTTTGTCGCCTTTTATTACACAAGGGCAAATAAAGACACTTAGTCGCCTTTTATGACACAAGGGCAGATTAAGATACTTAGTCGCCTTTTATCGCACAAGGACAGGGACATACTTATAGGGACCCTATGTGTACCTATTTGTTTGTATTATGGTTTTGGCACCCACGACTGACTTCAGCGCGAAAACTGCTTATTTTCCTGTAGCGGTGTGCGCATGTGTGAGTGCGCCAGTTTTGGACGTTTGTTAGGAGTTTCCATACTGCTTTAGCTTATATATTTACTGTGACCTGGGTGTACCACGGAAGATTTTTTTCTCCCGTGGAACACCTGATCACTTTTGAAATAAAACTATTTCAAAACTATCGCCCGTGGTCCACTTTTTGTGTATGGCTAAAATCTTTCTATTTTTAGGGTTCCGTACCTCAAAAGAAAAAACGGAACCCTTATAGGATCACTTTGTTGTCCGTCTGTCTGTCTGTCTGTCTGTCAAGACCCTTTAACTCATGAACGGGTAAAGGTATCAAGATGAAATTGATACCATATATTAGGATCCATGAACCACACAAGATCTGAAAATTTAAATTTTTTCAATGACGCAATCAAAAGATATGGCATTTTATGTCCTCATCTCCATACATTTATTCAAAAATGCAAAACCTACAGGGTACTTCCCGTTGACCTAAAATTATGAAATTTGGCAAGAAGCTAGGTCTCACAGTACAAATAATGGGAAAAGTCTGAAATCATTAAATATTACAACTTTTCTCACAACCAATGGTAACCAATTGTGGTGAGCTCCCGTTTCAAGAACATTCATATAAGAGAGGGGTCAAGTTGGATGGTCGCTGAGGCGATTTTTGTTTTAGTTCTATTTTAAAAACGGGAACACTTACAAACTTAAAAATTGGTATGTTTATAGTGCATAAGCTATAAAATAACAACAAATAATAAAATTTGGTCAAGCGCGTGTCGGACTCAAAAAATCTAGCACATTAACTTACTGAGATTTCAACTAATACAATTATGATTATGTGGTGGTACGGAACCCTCGGTGCGCGAGTCCGACTCGCACTTGGCCGGTTTTTTTTTTGTTAATGATAGAGCGATCTTCATTTTGGTTGACAGCTGTCAAATTTATAATCACTATAACTCGAAAACTACTGACCCTGGACTACTCTTGTGCTGGGAAAAATAATAGATCTCATCGAGATCTACATTTCGGATGACAGCTGTCAAACTAAAATTCGCTATAACTCGAAAACTACTGACCCTAGAGTATTTGTGTGCTGAGACAAATGATAGGTATCGATGAGATCTACATTTCAGATGACAGCTGTCAAACTAAAAATCGCTATAACTCGAAAACTACAGACCCTAGACTATTTGTGTGCTGAGACAAATGATAAGTCTCGATGAGATCTACATGTCGGATGACAGCTGTCAAACTAAGAATCGCTATAACTCGAAAACTACTGATCCTAGACTATTAGCGTGCTGAGACAAATGATAGGTCTCGATGAGATCTACATTTCGGATGACAGCTTAAAAAATTCACAATTAAATTAGCTGTAGTAGCTAAAGTCGCGCTGCGAATGAAAAGCTTGACCTGCTCTTGACTGTACATTATTTTTAAAAGACCTAACCAACGATATCCCACACGATGGGGTTAACAATAAAAAAAAAATTATTTGACCACATTAAAATTTTTTATTTGACCACTTTCTCGGCGTGGATGAAATACTCTAATCTACACTAAATTTTAACTTTCTAGTACTAAGGGTCTCTGGGCTAAGCCGCGGACAGACAGACAGACGGACAGAAAGGCAAACGGATATGACGAAACTATAAGGGTTCCTTGTTAACTACGAAACCCTAAAAAGTTGTTGCATTTAGCCTCCTAATAGATTTTAAAGCTATTTTTAAAATCCCTATGTAGATATTAGATACAGTACAAGATAGCATTACAGTTTATGAGAAGGGAGAATTCAAACCTTCTTTCTATTATATTAAAAAAAGTCTAATTTTTTTCACTATAAATTGTCATTCTTCCTTCCGTAGGTGTGTAATAGTATTCTGTGCCCGCATGTGTTTAGTAACTGCGTCCCAGCTTGCGTTGGTCACCTACGTCTGCGGCCTGCAAAATCTGCGGCCTGCGGCCTGCGTCCTGCGTCCTGCGGCCTGCACCTCAGCTTGCGTTGGCCCTCAACGGCCTTAACAGATTTTTTCTGCAGTCTCTCGATTCTGTCACTATGTATCTTATAAAGCGGATTACAAAAGGCGCATGCGAACTCCAAACGACTACGAACGTAACTATTAAAAAGCACCTTATACGTTAAAAGCCTCTTAAAGGGCTTCCCTACACGCAAGATAAAACCCAGTTGTTTAAAAGATTTATTTAAAATATTATCTATGTGTGGTACAAAGGTAAGTTTAGAGTCCATGATAACACCCAAGTCGCGAATCTGACTGACACGAGTTAGTTCTTGATTACAAAGTTTATAATTAAAATTAATATTATAGGTAGACTTTTTCCTACTAAAACTTATAACAAAACATTTATCAGTATTTAAGAATAGATTGTTTGAATGACAAAAGTTCTCAAAGTTAAGTAAATCATTCTGTAGCATGTGGCAATCATTGGTATTTCGTATAACTCTAAAAATCTTAGTGTCGTCACAGGGGCGTATTTACTATAGGGGCAACTGGGGCACGAGCCCCAGGGCGGCGGACCATGAGGGGCGGCGGCAGCCGCCCCTTATGGTCAACTAAGAAGTTTGAGAGGCGGAGGCGGCCGCCCCTCACACTTTTAGTTTGAAATGCTTTTACCAGCCTAAATAATAATTGGGATCAAATATTAGCAGCTCTTGAAGCTATCAAAACCGATAGTTCCCAAAAAGCTCTGGTTAAAAATGAAGCTACGGGGGTAATGGCTCAAATTAAACCATGGAAACTGCAATTTTATCTGAATTTTGGGGATCAGTATTAAAAAAGTTCAATATAGTTTCCAAGACTCTACAAGGTGTTGACACAGATGTAGAGGTCGTTTTAAGGCTCTACGAGACACTCATCGATTTTGTTAATACAAAACGACACTCATTTGATGATTTCGAAGAAGTTGCTAAAACGAAAACTTCAGAAGATTACAAAAATAATCAAAAGCGAGTAATCAAAAGGAAGAAGCGAGACGACGAGAGTCGCGCCGAAGAGGTTTCTCTGAATAGTCGTGACCATTTTAGGGTGAATACCTTCTTTCCTATATGCGACCAACTGTCAGGTGAATTAAGAAGTCGTAAAACTGCTTATGAAGCGGTAGTATCTAATTTTGCTTTTTTATGCAAATTACATTCTTTGTCCGAAGATGAAGTAAAATAATACGCAACCAGACTTAAAAACACCTACCCAACCGATTTAGGTGAGGATTTACAGGTGAATGTTTTCTTCTCAGATCATTCCTGTCATCAAATGAGGACAAAAATATGACTTTGCGGCAGCTTACCTTTTTATAAAGGAAAAAGGATTAAAAGAAGCATTTCGTTACACGGAAATAGCTCTCCGCATTTTTCTTTGCACTGCAGTAACCAACTGCAGTGCAGAACGTTCCTTTTCTGTACTGAAAAGGATAAAAAATTATTTGCGTTCCCGGATCAGCGAAGAACGTTTGAATAGCTTAGCTATTTTAAACATAGAAGCAAATTTGACGAAATCGGTTAATTACGACAGCGTCATTGACGAATTTGTTAATAAATTTGTACACAGAGAACATTTATAAATTTTTAATAAATGTTATACATTTAGTTGTATGGTCTTGGTAATTTAATCTATCCCTTATCATAAAAATGCAAGTATTTGATTTTCATAAACATGGTGTCAATGTCAGTAAGAGCGTCTGTAGCTTAGTGGTTAGGACCCCTGCCTGCTAAACCAAAGGTCATGGGTTCAAACCCCACTACGTACGTACCAATGTGTTTTCGAATTTTCTAATTCATAAGTACGTTTATTCGACGCTCTTACTGTGAAGGAAAACATCGTGAGGAAGCCTACACGCCTGCGAAGAAAAGAAATTCAAAGGTTGTGTGTGAATTCGGCCAATCTGCACTAGGCCCGCGTGGTCGACTAAGGCCTAATCACCCTAATTGAGGGTAGGCTCGAGCCCCTCGGTGGGGTCATTAATGAGCTAATGTGGTGGTGTCAGTTTGTTATCTTTTCAGCGCTTGATAGGTTTCGATGGGTCGGTACTTTACTTGGTATATTTTTCGCTGGAAATATTATTAGAAAAAATGCGTTGTAACAGCTATTCATATGAAAAATATATTCATGGGGCGGCAAGCCTTATTTGCCCAGGGCGCCCAATCTTCAAATACGCCACTGGTCGTCAGCGTATAAGAGCATGTTTGAGTTTCTCATACATTCAGTAATATCATTAATGTACAGAATGAACAGTAATGGTCCTAAGTGTGACCCTTGCGGGACACCTGAGGTAATGGGTCTGTATTGTGAAGTATAACCACCTAACGCTACAGCTTGCGAACGATTTTCTACGTAGGATTTTATCCAGCGGAAAAGATCGCCTTGTATACCGAGTTGCCAAAGCTTCAGAAGTAGGCGCTCGTGACAAATTTTATCGAAAGCCTTGGCAAAATCGGTATACACTGCGCCCACCTGACAGTTGCCATTCATTGCGTCCAAAATAATCTCTGTGTATGATATTAGGTTAGTATCGACGCTACGTCCCTTGAGGAAACCATGTTGGTTGGGAATGATATGACAACGCACAGCGTTAGACAATTGATCGGTTACAATTTTTTCCAAAATTTTACCAAATTGACACAATTTTGAGATTGGCCTATATTTCTCTATTTCGTTGCTAACCTCTCCCTTTGGTATCGGAGTAACGATAGCACGTGTCCATATTGAAGGCACGACACCTTCCCTGATTGATTTCTCGAAAAGTAAGGTCAAGGGTATAGCTAACTCAGATGAACATTTTCTAATCATTATAGGATGTATACAGTCAGGCCCGGCGCCCTTATTAATATTTATAGTTTTGAGGTACTTATTTACCAGGTTTTTGGTTATAAAAATTGTATCCAAGTTTAAAACGGTTTTACTTACTGACGGAAGATTATCCAAATCTACATTATTATTACTTGATTTAAAAAGAATTCAGGACCTTCTAAATAAAAGCCAGATCAAAAGTACATAGATTAAAAAAAAATTGCCGAAGAGCAGACAACTGGCAACCCTATCTGGTTTTGGTACTTCTTAATTATTATAGTACTTTTGCATGCACACAATTTGGTAAAAATATAAACAGTTTTTAGCTGACTGTAAAAGACGTACCAGGTTGCGCCCAGGCCACCCTCTTTTTAGACTCATCTTTTCATTGGGCACCAGCTTACATAGGTCGCTTTTTGGTATGCGATGAGGTAGGGTTGCCAACTCTCTTAGTTGAAATGTACTTCACATAAAGCTAAAAGCTTCTGATGAAGAGTTCTTTCCTCTCAGTCCAACAACACAAGAAGCCGGTGTCAGCGTGCTACTACCCGGTCGTCTCTCGGATCTGTCTGCAGTCTATGAACACTTCCACTGGACTGTGCGTGCTGACTGATAGGGCTCAAGGAGGAACCTCTTACATGGAGGGAGAAATCGAGCTGATGGTATGTTTTATACAGCGTGTAATGGTAATGCTTAAGGGTGTGAATCTGCCCATTAAAATGAACAAGTTTTCGTTGTTTCAGCTGCACAGGCGACTTCTAACGGACGACGGTTTTGGCCTCGAAGAGTCCCTCAACGAAGAAGCATATGGAGTCGGGCTGGTAGTGAAGGGGAAACACAGGATCGTCTTCGGAAACGCCAGACAGGAAGGTAACATACAATGTGATGATAAACGAAAATAGACCTCCCATTTCCAAAAACTCTTTCAGTTCTTAAAATTCATGATGCCTACATAATTTTATAAGGAGTACTTGATACTTATAAAAAAAAATTATTCCAGTGGAAGAACTGAACTTCTTCGAGAGGGTAGCAGCAGCAGCGAGAAGATGGCAATGGGAACCTTGGCTCTTCATGACGGCTGCTGAGAAGATAAACAGGAGGAAGTGGCAGAATGTTAGAAACAAACGGGTGAGTGAAACCTCAGGACCTGATCATGCTAGGAGTCTGTAGATGGCACTAGAAGCTATAGATCTTCAAGACGGCTTCTAATAAGATCAATAAGAGTTGGTGGAAGAATGAGAGGAACAGGCGAGTGAGTGAAATGTCAGGATCTGATGATATTAGGAGTCAGGTAATGGCAAGTCTCAATCTTCTCAAGATAGATGCTCAAAAGATTAACTGAAGAAGGTGGCAGGATATAAGAAATAAACACGTGAGTGGAACATCAGGACCTGATGATATTAGGAGTCTGGAGATGGTACTAAGAGCTCTACCTCTACAGGGCCCTGAGACAAGTAGTTTTCTACAATCGCAAACGCCAGTAGAATAGAATGAAAATGTATGGGATTGACATCAGCTAACGAAATGTCACGTGACAGTTTATGTCAAATCCATAGAGTTTTATTCTATTCTACTCGCGTTTGCGATTGTAGAAAGCCACTTGACTCAGGGCCCAGGAAAGTAAAGAAGTGGTGGGATATGACTGAGGAATAAAAATCCTTTGTTGGATATGATACGGCCGTAAGTTTTTGAGGTAGTGGACGCCGCGGGGGACGGAGTATCCGTTCTTTACGATTGGTTCGTTTCAATAGCTTCGTAAATGATAGCAATAAATTATGACGTCATAATATACGTTAAATAGCTAATTAATAGCGCTGTCAAATAGCTAATTTTACGGTATTACGTTATTTTACTTTTCAGTATTCAACCCTACGTATGCACGGTCTTCCTCGTCACATTCATGTGCTGACAATGGAGCCGTGGAAAGGCGGATCAGTACTGTTGCGACTTGAAAACACCCTGGAGAAATCCACCAGAGGTAATATACCATAGTATGATAACAAGTTATGGAAAACAAATATATAGCCTCCTCCGCAACAGTGATGGATGCTGTGTGCTCACTGTGCACCATTCGCCTGCCACTACTTGAGCATGCGTAGGCAACCGCAACACAGCAACCACCCCACCACGTGTGTGATAAAAACAAGTGCTTGTTGTGTCTGAGTGTTATTATTTATCTATTTTTATATGTATAGTAGTCTCTGATACCCATAGTACAGGCTTTGCCTAGATTAGGATCAGATGCCCTTGGGTGAAATGTCCCCCACAATTTTATTATATTATTATAATGTGGAGGGGAAGTACCATGGTCACCACGGTTGTTAGCGTTGCGGTTGGAAACATGGACCGCATTAATTGATGACCGCAGTATGTAAGATGGTATAACACACAAAAGGATGCTGCTTCCCATCCTCCGGCTCATTATCCTTTAGTTTACGACACCTACGGGTAGAGATGGGTTGCTACTATTCTTTGCCAGCACCACACGAACAATTGATCACATACGAAAAAGCAATTTAGTCGTCCCATACAAAACTCTTCTTCTGCGCAAGCTCGTTCCATCGTCGACCTCATCTCTGTCCTCAAGGCTAGATCGAGATCAAGAGTAAGCCCATTGACAATAACAAAAAGCTCTGTATTTGACTTGATAAGGTTTGTATGGGAATATGTATTTTTAAATGTACGAGTATATATAGAAATCTGTCTTTCAGGGCACTTCAAGAACCAGAAGCCAGATGGCCCTGAAGACTTCATCAATAAACCGTCACACATCACAGTGCAGCTGAAACAACTGTTCATACATTTGAAGATCAAGAGGGTAAGAGAGACCACCCTGGCTGCGAACCAGTGGCTGGATGATGCCAGGCAGATGGATTGGAGTACCAGGTAGGCTTTACCATCTCATCAGCTCGAGTCAAGATCATCAAATCGTGTAGGTTTCAAGGTCGATGACCGACCTCACAAACCCTGGTGTCAGAGTTGTTGAGCCGTCAAAGGCCTCTGATATGGCTCACCAACGACTATATCCGTAGATAGTAAACAAAGATCGCCATAAATCCAGGTACGCACGGCAGCAAGTCTAAGTGTTTCCACCGACGGACGGCCGTGTGTACAACTGAAATTGACTGAAATAATTTAAACTACAGAAAAAAATATTCTACATTACGTGAGTAATCTATACTTTGTAGAGATATTACCCTGTTAAAAGATACATTTAATAAATTTGAGCCGGATCGCATCTAGGTTAAACCAAAGATTAGATATGTTAGTCAGTTTTTGACTTAGCTTACAGAACTATATTTCTGACTTAGCTTTATTTTTTATCACTCCAGATATTTTACGAAGCATCTCTGCACATGAACCTGAACAAGTTATTCTTAGGAACGTAGGTTGAAAACTGGAAAAAGTTTTCGACTTCCCATACAAAATGTGCTGTCAGCTAATGCGGTTTTTATTGAAAGTCGTTATTTTTTAGAATTTCGATCTATGTTCCTTGGGGAAAGTTGTTCAGTTTCCATCTCTCAAAATGTCCAGGGTGATAAATAAATAAGGGTGTATACAGAATTCAGTTCTTTTAATTCAGATTCAGATAATTTTATTTAATGTCGATTCTTTACAGAATACTTATTGAATGTCATGCAGAATACAATGCAAATAGAGCGAGTCTACGCCGTTTCGGATCGTGCTAAGGCAGCGTAAAAGAAACGGCAAGAAACCACTACAGCACGGCCTACTTTAAGAGTCGGCTTTTTACAATGTGTTTCTTGTGTTTCGCTGGAATATCAGAGCACCATATACCTCCTTGTCATTGATATAGTCATCTAATCTATAGTAAGCTTTTTTACATAATGTTTGCTTTACACATTCTTTAAACTTTCTCTCAGGTCATTGCACTATGTTGTCATGTCAGGTATTTAGTTGTAGACTCGTAATACAGACCAACGAAAGATGTATTGACTTTAGTTAATCTAGTATATGGCTGATAAATTTTGTGCTTATTTCTAGTATTAAAATTATGCCTGTCACAATTTTTAGGTAATTGATGAATGTTCTTTCTAGCGTTTATAATGTTTTCATAAATATATTGGCATGGCACTGTCATAATGTTGATCTCCTTAAACAGTTCTCTCAGAGAATCACGAGTCTTATATAATGAGTCGTATAATACTACTTACAGATACGTGTACCAAGGGGGCGATGAAGACATTTTAGCAGAAGACAGTGTGGACTATAAGGATAATGACTCTAAACCGAGGGACAGGCAAGATGATGAGAAGGATTATAAAGACCCAAGTACGTCCTCTTACTGGATTTCTGATAAAAATAGTTATATCGACTCACTAGCTCTGAAAACTGCGTGCAAAAGTCATTTTAGACCGCGAGCGTGGAACAGGTTTTCGAAGTTGAAATCGAACGATATTTGTGTGCATAATATTTTGGCCGCCTAGCGTGGAAAAGGTTTTTGAAATTAAAATTTGATGGTAAATCTGGTACAAGGTGCTGCCGCTATTCATTAGCATTTTCGTCACGGGTTCGATCCCCGTCCAGGGCAAACATTTGTGTGATGAACACAAGTTTTTGTTCTGTGTCTGGGTGTTATTTATCTATTTATATACTTCTCAAAACAAAATAAGGGCCAGCAGGTTTTTTAATATATCTTTAATTGTAATTTTTCAATTAAAGTTCGATAAAAATTTCCACTGCGCATTATTTGAAACATTTATTAGTTCAAATTGTAAACAATATCCCACCAAAAACATGAATGTAAAAAAATGGAAGCCAACTTCATTATAAATAATATGCGTGGCTGTTGACTTCACTGACAAAAGACGTGATATCTAAATGGGTGCCAAGTTCTAGTAATCCTTAAATTGGCTTATAAGAACGTACAAAATTCTCAAATAAAT
Organism: Athrips mouffetella; assembly: GCA_947532105.1. Taxonomy (NCBI): domain Eukaryota; kingdom Metazoa; phylum Arthropoda; class Insecta; order Lepidoptera; family Gelechiidae; genus Athrips; species Athrips mouffetella. Next base: position 15,767,720 of record OX383983.1, read on the forward strand.
TTACAACACAATTTCTTACTTTTTCTGCTATAAAAATGTTTGTTATTTAAAAAATATAACATTTAAAATTTTAAAAATCGAAATTTTTACACAAGGCAGATAAATTAGGATGAAATTGAAGTTTAAGATTTGGCTTGGCTAGTTTTTACCACCTTACTAAATATTTAGAAGAGTAAGGCAATATGTTGACCTTAAAATAAATAAATAGTCACTTGCATAAGAACAAAATAAAGAGGATAAGTAGATTAGCCAAATATAAAATAACATTATTATAAAAACTAGCCAAGTCAAAACTTGAACTTATCTGCCTTGTGTCAAAATTTCGACTTTTAAAATTTTAAATGTTATATTTTTTAAATAACAAACTTTTTTATAGTAGAAAAAGTAAGAAATTGTGTTGTAAATTTATTTGAGAATTTTGTACGTTCTTATAAACCAATTTAAGGATTACTAGAACTTGGCACCCATTTAGATATCACGTCTTTTGTCAGTGAAGTCAACAGCCACGCATATTATTTATAATGAACTTGGCTTCCATTATTTTACATTCATGTTTTTGGTGGGATATCATTACATTTTGTAAAGAAATAGGTATATCTTCCGGAACCTGCTTACTTCCTCACCACCATGAACTCTTTTCCAAATAAATAGCACGTCAGTACGTACTTTGGACCTTATGGTATGGTAGGTAATAAAACAACAAATGTTTCCACTGACGTGCTGTTGACTGTAACATTTCAACTCCAACTGCCGCAAAAGTTAAAGTACTTGCAATTGGAGTACCTACCTACAGCCGACCAATTATTGAAAATCAACGAGTGATAAACTATTGCTTAAAAAATTAAAAATCGTTAAATATCTATCAAAAAGCGTTTGATTGTTGATTATTATACAATATGATTTAGGTTTTAACCCCAAATCAGAGTAAAATTGAAATTTAAAATCTCAAAAGTGATAAATATTGTGAGACGTATGTACCTATAACTTTGTATGTAAGATTTAGATGTACAGTCAAGACCACATCAACCTTGACACATTGGACTTTGTACCGTTCTTATTTCAATAGACGTACGGGCTACAGTCGCATTGCGAGTGTCAAGTTTGACCTGTCATTGACTGTAACAATGCATTTGTTTAGACGTACTCTAAGCAAAATCTACCGCTTACATACTCTTAATGAAGGTAAGTGCAGGCAACAACACGTCAAGATTAACAAATTACACATTGCATTATACTTTTCACTGTATTACTCCAACAGTTGTCGCTGCGAGTCTCAAGCTTGAACTGCTGTTGACTGTACAGGCCGCACGTCAGTGGAAACACTTTGGCCTTGAGCGGGTCTCTAGTTTTGGGCGTTTGTAGCGTAACGCTGGTTCAGTCTACATTGGTTTTGCGCCTCCTTACTGCCTGCCGTGCGTACAATAAGGTTAAGGTGTATAGAGTATACACGGCTGCAAGTCACTGGAAACTCATCGACTTTGAGAGGGGTCTATGGTTTCGTTTGTAGCGTAGCGCTAGATCAGCTTAAACTAGTTTTGTTTCTATTTATGTAGGTACTTCTTGCAGTGCGTACCTATAAATATAAGTACAAAAGAATGGTGATGACACAAGGTAGCTGCGAGTGTCAAGCTTGACTTGCTCTTCCAGCCTACTCTTGACTGTAAAATAAGTTAAGCAAATAGAGCATTTGCTATACCTATACTGCGATTTTGTAACTTTGGCTGTGACGGTTACTTTCTGCGCATTGGTGACAGTCACCGGAGTTCGTAGCACCGGATAGCCAATAGACGATTCGCACGCCTCCCCCTATCTGCCGCGCTCGACCTCGCGATATTTTTTAGGGTTCCGTAGTCAACAAGGAACCCTTATAGTTTCGTTATGTCCGTCTGTCTGTCTGTCTGTCCGCAGCTTAGCTCAGAGACCCTTAGTACTGGAAAGCTGAAATTTTGTACAGATACACATTTTATCTACGCCGACAAAGTGGTAGAATAAAATTTTTAAAAATATTTTTTTTTACGGTACCTCCCCTACAAGTGAAGTGGGGATGAATATTTTTTTTCTTGTCTACCCCATAGTGTGGGGTGTCGTTGGATAGGTCTTTTAAAAAGAATGTGTCTGTAAAAATCATTTTTGGATTTAAGGATTTGTTTGCGAAATATTAAGCTTGAAAGCGCAATTTTTTGTTGGAGTCGAGTGTCCCCCTGCTGGCTAAACGGTTGTTATTGGGAATGTGAAAAAAATCACAGTAGTTGCATATATGATGAAGTTAAAAGGAAAACTATCACAGTAAAATAGACTTCACAGGTTAATGAGCTATAGCCGAAAACTGGAAATAATAAAATAGCAATAGCAATCAGGCGCTAGGACCTCGCTGAGCATTAGGAGGTAAAAAGTTTATAATATGAACGTTATGAAATACTTAATCAAAACCCGCTTTGCGATGATAAATCTTAAAAAAACTACGGTACCCTATACTGCGCGTGGCCCGACACGCACTTGGCTGTTTTTTTTTTTAGTTCTGTGCGCTAACCGTCAGAGCCAATGTTACTTAAATCAATCTGTACCCACTATTTGCCGGAAGACTAACCCAGTATTAGGCAAAACTTTAACGTGACCTTTGATCATGAAACCTGGTATTACTGCTTTGATTTATAATTTTATAAGGCGAAACATTTCAAATCGTAAAAAAAACTCTTATTTCTGAGTTTTTTCAGTGTATACACATTATTACCGAGCTGGACACCAAATTTCAACTTCTTCCTAGGTCAGTGATAAAAATGACGATTTTAAGATGTTCATATCTCAATAACCGTTTGAGCTGTATTCATGAAATTTGGGGTACTACTTTATCTTAGGGGTCTTATTAAATCAAGCTTCCATTTGTTTACTTGAAATAGATTTTGAGTAAAGCAATTTGCTATTAAACTTTTGACAGGCGCTACGTGTTATTAAAAATCGATTATGTGAAAAACATTTCAAATCGTAAAAATTCTCTTATTTATGAGTTTTTTCTGTGTATACACACAATTACCGAGCTGGATACCAAATTTCAACTTCCTAGGTCATCTGGAAGTGGTCTAGAAATAGGGTCTATAGGTCAGTGAGTAAGTGATAAAAATGACGATTTTTAAGTAGTCGTATCTCAATAACCAATTGAGCTGTATTCATGAAATTTGGGGTGCTACTTTATTTAAAGGGTCTTATTAAATATAGCAATTTTCATTTGTTTACGTTAAATAGATTTTGAGTTATTAAGGGGACAAATGTGGCTCTAAATGGTTCGTGTAATATAACACACGGTTGCTGCGTCGCCACTTTTCTCTTTGAACTTGGCTTTGACACGCTACCACGTGTCTAGATAACAAGCTAAATAAAACGTTCATAAAAATATACACTACTTTTTTCATTTTTATGATACTTATACCAAAAAAACCTGCTGGCCCTTATTTTGTTTTGAGTAGTATATAAGTATATCAGTCTGTAATACCCATAGCACAGGCTTTGCCTAGTTTGGGATTAGATGATCTTGTGTGAAATGTTCCCCAATATTTATTATTACTATTATTTATTTCACTGCAGTGTTGTGAAAAATTGTGTGTTTCGCTCGGCAGAAAAGTTATTTCGCGTCTCTTGCCTTGAAAACCCGCTACGCTCAGTGGCTCGATTCTAGAATTCTTCGCTTGCTCGAGTTTCAATACAAGACACTCGCGCCAAATAACAATTTTGCGGCCTTGCGTAACATATAACTATTGCATGTTTGAGCAAACGAGCAGTCAATCTACGAATGTGTGTATGTAGAGGATTGCATAAATCCACTTTAGGGGATAATCTATTAAATAACCAGAAAAAAAAATTAAACCTCAGTAATATAATCCCCGAAATAACGTTGATATTCTTAAAGCCAGTGTAAGGTGAACTCAACCTGTATAATATTGGTACTTTTGTTTTATACAAAATTGCCAAATTTAATTATTTACAGCCCAAAATAGCCTATATCACTAATGCATCTTCATATCGTAGATTGACTGGACTACAGATGGGCCACCTGATTGTGAGCGGTCATCACCGCCCAAAGTCTTATTACTGACATAATCTGATACTAATAAATAAAAATCTGGAAATTAAGATGGTATATCTTATGTGTCGGTAATTTTACTGGCTCCCTTACCCTTCAAACTAAAACACAGCAGTGCTTATACTATTGCTTTACGGCAGAAATAGGCAAGAGGGTGGTCAGTACTTTCCTAAACGCACTTTGCACAAAATCCCTACCTTCAAAGATATTCTTAGCCTTGATCTATATCCACGTTCCTATTTGCTTTACCGACATTAGTAAAGTCTATGAATAAATCAAATATATTTTTTTATATTCATCATAATGATACGTAGGAATGATTATGCCATACGATGATGATGATGATTCATCATAACATCCCATGAAACTTCCACTGTAAGACAAGGAGTTCAGAACTCCAGCAAAAACGCTTGATATTTTGGAGGGGAGTATAATAGTCACCACGCTTGTTAGCGTTCCAGCTGGCACCATGGACTGCGGTTGTTGGTGAACGCAGTATGAAGATAGTACGATACACAGAAAGATGCTGCTACCCATCCAATCGCAATCCCTTATAGTCGCTTCTTACGATACCCACGTGTAGGTACTATTTTTTACCGGCACCATACGGTCAGGAAACCGAATAATAATGTATAATGAGACCTCTGGTGACCGAAGGCCTGGCAGCTTTATTGCTCAAAGACTGAGTTTTGCCATTGCAACGCTGCCAGCCTTTTGGGAACAATGTCTTTTGGGGACGCCCTTGAAGAAGTTTTTAGTTTATAAGGTCTATTTATATGTATTTAACTAAATTTCAAACTGTAAATTTTGTATGTATAAATATTTATTTTAGCCAACTTGTCTGAAGAAGAAGATTATAACCGTAGAAAGATATTAAGACAAAAATCTGAAAAGAAAATCAGAAAAAAACCCACCTCTGACGACGGTTACAGAATACGACGCTCAGTCAACGTCACTGAAAATATATTAGAAAACATTATTAATAGTACTTACGGAGAAAGGTTTAACGAGGATTATGTTAAAAGTAAAATTGAAACGCAAAATAATACTATAAAAGATATACAATATGATATTACAGAAGAAACAGTTGCAAGTAATACGCATGCACCTACAACTGTTATTTTTACAGAACGATCATTAATAAATTCAACTTTAGCAACTATATCTGATCATTATTTCAAACTAAACAAAAATATGAATAGCAAAGCGTATCAAATGACAAAAAAGCCGTCCAAAATTACAATTCCAAGGGTTTCCCGTCCAAGCCAATTCTTTGCGGATTTGGAAAAACCGGATGAGATGACGTCGTCGGAGGAAGATCCATCCAATTTGAAGAAGAGATCGCCTAAGAGAAAGAAGTTGAATAGAAATATGAAGGACAAACCAAGGCAGGTTAAAGATTTGGGTAAGTTGATTGATTTTAAATAATTTAATTTTGGTTCAAGGCCAATAACAACAGTCTTAAGCCTGGTTTTTATCATAGATATCCACAAAAAACAGTTTTTTGGAAAAGTTTTCAGTATGATGTGGCTTGATGCATAAAAGAAAACTGCTACCTATCTTACTTTAGTAGTTTTTTAAAGACATCTTTGGAACTTTTTTAAATTATTAAAATTTATTGTGATACTCAAACTTTCAAACACTATATTTTTGCATACAAAAATTTCTAACGAAGACGCAGTTTGTATGGTGAGATTTAATAAAAGCTCATTTTTTGTCCTGTATTTTCAGGGTGTATTTTCGGTTTTATGGTTTGAGTTATATAGGGTGCTAAATTTTGTACCTATATAGGGTGACTTTGTATTAGTTCTTGATAGCAAAATATATGCATGTACTCATGATACTGAACAACTTTCCCCAAGGAACATAGGTCGAAATATGAAAATCAAGTTTTAACCTCCCATAGAAACTGCATCAGCTGATAGCGCATTTTGTATGGGAGGTCAAATTTGGTTTGTCGTATTTCAACCTATGTTCCTTGGGAAAAGTTGTTCAGTATCATGAGTACATGCATATATTTTGCTATCAAGAACTAATACAAAGTCACCCTATATAGGTACAAAATTTTTTAAGTGATGAAAGAATAAACAGATATTTTTTATTCTGTCAGAAACGAGGGAAGGCCCAGACGATGGCATCACCAAATCGATGTACGAGATGTACTACAAGACTCGGACCAGGCTTCGTAGCTTGAAGCCTCAGGAGTCCGAGACTAGGGGCAGGAGACGAGGTCAAGGCAGGAGGAAGCTCAAGATGAGGCGGTATAAGGTTTGTACATTCCATCATAAAATCCCATGAAACATCCACTTCAAGACAGACTTGCGTACGCGTGGTACGGGATTTACCATAGTCACCAAGCGGATACGAGTATAAGGTGTTCTTAAGCAATTAATGTAAATTTGTGTGCAATAAAGAGTTTCTATCTATCTATCAAGCTTGTAAGCGTTGCGGCTGGCGACCGCTGTTGTTGGTGATCGCAATATGTAAGTTAGTAGATATCAGTTCATTCATCATCATTATATCGTGTGAGTTGCAAGGTCAATGACCAACCTCACAAACCCTATTGTCAGAGTTGTTGAGCCACCAAAGGCTATCTACATAACTAAGGCCCTATTTACACTGCGACTTTTTGCATCGATACAGTCGCGATGCAAACGCGATGCAGCATCAATACAGTCGCGTAGCGATACAAACGCGCGTCATCATCAACCTCATCATCGTCATCAACCTCATTATTATTATTAACCTCGTCATAATTGATGACGATGATGAGGTTGAGGATAACAACTCGACTTACAAAAGTAATGACTGTATTGATGCAGCAACCCTGCAAAAAGTTGTAGTGTAAATAAGGCCTAATACGCCCAGAATGACGTGGCTGATCAATTATTGCTAAGACATAAGTTTTGTATGTATGTATGTATATATTCTTTATTGCATCACAAATGGTGGAGATAAATTATAAACGAGAATTGTACCTATGCAAAGGCGGACTTATCCCTAAATGGAATTTTTTCCAGCCAACCTTAGAGAAGCTAAAGGAGTTGACAATATTTTTGCAGAATACCTACATATAAAGAATTGTTAATATTATTTACTAAGTAAAACGGATAAATAAATAAATTAATGCATAAACACAAGAAATAAAATAACCTACCTACTTATGATAATAATAATAATTACATATATATACAATACCTATAAATAAATACAATATACAAAAAAAAACAAACAAAAAAAAACAAACAGACAAACATATTATAATAAAATATATAAAGTAATGAGATAAATACCAAAATATATAAATCAACTTGCTGCTCAAGTGTCAGTATTGTGACCCCAGAGATTCCTCAGTGAACATTTGAACGCGGCTATGTTGGGTGACCTTCTCACATTCTCAGGAAGCAGGTTCCACAGTCTAACCGCTTGAACGGAGAAGGAATTAGAGTAGACACGAGAGGAGTGACCAGGAAAGACGAGGGAGAGGTTGACGCAGGGGCGGAGATGGCCATCGGTGAGGGTGCGGAATTGAAACCTTTCTTTTAAGTAGAGAGGAGTAGCAGGATTAAAAAGGATGGTGTACAGGAAGGATAGGATGTGGATATTTCTGCGAAGTCTGATGGGAAGCCAGTTTAACTTGGTGCAAAACTCCGCTACATGATCGAATTTTTGGAGACCGAAGATGTACCTAATGCAGACATTTTGGAGTCTATCAAGTTTGTCCAGAAGATCTGCATTGGCGTCAAAAAATGCTAAATCGGCATAATCCAGTAGCGGCAGAAGAAGGAATTGGGATAGCATTATCTTGGTTTGAAGAGGCAGAAAGTTCTGTATGCGCTTTAGGGAGTGGAGGGAAGCAAATATTTTGCGGCTAACTTCACCAATATGAGCTGACCAGGACAGGGTTCTATCCATAACGATGCCTAGGTTCTTAACATTGTTAGAGAAAGGAATTACTGTATTGTTGACGACAACACTAGGCAACGAAATGTCAGCGAGCTTGGAGATGTAGTAGTGGTCGCCAATGATAATTGCTTGAGATTTTTCCGCGTTAATCAAGAGACCATGGCTGTTAGCCCAGGAAGCGATAGTATGCAGATCGGAGTTAATTAACTCAATTATCTGTAAAAAGTTACCAAGAACATCGGCAGAATAATAGCTTTTATGTGAAATCTTCTTTAGCGGCACTTGGCACTTTTTTATATGGGTAAAAAATGTTAAACTCACGTCAGATCTCGCGTCAGATGTTTAAGTTTTGAAGTGAAAACTTCTATAGCGGCGCGTCAGATCTGACGAAGATTGTCTATATGTAATATACTCGTAAATTGTCAGTACCTGGGTGACCGAGCTATGCTCTGTATGAGTAAAATATCATCGGGTGAGCAAGCTATGCTGCTCAACAACAGATGGCGCTGTAAAACGCTGCCGGCACTCCCGGAGTGCAACTCGTACTTTTTTTTATATACAGAATAGGTGAGCATTTGACCCCGATATCACGTGGTGGTAAGTGACGACGGGGTCGAAGATGTATAGCATGCTTACCTAGGTAATGCCTGTTCACTCTAGCCTTGAAAAGTTTTTTTTTATTATTATTATTATTTATTTATTTGGCATCCAACAAGACATTATCATTTACAGGTACAAATCCCAATTCGATAAAGGCAACATGATTAATTTCTTTGCCATAAACTCATACAATAATAGATACTCTTATTACTTACTAACATGCAATTGAATTAATTTGTAAAATATAATATCCATAAAATACTTGTTTTATTTATTTTATTTGCAAAAGGTACAATTACAGACTACAGACTAAATGATACAACATAGAAGCACAACAATGTAAACAAATCAATCTGAAGTCCTATTAAAATTGTACACAACACTTTCATAAATTAGTATTTAAATAATCTAAAACAATATGGATACATAAATATGTCATGAAGAAAAATTATTAATTAATTATGTTAATGTTATTTAGATTCAATTATTTTAGTAATATTAGATTTAAATATAAGAAAGCTACAGCCAAAAATATCAACGTGAGCACAGATTAAATTGAAAGCTCTACATATTCTAAACAATGGATTATTATGAGATACTCGTACATTATTCTGTCACGGGTAAATCAAACAGTTGGGGAATACGCACAGACCTCGACGGGATCTTAAAGTGTAAATAACACAATAACTGACCACCCAATTCACCGTTTGCTATTTTGAATAAGATGCTTAAATCAGATAACCATCTCCTGTCAGCAAGACTATCTAATACTCAAGTATCCGGCGCCTCAATCCCAGCCTGGCACATAACACTCTAACGAAACGACGTTGAATGGACTCAATCCTATCCACATGCACATTATATATAGGAGACCATATTATAGAGCAGTATTCTAAAATGCTACGTACCAGTGCAACAAATAATGTAACCCAGGAGCTTACATATCTGAATGGCTTAGCAATACGAAACAAAAAGTTCAGCATTCTGTTAGCCTTACTACAAATATGATCGTAATGACTACGAAAGGACAGAGAGAAGTCGAACAATACACCCAAATCACGAACCACATTGACTCGCTCGAGAGAGATTCCATTAATTTGATAGTCGAATAATATAGTGGATTTGTTACGGGTAAAAGTAATAACCAGACATTTTTTAGAATTCAGTGACATATCATTGTCAACACACCAGTTGTTAATAATTCGGTTTAGGTCTTCCTGTAGCAAAATACAGTCGATGGGACCATTTATACGGCGAAAGATCTTAATGTCATCAGCAAACGCTAAACATCCACTGTCAAGTGAAAGCTGAAGATCATTTATAAATGCTAAAAATAATAGTGGTCCGAGATTGGATCCCTGAGGTACTCCTGAGGTGACAAGGATGGAGACCGATTCAAAACCATGAAGTGCCACAAGTTGCGTTCTATTTTCCAGATAAGATGCGAACCACCGGTATAGGTTACCGTGCACACCAAGGTGAAACAACTTTGCCAAGAGTACCGTGTGATTCACATAGTCGAACGCTTTCGAGAAATCTGTATAAATCGAGTCTACTTGGGTCTTACTGTTAGAGGAATCACATAAGAAGGTGGTATACTCAAGTAAATTCGTGACCGTTGATCGACCGGGGACAAACCCATGTTGCGAGTCACTCAAATGGTTTTTAAGATGACTGAAAACATATGTGTAGACGAAACTTTCGAAAATTTTGCCAAACCAATTGAGAATGCTTATCGGGCGATAATTAGCTACGTCTCCTTTGTCACCACTTTTGTGTATAGGGGTAATATTTGCTATCTTTCAGAGGGAAGGGAAGACACCGGTTTGTATAGATTTATTATAGATAATAGTCAACGGCACGGCTAGAGTATCCGCACAGAGACTTATAGAAATAGGTGGAATGCCGTCAGGGCCAGCGTACTTAGATTTATCTATTAATTTTAAACGCTGTATAACCGTGGACAATGATATTGTAAAGTCACTTATACAGAAATTAGACGCCGGAAACTTGGGAATAAAACTCAGATTTGGGTTATTCCTGTATACAGATGAAAAATAATCAACGAAGAGGTTTATTATAACTAAAATATGTCAAAATTTTGTGTAACAAGTGAGAAAGTGAGCTTGTGGGCCACCTAAGGGACCTCGCGCACTAGCGGCCACTACCACGGCCAGTAGTGGCTGCAATAACCAGAAGCCATATGAACGTCCGCGCACTTGGCCGCATCCTCTAAGTAAATCTGGTAGTGCGCGAGATCCCTAATGTTTTATTAGTAGCATTATTGACACAAACAAGACAGCAAAGCGGGTTGCCCACCCTGAGAACTAAGATGGTATGTCTCATGTGACAGTAATTTAAAAGTGCAAACATTGCTGCTTTACGACAGAAAAAAGCAAAGGGGTGGTATTTCCCCAGACGGACTTTGCACAAAAGCCCTACCACCTTCAGAGATACAGCTTATATTGAAAAGGTTGTTCACTTTCGTTGATGCACATGTATTTCAGAGCAACGACGACTATTCCGACGTGGGCCGTTCTTCGGAAACCAAGATGGACTCCCACAGGCTGGACTACGAAGAAATGTTCATCCCGGAGCCGAGGGATGATGAGAGCGAAGAGCTGGGCAGGAGACGGATGAAGGTAAGGGGGATTTGCAAGCGAAAACGGGTTATCTAAAATGGCTAGGTAAGAAATAAATAAAGATAGCAAAAAGTAAAGAGAGAAAGATGACAGGAAGAAGAAAATAAAGAAAGAAAGGAGTGAAGAAAGAAATAAAGATAGGTAGAAAGAAAGAAAAAAAGACAGGAAGGTAGAAAGAAAGATAGATGGAAAGAAAAAAGGAAGAGACATGAAGGAAGAAAGAAAGATCGATTGAAAGAAAGAAGGTAATAAAGAAAAGAAGCAAAGAAATTAAGAAAGGAGAAAAAAAGAAGAAGAAAGAAAGACAGGAAAAAAGGAAAGAAGGAAGGACGGAAGGAAAAATGAAAGGAAAAGAGAAAGAAATAAGAGTTTTTTTTTAATAAAGAACCAAGGCTGGTCTGTCTTGACCAGCAATAGAGTTATTTATTAAGATGGACTCCCACAGGCTGGACTAAGAGGAAATGTTCATCCCGGAGCCGAGGGATGATGAGAACGAAGAGCTGGGCAGGAGACGGATGAAGGTAAGGGGATTTTAAATTGAGATGAAAGCCCGTTGGTGTGGTTGGTAGTGAGCCTGCCTTTCACGCCGTGGGCCGCGGGATCGATCCCCGCCCAGGAGAAACATTTGTGTGATGAAAACGAATATTTGTTGTGTGTCTGGGTGTTATTTATCTATTTATGTATGAAAATAAGTCTCTGATATCTATAATACAGGCTTTGCCTAGTTTAGGATCGGATGATCTTGAAAGAAGGCCGTGCTGCAGTGGTTTCTAACCGTTTCTTTTACGCTGCCAAAGCACGATCCGAAACGGTGTAGACTTGCTCTATTTGCATTGTATTCTGCATGACATTCAATAAGTATTCTGTAAAGAATCTATATTAAATAAAATTATCTGAATCTGTACAGTTTATCAATTATTGAAAGTCGATCATCTTATTAGGAAATTGATCAACTTACGATTCCGAATAATCTTCCGGTAACATACAAAGATTTTTCTATTACCAGAGCCAGCGAAGAGAAAAACTGCGAGCGGACATGCCCTTCTTTATAACCGACGAAGGAGGTCGCAAGCTGCGACACTTCGAGAAGCGTCAAGAAGGGTACGCAGAGGACAGCGCTGAGGTCGACGACAAAGGTAAATTTTGTATCTCATCATAACATCCCATGACACGTCCACTGCAGGACGGCGCCCTACAGAACTCCAGCAAAAACCCTGCAGTTAACTAGCGCACCCGCCCCGTGTCAGTGTTTTTGAGCCGCCAAAGGCCTCTGACATGGCTCATTAACGACTACATCAGTAGATAGTAGTCGGGACCAACGGCTTAACGTTGCTTCCGAAGTACGGAATCATCTAACTCTTCGGACAATTTGGTGATTAATCCTGCAATGTCTAAATCAAACTGGAAAGGTCACACAAAGCGATTTTTGCTTGACAGTGTCCCCACCGGGAATCGAACCCAGAACCTGTTATGATGATGAATCTTGTTCCAGATACGGCAAAACCGGATCGTATGCGCACGCGCCGGGAGCGGGAAGAAGTCGCGCCGGACTACGACACGCCCGCAGAGCAGGAGCCTGGAGAGTATGAGCGAGACGGATATATTGCGAGAAAGAGACGGTAAGTTTATATCTAAGACCGAATAAGAAAATAAATAGTACAGCAGCACCGCACTTACTTTCTAGCGATAGGCAAGTATAAAGTATCAACTGCAAACTTAAATTTGTCATGCTATACCGCTATACGTATAGTATGGAAATACAAACTTGAGGTTTTTCCAAAAATTGTTTTCATGAAATATGCAGATCAATTCAGAATTCAGATTGTTTTATTAAAGTGATTTATACGGACACCCTTTATGTGAACTTCCACAGACAAATGAATACTACCGCAAGATACTTTGCTTGGAGGTTCTTGGTCATGCAAAGTTTAATCAAGATCGTTTGAGACGTTTTTGGACAGCTTTTTTGACGTTTTTGACAACAACGTTGTATGACAGCTACCCTCAAAATAAGAGCCAGCAAGAAACCACTCAGAATCCTTCAATGGATTTGCATAAAAGTCTTAAATTTAAAATATGGTGTCAATCTAACTTATCACTGTCAACTAATTTAAATAACAAGTTAAAAGTAGCGGGGCTGTTTTTAGATTTAAGCTCGGCGTTCGATATGGTTAATCACAAGATCCTACTGGACAAACTCGAACATTACGGTATAAGGAAGAACGTTCTAAAACTGGTAGAATCCCATTTCAATAATAGAAAGCAGTTTGTAGAGGTAATGTCCATATCAAATGATAGTACAGAAAGAACTACAACATCTAATCTGATAAACATCACTCGAGGTGTACCACAAGGATCCATTTTGGGCCCTATATTCTTCTTAATTTTTGTCAATGACTTGGTAAACTACGTCGTCTCCAAAGTTCCTAGTGCTAACCTAGTGCTACGAGTATTTGCTGACGATTCAAACGCAATACTCTCGGGATCAAACATACGAGAATTGAATGATAGGGCAAATGCTACTTTAATAGCTTTTGACTTCTGGTTTGTGGCTAACGAACTTCAGCTGAATGCACACAAAACAAGTGCAATTCTTTTTCAGCCTAATTCGAGAAATCAAGAGTCCCTGAGGTTATCTTTAAATAATCAAAATATAGAGTTAGTTAATACAGGAAAGTTCTTAGGAATACATATAGACCCTCTTTTTAACTGGAAGGGAGAACTAAGTACGATGGAAAGTTCAATAAGCTCTGCATGTTACGCATTGAGAAGCCTTAGAGACTTACTGACATTGGACCAGTTAAAATCTGTTTATTGTGCCTTGATAGAATCTAAGTTACGTTACAGCATCAAGCATTGGGGAAATAGTTATAATTATAACCTGAAAAAGGCTTTTGTTGCCCAAAAAAAGGGCAATAAGAACAATTGCTCGAATTCCTCCATGGGAATTTAGAAAATCCTCCTGCAGAAATTATTTTAAAGATTATAAAATACTAACTGTACCTAGTCTGTATATTCTGATACTGCTAGTAGATTTCATGAAGCGAAGATCGGTTTTCGAAACGGAAGATGAAATGAAGTTGCGTCTTGCCACTAGGCGAAAGGACCTAAAGACAATAATTGAACCAAGGTTAAATATAGTGAAGCACAGCCCTCTATACCAGATCGTAGCATTTTTCAATGGACTTCCGATTGAATTAAAAATAATAAGTAGTGTAGAAGTGTTTACGGACCGACTGAAGTTGTTTCTGAAAGAAAAAAAATGATATAATTTTGATGACTTTTATAATTAATGACATACGAGTACATATTATGATAATAATATTAATAGAAATTTTGTTGACGTTAAGATAAATTTATTAGATAGGATATATTAGCTTTATTGACTTTATGTATTAAAACTTTAATTTGGGTATTGGTAAAATTATTAATGTAACGTTATTATATTTTTTTTTATTTATTTATTTAACTTATTTACATTACACAAATTTGCCTTATCTAAACATCGCCAAACTGCAAAGCAGTTTGTAGGCGTTGCGCTCAAACCATACAGTTTTTATCTTATAGGCTAACTTAGGTACTATTACTATTACTCGATAAAATCATTATTTAAATATTATTACATTTTACTAATATTAATATCTTATTTACTATATAATAACATTTTTAACATGCATTCCTTGATCTTCTTTTTTAATGTAAATTTACTCAAACTTTTGTTTTCATCTAAGAGTATTGGAAATTTATTACATAATTTAGGAACCATATATCTTCTTGTCCTCTCCCCGTAGTAATTTTTTGCCCCTACTTGTACTACCTTCCCCCCAATTTTAGATCTTATATTATGCTTCTGGTCAATTTTAACTTTAAACTCGTCACTGTAGTATGATTCTATTGCTATTAAATATTCTATCTTTTTGTCTATAGGTAACATTTTACAAACCGAAAATAATTTGGTATAATCATCTTTGTATTTTAATTTTACTTTTTTGTTAACAAATTTTTTTAGAAATCTTATCTGTAATTTCTTAATATCCTCTAGATAGGTTTTAAATGTTAAACCGTAACAGGTCAATCCATAACTAAGTAGGGAATCCACCAGTGCGTAATAAATCATGTACAGGGTGCGCTTGTCAACAACATTTTGTAGATGATAAAATTTACCAAGAATTATTCTTAATTTATTACACACGGTATTCACTTGCATCTTCCAACTATGTCTGTTTTCAATGGTCAGACCTAAATATTTGATATTATCTACAAACTCTAGACTTTTACAAATGCAAGATATTTTCTTATTATGTAAGCATTCATAAGAATGGCCTATGATTCCCAAATTACTGTTTTCTATTTTCTTAGCTTCTCTATTGTAGGGTGAGTAAATATGCATACATTTTGTTTTGTTTGTATTTTAATATTATGCCATTATCATGGGCCCATTTCGTTATGTTTTCAAAGTCAGTTTGTAATTGATATTTTATTTTATTTACGTCTTTATCAGCAATAACTAAACATGTGTCATCCGCGTACATAAAAACCCTACAATGATTCACCACATTGAAATGATTATGTATGTTATTTCGCACACGGAATTTTTTTAGAATAAATGAATTGAAATTGAATCGGACTATTCGTTTAGTCGCTAGGCCAAAGCATGGCGGAAAGACCGACCGACCGACCGACGCGCCGCACACATCCGGAAATTTTCATTCAGAATCGTGCTAGCGCCGAGCTGAGTGGACGTCCGACCCGCTTTTTCTCGACTACGAAATAAAAAATGTCTGAAACTGAAAATTTAATTATGTATGTATGTGGAAAAGTATGAGTATTCAACGGTTGCACCCAATTACGACGTTCCCTCTTCTTCTCGAGCGCCAGTAAACCATTACTGCACCAGCAATTGTAAACAATTATTGATCGTCTATGTCGTCCATCTTGTTTGGCGTCTCCAAACGTACTGGTCTCGAAAATTCCTGATAGAAAAAACCTGATGTCTGCGCTAGTCGCCCGGAATCCCTGATCTGAATTCGCGATACGGATTCTGGATGTTTGCGGCGAGCCTAACACCCTGTACATTAAAGTTATTTTGTTTGCTTGTTCAGTGCGGCGTCTCCTCTGCCCAGTCTGCCGGAAGAAACTTCTGACCTGCCAACAGTGGAAGCGACTGACAGTCCTGACGAGCCTGACTACGTGATAACCCTCCGACCGACGCAGATCAGAACATTCATCATTCATTTCGAAAACTCATTTAGAAGCAGTTCTTATAATTAGTCCCCGCAATTAGTGTCGGATATTTTTAGGGCTGTCAGGTCACACTGATCACGTCTCCAAAAAATGTGAAGAAACTCTGTTAGCTGATCGTAAAAAACATCATCCTGTTCAGCTGACTAACAACACAAACACCCACGCGAGCTATGTTCATTCATCTATCACTCCGCTCTGCGTACAACAAAATGGTGAGTGTGCATGCTTACGTAATCTAGAGTAGTGGGAGTGCGTCATGTACAGGGGGATATCTTTTTTACCAATTTTTGCCCTAACTTTTATACTAACGTGCAATTTTTGAAATATTTTTTATACGAGATCAATATGACTTGTATGTTTAGCTCTGAAAATATTTGACACTAATTACGGGGCACCTTGTATAGTTCATCCGTCTTAAGAATGCAGCGAATCATCGCTGTCTGCCGCCTGTTAGCAACGCTCCGTCTCCAATCAGGTCGCTCAGAATTATAAAGTCAAGTTCATTGTGACTAAATGAAGGCAGATCTTTGACCGAAGCGGTTGTGTTCTTTATTACCACGCCATAAGGCCCAAAAGTGTTTCTACTGACGTGCAGTTGAGTGTACCTAAAAAAGTAAAAATTGATTGTTTGAATTTTAATTTCAATGTGATTGAATACACCTTTATCCCTGCAATTGCACTTATGACTCACTGCATTCTTAACGCGGACGAACCTAAGTCAAGACTGTAGGCTATAGTTTGACGACGAAACCAACGAAACTGAATGTGAGCTTGATCTTGCAAATGATAACATTCTAACCATTATAACACTTGGTGATTAAGGCTCGCTTGTCGTTTATGAATATATATTTTTGCGATCTATTTGTTGGTTTACACGTTGGAAATCATTTTGTTACATTATTTGCAGTATCTTTAAAAATATAGATAAGAAGTAGGACTGATGCCAGGAATGAGCCTTGTGGAACGCTCAAGAAAATATTACATCCTAAAGACCCTTTTCCATTACCTTGTGGATTTTATTGTTAATATATGGCCCCAGAAAGCTTTGAGTCTGGTGTCTTATTTAAGAATAGTGCCATTTCCTGTATTTTATAATGGTAGTTCCATGATGCACACAATCAAAGCCTTGGAGAAGTCACGTATAGGCCTCAAACAAAGATATAGTGACCAGCTTGAAACATAATATTGTAAACAACTTTTAAATCAATAATGTTAGTGTATTCTTGACATGCTTTTGACTAAACCTACGAAAATCGGGTTAGGGGATTGTCTGCTCAAAATCTGATCCGCGGGTGAGATGACCATTGAAAATATAGATATTGGAGAAGATTTGCCCGAAAACACGTTGTAAAGTGTTCTTTACAACGTGTTAAAGGGTTTTAACTATTATCCATTTGTTTCGTTTATTCCAACGCTTACCAACACATTTTGTTGCTATGTCAAAAGCAATTGGCTAAAGCTGTCAGAAAAAACAAGTTTGTAAAATTCTTTCCGTCAAACTCTGGTTTTAATGTCAGGGCTGCAAAATAGATTGGCAGCTTAATCTTAAGTTTTGTTAAACTAACGATGGGCCTTCGCACTGCAGTAACCTGCTTAGTCACAGAAATTACTATAAAAAATTTGATATTTCTAGTTTATAAAATATTTTATTTCTTTTTAAGTTTACCTTTTGTTTTAGAAAAGTAATGTTACGTTTTTATCGCTATTTCGTATCGTGTAATGTAAAATATGTTGAATAAATTTAAGTTTTCCGAAATGTTTGAAAGTGGATAGACCCTGAGGACATGAAACATCTTGTACTGCGTACAAAATAACTTTGTCCGTGACCGTTAATGCGCAGAAGTCAAAAAAATTGTCGCGGTGGTGAGCGCGGCTCCCCCCAGGGGGCGAGCGAATCGTTCATTGGCTCTCCGCCTGTCACCCATGCGCGGAAAATAACCGTCATGGACAAACTTGTTCTGAACGTGCTGTAACAATGCAATGTTGAAATTAAACTCCAAAGTTAACGTTTTTAAAATTCTTTTATTTATAACAGATCATAATATACATTTGACATGATCCATTGCCCGAACTATTTTTACTATTTTTACTAAATAAAAGCATCAATCCATTAAGGACACGCCATAAAACGGTCTACAAAATGCACTCCGACACGTCTCTCTGTTCAAGAAGGTTTGTAATAGAACTTACACTTTTACTGTAGGTATTTGGCATACGGTCAAGAGCGGAGGAAGCTTGATACTCAAAGCGTAACTTGGAGGGAACATACTCATTGCACGTTCGTACGGATTGTCGCAACGACTATGGTCGCATGCGACTAGGATTTTATTGCTGCTTAAGTAGAACAAAACGTTCACGATCAAACCTGTCGTATACGAGTGAAATTTTTGCGACGGTCTGTACGACTGTTGCAACGCAATTGGCCCCTCTTAGCTTCAATGGCTATTGAAATGATAAAGTACATAATTGAAAGTGTCAGACTTGTAATTATTTGTCAATTTGTCACCTTATTTCGTAGGACAATGAAAGAACACAATATTGCAACTATAAAACATATCTATTGGAAATTTTGCATTGGCCAAACCTGAAATGATTATTCCTATTTTTATCTCAGTCATTCTTACCACCCATTTAAAGTCCATTGCTAGACGAGAGGAATGCAAAATAGAAGCATTCACCCACGACACTACCCAAAAGAAACTAGTTATTTATTTTAACAAGTTAATACCTGGTTCCATTTCTTTTTTATCATCGAGTGACTAGTTATAAACGCATTGAAAACCAGTCATTAGGTATGACTATTTAATTCTTCTAACCAACCGCCACATAAACTAGCTAGGTACTTTTTATTTGATTTACTTGCGTTACTATTTTTTTTTATTGTCGTCGTGGAAACCAGCCTAAAATGTGGAGGTAAAAGCGACCAGACACATTGCAACGGTCCTACGGTCGTAGGTACCATCACAACGACTATAGTTGCATGCGACAAAGGTTGTTTTGTTCGTAAGGTCAAAGCAGACCAGTACATTCGTACATCAAATCAGTTGCATAAAACCTAAATCGTGGCGACGGTCCGTACTATTGTTGTGAATGGCCCCACTAAGGATTACAAGCAATAACAATTAAATATAACAATAAATTACTACTTAGTAGTATTTATATAATATGCTTTGATTTAGCTAAATCAAACTTAGTGAGAACGAATAGAGAAGTGAAGTCTCTATGAGCGAGGTCCACAAAATAAAACAATTTTTTTGTTTACAATAGCAAAACCATACAATATAGAACCTTCAACGTTAATACTCATAAACCAAAACTGAGAGGGACCATACACGTTGCAATGGTCGTATCACGGTAGCAAGCACGTATTAAACAGTATAAGCTGAACGAATGCTACGTTACAAACACCCGAGAACGGAGACCCGCTCAGGGTCACAGTGTTTCCACCAACGATCGATCGTGTGTAAAAACCGTCGCAACGACTCCAGTTCATCGTAAGGGCTCCCGCACACGACCGAGAATCGGTGACCGATTTTTTGTCGACATCCCGCTCTGACGTGTTATCACCTGCATCTTCCCTCCTTGTTCTGGCCGATAATCGCCCACCGATTCTCGGTCGTGTGCGGGAGCCCTAAAGCTGACTTCAAAGCAGACCAACACATTCACGATCGAATTTATCGCATATTATTATGACCGAAATCATTGAGACGGTTCGTACTACTGTTGCAATTTATTAAATGAAATAACTTTTTAAAAAACTTCTTCTTAAGTGTAAGAGAGACCATACACATTGTATTGGTCGACAATAATTGTATTGGTCGTAAAATAGACTTCAAAGCACACCAATACACACACGATCCAACCTGTAGCATGTGACAAGGATTGTATCGGTCGCTATGCAGACCAACACATTCACTACCTTACATGTCGCATTCGAATGAAATCATTGCTACGGTCCGTACGACTGTTGCAATGGGAATAGTCACTCTTACATGACTAAAAGGGACCGTACACGCAACGTACGGACTATCGCAACGACTTTGGTCATAGTGAACAAGAACCGTTTGGGTCGTAAAGCAGACTTTAAAACAGACCAGTATATCCACGATCAAACCTGTTGCATACTGCCGAAATTTTATGTATGTACCTTCATGAAGACTATATGCTCAAAGTTCAGGTGTCCTTGTTAAAAGCCGTATATGAAAGTGGCGAGAGTAGATTGTGTGATGTCTAAACGGTACTGAATGGTGGAAACGAGTCTGGTGCCTACCCTTACGGTGAGAGGGGTAGTTATGGTGGTTAAAACACATTGTTTAAACAACAATTGTGAATTACGATATTAAACACGTGCTAAGTTTACTGATTCTTCTGGTCAAAATGCCAGACGAATCAGTGCCAGATAAATCAATTTTAAGCATAAAACAAAATATTGTGATTAATTCCTTAAGACTAGCCGTTTGCCTTTCAGACTACGGATAACAGTCACAAATATAATTTAAATTGACATGGAATAACAATGCAATATAATACATTTTTATTTTAAATAATTCCAGAGTAATCAGTTACACATGTGAACCAAGCCCAGAGGAATCAACTATTTGGCTTTATAAATCGGAGCGCAAACGGTCCAGCAGCACAGCCTCCCCCGTTGCTGTTTGGAACGCGACTTTAAAGCACATTCCCCCCGTCTCTTTGGCTCAAAACTGCTTCTTTCGGCCGCCAACGTCCAAAATATGGCGCGACCAAAGATTTTGGAAACTACGCCAGGGCGCAGCGATTTTCTTACGTCAATGGGCGCGACATAGAAATCAGTATTTACGAGTATGCCCGGACAAATATTAAATCTTATATAAATTGAAAAGTTATGAATAACTTGTATTCTATATATTTTTATTCAATGAACGGACTAATTAGCTATCCATTTAAACTCGTGAAACGCAATAATAACCATTGGATAAAAAGTTGCAAGTGGATATATGGTAAAAAATGGAGATAAGACACGCCGGAGCTATCAGAAGAATGGCCTTTGAATTTTTTTTTTACATATTTGTATTACAAATAAAACAAAAATAATATGTGTCCCTGTTAGCTCAAGGGTTCCACTAAGAGTAAAAAAAATAAATTCGTCGTAACAATCAATGGGTTTTGAGTTAGAGGCCCGGACATGCAAAATTTTGCATCTCAGGAATCACCCTTAAACGCGTATCAGACTCAAAAAATCTAGCACAGTAACTTACTGAAATTTCAACTAATACAATTATGATTATTTGGTGGTACGGAACCCTCGGAGCACGAGTCCGACTCGCACTTGGCCGGTTTTTTCATTATATTACCGCACTAGTGTTTTATTTTTGTTTGTTTTTTAATTTTGGCAAAGAGCAAGGAGTTTTTATACTTATTACGTTCGTAACATTTTCATGAAATTAAGCTGTATTCGAGAAAATATGATAAATGAATATTGGTTTCATGTTATTATTTATATTAATTAACTAATCAACAGTAAATTTTTCACTTACGTAACAAGATAATAGATTTTTGATAATTTATTTCATGGTTGGGAGTAGGCTGTTTGTGCAGTTTATCCTCTGCCTCACAAATACGCGTATAATCCCAACACCGTCGAGGACTGGTAAAGTTTGCTCACATTCGCATACGTCGCTTTTAGGGTTCCTGACAATAATAATGGAACAGAATCCCTAACTAGTAAGGTAAAGAAACATTTTGAGGAATGTTCGATCGATTATCTACCTAGTAATACAACTAGACGACCCGCTTCCTTGTACAAGGTAATCGAAACAAAAGTCTAGCAGTTAGGCTTCTTACGTCAGACAGTAGCCTGGCACCAGCTGATTCCAACACTTTGGAGAGTTTGCGGGACAGACATCCAGCCTCTGCGCGGCAAGTCCCGAGCGCGGGAGAGTCGGAGCATTCTACTCAACCCCTCACTGTGACCGAAGAGGATGTGGCGGGTGCTATTGGTTCCTTCCATGCAAGTTCGGCAGCGGGCTTAGACGGCTTACGCCCGCAGCTCCTAAAAGAGCTTATATCTATTTCTGCGGGAGACAATGGGCCACATTTGCTGAGGTCTTTGACGAAATTATGTTGTTTTCTCCTTGAAGGCAAGCTGTGTAGTGAGGTCTGTCCCTTTTTATATGGGGCTTTCCATTGCGCGCTTAACAAAAAAGAGGGCGGTATAAGACTGATTGCTGTGGGTAGCGTTATTCGTCGCCTAGTAGCGAAATTAGGGTGCCGTGCTGTTAGAGGCCAGATGGCGGAGATTTTGCGCCCACATCAGGTGGGTTTTGAGACCCCACTCGGATGCGAAGCAGCAATACATGCTAAACGAGCCTTCGCCTTAGACCCCGACCGTGCCTGTGATTTGATCCTAAAACTTGATATAAAAAACGCGTTTAACACAAAGATTATATAATTGTAAGGCCCAACACACATAGCTCCGGTTTGACAGCTGTCATCCGAAATGTAGATCTCATCGAGACCTATCATTTGTCTCAGCACACGAGTAGTGTAGGGTCAGTAGTTTTCGGGTTATAGTGATTTTTAGTTTGACAGCTTGTGCACAACTAAAAAAGCCGAGACTATGACAAAGACAAAAAAGTTGTTTTGGTCTTCATCACACTAGAACTTTTGTATATGTTGAGCCTGCTCTAACTTGGTATGATTAGTTGCAAATCCATTTCTATACTTCATCTGAGATCTGACGCGACAAAGACAAAAAAGATGTTTTGGTCTTTATCACACTTAAGAACTTTCGTATATATGAGCCTGCTCTAACTTGGTATGATTAGTTGCAAATCCATTTCTATACTTGATCTGAGTTCTGACGCGCCATCTGATGCGACATCTGATGCGAATCTATCAATTTTTCCCTATAGAAAATTTTCTAAGCGCCGCTAAAGAAGTTTTCACTTCAATAAAAAAAATTACCTCATTTAAAATTTGAATGTTTATAAATTCTTCAAAATTATTGTATAACTTAACAATGTAGGTAAACCAATGAAAACAAATTATCGTATTTAATTTTGGTCGAATAATGATTTCCGTTCACTGATTCTGCTCTTTTATGGCTCAATTTCTGTTTATTATTTTCGCATAGTTGACAACACTGTACTTCTACGGCACGGCGCCGCACCGGAGTACGGCACGGCGCCGTGCCGTAGATTTTCACGGCGCGCGCCGTGAGTTTTTATGCCCATTCCTCGATCAGTGCTACGTCTCTCCCAGCAATTTATACTTTAATGGAGATAGGATTGCATCACAGGCTGGCGCGCAGCAGGGTGATCCGCTTGGCCCCTTGCTTTTCAGCTTGGCAGTTCATAAAGTGATAGCTTCCCTGGAGGCGCCGCTTAACGTGTGGTATTTGGATGACGGCACGATTGGCGGCGCTCCAGATGTGGTAGCCAAAGCATTGATTGCCAAGCTGCGTGACATGGGGCTTATTGTTAATGGCGCTAAGAGCGAGTTGTATCCGGCGTGAATTACCGGCCCATAAAGCTTTGACGCTTTTCCGTTGCTACTTATCTGTCCCAAAATTGGTTTATTCGATGAGAACCTCTCCTACGTGGCTTTTTCTATTTGAAATGACAACTGGCATTTTCCATATAACGAATACTCAAAGTGTATTAAAAAAAACTGTTTCTGGGTCTTTAGACTATATTTCTGGGTGAGCAAAAGTAGCAACCTCAAAAATCGGATACACAACAAGTGTTCATACAAAAAAAGAAGAACATGAAAAACGTTCCGTTCCATGCATATTTTACGATTGTGGTCATAATATCATTTGTATTTTTCATGTCGATTATTTTGTGTGCCACGCGTAGTGTATAACCCAATTTTTTTAAATGTGCACTTCGAGCTGTCAAAGTCGCTACGTTGGCAGCATTGAACTCACCCGCCCACCTTCTCCCTCACCCCTCCGCGGTCGCCCGTTTTTTCAGTACGGTCAGCACTCTCGTGTCGTTCGCATTATTTTCGTTAGCTTTCGAGTATTGTTATTTTTGTTTGTTATTTCTATTGTTTTTTTGTTAAATTTCTTGTTGTTACGTTGTTTAATTGTTGTGTTTAAGTTTAATTTTGTTGGCTGTTTTGACTTTGTGCGTGGGCGAGTTCTTGACGCTATTTCGCTAGCGCCGCTCGCGCGGCATTGCGAAGCCATGACCGGACGTCCAAAAAAACTGCGCGGCCAAGCCAGTAGCATTGTATAAAGTGTGGTATTTTGAAGATGAAAAGTTTCACAGGAGGTCGAGACTTTCATATCACCAAGTGAATAAAAAAGTAGTAGCGGCCACTGGAATTAGTGAACGCATGGTAATCAAAATTCGCAGGGAAGGTCGCCTTGCGGAGGTGGCACCAGCGCCATCGACTTCCTCTACGTCGGCGAAAATTGCTACGCCTACCAAACGCAAGCGAACAAAAAAACAATTTTTTGACAGCTTTGGGCTGGTAGCCCTCAAGGGCATAATATCGAGCATTTATAACGTGCAAACTAAAAAATCGCTAGTGCGTGGTGGCTCTAAAAGCCCGAGTTATTTTGTACGCCGTATTCTTATTAAGTAGCTCGTAACCGAGCCGATCCGATCGCCAGTGGGCTGCCGCGTGCGAGACTGAGAGCGCGCACAGCGCGTTCTACATTTTATTCCACCTTGCCTCTGTTTTCCAAAGATTTTTTAATAAAATTATTCACACGATTCAGAATATTTTCGATAGTAAGATTTTTTTTAAATAAAACAATACCAAAACCTGTACTAATATTATGGTTATGCTGACCCTACCAATGCTGCCATCATGCTAATATTTTGACAGCTCGAAGTGCACAGTTAAAAAATTGGGTTATATCATTTTGTTTATCATATGGTTGCGCTGTTACGGTAAAAAATATCCCACCAAAAACATAACTGTCAAAAAGGGGGCCAAGTTCCTATCGGCTAATTGTTTGCCTAAAAAAGGGTTGAAATCCGATTCAATGCCAAGTTTAGATGCACTACCATACACCCAAATTAAAATATGATATAGCTGTGAAAATACGCAGGTACGTTGAAAATAATATCTAAAATGAAATACTTCTAAATTTGAACTTGGCAGGTTTTTGTGCTGTAAGTAACACTTGATTGTGTAGTTAGATTTATTATTTATATAATTAAATTAACCTGCCAATTAACCTTTTTACAGCTATACCATATTTTAAGTTGGGTGTATGGTAGTGCATCTAAACTTGGCATTGGATCGGATTTCAACCCTTTTTTAGGCAAACAATTAGCCGATAGGCACTTGGCCCCCTTTTTAACAGTTATGTTTTTGGTGGGATTTCAATACTTTTTGTTCAGTTGGCTATATTATATTTATAGTAACTATCGCAACGTTGTTTGTATTTTCATAGTTTCGTTAAAACATAGGTACCTACTTGTTTTCATGCATGACTAAGTCTGACCTTCTAGAAATACTACCTTTTTAATATTTGGTACATTAATTTTAGTCTGACTCGCACTTGACCATTTTCCATTTTCCAATTTTTTCCTTTACTTTAATACTAACGACTACCCCAATGCCAAATTTCAGATTTGTAGGTCTCACAGAAGTATGACCAACAACTTTATGCATAGTAATGACTATATCCTGACTCGCACCTGACCAATTTCCAATTTTCAAATTTTTGCTAAACTTTTTTTAATGCTAACGACTATCCCCATGCCAAATTTCAGATTTTCAGGTCTTAGAGAAGTATTACCAACATTTTATACATAATTTTGACTAAAACCCGATTCGCACTTGACCAATTTCCAATTTTCAAATTTTTGCTATACTTTTTTTAATGCTAACGACTATCCCCATGCCAAATCTCAGATATTTAAGTCTTAGAGAGAAGTATTACCAACATTCTTATACATAATTTCGACTAAAACCTGACTCACACTTGACCAATTTCCAATATTCGAATTTTCCCATTACTCTTACCCTGACGAATAGCTAAATGCCAAATTTCAGCTTTGTAGGTCTTCTAGAAGTGGTCAAACATTTTGATGAGGTCAGTGAATACGTGAGTCAGTGAGTACCAAATTTACAATTTTCTCGAGTCTATAACATTTTTTCTGTAATAGCTACAATATTGAAACTTTTTATTCAAAGTATATTAAATGATGTTATTATGTCCGTAAAGTTCCATCCAGATCTATTAATCAGGTAAGAAGATACAGGGGGGTCAAAAGTGGCTCGAAGCGGTTCGGGTAAATAGTGCACGGTGTGCGCGCGGCCTGTGCTAAGAACTAAAATATGTTACGTCAGTGACAATCACACAAAGAGAAATATTCGTAAACTGGGTGTCTACTCTCAAAGTCCGAAATATCGAAACGATACTACTCGAAACATGCAATTGCAAAACTTCGTCCCTTGACAATAGAGTAGAATATTGGTTGGATGAATTTTCAAACTGCATCCAATCAATATTCTACTCTATTGTTAAGGGACGAAGTTTTGCATTTGCATGTTTCGAGTTGTATCGTTTCGATATATCGGACTTTGAGAGTAGACACCCTGGAACGTATTTGATAGTTTTTCCCAATGATCTTACATTTACCATGATAGCGTACTCTTAACAATTTGTACAGAGGCAAAACGAGCAGAGCAAGACATCATAGGCGATGTACTTCGTCCTTTTCTAATTATTGCCATACTCGTACTAATGAAGTTTGCACAATTTCCGTGCAAAATGTTAACTTTTATATTCACAAATTTATATTTATACGTATTTTTAAATACTTATTTGAATAATTTTCAACGTGCAAAGTATAAACTTCTCTCTCAGTTTTCATTAAATATTGATAAATGCAGAAAATCATTTTCTTTTGATTTATCTGGATTAAAAACTCTTTGGTAAAATGATTTTTAACAAAGATTTTGCATGACATTTTGTTGATGTTGTCATGGCAACATAAACAAAATGTCATGCAAAATCTATTAGAAAGGGACAGCTTCCTCTCATCTTACGTCCTACTCTGCTCGCATAATTTTTGGAAGAGCGCAATCTGGTTAAAAGCGCCACGCGCGAAGTAATAAATCTATGGTTTTTCCCAAGCTTTTCCTCCCCCGCTGCCCGATGACAGTGACAGGTGATAGTTTTTTTTTAATAGACGAGTGTTGCAAGCACATTCGATTTTTTATACATTTTGAGTATTAAGTGCCGGAACTAGACAAAGAAATCAAGATCACGTTGGAGACCATCCTCAATGTAAACCTTGGCGATGCTCAATGGTTACAGGCATCTCTGCCTGTCCGTTATGGTGGACTGGGCGTTAGACGCATGGAGGACACCAATATATCGGCATTTCTGGCCTCTTCTCATGGGGTTGTCGGCTTAGTCACTAATATACTGCATGCACAAGGTGACAGTGTCGACATCCCCTATGTGGGAGAGGCCTTGAACGCGTGATCCTTGAAATGTCCTGATGCTGGTTGATCAGATAATCATACCATTCAGCGGCAATGGGATGATCCGGTGTGCAGGGCCACATCCGAATTTCTATTGAGGATGGCCGCAGGTGCTGATATTGCTCGCTTTAGGTCGGAAAGTAGCCCAGAGTTGGGAGCCTGGCTCCATGCCCTTCCCTCGCCTCACCTGGAACCGCCCTCGATGATGGGTCGTTGAGAGTGGCTGGCGCTCCGACTGGGGTGTCAGGTGTGCGAGCCTCACGTCTGTGTGTGTGGTACGCAGGCGGACTCCAGGGGTCACCACGGGTTGAGCTGCATCAAATCAGCTGGGCGTTTCCCGCGTCATCACATGCTCAACGATGTGATCAGACGTGTCTTGGTGTCCGTCAGCGTACCGTGTACCCTCGAGCCCCCGGGGCTGAGTCGCTCCGATGGAAAGAGGCCTGACGGGCTGACTCTTATTCCGTGGGAGAGAGGTCGTTGCCTAGTGTGGTACGCTACATGGGTCGGCACGTTTGCGACCTCTCACCTGGCGCGTACAGACAGAAACATCAAAAGTATGCCCTCCTCAAATTAACATATATTTTTGTTCCCTTCGCGGTGGAGGTAAGCGGGACATGGTGTGCGGAGGCCAAGGAGTTTGTGCGCGAACTTGGGCGGCGCCTGAGAAAAAATGGCGGAGATCGAAGCGCCGAGTCGTATGTACCTGGTGCAGCGCATATCACTTGCCATACAACGAGGCAATGCCGCAAGTGTGATGGGCACGTTTGCATCAGGCACGACTCGGGGCCAAAGAGTAGGGGCGGTCTTTTTGACTAAATATGAATCTTTTTTTTTTGTATTTTGACTCCAATGGAATGATTTTTGAATTAAAAAATTCTGAGTACGTAGTTTTAATTTTTTTATAATTAATTTAGTGTTAGAAAGTAACTCTAAATGATAGCAAAAATTATGATATCATTGTTCAAAAACTTCATACAAAATCTATGGAAGATTTCTGTTTTGACTATCAATTGACTAGGTTAGTTGGAAACTTGCGGATTGTTCATAATTTGTTTTGTAGTTTAGAAGTTATCACAAAAGTTTTTTTTTTTTAAGATATTGCAAAAGTTAGTTTGTATAGGAAATCACTGCTCCAGGGGATCCTAACTTTAGGTACGGGGACTCAACAGAAGTGCATCTAGCACCGAAAAATTTTTGACACCATTGTAAATACCTATACCCTAATCAGACCAGAGATACGTACGAATGACAACGCAATCAAATAATAGTAGTTTATGCAACTGTCATATAAAACAGGTTATTAAAACACGAGTTTGGGTTTATCACATGAGGCGTAGCCGAATGTGATAATAGCATCAAACGAGTGTTTTAATACCATATTATATGCAGTTGTGTATACTACTTTATCTTCACTCATGCAATAGGTATCTTTACTTATAAAAATGATAAAAATTAAACAAAAGTAAGTAAACAACAATGGTAACTTATATTATGTATATTACAGTTCTGATATGAATCTGAAGAAGCCGCCTTAATATATCCGCTAGGTCTTCTTTGAAATATACAAACAGAACATTTTCTTAACAAGACATGGTTTTCTTTTCGATTTTCATTCTTTCCCAATTCATTGTAGGTTATGTCATAAAATGTCCTAGACTAATATGGGAGAAGATTATAAGTTATTGAGTATCTTCTGGTGTAACTGCAGTATCCGGACTGCACCACTTTATCTTCTTTTTCAATAAACTTTCACATTACTTTCACGGGCACAAAAAACTTGAAAAAGGTAAATATTTGAAAATGGCGGCAAATCTTATATCTATTTCCTTCTAATTTCAGGCTGCGCGCGCATATTTTCCACTACAGATAAAATAATTGTAACTATAGTAACTGCTACTGTAACTGCTCCAAAATAATAGGTGCTTTATAAGGCACACTTTGTAAATATGCTACTAATATTTGACAGCTACTAAGAAAAACTGTTACATTTATAACCGTCTCTCTAAAAGACCTTATATTCAGTCTTCTTTAAAAAGGTTTAGGTTCAAGAAGAATTTTATCCAAGTGTTGTGTTATGATTAAAAAGTTAAATTACGTAACACCTTTGCAAAATTTTCATACAAAAATCGTTACGTAATGGTAACTTTTTAATTTTTTATGCATACTCTGCGTAATATTCAGCCTTATGTACCAACTTTTTGAATCATAATTCAAAGATTACGACATGAGTGTAGATAAAACTATTTATTAAACTAAAATAACTCAACCATAATGTTATACGTCAAGTTCCATAACCTCTCAGTGGGTATAACTCCATTCTTGGCGGGTATTGTTAACTTCTTGGCGGATATTGTTATCTTCTTGGCGGGTATTGTTAACCTCTTGGCAGGTATTGTTAATTACTTGGCCGGCATTATTAACTTCTTGGCGGGTATTGTTACCAACTTGGCGGATATTGATTACTTCTTGGCAAGTATTGTTTACTTCTTGGCGGGTACTGTTTACTCCTTTGCGGGTATTGTTAACTTCTTGACGGGTATTGTTTACTTCTTGGCGGGTATTGTTTACTTCTTGGTGGGTATTGTTTATTACTTGGCAGGTACTGCGTACTTCTTGACGGGTATTGTTGAATTGTTAGCTACTTGGCGGGTATTGTTAAAACTTTGGTGGGTATTGTTAGCTTCTTGACGGGAATTAATAAGTTCTTGGCATGTATTGTAATCTTTTTAGCGGATATTGTTAGCTACTTGGGGTATAGTTATCTTCTTGGCGGGTATTGTTAACTTGTTGGCGAGTATTGTTAACTTGTTGGCGAGTATTGTTAACTTGTTGGCGGGTATTGTTAACTTGTTGGCGGGTATTGTTAACTTGTTGGCGGGTATTGTTAGCCACTTGGCGGGTATTGTTTACTTGTTGGCGGATATTTTTAGCTACTTGGTGGGTATTGTTATCTTCTTTGCGAGTATTGTTAACTTTTTGGCGGGTATTGTTAGCTAGTTGGCGGGTATTGTTATCTTCTAGGCGAGTATTGTTTACTTTTTGGCAGGTATTGATAACTACTTGGCGGGTATTGTTTACAACTTGGCGGGAAATGATTACTTCTTGGCGGATAATGTTTACTTCTTGGCGGGTATTGTTTACTTCTTGGCGTGTATTGTTATCTTCTTGGTGGGTATTGTTATCTTCTTGGCGGGTATAGTTTACTTCTTGGCGGGTATTGTTTACTGCTTGGCGGGTAATGTTTACTTCTTGAGGGATATTGTTTACTTCTTGGCGGGTATTGTTTACTTCTTGGCGGGTATTGTTATCTTCTTGGCGGGTATTTTTATATTCTTGGCGCGTATTGTTATCTTCTTGACGGGTATCGCTTACTTCTTGGCGGGTATTGTTTACTTCTTGGTGGGTATTCATTACTTCTTGGCGGGTATTTTTTACTTCTTGGCGGAAATTGTTTCCTTTTCGGCGACTACCAGAAGGTTCTTCCCGCCGCCATGAAAGAGATTTGCATTTTGTGAATTTGTTACAGTTTTCACCCATCTTCTCGGGCTCGTCATCAACCATTATGTACATAGTACTACTTGTTATTGGGCTGGATGTGGTGGCGGTTTCAATGATGGTTTCGATGGTTTCAATAACAGAATTACCGAGTCCGAGAGCAAATTCCTCAAAATTATTCTTAAGAAAGGTGGCAGCGCTAATGGTGTTGTCAGAAGAATTTTTTAGGGCGGCCGAAAGGAAGAATTTCACTTTTTTGACAGTGGCGTTACAGACGGCGTCAAGGTCGCTTTCTGAGAGAGCGGTGACGTTTACGGCAGCAAGGATGGATTGCACTATGGAGGCAATGATGGCGTCAAGGTCTTTAAGTATTTTTTTATTGCGGTTTCTGTCCTCGTCGATTTTATCTTTATTGTTTGCATCTTCGCCATTTTTGTCTTTGTTGTTCGTGTCTTTGTCTTTTTTGTGTTTGTTGTTTTTATTGTCTTCATTGTCTTTATTGTGTTTGTCTTTATTGTCTTTATTCTGTTTGTCTTTATTGTATTCATTGTCTTTTTTGTGTTTGTTTTTATTGTTACCGTTCTCGTTCCCGTTCTCATTCTCGTTCTTGTTCTCATTCTCGTTATTGTCTACTTGCGTGTCTTCTTGCGTGTCTTCTTGCTTGTCTACTTGCGTCTCTTCTTGCTTGTCTACTTGCTTGTCCACTTGCTTGTCTTCTTGCTTGTCTACTTGCTTGTCTACTTGCTTGTCTACTTGCGTATCTTCTTGCGTGTCTTCTTGCTTGTCTACTTGCTTGTCTACATGCTTGTCTACTTGCTTGTCTTCTTGCTTGTCTACTTGCGTATCTTCTTGCGTGTCTTCTTGCTTGTCTACTTGCGTGTCTTCTTGCTTGTCCACTTGCTGGTCCACGTGCTTGTCCTCTTGCTTGTCTACTTGCTTGTCTACTTGCTTGTCTACTTGCTTGTCTACTTGCTTGTCTACTTGCTTGTCTACTTGCTTGTCTACTTGCTTGTCTACTTGCTTGTCTACTTGCGTGTCTTCTTGCTTGTCTACTTGCGTGTCTTCTTGCTTGTCTACTTGCTTGTCTACTTGCTTGTCTTCTTGCTTGTCTTCTTGCGTGTCTTCTTGCTTGTCTACTTGCGTGTCTACTTGCTTGTCTACTTGCGTGTCTTCTTGCTTGTCTTCTTGCGTGTCTTCTTGCTTGTCTACTTGCGTGTCTTCTTGCTTGTCTACTTGCTTGTCTACTTGCTTGTCTACTTGCTTGTCTACTTGCTTGTCTACTTGTTTGTCTACTTGCTTGTCTTCTTGCGTATCTTCTTGCGTGTCTTCTTGCTTGTCTACTTGCGTGTCTTCTTGCTTGTCTACTTGCGTATCTTCTTGCGTGTCTTCTTGCTTGTCTACTTGCGTGTCTTCTTGCTTGTCTTCTTGCGTGTCTTCTTGCTTGTCTACTTGCGTGTCTTCTTGCTTGTCTACTTGCTTGTCTACTTGCTTGTCTTCTTGCTTGTTTACTTGCGTGTCTTCTTGCTTGTCTTCTTGCGTGTCTTCTTGCTTGTCTTCTTGCGTGTCTTCTTGCTTGTCTACTTGCGTGTCTTCTTGCTTGTCTACTTGCTTGTCTACTTGCTTGTCTTCTTGCTTGTTTACTTGCGTGTCTTCTTGCTTGTCTTCTTGCGTGTCTTCTTGCTTGTCTACTTGCGTGTCTTCTTGCGTGTCTTCTTGCTTGTCTACTTGCTTGTCTACTTGCTTGTCTTCTTGCTTGTTTACTTGCGTGTCTTCTTGCTTGTCTTCTTGCGTGTCTTCTTGCTTGTCTTCTTGCGTGTCTTCTTGCTTGTCTACTTGCTTGTCTACTTGCTTGTCTACTTGCTTATCTACTTGCTTGTCTACTTGCTTGTCTACTTGCGTGTCTTCTTGCTTGTCCACGTGCTTGTCCTCTTGCTTGTCTACTTGCTTGTCTACTTGCTTGTCTACTTGCTTGTCTACTTGCTTGTCTACTTGCTTGTCTACTTGCTTGTCTACTTGCGTGTCTTCTTGCTTGTCTACTTGCGTATCTTCTTGCGTGTCTTCTTGCTTGTCTACTTGCGTGTCTTCTTGCTTGTCTACTTGCGTATCTTCTTGCGTGTCTTCTTGCTTGTCTACTTGCGTCTCTTCTTGCTTGTCTACTTGCGTGTCTTCTTGCTTGTCTACTTGCTTGTCCACTTGCTTGTCCTCTTGCTTGTCTACTTGCTTGTCTACTTGCTTATCGACTTGCTTGTCTACTTGCTTGTCTACTTGCGTGTCTTCTTGCTTGTCTACTTGCTTGTCCACTTGCTTGTCCACTTGCTTGTCCTCTTGCTTATCTACTTGCTTGTCTACTTGCTTGTCTACTTGCGTATCTTCTTGCGTGTCTTCTTGCTTGTCTACTTGCGTGTCTTCTTGCTTGTCTACTTGCTTGTCCACTTGCTTGTCCACTTGCTTGTCCTCTTGCTTGTCCTCTTGCTTGTCTACTTGCTTGTCTACTTGCGTGTCTTCTTGCTTGTCTTCTTGCGTGTCTTCTTGCTTGTCTACTTGCGTGTCTTCTTGCTTGTCTACTTGCTTGTCTACTTGCTTGTCTTCTTGCTTGTTTACTTGCGTGTCTTCTTGCTTGTCTTCTTGCGTGTCTTCTTGCTTGTCTACTTGCGTGTCTTCTTGCTTGTCTACTTGCGTGTCTTCTTGCTTGTCTAATTGCTTGTCTACTTGCTTGTCTTCTTGCTTGTCTACTTGCGTGTCTTCTTGCTTGTCTACTTGCTTGTCCACTTGTTTGTCCACTTGCTTGTCCTCTTGCTTGTCCTCTTGCTTGTCCACTTGCTTGTCCACTTGCTTGTCCACCTGTTTGTCCACCTGCATGTCTACTTGCTTGTCTACTTGCTTTTCTACTTGCTTGTTTTTTTGCTTTGCTACTTGCTTGTCTACTTGCGTGTTTACTTGCGTGTCTACTTGCTTGCCTTCTCGCTTACCTTCTCGCTTTTCTTCTCGCTTGTCTTCTCGCTTTTCTTCTCGCTTGCCTTCTCGCTTGTCTTCTCGCTTGTCTTCACGCTTGTCTTCTTGCTTGTCTTCTTTGTCTTTTTTGGCAAACTTTAAAACTTCTCTTGGTCCCAAACTCGCTTTGGCCAGCTTTTTTACCATTATTTGCATCAAGATTGACTTCTCATTCGACACAGTTAACGATTGGTCCTCATCGTTTTTGCCTTCATCGTTTCTATCTTTGTTTTCTTTAAGGTGTCTGTTGTCGTCGTTTGTGTCCTCGCCATTGGCTTCAACCCCGTCGTTGTCGGCGTCAACGATCTCATCATCGACGTCAACAGTGGCGTTTTTATATGTATTGTCATCGCTCTCGATGACGATACTTTCGTTGATGGTGCTTTTGTTGACGTTGCTTTCATTGACAGTGCTTTCGTTGGAGATGCTTTCGTTAGCGGCGCTTTCTTTATCAGCGGGGACGTTAGCGGTGGCAACGATGGCGTCAGCAATGTAGGCAATGGTGGCGTCAACATCAACATCGCTGTCATTGACGGCATCGACGAAGGAGGTAAGGCTGGTGCTATCGAAGAAGTTGGTTTCGTTAGCGGCGCTTTTGTTGTCAGCGCTCTCTTCGACAGTGCTTTTGTTGATGGTGCTTTCGATGTCGGTTCTTACGTTAGCAGCACTTTCGTTGATGATTCTTACGTCGTCGGCGATGGTGCCAGCGGAGGCAAGGATAGCGTTAACGGTGGCAACTATACTGTCAGTGACAGAAGCAATGACAGCGTCAAGATCAGTGTCGGCATTAACGGAGGCAACTAAGGTGCTAGCGATGGAGTCGATGGCGGTATCAAGGTCATTGACAGCGCGCTCATCTAAAATACCTTCATCAAAAACACCACTCAGTCCTAATTTTACTTCCACCAGCTGTTTCACCATTTCTTTTAACAAATTCAACTTCTTATTGAATATTTCTTTGCCTTCTTCGCTTTCTTTGCCTTTCTTGCCTTCCTTGCCTTTGTCTTCGTTTTCTTCTTTGCCTTTATTTTCATTGTCTTCTTTGCTTACCTTGCCCTTTTTGACTTTCTTGCTTTCCTTGCCATTGTTTTCATTGTCTTCCTTGCCTTCCTTGCTTTTCTGGCCTTCTTCGCCCTCCTCGCCTTCCTTGCCTTTGTCTTTATTGTCGTTTTTGCTTTCTTTGCCTTCCTTGCCTTCTTTGCCTTCAACGCCTTCTTTTCTTTCGTTGTCCATGCTCGTTTTCACCAGCTGCTTTACCATTTTTTGCAACAAGATTGACTTCTCATTCGACGCAGTTAACGATTGGTCTTCATCGTTTTTGCCTTCATCGTTTCTATCTTCGTCTTCTTTAAGGTGTCTGTTGTCGTCGTTTGCATCTTCGCCATTGGCTTTAACTCCGTCGTTGTTGGCATCAACGATGGGGGCAAAGCTGGCATCAAGGTCGACATCGCCGTCAGCAGTGCCGTTATTATATGTATTGACATCGCTCTCGATGACGATGCTTTCGTTGACGGTGCTTTCATTGACATCGCTTTCGTTGGCGATGGTTTCGTTAGCGGCACTTTCTTTGTCGGTGGGGACGTTAGCGGTGGCAACGATGGCGTCAGCAATGTAGGCAATGGTGGCGTCAACATCAACATCGCTGTCATTGACGGCATCGACGAAGGAGGTAAGGGTGGTGCTATCGAAGACGTTGCTTTCGTTGGCGGCGCTTTCGTTGTCGGCGCTCTCTTCGACAGTGCTTTTGTTGATGGTGCTTTCGTTGACGATGCTTATGTTAGCGGAGGCAAAGTTAGCGTAAACGGTGGCAACTATATTGTTAGCGACAGAAGCAACGACAGCGTCAAGATCGG
This sequence comes from Athrips mouffetella, assembly GCA_947532105.1. Lineage (NCBI taxonomy): Eukaryota > Metazoa > Arthropoda > Insecta > Lepidoptera > Gelechiidae > Athrips > Athrips mouffetella. Next base: position 15,803,968 of record OX383983.1, read on the forward strand.
TGTCGGCGTTAACGGAGGCAACGAAGGTGCTAGCGATGGAGTCGATGGTGGCATCAAGATCTTTGACAGCGCTCAGTCCCAATTTTACTTCCACCAGCTGTTTCACCATTTCTTTCAACAAATTTAACTTCTTCTCGAAAACAGTTAAAGACTGGACGGATTCTCGCCTTGAAACTGCTCGAGATGATATATAACACTGACTTAATATATGTAGTAATAACATTACCAAAGTAAATATAACATTCATTCTTGGAACAATTTTGAAAACGTTTACAGAATCATTTTCACTATCATACTAATAATGGTAAACGTCAGAAACAATTGAATTTGTATCAATAAAACGTATTGAAATAAAATTTCTTTTTACAACAGTAATTTTGTGAATATATTGCACAACTGTGCAAAAGCTTGGGTTTCCTTGTATTTAAATAAGTAAATGTTTGGTTAGCTCAGCTTGATATGTAATCTAAATACAGGGTGTCCCAGGAAACACTGTCAAGCGGTGGTCCAGAGGTGGACCACCCCTTGGGCTACCCGAATTACCCCCATGTATGTTCCGCGATTAGTTTTCGAGTTATACATTATTTTATTAATTTTTAAAATTTTCTGCCGAAGGAAATTTAAAAATTCATATCTTTTTTTTTATTAACATTTTTCCAATTTTCTTTTTGTGTCATGATTGCCTTGAACGTTACTTTCATACATAAAATAATAAACCTCCTAACATTCCTACTTGTTACTCAAAAAGTATGGTAAATAAAATTTTCGCAAATTTAATGGGCCGATTAAAATTGATCAACAATTTAAAAATACAAAAAGGATGTTCAATAGATTGAAGTTGATTTTAAAAACTTTTCAGGTTTCGAGGCTACCCAAAACATAAAAAAAATTGGTACTTAATGCGGTAATTTTTGCTGAAATAGGCGTTTAAAAGTTGAGAGGGGAAAAACCCTGAATGTTAATTTAGGCTCCAAATAAATAATTTGCCTATTTTGGTGATTCCTATTGCAAATAATGATGGTGGTAGGGCAGTACAGAAGTACAAAGTCCGTTTGGAAAAGTAGGGCCTTTTGCCTGTTTCTGTCGTAAAGCAGCAGTGTTTGCGCTCTTGTGTTTCGGTAGAAGTTTTAAGAGAGCTGGTAAAATTTCTGGCACATGAGCCATTGTATTTTATTTCTTTGGACGGGCCTTCAGAATTTGGTTGTATTTTCCGTAAGAATGACTACTTGATAGGGTATTTTGAAAGTATTTTGGTACTTGAAAAGGTATTTTTCGCTGAAATTGGCGTTCAAAAGGTGCTAGGGAAAAACCTGAATCATAATTTAGGTTTAAAATAATAAATTTTACAATTCTCGTTATTCTTATGGCAATTTTGAAGGTGGTGGGGCTATTCTGTTAAGTCTGTCTCACAATTATCACAATTTGCCAAAAGAATAGGTAACTGAATTAATAAACGAATTATTTGAACTTAAATTATGAATAATATTTTTCTCTAACATATTTTGAACGCCAATTTCAGCGAAAAATACCATTAAAAGTATCGAAATACTTTCGAAATACCCTACCCATTAGTCATTCTTACGGAAAAAACAACCAAATCCCGAAGACCCACCCTAAGAAATGAAATAGAATCGCTCAATGCCTGAAATTTTAACAGCTCTCTTTAAACTTTTACCGAAACACAATAGTGCAAACACTGCTGTTTTACGATAGTAACAGGCAAAAGGCGGTACTTTTCCAGACGCACTTTGTACAGCAGCCCTACCACCATCATAATTTGCAATAGGAATCACCAAAATTAGGCAAACTATTTATTTGAACATTCAGGGTTTTTTCCCTCTCAACTTTTAAATGCCAATTTCACCGAAAAATACCTCATTAAGCACCTAATAATTTTTTTAATGTTTTGGGTAACCTAGAAACCTAAAAAGTTTTTGTTTATCAACTACAATCTATGGAACATCCTTTTTGTATTGTTAAATTGACGATCAAAATTTTAATCGGCCCATTAAATTGTTCGAAAATTTTATTTACCATACTTTTTGAGTAACAAGAAGGAATGTTAGGAGGTTTATTATTTAATGTATGAAGGTAACGTTCAAGGCAATCATGACATAAAAAAAATGGAAAAATGTTCAGTAAAAAAAAGATATGAATTTTTAAATTTCCTTCGCCAGAAAATTTTAAAAATTAATAAAATAATTTATAACTCGAAAACTACAAATAATCGCGGAACATAAATAGGGTGATTCGGGTAGCCCAAGGTCCACCTCTGGACCACCGCTTGACAGTGTTTCCTGGGACACCCTGTATATAAAAGAGCTTGTCTAAATATATAAAAGAGCATGTCCTGACTGACTGACTGACTGATTCATCAACGCCGAGCCGTAACCGCTATAGATACAGATCTGAAATTTTGTACACAGGTTCTATGCACGTTAAAACCACCCACTAAGAAAGGATTTTGAAAAATGTATCTCCCAAGGGGGTGAAATAAGGGATGAAATTTTGTATGAAAGTCCTTTCACCCACAGTCGTCCACCAAATTTGAATTTAAGCTTCTGGTAAAAAGTAAAGAAACACGTGTTTAAGCATTTTTTAAAAATCATCCTTCAAGGGAGTGAAAAAGGGGATGATTTTTTTTCCGTATGTTGCTCTATAAGTCTTTCATGTTTACTTTCAAGCGGAGCGAGAAAGGTATTGTATTCGTGAAAAAAAAAAGTTTTTCTAATTTTATCAAAAATGTGTTCTATATCACTGATACATCATAAAAAACAAGTCTCCAAAAATGTCCGTCTGTCGGTCGGTCGGTCGGTCGGTCGGTCCGTCGGTCGGTCTGTCCGTCACGCTTTGGCCTAGTGGTTAAACGAATGGTCCGATTGACACCATATTTTGAATTTAGCAGTTTTATGCAAATCCATCGAAGAGTTCCGAGTGGCTTCTTGCTGGTTCTCATTTTGAGGGTACCTGTCATACAACGAAAATGAAAAATTGAAATTATCTCAAAAACGGCTCATAGAATCTTGATTAAACTTTGCATGATCAAGCATTTCTATGTCAGATATCTTGCGCCAGTATCAATTGATCTGTCTAATTTCATGTAAGGGGTGTTCGTGTACCACCAAATCATAAATATGATTTACCCAAAATTGGTTCCAGTGAGTTTAAAAAAAAAATCTATAATATTAATCCTGGATTGGTTGTCTAACTGGCTGGATATTCTTTATGATGTTTTTGAATAAAATTTAGTACACAGGGTGTACCAAAAACTGAAAGGCTTGCTCAGTAGACTAAACTGAACAATTATCCATAAGGAACATGTGTTGGGAAATTAACAAAATCTCCATGCAAGTATCCTGCGGTAGTATCCATTGATCTGTGAAAATTTATATAAAGGGTGTTACAGTACTACCAAAAGTTAAACATGTGATTTACTCGAAATCGTTTGAGGTTTGTTTCTTTTAATGTTTGACAATTTGAATTCTGAATTGATCTGTATATTTCATTCGAACATTTTTTTGGAGTAACGTAAATAAAAGTTTTTATTTGCATACTATGTGTATGGCATTACAAATTTAAGTTTTCGGTTGATAGTTTTTCCTTGAGTATTGCGACAAAGTAAGTGCAGTGCTGCTGTACCATTTATTAAAGATATATTATAAAATTTGGTACCCAGCTCGTGGTAAAAAATAAAAGAGTACGTGTTTCAGAATTTTTCAACATTCATCCCCAAAGGGGGTGAAATAAGGGATGAAAATTTGTATGAAAGTCCTTTGTTTCTCGAGTTAGATTCACACAAATTTAATTTTAAGCTTTTGGTAAAAAATAAAGAAACAAGTGAAACTAAACTAAAACAATTTTGAAGTCCAATGTGGTGGACGTGAAATACCATCATCCATTGGGGATGGAGTTGGAGTGCGATAGGGTTGATATGTCTAAAAATCAATATGGGTGTCGTTTGTATGTATGGTTTATCGGATCGCTGATTACGAAAACTACAACAATTTTGAAATCTAAGGTGGTGGACGTGAAATACCATCATTCCCTGGGGATGGGGTTGGGGTGCGATAGGGTTAAAATGTCTAAAAATCAATACGGGTGTCGTTTCTATTTTTATATAAGGATAGGGATAGCGGTTAAGACGGCGTTAAGGATAGGGATAGGAGTAGGGGTAGGGTTAGGGGCAGGGATAGGGAGAGGGAGAAGGAGAGGGAGTGGGATATAGGTAGAGAGACAGGGAGTGAGAGGGTGAGGGAGGGGGAGAGGGAGAGACTGCACATTGTCTGAATATCACGCGGGCGAAGCGGCGGGCATAGCTAGTAATATATAATTTTGCAAAATAAATAGTCATTCTGTAACATTCCATGAAACATCCTCTGCAGGACAGGGAGCTTCCTACAGAACTAAAGCGAATGCGAGGTACTTAGGCGGGGATTTACCGCTGTTGTTGGTGACCGCAGTATGTAAGATGGTACGAAACACAGAAAGATGCTGCTGCCCATCCTCCGGTTAAGCCCTTAGTCGCCTCTTACGACACCCACGGGTAGAGATGGATTGGTACTATTTTTTGCCAGCATCACACGGACGGACAAGAATAGTCATTATCATTATACAAAATAATTACTTGGTCCATATAATACGATTATACAGGGTGTTTGGTGTATGTCTGCAAACCTCTCGGCTGGTTGCTCTAGCCATGAAACTGAGCCACTTTCCCTGAGGAACATATACGCTTATCAGCTGATGCCATAGAGTATGAAACTGCATCAGAATGCTGAATTTTTTTTTTCACCATTTCCATTCAAACAAAGGCCTATACAGGGTGTTAATTTGATTGCGTGCCATAGCTCAGGGGTGGGATCAGTATCAGTAACTTTTGCCAAGGAACATAGGTCGAAATAGGAAAATAAATTTTCGACCTCCCGTAGAAACTGCATTAGCTGATAGCGCATTTTGTACCTATGGGAGGTCAAATTTGGTTATTCGTATTTCGACCTACGCTCCGTGGGAAAAGTTGTTCAGTTACTGATACTGATTCCGCCCCTGACCTATGCTATGCCACGCAATCTAATTAACACCCTGTAATAAAACGCTCATGTTTTCACTGAGTGAAAACAGACTAGAGCTCCATGAGCTTATTCCACCGTGTCTCCCTATCGGGAGTCCAGACGCACCGCAGGATATAAATGAATCAAAGAATTAATAATTTATTCGCATATAATGGGGTACATGTAAAGTTGGAAAGGATACAATAAAAGTTCAACCACATTAAGCTGTTACATAACAGCATGCAAATATGTCTTAAACATTATGAAATATTTATCATTATAATATTAAATTTAATAAGTCAAAAAATATCATTATAGAAACAAAACATGGACAATGAGATCATCAATGTCTCAGATTAAATCTATTTAAGTTAATTATATAATAAAAATTATTTGTCAGCAAAAAATTCTTGAACGCAATAATAATTCTTGATCTGTAGCATTGGTATAATTCTTTTTTAAATCTGGGCTGGGGAAGTGTTTTAATAGAACTAGGTATCTTATTGAAGATGTTTATGCACATATAAAAACAGTTTCGTACGTAACAAGTAGATTTTGGGACCACACCAGGCACAAGTCTATTCGGATAACGAAGTTGCCTATAGCATACATCACCCGCCTCTACAAATAAATTAGGATTCTCCTTGACAAAAGTAGCTACTTCTAGAATATACAGGCATGGAAGAGGTAATATTTGCAACTTTTTAAAAAGGGGTCGACATGAATCAGTTGGGCCTGCACCACATATAGAGCGGATACATCATTTTTGGGCCACGAATACTTTATTTATATATGAGCAATTACCCCATAAAAGTAATCCGTATCGTATTACGCTTTTTACATATCCATAGTAATCCATATTTATATAATCGTTATCTTAACTCCATAGACATGTTTTCTACTAGCATAAGCGCATTTAAAAGAAATATTTTATCTATTCTTGGCAGTTAGAATTTAAATAGTCTTTTCCTTTTATCAAGTATAGTTATATTAATGTATTTAAGAATATTAACTTCCTTGTTTACTTACTACTAGTTAGTTTAGTTTAGTTTATTCATTTATTGCAGTCATGTACTACTAAACTAACTACTGATTTTTTGTGTCATATGTTTTTAATTTAGAGCCACTTCTCAACACTTGAAAACAACCTGTGGCCAACGATGTTGGTGACACAATCACCAATCATATAGTATTAAAATTAATTATAAGTTCTAATTGTGCTCACTGTTTGTTAGCCCTAATAAAAAAAATAAAAAAAAATAATAATAGTATGCAGTTATAGCAGTAGATCGAGAAGCTACATTGGTTAATTTAAATAATGGATAGCTAAATCGTTTTATTTTGTTACATACGTGTTTTACATGTTCTTTCCATTTAAGTTTATTATCAAGGTAAATGCCTAAAATTTTTTTACTATTTGCAGGTGTTATAGCTTGGCCATCGTTACTAATATTTAAATTGTTATTTATATCATTATAATTTATGTAATTGGTTTTATCTATGTAAACTTTTAAATTATTTTTGTTTAGCCAATTAATTATTTCATATATTACATTATTTATTGTGGACTCATGTTCAACTATATTTGTTTTACATTTAGTTTAGATATCACCCATACTAGGTTGATATTCCGCACATTCGCACAAAGCGCTTTGAAACATCTTTTATAATGCGCACGGCTAAAGAGTGGAATTCTCTGCCTGCGTCTGTGTTCCCGAGTTCATATAACCCGAATCTATTCAAGTCGCGAGTGAATAGGCTTCTTCTGGGCAAGCTCGTTCCATCGTCGACCTCATCTCTGTCTTCAAGACTAGATCGTGGTCAAGAGTAAGCCCATTTTCAATTAAAAAAAAGACTGAATTGGAACAAACGCGAATATACGAATTGTATGTAAAAAAAACCGGTCAAGTGCGAGTCGAACTCGCGCGCCGAGGGTTCCGATATACTTTTTGTATTTTTGGAAGCAATAAAATCCATTTTAGGACCGCAAAACTAAATTTGTTTGTAAAGGTTATTTGCAGATTTTTAGAAAACTGTGCAACTTAGAAAGATCGTTTTATTTTTGCTGTAATGTTTACATATATTTCTGTCAACTGTAATTAATTCTGATTTTTCCTTTCACAAACTTCGGAGATAAGGGGGGGGGAATGGTGTTTTTTTCGACATTTTCATCATAACTTGAAAACTAAGAGACGTAAAAAAATACAAAAATATATTTTAGAATGTACAAGTAAAACCCTTTCATATGATATCCCCATGATATCCCACTCGACCTAGTAGCGACAATTTTAAATTTGGCCGCCCCCTATTTTGGTCCCCTTTACATTAATAATTATATTTTTTTCAAAATTCTTAAATGAGCAATTAAGTTGGGCAACCATATTCTAAAACTATTCCAAATTACAAGTCGATAACATTAGTGGTTGCTGAGATATAGAGGTATGACAGACAGACAGACAGACGGACAGACAGACAGACAAAGTCGCACCATAAGGGTTCCTTTTTTTACCATTTTGGTATCGGAACCCTAAAAATCGTCATACTGGCTAGTTGCATAGAATCAAGATAGAATATAGCTCATTTTAAATTAAGAAAATCAAACGCCGCCGTTTTAACTTTTGTTGTAATCGATACTTGGACAAAATAAGACTTGGACTCAATGAGACTTCGGCAGAATTTCACGGTTGGACGAAATAATATTTGGACAAGTTGGTACCTAGTCCCTCCCTCCGCTCAAGGAGTCTACTTAGTCCCTGCTGCTTAGTCCCTCGAAAGGAAATTCCTTTTTTTTTCCACTTTTTGGGTAATCTACTATTTCACCTCACTACCTCGGAAAATTTTGCTTTATCGGTCGAAATGTATTGAGTACTGGAATCTGCGTGCAAAAGTCATTTTTGGCCGCTAACGTAGAAAAAGTTTTTGAAATTAGAACGTGATGAATTATGATAAAAAGATAAGATAAAAAGACATTTATTTTCCATATAAAAAATACAATTAAGATTTAAAAAATATACATTGAGAGGTAAAATGACAAAAAGGAGGTGGCTCAGCTTTAAAGCATAATTATGCTGTGACGGGGCCGAGGGCCCGTACAGCGCTGATTTCCAGCCACTCCCTCTTCCCTAAGGTGGTAAGCAATATGTGACGAGGGCAAGAGAACAACATAAATTAAAAATGTATTTAAAACTAACAAAATAAAAACAAGATGAATAGGTGCTCTTGTGGATAGTGTTTATGTGTGTATGTATTTGTGCATGTGCGTATTTATCTGTTTGTTTGTTTGTGTGTATGTATTTTTGTATATTTTTGTTTGTTCGACTTTTTCCTACTTGATGTTAAAAGGGTTAAGAAATTAAAGTAATCCTTACAATTAATTTGGACCACCTTGAAGTAAGGCGGAAATTGTCTTTGATATCTCATTATCACGCTATACTAAATGGTCGAGTTGATAACATGACGGCATTGTCTCGGATGGGTCTGTGCGTTCCGGGAACTTACATGTGCAGCGGCGGAGTGACACTGCATGCGGCCACTGTTTGCAGCAATCCACGCGCGCACCTGCAGTGGAGCAAACGCTTCCTCGGCTCGGGCTAATTGCATAAAATGAAATGCTCAAACATCAGTCGCATGCCGACATATTTAATAACAGAGCTATATTATTTTGTAATTGTGCAATTCTGATCATTAACTCTTTTTTAAGAATGAAAACTATATTGTTTTCTAATAGAATATTAGTGTGTTGGCTAACGCTGGAAGCTTATATTTAAAATAAAGAAATATAATTGAATTTAACTAAGCAATTTCCAGTAGGCATGTTTCCGATTTTCTGCAGCAAGTTGCTTTTTAATCAAGGCTGATTTGAATTTACTTTTAAAACTGTCTACGCTCATTATTGTAAATGGTCGTTTGGTGTAACAAAAAGGGTATACCAACCCAGAGAGATAAACACTGGTATACATATAAGGTGACTTTTAATTAGTTCTTGATAGCAAAATATATGCATGTACTCATGATACTAAACAACTTTTCCCAAGGAACATAGGTCGAAATACGAAAAACCAAATTTGACCTCCCATACAATATGCGCTATCAGCTGATCCAGAATCTATGGGAGGCAAAAACTTGATTTTCGTATTTCTTTGGAGAAAGTTTAGTATCATTAGTACAAGAACTAATTAAAAGTCACCCTATATAAGACGGCAGACGCAGAGGCAGACGAGACCCGCAACTCCAGGGGTGTCATAGGTGCGCTGCCGGCTTTTAAGATATTTGTAGGCTCGTTTCTTAAAAGCCCCGGAAATACCTGCACAGGAAGCTGATTCAACAATGCGGTCGTACGTGGCAAGAAGTTTCTTTTGTAACGTACGGTGGTAGAGAACCAGTTATCCAGGTGAAATGGATGGAATTCCAACTTCTGGCGAGTGGTACGGTGGTGGTGAAATTCAGCAACACGTGTTAATATTTTATAAGATAATTAAAAACAAAGACCCCAATGGACACACGGAAGAAAAACACCGCGATAAAACAATTTATTAAAATGAAATAACTCCAATCAAATGGAACTTGACGTATAATATTCCCTTCTTGGCGGGTATCCCTCCCTTCTCGGCGGGTATCCTTCCCTTCTCGGCGGGTATCCTTCCCTTCTCGGCGGGACTCTTGCTCTTGTTGGCGGGTATTTTTCCCTTCTTGGTGGCTATCACTCCCTTCTCGGCGGCTATCATTCCCTTCTCGGCGGATATCACTTTCTTCTTCGCGGGTGTCATTCCTTTTCCCTTGTTGGCGAGTATCCCTCCCTTCTTCGCGGGTATCCGTCCCTTCTTGGCAGGTATCCATCCCTTCTTGGCGGATATCCCTCCCTTTTTGGCGGATATCCCTCCCTTCTTGGCGGATATCCCTCCCTTCTCGGTGGCTACTATTCCCTTTTTAGCGGCTATCACTCGTTTCCCTTGTTGGCGGGTATTTTGTATGTATTTTTCCCTTCTCGGTGGGTATTATTCCCTTCTTGGCGGGTATCATGTCGATCTAGGCAGCTATCATTCTCTTCTTCGCAGGTATTATTCCGTTCTCGGCGGCTATCATTCCCTTGTAGTGGCTATCATTCCCTTCTTGGTGGCTATCAATTCCTTTTCGTGGCTATCATTCCCTTCTTGGCGCGTAGCCCTCCCTTCTCGGTGGCTATCGTTCCCTTCTCGGCGGCTAGCATTCCCTTTTTGGTGGCTATCATTCCCATCTCGGTGGTTATCATTCCCTTCTCGGTGGCTATCATTCCCTTCTTGGTGGGTAGCCCTCCCTTCTCGGCGGCTATCGTTCCCTTCTCGGCGGCTATTATTCCGTTCTCGGCGGCTATCATTTCCTTTTCGGTGGCTATCATTCCCATCTCGGTGGATAACATACCCTTCTCGGTGGCTATTATTCCCATCTTGGCGGGTAGCCCTCCCTTCTCGGCGGCTATCGTTCCCTTCTCGGCGGCTAGTATTCCCTTTTCGGTGGCTATCATTCCCATCTCGGTGGTTATCATTCCCTTCTCGGTAGCTATGTTTCCCATCTTGGTAGGTAGCCGTCCCTTCTCGGCGGCTATCGTTCCCTTCTCGGCTGCTATCATTCCGTTCTCGGCGGCTATCATTCCCTTTTCGGTGACTATCATTCCCATCTCGGTGGATATCATTTCCTTCTCGGTGGCTATCCTTCCCTTCTTAGCGGGTATCTCTCGCTTCTCCGCGGCTATCATTCCCTTCTCGGCGGGTATCATTCCCTTTACGGTGGCTATCATTCCCATCTCGTTGGATATCATTTCCTTCTCGGTGGCTATAATTCCCTTCTTGGCGGGTATCTCTCGCTTCTCCGCGGCTATCATTCCCTTCTTGGCGGGTATCATTCCCTTCTCGGTGGCTATCATTCCTTTCTCGATGGCTATCATTCCCTTCTCGGCGGCTATGATTCCCTTCTGGGCGGGTATCCTTCCCTTCTCTGCGGCTATCATTCCCTTCTCGGTGGCTATCCCTTCTCGGCGGCTATCATTCCCTTCTCGGAGGCTATTATTCCCATCTCGGTGGGTACCATTCCCTCCTGGGCGGCTAACATTCCCTTCTCGGTGGCTATCATTCCCTTCTTGGCGGCTATCATTCCCATCTCGGTGGATAACATACCCTTCTCGGTGGCTATTATTCCCATCTTGGCGGGTAGCCCTCCCTTCTCGGCGGCTATCGTTCCCTTCTCGGCGGCTAGCATTCCCTTTTCGGTGGCTATCATTCCCATCTCGGTGGTTATCATTCCCTTCTCGGTAGCTATGTTTCCCATCTTGGTAGGTAGCCGTCCCTTCTCGGCGGCTATCGTTCCCTTCTCGGCTGCTATCATTCCGTTCTCGGCGGCTATCATTCCCTTTTCGGTGACTATCATTCCCATCTCGGTGGATATCATTCCCTTCTCGATGGCTATCCTTCCCTTCTTAGCGGGTATCTCTCGCTTCTCCGCGGCTATCATTCCCTTCTCGGCGGGTATCATTCCCTTTACGGTGGCTATCATTCCCATCTCGTTGGATATCATTTCCTTCTCGGTGGCTATAATTCCCTTCTTGGCGGGTATCTCTCGCTTCTCCGCGGCTATCATTCCCTTCTTGGCGGGTATCATTCCCTTCTCGGTGGCTATCATTCCTTTCTCGATGGCTATCATTCCCTTCTCGGCGGCTATGATTCCCTTCTGGGCGGGTATCCTTCCCTTCTCTGCGGCTATCATTCCCTTCTCGGTGGCTATCCCTTCTCGGCGGCTATCATTCCCTTCTCGGAGGCTATTATTCCCATCTCGGTGGGTACCATTCCCTCCTCGGCGGCTAACATTCCCTTCTCGGTGGCTATCATTCCCTTCTTGGCGGCTATCATACCCTTCTCGGTGGCTACCACCAGAGCGTTGTTTCCCTAAAGAAGGAATATTACATTCAAAATATTCGTTACAATCTTTTTTTATATATTTGTTCGTTTGTTCGTTATCAGTCTTTTCAGGTGGGTTTTCAACCATATACATATGTCTGCTTGTAATCCGTTCGGGTGTGGTGGTGATGGCGGCTGCAACGGCAGTTTCGAAAGCCTTAACGATGGCGTTGTTAAACGTCTTGTTGCTAAGAAAGGTATCAAAAAGGGCTTTTCCTGATTGGTTAGCGGAGATACAGGTGGCGTTGATAGAGTCCACGATAGCGTTATAGATGGAGCCATTAAAAACTTCAAGAACGTCGCTTTGTTCAATGGAGCAATTAAGGGATTTAATGATAGCGGTAATTACTTTGTCAATGGCTTTGATCGTTTCGTTTTTTTCTTCGTTCGGTTTGACTTCTTTGTATTTTTTTCCTATATTGTTGGATTCGGTAGCGTTATGAATGACGGTTTCAAAAGCCTTAACGATAGCATCGTTAAACGTCTTGCCCCTAAGAACGTCGTTAAAGTCGACATTTCCGGTTCTGTTAGCGGAGGTTAAGGTGGCTTTGATGGAGCCAACGATTGCGTTATATATGGATTCACTAATAGCTGTAAAGTTGATTTGTGAGTTTTTTATTTTGGATTGAAGGAAGTTAACGATAGTGGCAATGACTTTGTTAATGGCTTCCGTTTGGTCTTCATGTTTTTTCGATTTTTCTTCTTTATTATTCATTTTTTCTTTTTTGTTGGAATGAATGGCGTTGTGATCAACGGGTTCGAAAGCCTTAACAATGGCATCTTTAAACGTCTTGCCGCTAAGGACGGTGTTAAAGTCGACATTTCCGGTTCTGTTAGTGGAGGTAAAAGTGGCGTTGATGGAGTCAACGATTGCGTTATATATGGAATCACTAATAGCTGTAAAGTTGACTTTTGAGTTTTTGAGTTTAGATCGAAGAGAGCTAACGATAGTTTCAACAACTTCGTTGAGGTTGTTTTTTTCTTTCGTTTTCGTTCGCCGGTTGATGCCGCGTTTCTTGACGACGCTTTTGGTATCGGAGGTGGCGTTGGCGGAGGCAAAGATGGCATTAGCGATAGAGACAACGAAGTCGTCAAGGCTGGCTTCTGCGTTAACGGAGACATCGATAGTGCTAACGATGGAGGCAATGGAGGCGTTAAGGTTTTTGACTGTCGCCGCCACTGCCCCTAAGGTTTTATTGACGTCGCCACCGACGCCCAGTCCCAAGCTTGCATCCGCCAGTTGTTTCGCCAGTTTTTCGACCAAATTCGACTTCTTATCCATTCTAATTAAATACTGGATGAGCTCTTGCCTTGAATCTGATCGAGCTGATACATCACGTTGACTCAATGTATGTAGAAGTACCACAGTAAATATAACCTTTATGGTCACCATTGGTCGTATCGATTTTATTTCGCGAATGCTTACACTTAGAAATCAACGCACGAAATAATTTTACTACCAATGTATAAGAAATATACATGTAGTATTATGGCTATAAACGAAATCGCTTATTATAATCGATAAAATGTTTTCCTTCCACGATAGCAATTTTATTGTGTCGAAATCACACAACATTTCAAATACTTTTTTTTATTATCTAAGAATGGAAAACGCTTGAACTTAAATTTAATATCAAATACTAGGCACATGTCCCCTTACAGTTGTGAACATTTTAATCTTTAATTCAAGGCAACCAAAGATATGGCTATATGGGTTGTAATGGACATCTTTCCAAAAACTGAAAAGACATGAGCACTGATCAGGCAACGAAACTAAACAATAAAAAAAATTGGCCTCTCCATACAAATTGTCCAATCAAGATTACAATTTTGTATGGAGATGCTGAGTTTTTTAGTTGTTTTGTTTAGTTGATTGATCATGTCCTTTCAGTTTTCTAAAACTAGTCCCAACCCAACCAAAACCATCGCGTTCTTCCTGTTGACCTAAAATCATTTGAAAGGTGAAAGGAGAATGCCCATGAGTAGTATCGCAAAATTATACAAAATTTCTCAAATCGAAGTTGTGTCACAAGTCTATGACATCAGTAATTCTTGTTTATATTAAAGATAACTTTATATAAGGTGCAGCGTAATTAGTGTCAAATATTCAGGGCTGAACACTAATGTCATATTAATCACATACATACATAACATCACGCCTCTTTCCCGTTGGGGTAGGCAGAGACCACAGTCCTCCACCTGCTACGATCTTGACATACTTCCCTTGCTTCCTGTACTTTCATCAATCCTTTCATATATGCTCGTCGGTTTAGGGTACTTTTAACCTGGCCTTTATTCAGAACGTCCATATTAATCACGTACGAAAAATATTTCAAAAATCTACACGTTAGTATAAAAGTTAATGTTTCTAACAAAAAAAATAATGCAAAAACTATTAAAAAAGATATCACCCTTTGGGCTCCCGCACACGACCGAGAATCGGTGGCCGATTTTTTGTCGGCATCCCACTCTTACGTGTTATCACCTGGATCTTCCGTCCTTGTCCTGGGCGATAATCGGCCACCGATTCTCGGTCGTGTGCGGGAGCCCTTTACGTGACGCACTCTCACTACTTTAGATTACGTCAATGATCTTACATATACCATGATAGCGTACTCTTAACAATTTGTACAGAGGCAAAACGAGCAGAGCAAGACATCATAGCCGATGTACTTCGTCCCTTTCTAATTATTGCCATACTAATGAAGTTTGCACAATTTCTGTGCAAAATGTTAACTTTTATATAAACAAATTTATATTTATACGTATTTTTTAATACTTATTTGAATAATTTTCAGCGTGCAAAGTAAAAACTTTCTCCCAGTTTTCATTAAATATTGATAAATGCAGAAAAAAACTCTTTGGTAAAATGATTTTTAACAAAGATTTTGCATGACATTTTGTTAATGTTGTCATGGCAACATAAACAAAATGTCATGCAAAATCTATTAGAAAGGGACAGCTTCATCTCATCTTACGTCCTACTCTGCTCGCATAATTTTTGGAAGAGCGCAATCTGGTTAAAAGCGCCACGCGCGAAGTAATAAATCTATGGATTACGTAAGCGCGTCAGCTGTATGACTGTGTGCGTACGACTGTGCGCAGAGCGTGTGTTAGTGAGAGTGATAGACGAATGGACATAGCGCGCGTGCGTGTTTGTGTTGTTAGTCAGCTGATCAGGCTGATGTTTTTACGATTAGGTAACAGAGTTTCTTTCTTTAATAACTCTTAAACTAACCGGCAGATTTCTTTCATTTTTTTCACACGTGATCAGTATGGCCTATTTTCTCAGCCCTGAAAATATTTGACACCAATTACGCTGCATGTTATATATTAATAGGAATTGTCCACTTCTCCGGGTAAAAAATTAAAAATTTATTAGATTTTTTTATGATTTTCGAATTTCCGATGTTTCTATTCAGTGTTGCCTGCCACTTCAAACTAAATATAAAGGTACGTACGGTAAGGTACGTTTAAGGTTAATAAAAAGGTACGTTTTTTGTTAAAAAATATATTTAATATTGATTCCTGTACCTAGTAGGGTATTAATAGTTGAAAGGTTATGCACAGCAGTTTCCTGCTGTTGCGGTTACCATTTAAATGAGTACCCATCAGGCAGGCGAGCGAGTCAAACGAATCACTAGCATAGTTTTTTTGTTTATACATACGTAGTTAGCTAGCCTACACACTTGCCAAGTTATCAACTCTTTTCTCATTCATAAGGTTATTGTACTCACAAAAAGGGGACATTTTTAAATATTTTGGGTACGATTTGGCTGGCAACACTAAACTTGTCAGCTATTGTTACGTCAGCTCACCTCAAGTCATCTCAGTATGACACCTCAAATTCAAGAATTGGAATTTAGGACCTAATTTCCTGGGCAAATTACTGTAGAACCTGGAGAACTACAATTAAATGCCTAATTATTTTAATATGTCCTTAGAGCAGGCTTTACTTCAAGCCATAAAGCATTGTGACACAATAAGTTTTATACCAATTTCTGAGCGATACTAAGTTCCATAGTCACTTGGGCATTGACAAAACCACAGCACAAATCAAGAAAAAAGACGAAAATCATTTAACATTGTAACTCATAACATAACCAATTTAAAGGGAGCTCCTTTTTCAAATACAGTGTAGGCACTGATTAAATAATACTAAACTAACGTTTACAACAGATCAGTCATTCCCAGGCGATCTACCTCCTAGCGGTCCACCCTTTGCAACGGCGCTGCGGGACATCACGTTCTGTGGCGACGGCTGAAGGTCTCTCTCAGCGGTGGTAGGCTTCGGCCGCCTGGCTCGCGACCACCCTCCCGCCGGAGCCCGACGCCAAACAGCTTGTCTGTGTTCCGTCGGTGCGCGGGAGTGCCAGTGCCACTGGGGGATCGGAGGTGGTCAGTTGCGTGGCTTAGGATCGGTCTTGGTCTCTAGGCAAGTCTGTTCCGGGTGACTCATACCGGAGGGTAGCGGGATCCGAGGCACGGTCTCTGCCGTTAGCCGACCGCAGGTAGATGGGGGCCTAAGTACCACGAAAGCCGACGTGGGAAAGGCTGCCCCGCCAACTAGCGAAAAATCCTGGAATGCTCCATCGTGCCAGCTGGAGACTGGACGGGAGGACCCATCGGCCATTTCAGGGGGGCTCGGGCGTCCCCGCAGTCTCCAGATGAGTTCCCTACTGGTCAGATGAGCCGAAGAGTCTCATTTGATAACCTAGCCGCGTTTCGACAAGTTTCCGTTTCCCCACAACAACAAGCTCCCCATGTCAAAGTCCAAAAAGAAAAAGGTTTCTAAACGGCGGCACTTCCTCCCACTAAAAGTGCACCTCACTAACATCCGAGGGTTGCACTCCAATCTCGATCCGGTCCACTTCCACTTTGAGACCGAGAAGCCGCACCTATTCTTTTTAACGGAGACGCAGATAGCAACACCGTCAGACGTGGCGTACCTCAACTACCCGGGTTACTCGTTGGAACACAAGTTCAAAAAACGAGCCGGGGTCTGTGTGTACGTCCGCGATGACATTTGCTATCGGCGTCTCCGTTGCTTTGAAGATTCAGGGTCATCAACAATATGGATTCTGGTGGACACCGGCATAGAGAAATCTCTCTACGTCGGTGTCTACCGGTCGCACAGCGGTGACCAGAAGACGACCAGGCTCTTTGAGCACCTGTTAGAGAAGGCAGATTGTGCCGTACAACGGTACCCAACAGCGCAGCTTCATTTTCTGGGGGACTTTAATGCCCACCACAGCGAGTGATTGTTCTCATACCAGAAAACTGACCATGCTGGGAGAGCGGCGCGCAGGTTTGCATTGTCGATAGATCTCACCCAGCTGGTGAATGTGGCTACGCGGGTGCCTGATGTAGACGGACACGCGCCCAATTGCTTGGACTTACTGCTGACTACAGATCCGGACAGGCACTCAGTGTCGGTATCAGCCCCGCTTGGAACATCCGACCACTGTCTGGTGAAGTCCGTGTCAATCAGCTCTCCTTCGGATGATAGCCCAAGAGGCACGAGGCGAATTTGGCGATACGAGTCAGTTGTATAAAAATGCTAACTAAATAACAATACTGTGCGACAAGTGCTCTTACGATGCTGCTTTTGAAGCTTTTACATATTTCAGAAAAAACAAAAACCGCTTTCAGAAAACCTATCCATGCCATTGCCAATTGAATCCAGTTGAGTAAAAAGACGAGTTCCAAATTTATGTGTTCCGACGGCATAAATTGGCATAAATGCATTTTGCAAGCTATCCTCTACGTACACGGTACAGTTTTTGGTGAAAAGTTTTAATCGCGAGGAATCCCCTTTAATGATTTACTTTTTTTCCTTATTTTTTTTTAAATCCTTTACTTGTGTTGTTTTTAAAGGTACATGGTATCTCGAGGCAGCAGCAAGCGACACACAATGGCGACGCCCGAAGACGCGGCCACGGCGCTATCGACTTGCCAGACGCAACAAAACACTCCCGTAAGCAGATTGGGATGAGATGCGGCACTTCTTTGCGTCCTACCCATGGCAACCAGTGTGTTTTTCTTCGGGCGATCCCTCCTGTTCAGCTGATGCGGTTGCGGATGTGATACGGCAAGGGATGGAATGCTATATTCCATTCTCCGACATACCGCTCGGTCACAAAGCCCGACCTTGGTTCAATGCGGACTGCGCTCGCGCTGAAGCTCGAATGCAGTCCGCATACCAAGCCTGGGTTTTAGCTCGTGATCGCAAAGTTCGAGTTCGACGGGTTCGCGCGAAGAAAATTATGCTGCAAAGTTCTGCAAGAGGGTGATCCGAAAGGCACGTTACGACCATGTCAGTCGCATAGGGACCAAACTTGCATCCTATCCCTCTGGTGGCAAGCAATTTTGGTCCCTATCCAAATCGGTCGAAACAAACTTCTGCCGTCCGACATTACCTCCCCTGCTGAAACCTGACGGGTCGCTGGCTCACTCTGCAACAGAGAAAGCAAATTTATTTGCGTCTCTATTTGCAAACAATTCTCGTTTAGATACCGGCTCTTATCAACCACCAACGATTCCTCGCTATGACTCTTCGATGTCGGAGATCACAATACACGCAAAAGAGGTTCGTAGAGTACTCCGAAGCCTAGACTTTTAATTTTTTTTTTTTTATTTATTAGGCTCACAAAACAAGTTAAAGTCATGAAAAGACAAAGTAACAATATAATTCTTAAAAACTAGACAATAACTCTTAGTATGTGTGCACAGACAGTTAGAATTTAAGTTAAGGAGAGGGTTAGTTTAGTGTTAATAGTCTTAATCTATAAAAATTATATAAGCTAGAAATAATATCACTGTGAAAGCCCGAATAGCAGCGAGACCTTACACAATACTTTAAGACCATGGTGTATTTTAGTACCTAATGTGAGAATTAAGTATGTGTACTATGTAAACATACACAGCGCCTCGGGCATTCACTGTAACAGTTACAAAAAGATTGAATATGATAGCTAGTACACTATATTGTTTACTGCAAAATATTTTTGACATCGTTTTTGAATTTTGATAACTTAGGGTTAAAAATATCTAAAGAGGAGTTAACAGCCACTGTATCATTGTAGAGGCGACACATTCTGTTTATTGGGTTATAATACGAGGTATTGTTCGCAAAAACCTTTATTGAAAACAGTTTAGGCGATGGCTTACGAGATCTGTAACTTGTGGAAAAGTCAAGCAACGAGAGCAGATAGGGCGAGTCAATCTGTGAGTGAACAATTTTCATACATGCTCGTCGGTTTAGGGTACTTTTAACCTGGCCTTTATTCAGAACGTCCATATTAATCACGTACGAAAAATATTTCAAAAATCTACACGTTAGTATAAAAGTTAATGTTTCTAACAAAAAAAATAATGCAAAAACTATTAAAAAAGATATCACCCTTTACGTGACGCACTCTCACTACTTTAGATTACGTCAATGATCTTACATATACCATGATAGCGTACTCTTAACAATTTGTACAGAGGCAAAACGAGCAGAGTAAGACATCATAGCCGATGTACTTCGTCCCTTTCTAATTATTGCCATACTAATGAAGTTTGCACAATTTCTGTGCAAAATGTTAACTTTTATATAAAAAAAATTATATTTATACGTATTTTTTAATACTTATTTGAATAATTTTCAGCGTGCAAAGTAAAAACTTTCTACCAGTTTTCATTAAATATTGATAAATGCAGAAAAAAACTCTTTGGTAAAATGATTTTTAACAAAGATTTTGCATGACATTTTGTTAATGTTGTCATGGCAACATAAACAAAATGTCATGCAAAATCTATTAGAAAGGGACAGCTTCATCTCATCTTACGTCCTACTCTGCTCGCATAATTTTTGGAAGAGCGCAATCTGGTTAAAAGCGCCACGCGCGAAGTACTAAATCTATGGATTACGTAAGCGCGTCAGCTGTATGACTGTGTGCGTACGACTGTGCGCAGAGCGTGTGTTAGTGAGAGTGATAGACGAATGGACATAGCGCGCGTGGGTGTTTGTGTTGTTAGTCAGCTGATCAGGCTGATGTTTTTACGATTAGGTAACAGAGTTTCTTTCTTTAATAACTCTTAAACTAACCGGCAGATTTCTTTCATTTTTTGCACACGTGATCAGTATGGCCTATTTTCTCAGCCCTGAAAATATTTGACACTAATTACGCTGCACGTTATATATTAATAGGAATTGTCCACTTCTCCGGGTAAAAAATTAAAAATATATTAGATTTTTTTATGATTTTCGAATTTCCGATGTTTCTATTCAGTGTTGCCTGCCACTTCAAACTAAATATAAAGGTACGTACGGTAAGGTACGTTTAAGGTTAATAAAAAGGTACGTTTTTTGTTAAAAAATATATTTAATATTGATTCCTGTACCTAGTAGGGTATTAATAGTTGAAAGGTTATGCACAGCAGTTTCCTGCTGTTGCGGTTACCATTTAAATGAGTACCCATCAGGCAGGCGAGCGAGTCAAACGAATCACTAGCATAGTTTTTTTGTTTATACATACGTAGTTAGCTAGCCTACACACTTGCCAAGTTATCAACTCTTTTCTCATTCATAAGGTTATTGTACTCACAAAAAGGGGACATTTTTAAATATTTTGGGTACGATTTGGCTGGCAACACTAAACTTGTCAGCTATTGTTACGTCAGCTCACCTCAAGTCATCTCAGTATGACACCTCAAATTCAAGAATTGGAATTTAGGACCTAATTTCCTGGGCAAATTACTGTAAAACCTGGAGAACTACAATTAAATGCCTAATTATTTTAATATGTCCTTAGAGCAGGCTTTACTTCAAGCCATAAAGCATTGTGACACAATAAGTTTTATACCAATTTCTGAGCGATACTAAGTTCCATAGTCACTTGGGCATTGACAAAACCACAGCACAAATCAAGAAAAAAGACGAAAATCATTTAACATTGTAACTCATAACATAACCAATTTAAAGGGAGCTCCTTTTTCAAATACAGTGTAGGCACTGATTAAATAATACTAAACTAACGTTTACAACAGATCAGTCATTCCCAGGCGATCTACCTCCTAGCGGTCCACCCTTTGCAACGGCGCTGCGGGACATCACGTTCTGTGGCGACGGCTGAAGGTCTCTCTCAGCGGTGGTAGGCTTCGGCCGCCTGGCTCGCGACCACCCTCCCGCCGGAGCCCGACGCCAAACAGCTTGTCTGTGTTCCGTCGGTGCGCGGGAGTGCCAGTGCCACTGGGGGATCGGAGGTGGTCAGTTGCGTGGCTTAGGATCGGTCTTGGTCTCTAGGCAAGTCTGTTCCGGGTGACTCATACCGGAGGGTAGCGGGATCCGAGGCACGGTCTCTGCCGTTAGCCGACCGCAGGTAGATGGGGGCCTAAGTACCACGAAAGCCGACGTGGGAAAGGCTGCCCCGCCAACTAGCGAAAAATCCTGGAATGCTCCATCGTGCCAGCTGGAGACTGGACGGGAGGACCCATCGGCCATTTCAGGGGGGCTCGGGCGTCCCCGCAGTCTCCAGATGAGTTCCCTACTGGTCAGATGAGCCGAAGAGTCTCATTTGATAACCTAGCCGCGTTTCGACAAGTTTCCGTTTCCCCACAACAACAAGCTCCCCATGTCAAAGTCCAAAAAGAAAAAGGTTTCTAAACGGCGGCACTTCCTCCCACTAAAAGTGCACCTCACTAACATCCGAGGGTTGCACTCCAATCTCGATCCGGTCCACTTCCACTTTGAGACCGAGAAGCCGCACCTATTCTTTTTAACGGAAACGCAGATAGCAACACCGTCAGACGTGGCGTACCTCAACTACCCGGGTTACTCGTTGGAACACAAGTTCAAAAAACGAGCCGGGGTCTGTGTGTACGTCCGCGATGACATTTGCTATCGGCGTCTCCGTTGCTTTGAAGATTCAGGGTCATCAACAATATGGATTCTGGTGGACACCGGCATAGAGAAATCTCTCTACGTCGGTGTCTACCGGTCGCACAGCGGTGACCAGAAGACGACCAGGCTCTTTGAGCACCTGTTAGAGAAGGCAGATTGTGCCGTACAACGGTACCCAACAGCGCAGCTTCATTTTCTGGGGGACTTTAATGCCCACCACAGCGAGTGATTGTTCTCATACCAGAAAACTGACCATGCTGGGAGAGCGGCGCGCAGGTTTGCATTGTCGATAGATCTCACCCAGCTGGTGAATGTGGCTACGCGGGTGCCTGATGTAGACGGACACGCGCCCAATTGCTTGGACTTACTGCTGACTACAGATCCGGACAGGCACTCAGTGTCGGTATCAGCCCCGCTTGGAACATCCGACCACTGTCTGGTGAAGTCCGTGTCAATCAGCTCTCCTTCGGATGATAGCCCAAGAGGCACGAGGCGAATTTGGCGATACGAGTCAGTTGTATAAAAATGCTAACTAAATAACAATACTGTGCGACAAGTGCTCTTACGATGCTGCTTTTGAAGCTTTTACATATTTCAGAAAAAACAAAAACCGCTTTCAGAAAACCTATCCATGCCATTGCCAATTGAATCCAGTTGAGTAAAAAGACGAGTTCCAAATTTATGTGTTCCGACGGCATAAATTGGCATAAATGCATTTTGCAAGCTATCCTCTACGTACACGGTACAGTTTTTGGTGAAAAGTTTTAATCGCGAGGAATCCCCTTTAATGATTTACTTTTTTTCCTTATTTTTTTTTAAATCCTTTACTTGTGTTGTTTTTAAAGGTACATGGTATCTCGAGGCAGCAGCAAGCGACACACAATAGCGACGCCCGAAGACGCGGCCACGGCGCTATCGACTTGCCAGACGCAACAAAACACTCCCGTAAGCAGATTGGGATGAGATGCGGCACTTCTTTGCGTCCTACCCATGGCAACCAGTGTGTTTTTCTTCGGGCGATCCCTCCTGTTCAGCTGATGCGGTTGCGGATGTGATACGGCAAGGGATGGAATGCTATATTCCATTCTCCGACATACCGCTCGGTCACAAAGCCCGACCTTGGTTCAATGCGGACTGCGCTCGCGCTGAAGCTCGAATGCAGTCCGCATACCAAGCCTGGGTTTTAGCTCGTGATCGCAAAGTTCGAGTTCGACGGGTTCGCGCGAAGAAAATTATGCTGCAAAGTTCTGCAAGAGGGTGATCCGAAAGGCACGTTACGACCATGTCAGTCGCATAGGGACCAAACTTGCATCCTATCCCTCTGGTGGCAAGCAATTTTGGTCCCTATCCAAATCGGTCGAAACAAACTTCTGCCGTCCGACATTACCTCCCCTGCTGAAACCTGACGGGTCGCTGGCTCACTCTGCAACAGAGAAAGCAAATTTATTTGCGTCTCTATTTGCAAACAATTCTCGTTTAGATACCGGCTCTTATCAACAACCAACGATTCCTCGCTATGACTCTTCGATGTCGGAGATCACAATACACGCAAAAGAGGTTCGTAGAGTACTCCGAAGCCTAGACTTTTAATTTTTTTTTTTTTATTTATTAGGCTCACAAAACAAGTTAAAGTCATGAAAAGACAAAGTAACAATATAATTCTTAAAAACTAGACAATAACTCTTAGTATGTGTGCACAGACAGTTAGAATTTAAGTTAAGGAGAGGGTTAGTTTAGTGTTAATAGTCTTAATCTATAAAAATTATATAAGCTAGAAATAATATCACTGTGAAAACCCGAATAGCAGCGAGACCTTACACAATACTTTAAGACCATGGTGTATTTTAGTACCTTATGTGAGAATTAAGTATGTGTACTATGTAAACATACACAGCGCCTCGGGCATTCACTGTAACAGTTACAAAAAGATTGAATATGATAGCTAGTACACTATATTGTTTACTGCAAAATAATTTTGACATCGTTTTTGAATTTTGATAACTTAGGGTTAAAAATATCTAAAGAGGAGTTAACAGCCACTGTATCATTGTAGAGGCGACACATTCTGTTTATTGGGTTATAATACGAGGTATTGTTCGCAAAAACCTTTATTGAAAACAGTTTAGGCGATGGCTTACGAGATCTGTAACTTGTGGAAAAGTCAAGCAACGAGAGCAGATAGGGCGAGTCAATCTGTGAGTGAACAATTTTATACAGATGCACCAGGTCACTACAATTACGGCGAGAATCCAGACGTGGTAGTTTGAATCTATTTAATCTTGCACTATAGGACCTGAGCTCACGTCCCAGGTACATTCTATGAGAAAGGATATTGAGAAATTTGGACTGTACTCTTTCAATTCTCTTACTGTGTACTTCATAGAAGGGAGACCAGATTACCGATCCATACTCCAGTATGCTCCTTACCAAAGAGGAGTAGAGACTAATGATACATCTAGGATTTATGAAACCCTTAGTGGAACGTGAGATAAAGCCAATCAGCTGAGTGCACTTGGTGAAAATATAGTCATAATGAGGCTTGAATGTAAGTTTTTCATCGAAGTATATACCCAAATCTTTGACGACGGTATTGCGCTCCAGGTTAATACCACTAAGGGAGTAGTCATAGATAATCTTGCTTCTCTTTGCAGTGAATGTTATGACGGAACACTTCTTAATATTGAGGAACATTTTATTTGTTTCACACCATTGAGCAACTTTTTCCAAATTAAGCTGTAAATTTATACAGTCTTGTTGAGTTTTGATTACCGAGTAGATCTTTAAATCATCCGCGTACAACAAAGTAGGACATGTAAGCTGGTCAACAAGATCGTTAATAAAAACTACGAAAAGTAAAGGCCCCAAATGAGAACCTTGGGGAACTCCTGATGTGATAGAAACTGGTGTAGATAGGTGCCCTTTTATACTAACAAGCTGACTTCGATTATTTAAATAAGATTTTAACCATCGCAGTAGGTTGCCATGTATACCATAGCTCTCTAGCTTACTGCATAGGATAGAGTGGTTAACTTTATCGAATGCTTTAGAGAAGTCTGTATAAATAGAGTCAACTTGACCAGTATTAGCGAAAGCACTACAGATATAATTTTTATACTCTAGTAAGTTACTGACCGTGGATCTGTTTGCAATGAAGCCGTGTTGCCTGAGAGATAAGTAAGGTTTGAAGTGAGAGAAAAATGTATTATAGAGAACGGACTCAAAGAGTTTTGCAAAACACGACAGTATACTGATTGGCCGATAATTTTTGCATTCTGTCTTATCGCCAGATTTATGAACAGGTATGACGTGTGCAACTTTCCAGTAGGTGGGAAACGTTCCTGATTTTACAGATTTATTAAACAAAATATAAAGTGGTTCACTAAGTTCCATAACGCATGATTTAACAAATGAGGGAGGGATGCCGTCAGGGCCCGGACCCTTATCTGTATCAAGTTCCTTAATTTTGGCTATAACCGTCTCCTTTGAAAGGTCAACATCACCTAGACTATGGTTCAGTGTGGGTGAGATGCCCGAGACATCTGTACTAATCTGCTCAAATACAGAGCTGAAATAATCTGAGAAAAGTTCACAAATGTCACCCACATCTGAAGAGACATCATCACCATATTTCATGGTCGCAGGTACTGAACTGTATCCTTTCTTACTATGAACATATCGAAAAAACTGTTTGACATTATGACAGATTGAGTTTTCCACAGTGGTTTTATATTTTTGGTAACATTTCTCCATAAGAATCTTGCACTTGACTCGTAGCGAGTCGAAAGAGTCATAGTCACGAGGATTATTATACATTTTGTAGCGCTTATGTAATTTAAGTTTTTCTTTTAATCGTCTTATCAAACCCGGACTGAACCAGAAAGGAAAGGTATTCTCTTTGTCGCATATTTTGGGAGTATGTTTGTCTATAATGTTGTTTAATATAGCGTAAAAGTTCTGCAATGCAATATTGATATCAGGATTCTGTAGGACTTCCTGCCAGTCCACGGCATCAAGCTCTTTACGAATATTATTGAAGTTACATTTACGAAAGTTTGGTCTTCTGATGGGATTAGATTTAATAAGTTTAGAGTATGGGGTAAGATCCGTCAAAGATAAAAGCAAAGGTGGGTGATGGTCGTCAGCACGACTTAGCGCGCAAGCCTCACTGACGCTCACAGAGGAGGAGGAAGAAAGGATCAAGTCCAGAATTCGATTATTTTTATTGGGAATATGGTTGAATTGCTTAAGATTGCACAATGAGACAGTTTCAAGTAAAAGCTTAGATTTCTCATCGTTTTTTGTAGGGACTGGCGTCATTTCTACAGATCCAGGAGAGTGGGTCCAACCTACACTAGGCGTGTTAAAGTCACCAATCAACAAAAATACAGAGCTGTTATTAGAAGTTAACATTTTGTTTTGAAAGTTCGAGTAAAATATCTCTAATCTTGTGAGATCTAAGTCTGGAGGCAAATAGCATAGACAAATAAAAAGTTTACGGTCAGGGCTTAAATTGATGCTACATCCTCAACTTCGCTTTCCCACTCGGTAATGCGATTGGCAGTCAATGATTTGTTTATGGCAATCGCCACTCCACCTCCATCTTTTTTACTTATACTCGTAGTTACACGGTCTCTACGGAATATTATATACCTACAGTCCAGAAATTCACCATCAAAAACGCCTTCATTTAAGTTAGTTTCTGTCAGACATAAGATGTCATGGTTGCTGTTGAGAATGTTAAGGTAAACATCATCTAATTTACTTCTGATACGATTAACGTTTTGATAAAATACAATCAGTGTTAATGAGTAAATTACTTAACATAAAAACCAAACAAGAATAGAATAAGGAGAGAAAAAGATAAAAAGGTTGTATTACAATTTCTTTAAGCAATCAATGTTTTTGATGTGGATTGCATTAGATTCGTCATTTTTACGAATGAAGACGCGACCGAACTTAACCCATAAATAGTCGTATTGTTTAGCAGCTTTAACCTTCTTTGCTTCATTGTAGAGATGTTTGCATTCAGGAGAGACATGTTCCGTGAGATATATTCTTGTATTTCCAGACAGACCGAGATGAGAAGTATTAAGTTGTTCTTCTTTGTCCTTCTTGCTTTTATTAAAGCGTCTAGCCATCGACAGTACAGTGTCCCGAAGCCGAGGGGATGACAATGTTACTAAGATATTACGAGGACGGTTGGAAGAAGATTCCATTTTGGCCACTCTTCTACAAGCCAATATGCTCATCTCGTCAATGTTCAGCCCTATCGCAGAGCAAAGCTGTTTAAAAAGTATCAAAACGTTCTCAGACCTGCTCTCAGGTACAGCTTGAAGTTCCACATTATGGCTGCGCGACAGATTTTCCACAGATGATAAGCGGGTGCTCATCTTATGCAGATCCAACTGCAGCTTGACGTTATCTGATTCGAGTTGCTTTATGATACAGTTTTTTTCAGTGATAAGGGCTTCAAAAGATTTTTGTTCAGCACATATGAGATCGGTTGTAGCAGTGAAATCCTTTTCAAGACCTTTAACAGCCGTTTCAATTTTGTTGTTGAAGTCGCTTTCGAGTTTTGATATCGCAGCATTAATTTCGGTAGAAATCATGAGTTTTACATCTTCCCTTAATGCTGCGCGAAGGTTCAACATGGCAAAGGAGTCTGGGGAAAGCTTTTCATCGAAGAGATCACTAATATCTTTTATAGAAAAAGCCATCTCGGGGGTAGAAAAAGCTTCTGGAGAAAGGTAGCGTGTACCTGGTTGCGTAGCGACCGATGCGGATACGGTGGGTGTATTCTCGTCGTCGTCGGAGAAGGTGAGGTTCTTAGGAATCGGGCAGGTGACAGGCTTTGTATTCAGAGGCTGTGTGATATCTTTTGAGGCAGTGTTGCAGTTAGAGCAAAGCCAGCTGGTTCTTAATTCATCGGCGCGTTCAATAAAGTCTTCCGAAGATATTTTTTGGCAGGAATAGTGAAAGCTACTTCTGCACTTAGTACATTTAAGTACACAAGCCCGTGTGACTTTATTATTACAAATACGGCACTTCATAATATTCAGCGACAAAGCGTGAAGATGCAGGAAGTAAGTAGTGGAGACCTCTAGTGGCTAGCTTTTATATTAAAAGTTTTCGGATAGCACAGCTAGCGTAAAGCACCGGACTTAGCAGTGGGCGATTAAAGAACCCAAGGCTCAAGCGCCATCTAGTTTCAAGTGGCAAAACAACTATGATTTGCGGGAAGACGCCAATCGACTAAGCATGAGGGTCGATGGTTCATGAGTCGCTCTCTCTCGAAGTAAGTTGCAGGTACGGATGTAATCGACTAGATGGCGTTTAAATCAATAACCAGCAGAAATGATGCCCGTTGCAGAAACCGTTATGAGAAAAGTGAGGTTATAAAGAGGCAGATAGATCTTAAATTCTTAATACGCAGTTTATATCACAAAGAGGTACACAAAAGTCACAGTTTGAAGCAAATCCTGCAATTTAAGGTATACACTAAGCACTGATCAACTGGAGTAAGCACGATAAATAGCTTGATGCACAGTAATGTTTTCACTGGGGTTTTCACTATTTATAGACAATGTCCTCAAGAGATAACATCTGTACACAAAGACCAAGCAGTAATTCACTAATATAGCTGTTGAGAACTAAGAAATAACTGTATGATTATTTTTTAGACCAAAAGATACGAAGACTAGTTGTCAACACCAAGACGCCCTCAAGACGACGTGACCAAAGCAAGCGGTCCTGATGGAATACCAGCAAAAGTCTTGAGAAACTGTGCGCCTGAGTTGTCTCCTGTTCTAACACGTTTGTATCGCCTCTCTCTAAAAACAAGAACGGTGCCAAAATCTTGGAAGGTTGCCAACGTACAGCCAGTGCCCAAGAAGGGTAGTCGTGCCGACCCCAGCAACTATCGGCCAATCGCCATCACCTCCATACTCTGCAAAGTTATGGAAAGGGTACTTAATGGAAAATTGCTTACTGCCGGCACGACAACAATTTTTTTTAGTGTGACAGCAGCCATCTGAAATATAGATCTCATCGAGACCTGTCGTTTGTCTCAGGACACGCGTAGTCTAGGCTCAGAAGTTTTCGAGTTATAGCGATTTTTAGTTTGACAGCCCTCATCCAAAATGAAGACCTCATCGAGACCTAATATTTGTCTCAGCACACGAGTAGTCTAGGGTCAGTAGTTTTCGAGTTATAACGATTTTTAGTTTGACAGCTGTCATCCAAAATGTAGATCTCATCGAGACCTATCATTTGTCTCAGCACACGAGTAGTCTAGGGTCAGTAGTTTTCGAGTTATAGCAATTTTTAGTTTGACAGCTGTCATCCGAAATGAAGATCTCATCGAGACCTATCATTTGTCTTAGCACACGAGTAGTCTAGGGTTAGTAGTTTACGAGTTATAGCGATTTTTAGTTTGACAGCTTGTGCACAACTAAAAAAGCCGAGACTATGACAAAGACAAAAAAGATCTTTTGGTCTTTATCACACTAGAACTTTTGTATATATTGAGCCTGCTCTAACTTGGTATGATTAGTTGCAAATCCATTTCTATACTTCATCTGAGATCTGACGCGATAAAGACAAAAAAGATGTTTTGGTCTTTATCACACTTTAGAACTTTTGTATATATTGAGCCTGCTCTAACTTGGTATGATTAGTTGCAAATCCATTTCTATACTTGATCTGAGTTCTGACGCGCCATCTGATGCGACATCTGATGCGAATCTATCATTTTTCCCCATATGAAATTTTCTAAGCGCCGCTAAAGAAGTTTCAATAATTCAATTCCAATAAAATTTTTATTCAGTTCTGATTTAGTTCCAATTTTGTTCCATTTCAATTCCAACACTGTTTCAATTAAATTTTTAATCATTTACATTTAATTACGATCCAATTTAATTCTACTTCAATTGAAATTAGATTATATCCTATTCCAATTCAATCTCAAAATGATTGTCATTTAATTTCCATTTGATTCTGATTCAATACAAATTAGAAATTATTTCAGTTAAATTTATACTAGGTAAACTTGCAGCTGCAATTCATTCTATTCTAACATTCAGTCATTTTCATATGTAAATCGTCAAAATAATCAGAGACCGAATCCTGCTAAAATCGCAGAAACTAGCATATGACTGGCCACACTGCTATTTCCACGACACGGCGCCGCACCGGAGTACGGCACGGCGCCGTGCCGTAGATTTCCACGGCGCGCGCCGTGAGTTTTTACGGCACGGCGCCGTGCCGTAGTCCCGCGCCGCACCGGAGCACGGCACGGCGCCGTGCCGGAGCTATGTGTGATGGCCCTAGAATAATAAATAATAATAAAATTAAAATTCTTTATTTCGCTTTACAAAGCTGGGTACTTATATTAGGGGTGATACCTCCTTTTAAGCTCGAAAAGGCCTGTGTTAGGAAGTATCGCTCTTCCGTAGAAGTTATTTGACGTTTTTGATACATTTAAAATAATTAGGTGAAATGAAATGAAATGAAATTTTATTTTGTGGATCATAGGTCATTCATCATTCATCGCTGTGCGGTGCCGGCCTAAAAAGAATAGTACCGACCCATCTCTTCCCGTGGGTGTCGTAAGAGGCGACTAAGTGAAATGAAATCCAGAGGATGGGCAGCAGCGTCCTTCTGTGTATTATTTCATCTTACTGCGGGCGCCAACCCGTCTGCCAAGCGTGGCGACTATGGTAAAACCCCCTAAGAATCGATGAATCACAACTATAAGCTCCGGCCCCTAGTCCCCGGCGGCCCCGCTATTCCTGGCTCCGGTAGCGGCCATGGTAACGGTGGGGCAGGGGGTGCGAAGAATCCCCGGCAGATGTCGAGCTACCAACAACGACGACCTCTGGCCCTGGCAACTTATAACACGCGCACATTGCGGACCGACGAGAAGGTTGCAGAACTCGAAGAAGAATTGAGCAGGTTACACTGGGACATCTTGGGTCTATCTGAAGTCCGAAGAGAGGGGGAGGACTCGATAATCCTAAAATCAGGTAACTTGCTCTATTTCCGGGAGGGCGACCAACTGTCCCAGGGAGGTGTCGGGTTTATGGTCCACAAGTCTCTCGTGAACAACGTGGTCATGATCGAGAGTGTGTCGTCGCGGGTAGCGTACCTTATACTCAGAATCACCAAAAGGTATTCGCTGAAAGTCATACAGGTATACGCCCCCACATCGACACACTCTGATGATGAAGTCGAGGCTATGTATGAGGATATATCTAAAGCCATACATACGCCTAAGACCCACTATACCGTTGTCATGGGGGACTTTAACGCGAAATTAGGCAAGCGAGGCGATGGTGAGCTGAGGGTGGGGCAATTTGGTGTTGGATATCGGAATTCCAGAGGCCACATGTTAGCCGACTTTTTGGAGAAAGAAGGACTCTTTATGATGAATTCCTTCTTCAAAAAGTCGGAAAACCGAAAATGGACCTGGATCAGTCCCGATGGTGCTACAAAAAATGAGATTGACTTTATCATGTCGACGAAGAAGCAAATATTCAATGATGTCTCTGTGATCAATGCGGTTAAAACCGGAAGCGATCACCGGTTGGTAAGAGGCACATTGAATATCAACGTAAAGCTGGAAAGAACTCGACTGATGAAGTCTACGCTCCGACCAGTACCCACCAATATCCAAAACCCCGACGGCTTTCAGCTCGAACTGCAAAACCGCTTTGAATGCCTTGGTGAATGCGTAGATGTGGACGACTACAATAACGGGTTCGTGGAAACTGTCCATACAATTGGGTCAAAGTACTTTAGACCCCACCGTACTAAAAGAACCAAAAAGATCTCTGACCATACCCTCAAGCTAATGGAAGAAAGACGCGAAATGGTTCTGCAGTCTCCGGAAGATGCTTCTCTATATCGGCGGCTCAATAAACAGATCTCTAAGTCTCTGACTCGCGACCTTCGGCTATTTAATACTAACCATATTAAAGAAGCGATTGAGCGGAACAAAGGCTCCAAAGTGTTCGCAAGAGATTTGTCTATTGGACAGAGCCAGTTGACGAGGCTGAAGACCGAGGATGGCAGAACCGTATCGTCCAAGCCTGAGCTACTGAGGGAAGTCGAGAAGTTCTATGGGCAGTTATACACATCAACCGGCCCACCCGTTAGCAGTCTGGCCAACGATCCAAGAGCTAGACTTACCCGACACCATACCGAAGATATCCCGGACGTCAGCTTGTACGAGATTAGAATGGCTCTCAGACAGCTTAGAAACAACAAGGCACCCGGGCACGATGGAATTACGGCTGAGCTTCTGAAAGCAGGCGGAAGGCCAGTGCTTAAAGCTCTTCAGAAGCTGTTTAATTCTGTCATACTCGAAAGGAAAACGCCACAGGCATGGCACAGAAGTGTGGTGGTACTCTTCTTCAAAAAGGGTGATAAGACCCTGCTGAAGAATTACAGACCCATCTCACTTCTGAGCCATGTCTATAAGCTGTTCTCGAGAGTCATTACGAACCGTCTCGCCCGCAGGCTCGACGACTTCCAGCCTCCCGAACAAGCCGGTTTTCGTAAAGGCTTCAGTACCATAGACCACATACATACGCTACGGCAAGTTATACAGAAGACCGAAGAGTATAACCAGCCACTTTGCCTAGCGTTTGTGGACTATGAGAAGGCCTTCGATTCGATCGAGACGTGGGCCGTGCTACGATCTCTCCAGAGGTGCCAAGTCGACTATCGGTACATTGAAGTGTTGAAGGACCTCTACAAAAACGCCACTATGTCAGTTCGTCTTCAGGACCAGGACTCGAAACCTATCCAATTGCAGCGAGGAGTGAGACAGGGAGACGTCATATCTCCTAAACTGTTCACCGCTGCATTGGAAGATGTCTTCAAACTCCTGGACTGGAAAGGACTTGGCATCAACATCAATGGCGAGTACATGACCCACCTTCGATTTGCCGACGATATTGTCGTAATGGCTGAGACCCTGGAAGATCTCGGCACGATGCTCAATAACCTCAGTAGAGTTTCACAACAAGTGGGTCTTAAAATGAACATGGATAAGACGAAAATTATGTCTAACGCCCTTGTTGTACCCACTCCACTCAAAGTTGGAGACTCTACCCTCGAAGTTGTTGATGAGTACGTATACCTGGGACAAACAGTCCAGCTGGGTAAATCCAACTTAGAGAAAGAGGTTACTCGTCGAATCCGACTCGGATGGGCAGCGTTCGGGAAGCTCCGCAATATCTTCACGTCCAAAATACCGCAGTGTCTCAAGACGAAAGTCTTTGACCAGTGTGTGTTGCCAGTGATGACATATGGCACCGAGACGTGGCCGCTCACGATGGGCCTTATCAGAAAGCTCAAAGTCACCCAAAGGGCTATGGAAAGGGCTATGCTCGGAGTCTCTCTGCGCGATCGAATCAGAAATGAGGAGATCCGCAGAAGAACTAAAGTAACTGACATAGCCCTGAGAATTGCTAAACTGAAGTGGCAGTGGGCAGGGCACATCGCAAGAAGAACCGATGGCCGATGGGGCGTGAGGGTTCTAGAGTGGCGACCACGTACCGGAAGACGAAGCGTTGGCAGGCCCCCCACAAGGTGGACCGACGATCTGGTCAAGGTCGCGGGAAGCCGCTGGATGCGAGCAGCGCAGGACCGGTCGTCATGGAGTTCTTTAGGGGAGGCCTATGTCCAGCAGTGGACGTCTTTCGGCTGATATGATGAGGTCATTGAGGTGTTACAATAAAATTTTAAATAGTTCCAGCTATGTCCCGCCATTAAGGCATACAAAAATTACTAAAAGATTAAAGTTATGTCATGTAAAATATATGTCTCCAAATAATTTATATGTCAAGTACTTAAAAAATATTATTACTACAATTATTTAAAACAAAGTATTATCATTAAAATATTCATTAAGGCTATAATAGCATTTGTCCACCAAAATGTCATGTAGCTTTACCTTAAACACACTAAGCTTATCACAGTCTCGCAGTGACTTCGGCAATCTATTAAAAATGTTTGGAGTTCTACAGTACACACTTTTGTGCACAAGTGCTGTGTTACATTTTTGAAGCCTCATTCTGTCCCTAATCCGTTCTCGATCATGAAATTCAAATAATCCTAGATTTGATTTAGCAAAGACACAGCATTCATAAATGTACATACAACTTAGAGTTAGAATTTTCATTTCTTGAAAAAATGGTTTACAGGATTCGATTTTTCTCAAGTTACAAATTGACCTTATACAGCGCTTCTGTGCTCTAAATACAGACAAAATGTCAGTGGCGTTTCCCCAAAAGATCAGACCGTATCTAAGGATAGAGGCTACATATCCATGATATGCTGATAGAACGCTTTTCCTATCAACAACTTTACTTAATTTGCGCAAAGCATAAGAAGACTGACTAACTTTTTTGATAACCTCTTCAATGTGAGCTTTCCAGTTTACTTTATTGTCAATATAGAGACCTAAAAATTTAGTGACTTCAATTTCACTAATTTGAGTACCTGCATAACATATGTTCAATTTGTTAGTGAGTCGTCTTTGCTTAAAATTCATTATTTTTGTCTTGTCAAGGTTTATTTTAAGATTGTTTATACTTAGCCAGTCTATGATACAAGTCAGTGTTTGGTTTATACTAGTCTCTACAACATTTACATTTTATAGACATTGCCTCTTACACCATATGAGTACAATTTTTGCAGTAAAATATTATGATCGACGCAGTCAAAAGCTTTGGACATATCCATATATAAAGCTATCGTAGTCAGTCGATTATCCATACCATAAAATACAGTCTTTAAAAAATCAAAAATAGCCAAGTTTATGTTTTTGTCTTTCCTGAAACCATACTGTCTTGGAGTTAATATTTTATTTGCCTCAAAAAAACCATACAAAGACCCATAAATATATTTTTCGAAGATTTTGGCAAATATAGAAATAATGGCAATAGGTCTATAGCAATTCATATCAGACTTTTTACCTTTTTTAAAAATAGGTTTAATTATAGAAAGCTTTAATGCTGTCGGGAATTTACCTTGCTCAATACACAGATTAAATATATGACTAAGTACAGGAGAAATAACTTCCGACACTTCTTTAACTATCCCAGTTGCTATACCGTCATTACCTGTGCTATTTGTGTTCTTTAGTAATCTTATTATTTTATTTATATCTTGAGATGAAGTAGGCGGCATGAATATTGAGTTGCATTGATAGTTTTGTGTAGTTATATTATTATGTTCGGTATGGTTCGTACTCGAATCAACTACTTGAGAAAAGAAAGAATTAAAGCTTTCAGCTATGAGTTGAGGATCATTTATTAGAGTTTCATTCACTTCAATCTGACTAAAGTCATCTTTTGGAAAGTTTTTTTTTGAATTGTTAATAACTTGCCAAGTGGCCCTGGATTTATTTTCTGAATTTCTAATGAAATTATTATTTTGAGATTTTCGTGTTAAGTTTATGATTGACTTATACCGTTTTGTATAATCTGTAAGGGCCTTTTTATTACTTCTCGTTGGTGCTCTACGAAATTTCCATAGAAAGTGTCTTCTTTTACGGCTGCACAGTTTAATTCCCCGAGTAATCCACTTCGGCCTTTTTGTCGACGAGACTTTAACCCTAACTTTAGGAAAACACAGACCATAAAATGACCCAAAAATTTCTAAGAAGGAGTCATAAGCATGATTTGCATCCGTTTCACTGTAAACATTTTCAAAACTTAACTGCCTCAAACATTGAACAAACTTATCTCTATTGTCTCTACAATAATCTATTTTAAACCTAAACCAGTGTTTCATAGAACATGTTTTCTTAGTAGGACATGTGAGGAGCTGAGCTGAATGATCAGATAGTGCATAATCTATTAGTTCTCCGTTGCAACCTCGAACATTATGGGCTATGTTGTCTAAACACGTTCCACTTGCTAAGCGTGTAGGTTTTTTAAAATTAAGTCTGAGGTTATAAGAGGAGAGCAAATCTATGAAGTCTATAGAGTACTGTGTCTTTTGCAGTATATCTATATTAAAGTCTCCACATAGGACGATTTTATGTTTTTTGTATCCATAAGTGTTCAATATTTGACCTAAAACATTTTTAAAAATTTCAAAATATTGCCATTTATTTTTGTTTTTTGGGATCCTGTAAACACAGAATATGAAAAAATTATGTTCGATAAGTTCTATTCCAGAGCATTCAACAACACCTGGTATTGACATTTTGGAAACAGTAGG
Source organism: Athrips mouffetella (assembly GCA_947532105.1). Lineage (NCBI taxonomy): Eukaryota > Metazoa > Arthropoda > Insecta > Lepidoptera > Gelechiidae > Athrips > Athrips mouffetella. The sequence goes on from OX383983.1 coordinate 15,840,063, forward strand.
CAAATCTCGATATTTGTGATGTGCTTTTACTAGTATACAAGAACCTCCTGCTCTATTATCCCTACAAAACGATGACACCAGCTTAAAAGAAGGAATACACAATAAACTTTCATCACCCTTAATCATATTATGTTCCGTGATACATAAGACATCAATATTCTTGTTATCGATCATTAACTCATCTAAGAACACGGTTAATATTTCCGACTTGTTTAGTAGTCCATTAATATTTTGATGCAGCACGTTAATTTTTTGATAGACGACAGAACTTTTTAATGGAAAATTATTTTCAATAATTGGTTTATTTATGTTCATATGATGAGTAAATGATGGACAAAGATCGTTTTCTTGCATTTTTTCATTACTTCGAACGAAAAAACTCCAAGTCTGTTTGAGTTTGTCTGCTAATCACTGGAGGTTCACCTTGAATTTTGCTCCGATTCATATTCTTACAGCTAAGTTTAATTACATCCATGGTTAGCATTCTACTTGAGTTATACCTATGTAATGTTTGTTTACTACGAGTAATGAACTGTAAATCAGAGAAATGTAGACAATCCACATTTTTACTTATTATTTGTACCAACTCGTTAAGCTTTTTGACATTAAAATATCGGCTGTTGTTGATCTTTCCAAATAGTATATTCGTATTTTTAAGTACGTTTAAACAGTGATATAGGGCAGATTGAAAATTAATTAAATTCCTATCATGAGCCCCTGCCAATATAATGACATAGTCTGACTTTGTAAAGTTTTTACAGCTAGATATATTTCCTTCTAACACTTGCTCTAGGTTTCCATATGGTTTCAGAGAGGAAGTTACTTGATAGTCGGGCCCAAGACATTTTGATAGCGCACAACGAAGGTCTCTCCCTGTTTCATCAGCAAGTAAGAGCACTCTGTGCTTAACAGAGTCCGTACCGCTGGTAGACCCTTGAGTATTCATGTAAATACTATCTTCCAAATGTGGTGAAACAGTCACGTCTTTATTTTTCTTGAATGATGGCGAAATTTGTCGTTCGAGACATAAGGTTTTTCTCGTAGTCGCCTCTTCCTCGAAGCTGTTTCCTGGCTTATTATACTGAGTGAATTCTAATTTTTTTGAGACTCCCGGGGTTTTCTGATTGCATTTATGTGTCTTTGTATCGGATTTGCAAAGTCTAATGAGTTTGTCTACTTGTTGTTCATATTCGATAATTCTTCTTTTTTTACGAGACTTGGCTGATGAATTAGATATTTTTGTACTTGAACCACATACACTTTTTAATTTATCTATTCGTAAATCGCTTTCTGTTATCTTTTTCTTAAGGGCTGCATTTTCTAGGAGTAATGATGTTATTTCATTTTCTGCCGTCATTAGTTGCTCATGTAAACTTGATATAGTTTTCTTTAAGTCGGAAACATCTTCCGCTCGAATGGCTGAGAATTCGTGACAGCTTCGGTTTTGGTTGTTCTCATGAAACGACGAATATTCTTCTTCAGAATCAGTGTCCTTGTCAGATGATAAACCCGAGAATGAATTTTCTGTCGGAACGTTTATCTTTGTTTTGCACCTGGTGTTGGTGTTGACATAGATGTCATGTGGAGTCGAAGTGGCAGCATTTTTATTTAAGTATCCAGTTTCTACCGAGCAAGTTCTACATTTCCACTCTTTTTTTCCATTTTCTGACATGACAAAAAATAGCTTTTCAAGACCAGCGCAGTCAATATCATAGCTTTTATTACATATTGAGCAGGTAACAAATTGTTTCTTTGGAAGTAGTTGCTTGCAATTCTCACATTTACTAGCCATATTCACTACACTAAAACTTAATCCTTTTGCAAATAGAAACATACAAAATTATTTGTTCCCAAAAAAGAAAGAAAAGTATTTTGTTTGTAAACTACGCGGAATCATACCAAAATAGTTTATTTCACAATTCTTATCTTAGTATCAAATCGTATCAGGGTTTTTTCTCCTAGCGCCCTCTAGGAATGTAGTTGTGAATTGATTGATCCAATTAATCAGTGTCCACAATCACTTCACTTTCGTGTATCTATAATTTCATCAAATTTGACTGATAAACTGTAGATGTCGTTCGCTTAAATTATATGACAAAAACACTAATATTTTGTTGTCCGGAGCTCGGGTTCGAACCCGACCCTCCTGTATTCGTGCGTACGAATACAAAAAATACTCTTACACACAGACCACTACACCACAGTGGACGATAACTTGATGTTGAAATTAATGATCAGTATCCACTAAAGTAAGTAGACAGCTGTGTATCAGCTGATCTGATTCTGTATACGAAGTTCACTGGGTCCAAAGGTCAACTTTGTGTTTGAATTGTTAACGTTTGTTTTAGGTTATGATTTTTGTAATAATTCACTTAACGTTTTAAAATAGCTCACTATTATAGTTTATATACACAAAGGACGTTTACCAACACGTTTTAAATTTGTCCTGTCAGTGGTTTATGATGAAATAGCTATAAAAACACAGTCAACGGCTAGGGTACATAAAACCCTCTATAAATCTTCTTTAGGAGCAGAATATTTTACACCAACGTTATCACTCGTTAATTGATAGAAGATAAATATATTTAAATAGTCACTTTGTTAATTGATGTACGTAAAACATTTTATCGAAATTTAAATACAGATCCACTGTTTACATGCGGACAGTAGCGCCCTCTCTTCTCTTTAGGTATGAATCTTATTCTAAATGTTACATGAAGTTGATAATTGACTGAGTGTGTGTGTGTACAAATGAGAGTGTAAGTGAGTATATATGTCAGAAAGTGAACGCGTGAGTGTGAGGTGAGTTGAGTGGAGTGTGAGTTGAGTGGAGTTAGAGTTGAGTGGAGTGTGAGTTGAGTGGAGTTTGAGGTAAGTGGAGTGTGTATCTATCAATGTGAGTGTGGAGGTTGCATGTGAGTGACGCTAGAGTGCAAAAGTTAAATTATCATTATTTATTTATTTTATTTTTTTATTAGATCTTTAACGTGGGTAGTATTGGTATATAAGTAAATTATTTTAATTACGAAAAGTAATTTATTACTTTATGATTTGATTACCATTGTTTTATTTTAATATTTATGTAGGTATTTCTACGTATTTCAACTAGTTAATTGTTTATGGTTGATAGGTTTCACGTATAGAGTTTTTGCACGAAAAATAGGTAGTTAGTAAGTATTTGAAAAGCAAGTCATTTATAGTTAATGGTTATTTGAAGCTAACGAGCTACTCAGTGACAGTCAGTATGGCTTTCGCCGGGGACGATCAACTGGGGATCTTCTAGTGTATGTCACGCATTGCTGGGGGGAGGCCATCGAGAAATACGGCGAAGCCCTTGCCGTGTCACTGGACATCTCGAAGGCCTTCGACAGGGTGTGGCACGCAAGTCTGCTGAGCAAACTTCCTGCATACGGCATTCCCGCTGACTTTTGCTCTTGGATTTCTGACTTCCTGAGTGAACGGTCGATCAGAGTGGTCCTTGATGGCTGCTACTCTGACCTCATGGCTATTGATGCCGGGGTTCCTCAGGGGTCTGTTCTCTCTGCGACTCTTTTCCTAATGCACATCAACGACCTACTTGGTCCTAGTATTGTTGGGTACGCAGATGACAGTACTGTCGTCGAGAGATATACAGGGTGTAAGGGACGGTGTACCGGAAACTGAAAGGGTGTGCTCAGTCAACGAAACTGAACAACTTCCCCAAAGAAACATTTCTGGGAAATGAAAAAAAGAATTTACCTCTCCATACAAACTGTTCGACCAGAGTGAGCAATTTGTATGGAGAGGTCAAAATTTTTTTTCATTTCCCAGAAATGTTTCTTTGGGAAAGTTGTTCAGTTTCGTTGACTGAGCACGCCCTTTCAGTTTTCGGTACACCGTCCCTTACACCCGGTATGTCAAGCGCAAAAGCCAGCAGTGACGAGATACGTTCTTCGAGAGAAGCCATGGTAGAGCGAATAAACTCAACCTTAAGTCGTGTCTCCGAGTGGGGTGACAAAAATCTGGTGAGTTTCAACGCCACCAAAACGCAGGCGTGTCTGTTCACCGACAAAAGGAGTCCGTTCAATCTGGCTCCTACTCTTCGAGGTACAACTGTACCAGTTACCGAAAGCCTCGAGCTACTTGGCATGAAGCTGTGTGCAAACCTGAACTTCGGCGCTAACATTGAGTCAAAAGCCCAAACTGCGGCAAAAAACCTGGGCATCCTCAATAAGGTTAGGCGTTACTTCACTCCTGGACAGCTTCTAGTTTTATATAAAGCCCAAGTCCGATCGTGCATGGAGAATTGCTGTCACCTTTGGGATGGATCAGCCAAATACCAACTAGCCGCACTTGACTCGATAGATCGCAGAGCCAAGAAGCTCGTTGGTGATGAGATGCTGGTGAAAACCAAGTTTCAGTCTGGCCCACCGTCGCAAAGTTGCATGTCTGTCGGTCTTCTACAGATTGTACTTCGGAGAGTGTGCTCTAGAGCTCCACGAGCTTATTCCACCATCTCCCTTCTACCATCGGGAGTCCATAACCATACTTGGTTGATATTCCGCACATTCGCACAAAACGCTTTGAAACATCTTTTATAATGCGCACGGCTAAAGAGTGGAATTCTCTTCCTGCGTTTGTGTTCCCGAGTTCATATAACCCGAATCTATTCAAGTTGCGAGTGAATAGGCTTCCTTTGGGCAAGCTCGCTCCATGGTAGACCTCATCTCTGTCTTCAAGACTAGATCGAGGTCAAGAGTGAGCCCATTTTCAATAAAAAAAAAGCGAGGTGCCGACAAATTTCAACCTTATGGTCTAAGCATTAACTCGATACTTGCAGTGTACCGCAAAGGACACATTTTTATATCGCGGGTGATCGCGGACAGGTGGGCTAAGGCGACGACTTTGTCACTTTACGAGATATTGTAATTACGGCATTAGAGGTAAGGCTTATAAGTGGCTAAAATGTTTTAGACGACAATGTACGGAAATTTTCAAACTCACATATACTAAAACTGCAGTGGAGAAACATTATGCGTGGTTATACATTACAATCAGTCAGTGAACAATCAATCATCCCCTGTTTCCCTACCCTTAGGGTAAGATTTTTTTTTTCCATATTTATATGGGACCAACTTCGGGGTATACCCTTTCCAATAAAAAAAGAATTATCAAAATCGGTTTTCTTTGTAAAAAGTTATGCGTGGTCATACATTTAAAAAAAAATATACGCGTCGACTTGAGAACCTCCTCCGTTCTTTTTTTCGTCTGTTAAAAATGATTTGCAAATCAATATTGATAAAACTAAAATCATGACATTTAGATCTTACAATACAAATTCAAAACAATTAAATATAATAATACACAATTAAATATAACAAAATAGAACAGGTTGACATTTTTAAACTTTTAGGGATTAACATTGGACGTACCTACTGCACTCCGCGCACACTAGCGCCCTCATCAGAATTTAATTAATTTCTTTGAATTGGAGACCAAAATGAAAAATTGAGGAACGGCTAAGTGTTCTTTGTCAGGATAGCGTTATTTGAAACTATTACAATAAGCTTTATGTTATCTTGTTTATTCAAAATCATTTGAACGGAAGGCGGTGGCCACCAATTTCCGTTCAAAGGATGCTTCCGTGACCACCGCTCGATGCAGACTGCGTCCGCGGGCAGTGTGTGGCTGCCTACTCGCGCTCATATTGCCGGTCCTTTGACTCGCGCCCGAAAAACCGACAATCAAGGGATCGATGGGCATGACGAGGAGCAATACGTGCGGCATGATGAGTAACGTGGCCACACTACGTCTCTGCCTCCTTCCCTCGCTACTTCCCACGCCACTCGTCGAGTATGTGGCTGAGCTAGCAAGCAATGGAATATAAACGAAAAAACAAAGTATCACATGAATAAAGTTCTAAAAACTAACAGAAGTATCATTGCTTTTAGCATTCGTAACACAGCGTAATTCTGTCTTTGCTATAGCTACATCCGCGCAATCTTAAACTGAGCCCCGCTGTTTCCCCGGGGATACAGAATAGGATCGAGCTCCCGCGCTCGATATTCTGCCTTATTGTGTCAAAGCTATGGTTTATTTTGATTTGGTGTGTATAGGGAGTAACGACCTATTGAAATCACCTTTCGAATGACGTATAGACTAAAGTTGGCGGGAATCGGACGGATGACGCGCCAAAGTTCAAAATCCTTGGTCACGTGGCACCATCCGTCCGATATGAGTCGGTCAATGGCCGCCAAGTTGCGCGGCCATCTTGTATGGCAAGGCTAAAACAGACTGTACATACTGGAAAACACTAACAGCTATACAAGAGCCACTTGGACACAACTCGCCAACCAGCCCGGGGCTGCCAGACCTGCCAGAAAACAGATCAACTGACAAATTTAACGACTTTTTGAAAGAACCTTTTTAACTCGCAAGATTTTTGTGATCCAAATGTTACATTGGAAAATGTATTTTTTGCTTGGATTTTTGTAAATTAAAAAGATTTGTAAGGGGTAGAAAAAATTCTTTGCGACTACTTTTAACCATCTGTTTCTGGCAGCACGACAGACAGCCAGCCCTAGGTGAACCCCGCGGGTGTACCACGGGCAATACCCGGAACTCAGCATGCTGATTCGTCGACATGTAGAGTGGCCCAAATCTAAGACAGCTTAGTCTAATCCTGGACAGCTTCGTCTAGTCTTGGCGTCGTAACGTCAACTATCAGTCGCACATTATTTACTGTGTATTATATGTCGCATGCATAAATAATGTGCGCCAGATAGTTCGTCACGTTTGGAAAACGTCTCTTTCATCATCATCATCTTTGTCTATTTAAGTCTATAAAACCGTATTCTATATTTTATTTTTGAGTATTATACAAATTATTTTGTCGCTTCTGGCACTCGTCGACCGCTGCCGCGATACGCCCGCTTCCCTGGCTCGGCTCGTACGTTGTGGTCGCAAGAGAACCTTACTCAACCTAACCGATTCCATTGCGATCTGTTAGATTGTGGTAACTGTATCTAACGGAATAGAAGATTGATATCTTTGAAGTCTCTGAAGCTGAGCTAAAATTGTGCTTAAGCATTTCCTGAAAATAACGCGTTTCAGCAACCGGCTAGGCTTTGGGTAAGATGATTGGTTCCAGTTGGTTCCATTTAAGGCGCTTCTCACTCTAAAATTAGCAGCTACAAGCACGTCAATGCAAATGTCGACCTCATTTACACGTCCATAACGTTCATATAATCAGGGAGTTTCCTCGTGTCCGTACTAATGTCCTGACTAGTACGGACACGAGGAAACTTAATTTTCTTGGCTGCAGGATTAGAAGCAGACTTTTCCGGTACAGTATTTTCGTTAGAGTCCGGTTTGCGCTTAGGCGCTTTCGGAGTTTATTCAGGAGAGGAAATCATCTCGATACAGGAGGTTTGCCACCCCCCGAAGGGGGTGGGTCATAATCCCCCATTTAGAGGGCGGATTAGTAAGGGTTAATACACAAAATATTTACCAAACACGTAATCCACCGCCAGCACAAACACCACACAACAAAAAACCTGGACAAAACAGTGAATTTCTATATAAAAAGGTGTCAAAACTCCGCTGCACGTGTTATCGAAGGCACGATGACAAGCAGAATCGCTGTCGTGAACGTTGTCGAGAACTGCGAAATTATGGCAGCAGTTGTACGTATAGTACTTATCTAGTCCCTGGGCAGCACTGAAAGGACGTCAACGTTAGTATATTATGAATAACGGCAGCTTAATATTATATAGTCTAAGGGACGTCATGCCGGCCATTTTGTGTTGTTGTTTGTCCTCTTGACTTTGACAGTTCGTAGTGTTGCCATAATTTCGCAGTTCGTAACACCGTGTCACAAGGAATAAAAACCGGTCAAGTGCGAGTCGGACTCGCGCGCCGAGGGTTCCGATATACCTATAGTATTTTTGGAAGCAATAAAGTCCATTTTCAGGACCGCAAAACTAAATTTGTTTGTAAAGGTTTTTTGCAGATTTCTGAAAAACTGTGCAACTTAGAAAGATCGTTTTATTTTTGCTGTAAAGTTTACATAAACCTCTGTCAACTGTAATTAATTCAGATTTTCCCTTACTCAAACTTCGGAGATAAGGGGGGGGGAATGGTATTTTTTTTGACATTTTTCATCATAACTTGAAAACTAAGAAACTTAAAAAAATACAAAAATATATTTTAAAATGTACAAGTAAAGCCCTTTCATATGATACCCCACTCGACCTAGTAGCGACAATTTGAAATTTGGCCCCCCCTATTTTGGCCCCCTTTACATTAATAATCATACTTTTTTCAAAAAAATTTCATGTGCAATTAAGTTGGGCAACTATATTCTAAAACTATTCCAAATTTCAGCTCGATAGCGTAAGTGGTTGCTGAGATATAGAGGTGTGACAGACAGACGGACAGACAGACAGACAGACAGACAGACAGACAGACAGAGCGGCACCATAAGGGTTCCTTTTTTTTACCATTTTGGTATCGGAACCCTAAAAAGGAATTGTAGTTATTTATGAAATAAGGTATAATTTCGCATAATTTGCATTACATTTTACATGAAATTTCTATTTTCCGGAAACTATGGAAAACTGCTTTAGGGATCAGATGTCAAAATTTGGCAAGTCCCGAAAGCCTTGCCAAAGCTTTAATGTTGAAAGCGTAGCAATGAATAAATAAATGTCAGTGGAAGAAAAACTTGTAAACCGTCAAATAAATTATGTTTTACTTATTTTATATAGAGATAGCTTTATACATTATAATACATGTAGCGGTGTTAGCTGTCAAGAAAACGAAGTGAATGCGTGTAGTGGATTAAAGTAAGTAATTTGGCAACACTACTTCTTTAATCTAAGGGCCTAGATAAACGTGAAGTGGCATCATGCTGAGTGAGCAGAAATATGATACTGTATGGCGCAAACGTCAAATAACCTGGATGCTAGATTGTGTCCAAGTTTTTTTCGACGTTTGCACCATATTGTCATATTTCTAGGATACTAACTATGATATAAAAAGATCCTGGGCCTTTGCACTAAAAGTGCTGCCATCAAAGACTGTTTTGGCGAGAATGGCTCTAATATTTTGTTATGTTCTTAGATATTTTTTGTACCTTGTTTGAATTTCTGGAGCTGAACTGGAGCTACCTAGCTATCGAAATACGAAAAATATTGACAAGGCACTAAGTCACCTTGCAATTTTTTTTTCATTCAGTTTTTTATTTTTATTCGTAATACTTACATTAATTTTATCTTCTTTAATACAAAAGTTTTTCAAGAAATAGGTGCAAGAATATTTAAGTTGTGCGTGCATCTTTTAGAAACATTCGAAATACTTATTTCGAAAATATGATTGCAATTATACAAGGTCTTAAATTCACGTGAAACCTTTAGAAGGCTTTTGAGGCTAAAAAAATTGGGATTCGACAAGGACTTCGGTTTTTACACAGAGGTTTTTACCATCTGACTTTTGACCGGAGAGCAAACGAACCAATTTATAAAAAAATATTTTTATTTTCCGAAAACTGAAAGGGAATCAGTCAACGTAACTAAACCCCGTGTGGTGCCGGCAAAGAATAGTATGAACCCTTTACATACCCGTGGGTGTCGTAAGAGGCGACTAAGGGTTACCTGGAGGATGGGCAGCAGCATCCTCCTTTATATCTAACATCTTACTTACTGCGGTCACCTACAAGCGCGGTCCATGGTGCCAGCCGTAACGTTAACAAGCGAGGTGACTATGGTACTTCCCCTCCACATTTTTCCAGCAAAAGCTAGAATTCGGGAGGGAGCTCGCTGTCCTGTAGTGGACGCTTCATGGGATATTATGATGATGATGAACTGAACAACCTTCAGCGAATAAAACTTTCAGGAAATAAAAAAAATCGGCCTTCAAACAAAATTCCAAACTGGAGAGGTCGATATTTTTTATTTACTGAAAGTTTTATGCATTGAAAGTTGTTCAGATACATTGACTGGTCATGCCCTTTTTTTTTGGAAACCTGCCCCTCTATTTGGAGTTCAGGAATTCTGTGTTAGTTTTTAGAAATCTGCTAAATCCCAAATAGACCCTTAAAAGAATTCCCGTGACTTTAAACACAGTCGAAGTATGTATACGGCGTACAAAATAACTCTGTCTATGACCGTTAATGCGCAGAAGTAAAAAAAAAAACCGGCCAAGTACGAGTCGGACTCGCGCCCTAAGGGTTCCGTACCTATCTACCATTATATCCTCATTGTCTACCATATGATATACTAAAAGCTTTTGCTCTTTGATTTTACCATAGAGTAATATAATACTGGGCGTCCATCCAACGCGACCATCCAACTTGACCCCTCTTTTATAGAAAAGTTTTTGAAACGGGAGCTCACCTTAATTGGTTACTATTAGTTGTAAGAAAAATTTAAATATTTAATGATTTTAGACTTTTCCCTTTATTTGTACTGTGAGACCTAGCTTCTTGCCAAATTTCATAATTTAAGGTCAACGGGAAGTACCCTGTAGGTTTTGCTTTTTTGAATAAATGTATGGACATGAGGACATAAAAAGCCATATCTTTTGATTGCGTGGTTGTAAAAAATTGAAATTTTCAGATCTTGTGTGGTTTATGGACCTTAATATTCGTTATCAATTTCAACCTGATACCTCTTCTTGTTCGTGAGAAAAAGGGTCTTGACAGACAGACAGACAGACGGACAACAAAGTGATCCTATAAGGGTTCCGTTTTTTTTATTTTGAGGTACGGAACCCTAAAAAAGGGGTCGCGGGGGTGAGCGCGGCAGGTGGGGGGAGGCGAGCGAGTCGTTCATTGGCTCTCCGCCTGTCACCCACAAGCAGGAAATAACCGTCATAGACAGACTTGTCCTGAACGCGCTGTAGCTTGATTGCCAGCAGTGTGAGAGAAGGACGGAGAGATGCGTAAGATATTGGAGCGACAGAGACACGTATCGATCCCACCTGCTCTCACGCATAGTTTTTCTTGCTTCTTATCAAGCTAAACAAGGTCGCCGGCTTCACACTTTGGCTCCAACATTGGCCCCAACGCCACTCGTCCAACGTGTGGATCTAGAAAATGGCATTGGTTCCAACGTTGGGGCGAGCGTTGGTAGTTGGCCGGCTCGTGTCGGTTTCATCTAAAGGGCCCCATACAAAGCCCTGCCTGCAGGGCCCTGCTTGCAGTGCCACTGCAAATCGTGCTTTGTGTGGTGATGCAGGGCCGACAAAAACGCCGTTACATCGGCCCTGCAAGACCACACACGGCACGATTGGCAGTGCGCACTGCAAGCAGGGCCCTGCAGGCAGGGCTTTGTATGGGCCGTTAAAGGAATCTGTGCCAATGTTCGCGATCTGTCCACACGTTGGCGATTTGCTCAGTCCTGTTGCAACATCGAGTGCGTGCGTCGAGCGACAATGGCTTCCTCAGTCACAAAATCTGTTCGACTCGTTCTGGATCATCGACAGACGATATTCTCGTTTTTTTTTTCTTTATTTTTCGATATTTTCATATTTTTTAAAGCAATTTCGATTTCTGTTTTGGACATCTTCACATTGGCCCTGCCGGAACAGAACTAGTATAATAGCCAACGTGTGTACGCCTCACCAATTTTACGGTCCAACGTTGGTACCAGCGTTGGGAACAACGTGTGGAGCCGGCGTAACAAAGAGTACGGTCAACTGCCCGTCAGTGTAAACAGTTGCAATTCTATAATAAAGTCTAAATTGTTTCTACTGACGAGCCGTTGGGTGTACCAACCCAGAAGGATGTAATTCTGACCATGAACAACTTTATCAAAGCAACGTAGGTCGAAATACGAAAAAACTTACCTTCGATACAAAATGCACTATCACAGCTGATCGGTTTTTATGGGTAGTAATTTTTTTTTAAATCCTCACGAATTTAAAAAGGAAATTTAACTTTCCTCAGGAAAAGTTGTTTAGTTTCATGGGCAGATTCACATCCTTCAAGGTTGGTATAACTTTTTTGATACATCCTGTATGATTTCGACTATGATATTTTTTTTTTCGTTTTTTCCAACGCTTACCAACACATTTTGCAGCCATGTCAAAAGCAATCGGCTGAAGCTGTCAGAAAAAACAAGTTTGTAAAACAATGTTATTCTTTCCGTCAAATATACTCTGGTATTAATGTCATGGCTGCAAAATAGATTAGTAAGCGTTGGAATTTAAGGGGCTGATAAGACCTAAACACGCTTCACTTGAGCAGGTTTTTAACGAAAAGTGTTGGATATATGGCCGTGAAAAAAAATGTTATAATTAAGCATCTTTCCAAGAATATGGCCGACTCTGAAACACGATTAAATATATTTTGTACGCCATTAAAAAAATCCAAAGTTACCTCCGCTTTTTGCATTTAAAGCGTTTTTCTTAAGTACCCATTAATCTATGATGCCAAAACTTTTACACATTATTCAATATATTATGCATAATAATATAGCTGTTTTATAATTAATATTATGGGTAAAGATTTTGAGAAAAATGCAAAAATGAGCGAAAAACGTAAAACGGCGCGAATCCGCTCCGTTCTAACACGCGCATTCTGTTCTTTGTTAGAAAGGGAGGTAATTTAGCTCTTATCAGCCCCTTAAACGAAAAAATTAGGATTAGCAACAATTAAAATCTGAATCAGAATTCAGTGCAATCTTTTTATAAAGTTATTCGATTCCAAAAATGAATTTAATTATATATGAAGACTGACAATCCCCATACTAGAAAACGTAACCCGGAGAGGCATAAAACTCATGGAAACTAGATGTCGCTTTCAAATAATCTGGAAATTAATTATGGTCTACCGAGTATTCTGCCAAAAAATCGTTCAAAATTTCAACATAGTTTCGATGTAAAGAAACGCTAACATTGAAATTCGGTTTATTTTTTTAAGCAGAATACTCGATAAATCATAATAACTTCCCGAACTATTTATTAGCGCCATCTAGTTTTATACTTTTCCGGGTTACGATTTCTAAAAGAGGATGGTCAGTCCTTATACAGCGTCTATGGTTGAAGTTAATTATGAAAACCTTTAATTTAGTTACAATAACTCATTTATATACTTTTGGTATGTCTTTTCCTTGTACAGCTAATAGCACATCAATGGAATCATTCGCTTAACGAATACCAGCGTTTTAAATGTTTTAATTTAGGAAATGAAGCAGTTGACCCCAACACTATTTTCTCAGGCAGATTTTATTTGATTTTTAAATGTAAATTCAAAATATCCAAGAAAAATTCAACAAAAAAATGTTTGGAAAAATTCGGTTCCCCGAGTTTTTTAGCATCTTTTTTAAATACCGCGTTTTAGACAGAAACCTAAAGCGCCATCTGTTAGCGGGTAGCATAGCTTGTTCACCCGATGATATTTTCATGTTGAGGCGGCGACTATAGAGCGAACCGCGGTCGCCCAGGTACTATAGCAGTTTCATCGACTAAGGATTTAACGCGGGGGTCTTCATACAACGATTCGCCTTATTTCCTAGACTATTAATACTATTATAGTACGATTAGTGCTTTAAAAAGGCGGTGTCAAGATCCAAGTGATACCACTGATGTGCGAGTGACTTTACAATAAAATAAGTTTCAATTTCACAATATTTTAAGTAAGTAACTAAGTTATATTTTACCAACAGTCTTAGCACATGTCTCTTCTGCTCAAAACATACTGCCCAATTAAATCCACAAGGTCTGGCGGCCGGTTCCAGGAAAATTCTTTAAAGTTAAACCTCCCTCATCTTATACTATTAAACGAGCAATATTTGTAATTTGTTATCGGTTTTACGAAAATGGCTTTAAAGATTTCGATTTGAATCTGCCCATGAAACTGAACAACTTTTCCCAAGGAACATAGGTCATGAGCAAAATAAATTTTTGAACTCCCATAGAAACTGCATCAGCTGATAAAGCATTTTGTATGGGAGGTCAATTTTGGTTTTATCGTATTTCGACCTATGTTCCTTGGGAAAAGTTATTTAGTTTCTTGGACTCTGTCACGACATTGAAGTCTGCCGTTATTAAGTGCAAAAGGTTGTTCAGATTGATAGTTATTTAGTTAAAAACGTAGAGCAAATTTTGAAAAATTATTAATTTGAATTTACATATATACATACATAATATCACGCCTCTTTCCCTGTAGGGTAGGCAGGGACCACAGTTCTCCACCTGCTACGATCTTGACATACTTCCCTCGCTTCCTGTACTTTCATCAATCCTTTCATACATGCTCGTCGGTTTCGGGTACTTTTAACCTGGCCTTTATTTCAGAACGTCCTGAATTTGGTCCTGGTACGTTAGTTTGCATTTTATTCTGATATAGGTTGACTTTTAATTACTTCTTGATAGCAAAAGATTTGCATGTACTCATGATACTGAACAACTTTTCCCAAGGAACATAGGTCGAAATACGAAAAACCAAATTTGACCTCCCATACAAAATGCGCTTTCAGCTGATACAGTTTCTATGGGAGGTCAAAACTTGATTTTCGTATTTCGACCTATGTTCCTTGGGGAAAGTTGTCCAGTATCATGAGTACATTCATACCTTTTTCTATCAAGAACTAATTAGAAGTCACCCTATATAGTCTAATGTAGTCGTATTTATGCACTCTCGTCCATGGTTCAGTCAAGAGCACATCAAGCCTGACACATTGGACTTTGCACCGCTCTTATTTCAATAGACGTACGGGCTAGAGTCGCACTGCGAGTGCCAAGCTTGATCTGTGGTTAACTGTACTAGTCTTAGCTGGCACTACTCATACTCATTTATTCATAATAATATTATTACAAGTCAATGTTGGTCGTCATGGAGATCTTTATGGGAGGCCTATGTCCGGCAGTGGACGTCTTTCGGTAGTATAAGTCTACCAAAGAATAATTTTAATAAACTTTTAACATTAAAATGTAACAATAAAAATAAATAATATTGAATTCATTGATAATTAAGTTTAATTATAAATAAATTTAAAGTCATTCATTATTATTATTTAATTATTTATTACCAATCACCTAGTGGGTACTCTTTACCACTAAGTGATAAAGGCAGTATGTCATCATCATAACGTCCCATAAAATGTCCACGGCAGGACAGACAGCTCCCTCCAGAACTCCAGCAATAACGCATGATACTTTGTAGGGGATTTACCATAGTCACCACGCTTGTAAGCCTTGCGGCTGACGACCGCTGTTGTTGGTGACCGCAGTATGTAAGATGGTAAGATACAAAGAAAGATGCTGCTATCCATCCTCCGGTTCATAAGCTCTTAGTTGCCTCTTACGACACCCACGGGTAGAGATGGGTTGGTACTATTCTTTACCGGCACCACACAGATCAGGCAGTATGTAATGAGACCAAATTCGTTCAAATACAGTCACTTAACAACTAACAACACATATCTTAGTTCAATAAAAATGTTTATTAGCTGCAAAATTAAGTTTGCATTGCACGCAAAATTTACAAAAAATTTATACAATATCTTACAGGGTTTCTATGAAAAAATTGTCCAGTTTAATGGGCACATTTAATTTTAGTTTCAGAAAGCGTGATTAAAATTAAATATGAATGAAAATAGAAATTGGTCGGTCGAAAAATTACCACATTTATCAGTCAATACGTTTTGTAGGATTTCTTTGTTTTCTATCACATATTATTTTGGGAAAGTTGTTCAGTTTCATTGAAGAGGTATTCCCACGTAAGAATAATTTGGCTGCTTTTTAACCCTCCCTCCTCAAACACCACTTGTATTTTTTATAAATTTTGTAAAGATATTTCAGCCTGAGTAAAAATAATAAATTATTTTGTAAATAGTAAAATGTAAGGTTCTAATAAAAATGTGAACATAATTCAGCGAGAATTTGTATTGGTTTCCCACCCGAAGCCCAGTGACTCTACTCATCAGTTTACTATTATCTAATTTGTGGTTGCATGAAGATTTTGTTCGCCCCAGCGAACTACAATACTATAGAACGATAACTACGCTTCAAACTTGACCGCACGAAATAGTTACCTAAGTAGGCGGAGCTAAAATAGTTACCTCTCAACTACCACTAGCTGACATTGCAGCACGCGCGCGAACCAATCGCTGCTCTCGTTCTTACTTTGAACCAATTGATTCGTATTTTGAATATACGTCCTTTTGGTTTCACGTAGGGCCACTTTTTGTGTGGAATTTGTTCTGAGTTAGAGTTCCATAGTATTGTAGTTCGCTAGTTGGCCCTGCGTAAACCGCAGGTAGTGTTACGCCCCAATGTCAAGTCTGATTATATTCCCGGCCGGCTTGGCTGTTGCTGATACAATTAGCATATTACTTAAACCAAAGATTTTGGACCTCCTTGGTTCGCTCGGAATAGATACCTTGCTAATTTATTTTAGTACGGAACGACATCTGCCAACATGTCCCAACCCAATCCCATCATCGAGATCACTAGGAAATATTCTAAATAACTTGTCAAATCCATAGAACGATGCCTTCACTTCCTTGTGGCGAATTATTTCTTAAATCCTCCTTCTAATTACTAGTCTAGGCAACGAAGCGGATCGTTGTACGAAGACCCCCGCATCAAATCCTCAGTCGATTAAACTTTGCCGGGGTATCACACTACATGAGACAAACCTTCTATAAAAAATCCAAAAAAATCGGTACTTTTAATTTTTCCATACAAAAATTACAAAAAATGTATGAAAGAATTTTTTTGTAAATTTTTTTTTGGATATTTTGAATTTACATTTAATTCATGATTCTTTATCATCCTGTCAAATAAAATCTGCCTGAGAAATTTATGGTGGGGTCAACTGCTTCGTTGCCTACACTATACCTTTATTTTTCTGTGACTTACTGCCGCACTCAGAGACGTCAATTAAAGTTAATCGTTAATTATGTCTCGTGTTGTCACTTTCTTATTCAATGAAATTGAAAAGGACAGTATGAGACTTAACGAATGATTAACTTTAAGTGACGTCTCTGAGAATGGCAGTTAGACCATTAAACCGAAAACGTTTCCCTAAGAAACATATGTCGAAACAAGAAAATTCTTAGCTTTTAGCAATTTTTTTAATAAGACTTTTAAAAAGTTAACTAAAATTTTAAATTATTTTTAAGTTTTGGTTATATCACTACATTTTATGCTTTAAGAGATCCTTAATTAAGTTATACAAACCGATTTAAAACAAGTAAAATTTTACACAATGGTAATATAGTTAAATAACGAAAATTGTCCATTCTTATAATAACTTTAATAAAGACCTGTTTACACCTCCTTAGCAGCGTTTTAAAATTGAAGGACTAAAAAAGGAAATGTAATTATTTATGCAATAAGGTATGATTTCGCATAAATTGCAATACATTTTACCCTCCCGGCGCATAATGTCACGTTCGCAAAATGTCACTTTCTCAAAATGTCACGATCGGAAAATGTCACGTTCACAAAATGTCACGTTAATTGGTAATTAGAATTTTTTTAAATTATTTTACTATAGATTTGGGACTCAGAAAAATTTTGATGTATGGATTTGGGAATTAGAAAAATTTTCATTCTTTGTGGACTTAGAAAAAAAATATTTTATTTTCATTAGTTTTCTGTATTTCGTAAAGTAGAAATGTCCATAGGCACAATGTCACGTTCGCAGAATGTCACGCTCGTACAATGTCACGATTAAGTGTGACATTATGCGTACGTGACATTTTGCTATGTTGAATCCTAGTGTGACATTTTGCTATGGTGAATCCCAGTGTGACATTTTGCGAACGTGACATTTTGCTATGGCGAATCCCAATTACATTTTGCGAACGCGACATTTTGCTATGGTGAATCCTAGTGTGACATTTTGCTATGGTGAATCCCAGTGTGACATTTTGCGAACGCGACATTTTGCTATGGTGAATCCTAGTGTGACATTTTGCTATGGTGAATCCCAGTGTGACATTTTGCAAACGTGACATTTTGCTATGGTGAATCCTAGTGTGACATTTTGCTATGGTGAATCCCAGTGTGACATTTTGCGAACGTGACATTTTGCTATGGTGAATCCTAGTGTGACATTTTGCTATGGTGAATCCCAGTGTGACATTTTGCGAACGTGACATTTTGCTATGGTGAATCCTAGTGTGACATTTTGCGAACGTGACATTATGCGCCGGGAGGTATTTTACAAGATTTTTCCCTGGAAAACTGCTATAGGGATCAAACGTCAAAAGTCCCAGAGGCCTTACCAAAGGTATAAAGTATTGCTGTCTCTATTACCTCCTGTAGGCTGAAAAAAGACATCAATACTTTCAGGTCTGTCAAATTTAATAATTGTAGTTTAAGTCCACCAGAATGGACGCAATTGAATATCAAAAGGGAAACATTCCATAGTTTTCTACGAAATTTTTGAACAGAGACGCCATTATTTCTTGGCAGAACAATAAATTTAAAAACTCCATAATTTTAACTTACAAAATAATTGTAGCTTGTAGAACTATGCGTAAGATATGGGAACGACAGAGACACGTATCGCTCCGTCCCGCTCAAACACATAGCTCTATGTTGCTGCCATTTTTATATTTTTATTTCGTTTATAGTATGAAATATTTGCACCAGAAATGTCATAATTTTTGGTAACAATAAATTTATAAAATTCTAACGCCCCGTTTCACCGCTTGCTACTAAGTTCGAGATAACATGTCTGCTACATTCAGATAATTTTATTCAATGTAGATTCTTTATAGAATACTTATTCATGCAGAATACAATGCAAATAGAGCGAGTCTACACCGTTTCGGATCGTGCTATGGCAGCGTAAAAGAAACGGCAAGAAACCACTGCAGCACGGCCTGCGACAAGAGTCGGCTTTATACAATGTGTTTCTTGTGTTTCGCTGGAATATCAGAGCACCATACCTCTTTGTCATTGATATAGTCATCTAATCTATAGTAAGCTTTTTTACATAACGTTTGCTTTACAAAGTTAGTTATTTCTGTAAGATAGTAAATGTTTCACACAAATAATTCGAACTCCTTGCTTCGCTCAGAATAGAAGGAATACTAATTTATTTTACTATGGGATGACATCTGCCATTGTGTCCCAAGTTGATTGTCAAATCATCAAACATGATTTGACATGCTCATACAAAATTTACAGAACGACGCCTATGCCGTATTTACAATGAGTGAATGAATGTCAGAATACCTTGTGACACATATTTTCATAAATCTTCCTTGTATTACCCCTACGAATAAATAATTAGGCAGGAAATGTAACTGCACTTAAAAAATTACCCAACGAAAGTGGTGTATTAGAAGAAGTCGTGTCGTTCTGAATTTGAACCAATTGATTAGTTCTTTGAACATACAGGCTCTTACTACAAGAAAGTTAGACATCTGTTGAACACTTGATTTAAAAAATACGCACAAAATAACTAGCTATGTCAGTTGATGCGCAGAAGTCAAGTCATAAGAAAATAAGAAATTTTTGACGTCTGCGCATCATTGACACAGACAGAGTTGTATGGTACGATTTTTTTAATCAAGTGTTCAACAGATGTCTACCTCTTTTGTAGTAAGACGGACATCCTTTTTTTTTTAAATGGGCTTACTCTTGACCTCGATCTAGTCTTGAAGACAGAGATGAGGTCGACGATGGAACGAGCTTGCCCAGAAGAAGCCTATTCACTCGCGACTTGAAGAGATTCATTTTGGTTTCACGTAGGGCCACATTTTGTGTGGAATTTGTTCTGAGTTAGAGTTCCTTTCTTATTATTTATTCGTAATATTACCCTTATATTTCTATGGTTTCACAAGAGCCTGATTGAAACAACACAGGCAGAAATCCGACATTTTTATCCGGTCGGCTTACTATTTGGAACTTAAGCAGCGAGCTGTAAGACGGGCCCTAAATGTAAATACACCTAGTTTTTTCAGATTGTCTCTGATATGGAAAACAGTTTTCTTACAAACTTCGCGCAGTCACTTCACTTCTTCACTTCACTTCTCTTCACCTACGTCACCTGTAACTCCTCATTCTACCAGCATGTTGGCACATGTTTCTCATATATCCACTTCTTCTATTTTCCGTTTCTGTGGTAGACCGTACTGTTCCTTTTTGATGACTTCTTGTTTGAGCCGAAGGTAGTTTTCTAAGCGAGTTACGCTGTATTCCTGCGAAAGAAAATTATTACTGTTAAGAAAATTATACATACCCGTGGGTGTCGTAAGAGGTGACTAAGGGTTATAAGCTGGAGAATAAGCAGCAGCGTCTTCCTGTGTATCATACCATCTTACTTACTGCGGTCACCAACAACTGCGGTCCATGGTGCCAGCCGTAACGCTAACAAGCGAGGTGACTATGGTACTTCCCCTCCACATTGTTTCAGCAAAAGCTGGAATTTTGGAGGGAGTTCCCTGTCCAGAACAGATGGCTTGCCAGAGGTCAGAGGAGAGATCTTACCCAGAAGCCAAATGGGATCTGACTCTTGCTGGCGTTGACGATGGACCACAGCGTCCAGAACAGATGGCTTGCCAGAGGTCAGAGGTCAGAGGTGAGATCTTACCCAGTAGCCAAATGGGATCTGACTCTTGCTGGCGTTGACGATGGACCACAGCGTCCAGAAAAGATGGCTTGCCAGAGGTCAGAGGTCAGAGGTGAGGTCTTACCCAGTAGCCAAATGGGATCTGACTCTTGCTGGCGTTGACGATGGACCACAGCGTCCAGAACAGATGGCTTGCCAGAGGTCAGAGGTGAGATCTTACCCAGTAGCTAAATGGGATCTGACTCTTGCTGGCGTTGACGATGGACCACAGCGTCCAGAACAGATGGCTTGCCAGAGGTCAGAGAAGAGATCTTGCCCAGTATCCAAATGGGATCTGACTCTTGCTGGCGTTGAAGATGGACCACAGCGTCCACAACTGATGGCTCGCCAGAGGTCAGAGGCGACATCTTACCCAGTATCCAAATGGGATCTGACTCTTGCTGGCGTTGACGATGGACCACAGCGTCCAGAACAGATGGCTCGCCAGAGGTCAGAGGTCAGAGGTGAGATCTTACCCAGTAGCCAAATGGGATCTGACTCTTGCTGGCGTTGACGATGGACCACAGCGTCCAGAACAGATGACTTGCCAGAGGTCAGAGGAGACATCTTACCCAGTATCCAAATGGGATCTGACTCTTGCTGGCGTTGACGATGGACCACAGCGTCCACAACTGATGGCTCGCCAGAGGTCAGAGGAGACATCTTACCCAGTATCCAAATGAGATCTGACTCTTGCTGGCGTTGACGATGGACCACAGCGTCCAGAACAGATGGCTCGCCAGAGGTCAGAGGAGAGATCTTACCCAGTATCCAAATGGGATCTGACTCTTGCTGGCGTTGACGATGGACCACAGCGTCCAGAACAGATGGCTCGCCAGAGGTCAGAGGTGAGATCTTACCCAGTAGCCAAATGGGATCTGACTCTTGCTGGCGTTGACGATGGACCACAGCGTCCAGAACAGATGGCTTGCCAGAGGTCAGAGGAGAGATCTTACCCAGTAGCCAAATGGGATCTGACTCTTGCTGGCGTTGACGATGGACCACAGCGTCCAGAACTAATGGCTCGCCAGGGGTCAGAGGAGAGATCTTACCCAGAAGCCAAATGGGATCTGACTCTTGCTGGCGTTGACGATTGACCATAGCGTCCAGAACAGATGGCTCGCCAGAGGTCAGAGGAGAGATCTTACCCAGTAGCCAAATGGGATCTGACTCTTGCTGGCGTTGACAATGGACCACAGCGTCCAGAAGAGATGGCTTGCCAGAGCGAACGCTTCTACTTCTGCCAGGAGTTTGTTGACAGCATCTATGTCAGGGTCCGTCGGCTGTTTGTCGTCTGACAAATTCGCGTTGTAAAACTTCAGGTATTCGCGGATGAAGATTTCCTGAAAACGAAAGGGGTTTTTACTAAGTTAGGTAATGTTAATTATTATGAACGAAAGTAATAATATAATAATAATAAATCTCTCATATTCGGTAAGTAGGTCCTTAATACCCCCAAATGGGGCTTGTAGGTGACAAATTAGTGCTCTAGGGTAATAATGTAGCTAAAAAAGCCCTAGGGCGGTAAGTAATTGAGTTTTGAAAGAAAGAAGTGTTTTTTTTATTACTTACCGCCCTAGGGCTTTTCTAGCTACATTATTACCCTAGAGCGCTAATTGGTCACCTACAATTTGGTGGTAATAAGGACCTACTTACCTCACAATCGAGATGTAAAGCAGAGTAGTTAGCTCGGGTGTAAGCATCAATTGCACCCTCGAACTATAGATCTCGGGCTGCAATTGATGCCTTACAGCCCTTGGCTACTAATATACTATTAAGGTTCTGGGTACAAAGTGTACAAACATACATAAATGGTTAGGGAAAGTTGTTTTTCAATACATTTTCACGTTACAAAAACGTACTTACAAGGACGTAAACATTGCTCGTAAGTAGTTACTTACCGAACTAGAGCGGTAAGTTAAAAAAGTATACTACCAAGAAGTTTTTACTCTCTGATCATAATTTTTTTTTGTAAAAATACTACAGTGGTGACTTTTTACTTGGGCGACGACTGCCTATTTAAAATTAAATGGAGAGTACCAGGAGAACATAAATCAACAAGAGGCTGACAGTACCCATGGTTTAACAAGTGTATTATTTATACCTGTTTTCTCACAAATGTATTGAAAAACGTCGTAAGATACACGGCCGTAAG
Organism: Athrips mouffetella; assembly: GCA_947532105.1. Taxonomy (NCBI): domain Eukaryota; kingdom Metazoa; phylum Arthropoda; class Insecta; order Lepidoptera; family Gelechiidae; genus Athrips; species Athrips mouffetella. The sequence continues at coordinate 15,862,772 of OX383983.1, forward strand.
GTTTATGACAAACTTCAAAACGTCAACTCTTTTGTTATAACCCTACTTACGGCACTTGTATCTTAAACTACTATTATTTAGCCAATTACAAAGGGTTTGCACGTAAAACTCCAAACAGTAAGTAATACGAGTAAGTAGGCTAGTTTATGGCACAAAAGAAAGGATCCCCTGTCTTTCACGATAATAAAACCTGTGTTACGAAAGTCAGTGGTTCGGCTCTATCCAAAGTATTTTCTATCTAAAGTAACTGTTCTGTTCCGATTTTGATGAAATTTGGTATCCTAGTATCAACCATGGGAAAGAAAATGGACAATTATTATACTGTCACCGGCCGGTCTACTTTCTGTCGTACATTTTCATACAAGTAAGGGATCAAATGAATCGTCAATATATTTCCTAAACGAAATAAATATCCGTGAATAAACAGTGATATCATTAAATAAGGTGTCTGACTACAGATTCTTGAAGATTAGACCTGTGCACGGTATCCAGGAAATTTCGTGCATCGTTCAGAAAAAAATATACGTCATTTTGTCAGATTTCTCTTACATTTAGCTAATTAAAATGTTTAAAGTGTCGCACGGGTTTTCTTCAACATTTTAGATATACCTAATCTTTGACAATATTGTTAATAAGGTTCTTATCTAAAGACCTCATCAATCAGATTTGTATGTTTATTCAATTTAGGTAAGATATTGACGCTTCGTTTGCCCACATATTTGTATGAAAATATATGAAAGAAAACAGACCGGCCGGTTATTTATGCCGGTGAGTGTATATCAAAAAGAGCGTTGCGATTAAACGCGCGAGTGGGCAGTGTGTGGCGGGCATATAAAACAATTTCAATTTTTAAATCGATAGCGTGAGTATTGGCTAAGATATAAAGGTGTGACAGACAGACAAACAGACGAACTCGCACCACAAGGGTTCCGTTTTTACTATATTGGTTCGGAACCCTAAAAAGATATTGATTCTCCATAAACATTTATAAAAAAATTCCAACACTTTAAAACTGTAAGGTGAATTGAAACACTGACAACAATATATTCTGAAAGTGAATTTTAAAATTGATAATTTGATTTCTTAGTCCCTTCTTCAATTTTAATTTAATTCATTATTCCGACTTTTCAGCATATATAAAATATGTTGATTTGCACTCTTTTTTTTACTATTCAGCATTTCTATTCGAATAACATCGACGTGTACAGACAATAAAATACACGAAAATTTTATGAAAAATAAAAAATGTGAAGATAAAAATGCAGAAATAAAAAAAAAATTCTTCGCCATTTAGTATAAGGAATTTGGCAAAAAAGGGACTGAAAAACCAACCACCCAAAACATAAAAATAAAAAATGGACTTTCAGAAGTTGTACTTTGCGTGGTCGCGCAGACGAGCAGGCGAGCGCTCGCGGCGAGCAGACGAGCGGATTTGGTCCGACGGATTCGGTCCGGGCCGGCTCTATAAATATAACACACCACACGAGCTTCGAAGAGGCATAATGCATGCAAACATGACAGAAACGAGCAGTTTGCATTCAAAGTTGCTTCTGGCTTTTTTTAAACGGAATCTAAGTGGTAGGGCTTTTGTGCAAAGTCCGTCTGGGGAAGTACCACCCCCTTGCCTTTTTCTGCAGTAAAGAAACAGTGTTTGCTGTGTTTGCACTGCTGTGTTTCGGTTTGAAGGGTAAGGGATCCAGAGAAATTACCGGCACATGAGACATACCATCTTAGTTCTCAGCGTGGGTAACGCGCTTTGCTGTCTTATTAGTGTCAAATTATTTCACTGATAAGACAGTGGGTGTCATGGGCGGTGGTGACCACTTACCACCAGGTGGCCCACCTGCTCGTTTGCCCATTTGTGACATTAAAAAAGGCAGATAGTGCAAAAAAATTCTGACAATAGTCTGACAATGAAACCGAACAAGTTTTTTTAAGAAACATGGTTTAAAAAAAACCGGCCAAGTGCGAGTCGGACTCGCGCCCTAAGGGTTCATCTACCATATGATATACTACAAGCTTTTGCTCTTTGATTTTAAAAACTCCGCTACCATCCAACATGACCCCTCTTTTGTAGAAAAGTTCTTGAAACGGGAGCTCACCTTAATCGGTTACTATTACTTGTGAGAAAATTTGAAATGTTTAATAATTTTAGACTTTTCCCTTTATTTGTACTGTGAGGCCGGTATTTCACTGGGACACCATGGTGGCGCGACTGGTGGCTCGACTGGTTGCGCTACTGGTGTCCGTAACTAGACACCAGAGTCGCTACACCCTGCGGCCACAGTATTAAGGGCTATATTTCACTGGGAGTGGTAGCGCGACCACAAGCCGAGCTGGTGTCTAGTTACGGACACCAGTGGCGCAACCAGTCGCGCTACCAGTCGCGCTACCACTCCCAGTGAAATATAGCCCTTAATGCTGTGGCCGCAGGGTGTAGCGATTCTGGTGTCTTTACAGGTGTCTTGTTACGGACACCAGTGGCGCAACCAGTCGCGCTACCAGTGTCCCTGTGAAATACCGGCCTGAGACCTAGCTTCTTGCCAAATTTCATAATTTTAGGTCAACGGGAAGTACCCTGTAGGTTTTGCTTTTTTTGTATAAATATATGGAGATGAGGACATAAAAAGCCCTATCTTTTGATTGCGTCGTTGTAAAAAATTTAAATTTTCAGATCTTGTGTGGTTTATGGACCTTAATATTCGCTATCAATTTCAATCTGATACCTCTTCTCGTTCGTGAGAAAAAGGGTCTTGACAGACAGACGGACGGACGGACATCAAAGTGTTGCTATAAGGGTTCCGTTTCTTTTTTTTGTGGTACTGAACCCTAAAAAAGAGAAAAAAATATTGTCATCCCATGAGAATCTCGTCTGTTGACCGCCCCAGGTTTAAATCAAAAATATTTCTTGTTTAGTAGTCCTATGTTTTTAAAATAGTTGTTTATTATTATGTGTCTCAATATGTGTAGAGCTTTTTGTTTTACTAAAAATTAAAACCAGAAGCAACTTTTAACAAATTTCTTTCCCATAAGTAATGATAATCAATGTATTTATGGCATGAAAAAATTCAAAGACAAACATTCAAATACACCAACACAAGGTGTACCAAAAAGTGTGCTAATAATGGACCTGCCAGGCTAAGATGCGCACCGCATCTTGGTCGAGTCGCGCGCAACTGCCACATTGTATGTGGACGCGAGAATACATACATACCATTATATCACGCCTTGTTCCCGTCGGGGTAGGCAGAGAAGGCAACCGTTAATCTATGAAGACTCGCCAAGTCGCGGCGCGCATCAAAAACAACTCTGTTGTGAATCTGGAATCTGCCCATGAAACTGAACAACTTTTCCTCTGATAGAGTTAAAAAAAGAGCGTTACATATTATAAACAAATATTTTGAACACATTTACTAAAACTGCTTATGGCTATCATTTTAATTATTTTTTTACTTGCAATGGGCTTACTCTTGACCTCGACCCTAGTCTTGAGCACAGAGATGAGGTCGACGATGGAACGAGCTTGCCCAGAAGCGGCCTATTCACTCGCGACTTGAATAGTTTCGTGTTATATGAACTAGGGATCACAAAACCAGGCAGAGTTCCACTCCTTAGCCATGCGCAATTTTAACTAGTTCTTTTGGAAAAGTTATTCAGTATCATGGACAAATCCACTTTTTGTAACACATTGTACGAGTTTTTTTTAGCTTTTAATATTTTTTTATTAAAAGGTTGAATATCAGACAGTATTAAAAGTAAAGAATGAAATTAATGAATTTATAAAAATTTAGATTTTTTTAAAATCTTAACTTGTTTTATTTTCGCAATCAAAGGAAAACATAATATGTTGGAAATCAAATAAGATATCAACAGCTAATAAAAAAATAATTTTCATATTGAAAAAGGTATGCCAATTGCAAATGAAGAAATGTAATGGAAATAGCGAGTGATATTTTTTAAGCACTTTTCAACTTTATATTAGTATCATATCATACTCGGATATTAGAAAACAATTTATACATTTGAGGCATTATAAATAATGAATAAATTGTAGATTGTTGTACAAGGGAGGTAAGTAAAACATTACAGCCTAGACTTTTCAGCGCAGTAGTTTCAAACGAATTGTCATCAAAAACGTTTCGATTCACAAAATTCCCATTCTCACGCATGACACAAATGGCCATTCTCACGCATGACACAAATGGCCATATAAGTCATGGTATATTAATGTTTTGGCCATCTGTGTTTATGGCGCATTGAATAATAAGAAGCTATTAGCTTTTTATAAGCTCTTCTATTGTTTTATTATTAGTATTGTTACACGTTGCCGAACGCCACTCGTCTACGGCCCATGACCATTTGCGTTCTTACTTGCTTGGTATTACGCGATTTGATAAATCAAGTATTTGGAACATTGCGTATTTGGAACTATGCGTATAAGGCCTTTTGCGTCAAATCCTACATACAAACATAATATCACGCCTCTTTTCCTGTGGGGTAGGCAGAGACCACAGTCCTCCACCTGCTACGATCTTGACATACTTCCCTTGCTTCCTGTACTTTCATCAATCTTTTCATACATGCTCGTCGGTTTAGGGTACTTTTAACCTGGCCTTATTCAGAACGTCCTGAATTTGGTCCTGGTACGTTCTTTATATATAAGGCTTACTTTCCGAACATAAGCAATGAAAGCGTAATAATATTGCATAGTATTTTCGTCCTACCTTCTGTTCGAGTGTGGGCGGTTCCTGTCGCTCGAAGTAGAAGGGGTGTTCCGGATTGGTGTAGTCGTAAGCCCACTCGCAGAAGTGGTTCGCTATGTCGAATGCTCTGTGCGACAAATAAACATTCATTGTACACCTAGGGCGGAAAGGGATATATTGCTAACGAGTTTGACATACATGCACGAACCGAGTGTATTTGTGAGACTTTGCTTCGAGTGTTTAGTGTTTAACTACGGAAAACTCAAGGGAAGAGAATTATTGCTTTATATTTTGCTAAATAGTTTATGTACTCATTGCTAAATATCCTAAAACTAATAAATTTTTAAAGATATTTCTTATCTGTTGTAAGTACTACAATCTAAGGATTTTTATGTGTGTTAAGGCAAAGGAAACTTATGCCAAAGAAAAATCTTGCTCCCTGGGATCATTATAATAATATTAATAATAATAATAAATAATTAAATTTATTGATTACAATTTATTATTTAAATATTCCACTGCACAATTTTTTATTGTATTAGCATTAATTTTAAAATACGTTAGTCCAAGTGATCTGTTAAGTGTTTTTCGATAAATTTGTAGCCTGGCTAAAACGATCTCCACGATACAGGCTTGCCTAGTGTGGAGTTCATTTGTAAATCTACTTTTGTATATTTTGAACTTTTAAAAAATAAAGCTATTTGTATTTGTACAAGCTTCATAAGCTCACATGTAGAGCTTTAAAATGTCTAATTAATGAAATCGGGAAAACATTAAAATTAAAAGTATGCAAATTATTAAAGTTAGTTTTTTCTTCGGGATAGTTGCTTGTTTACATGAGTAGAGCTACTGGGCTTCGGGAACAAATCCAATACAATTACCTGTAGTTGTATGCGCAGTACTCGAAGTCAATGAGGAACAGTTTGGGCTCCCCCGGGGGTTCACTCAGCGCCGTGTCGTCTTCCTCGTTGGCTAGTGCGACGCGGGATTGTAACAGCTCGGCTTGAGATATGAAGGTTCTGGGTACAAAGTGTACAAACATACATAAATGGTGAGCGAAAGTTGTTTTTCAATACATTTGTTCAAAAAACGTACTTACAAGGACACTAACATAGCCAGTAAGTAGTTACTTACCGAACTAGTGCGGTAAGTAAAAAAAGTATACTACCAAGGAGTTTTTATACTTTGATCATAAAATTATTTTGTAAAAATAATACAATGGTGACTTTTTACTTGGGTCACGCCTGCCTACCTATATTTAAAATAAAATGGAAGTACCAGGAGAACATAAATCGACAAAAGACTGACAGAACACATGGTTGGTTCCTTTAACAAGTGTATAAGTATATACCTGTTTTCTCACAAATGTATTGAAAAACGTCGTAAGATACACGGCCGTAAGGGTTATGAAAAAACCGTGCCGATGTTAAACCCTCGTTAAACGTCAACTCGTTTGTAATAACCTTACTTACGGCACTTGTATCTTAAAATACTTATTATTTAAAACAACGAAAATTGGCCGGTCAAGAATTGCGGTTATACTCTCTACTCCATACTAGATGGCGCGGTATGTACAGAGCACAGCTCGGTCGCCCAGGTACTGCCACTAATAAGACAGCGGGCTCCATGGGCGGTGGTGACCACTCACCATCAGGTGGCCCACCTGCTCGTTAGCTCCCTTGTGACATAAAAGTCACCATCATCATAGCATCCCATGAAACGTCCACTAAAGGACATGGGAGCTCCCTCCAGAATTCTAGCTTTTGCTATAAAAAATGTGGAAGGAAGTACCATAGTCACCTCGCTTGTTAGCGTTACAGCTGGCACCATGGACCGTGGTTGTAGGTGACCGCAGTAAGTAAGACAGGATACAAATGAGGATGCTGCTCATCCTCCAGTTAACCCTTAGCAGTGGCGTGCACTCCATACATGCAAAAAAGCTCTGCATACCCTGTGGTCCCAGACGATCAATACAAATGTGCCCCTATATATAAATGATAATGTTAACTTTACTATAATAACTCCCGTAAAATGAAATTCTCGTCAAAATGTCTTTGAGTTGGCTTCCCATATATATTTAGTTACGCGCCATCTATGCTTAGCGGTAAACACTCGCGTGTAGCACCGCAGCGCTCTGTAACTACGGGGCTCCCCGTGCGCAAAAGCAGTACTAAGCCCTGCTTATTTTTCATACAAAGCATCTCGTTAAGTCTCGTGTAGTACACAGCAAAAGTTTGTCTGTGTGCGTGAAAATGTATGCGTGTGTAGCGCTTGCAGAAGCTCAGCTTATAGTGTGACCCGTCCGAATTGAGAAGCCGTCAAAGTATCGCTTAGTTGTTGAATATAGAGAGTCGACTTGTTTAGTCGAATTGACCATCTCTATGTTTCGAATATAAAACCGATATAGCAGTTTTTACGACGTTGATTCGATAAAGAAAATGTAACCAGTATAAATACGTAAATAATACAACATGAAATAATTCGTAAATTAATAGTTATTTATGCAACTGTTGCGTAATGAGAGTAATTTTAACACGAGATCTGGTTTTTGATACGATGCGCAGCCGAGTATCAAAATAGTATAGATCGAGTGTTAAAATGACTAATTACGTATAGTTGCATACAAAACTTTATCTACGACCGACGAAATAAAATTTTTGTTTAAAGAGTAGTGATCACTTTATTGAACTAAGAGGACAGTTAGTACAGTTAATTAAAGTTATTCCCGAAGTTATTCCAGATCCAGAGCTTGTGGATGGCGTTGCTTTAACATTAATTTCATGTATATTGTTACTGACAGCCTCTTGTAGAATCATGTTCTCCTGGTACATACTTTCCATTTTGTTCAAATCACTTCTTTTGTTGCCAATGTCACTTTATATAGAAGCGAGCCAACTGTCAGCTTCTTGTCGATTTATGTACTCCTAGTCACGCCTGGTACTCTCCGTTTTCTTTTAAATATAGGTAGGCAGTCGTCACCCCAGTAAAAAGTATTTTTACAAAATTACTTTAAAATAGGCTGTATGTAGTACTGTGGTAGTATTGCCTTAGCCTATGCAGATTGAAAATTATGTATTATAACCAAGGAGGTTTTAGTAGCAGCTCTTTCTGCTAAGGAGGGAGCCATAAGCGTAGCACTTTCTTGCGAGGGACCTCCATACTAAAATGTATGGAATTTTTTTCAAATCCTAAAAACGTAAAATTTTTATCTTTCTCTCTGAGAAATATGTGACATGGGACTAATAAATGCTACTACCACAGTTTTTCTGGTGAAAACACTTACCATTCAGGAATAATCCGGTGTTAAAAATCACACATAAAATGGCTATTACGGATTATTTACGCTTCCGTTGTTAGTATTAATGATCAATTCACAAGTAAAAAAAGATATTTTTTCACTTTCGCAAACAAAGTTTATACTAAAACATAAAATTTTTAAAGATATCTTGATTTTTGTAAAACTTAACTGAGTTTTTTGACCGACTAGAATGGGCGACAGTGAGACGCTTTACACTTCACTAGCTCATACAGAATATGTATATGGCGGACTCTATAGTTTTTTACTCTGAGATTATAACAGTTGCGGAATGAAAATCTATACTCCATTTCCGTACTGCTCGTAGTATGGAACAGTGTGGAAATTAAAATGATAGCGGACAATTACCTCAATTTCGAATCTGTCATTGGTTTCGAATTCGGAATATTCCGGTACGGGAGTAGATAAATTTATTTTAATATTTTATTAATTAGCGCAAAGTTATCAATCTTTGGATATCATGGACCTATTAGGGTCGCGTTCCAAAACAGTGAGCAGTTTTCTGACAGCAGGACATCCATATAAATTGGAAAAAAAAATGTGCATACCCTGCCTAAAATCTCTGTGCACGCCACTGACCCTTAGTCGCCTCTTACGACACCCACGGGTATGTATGTTTTGGTACTATTTTTTTTGTTTAGGCACCACACGGGACATAAAAGGACATAAAAGTGCAAGTCATCAAAACCCGTTGAGGAACTGTTTCAACGTGCCTTTCGAAACGCGGAATATCTACGGTAGGACTTACTTGGTAGTAGCGTCGGTAGCGTCCATAGCGTAGTCGTCATCGAAACCGGTTCGCGAATTGTCCTCCTTCATTACTCTAAAACGTAAACAAACAGATAATTATAACTACTACAAGATAAAGATAAAAAGATATTTATTTGCCATATAAAAGTACAATTAAGATTTAAAGAATATACATTTAAAGCTAAAATGACAAAAAGGAGGAGGCTCAGCTTTATGCTGTGATGGGGCCGAGGACACATTCAGCGCTGGTTTTCAGCCACTCCCTCTTCTCTAAGGTGGTAAGCGGGAGCAATATGTGACGAGGGCGACAACAACATTAATTAAAAAAAATATTAAACTAATAATTAATACAAGGCATAGATACTGCTTTCTATGCGAGCAGCGCAGGACCGCGAGTCATGGATATCTTTAGGGGAGGCCTTTGTCCAGCAGTGGACGTCTTTCCGCTGATATGATGACGATGTGATGAGGTGACCTACATAAACATTTCTTTCTTTCCTTCCTTTCGTCTTTCTTTTTTTCCTTTCTTTCTTTCTTCCCTTCTTTCTTTCTTTCTTTCCGTCATTTATTTTTCCTTCTTTCTTTCTGTCCTTCCTTCCGTGTTTAATTTTTCCTTCTTTCTTTCTGTCCTTCCTTCCGTCTTTCTTTTTTTCCTTTCTTTCTTTCTTCCCTTCTTTCTTTCTTTCTTTCCGTCATTCATTTTTCCTTCTTTCTTTCTGTCCTTCCTTCCGTGTTTAATTTTTCCTTCTTTCTTTCTTCCCTTCTTTCTTTCTGTCCTTCCTTCCGTCTTTCTTTTTTTCCTTTCTTTCTTTCTTCCCTTCTTTCTTTCTTTCTTTCCGTCATTCATTTTTCCTTCTTTCTTTCTGTCCTTCCTTCCGTGTTTAATTTTTCCTTCTTTCTTTCTTCCCTTCTTTCTTTCTGTCCTTCCTTCCGTCTTTCTTTTTTCCTTCTTTCTTTCTTCCCTTCTTTCTTTCTTCCCTTCTTTCTTTACGGCGACCACTTACCACCAGGTGACCTGCTGCTTGTTCACTGACTTCTGTAATAGCAAAGCAATACGTACGTGTTTTTCTTTAAGAAGATTTTTTCTTTATAATTTGTTTTTTAACTTCTCTCTCTTTCTTTCTTTCTTTCTCTCTCTCTCTCTTTCTTTCTCTCTCTCTCTCTCTCTTTCTTTCTTTCTTTCTCTCTCTCTTTCTTTCTCTCTCTCTCTGTTTCTTTCTCTCTCTCCCTGTGTCTCTCCTTCTTTTCCAGTCCCTCTTTTCCTGTCCTTCTGCCTCCCTCTGTCCCTCTCTTTCTTTTTTTCGGCTGATATGATGATCACGTGATGAGAGGTGCTACGGACGATGGCGACAACTTACCATCAGGTGACCTGCTGCTAGTCAGTTCTGTCATCATCATATCAGCCAAAAGAGGTCCACTGCTGGACATAGGCCTCCCCTAAAAATCTCCATGACGACCGGTCCTGCGCTGCTCGCATCCAGCGGCTTCTTCTGTAATAACAAAGAATTACGTACGTGTTTTGGTCAAGACTGTAATTCCGTAGGTACTCGCTCTCGTATTCGTCACATGTGTTCAAGGAGTCGTCCTCTAACAACAAAATATTACCTGTAAACAATAAACAACTCGGGTTATCATCATCGCACTAGATTGTGCACTCGCATTAGATTGCGCACTCGCACTTTTGCAGGCGCTGACAGAATATCAGCGCTGTGGCGTACTTTGCCGCTGCAGCATTATGCTGAGCTAGGGCCTATTTTAGTCTAGGCAACGAAGCGGATCGTTGTATGAAGACCCCCGCATTAATTCCTCAGTCGATGAAACTTTGCTGGGGTATTACCAGCGAACTACAATTCTATGGAACTCGGTCCTTCGTACACAAGGCTACGCAAATCTTCGATACTAAAGTTGTATACTACATTAGTATCGAGTCGCGAGTATCGAGTAGCGCACGGTCCGTACACATGAAATTGAATCGCAAGACGCAAATTGCCTATTCAAACCAAATTCGATTATTTAAACCAAGTTCGATAAACAATTCCTGAGATCTGTATGTAATATCAGCAAGTTCCATTTACCATTTTTTACTATTTAAAACAGCAAATTTACAATAACATCGGGATACAATGCGCGCAGCGAAAGATGAGACCTGTCTGATGAAAGTAGAGGTGATTTTGCGCAGGTACGGCCTAGCGTCCCTCCCCACTTGCCGCCAAAATGGCATGCGAACTGCCAACTGCGCAGGATATCGCTGAATATTGAATATCGCTGTGACTTATGTAGCGACGATCTCGTCCGGCAGGTATCGCACGACTGGCGGGACGCGAGTCGCGGGACGAATGTCGGCTACGCGACTCGTGTACGAATCTCAATGGATTTGTATGGCGGTACTCGCTTGGAGACTTAAGTCGTCGAGTATCGAAGATTAGCGTAGCCTTGTGTACGAAGGACCTTAACTCAGAACAAATTCCACACAAAAAGTGGCCCTACGTGAAACCAAAAGGACGTATATTCAAAATACGAATCAATTGGTTCAAATTGAGAACGAGAGCAGCGATTGGTTCGCGCGCGTGCTGCAATGTCGGCTAGTGGTAGTTGAGAGGTAACTATTTTAGCTCCGCCTACTTAGGTAACTATTTCGTGGGGTCAAGTTTGAAGTGTAGTTATCGTTCTATAGTATCGTAGTTCGCTGGGTATTACACTATATGAGATAAACCTTCTATAAAAAAATCCAAAAAAAAATCGGTACTTTTAATTTTTCCATACAAAAATTACAAAAAATTTATGAAAAACTTTTTTTGTGAATTTTTTTTGGATATTTTGAAGTTACATTTAATTCATGATACTTTATCATCCTGTCAAATAAAATCTGCCTGAGGAATTTATGTTGGGGTCAACTGCTTCGTTGCCTACACTATTTGGGGGTGCGGCACACTCTATAACTGGATTTAGATTTAATGTGTATTTTATATTGTTAAATATTTTGTTGTGGATTTGTGCTGTATCCTTAATAAACCATTTATCTATATATCACATCGTGTGGGGTGTAAGGTCGATGACCGACCTCACAAACCCTGGTGTCAGAATTGTTCAGTCACTAAAGGCGTCTAGTGGTTAGAGCGCTCGGCTCTCGTTACGGAGGTTCTAGGTTCGATTCCCGGTGTGTATACTGTCAAACAAAAATCCCTTTGTGCGATTTCCCCAGTCTGGTAAGGACATTGCAGGACGAATCACCTGATTGTCCGAAAAGTTAGACGCTTCCGTGCTTTGGAAGGTACGTTAAGCCGTTGGTCCCTACTACTATCTACGGATGTAATCGTTAATGAGCCATGTTAGAGGCCTTTGGTGGCTCAACAACTTTGACACCACGGTTTACTTTCCTGATTGTAGCTTACATTATTTTAATCAAAGTACGAACAAAAATGACGTTTAATGAAAATATGTTTCTTGATTGGTTATGTGTTGTTTTTTCTGTTCGTATGCTGCTTGAGTTTCTTGTGTGATTTTTGCTTTGTTCTTGTCTTGTGTGTTGTTTAAGTGCTGTTTGAATTGTTTGTGTGTTGTTAAAGTGTTTTTCGAGTTGTTTGTGTGTTGCTTAAGTGTTGTTCGAATTGTTTGTGTGTTGTTTAAGTGTTTTTCGAGTTGTTTGTGTGTTGTTCGAATTGTTTGTGTGTTGTTTAAGTGTTGTTCGAATTGTTTGTGTGTTGTTTAAGTGTTTTTCGAGTTGCTTGTGTGTTGTTTAAGTGTTTTTCGAGTTGTTTGTGTGTTGTTTAAGTGTTTTTCGAGTTGTTTGTGTGTTGTATAAGTGTTGTTCGAGTTGTTTGTGTGTTGTTCGAGTTTGTGGGTTAGTAATTTGTTTAATTTTATTCCTTACCTTCCTGAAGATCGTTATGACAGAAGACCACAACAGATTCGAATGTGAGGAGATACTTCTTGAGCCACTCTATTTCAATGTCGTAATTTATTTCCTTTAGACGTTTGATAGCCTTGTGTTCCACTTCGTTCTGTGAACAAATATTCAATGATCATAGACTCTGTGGGTGCCGTAAATTATCTTACGTCATCGAGTACAAAAAATTGCAACTTTGTTAAGAGACTAGTGGCTTATTAAATCCACAAAACGTTGGTCTGCCCATGCGCATCTTGACAGGTTCGGTACGGCATGGGGTACACAAATGAAACTTGGTCATAGAAATAGAAGGTACCTAGACAAGGTGTAAGAGAAAGGGTATATCAACCCTGAAAGATGTGATTCTGCCCATAAAACTAAATAAGTTTAGTTTAGTTCGTATCTAAGGAACATAGGTCAAAATACGAAAAAAATTGTTTGACCTGCCACACAAAATGCGCTATCTAGCTGATTCAGTTTCTATGGGTAGTCAAATTTTAATTCAAATTTCAAAGTTCTTCAGGAAAGTTATTTAGTTTCATGGGCAGATTCACACCCTTCAGGGTTGGTATACCTTTTTTGTTACACCCTGTATAGAATAACAGGTCTGTCTTACATCCTTTTGGCAGTTGGCGAAAGTCCGAGCAGCGAAACTCTTAGTTATCATAGTTAGGGTGCTGGCTGCAATTTGGGTGTATGATTTGCTCATGATTCATATTAATAGGGATGATAGATCAGCTCAATACGAATCGATTTGGTCCTTACAAGTTTTTCTGTGCGTCGCTGCGTTTTTGGGTTAAAGCAAAAAAAATTAAAATAAGATACTAAATAATGTTTTTTTGGTCTGCCTTTGTGGCTCCTGTAAAAAATAGTTCTGAAGATGTAGAAATTCGAAGAGGCAGACATGCAGGGCTCTGCATTATCACGGGACGAAGTAGTGAATTTTTGCATTTTGAAGAGCTGTAACTTTACGACGCAGGGCTATTATGGTGGCAGACTATTTTTCTGGGGTTTTATACATTGTATTTAATCAGATAGTCATAGTCTGCCAGGTGTACGTTTCATTGTCAAATTTCAAAATAGTTAAAACTTAATTCCTCAAAAACGCAGGGGTGTGGATGTCCGCCAATATTTTTTGTATCTTCTAGAGGATGCTCCTCATCATCAGTCAAAGAGGCAGACATGAGCAAATCATATAGAAATTTGTCCTGCATCACCCTTACTATCAGGATGCTCAACGCGTTTTACTGTCTTGACAGTGTAAAAGAACGTCCAAAAAAAATACCAGATTCACTATCTCACGAATTACGTTAAAAAAAATGTGTAAAATTTCCTCATACCGACCTTGCCCTTAATACCATTATTGAAGCACTCCTCCTTAATAGTCTTAAGCCACTTATACATCGTTTTCCAAATGTAATTGGGTTCTTTAGACAACGGTATGTCCATGGAATGTATGGCGGCCGTCTTCTCAGCTATCTTCATAGATATGGCCGGTTCGGATAGTTCTTTCGTGGTGAGTGGACGAGCCTGGAATAATATAAATAATAATAATAAATAAATATTGCGGGACATTTCACAAAAGGTCATCTGATCCCAAACTACGCAAAGCCTGTATGACAATCAGAGACTGATATACCTACAAAAATAGATAAATAACACCCAGACACAGAACAAACACTTGTGTTCATCACACAAATGTTTGCCCTGGGCGGGGATCGAACCCGCGGCCCACGGCGTGAAAGGCAGGCCACTACCAACCACACCAACGGGCTTGTCAATTGTTATTAATTTAATTATTATTAATTTAATGATAATGTTAATACATACATACATAAAATTACGCCTCTTTCCCTGCGGGGTAGGCAGAGACCACAGCCCTCCACCTGCTACGATCCTGACATACTTCCCTTGCTTCCTGTACTTTCATCAATCCTTTCATACATGCTCGTCGGTTTAGGGTACTTTTAACCTGGCCTTTATTCAGACCGTCCTGAATTTGGTGCTGGTGCGTTATGTTATGTTAATTATTATTAATTTTAAAATACTTATACACGAAATACAATTTTGAAAGTTGTAAAAATCTAAGGAAACCACAAACATATGCAACCGAAAAAATGTTCCGGTGGACGTGCGGTGGACATAAAGTTAGTAAAGTTTAAAATTTTTACTCGTAAATGTGTTGTAAAACGTCGTATTATGCACGTGCACATTGCCATTACACTCTCGGCTACATTCGCCCTAGCTTGAATTTCTGAGCCTCGTGTGTACTGAGGAAACCAGCGCACTAGCATCTTAATGTTAAGACCGCAAAAAAATATTTGTTTATAAAGGATTTTTGCAGATTTCTAAAAAACTACGCAAATTAGAAAGATCGTTTTATTTTTGCTGTAATATTCACATAAACTTCTATGGACTATATTATAATTAATTCAGGTTTTTCCGTTCGCAAAGTTTGGAGATAAGGAAGGAGAGGGTTATAATCAGCGAACTACAATACTATGGAACTCTAACACAGAACAAATTTCACACATAAGTGGCCCTACGTGAAACCAAAAAGGACGTATATTCAAAATACGAATAGATTGGTTCAAATTGAGAACGAGAGCAGCGATTGGTTCGCGCGCGTGCTGCAATGTCAGCTAGTGGTGGTTTAGAGGTAACTATTTTAGCTCCGCCTACTTAGGTAACTATTTCGTGGGGTCAAGTTTGAAGCGTAGTTATCGTTCTATAGTATTGTAGTTCGCTGGGTATAATGGTATTTTTTTGTCACTTTTCAAAAACTGAGTCGTAAAAAAATATAAAATCTATATTAGAATGTGCAAGTCATCATCATCATCATATCGTGTGGGTTGCAAGGTCGATGACCGACCTCACAAACCCTGGTGTCAGAGTTGTTGAGCCGCCAAAGGCCTCTGACATGGCTCATTAACGACTACATCCGTAGATAGTAGTCGGGACCAACGGCTTTACGTGCCTTCCGAAGCACGGAATCATCTAACTTTTCGGGCAATCAGGTGATTCATCCTGCAGTGCCCTAACCAAACTGGGGAGGTCGCACAAAGAGATTTTTGTTTGACAGTGTCCCCACCGGGAATCGAACCCAGAACCTCCGGATCGAGAGCCGAACCCTCTAACCACTAGACCACGGAGGCTGTTAATGTGCAAGTAAAGCCCACAGTTTAAAATATAATGACTTACAGGTATAAACTCCTCGATTCTACCTCCGGAGAATACTCCGAACAACTTGGGTCCGAGTCTTCGCTCCGACAGCAGAGTGAATATAACCGACTCTGTGACGATGGCGTCCATAGCTCGCTCTCCGTGAACCTGACCGTAGATCCTCAGGAGCACCTGGTGATGAAAAAAACAAACAAATTATTTCGACCTATGTTCCTTTGGGAGAGTTGTTCAGCTTCAAGGTCTAAGTAGCATTGAAATTGAAATTTAAAATTGAAATTTGAAATTTGAAATTGAAATTATTTATTTGCACGCATGCACGGTACATTTAGATATCATATGTAAATACAGTGAACAAGCATGTTGCACCAAAAAAATGGTATGCAAACAGTAAAACACAGACTGACGAGAGTAATGGCTTTTACTGGACGTATGGAGATATTTTTTATAGAAATTGTTGTTAGGCATTGAAGTTGCATCATAAAATTTGCGCTCTTCAACTTTTTGTATATAGTAGCTCCATCTATCGCGTTCTGAGTCTAAGCAGGCCGTCACAGATCACCTTAAAACTGACCTGTTTGGGCTCATCACCAGTCTCGATAGCATTCTTGATGGCTTTGACATCATCCTCCTCCATCTCGTTGAGTCTTGCGAAAAGTGGCTTCGGATCGTCCGGCAGGCCTATCACGTAGATGAAGTTTGACAGCCCACCGCTGGAACAAATATAAGACACGTTTCACAGTAGTTTAAAAAAAATGCCGGGTTGGCTATATATTGAATAACATACAGTCAAGAGGAAGTCAATCTCCCACTCACGTCCACTCACCCCACACTTTATCTGAATTTTAGTCTAGGATCGATCCGATTTTCAATGTTTCTATTTTAATCGTTATTTTTATTTTCTAATTTAAGTTTGTGTTAACTTCAATTCTATTTATTTTATTTCCAATTGTATTTTAGTTAATTTAATTTTTTCTAATTCGTCATTTTGAATTTTCTGTTTCATTTTAATAATGTTAATTACAATTCAACTTGATAATTTTAAAATGAAACTGTAATATAGTTTTTTAGGATAATCTTGCCGTGCCCTTCCGGGTCCATTTTATGTGTTTATAATACTGTAAATATTATGTTACCATCCTTCTACCATATGGGTTGCAATAAACAATTTGACTTTGACTTTGATTTGCTTGTAGAGAATTTGATATAGTACTAGACGATTTCTATACCAATGTGTCCGGACACCTCTAGAGAAGTCCTAGAGCAGCTGGAAATGCTAGAACTAGTTCGTAAATTAATCTATAAGTAAAAACTATAGGATATAGGATAAAACTTTGGAGGAAAGCAGAAATTGGTGGCCACCGCGTTCCGTTCAAAGGATTTTGAATAAACAAGACAACATAAAGCTTTTTGTAATAGTTTAAAATAACGCTATCCTGACAAAGAACACTTTATCCGTCTTTAATTTTTCATTTTTGTCTCCAATTCAAAGAAATTAATTAAATTCTGATGAGGGCGCTAGTGTGCGCATGGTGCAGTCTTAAGGTGATCCGTTTTCCATACAAAAATTCAAATTACTTGCATTCTTACGCGGGACATAAAATTCTGTTGAAAAACGAACGAATACTGCTATTTTTAGCTAAATTTTTCGCTGATTAATACAAAAATACAGCTAATGTACTGGAAGTACTAGTTTTTGTTAGCAATTTTTGGTTCAATATTACGATTGTGGGCGTGCGGTTAAATTAAAACTGTACGGTTGTGCTTTGTGTGCATGGGTGAGTGATCGTACTCATGTAAACACGGACTGACGAGAGTAATTGACTTAACTGAACATATGGAGATTTTTTTTTTATCGAAATTGTTGTTAGGCGTTGAAGTTGCACCATGAAATTTACGCTGATCAACTTTTTGCACGTATATAGTTGGTACTTATTGCATTAAAAAAACCTTATATTTTCAGCAGTGGCTCCATCTAGTTGCGTTCGGGTCTAAGCTGGCCATCACAGATCACCTTAAGGGTAATCATTTCTGAATGACCTTGACACTGAATAACTTCGTTACTACTTTTTACATTAAATATGGCATATATCTTAACAGAAAAAACGTAGTAACAAACAAGATATGAGAAGTGATGTGGTCGAGATAGAATTTTAATTTAATTTGTATAACTAAAGAAAATAAATTTTAAAATGACCCTTTTTTTGTCCAATTTTCCCATTTGTAACCATTTTAGTGCTACAATTTTTTATTAAAAAATATATGAAAATTTACAATATTTAAGACAAAACAATATTTAATGATATGGTCGTTTTACGTTTTTGACATAAAATAGAAAAAAAAATTAATCATTTTTGTGAATTTCGTGGTCACCGTTGGTCGTACCAGCCACGTTGCAAGGCACGCTTACTCGTATGTGAACGTTATTGAAGTGTAAATGAGGTCGAAGTTAACATTGACGAACGCTAAGCTGCTAATTTTTGGGGAAGGTATAGCCTTAACAAGATAGGCTCCATAACAATAAGACTACTTAAATTTCAAGTCGTATTAATGTCATTGGCTGACTGACCTAGTTACTCGAAAATAAAAATTTTGATATCTATGTAGATATGTTTTAATTGCGTCGTCAAGATTATCTGGTCGCATTGCCGATAGGGCTAGTGAGTCAGTTATTGAGCTATGTCTTTATTATACTCCAATCGAAGATGGTTTTTACTGTACGAGGGCCCTAACAACAATTCGCGTGAAATTCAGTGTACAAACGCAAAGTAATAAAAAAACTTAAGTTAGTAAAATGAATCCCGCTCCGGATCGTTCCTTGTGCAAAGGTTATCCATTGCGATTCAACGTGGCAATGCTGCGAGCCTCATGGGGACCTTTGCACCGGGGACGATTCGGGGTGGGTTATTTTAATTAGGTTTTAGTTACAATTGTAATTTTATGAAATTGTAAAATGAATAGTCTATCTAAAATGAAAATCGGTCTCGGAAAGTACCACCTCCGGGCCAATTTCTGTTGAAAATATTTTCACTAGTACTTTTTTGGGTTCGATGAGTAACAAAACTATCCATCTAGTTCTTAAAATGGGAAATTCGCTTTTGCGAGCTACAAATATCGTTTGCATTTAAGATCCGTCTACGCAATCGACATGCAAGCGATAAAAATCCAACAAGTACAAAAACATTGACGTAACTCCGAGTCATGGATAAAATCAAACAGAGACTTGCCAATGTGTATTTTGAGGATACTAATGTCTGGTCAGAGAAGTAGATGTTTCCTTTTTTTCAGTTGTTTTTACCTTTAATATTTAAGTACGAGTATTAGCAATGTATTTTTTATTTGCTATCGGTGGATGCTTACGAGTATTAACTCAAGTTTATTATTGGCCGTAAGCATCCCAAATAAAATAAAAATAAAATTAATTCGCGGAAAAAGCGGCATTCGGCATAAACAGTTCTGATATAGGTAATAGGTCAATGGCAGGATGTATCTGCAGTTGCAAGAACAAGTGATTTATGTTGTTAGGTGATTTATTTTTTATTCAGTTCAATTGTAACATAACAGTAAAAACTAACCAAAGCGTTAGAAAAGCCGATGATGATTAATGTCGTGGGGAGTAAGTGGACACAGTTTTGTTTGTTTCTTTGCCGAATGTAGTAATTAAGGGGCTGATAAGAGCTAAATACGCTTCAATTGAGCAGGTTTTTAACGAAAAGTGATGAATATATGGCCGTGAAAAAAAATTATGTGATAATTAAGCATCTTTCCAAGAATATGTCCGACTCTGAAACACGATTAAATATATTTCGTACGCCATAAAAAAAATCCAAAGTTACCTCTGCTTTTTGCTTTTAAACCGTTTTTCTTTAGTATCCATTAATCTATGATGCCAAAACTTTTACATAGAATTCAATGCATAATAATATAGCTATTTGATAATAAATATTATGGGTACAGATTTTGAGATAAATTCAAAAATGAGCGAAAGACGTAAAACAGCGCGAATCCGCTCCGTTCTAACACGCGCATTCTGTCCAATGTTAGAAAGGGAGGTAATTTAGCTCTTATCAGCCTCTTAATATCGCTTTCGTGCGGATATCTTGCGTCGTATGTGGACAGTGACTCGGCTTTGAAATTAGGAAGAGTCCCTAACCTTCGAAATTTAAACAGCAGAGAAATTATACTCAGCATAAATTCCTCCGCTGACCGGGCTATGTGTTATCAGTTGTAAAAGCAGGCCAAAGGAAAATTACAAACGTTAATGACAGATACGTTCATATGATATACAGATAAACGAGCAATATTTGTATATATATATATATATATTTGTAATCGGTTTCTCGAAAACGGCTCTAACGATTTTAATGAAATTTAGTATCCGGGGGTTTTTGGGGACGAAAAATCGATCTCATGTCTGGGAAAAATCGTTTTGCCCGTGTTTTTAAGCATTATTTTAAAAATACCGCGTTTTAAACAGAAACCTACAACGCCATCTGTTAGCGAGTGGCACAGCTTGCTCACCCGATGATATTTTAAAGTTGAGGTGGCTATTATAGAGCGAAGCTCGGTCGACCAGGTACTATACATACAAAGTGTAAGGGACGGTGTACCGAAAACTGAAAGGACGTGCTCAGTCAACGAAACTGAACAACTTTCCCAAAAGAAACATTTTTGGGAAATGAATTAAAATTACCTCTACATATAATGGTTGAGGAGCCGACAAGGATTTTTCACGTGATAATCAGGGCGACTAAGAGATGTCTCAGTAGATGGGGCTTTATGAGAGAATCATGAAAAACTATGTAAGAAGTTCCAGACCGGAGCCCGGTGTTCAGGAGGCCATTGTCTGGAAACGAAAAAGGACAGAAAAACGTGATGTTCAGCAAAAACAATTCTCAAAAAGATGGGGACTGATGAATAGTGATATAAAAACTTTGACCAGACACTGGTTTGCAAAAAATCTGAAGACTGTTGGCAAACCAGACCATTAAATTGTTTTCTATTGAGTAACTGATAAAATTTAACGCGATAATCAAGGCGAAAAAAAGATGTCTCAATAGAAGATGCTTTATGAGAGGATCACGAAAAACTATGTAAGAAGTTCCAGACCGGAGCCTGGTGTTCAGGAGGCCATTGTCGAGAAAAAATTCGCAGTAGTAGCATATTTGATGAAATTAAAAGGAAAACTATCAGTCAAGTAGGCTTCACACATTAATGAGCTATAGTCAAAAAATAGCAATAGCAATCAGGCGCTAGGACCTCGCTGAGCATTAGGAGGTAAAAAGTTCATGTTATTATGGTTACACACGTTATGAAATACGTACTCAAACCCGCTTTGCGAAATAAAATTGTAAAAAAAAAACTACGGAACCCGCGCGTGGCCCGACACGCACTTTGCCGGTTTTTTCTACTAATTATTTATTACAAAACCCTGTACATTCAATGTTTTAGTTTTTTTCTTGCGTACGATTATATTTTGTTTTCTTTCCTTCCTGTTTACACCCACGCGTTTCGCCGAACAAGGTAAAACTCGAGGTAAAACAAACCGAGCTGTCGTTCAAGGCTGCGACATTTGCATTTTTTGCGCAGTATGTACCGTCATCTTGGTTCTGTTTACGCGGTCGAATCACACGCATCTGGTATTGTTAGTAGGGTAACCATACAAAAAAAATCAATATTCTGGGACAATTCTTCTGCAGTGGGCGTTTTCTGGAATTTTGGAGGGAGCCTGTCATGCAGTGGGCGTTTTGCTGGAATTTCGGAGGGAGCTCCCTGTTATGCAGTGGACGATTTGCTTGAATTTCGGCGGGAGCTCCCTGTCATGCAGTGGGCGTTTTGCTTGAATTTTGGAGGGAGCTCCCTGTCCTGCATTGGGCGTTTTGCTGTAATTTCGGAGGGAGCTCCCTGTTATGCAATGGACGATTTGCTTGAATTTCGGCGGGAGCTCCCTGTCATGCAGTGGGCGTTTTGCTTGAATTTTGGAGGGAGCTCCCTGTCATGCAGTGGGCGTTTTGCTGTAATTTCGGAGGGAGCTCCCTGTCATGCAGTGGGCGTTTTGCTTGAATTTTGGAGGGAGCTCCCTGTCATGCAGTGGGCGTTTTGCTAAAATTTCGGAGGGAGCTCCCTGTCATGCAGTGGGCGTTTTGCTGTAATTTCGGAGGGAGCTCCCTGTCATGCAGTGGGCGTTTTGCTTGAATTTTGGAGGGAGCTCCCTGTCATGCAGTGGGCGTTTTGCTGTAATTTCGGAGGGAGCTCCCTGTCATGCAGTGGGCGTTTTGCTGTAATTTCGGAGGGAGCTCCCTGTCATGCAGTGGGCGTTTTGCTTGAATTTTGGAGGGAGCTCCCTGTCATGCAGTGGGCGTTTTGCTGTAATTTCGGAGGGAGCTCCCTGTCATGCAGTGGGCGTTTTGCTGGGATTTTGGCGAAAGCTTCTTGTCCTGCATTGGGCGTTTTGCTGTAATTTCGGAGGGAGCTCCCTGTTATGCAGTGGACGATTTGCTTGAATTTCGGCGGGAGCTCCCTGTCATGCAGTGGGCGTTTTGCTTGAATTTTGGAGGGAGCTCCCTGTCATGCAGTGGGCGTTTTGCTGGGATTTTGGCGAAAGCTTCTTGTCCAGCATTGGGCGTTTTGTTGTAATTTCGGAGGGAGCTCCCTGTCATGCAGTGGGCGTTTTGCTGGAGTTTTGGCGAAAGCTTCTTGTCCTGCATTGGGCGTTTTGCTGTAATTTCGGAGGGAGCTCCCTGTTATGCAGTGGACGATTTGCTTTAATTTCGGCGGGAGCTCCCTGTCATGCAGTGGGCGTTTTGCTTGAATTTTGGAGGGAGCTCCCTGTCATGCAGTGGGCGTTTTGCTGTAATTTCGGAAGGCGCTCCCTGTCCAGCATTGAGCGTTTTGTTGTAATTTCGGAGGGAGCTCCCTGTCATGCAGTGGGCGTTTTGCTTGAATTTTGGAGGGAGCTCCCTGTCATGCAGTGGGCGTTTTGCTGTAATTTCGGAAGGCGCTCCCTGTCCAGCATTGAGCGTTTTGTTGTAATTTCGGAGGGAGCTCCCTGTCATGCAGTGGGCGTTTTGCTTGAATTTTGGAGGGAGCTCCCTGTCATGCAGTGGGCGTTTTGCTTGAATTTTGGAGGGAGCTCCCTGTCATGCAGTGGGCGTTTTGCTGTAATTTCGGAGGGAGCTCCCTGTCATGCAGTGGGCGTTTTGCTGGGATTTTGGCGAAAGCTTCTTGTCCTGCATTGGGCGTTTTGCTGTAATTTCGGAGGGAGCTCCCTGTTATGCAGTGGACGATTTGCTTGAATTTCGGCGGGAGCTCCCTGTCATGCAGTGGGCGTTTTGCTGGGATTTTGGCGAAAGCTTCTTGTCCAGCATTGGGCGTTTTGTTGTAATTTCGGAGGGAGCTCCCTGTCATGCAGTGGGCGTTTTGCTGGAGTTTTGGCGAAAGCTTCTTGTCCTGCATTGGGCGTTTTGCTGTAATTTCGGAGGGAGCTCCCTGTTATGCAGTGGGCGTTTTGCTTGAATTTTGGAGGGAGCTCCCTGTCATGCAGTGGGCGTTTTGCTGGGATTTTGGCGAAAGCTTCTTGTCCAGCATTGGGCGTTTTGTTGTAATTTCGGAGGGAGCTCCCTGTCATGCAGTGGGCGTTTTGCTGGAGTTTTGGCGAAAGCTTCTTGTCCTGCATTGGGCGTTTTGCTGTAATTTCGGAGGGAGCTCCCTGTTATGCAGTGGACGATTTGCTTTAATTTCGGCGGGAGCTCCCTGTCATGCAGTGGGCGTTTTGCTTGAATTTTGGAGGGAGCTCCCTGTCATGCAGTGGGCGTTTTGCTGTAATTTCGGAGGGCGCTCCCTGTCATGCAGTGGGCGTTTTGCTGGAGTTTTGGAGGGAGCTCCCTGTCATGCAGTGGGCGTTTTGCTGGGATTTTGGCGAAAGCTTCTTGTCCTGCATTGGGCGTTTTGCTGTAATTTCGGAGGGAGCTCCCTGTTATGCAGTGGACGATTTGCTGTAATTTTGGAGGGAGCTCCCTGTTATGCAGTGGACGATTTGCTGTAATTTTGAAGGGAGCTCCCTGTTATGCAGTGGACGATTTGCTTGAATTTCGGAGGGAGCTCCCTGTCCTGCAGCGGGCGTTTTGCTGTAATTTCGGAGGGAGCTCCCTGTTATGCAGTGGACGTTTCATGTGATGTTATGATGCCGATGGTATTTTATGATCGTGTCGAAATGAAACCGTAACGATATGAAACTAACCCCAGTTGGTAGCCCTAGTTGCGATTGTGACGCGTTTTAATGTGCCTTTGTTGAATGAAAATTGAATGTACGGTCAACCGCTCGTCGGTAGAAACTTTTTCAACTCTATTACCACGCCATAAGGTCCAAAAGTGTTTCTGCTCACGTGCTGTTGAATGTACAGCCAGGTTTAGTGTTCTTTGTCAGTGCAACAAAATCTCAAACATGTTTTACCGTACAAGTTTATACATGTGACTTTTAGTTTGTTTGTTTCCAAACCAGTCCAAACGAACTCAAACTTTCTGCTTTCCACTTTTCCATTCACAATGGTTCGTTGTCTTAACGAGAAAAACATTTAAGCTTTTTCTCTTGAAATGCTGAATTGATTTGAAAAGATCTTTCACCTTAGCCGTCAGTTTTATTAGAAATACCGTTCCCCTCGAATCAGATCCATCAAAGGCTAGGATAGAACTGTAGTCAAAAAGGTACCCCCTCCCCCCCCCCCCCCCCCGAAAGCTCATATATTCCAATGGCCGAAAATCTTCCACCAGGACATGATTTTCCCTGGCCCATACAGAAGTCACTCATAAGACTGCGGTCGGGCGCTGGTAGGTGCAGAGAACTCAAAAAGAGGAGTGGAGAATTAAAAAAGAGGTGCGGAGAACTCAAAAAGAGATAGGCTTCTCTGACAACGACAAGTGTGAGTGTGGCATTTTGCAATCCATGACACACTTGCTTTCGTGCCTCACCTCCTCAGTTTCTTGCACCCGGGAGGACCTTTTTGAAGGCAACCAAAGAGCTGTTGATGTAGCCACATTTTGGGCTAAGTTACTATAAAATCATTTGCCATTGTTACGAAAAGAAGAAGAACCATAGAAAACCATTATCCTTGAATAACAACTAAAGGCGAACGAAGTCGCGGGCAACGGCTAGTTAACTACGATTTGAAGGGCATCAAACTGACATGTACTACGATTATATACAGATAGGTAGGATCAGTGCTATGGTACCGAGCGGACCGAATATTTAATGAACGAACTGACATGCAATCAGTTTTCGTTAGTAAAAAAATATAATTCAAATGTCATGGCTGATTAGGTGCTTGTTAATATAGTAGTTATTGTTTAAACGAAATCCATATTAGTAAAAGAACCATTAAGTGTAAGTTGGACTCGCGTATTATCGGTTTCGTAGCTGTTATACTACAAGCTTGATCCCTTTGATTTTAAAAACCACGCGTCCACTCAATCCTGGCCCTTCTTTAATATGAATGTACTTGAAACGGGAGCTCACTTAATTGGTTATGAGAAAAGTTATAATAATATTTAATGATTTTAGATTTTTTTTTATCTATTCAGAAACAAACAGTCTCATATAATTTGTACATTATACTAACAAATTGAGCTCGATAGTCAGACTCATCATCATCTCGCGAGGGTTCCAAGGTCGATGACCGACTCACAAACCCTGGTGTCAGAGTTGTTGAGCCGCCAAAGGCCTCTGACATGGCTCATTAACGGCTAAATCCGTAGATAGTAGTCGGGACCAACGGCTTAACGTGCCTTCCGAAGCACGGAATCATTCAACTTTTCGGACAATCAGGTGATTCATCCTGTTAGTGTAGGCAACGAAGCAGTTGACCCCAACATTAATTTCTCGGGCTGATTTTATTTGACAGGATGATAAAGAATCATGAATTAAATATAAATTCGAAATATCAAAAAAAATATATACAAAAAAAGAATTTCATAATTTTTTTGTAATTTTTGTATGGAACAATTAAAAGTACCGATTTTTTTGGTTTTTTTTATAGAAGGTTTGTCTCATGTAGTGTAATACTCCAGCACAGTTTCATCGACTGAGTATTTAATGCGGGGTCTTCATACAACGATCCGCTTCGTTGCCTAGACTATGTAATGTCCTAACCAAACTAGGAAGGTCGCATAAAATAGTAGATTTTACAACAAGTGCACAAAACGAACCTTTTTCCGAGACTTAGCAGCCCGAGCCGAAGGCGAGGGCTGATAGTAATGTCGAGGATAAAATGGTTTTGTGGACGAGTTATAAACTCTGCTTTTCAGTTTGATTGCGAGGAGATAAAATGTAAAAGTACTCTCTAAATGTAACTAAAGAATGAGTTGTTGTGCTTTAGTGAAGAATATGTTGACACGCGCGCGGCGTGGGCGGGGTGCAGCAGGCCCGCGCGCAGGGCGTGCACCACCGAGATTACTTTTTTGCCCTAGCGCACAAAATTCGACTTTGTGCAGCCTATATCCTGCACAAATAAGCACTTTCAGAGCATGAGAAGTGAAAAGATTATTGTTTGACAGTGTCCCCTCCACCGGAAATCGAACCCAGAACCTCAGGATCGACAGCCGAGCAGCAGTCTTACCACTAGACCAAGGAGACTTCTGGTGTCGGATAAGTCTGACCCAGAATCTTCATACGCTTGTTAGTCAAAGCGTTTTATGCGCATAACAGGTGCTCCATGTTTTCGCTTGCCTCATCTGAAGGCTGTTGATTATTCAATGCTGTGATTATTCATTACTAGCGACCCGCCCCGGATTCACACGGGTGCAATGCTGATACTAAACATACTATTTATAGGCACGCGCCGCCGCCGGTCCCCCGGCCGGTAGGTACCGCCGCAACCGCTATGTCCCTGCATTTTAAATCTGTGATGTCTTCGAAAATATTCATTTAAATTACATGCTGTAAAGAACATATTGATCTATATTAAATTTACAATGTATTTGAGGTACTTAGTTGGATAAGGATTAATGCTGTATTGCTTAAAATCGCTTCGTAAAGAAAATAAAAGATAGAAAATGGTTATTGTGGGTTATCCCTAAGAGATAGACATATACCATTACGGACTTTTTTGTAGACCTTTTTAAGGTGTACAATACTGTAGTACATTATTTTGATCTATGTTGTAGGGTTCAGCCAGCGTTCGCAATGTAAGCGCAAAAAATGATATTATTTACGACATCACATTAGAAGCCTCTAAAATTATCAGTGTTTCTCCACGATATTATCCATGTATTATACATATAAACCTTCCTCTTGAATCACTCTATCTATTAA
This sequence comes from Athrips mouffetella, assembly GCA_947532105.1. Taxonomy (NCBI): domain Eukaryota; kingdom Metazoa; phylum Arthropoda; class Insecta; order Lepidoptera; family Gelechiidae; genus Athrips; species Athrips mouffetella. The sequence continues at coordinate 15,889,912 of OX383983.1, forward strand.
AAAAACCGCATCAAAATCCGTTGCGTAGTTTTAAAGATCTAAGTATACATAGGGACAGACAGCGGGAAGCGACTTTGTTTTATACTATGTAGTAATGATTATTTTTTGTCTAAAATCTGATTGGAAATATCTGCGACAGGGCAACTCGGGCTCGCGACTGGCGTATCGGTTAGTACACACTTCACGATAACTAATTATCAATTAGAACAACCCAGACATAATTAGAGACAATAAAACTGGAAAAAACCAACACAAGACGTGATAGATAACGTTCCGCAACTGACGTTTCAATGTTTGACTTGTTATCTATCAACAAACAATTATTTCTTACGAATATCATTTACGAGTATGTGTTCTTATTTTACTGTCCAAGTACGTTCCGCAGCAAGCACGTAGGAACAAAACCTGTACGACAAGCCCGATGGTGTGGTTGGTAGTGAGCATGCCTTTCACGCCGTGGGCCGCAGGTTCGATCCCCGCTCAGAGCGAATATGTGTGATGAACACAAGAGTTCGTTCTGTGTCTGGGTGTTATTTATCTATTTACCTATTTCTGCCGTAAAGCAGCAGTGTTTGCACTGCTGTGTTTCGGTTTGAAGGGTAAGGAAGCCAGTGAAATTACTGGCACATGAGACATAACATCTTCCTTCTCAGGGTGGGCAACGCGCTTTGTTGTCTTATTAGCGTCAAAGTATGTCAGTAACAAGACAGTGGGTGCTATGGGCGGTGGAGACCACTTACCATCAGGTGGGCCACCTGCTCGTTTGCTCACTTGTAACATAAAAGAAGTATCATATTAGTCTCTGATACCCATAGTACAGGCAGTTTGGGATCAGATGACCTTGTGTGAAATATTCCTCAATTATTTTTTTATAAGTTAAACCAGCAGCTACAGATACACTACACTACAGATGCCCGAAACCAGAGAAAAGCTCAAGGTCTCTACCGACGTGCGTCCTTGTGTACTTTTCTCAAGACTTTTGATGCAAATATTCGTTGTGCGTCCCTCTCTTAGAAAAGTGGCCGCTATCTTGGTTCTTTTTATTTCTGGACCGATTGCCTTCAAAATCGATATCTGAGGGCCCGAGTAAACAAGTACGTTCCCAACAGCAGAAGACTACAGGCTCATCTAAATCTACACCGAAGTTCATAATGAGCACATTTGAAGATGGCGGAAGACCAAAGGAGCTGTAAGGCAGGAGCAGCACAAAATATCCCATAGGTGGTCCGGTCCCTTATAGTCTTATATCGCCAAATTCAGCAAGTTGCACCAACTCGACAGATGTAATGAAAGTTGAAAGGTTGCCGACCGGAGTGCCTGTGGCGCCGCTCATGGAGGGAAGTCGCACCAGGCGACTAAGGGCTTATGAGCCGGAGGATGGGCAGTTGGGCAGCAGCAGGTGGTAGGGCTTTTGTGCAAAGTCCGTCTGGGGAAGTACCACCCCCTTGCCTTATTCTGCCGTGAAGCAGCAGCGTTTGCACTGCTGTGTTTCGGTTTGAAGGGTAAGGGAGCCAGTTAAATTACATACACATGAGACATACCATCTTAGTTCTCAGGGTGGGCAACGCGCTTTGCTGTCTTATTAGTGTAAAATTATTTCACTAATAAGACAGTGGGTATCATGGGCGGTTGTGACCACTTACCACCAGGTGGCCCACCTGCTCGTTTACCCGCTTGTGAAATTTTAAAAAAGCATCTTTCTGTGTATCGTCTGCGGTACAAACCTGGTTACTACGGAAAATCCCCTCCTAAGTACCACGCGTGTTCTAGAGAGACCCTGCAGTGAAAGTTTCATAGGATGTTATCATGGACTCACCTGATCCTCCTGAACTTGAGCTCCTGAGGCTGAACCACCTTCCAGAAGCCATGCAAGTAGTTCTTGCAGATTCTACCGACCACCTCACGCATTTCCTCTTCTGTGCCGCATTTCTGCAGTTTCTGATAAAAGAAACATTTCGCCATAAATAATTTTTGATGTGGTAGGGCTTTCTCGAAAAAAAAAATGCCTATATGAAAGATCAGTCCATTCTGAAGATAGTAGGCCTTTTGGATACGTCCGCCTGAGGAAGTACCACCCCTGTCCTGTTTCTGTCGTAAAACAGGAGTGTTCTCATATCAGCTGAAAGACGTCCACGATGGGAATCATGCCGGGAACATTTTATCAAACTAGGAATATTAACCTCCATCATCATCACATCAGCCTTTATATCTTAATACGAGTACAACTAACAGATTTAGTAAACACCCAACAACATTTTGAAACTTCATCTGAAAAAGAAACTAGGGAAAAAACAAGGCGAAAAGATTTTAGATCGCTTATTGCATCTCGCAATTTTTTTTTAAGAGAGAACTCCAATTATTTTCGCGCATTGATTGACTCTTGACATTCATTTTAACTATTAACATGTAATTTGTTAAGAAAATAGAATAAGTTTTAGTAGTAAGGTAATGTCAAACACAAATTTATTTCGTTATTTATAAAAAAAAACCTGCTGGACATAGGCCTCCCCTACAGATCTCCATGACGAGCAGTCCTACTTGGCTCGCATCCAGCGGCTACCCGCGAACTTGACCAGATCGTCGGTCCAATTTGTGGAGGCACACGCTACGTCTACGTGGTCGCCACTCAAGAACCCTTACGCCCCATCGGCTATCGGTTCAGCTTGCGATGTGCCCTACTCTGCCAGTGTTTGCAAAGCTGTACTTCCTTTCACTTTATTTAACGCGTCTTCCCGTCCACTTTATTACGAAGACAAAAATGTTTAATACTATTCTGTGATGCCCTGCTCCGTCTGAATCTCAACTTACGCTCACCCTAAGGGAGCCAGTGACATTACCGGCACATGAAAATCTCCATCATAAGTTTATTCTGTGCAGGGTGGGCAACGAGATTTTGATTTATGTCTTAAGTTAGCACAACATAATTAAAATGACAGCTCGATCTTAGAAATAATAAAATCCTGTACAATAACAACATTTTTAAGACTCGCCAGGTAGTATGAATCCATTTTTTTCGTTTTTTCCAACGCTTACCAAAACGTTTTGCAGCCATGACACTAAAACCAGAGTATGATTAACGGAAAGAAAGGCTTTGCCAAGTTAGTGGCCAACCTGTCTGTCAGAGTTTTCAAGCCGCCAAATGGCCTCTGACTTGGCTTAGCGACTACAATCATTGATAGCCTGGACTAATACCTTGCCTTGGTTTTGATAAAGATATGATAAAGAAAGATACGCTTCTAGCTACGCTGGAATTGTTTCTAGCGGCGCTAAAGAACAAATCCAATACCTAAGTGAAGATAACCCCTCCACATTTTTCCAGCAAAAGCTAGAATTTTAGAGGGAGCTCCCTGTCCTGTAGTGGACATTTCATGGGATGTTTTTTTATGTCACAAGTGAGCAAACGAGCAGGTGGGCCACATGATGGTAAGTGGTCACCACCGCCCAAAACACCTACTGTCCTATTAATTGCAAATTTTGACACTAATAAGACAGCTAAGCGCGTTGCTCACTTTGAGAACTAAGTTGATATATCTCATGTGCCAGTAATTTCGCTGGCTCCCTTGCCCTTCAAACCGAAACACAGCAGTGCAAACACTGCTGCTTCACGGCAGAAAAAAGCAAGGGGGTGGTACTTCCCCAGACGGACTTTCCACAAAAGCCCTACCACCTTCAAAATTTATTGATTGATTGGAATAAACGGAACATATAGGTCATGTAGCCGATTTCATGTAGGATGACTTTTAATTAGTTCTTGATAGCAAAATATATGCATGTACTCATGATACTGAACAACTTTTCCCTAGGAACATAGGTCGAAATACGAAAAACCAAATTTGACCTCCCATACAAAATGCGCTATCAGCTGATGCAGTTTATATGGGAGGCCAAAACTTGATTTACGTATTTCGACCTATGTTCCTTGGGGAAAGTTATTCAGTATAATGAGTACCTGCATGTCTTTTTCTAACAAGAACTAATTAAAAGTCATCCCATATAACGGAATGAGGGTCAATTTCTACCAGTACTGTGCGCGGGAGTTGTGAGCTGGAAAATTACAGTCATGCAAGTACAGATTGCTCCATTTGACTTGATTTGGGTTATATGATTCAGATTCAGATTCAGATAATTTTATTCAATGTAGATTCTTTACAGAATACTTATTGAATGTCATGCAGAATACAATGCAAATAGAGCGAGTCTACGCCGTTTCGGATCGTGCTATGGCAGCGTAAAAGAAACGGCAAGAAACCACTGCAGCACGGCCTACTTTAAGAGTCGGCTTTTTACAATGTGTTTCTTGTGTTTCGCTGGAATATCAGAGCACCATACCTCTTTGTCATTCATATAGTCATCCAATCTATAGTAAGCTTTTTTACATAACGTTTGCTTTACACATTCTTTAAACTTTCTCTCAGGTAATTGCACTATATTGTCAGGTATTTTGTTGTAGTATCGTATACACAGACCAACGAAAGATGTATTGACTTTAGTTAATCTAGTATATGGTTGATCAATTTTATGCTTATTTCTAGTATTAAAATTATGCCTGTCACAAATTTTTGGTAATTGATGGATGTTCTTTCTAGCATACATTATATTTTCATAGATATACTGGCATGGCACTGTCATAATGTTGATTTCCTTGAACAGTTCTCTCAGGGAATCACGAGTCTTCAGGCAATAAATTGCTCTTATAGCCCTCTTTTGTAAAACGAATATTGAATGTATATCAGCTGCTCGGCCCCAAAGCAGTATGCCATAAGACATAATGCTATGGAAGTAGCTAAAGAACTGAACTCGGGAACACAGAAACACGCAGAGAATTCCACTCTTTAGCCGTGCGCAATATAAAAGATGTTTCAAAGCGCTTTGTGCGAATATGCCGAATATCAACCAAGTAGGTATGAGTTATATCCTGCGGTGCGTTTGGACTCCTGATGGTAGGAGGGAAGATGGTGGAATAAGCTCGTGAAGCTCTTGAGCACACTTTCCGAAGTGGATTCGGTCTTAAGACGATATGTAAATTTTTTTGGGTGTTTTGAAGACAAATATCTTTTTATTTACTCAGTATCTTGCCGTGATGTGATTTTCAGGTGTTTCTTGACCATTCAAGTGATAATGTCACCAAAAATGATCAGTGAAAATCGACTCGACAAAATAAAAATTTAAACATTTTAATTCCTTCCTCTTTTTGTGGAATCTGAGGTGTTTTTAGTAGTGAAATAAAGTATACAGAAAGGTGTTCGTGGTTGCTATCATATGCCCAATCTAAAATTTTATTTTATTACTTAGTTTTTACAAAAAGTCGATATTTTATATCGGACGCTTACGTCAATTAGTTTTGGTAACATGCACAGTATATCTGTCCCAATGGAATGCGTTGCGGATATAATCACTTTATCCCTTTCTTTCAAGCGAAAAGACTGCTTCCACTGTCAATCTTTTCACGCCTCTAGAAACCTTTCAAAAGCATATTATTCTTATCATTATCACTCAAGGCCAGCTGTGCACTACATACATATCACAAGGCATTACACTTTTATCAACCTAGCATTTAAATGTAGGCATTGTCACTTATCTGAAGATTATAGGTTGTTTACACGGATCAGGTGCAATCTGTTCCAATATAATAACTACGATAATAATCTCTGTATACGTCTTACAATATAATAGGTCTTTACCTATGAAATTGCCGAAATTTTCTTACAGAATAATGAGATCATAATTCCTATAAGTCTAATACTATTTTTTTCATTTGTCTTATATTTGAAAGTTGACCTCAAGATTATAAATTTACGCATAAAATAAAGTTTTTATTTTTAGTTTGATATATAAAATTAAAGGTTCGAAAATTGTTCGTCTTAAATGTCGTAGATTTTTTACAGATAATATTTTTCGAAAATTAAATTTAAGCTTCTGTTAGCTTAATGGCTTCCCAATAATGCTTAAAAAAAAATTTAAAAATTGGATTTATAATTCGTAAGAAAAATGCAAAAATGTTAGTACTGAAAATTGAGTTTACCTAAAATTCGCCATACAAAACGGCAATTTCATAGGTAAAGACCTATTATTTCTGGCTTTGACCGTTAATGCGCCTCTTCCTTGGCCGTTAATGGGGCCCTTCTTTTCTCCAAAGTTAGCGAAAGGAAAAATCTGAATATTTTTTTTATACCTATCTGCAACCTTTTCAAACAAATTTAATTTTTCGGTCTAAAAATTGAATTTATAGTTTCTAAAAATACTATATTTATGTCGAAACCCTCGGCGCATTAGTCCGACTCGCAATTTACAGTTTTTAGTAAATAAATAATAAATAAATTTGAATATTCGAGCTTTGACGATCGCAAGAGGAGCGGCCGGCCTCGTACGGTTAGGACACCTGTCATCAAGGCGGTGAGGGCGCGAATCCAACGAAATCCCGTTCGTAAGCAAAAATTGTTAGCTCTTCAGATTAGTAAGGGTGATGAAGGACGAATTTCTATATGATTTGCTCATGTCTGCCTCTTTGACTGATGATAAGGAGCATCCTCTAGAAGATACAAAAAATATTGGCGGACATCCACACCCCTGCGTTTTTGAGGAATTAAGTTTTAACTATTTTGAAATTTGACAATGAAACGTACACCTGGCAGACTATGACTATCTGATTAAATACAATGTATAAAACCCCAGAAAAATGGTCTGCCACCATAATAGCCCTGCGTTGCAAAGTTACAGCGCTTCAAAGTGCAAAAATTCACTACTTCGTCCCGTGATAATGCAGTGCCCTGCATGTCTGCCTCTTCGATTCTCTACATCTTCAGAAGTATTTCAAACAGGAGCCACAAAGGCAGACAAAAAAAACATTATTTAGTATCTTATTTTCATTTTTTTTGCTTTAACTCAAAAACGCAGCGACGCACAGAAAAACTTGTAAGGACCAAATCGATTCGTACGAGTATTAAGCTGATCTATCATCCCTGTTAATATGAATCATGAGCAAATCATATACACAAATTGCAGCCAGCACCCTAACTAGATGGGGTTAAGCAGAACCACGATTAAAAGAGTGTTAAACGAAGACCAGGGACTACGTGCTTATCGCAAGAAAACGGGATATTTTCTGAAAGAGCGTCTGAAAAAACTAAGGCTAAAAAGATCTCGGGCTTTGTTAAGGCGGTACGCGGGAAAAAAGTACCGAGATATTTTTTTACACTGAAGCAAGTTATAACAAACAAAATGATAGTGTATGCCCACAACTGTGAAGAATAGATATCCCGAGAGTCCCCGTATCATTCATGGTTTGGCTTGGAGTCTCATATTCGGGATTTAAAAAAAAATTCGCACACAATGCACGAATACAGACTCTGGGTTTTCCAACAAGATTCTGCGCCGGCTCATAGGGGAACAACGCAAAACTGGCTGACTGCCCATGAAATCGACTTCATGAGACACGCAGAATGGCCCTCCTGCAGACCAGACTAGAATCCGTTGGATTACGAAATGTAGCAACATGTGGAGGAGAAAGTCTGCGCTAAACTTCACCAGAATTTGGAGTCTCTCAAAGCATCCCTAATTAAAACAGCAGCTGATATAGACATGAACGTTGCGCGTGCTGCGATCTACGATTGATCACGGAGGTTGAGAGCCTGTATTCAAAATCATGGAGGGCATTTCGAATAATTTTAACAACATTTTGATCTACATTCAATTGCCTTTCTTTTAATATACAACGTGTTAACGGAATAAGCGAAACTGAGAAAATAGTTTGTTCAGAATCGAGAGTAGAATCAATTTCACGGGTTTTTGATAGGGGTAATTTTTATTTCATTATTTAAATTTTTGTCGCTTCTATTCTAAATATTTCTGTGGACACGTGCGCTGGCGGCGGCGCCGCGCGGTTAATGAGCGGTAAGGAGGGGAAGGAAGTGGGCGTGGCGAGCGCGGAGTGCACGGTCTAGAACAACGATGAAACTAAAACAATTATGAACTTAAACTAAAATAAACTTAAAATAAAATTAAATAATAATTAAAATAATATAATAAATTATATAATTATATAATATAATAAATTAAAATAAACTTTAAAATAGCAAAAAGATTTTTTTACGGGAATGGATTTATTTTAATAAAAATCAGTTGGGGTGTATGAGGGTTTCGCTTATTCCATTAACACGTTGTATAAATTTTAAAATAACATAAAAAGTCGTACAATTTACTTAATAAAGTATTTGTGATAGAACTTATGACCCGACCTAGTACAAACACAAAGAATCGGAGCCGCGACCTAGTCATAACAAACTGCGTCAACCCGAGGCGTCAACACACCTGTCATATGTACCAAGGCAGCGAAATGAAAAAAACAAGCGTCTTGAAAACATCCTACCTACATACAAACGTCATATCGAATGCCATTTTTTGTCATTTTATTTGTTTTGCTGGTGCGTTAAAAAAATAAAAGTGAGGCGTAAAAGAAAATGTAGATCATCATCATCATATCGTCTGGGTTGCAAGGACGATGACTGACCTTACTAACCCTGGTGTCAGAGTTGTTGAGCCGCCAAAGGCCTCTGACAAGACGACTACATCAGTAGATAGTAGTCAGGCTTTTCGGACAATCAGGTGATTCATCCTGCAATGTCCTGAACAAACTGGGGAGGTCGCACAAAGGGATTTTTGTTTGACAGTGTCCCCACCGGGAATCGAACCCAGAATCTCCGGATCGAGAGCCGAGCGCTCTAACCACTACACCACGAAGGCTTTTGAGATGCAGTGACAAAAATTGAGAAATGAATGCTGATCATGTTGAGATGGTTTGGTCATGTAGAGAGGATGAATTAACGAAGTTTAACGAAAGAGATATTTACCGGGCAAGAGTGAATGGAAACCTGTGATGGAAACGTTGGAAGGGGAAAGCCTCGGCCAAAGTCCCATGATCAAATTCAGGAACAGGATGTTTTTTTTTTCAATGGGCTTACTCTTGACCTCGATCTAGTTTTGAAGACAGAGATGAGGTCGAAGATGGAACGAGCTTGCCTAGAAGAAGCCTATTCACTCGCGACTTGAATAGATTCGAGTTATATGAACTGTTCTAAATAAAGGCCAGGTTAAAAGTACCCTAAGCCGACGAGCGTGTATGTGTGGGTTGATGAAAGTGGAGCAAGCGAGGGAAGTATGTCAAGATCGTAGCAGGTAGAGGCCTGTGGTCTCTGCCTACCCCACAGGGTAAGAGGCGTGATGTTGTATGTAGGATATTATATTACCCTCCCGGCGCATAATGTCACGTTTGCAAAATGTCACTTTAGTAACATCACAACAGCCCATGAAACGTCCACTACAGGACAGGGAGCTCCCTCCAGAATTCTAGCTTTTGCTGGAAAAATGTAGAGGGGAAGTACCATAGTCACCTCGCTTGTTAGCGTTACGGCTGGCACCATGGACCGCGGTTGTAAGTGACCGCAGTAAGTAAGATGGTATGATACATAGGAGGATGCTGCGTCCCATCCTCCAGTTTATAACACTTAGTCGCCTCTTACGACACCCACGGGTATGTGGGACATCACTACATATTGTAAGATCCCCCGACGCGTTTTTCTGTCGTCATACATCTTGTCTGTCTGTGCTCGCTAATCTCAGAAACTAGTGCATGGATTTTGATAAGGTTTCACTGATAAAAGGCTGGTTTACAAGAAAGGTTTTTGTCTACAAACTACCGAAAAAACGTGCCTTTTAAGAGCTTTTTAGGGTTCCGATACCAAAATGGTAAAAAAAGGAACCCTTATGGTGCCACTTTGTCTGTCTGTCTGTCACACCTCTATATCTCAGCAACCACTCATGCTATCGACTTGAAATTTGGATTAGTTTTAGAATATAGTTGCCCAACCTAATTGCACATACAAAAAATTGAAAAAATTATGATTATTAATATAAAGGGGGCCAAAATAGGGGGGGCCAAATTTCAAATTATCGAAAGGAAAAATCTGAATTAATTACAGTTGACAGAAATTTATGTAAACATTACAGCAAAAATAAAACTATATTTCTAAGTAGCACAGTTTTTTAGAAATCTGCAAATAACCTTTACAAACAAATTTAGTTTTGCGGTCCTAAAATGGACTTAATTGCTTCCAAAAATACAAAAAGTATATCGGAACCCTCGGCGCGCGAGTCCGACTCGCACTTGACGGGTTTTTTAAACTAGGTGCGAAGCCGGGACTGGCCGCTAGTTAAACATAAATTAAAACATAAACTATTCTAGAAATGTATTTAGAGTCAAATGAGACATGTACAGTCAACGACAGGTCAAGCTTGACACTTGCAGCGCGACTCTAGCCCGTACGTCAATTGACATAAGAACGGTACAAAGTTCAATATGTTAAGCTTGATATGCTCTTGACTGTACAAAGACATGGCCGGGGCTCTATAGCAATCTGTAACATCTCCAGGATTAATAAAGGCCAGGTTAAAAGTACCCTAAACCACAGATTAAATAATAGTAAACTAACGTTCCTAAACCGACGAGCATGTATGAAAGGATTGATGAAAGTACATGAAGCAAGGGAAGTATGTCAAGATCGTAGCAGGTGGAGAACTGTGGTCTCTGCCTGTGACATTATGTATAAGTTGATGATTCCATGCATCAGAAGGTAGACTACACTACTATCAATGGATGTACACGAAAAGGCCCCATGTCAGAGGCCTTTGGCGGCTCAGTAACTCTGACACCAAGGTTTGTGAGGTCGGTCATCGACCTTGCAACCCACACAATATGATGATGATATACTATATATATATCTAACCAACAGTGTGCACAACTGCACAGCAGATGAATTAAAACAGGGAATAATTTAAGTGATCAATTAATTAAGAACTGCATCTGTGCAAACATTAATTGTAGTCTATGACATAATGGTAATTAAGATTGTAATCTTTCATCTAACAGATTGATTAATTATAAGGTAGAATAAAAATATGAACTACTGCATGACAAGTAGTAAATCTGTTCAATTAATTTATTGACTAGCTGGGTTACCTGGCTTAACTCAGGGAGTTGATATAAGCACTCTCTTCGGGTGAAAACGGGAACCTTCTTCATGGATGGGGAAAAGAGTGCTACCACACCATCACAGATTAAATAATAGTAAACTAACGTACACCATGCAATTCCCTTCATCGTACTAGGACTCGTTTCTGAGTCTTAGCGGCACGCACATTGTACACTTTCTTTTGTAATATACAAAGTTATAACGGAATAAGCGAAACCCTCATACACCCCAACTGATTTTTATTTAAATAAATCCATTCCTGTAAAAAAAATCTTTAAAAATGTTGTATATATTGTTATTTTAAAGTTTCATCATTGCTCTAGTTTAATCGTTGTTAGAGTCCGCGCACGCGACGCTTACTTCCCTCCTTTCCTCACCGCTCAAGAACCGCGCGGCGCCGCCGCTGCCAGCGCGCGTATCCACAGAAATATTTAGAATAGAAGCAGCAACAATTTAAATAATAAAAATAAAAAAAATTACCCCTATCAAAAACCCGTGAAATTGATTCTTATCTCGATTCTGAACAAACTATTTTCTCAGTTTCGCTTATTCCGTTAACCGTTGTATATTGATGTTAAAATTTACTTGTGGCTAATAAAGCCGGCTAAAGAAAGTGTCTCGCTGCTTTAAATCTATGGCTGACAATTCAAAACAGAAATTGGATATACAGGGTGTAAATGACAGTGTACCGAGAACTGAAAGGGTGTTCAGTCAACGAAACTGAACAACTTTCCCAAAGAAACATTTCTGGGAAATGAAAAAAAATTTTGACCTCCACATACAAACTGTTCGAGCAGAGTGAGCAAATTGTATGGAGAGATCAAAAATTTTTTACATTTCCCAAAAATGTTTATGTGGGAAAGTTGTTTAGTTTCGTTGACTGAGCACACTCTTTCAGTTTTCGGTACACCGTCCCTTACACCTTTTATAGATCTGAAGAAGCTTTAACTTATAGACATTTTCTACATGCAGTGGTACGGTAATTTACTTTTACATCTCTCATATTGGGTAAGTAGGTCCTTATTACCCCCAAATGGGGCTTGTAGGTGACCAATTAGCGCTCTAGGGTAATAATGTAGCTAGAAAAGCCCTAGGGCTGTAAGTAATTGTAACGCCCGCCTTGATGGCCGCCTCCAACAGCGGGGCGGCGGGCGTTTTAATTACTTACCGCCCTAGGGCTTTTCAAGCTACATTATTACCCTATAGCGCTAATTGGTCACCTACAATTTGGTGGTAATAAGGAGGACCTACTTGCCTCACAATCGAGATGTAAAGCAGAGTAGTTAGCTCGGGTGTAAGCATCAATTGTACCTCGCTGCGCTCGTGCGCCTAAATATCTCGGGCTGCAATTGATGCCTTACAGCCCTTGGCTATTAATCTACTATTAAAGATTCCCCTTGACCCCACCATAATAATATGACACCTAGATTTATTACACAAATAGAAAATATCAATCATAAATTCTTTTATGTGTTTTATACAGGGACCTTGGTGCAGTTGGTAATGTGCCTACATTCTGCACCAAAAATAATGTTCAATTCCAGTGCAAACAAACATTATTGTGATGAACACAAGTGTTTGTTCTGTGTCTGCATGTTGTTTCTATTTTGTGTGTATGTCTCGCATGCAACTCTGATACCCATACATAATACAGGCTTTGGCTTGTTTAGGATCTCAGAACCTTATGTGAAATATGACCAATTATTATTATTATTAGTACATCAGAACTCGACAGTTCCATCATCATATAATGTTGGTTGTAAGACCTCATAAACAGCTCTGGAGTGGAATTCTCTGACTGCGCTTGTGTTTCCAAGTTTGTATAACCTCAATCTTTTCAAGTCGCGAGTGAATAGGCTACTTTTGGGCAAGCTTGTTCCATCGTCAACCTCATTTCTGCCTTCAGGGCTAGATCAAAGTCAAGGTAAACCCATCAACCATGAAAACAACAAAAAAAAAATTTTGTGAGCTGCCCAAAGCTTCTGCTGTGGCTTAATTAATTACTACTGCCATAGATAAAAGTCAGGACTAATGTCTTAACGTGCCTTTTGAAGCACAGAATCATCTAATACTACTGCCATAGATAGAAGTCAGGACTAATGTCTTAACGTGCCTTTTGAAGCACAGAATCATCTAACTTTTTGGACAATCAGGTTATTCATTCTACAAGGTCCTAAACTGGGGAAGTCGCACAAAGTGAATTGGCTAAAGAGTGGAATTCTCTGCCTGCGTTAGTGTTCCCGAGTTCATATAACCCAAATCTATTCAAGTCGTGAGTGAATAGGCTTCTTGTGGGCAAGCTACTCCTATCATCAACCTCATCTCTGTCCTCGAAACTAGATCGAGAAAGAAATGAAACAAATATATAGCCACCTTCCGCAACAATGATGGATGCTATGTACTCACTGTGCACCACCCGCCCGCCCGCAAATAAATGCGCATGCGCAGGCAACTGCAACACAGCAACCACCCAAAAACACTCTACACGTGTTTGGCCTCTACATATTTGTTTCATTTCTTTGAGATGGACTTCCGCAAAGTAACGCCTGATTCTATTAACTACTAGATCGAGATCAAGAGTAAAGCCCATGGACAATAAATAAAAATTACGTTATGACAGTGCCATTCACATAAATTATCACAGTAATGAGCAAGGAAAGTAGACAACACAAGTGTGAGTCATTCAATGTGTTATTAGTAAAAAATAGTTGCCGATACCGAATTGAAAACAATATTATTGTAAACAAATACTTAATAAATCAAATTACTCATCAAAGTTAAGCAATATGAAAAACCAGTTTTTAATCCATGAAGAGGCCATTCAACAGTTTTGACATACTGATAATCTCAATAATCTTGTGTTTGGCAGGGTTGGTAGTACTTCTGCCTTCTGCGGCGTAGTCACGGGTTTGATTACAACCCAGGGCAAACATTTGTGAGACGTGTTTGTTCAAAGAGCAAAGGCAGGATCACTACCAACTATTTCAACAATTTTTTTATAACATAAGATAGAAATCAAAACAGTTGAAACTTCTACATTTAAGGCACAATATTTTGTTGCAAGGCAGAAATCATCCTATACTATAGCTATACAAACTACTGATTTGTTACGTATTTTCATGATTATGAGTGATGTAATGTGTACAGTTACAATACTACAAAGTACAATTTCATGGAAAATTTGATTTCACTTATTCATTCCATTTATTATGGTAAAAAATATACCGACACTAAAGTTATGTTCATCTTTTAAGATAAAAATATTCTTATCAAGGCTGAAAAAGCATTATAACCTTTAACTTTCCGTACGGAAGGTAATTTTAGACCTTCTTTTTGCGACTATTGAAATCATGGTTCAATACGTTTTAAAGTGGCGAAAAAAAATGCAATAGCATAAAGGTGTACTTATTACACAGAAAAGCAGAAGAGCATTATAAAAATCCTGTAATATTCGTAAAAAACACACCAAAACATGAACGGAAAAAAAATGTAATTTGAATCTACAATTTCGTGGCAAATAACAAAAAACTTACCCAGATTTTGCTCTGATTCGATTGTTTAAGCATTTCGTAGCACACACTTGCCCGTTTTAGTGCGTTTTTAATCGATGAAAGCATTAAAATTAATTAAAACCAAGTTCTAGAGAACACGGCAAATTCACACTTTTTTGACAGTTTTTTTTTTTTCACGAGTATTGATTTTTGAAGTTCATTTCACAGGCAAAGAGCCGAAGTCTTTGGCAGCCACAACGCAATACGCTCAAATATAATATTTACAGTATTTTTTTAAATATCCGATTACCTTAAATCAACCCAGATATAAATTCGATAACATTTATTCATTACTTTGCCCAAAATTGGCCACTTCCATTTATTTTTATGATTGTACGTACCAAAAAATATGCTTACACCTCTTAGACTACTGAATGTTGCCCAATCATAGAAATAATTACCTCCTTTATTTTTCTATTATTGTCCTTATCAGAATTTCGCACTGATAACGTATTGGACTATCCGTTAGACGAAAACTTATTTTTAAAAATATTTTTCTAAAATATTATTAGCTTTTAAGTTTATTGACTGTAAGCTGATGAATATTCTTTGCGATACTATAAATAGACTAATATAACTGAAATTAATAATTTTATTTTTGTCTATTACGTAAGTAGAAGTAAGTTTTTATTTTTTTTGCAGGCACAAAGTACCTATTTCTTGTTTTTATCCTTCGTGTAGGCATCGTCAGATAATTTATTAGGTACTTAATTTATTGACTTTGTACCTATAGCGAATATAATTTCTACAGTAAAAAGTTCTACAGTAGGGACCTATCGCTAACCAAAAAAAAAAGAATATTTTTATTACTTTTATCTCACAAAGTAATGTTTATCGTTTTCTTCATAAAATAAAATAATAGTTCAACGTTTGTTTCACTGTTTATTTCCATGTATTTTTAATTGAATTGCCGTGATAGTAACATAAACATAGCACTTAAATGATAACAAAGTTTTTATGCGAATTACTATCAGATTGATACGTCACCGGGTGGCACCATCGGAAAAGAAAAAAAAAATTTTTCGCGTAATATCAATTTCAGTAGACTTAATTTGTTTTGACCAATTTAACTTTACCTTTGCCATACTAGTTTCAGTCTCCTCTTTATAAAACAAACAAATTGTATATAATTTTAATTCAATTATGAAAATACACAGTCGTCTATCGCTTTGCACGTCCGAAGTTCACGAGCTAAAAATACATACTGGTGGCGTCTGGTGGTTCGACTGTGTGAGCGAGACAGATTTTGTTTATAAGGAAAATTCGATAGGTTGAGTTATCCACAGGAGCAAAAGAGACGAAAAATTCGCGAGTCGATCTTTACCGAATACCTACGTACGTCACGTCAGACTACCCTTTTGACGTGTAGGGCTAGACTGCCGATACAAAAAGGCCGCTTTGAGTCGACCTAGAGCTAAAACACGCGATACTTCATAAATATACAAGGTAATGATTTTGTGATTGGTATTCGAGTTAGTAAACATTAATAATGACTTCAAACAATGAATCATTAGTTCGTGGTTAACGATCTGACGCTCATTACTACATTTTTATACTTATTGCCGTCTTTTAATTTAATAAGTTAGTATTGTTAGAATATGTTGATGAGAGAATACCTACAACGGTCATGCTCATGGTACACCTTAGAGCATATCAATAATTCCTTTTCAAATTACATTATAAACAAAAACAAAATATAAAAAAAAATTAATAACAACAAAACAACAAACATTATGAACTTATTTTATTTTTATTTATTTATTTTATTTCCATTAAGCAATTAAAAATCTTTTACAGATATACAACAGTTAATTCTCTATGGAGTGTACAAATTTTGTGAGATTTTTGCTAGGCTAATGATTTGTAGGATTTCTTGCAAAATACGCAGTAGAGTAATTCACTGCGTAAATATTGAACTACCACGGCAATGCGTTGTAGACATTACTAGACATGTGGCATAAAATACCTATCGCAAAACAAAAACACCTGCTCATCCGGAATTATTTTTGTAAGAAACTATTTTTTTACGAAAAGCATAACAAGCGTCATTTGATTAGTATTTAATGTGCCTAGTTAAATATGGACGTTCTGAATAAAGGCCAGGTTAAAAGTACCCTAAACCGACGAGCATGTATGAAAGGATTGATGAAAGTACAGGAAGCAATGGAAGTATGTCAAGATCGTAGCAGGTGGAGGACTGTGGTCTCTGCCTACCCCGACGGGAAAGAGGCGTAATGTTATATATGTATGTATGTGCCTAGTTAGTTTCATTTTAGGATTGTGTATGAATCATTTTTTATACAGGCTTAAATACAGGTTGTTAAATAATTTTGACGTTATTAGTAAGTATTAGATTTAATGGTTTAATAGATTAATTAATTATGAAATTAGGATCATTTAAATTAAAATATTGTTTTAGTATATTAAGACACAGTCAACAGATAACATTCATGCGTTTATTTGAGAACAACCCTTATAGTTTGTCGAATACGTAATTCGGTAGGGTTTTTCTTTCTAAATAATAATACAATTTACCCTTATTCATTGAATACCTGCCTGTTTCAATTAAATAAGAGAAAAAAAATAGATGCGTCAACGTTAATAAAAAATCACCTGTGCTAATAGTGCCTAATAACTTACTTGTAACGAGCCGTGAAGTTAATACAACACCAAAAGCACAGTGGCCACCCAAAAAATAAAAAAAATTAACGCGTCATGTGCATTATGCAGGTTATTTCACTCTGTGCGGTCCAATTTGCGCTAACAGACTGCTTTAGAGCACTGTGAGCGCGCTTAAGTCGGTCCAAATTGACCAAAAGCGTGCTCTAAAGCACTCGCTCGTTCACCGCCTTACGTCATTGATGACGTCATCGTTTCTGCTATCAGTGCTTTAGTCAAATAGGTGGAGCAGTGAAAGCGCTAATGTCAAAATCGATTTGACACATAAAATCCCACACATTTGCGGCCAGCTGATGTTTCTCAAGTTTTGATTTTAATGAGTTTGTCTCTAATGGAAATGAGAGTCGATTTGGCGCACATTTTTCAGGGATTAGCTTAGGCTTTGTTAAAGAAAATAAAAACAAAACTGACATTTTGACAGATGAACACGTGAGCGCGCTTAAATCCATTCCAAATTGACTAGAGCCATTAAAGCAGTGATAGCTTTGTGAGCGTGCTAAATCAATTTGGACCGTCCGTGAGTACTGTATACGCTTTTAGCAGCGTTTGTACAATTTGGAACACAGCGACTGTGAGGAAAGAATCACCTTATGACGTCAGTTCAATTACGTCGCGCTTCACAAGCCCAAGAAACGTCGTAATCAAACTGACGTCATACATACAGTTCATTGTGGATTTTGGTTTAAAATAACTAAGAAACACGTTATAAAGTGTTTTAAAAAATTTCAGGTGATACGATTTTGAAGTAAGTAATTTATTATTGAGTTAACTTGAAAACTTCTGAAAACACATCCCTGTTATGCGAGTCAACAAGAGAAAATTGTGTGTGACTAGAGACCAATAACATCCGGTTGAAAATAAATAAATAATTATTTTATTACTTACCGCTATGTACGCCTTTGTTTTTGTTTCCAATTCTTTATTTTTCTTTATTATAGCGGTGTAGTTGCTTTGTGTCTGTAACAAAAGAAATGAAGGTCAAGCAAAACGTGCTGCAATGCAGTTGATATACGAGGTTTTTGACATTAACTTGATTTAAATAATAATAAATTATCGTCATCATGAAAATAAACAGAAAAAAATCTTCACAACATAATAATTCTCCTATTAACTTTACAATGCCTAAGGTATCAATTTTATTCTAGAATATCACCAAATGATTTCGAGACTAAAAAGTAATTCATAGTATCTTAATTATAATTTCAAATTGACTAATGTTCAAAGTGTTAAATCAACGCTTTACATTGTATACAATCACACAGTTTTAAAAGAGCGCGTGGGAATTTCTTGTCAGCTCTTTTTTTCCACATGGCGCCACTTTGTTTGTGAAGTAGCGTAGGTAGTTTTTAGTTTCATTGACGTCTTAAAGAGACCTAAGAATCCTAACATAAACAAAGTATACTTAAGGTACGTAAGGTACCTACTATTTACTCTTTAAGTACCTCCCTTATACAAAAAAAAATCATTGACTTTTGCGTAATAATATAGTATCATAAGAATTATTTGTTTAGTAACAATTTTGACCTAGCCTCAACAGTTTTTGAATAAAATATAAAGTACTAAAAATAGGGACACATTTGGGTGGAGAGGATATATTTGTGTGGTCCAGGAATAGTTTTGCACAAAATATAGCTTTGCTTCTTTTTTAAACCCCCAAATTTGATGTTTCCGGACTAGTAGGATTTCGAATTGATAACATCGATTTATGAATACCTGTTCATTACTCCTATTTTATGATGAAGTAGCATTAAATTATGTATGAGTTATGTAAGTACAAAAATAGTACGTACAATAATACTCCGTAGCAATGAAATAAAATGCAGAATAAATCTTTCTATAAAAATTATTGCTTTTGTGAATAGAATAGCTAAACCACGGTAACGGCCCATGAAATTATTAAATTATTAATACTATGAACCGATTAAATTATCTCTGGTAGGAACAATAAAATAAGCTATCATTGTGTTTTCCTATCTCGCCATTTGTTTTCAGCCGAATGAATGGATATATTCATTGATGTGATAACGACTACAGAAGCGCCAGTATTATTTTTTTTTGTTCCTTATTATTTTATAATACGTAGGTATTCCTATCAGCTTCATATCAAAAACGTTATTTTAACATTGCGCCACTCCTTCGTCTTGTCTGACCACTACTACTGGCCATTTCTGATTTGATAAAAGAATAATAGAGCTCTCTAGCCCCTTCTCGGAAACAAACAATACCAAAAGAAGACAATAAGTGTAGAATATAAGAAAACAAATTGCATTTTCCCTTTTTTACGCGAAAACCGAAATCCTCTATGGTAAACCTCCTCCAATGTACCACGCCTTTTTGCTTGCGTTCTGGAGGGAGCTCCTATTCCTGCAGTAGGTGTTATGGGAAACTTTAAGTCGGAGAGGCTCAGCGCCTACAAAAGGGTAGGTACTACCTATCTCATACTTAAATCATTAAACTTTATTTAGCTAAAATTATATTGTTGTTGCAGTCCTATGGCACCCCGCTGGTGCAGAGGGCCTCAATAAGTTGTTTCCACGCCGGCCGGTCCCGCGCAGTTTTCCTTGCATCGCTCCACGACAGTCCAGCTTCCTTCAGCTCCTTGTCCACAGAGCGCCTCCAAGTGTGAGTGGGACGTCCACGTCTCCTTCTGCCTCCCGGCTGCCATTCAAAGGCAATGCTGGCCGAATTTTCCTCCCTTCTTAGAGTGTGACCAATCCACCTCCATTTGCGCTGGGAGATTTCTTGTGCAATTGGAGTTTGCTGGCATTTGGACCACAGTTCTTCGTTGGAAATAGTGTTCCGCCAGAAGATACGATGGATGACCATCCAGGTCTTGTTTGTCAGGCTTTTTGTCACTCTCCACGTCTCGCAGCCGTATAGAAGCACCGACTTCACAATTGACTCGAAGAGGGAAAGTTTTATGCGTCTGGTTAGAATATTTGATTGCCACACTGGTCTTAACTGGGCGAAGACTGCTTTGGCTTTCTTTATCCTAGCTTCAATATCCTCATGGGACCCACCTGTGTTGGTTACCGTACTACCCAGATATGAGAACGAGTTGACGGTAGCTAGTGGGTTGTTATCCAGAAGCACTGGGGACACGTTATTTGGGAACACACGCATGTCGACGGTCTTGCGAGCGTTGATTCACAACCCACTCCGACGAGTAGTTTCTTGTAAATTTTGTAGTTTCGCTTGCAGTTGGGGTAATGTATTAATGAAATAATATTAGGAAATAAGTCACACTTAACTTTCTAGCTTATCATAGTCATAAGACTCCCGAGGGCGCCACTAGCTAGACTATTTAGTAACATAATAAATTTCTTGCTATTGACATGTAACAATTTGAAAGAAGCTCTACGGATCCCAATCTTTTAGATTCATCTGTAAGATTGCTCATGTTGTATTGCAGATTATCCTATTAACAATCAAGATGACTATCTCTTACTTCTATCACAAGTAAAATTACATGTAAGGCTGTTCGCAAATAAACTATTAAAAAAGATAAGATAAAAATTATCGTAGATAGACGCTCACTCAAAGACTGTAAGTTCTTGACAGTTAAGAATCTTTTTAACACATTTGCTCATAAAACAGCTCTATTTGCACTGTATTAAGGTCCATAATCCAGCTCATTAAAAACACATGTTTTTGTCATAATATTACTTAACTAGTGTTTTATATTTGTTTTTTTTTTAAATCGGCCAAGAGCAAGGAGTTTTTATGCTTATTATGTTACTAATATTTTCAAGCTGACTTCAAGAAAATATCGTACATGAATGTTGGATTTTATGAAATTATTTATAGTAATTAACTAATTAACAATAAATTTGTCATTTATGTAACAAGACATTTGATTTTTGATAATTTATTTCAAGGTTAATGGAATAGGATGTTTGGGTACTAGATTGATTAATAATTGATAAAAGATTGATGGTGTAAGATAACATGGTAATGTTTTGGGGGCTCCTCACATGACGTACTCGTATGATCTGTGTCCGCTGAAAAAGAAAGATTTCGCGCCCTTTTACAACTATTTGTAGTGTTTATTATTGTAATTATTTCTAATAGTGTCGACTTCTACAAATAAAAAACTGTTCCTGAACCGTCTAAAATACTCAAACACGAAATACAATTTTGAAATTTGGTAAAATTAAAGGAAAACATGAACATATGCAGCCGACAAAATGTTGCGGTGGACGTAAGGTTAATATTTTAAAGGAAACCAATTTTGTTTGTTTTTATTAGCAAATGTGTTGAAAAACGTCGTAAAAAGCTCGTGCGCGTTGGAGATTACACCCTCGGCTCCATTACGCCCTCTTCTGCGGCTCGGGCTGCAATTTCTGAGCCTCGGCTGTAATATCCAAAATAGCGCACTTGCATTTTAATGTACTATAATATGATTATGAATGATTTATATTATTAACACTGAGATAGCGTACCTACTTAGGCTATAAAATTAAATTTTTGTCAAAATGATGACAATAATTACGCGGCTTTTTATGCAAGTATCCGAACACTTGAAATATTATATAAAATCAACTGTTACTTTGTGAATAAATAAAACAATTGTAGACACATATGAGATGTACAATAAAGTACGATAATCTTTGATTCTACATCATTAATAGGTTTTATTAATGAAAATAATACTAAGATTGAGATAGGGTTACTGAGATGGTTCGGTCATGTAGAGAGGATAAATAAATGAACATTGACGAAAGATATCTTAATATATCAGCCGAGAGTGAGAGCAAATGTTCGAGGGGGAAGGCCTCTGCGAACGTTCAGGACCAAATTCAGGAAAAATAAAGAAATAATAAAGGCCAGGATAAAAATACCCTAACCAAAAAGCATACCTATATGCAAGGATAGATGAAAGCACAGGAAGCGAGGGAAGTATGTCAAGATCGCAGCGGGTAAAGGACTGTGGTCTCTGACTACCCCGACGATAAAGAGGCGTGGTGTTATATACCTATGTTTTACTGAAAAATATGAAAATATACACTTTATCTCGAAAAAAAATGTTTCTCGTCAAGTGGGTACGGATATGTGTGTGTAAGATTAACAAAGCGTTCGTACTATACGAAAACGCGCAAGAAGAACGACAGTGCGTATACCACAATGGTTATCGTGCAGGGCACATTTCAGTGACCTAAATATATTAACAGTTCCCTGTCTGTACATTTTTGTCCTACTGACCGGTCTTATCAAACACTTGGATAAGTTTAAAACACATGAGCAGACACCTTCTCGCCTTGACACACGTAGAAAGGCTATTAATTATTATCTCTCCTAAACTGCGGATTGTTACTCACAGTGCAAGATTTATGGCGGTTAGGTTGTACAGCAACTGTCTTCCGATTGAGCTAAAAATTATTACTGGCTGTAAAATGTTTAAAACACACCTTAAGCGACTATTGTTACAGGAATACTACTAGTGTTCAGGAATTCGAAAATGACACTATAGGCGTAATATTATATATTCTTTGCTATAGGTAGATGTTAATGACCGGATTTGCATTGTGAAATTTTTGTTGTAAGTATTATTCAATTTATTTTTGCATTTTGTACTCTACTTTTGACATTTCTGTTTGTGATTTTGTGATTATTATTTTTATTGACATGTGATATTATTGACTTTTGTTATATATAAGAATGGTGAATTTTATTATTGTTATAATCCTTTAATGTAAAATTAATTCATTTGTGTAAATATCTTTGATTGTATGTGTGAATCATCTAGATATTTAAGCTAATTTCCTACACAAATGTATTGGTTAAGGAATAAATTAAAATGAATATGAAGATTCTATTATCAGCTGCTAACGTCTACTTCTGTGGAAATAGCCAGTACCTTTACATTTGCATGCATTCTTTATTGAATTACTGTAAAATAATTCAAAGAAAATTATTAACAGCAAAATTATGCAGAATTATGTTATGTTTTATGAACAGCTTTCCCAAAGCAAATTTATTTAAAATCTACCTATATTTTTTTATTTTATATTACTAATTACCAACGCATAGGAAATAATTCCGAAAAAAATTGGCTATATAAATTCATTGTTTTTAGGGTTCCGATACCTAAATGGTAAAAAAAAGGAACCCTTATGGTGCCATTCTGTCTGTCTGTCTGTCTGTCTGTCACACCTGTATATCTCAGCAACCACTTATGCTATCGACCTGAAATTTGGAATAGTTTTAGAATATAGTTGCCCAACTTAATTGCACATGAAAATATTTTGAAAAAAGTATGATTATTAATGTAAAGGAGGCCAAAATGGGGGGGGGGGGCAAATTTCTAATTGTCGCTACTAGGTTGCATGGGGTATCATATGAAAGGGATAAAATACCATTCCCCCCCCCCTTATCTCCGAAGTTTGAGTAAGGAAAAATCTGAATTAATTACAGTTGACAGCGGTTTATGTAAACTTTACAGAAAAAATAAAACGATCTTTCTAAGTGTCACAGTTTTTCAGAAATCTGCAAAAAACCTTTACAAACAAATTTAGTTTTGCGGTCCTGAAAATGGACTTTATTGCTTCCAAAAACACTATAGGTATATCGGAACCCTCGGCGCGCGAGTCCGACTTGCACTTGACCGGTTTTTTTTACAGTGATGCAGATTCACGACTTAAAAGTATTATCGTACTTTTTTTACATTGTGTATCATTTCCACATCAATCACATTCTTCAGCTACATTAATGTAAAAAAAAAAAACCAATTTAAAACAACAAAAATACCAAATCACCCCAAATTCACGGTAATAATATACAGTAGGCAACATTTTATTCGTTACATTCAAATAAAGTATACTCTTGCAAAATGGAGAAAAATTAAATAGGCAAAATCCATAACTTCAAAGTGTTTTCTATACTAAAGGTAGACGTGCATCAATGCACATATACAGGGTGAAAGGGACAGCCTTCCGAATACTGAAGGGGCATGATCAGGCAACGACACTGAACAACTTTCAGTGAAAAAAACTTTCAGGAAATGAAAAAAAAATCGGCTTCTCCATACAAACTGTCCAATCCAACTGTAAATTTGTTCAAAAGATATTCGAATGTGTAAATGATAAGAAGTATGCAGTAGGCCTTCTACTGGATTTAAGTAAAGCATATGATAGAGTCTGTCACGGAACATTATTAAACACTCTTTACTCATCGGGAATAAGAGGAATAGCCCATGAATGGTTTAATTCGTACCTTAAAAATCGCTTTCAATTAGTGGAAATTAAACACACAAACTTTGAGACGGGTAACATTGATTATATAAGATCTGATAAAGCCCTTTCAACTACCTCTATTCCTCAAGGTAGCGTCTTAGGATGTGTGCTGTTTCTTGTCTACATTAACAACCTCCCAAATCAAATTAATGAAGAATGTTTCCTATTCGCAGACGATATTTCTATTTTAATTTCTTGCTCAGACGCGACCGAACTAAAAGATAAATTAACTTCTACTTTAGATAAAATACTACACTGGTTAGATATAAATAATTTGGAACTTAATCTAAAAAAGACAAAACTTATTCAGTTTAAACCCTCGCAAAAATTACCACTAAATACTTCTTATAATTACAAAAGCACAGCATTGGAATTAGAAGATACTGCTACGTTATTGGGAATTGAACTTGACACAAACCTGACCTGGAAACCACATATACAAAACCTAAAAAATAAAATTTCTTCTTTTATATATGCTCTCAATCAATTAAAACGAGCTACAGACTTTAGTACTGCGCTTACAGCCTACTATGCATATGCGCAGTCAAGGCTCTCGTATGGAATCATAATATGGGGCAACTGTTGTGAAGCGGGTGATGTGTTTATTCTCCAGAAAAAATGTGTAAGAATATTGACAAACATCGAGCAAACCGAATCCTGCAGACCTTATTTCATTAAGTACAGAATATTAACACTAACGTCTATCTATATACTAGAATCATGTAAATTTGTAAGAAAGCATGCAGAATTATACTCCCTAATGAATAATACCAATAAGAGAAATAATCGAAACCAAAACAAATTAGTAACACCATATACAAAATTGACATTAGTATTAAATAGCCCCCATCACATGTTAATAAAAATATACAACCATTTACCTAATGATCTGAAAAATATTGAAAAACCAAATCTATTTAATAAAAATGTAAAAAAATTCCTTCTTAATAAATGCTTTTACAATATTTCTGAATTTTTTGATGATAAAATTAAAAAGTAAGATGCTTCAATGGCTCATTTAATCTAATTTATTTTGACATGTAATGACTTTAAAACTTTTATCATTGATTAATTAGTTCAATATAGATAGATACTAACATAACACTAACATAATATAGGTAGGACTTGTATTATTACTAATAATTACTAACTTACAAAATTTAAATGTATTTTTTTAAGTAATTATGGCATCTAGAGCCTCTCTTATTTGCTGTGCCCTTGCAGGGCGTCACTTGTACTTTTCTTTTATGTAACACCTTTCAACTTGTGACTTTGCAATAAAATATGAATATGAATAAGAATTAAGTTTGCAATTTTGTATGGAGAGGCCGATTTTTTTTTTCATTTCCTGAAAGATATTCGCTGAAAGTTGTTCAGTGTCGTTGACTGATCATGCCCCTTCAGTATTCGAAAGGCTGTCCCTTACACCCGTTATAGGCTTTCAATAAAACAATCGGATGATAGTACGGTCAACCGCTTGTCGGTAGAAACTTTTTCAACTCTATTACCACGATATAAGGTCCAAAAGTGTTTCTACCGATGTGCGGCCGTGTGTACCTACATCCAACAGCACGTCATTAGGATTGGGACTCTGATAGGGTAATTATGAATTGATTTTGATTATTGACATGATTTATTGATACTGGACTTTTTTGACATTTTATGATAAAACTAACACAGATTAAGTGGTACTAACAAATTATATGGATTCTTATCTGAAATAAATTATTTGAATTTGAATTAGAAACACTTTGTACTTTATGGTACCTATGTTAATGGACTTTAGTGCCAGGCCAGCCAGGAAAGTGTCTGTTATGGGACGCCACGCGCGTCAGCCAGCACTTTCACTGTTTCGTATGGTCTCTAACTAGGTACTAAGCTCATTGATCTATTATAGCACCCGAGTCTGAGGGTAAAATTCCAATAAATTCATCGTTCATTTTATGTCTATTAGATTCTACCCTCTGCTATATGTCCCATGTTTTGATAATTTTATGTCAAAATAATGTGTTCAGAAAAAAGCCATGATTGTGTGAAAATTGTCGTCTTTTGCAACACTAGCTAGTAGTGCAGTCGGCCGCACATCAGTGGTAAGTGTTTGACCACGAGCGGGTCTCTGGTTTTGGGCGCTTGTATCAGCTTGTATCGTAGTGCTGGTCCAGCTTATACCTACTGGTTTTGTTGCCACTTACTTGCTGCCGGGCGTACTATCTGGTAGGATCTTAAGAATAAGTATAGTTACAGTCATGGGAATAAAATTTTGAGTGGTTTAATCGAAGAAATCTCCTAAAGATCAAATTAATCCATCTCCATTTAATTAGGGATTGGAAACGAATATGTAAAAAAACAAACTTTTTATATTATTTAATTCGTCAGTTTTCACATTTTGCCATACTAATATACGCCAGTATTACTGGGCTACAGTCCATGCCAATAGAATTTCAACGGGCAATGTCTGAGATTAAGTAATAGCGGGCCTCCTCACGTGACAATTCTGCACAATTAGTTGTGGCAATCTGTAGAATCGAGATTGGCCGTGTTCTACTCACGAATCAATTTCATCATAATTTCATGCCGCGAAATTTAAAAAACATTTAAACTGTCGAAATTTCAAGATCGAGACAACTTCTCTATTCAATTTTTAAGTAAAGCGCGCAAGCGAATGGCAAATGCGTCTCCGACTATAATTCAAAACTCCGTAGGTAAGAAAAACTGCGACTTCGCATATCAACATAGAACTATTGACCAATAACAGTGTCTTATTTTTAGTAGTACAGCACTGGTTGCGATTCTGGCAGAACCAAACTAAAACTAAACCAAATACAATACGACAGGTCTAAAAATGCTGTCTGTTAATAGTCTGTAGGGAGTATCTTATCTTATTACGTGGGGCCGAGATCCTTGTTGGACCTCAGAGCACTTCGACCCTATGGGATCTTTTGTGCTTCCCCTGCCTTATTGCTCCTGTGATCTTCCGCTGTCTCCGAATATGCTCGTTATGAGCTTCGATATAGATTTCAGCGGAAGGAGCCTGTAGTCTTCTGGTGTCGGATAAGCCTGACCCAGAATCTTCATTCGCTTGTTAGCCAAAGCGTCGCATGTGCACATAAGGTGCTCCATGCGTTCGCTTTCTTCACCACATGCTCTGCAGGTAGTTGTATCCGACAGACCCATTTTGTGTAGATGATCTCT
Source organism: Athrips mouffetella (assembly GCA_947532105.1). NCBI lineage: Eukaryota > Metazoa > Arthropoda > Insecta > Lepidoptera > Gelechiidae > Athrips > Athrips mouffetella. The sequence goes on from OX383983.1 coordinate 15,917,590, forward strand.
AGTGCCGAAGTGGCCGGTGAAAGCACCTACAATATTACGGGTCTGGTGCCTGCTTAGGTTTCTTAGATGTTTAAAGTAACCTACTTTTGTGGTCCCTAGAATTTTTTTCGAATGAGTAAGTCCAACAGTGTTTGCCCACTCAGTGCAGTGCCTTCTCTGGGCATGATCCTTGAGTGCGCTTCTGATGGTACTCCCTGATAATTCAATAAAAGGTTCAGGTCCGCAGAAGTGTTTCTCTGATCCCTCCCTGGCTAGTCTGTCAGCCGCTTCATTGCCCTCTACTCCTACGTGTCCTGGGACCCAAATCAGTCGTAATGTGTTGTGCCTACCTAACCTGTTAAGGGTTTGGATGGCATCAAGGACTATTTTGGAGTCTACTTTGTAGGATGTGAGAGCCTTTAGTGCCGCTTGGCTGTCACTGAGAATGTAGATATTTTGGCCGGTAGTGCCTCTGTCTAGGTTCTCTTTTGCACAGGCAATTATTGCATATGTTTCAGCCTGAAAGACTGTTGCATATATACCCATGCTTTGACTGTGTTCATATCCTTTGGTATAAACACCCGCCCCTGTACCTGACTTCATTTTTGATCCGTCAGTGTACCATGTCAGATTGTCCTTTCTTGAGGGATTCAATCCTTTATTCCAATCCTCTCTCGAGGGTATGTGGATCTCATAGAGTCTCTTGAACATGAATCTAGGCTGTGTTTTATCGCAGCCCATGGATGTAATAGTGTCAAGTTCTCTGTCTGTGTCAAATTTTGTGTGTCGTGTTTTTGACAACAAGTCATTCCACAGTCCATGGATTTTTAACCTATGGAGTGCACTTCTTGCCTCCAATTCCACGACTATATGCAGCGGTGTCAAACCAAGAATGTTTTCCAGCGCTGCCGTGGGGGTGGTCCTGAAAGCTCCAGACATGGCTATGCAGACAGTTCTTTGGAATTTAGCCAATTCCTGTCTGCACCCAATTTGCTTTGTTCTGGGCCACCAGGCTATACTGCCATATGTGATGATCGGTCGGATCACCATGGTGTACAGCCAATGTAATATTTTGGGCTTAAGCCCCCATGTCTTGCCATAGGTAGATCTACACATTCCAAAGACTCTTTGAGCTTTTCTTACAGTGTTGTCTACATGTGTTTTCCACGATAGTTCCTTGTCTAGTGTAGCTCCTAGATATTTAACCTCCGTGGCCCATTTTAGTTGCGTCCCGTATAGAGAGAGCTGGCCTAAGGTCTCTAGTTTCCTCTTCTTTGTAAATGGTATCACAACAGTTTTTCCAGGGTTGATGGACAAGTGATGTCGTGTGCACCACCTTTCCACCTTATTGAGGGCTTCTTGCATGAGCTCCGAAACAGTTCTCACTACTTTGCCCCTCACCAATATGAACAGGTCATCCGCGTATCCAACGGTGTAGTATGGTCCTGTGTTGAGTTCCTTTATAAGAGAGTCTATAACCAGGCACCACAACATTGGAGACAGAACCCCCCCTTGTGGGCAACCTTTGGTTGTCCTAGCATGGATTGTGTCTCCCATGAGCGTCGAGGTTATTACTCTTCCTTTGAGCATGCCATTGATCCACCTCCGTAGAGTAGGCTCGATGCTATGCTCTAATGAGGCCTCCTCAATTGATGCAAAAGTGGTCTTGTCAAAAGCTCCTTCTACATCGAGAAATGCCCCTATACATATTTCTTGAGTATCTAAGGCAGCTTCCACTCGACTTGTTACTAAGTGTAATGCTGTCTCTGTTGATTTTCCCGGCTGATAAGCACATTGGAGTCCATGAAGAGGTCTCCTTTTTAATGGTCCCTCTCGTATATGCCTGTCCACTAGTTTCTCGAGTGCCTTGAGAATAAATGACGATAGACTAATGGGCCTGAACGCCTTGGCATCCTCGTAGTCCGGTTTCCCAGGCTTAGGTATATGGATTACTTTTACTCGCCTCCAGGTTTTAGGGATGTACCCAAAGGCAATACATGCTCTATAGAGCCTTAACAGGTGTGGGGCGATAATATCAGCTCCCTCTTGTAGCAGGATGGGGTAGATTTCATCAGGGCCTGGAGTCTTAAATGGCTGAAAGCCTTTAGCCCATTTTATTTTGTTTTCATCTACTACCTTTTTGGCGACGTACCAATCGGTTCTTGAGGTACGAGAGTGTTGTTCCTCTAGACTAATGGGTTCGTCCTCGTCATTTCTGACTTCTTTTGATCCCGGAAAGTGTGTTCTAAACATTACTTCTAATGTATCCCTTCCAGAATCCGTAGTCTTCCCACTTTCATCCCTTACACAAGATAGTGGGTTTGCTTTGACTGTTGATAGGGCACGGAAGACTCTCATACTCTCAGGTAGAGATTCTATAATTTCACAGTGTCCCCTCCATGATTTCCTTCGTGCCTTTCGGATGGCCAGATTATAGCTTGTTAACTTCTTGGTATACATTGAGAAGTCCTTCTTGGCTTTCGCTTCGTTGAATGCCTGTCGTGTCTCCCGCCGTAGCTTTTCAAGCTCCGGGGTCCACCAGGGATCCTTTTTGCCTACCGTTTTATTTTCTGGACAGTTGTTAGTCCAGGCTACGGATAGCGCCTTTGTAATTTCGTCCGCTTCGAATTCGATATCTAGTACAGAATTAAGCTTACCTGAGAGGTTCCCTAGCTGTGTTTGTAGGTCCCTTCTAAATGAGCCCCAGTGGGTGTGTCTGGGATTCCTGCGCCGTACGACCTCGCTGAACTTACGTGTTTCGTACATAAAGCATATGTACCTGTGATCCGATCCACTGACCTCGTTCCACACGTGCCAATTTGAGACTTTAGAGCTAGTCCTATTTGAAGCTAACGTGATGTCAATGACCTCAGATCTGTAGGGAGTGACAAAGACAGCAACACTTTTAGACCTGTCAAACTATACGAAAATTAAAGAGTTAAATTTATTTCCATGACTCTATATCTTTTCACGCTTAAGATAAAATGAATTTCTGGCAGGTAACCGTCAGGACTACTATATATTCTTTATTGTGCACAATAAAACAAAACAGTAGTGATAGAAGAGGTTTACAATGGCGAGCTTATCTCTGTGAAGAGATCTCTTCCAGCCAACCAGTATAGTGTGAAAAAGTATATGACGGGGATAAGAATAAGTACACATCTAATAATAATAAGAAATAAGTATAAGTACATATATCATATTATAACAATACATAGTAATAACTACATGTACCTACTATAGACTACATAATATATTAATATACCTACAATATAATAATACATATATTATCAAGATAAGTTCGATAAGAAGTGCTCTTTCAGCCTTTTCTATCTGTATTCTGTACCTGCAGGTAGATACCTTGATATGTTTCTGGCGTTTCTCTAGCCCGAGTAACTTGCTCTCCATATGAGTGAGGCGTCCTTTGAAATCGTTAGCTATGCACTTGCACAGGTTTAACGATTCGCCGAAAATACGCATCTTGCACTTGAAGTCGTCGAAATCGTCACGGAATCTGGAAAGATAACTTGGAGATTAAATTAATTTCGTTAGCACGATTCAGGATTCCTAATTCGACATAGAATTTCCCGTTAGTTGAAATAGCGCCATCTGTATGGTTTTTAAAATGCGGGTGTTGAGTGCCTTACAAAAAGAAGTAGAAGAGAAGGTAGGTGCCAACAGTAATTCATTATAGAGGCATGGCGGTGGTTTATATTTATGCGAAAATTAAGTCTCCATTTTTTTGGAAATCGTCAACCCATATTTGGGGACACTTCTGCCAGTGTCGTGTTCTAGAATATTGTTCAGTTTTTTGAATTTCTTTAGTTTTTAGAAGTTAAAAATATGACGAACCGTCAGTGTCGAGTAGGGAAATTGTTCATTTCTCCCCCCGTAAAGCGATAGTATACAGGGTGTTAATTTGATTGCGTGCCATAGCTTAGGGGGTGGTTCAGTAACAATAAACGAACTAAAAAAAATATAAAATAAAATCCTACTTAATTTTTTTTTAACTCCATTGAAACTAAACTAACGCGGAGGGCAATGACCTTGAGCACCACGCTATCAAAAGCGCGCGAAAGAGTTTCAGTTATGTACCTTATCCACTGATACTGCATACCACTGATGCTCCATCCGGGTCATTGCCCTCCGCGTTCGTTAAGTTTCAATGGAGTTTTAGTTTTTTTTAAGTAGGATTTTTTAAAATCTTTTTTTTGTGTTCCTTTATCGTTACTCAAACACTCCTTAAGCTATGGCACGCAATCAAATTAACACCCTGTATACGAGTAGACTTTATGAAAGAAAATGTCCGTGACTGTTTGAGACCATAGAAACGGGGTTCAAACACGAGATCGCCTGAAATTTTCATCAGCTGCGCACTCCGTAGTCAATTCACTGCATACACACTATCATTATTATCCACTAATTCACGCTTGCCGCTTCCGGCAGCGGAGACACTTTACTTTAACTTACTTGTGTATAGAAGAGTCTAGCGAATCGCTGCTAAGAGAGAGGGAAGTAGAGGTGGTCTCTGAAGAGTCGCCCACGATCGCCGCGTTGGACACGGCCGCCAATGCCGATGCTCGACGAGGGTGGCTGCGCCGGAACTCTTCAGACCCGACCTGGACAGAAGGATATGCAGCATAGAATATAAGAAGGTGTAACTGCAGTCAAGAGCACATCAAGCTTGACACGTTGGACGTATCGTTCTTATTTCAATAGACGTATGGGCTAGTCGCACTGCGAGTGTCAAGCTTGACCTGTCGTTGACTGTTCAGAGATTTACGGGTCCAGTAAGTACAATAAGACCACGTACCGGAAGACAAAGCGTTGGCAGGCCCCCCACAAGGTGGACCGACGATCTGGTCAAGGTCGCGGGAAACCGCTGCGCTGGATGCGAGCAGCGCAGGACCGGTCGTCATGTGGATCTTTAGGGGAGGCCTATGTCCAGCAGTGGACGTCTTTCGGCTGATATGATGATGATGATAACCACAACACAGGCTTTGCCTAGTGTGGCTATCGTAGTTTAGCGAATTCATACTTAATGTGGACTGTTCAATAAATTATTTTGTATTTGTATTTTTTGTATTATGATGATGAAGTACAATAACGGATTTACACCCGAACTTATACAGCGTGTAACGGAAAGGTGGGATAATACTGAAGGGTGTGAATCTATCCATGGAAGTGTACAACTTTTCCCATGGAACATTGGTCGAAATACGAAAAACCAAATTTGACCTCCCATACAAAACGCGCTATCGGCTGATGCACTTTCTATGGGAAGTAAAAAAAATATTTAGTTCCTTGGGAAAAATTGGTCAGTTTCAAAGGCAGATTCATTCCTTTAGTATTGTCACATCCACGGAAAACAAAAATGTATTGTATAGCTTGATAAGTATGACAGCAAGACGCCATAGAAGAGAGAGCGATGCCACAGAATACCATAAAAATTCTACCCTGTGGTTCTACCCTAAGATATTGGAACGGCAGAAACACGTATCGCTTCAAGTGCCAGACAAAAAGCAAGCGTCAGGCTACAAGGCGCGTATTCGGAAAATTCAGAATTTAATATCAATCAGGTCCGATTCTTGGTCAGACCCATACGACAAATGCTTATTTCAAGCAACTCGCCCGTGCATGCGAGGATATGACCTTCGTTTTATTGATATAACCGCACAAGCCGTTTTAGCAAAGACTGTTGATGAGCTAGAGTAGAGCAAAGCTTTCACTACGTGGAAGGGCGCCTTTAGACAGGAAGATTGACAAAATTGGAAGATCGCCTTTGGACATGAATATGGTTCCGCCTTGGGATATGAAGAAGCGACTTCATTCACACACGGAGAGCGTAGTAAGACATGCTGTGGCGCCTTCAAATATTAGGTCCTTACCTATGGAATTGGCGTTTTGTATGAAGAAATTTAGGTCAACTAAATTTTCAGTACTAACAGTTATGTATTTTGTAAAAAATATAACAAATCTAATGATGAAATAGGACGACATTAATTATGAATTATATTAAATAACTTTATTTATGCGTAAACTGATAACCTTGAAGTCAAATTTCAAATATAAGATAAATGAAAAAAATCGCAAATTATAGGAACTATGATCTCAATAATCTGCAAGAAAAATTTCGCCAATTTCAAAGGTAAGGACCTAATATTAAGTGTACCAAGTCAAAAGACACATTCGTAAAATTAATAATTTAAAATCAATCGCACCTTTAGATCTGATCCTTGGTCAGACGCAGATGACAAATTTTCATCCCCCAAATCATCTTGATCGTGCTTTGTAGAATAACGCGATACAACCTTCGTCTTAACGGCTTCCTGGTCTCGTTGAAACTTGGGCATGCGCCGTCTAGGTTTCTCCACCGTCGTTGATGAGCTTGCGTTGTTTTCTCGTGGATTTATCAGCTGGTTGGTATTCTGGTGCAAGGATGGTCCCTTCGGGCTTAAGTTGCTGCTTGCGTTCATGTTCGCACTTTGTCTTGGTTTCGTTGACTCTCGCGGATCTTTGTGCGGCATCGTCATTTTGTCTTCTTAGAGTTTGATATACCTATGGGGTGTGGCTTTTAAACTGTCTACTCACGCTACAATCTCAATCACGATCAGTTGTGGCAACCTGCAGATGGCCATCAGATTGCAAAGTAAGTGGGACTGACAATTGATTGGAAGTAAGTCCCAATATACCTGTACGTTGCAATATGATGGCAATCTGCAAATTGCCACAACTGATTGTGATAGAGATTGTAGCATGAGTAGACACTTTTTACTATATAATAGCTTAGAAAACTAAGAAAATTTAAAGATTTCGTTCGAGGAAAAATAACATTCTTGGCTGGTTATAGATTTTACATTTAAAATGTAGCAAATTTCTACCAAAGTTTACACATAAGACCACTTTTCTAGCAAATTCTTCTTTGATTTGTACCCGCGCGGCAACTCAAGAGATGCACGTGTGGTACCGGCAAATAATTGTATCAACCTACATCTACCCGCGGGTGTCGTAAGAGGCGACTAAAGGATTACCATCTTACATACTGCGGACACCAACAACCGCGGTCCATGGTGCCAGTCGCAATGCGAACAAGCGTGGTGACAATGGTACTTGACTGTACCACATAAAACTTGACACAATAGACTTTGTACCGTTTATTTCAATAGACGTACGGACTAGAGTCGCGCTGCGAATATCAACCCTGACCTGTCGTTGACTGTACTTCCCCTCCACATTGTTCCAGCAAAAGATGGAGCGAGCTCTCTGTCCTCAGTGGACGTTTCATGCGATGTTATAGGTGTGGGCAAACTACTTGAATAATGACCATGGCTGCGCAGAGTCGATTTTACATACAAATTGACGTGCGCAAAGCTACCACGCGAATATTGTTCAAGTTATTTGCCCCGCAGTATACCTATACGCCGTTTACAAACGGCGGCGGGTAAACTGAAAACGGTCGCAAAATTGTAAAACGGCGCCGGCAGATTATAAAAGAATGGTCACAGGTGCATTGTAGATTCGATAGCCACGGTAAACCCAACTTAACCGATCCCGAGCAGGAATCGGTTAGGTTGGGTTAGGTTATCTTTCCACCGCAACGCACGAGCTGAGCGAGCGTGCCGTGGCAGCGGCCAGCGACTGCCAGTAACGAATTGCGCGCCATTTTGTGAAATGCCGCGGCATTATGTAAAATGACGAATTAAACATTTTTCGGGTTTTGTAGAATGCCACGGCAAACTGTGAAACGACGAATTATACAATTTGCCTGCCACAATTCAATCCACACCGACACGCTTGTACAGTCAAGAGAACATCAAGTTTGACACATTCGACTTTGTACCGTTCTTATTTCAATAGATATACGGGTCGCTATGCGAGTATCAACTTGACTTGTCTTTGAACGCGATGGTTGCAGACCGCAGTACCTATGTAATATGGAGGAGGCTTCAGCCCATCCTCCGGTACATCAGTTTACTATTATCTAATCTGTGCTCCGATTCAAATTCCCTTAGTCGCTTTTTACGACACCCGCGGGTAGAGATGATGGGATGGTATGTGGGTACTATTCTATATACTATCACGGCCAACACTGCTCTTTGAGTTACCTCATCATATCAGCCGAAAGATATAGAAGAGAGATTTTTAAAGATGGTAGGGCTTTTGTGCAAAGCCCGTCTGGGGAAGTACCACTCCCTGAGCCGTTTCTGCCGTAAAGCAGTTGTGTTTGCACTGCTGTGTTTGTGTTTAAAGGGTAAGGGAGCCTGTGAAATTACCGGCTCAGGAGACATACCATCTTAGTTCTCAGGTTGGGCAACGCGCTATGGGCGGTGGTGATTACTTACCTTCAGGTGGCCCACCTGCTCGTTTGCCCACTTGTGACATTAGAAAAAAAATGCGTGGAGGTTTGGAGGGGAATTACCATAGGCATCACGACTGGCACTATGGTTGTTGGCGGGCGCAGTATACAGGGTGTTAATTTAATTGCGTGCCATAGCTTAGGGGGTGTTTCAGTAACGATGAAGGAACACAAAAAAAATATGTAAAAAAATCCTACTAAAAAAACCATAACCTTAATTGAAACTAAACTAACGCGGATGGAGCACCGCCCCATCACCGAGCCAGTGCGCGAGTATCAGTGGATAATAGTGGATGGGTAGGTACAGTCAAGAGCGCATCAAGCTTGACACATTGGACTTTGTACTGTTCTTATTTGAATACACGTATGGGCTAGAGTCGCATGGCGAGTGTCAAGCTTGACCTGTCGTTGACTGTACATACATAACTGAAACTCTTTCGCGCGCTTTTGATAGCGCGGTGCTCTGGGTCATAGCCCTCTGCGTTAGTTTAGTTTCAATGGAGTTTGAATTTTTTTAAGTAGGATTTATTTTTTATTTTTCTTGTGTTCCTTTATCGTTACTGAAACACCCCTTAAGCTATGGCACGCAATTAAATTAACACCCTGTATATGATGGTACGATACAATACACAGAAGGACCCTGCTGCCCATCCTCTGGTTCATAAACCCTTAGTCACCTTTTGTGACACCCACGAGTAGAGATGGGTTGGTACTATTCTTTGCCGGCACCACACAGGACTACCTACTTACAGATACCTACACACCATTGTATAGAATATTTTTTCAGCTGTAGATAGAACTGCCTACCTTTTTCTTCGAATTTGGTTGGTCTGGACGAAACGTTATAACTAAAACGGATGGTATTAGGAATAAGGGGTAACAGGAAAGACCCACAGAACAATACAGATGTAGTCAGGACGTAATTTATCTGAATTTTGATGGTAATGTGGGACTATTGTTTATTTTGGAGGTCCGGTTGTGTGACAGAAATTTTGATCTTGTCAGATCAAAAGTGACCATAACTTTTGTGTCTATGCCATAAGACTTTTTGGCGGGAACTCGACATGGGCGTTTGCCTGCAAATTTTGTTTTTTTGTGAAAATAAAGATAGTGTGTTATGCAGTAAATTTACTACGGAGTGCGCAGCTGATGAAGATTTCAAGTGATCTCGTGTTTAAGCCCCGTTTGTGTTGTCCCAAAAAGTCACGAACATTTTCCTTCGTAAAGTTCACTATCGCTTTACGAGGGGAGCTAAAAAAAAGATTAAAGACATCAGAAATGGCTGTATGAGCTTTGTACTCTTTGCCTTTCCGAAAGGAAGAATGAAACAAAAAAAAATGTCTATGCCATAACCTTTAGTTTGAAAAAACCGGCCATGTGCGAGTCAGACTCTCGCAACGAGGGTTCCGTATTACTAAGATAAAAATACCGTCTTAGTTTCAGGCGCGCAGTCACGCAGAAGTGTATTAAATTCGCGCGGGTCCGACACGCACTTTACCAGTTCTTTATTTGTTGTTATTCTATAGATAGATAACTTTGCTCATGATTGTCGAAAAAACCACACATTTAAAGTAGGGGAGAGCGGGGCTGAAAGTGCAGATTTTGACAAATCCTTTTACAAATCAAGTAATATGAATGATAAGAATGATAGTTGTAGACTATCCGACGTAAAATTTAATCTACTTTTAATATTTGAAAAGAGTTTTTGGACATTCTTAATGGTTTTTTACAAATAGTGATTTTTAGAAGCAGTGGCGGCTAGGAACAACCAACCCCTCTCGGGGGCAAGTTGTGCCGGGGCTAAGGTTGGTTGTGCCGGTCGTAATATTTGATTATTTTAATGGCTTGAAATGGATTAAGAAATCAGAAACCATCAAATATATCGACAATTCACTAACCAATAACTGAATTTTAATAAAAAGACAGCTACCTGGTCTCTTTTATTCCTTAAAACATATGTAAAAAATTTATGACAGAAGTTTTAGTCAAATCAACTATTTTTCGTAATCAAAACTAATCAAATATATTCTAACTTCAAAGTAGATTTCTACTCAAAATAAAAATAAATTGTTCGTACATACTTTTTATAAAGAGATCACAATTAAAAATCAATTAAAGCAACCTATGACAATAGTAATAAAATGAAGTGCGTAATCTGTATCCATAATTTACATGTATCCTTAATCGCAGCATCAGCAATTTTTTGTAGAAATTCTTAGGAAATGCTCCCCTTACGCTTTTAGGTTCTCATTCTGTCAAATAAAATAATCAAAAATGGTAGGGGTTAGTACGGGATTCGCGGCACAACCAGCCCCAAATGAAAGGAACTTTTTACCCCGTTTCGAAGATAATGAAAAACTTAAACTTTTTCAAAAAAACACTGACACAAAACATTAAAACTGCATAGATTAACATGAATGGATAAATTACGATCACTTCAATAGAACTCCCATGTACGTAGCACCATAAATGCCGACTAAAGCCCAAGAAGTATGAACACGAAAAAATTTACTAACGGGGTGCTGGACGACCGCTACCCACACACCCGCCAGGTCAGCGTCGTTGGCGCATCTAAAATGGCAGCCGTTCGGGCGCGACCGCTAGGCATTTCGCGGTGCATTAAGAAACTTTTGCTATCACTTTTTGTTTTTGAGATATTTGCGTCGGAACAACTTACCCACGGCACAACCAGCCCCGCTCTCCCCTACTAGACTTTGTATTATCCGACCATACTGCCCAACTCTTTAGTGTTCCTAGATACACACTGGTACATAAAAATGCGGGATTTTAGCAAAGAAAACATGGTGAAATTTAAAGAGTGTTTGCGGAATGTGATATTTACAGATATATATATAAAACAACTGACCCAAATGAAGCGTATAACATATTTTTTGAGGAATTTAAATTATTTTACAATTTATGTTTCCCTATAAAATATATGAAGATAAAAATTAAAAAAAGAAGTAAATGGATAACGAAGGGTATAAGAGCTTGTAATCATAAAAAAAGGAAATTACTGTGGCAATACAGATGCGAACCAAGTAAAAATAATAAAAACAAATTAAATAAATAAATACTCAAAATTATTAAAACGAATTATCAAACAATCAAAACGGACACAATATATACAAAAAACTACGTGGGAGATAATAAACGATAAACAAACTACTACAATAAATACCATATATAAATAGAATTTAATAATAAAACTGTTACTACTGATCCAAATGAAATCTAATGCATTTAATGACTATTTCATAGATAAAGTCGAACCTTCTTCAATTTTTTTAAGTAAAACACGTAAAACAACATATAATTTGCAGCAAAATAAGAACTCAATGTTTATGGCTTCAAGCTTACCAGTTGATATTGTTAAAATTATAAAGGCCCTTAAAAATACAAACAGCGTTGGGCACGATGAAATTTCGACTAAGATTATTAAAGATGTGGCAGATTTAATAAGCCCGCACCTATCTTATATACTCAACCTTTGTATAAGTGAGGGAATTTATCCTGATAAACTAAAAAACCTGATCATAAAACCACTATTTAAAAAAATAATAGGGAATCTATGATGAACTACAGACCGATTGCTCTTATATCTATAATATCGAAAATATTCGAAAAATATATAAATGCGCAGATATACCAATTCTTAGAAAAATTTCAATTATTAGCAGACGAACAAAAAGGATTCCGACAAAATAGAAGTATTAATTTAGCAATATACGAGTTTTTGACACGAGTAATTACCAACGTTGACAAAAGAATACCTACTTGCTCAATATACTGTGACATGACACAAGCATTTGACTATGTAAAGCATGACATACTGCTCAACAAACTAAAATCTTACGGCTTAAGCTCAAGTCACACAGAGGCGGTATGATTGCGAAAGCGGTCCGGGGCGGTTTGGCGGGAACAAAATACCGCGCCGCGACCGCTTTTCAAAGTGACAGGGTGCATAAGAACTCATACTTTACAAAAAATACCGGCCCCGGAACGCTTCCGCTACCGCCTCTGTGTGACGCGGGCTTTACGCGGAAAAGTTTTAGAGCTTATTAAACAGGAGACAAATAACGCACATAACAAGAGTAGATACTAACACAAAAATGGAAAGTATATACGAATCTAGAGCAAGGGAGGTAATTTATGGAGTTCCACAAGGAAGCGTATTAGGCCCACTCTTATTTTTGACATATATTAATGACCCAAGCTACCAATCAAAATTTATATGAAAATGAAATAAAAAATAACTTTAAAATCAACTTAAGTAAAACTAAAATAATGCACTTTAGTCAACGACCTAGTTCCGAACAAAACAAAATTAACGTAAATTATGAAGGTATACAGATCTATGAAGCTGAATATACAAAATTTCTTGGTCTATATATAGATAAAAAACTGAACTGGAAAAACCAAATTCATGAATTGAGTAAGAAACTTAGCTCATCAGCATATGCACTCTATAAACTATCAAAAACAGTAGATATAAAGTCATTAATAACTGCATATCACGGAATAGTAGTCTCACATATACGATATAGTGTAATATTCTGGGGCAATTCTACAGACTGGCAGATGGTATTTAAAGCTCAAAAAAAAATGCATCAGATCCATGTTTGGAATATCTATAACGGACAGCTGTGGACCTCTTTTTGCCAAATACAAATTATTGACATTTACGTGTATCTTTGAGTCAGCAACATTTGTTAAGATGAACCCGGATTTATTTTCACGACCAAGACAAAACCCTAAATTAAGAAGACGAGATAGTAATATAATATCAGCCCCCATGGCAAAAACAACACTCATGAGTAAAGGCGTTGGCAAAGGTTTTTAACAAAATACCTAAGTGTATAAGAGATTTAGACACAGAACCGTTTTGAAGAAAAAATTAAAACCTATTTATAAGACAAATGTTATTATAGCTTATCCGAATTTATCAATGAATAAAATGGAATTTGTTTGACTAGATATTAATATTATTCTATTTAATATTATGACTAAGAATTAATTAATTTATGAATAAATTGTACACCGGACATACTGGTAGATAACAGAGGACTGTTTGTTACTATAACACCTTTAATTTTGTACCTGTTATCACAAATAAAGATGATTGTATTGTATTGTATAGCTTATGCACTATAAACATACATTTTTTGTGTTTCCGTTTTACGATAGGGCTAGAACAAAAATCGACGAAAAATCGCATAAGAACATATTTTAAGTAGGGAAACCCCTTATTAGGGTTCCGATACAAAAATGGTAAAAAAAGGTACCCTTATGGTGCGACTTTGTCTGTCTGTCACACCTCTATATCTCAGCAACCACTCATGCTATCGACTTGAAATTGGAACAGTTTTAGAATATAATTGCCCATTTTAATTGCACATAAAAGAATTTTGAAAAAATATGATTATTAATATAAATAGGGGGAGCCAAATTTAAAATATGAAAGTGCTTTACTTGCACATTTTAAAATAGTTTTTTGTATTTTTTTACGTGTCTTAGTTTTCAAGTTATGATAAAAACGTCAAAAAAAATACCATTTCCCCCCCCTTATCTCTGAAGTTGGTGAAAGGAAAAATCTGAATTAATTACAGGTGACAGAAATTTATGTAAACATTACAGCAAAAATAAAGCGATCTTTCTAAATTGCACAGTTTTTAAGAAATCTGTAAATAACCTTTACAAACAAACTTAGTTTTGCGGTCCTAAAAATGGACTTTAGTGCTTCCAAAAATACAAAAAGTATATCGGAACCCTCGGCGCGCGAGTCCAACTCGCACTTGACCGGTTTTTTTTTTAATTTAATTTATTATTTGGTGTTAAAGCGGTGACAGAAATACAGTGTGAAAATTTGAACTGTCTACCTACTACGGTTCATGAGATACAGACCCGCTGACAGACAGTGTCGGGACAGGTTAGGTTAGGTATACGAGCTCCCGTTTCAAGAACTTTTCTATGAAAGAGGGGTCAAGTTGGATAGTCGCGGAGTTTTCAAAATCTAAAATCAAAAGCTTTTAGTATATAATATGGTAGATAGGTACGGAACCCTTAGGGCGCGAGTCCGACTCGCACTTGGCCGGTTTTATTATTCAATGTAGATTCTTTACAGAATACTTACTTAACTTTAAGGGCACTGCATGTTATCCTACGTCATCGAGTACAAGAAATTTGCAACTTTGTAGCTATAGTAGTGGGCTACTAGGTCCACAAAACGTTGGTCTGCCAATCCGCAACCTAGCAGGTTTTGTACAGTCGGAGCGAAGTGGTTAAGTGATATGATAGAGTACACGACTGAAACCTATTCGTAGAAATAGAAGGTTATTTTTTTTTACCTGATATGCGACCTGAAATGGGTCGGTCACGTGCTTAGTATGGAGTCGACAATTTTTTCTGCGTTTTTAGCAAAGTCGTAGAACAAAAGTTGTTGCTTTTGACCTCTGTTATAAGGTAGGCAAACGCATATCAGGTCCAAAAAAATAACCTTGTAAAAATAAAAAAACAACAGGTCTGCCTTGCATCCTCTTGGCATTACCCGTTCATAGTAAAGTCAGTCAGCTGACCATACATTTTGTATGGGAGATAGAACTTTTTTACGTCTTACGACTTATGTTCCTATGGAAGTTGTTCAGTCTCAAACTCAAAACTCAATCTCAAAATTTGTCGAATGTTTTCAAATTCAACTTGTACTTTTGTTACCACACTTACTTGCTGGCGTGAGTACACTTCATTGAGTAATCTCTGTCAGGCGTAGGTTTATCAAACGTGTAGCAGTTTTCTACGTTCTAGAAAACATATCTGCTTAAAAAACTTACAATTTTACGTCGAAATTAAACAAACCATCAGCACTATTTTTACAAATATTTATCACATAACAACATTTATCATCATCAGTCACCAAAATATGCTCATATTCACCAACAAATACCAACATTCATCATCACACACCAACATTCATCAACAAATACCAACATTCATCATCACACCAACACTTATCAACAAATTTAATAACAACATTCATCATCACCCACCAACACTCTTCAACAAATCACAAAATTCATCATCACACACCAACATTCATCAACAAATACAAACATTCATCATCACACACCAACACTTATCAACAAATTTAATAACAACATTTATCATCACACACCAACACTCATCAACATATACCAACATTCATCATCACCCACCAACACTCTTCAACAAATAACGAAATTCATCATCACACACCAATACTCACCAACAAATACCAACATTCATCAACAAATAGCAACATGCATCATAACACAACAACATTCGCCAACAAATAACAACTTTTATCATCACACACCAAAATTGACCAACAAATAACAACATTCATCATCACACAAAAAACATTCATGAACAAATTACAACATTCATTACAAACATTTACCAACAAATAACAACATTCATCATCACACACCAACACTCATCAACAAATACCAACATTCATCATCACACACCAACATTCACCAATCAATAACAACATTCACCATCACAGACCAACATATATCAACAAATTAAAATATTCATCATCACACACCAACACTCATCATAAATACCAACATTCATCATCACACACCAACCCTCATCAATAAATAAGAACATTCATCATCACCCACCAACAATCTTCAACAAATAACAAAATTCATCATCACACACCAATACTCACCAACAAATACCAACATTCATCAACAAATACCAGCATTTCATCATCACACACCAACACTCATCAACAAATACCAACATTCATCATCACCCACCAACACTCTTCAACAAATAACAAAATTCATCATCACACACCAATACTCACCAACAAATACCAACAGTCATCATCATACACCAACATTCATCAACAAATACCAACATTCATCATCACACACCAACATTCACCAACAAATAAATACATTCATCATCTAATACCAATTCAAGGCTTCATAGTTAAACTTCAGATCCTCCAGCGAGATCGAAAGTTAGCTGAAAGAGAAAACCAGCCCGAAGGCCACTCGACTCGACGTATAATCCTCGAAACCAAAGAACTGTTTATTTTGGCGGCCGCATCTTTCTTTTTTTTTACAAAAACAAACTCAAACCCACAAGCTATTTTTTTCTTGCGTTACAATAGTTTTTTTTTTTTACAAAAACATAAGCAACCGCCTTTGCTAACAATATTTATGTACTGACTGAGTGAATATCTTTTTTGCCGTCTGCGTCGAAATTTTTATTTATGATTTTTTTGACGGCTTTTAGGTCTTTTTTTTTCTTCAAATTTGTTTACAATATTGTGTAAAACTAAGCCAGTTACATGGTAAGCTATAAGCTAGTATTATAAGTATGGTAAAAACAAGCGAATGAAATATATTTACAGAATAAGGAAATTTTAACTCAAATAACAATATTTTAACGTGCTAATTATTAAGAGAACTAATTTCTAAGATTAAAACATGGTCCAAATAGTAAGATAGAATGTCTAGTATTCAGTTGCAGTAAGGCTAATTAAAGTTAATGTGGTATTAAGGTAAATCCCAGTTTTCTGTTTTATTGGCGAAATATTTATCTATATTCTCAACGGCACAGTTAACAAACAGAAATGACTATGAGCACATTTGTTAAAACGGGTCTATCTCTACGAAAGATTTATTTCAGGGAACCCATGACAGTGAAAATCTTCAATAGTGGGACGCAATAATGCAAGAAGGAAGGTGTGATGAAAGATCAAACTTAAATCTTAGCGGCTTTCTGATACCATACTAATTTTTGTTCATTTAGTGTTAACTTTTATTTGGGTATATAGGGTGACTTTTAATTAGTTCTTGATAGAAAAAGGTATGAATGTACTCATGATTCTGAACAACTTTCCCCAAGGAACATAGGTCGAAATATGAAAATCAAGTTTTGACCTCCCATAGAAACTGAATCAGCTGATAGCGCATTTTGTATGGGAGGTCAAATTTGTTATTTCGTATTTCGACCTATGTTCCTTGGGAAAAGTTGTTCAGTATCATGAGTACATGCATATCTTTTGCTATCAAGAACTAATTAAAAGTCACCCTATATTAAGGCGATATGTAAGTTTTTTTGGGTATTTTGAAGACAAATATCTTTTTATTTACTCAGTATCTTGCCGTGATTTTGAGGTATGTGCTTCTTGACCATTCAAGTGAGGGAATCACCAAGACCAAAACATGATTAGTGAAAATCGACTCGATAAAATAAAAATCCAAAGTTGCCTCTTCAATTTTCATTTTATTCCCTTTTTTTGTGGAATCTTAGGTGTTTTAAGTAGTGAAATTAGATACAGAAAGGTATTTGTAGTTGCCAGGGTTTGACCAACCTAAAATTTTATTTTATTACTTAGTTTTAAAAAAGTCGATATTTTATATCAGGCGCTTACGTCATTTAGTTTAGGTAACACGCACAGTATATCTGTCGCAATCTAATGCGTTGCGGATTACGCACTTTATCCCTTTCTTTCAAGCGAAAAGACTGCGTGCGCTGTCAAATATATATTTTTTCTCATATCCTTTTAAAAAAATAAACTAAAACAGATTCGTAAGTTTTAAAAGAAAATAAAAATTGGTTAAAAAGATGAAATAACGTAAAAGTTGAATCTATAGTGCACCTCAAAATAAACGTAAAAACTATTTATTGACTCATACCATGAAACAAAACTAAATTTATCTCTAATCGATAAAATAAATTGACTTCACGTACAAGTTGTTAAAATAGTCGTAAGTATTCGTACGTAGAGGGGTCATACAGGGTGTGAGGGACAACCCTCCGAATACTGAAAGGGCATGATCAGTCAACGTAATTGAACAACTTTCAGGAAACGAAAAAAAATCGGCCTCTCCATACAAACTGTCCAATCAAGTTTGCAATTTTGTATGGAGAGTCCGATATTTTTCTTTCATTTACAGAAAGTTTTATTCGCTGAAATATGTTCAGCTTACACCCTTTAGAGAGCTAGATATCTTTCGTTTCATTCGCACCATAAAGAAAAAAAATATAGCAAAGCAAATCAGTGCTTGTGAAAATAAAAACATCCTGTAATCGTTTTTTTTTCTTCCTGCGTGCCGCCTTTTTTAATAGGCTCATGCATGTGCCATGAGAGATGTTTTAAATCTCCTTTGCGACTCTAACGCAAAGCATTGCCATCGTTAGATAGAATGCCGTTTTGACGTGTCCTTAAGGGGCTGATATTTATTTAATGGCATCACATCTTATTACAAGTCGTATTTTGCCAGTGTCAAATTAAAAACATTGTTACAAGCGGCGAGATCGCCAATGTCCAGCGAAAGATTTAAACAGGAAATGACATCACGAGGACGATGGCCTGTGTACTATGATAACTCCGATAAGTGTATATAGTTAGGGTGCTGGCTGCAATTTGGGTATATGATTTGCTCATGATTCATATTAATAGGGATGATAGATCAGCTCAATACGAATCGATTTGGTCCTTGCAAGTTTTTCTGTGCGTCGCTGCGTTTTTGAGTTAAAGCAAAAAAAAAAAAATAAGATACTAAATAACGTTTTTTTTTGTCTGCCTTTGTGGCTCCTGTTTAAAATACTTCTGAAGATGTAGAAAATCGAAGAGGCAGACATGCAGGGCTCTGCATTATCACGGGACGAAGTAGTGAATTTTTGCATTTTGAAGAGCTGTAACTTTACGATGCAGGGCTATTATGGTGGCAGACCATTTTCTGAGGTTTTATACATTGTATTTAATCAGATAGTCATAGTCTGCCAGGTGTAAGTTTCATTGTCAAATTTCAAAATAGTTAAAACTTAATTCCTCAAAAACGCAGGGGTGTGAATGTCCGCCAATATTTTTTGTATCTTCTAGAGGATGCTCCTTATCATCAGTCAAAGAGGCAGACATGAGCAAATCATTTAGAAATTTGTCCTTCATCACCCTTACTGATAGGGGAAATTATTAAAGTAACGATGACAGCCGCTCTTGAAAAATCTCATAAATGAATGTATTTCATACATACATACATACATAACATCACGCCTCTTTCCCGTCGGGGTAGGCAGAGACCACAGTCCTCCACCTGCTACGATCTTGACATACTTCCCTTGCTTCCTGTACTTTCATCAATCCTTTCATCAATCTTCTATTATATGTTCACTTTGAATGACGTAGTATGGTCGATTAGCTGTCACGCCTTATAATTTCACCAATATTTTTCCAGGTACTAGTTAGTACATAGCTCTCAATTTTTGATAGGAGCCAATTCTTGAATTTCAAAAAAATTTTCACAGAAAATTCAAGAATTGGCTTCTATCAAAAATTGAGAGCTATGTGGCTGAGCTATCCTGGTGCTGACTGAAAATCAGTGTTGCTATTTCATACTAGTAACAAAATGCTGAGTTTAGCGCCTTTTTCTTTGCACAGTTCAAAATGTTTAATAATATCTGTACTTTCTGCTGAAATGTTATTGTAAGTTTACAGGTCTTACTCTAAAGTACTTTTTTTCTACATTTTGTGCTATGTGGTGAAATAAACGTTTTGTATTCTATTCTATGTACCTAACTAGTACCTGGAAAAAATTTGGTGCAATTTGGTGAATTTTGCGATTTAAGGCGTTAAGCGACTGGACTAACGTTCTTTGCATAATTTTTCATACGATTGACAGCTGTCAAAACGGACTTGCTTATTAATACTAGGCTTAATGGCCTTTTCTACCCGTGGGTGTCATAAGAGGCTACTAAGGGCCTATGAACCGGAGGATGGGCAACAGCATCTTTCTGCGTACCGTACTATCTTACATACTGTGGTCAACGTGGTTGAAGACATATACCATATTTTGATGGAATGTGTTCGAAACGAATCAGAAAGATTTAATGTACTCATTTGGCGTAATAATTTACAAGACGTGGGTGCATGTAATAGTGCGTTGGCATGTCGCTTGTCTAAGGAAGCCAAAGCACTATACAAGATAGTACGGGTGGCACGTGTGGTGCGATACAAACTATAGCCCACCTAACATCGTGTCAGCAAGAGCTAATGAACGCCACACAAAATGCAGTTCATGTTGGGCTACACAAATATAAAATAAAAATGACGATGCCATCGAAACGCAAAGAAGAACAAGTACGGGTTGGATTGAGACTGAGATAGTTTTAAGCCATCTCATAGTTGCTTAGTGACTAAGCTCTTTAAATAAAGATTTAAAAAAAAAAAAAAAAAAAACAGCAGTGGTCGCCGGCCGCAACGCTTACAAGCGTAGTGACTGTGGTAAATCCCCTGCAGTAGCCCTCTAAGCAGGGCCTGTATGGAAAGGGACGAAACCATCGAACACGTCATTCTGGAGTGCGAAGTAATCAACACTATCAGAGAAAACACACTTGGAGCAGACATAACTTTAGATCAACTACCAAACAAACTGGACAAACTGACCGAGTTCTGGCAACAGTTAGGGTGGCTAAATTGATGGCTAGATAGGCCCACGTACAATGGTCCACGCAGGACTAAGTGCGGAAACCACAAACTTAACTTAGAACTTAGATCCCCTGCAGTGGACGTTTCACGCCATAATAGTTGACATTCCATCCTACCATTTGGACATTTCGACCTATCGACTATACGATTTCATAATTATTGCTAAAATGTACTTTTTAATGCACTTGAAATAGTTAAAATCACTATACAATAATTAAACCTAATTTTATAATAATAATTATTGGTAAAAACTGAAATAAAATCTATAATATACATACATAGGCACTCGACACACAATAAAAATAATAGATTTTATTTAAATAATGGTTAAAACTATAGAAAAAAAAATAAACGAAAAGTGCAACTTTATACACTTATACAAACGTCTTTTCTCCTTAAAGTGGATTCCACGAAATAATATATGGCGTTGGTAAATAAAATCACGTAAATTAAAAATGTATAAGATATTAAATATTGTATAATAAATATACAGTCTTAAGATTTTTCTGTGTGTGTGTGTTTGTATTAATGAACGTGTGTCTCGTATAATTGAAGAGAAATCTCTTCCTGTTAAAAAAATATTGCTTACCAACAGTAATGAGCATTTAATGTTGAAGCTACTTTATACACAGCAATATAGTGTGCAAGGGAGAGCTTTCAGAAAACTGAAAACTCATAAACAGTCAACGTAACTGAACATCTTTAAGAAAATAAAAAACCAGCCTCTCCATACAAAGTACAAACTGTCCAATAAAGTTCACAATTGTTATTGAAGAGGCCGATTTTTTAAGTTGTTCAGTTACGCATACTGATCATGCCCTTTCAGTTTTGGCCGAACTATCCCCTACACCCTGTTTAACAGAGCGCAGAGCTTTAACTTTAACTGCTCTTTGTGAAACAGACTGTGAATGCCATAAATTCTTTCGTGGAATACACTTCACTCGAGAAACATTTTACGTAAGCTAAAACGAGATGAAAAATAAATCTGCGTCGCCGGCACATTGAGTGTGCCGTTTTCATAATTTTATAAAATAAATTAACTTAGTGTATAACCGTTATAAAGTTCCACCAAACTACAGGATGTAGCAAGAACTGTCTAATATACAGGGTGTAGATTTAGCTAAAATAAGAGTTTCTGTATACAGGATGAAGATATTACTTTGAAAATTTTGTGTTCGAAGCGGTGCACTGCAAGTATCGACTTTATGCTTAGACCGTAAGGTTGAAATTTGTCGGCACCCCGCCTGGGAGTGTCGGATGTGTAAACGTTAGTTTACTATTATTTAATCTGTGACAAGGTGTCTCAGAAAGTGTATATCAACCCTGAAGGATGCCATTCTGCCCATGAAACTGAACAAATTTCCAAGAACATAGGTCGAAAAATGAAAAAAATATTTTGAACTCCCATACTAAATGCGCTATCAGCTCATTCAGTTCCTATGGGAAGTAAAAAATATTCTTTCATATTTCGACCTATGTTCCTTAGGGAAAGTTGTTCAGTTTCATGGGCAGATTCACATCCTTCAGGGTTGATATACCCTTTTTGTTACAGAAATAGTGAAAAAAAAATTAGCACGTTACTAAGACCATAAAACTGAACAAATTTTCCCAAGAAACTTACGTCGAAATACGAAAAACCAAATTTGACCTTACATACAAAATGCTTTATCAGCTGATGCAATTACTATGGGAGGTCAAAAATTTATTTTTTATTTCGACCTTAGGGAAAGTTGCTCAGTTTCATAGACATACCAAAATTGTGTAGTATGTTGACTACACCATGTATACCAGACAAGTTTTCATATACATACTGTATGAAAGCCTTTATTCTATTAAAAAATCAACAAGAGACCTATTATCGTATATTTTATAAGCTAAAAAACTATATGCATTATAGCATTTCATATTTCTTTTGAATCAAAAATATAACTTTTTTATAACTTAATCCGTATGTATGTGTTTCTTTTAAAAAAGGTAGCTAAAAAAAGGAAATGTGACTTCATCAAATAATATTTGCAACAGTTATTTTGTTGAACCGATTCATTTGCTAGAAAGTACATAGTTTTGAAACAAAAAATCATTTTTTGATTCAGAGAAAATATTTCATCACCCAAATAACTTCATAATAAAGGCAATAATACCGCGAATTTCGAAAAAAAAAATATTTACACAAAACCATTTTTTTTATTTACACTAGACTAACCGAAAAACGGATTATACTCAAGTCATTTAAAGAAAATAATTCAAAATGGCGCGCGACTTTATTTGTGTCTGGTTGTGGTGTAACTTAGATAGACAAGATAGTTTTTTACAGTTTTAAGTTGGTTTATTTTGCCTGAAACACCAACCGTCTTACTACAAAAAAGTTAGACATCTGTTGAACACTTGATTAAAAAAATCGTACCAAATACCTCTCTATGTCATTGATGCGCAGAAGATAAAAATTACTTATTTTCTTATGACTTGACTTCTGCGCATCAACTGACATAGCCAGTTATTTTGTGCGCCTTTTTTTAATCAAGTGTTCAACAAGTCTAACTTTTTTGTAGTAAGACGATCCTAGTTCAAGTTTATGTAATTTTTCGTTCTAACTTCTAATTATAAGTTTAGTCCTAAGTCATCATTGTTAAATGTCTTGATTTATTTTTAATTATTTATAACTGCATGCAACGCTAGAGTATTTCTTATGGGCAGTCCTTATTAAGAGTTCCGTACCTCATCATAAGGAAAGAAACCCTTATAGCATCACTTTGTTGTTCGTCTGTCTGTCTGTTAAGGCCCTTTTAATAAAGTTCAAATGCATATCAAATATTAAGGTCTGTGGAACATAGAAGGCGTGAATTTCAAGATTCTACGACAACACACGATATAGACCTGTTTTTTGGAAATAGTTGTTAATGAAAATGTTTTTTATTTTGTGCCTTTCGGACAATTTTGCATTTTATTTCTATGGAAATAAACTCCATTTTGCAATAATATCAAAAACTGCTCTGCTTTCCGATTGGTGTGCGCGGGCCTATCTTTTTTGTATAACGTATGATAGAAGGAGGCCATTTTTTTATCTATGTTCTTCAAAAGACTGAGTTTTAGTCAATAAACGAGAATTTTCTGAACAATCGTTGTTCAAAAACGACTGTATTGTGACTCGTAATAAATATGCTATGGTCTTTAGCTTACATCCATATTAGGGGTGTAGGTCTAAACAAAAAGGAGTAATTGTGTTTTACCAAAAAAAAGGATAAAAGACTTAGATTGAAGGTATTTCAAAATCCTTATAAATTAAACACTACGAGTATTAATGAGTAACAGCATCACTTGAAAACGGCTGGACCAATTAGACAATTTTTTTATATTCATAATAGTCCCAAGAACGTGTAAAGGGAAGGAAAAAGAATCCTATAAAGAGTGTAACGGACAGGACGAAAACTGTAAGGGCATGAGCAGTTAAAAAACTGAACAACTTTCAGTAATTAGAACTTTCAGGAAACGAGAAAAAAAACGGCCTCTTCATACAAAATTGCAAACTCGACTTGTTTGAAGGCCCGATCTTTTTCGTTTTCTGAAAGTTGTTCAGTTACGTTGACTGATCATGCCCTTTCAGTTTTAGGCAACCTGTCCCTAAGGGTAGCTACACTCGTTCGATTCGGCATGTTCGGTTCGGCTTTTTTCATACAACAGACAACTCAAGTTCTAAGAAAAAGCCGAACCGAACATGCCGAATCGAACATGTGTAGCTATCCTAACACTGTATAGGATTTATAGGATGTCACAGGTAGTTCAACCTCACTTAATATTCCGAAGGATACAGGAAAAAATTGACATAATATGACCCCTAAAATTCATGAAAAACGTAAACCTTATGGCGTAAATAACTACGTTTTCTTTTCGATACCTGCGAATTTTGACAGGCTTGAGAGGATAATGTGGGTAGTATTAAATAAATAAATAAATACCCTACATCCCTAACACTGACAAAGCAAAAGAGCACACTATGTTCGCTATCCAATACGAGTAGTTCTTGCTTTCCGGGCACTCGCGTCGTGATGAGGGGCAGATGATGATGATGATGTGGAGATGGTGAGCTGGTGTCAGCGTCTCCACGAGCGGTCCTCCTGCTCGTCTTCCTCTTCCTCCTCGAAGCGGAGCAGGTCCGATGCTGATGATGTCTGTTAGACAATAAATAATTATAAATAAATAAGTTCATTGATCTAAAAGTGGTTACAGAGATTTTTACAAGATTTGCTTATATGGATTCTTACACTTATTTGTTTTGCAACCAGTATGCTTCGACCTTGCTTCCTACACTAAGAACAAAATTCATGTATCTTAGGAAGTAGGGTTTAATTAATTATTAATTCGAGTGTAAAAAAAACAGATTCAGATAATTTTACTCAATGTAGATTCTTTACAGAATACTTATTGAATGTCATGCAGAATACAATGCAAATAGAGCGAGTCTACGCTGTTTCGGATCGTGCTATGGCAGCGTAAAACAAACGGCAAGAAACCACTGCAGCACGGCCTACTTTATAAGTCGGCTTTTTACAATGTGTTTCTTGTGTTTCGCTGGAATATCAGAACACCATACCTCTTTGTCATTGATATAGTCAGCTAATCTATAGTAAGTTTTTTTACATAACGATTGCTTTACACATTGTTTAAACTTTTTCTCAGTTATTTGCACTTCATTGTCAGGTATTTTATTGTGGTATCGTACAGACATACAAACGAAAGATGTATTGACTTTTGCTCATCTAGTATAGGTTGATCAAGTTTGTACTAATAGAGAGACTTTGCAACAATAAGCAAATTGTAATCATAATTCCATTATCAGCCAGTTACTTATACCATAAAACTGAATAACTTTCTCTCAGGAACAATGTTGAAATACGAAAATAATTTTTATACTTCCTACACAAAATGCGCTATCATCTGGTGCAGTTTGTATGGGAAGTTGAATTTTTTTTATTCGTATTTCGACGTTTGTCCTTTAGGAAAAGTTGTTCAGTTGTACGGTCTGAGTAACAAGTTAAAATTGAGCATACTATTTTTTTTACATTTTGTATATGTGTGCAATTTTATTAGTGGTCAATCTATCAGGGTAGATTTGTATTCATCTATCATAACATAATAAACATAGTTTGTCAAGAAATGTAAGTCGAAATATGGAAAAAATGGACCTCCCATACAAAATTCGCTTTAGCTGATGCAGTGTCTATGGTGACTTGAACTTTTTATTCGTGTTTTTACATATAGAGTAGGAGATAAGTGATAATTAAATTTTCTCAGAACTAACTGACGATCCATTTTGGTAT
This sequence comes from Athrips mouffetella, assembly GCA_947532105.1. Lineage (NCBI taxonomy): Eukaryota > Metazoa > Arthropoda > Insecta > Lepidoptera > Gelechiidae > Athrips > Athrips mouffetella. Next base: position 15,943,730 of record OX383983.1, read on the forward strand.
CGGAACCCCTAAAAAGAGTTATAAGAAAGGAACGGCCTAAAATTTTTGTAGTGATAAAAACATTTTTTTACACTTCGTCGATTTTTCTAGTATAGAACAAGGCGCCACCTCAGCTCTTATAATTTCGTCTCTGTGTATATTTATTTCTTAAAATTACAAAAACGCAAACTATCAAGAATATAGTTAATAAATAGTTATATACTGTCAGGATTTTCATGCACAAGTGTTTGTGAATCAACCCGACAAGTGCAAAGTGGTGAAATTTACGTTTCACGTCTGAATCAGTGATAAGTGAGAAGTGTTTTAAACTAAAGGATTATTCAACAAATTCCTGTATAAAACAACATTGTGAGTACCTAAACTCTGCAATGGAACTTTAAAAAGTGACAAAAGTATTGAACATTTATCAAAAATTCTAATTTGCAATTCACTTTGTTCGTTGAAGATTTTAAAATAGCATATCAATTATCAGTTGACCCAACAGCGCTTGCGCACACGATTTTGAAGTGTCATAACAACGATCAGCTGATCCTACAGCGCCTGCGCATACGATTTTGAAATGTCAATAATAAAGATCAGCTGATCCAACAGCGCTTGCGCCTGCGATCACCGAACAACTGTTTTACCGACTCATACATAACCATCACGCCATCTATGTTTCTGAGGAAGAACTATTCGTGAGTGACATCTGAGAGACATTGTAAGAACTAGCAAGACATTCGAGACCTAGCGGAACTATAGCTATCCGCTTGCGCGTAGTAGCACTGGGACAATCCGGAAGAGGTCACTACAATCACAGTAAAGATGCTACATTTTAGTTAATTAATAAATAAGAATCCCTATCGAGTACAAACAATACTCACGCTAATACTGTTTTACCTCAACAGGGAGCTCTAGCTTACAGTTTTGTCTACACCTTTTAAGATGGCTCCAATATTCTGGATAAATTGTATGTGAATTTAAATTTGAATTATTGTTTTATTATTTGATTTTGACTTTTTTATTTTACCTATTTTTTTTTTCTTATTTTATAAGATTTGACATTCATATATTTTTTGAAATAAGTAATAATAAATAATAATAATGTCCATTTAAATATCCAAGGTAGGAATGATGTTATACTAACTAAGTACTATAGCAATTACATTATAGATTTATTTCTTGTAAGAAAACTCATCTCTCTTCTCAATTTAGTCGGAAAGATTAAGTCGTATTGTGTTGTGAGCATTTAACTTCCTCAGTTTTCAAGTCTTATCTTTGTGCCCCATGCTACTAAACTGGCTTTAGTACAGAGGGGTTGGAATTTAATGTAGCAGGTTCAGTTTGTGGTTGTGATACCTACCTATAATTAATTACCAATTTGCGAGTTGTAAATTATAACTAGGTACCTACCTACTTTTTGTAGTTTATGTTTCTGTAGTGAAATAGCATATTTGTTATTCGCGTTTCAGGAACTATACCACTTGAAGTGTATGAGAAATGTTACGAGTATAATAAAATTAAAGTTAAATTTTTATCTAAACGAATACATACATACGTATGTGTAGGTATATTTGACAAATTCTGTGATACTAGTAATTTTACAATTAAGAACAATTTTACTTCAACGAATTTTTATTATTTTTGTACTAAATTACCTATTTTATATATAATTTATTGTTTTTTTTTTTAAATCTTGTTTATGAATTGTGTTGAATCACTTAATAGGTATTTGATTTATACCTGATAATTGTAATTTTATAGTGTCTGGATCGGACTATGAGTACCCCCGCGGAGTCGACGTGCCCCCATTGTCATGACTCGTCACGCATGTTTACGTCGCGCGGCCTTAAGGTGCACATTACGCGCATGCATAAAGATGTTCCCCGTCCTCCTCCTTCGAGGCCCGCCGTGTCCGTTAGTGCTGCACAAACATCTCACAATCCACACTCCAACGGCTGCACCCTTGATGAACTCGCTACACTTAAGGCGTCAGTGCGAGTCCTTCGCCACATTCCCAAAGGGGCGAGAAATATGGCAGCCAGTAAATTGTGTGGTATTATTGATAGCTGTATAGCCGTCAATGGAGTGGACGAGTGGTGCTCTCTCCTTTCTTTTTCCTACAGGGCCTTAAGAACTCCTGAAACGTCCGGCACAGGTTCTCTCACATCAAAGGTCAAGGCAAACATTGATGCTTTCTCATATTTATCCTGCGACGAGTGTGCGACAGCCTCCCGATCCCTGTCACTCACAAAGACTATCGAGTCAAAAGTCCATGAAGGCGATCTAAGGGGAGCGGTTCGGTTACTAATGAGTGAAGACTCAATCGCCCCATCGGGCCGGAGACAGTTGCAGCACTGCAATCGAAGCATCCGAATCCGTCCCGTCCTCTCTGTTTTCCACCGGAACCGGATCGAGACCTCCCAGCCCTATCGGTTAAAGTGGAGGATGTATCGCTTGCACTCAGTTCTTTTTATAATGGATCTGCTGCGGGTTTGGATGGTTTGCGTCCTACCCACTTGAAAGAATTGACATCTAGCACTGCAGGAGATAGTGGGCAGCGCCTGATGGAGAGCTTAACAAAACTGTGTAACTTTTTACTTACTGGACAATTAAACCCCCAGGTATGCCCCTATCTGTACGGGGCCACCCTATGCGCCCTGAGGAAGAAGGAAGGAGGGGTGAGGCCTATAGCCGTAGGCAGCGTGTTTCGTCGCCTCGTGGCCAAGCTTGGGTGTCGGGCCGTGAGGGAGGATATGGCCTCCTATCTCCAACCGCATCAGTTGGGGTTCGGTACACGTCAGGGTTGTGAGGCGGCGATACATGCTGTGCGCGCTTTTGCATTGGATCCAGAGAATGCAGGTAGCGTTATTATGAAACTAGATGTAAAGAACGCTTTTAACACGTTGGAGAGGGACGTCTTGCTGAACGAGGTTCTGGAGAATATTCCTACACTCTATCCCTTTCTACATCAGGTCTATCACCTGCCTTCCAACCTCTATCATGGATCCGATCTACTTCTATCTCAAGTCGGTGCTCAGCAAGGAGACCCTCTTGGTCCGCTCACCTTCAGTCTCGCTATTCATAAGGCCATTACCGAACTTAAATCCTCTGTCAACATTTGGTACCTCGATGACGGTACAATTGGGGGCAAACCAGACGAGGTGGAGCGAGACCTGCTTGTCTTGCTTCCGCGCCTGAAGGAGCTGGGACTGGAGGTGAACACGGCCAAGTGTGAGTTTTTCCCCTGTAGTTCGGAATCTTCTTCTTTCTTCCCCTTCTTCTCGTCATTACTACCTGGCCTCAGGGAACTTAACTCTGACTCATTTTCATTGCTGGGTGCACCTATATTTCCATCTGCAGTTCCTGAGGCCCTGGAAACTTGTAGGGAAATTCTGCTACTCGCGAGCGAGCGTCTCAAAACGATCTCACCTCACGTTGCTCTGGTCCTAATGCAAAAGTGCTTCGCCGTCCCAAAGATAACTTATCTATTGCGGACAGCCCCCGTTTGGTTATTTCCCAACAACATCGTCTCCTTTGATGCTGCCATTAAGGACATGATCGAGTCGATTATCAACGTCTCCCTGAGCATTGACCAGTGGACACAGGCGGTTCTACCAATTCGGCACGGGGGTATTGGAGTACGGTGCGTGCGGGATGTGAGCCTCCCGGCATCTTGGCGTCGGCCCGTGCGGTTGCGGACCTAGTCGCTAATATTCTCTCTTTGAATGGTGACAGGGCGAGCATCCCGTATGTGGCCGACGCCTTGACGGCCTGGTTGGCTCTCAACTCGGGCGCAGTCGTGCCCCAGAACCCCAAAGTCCAGCGCTCGTGGGATGACGTAGGGTGTAAAGCAACTATAGACAGACTTGTTGGTAGCGCTACGGGAGCGGGTCTGGCGAGACTTCTGGCGGTGTCGTGCCCGGAATCAGGGGCATGGTTGCACGCGCTTCCTTCGCCTTACGTAGGCACTTTGCTCAACGGTGACTCATTGCGTGTGTCCGTTGCTCTCCGCCTAGGCTGCGATGTATGCCAACCACACCTATGCATCTGCGGTTCCATGGTGGAGGCGAATGGTCATCACGCATTGAGTTGCCGTCGATGCACTGGTAGGCACTCGCGTCACCATGCCCTCAACGATATCGTCCAGAGGGCTCTCACGTCGGCTGGCGTTCCGTCTGTGCTTGAGCCGTCGGGCCTCAGTCGCACCGACGGTAAGCGGCCCGACGGCCTGACGTTGATTCCGTGGGAGAGAGGGCGGTGTTTGGTGTGGGACGCAACGTGTGTCAGCACCTACGCTGCTTCTCACATCAATCACACTACACGCAAGGCCGGAGCGGCGGCCGAAGCACAGGCGGCGATTAAACGCCAAAAATATGCTCCTTTGGGACATGGCTACATTTTCGTCCCCTTGGCGGTGGAAACGGCGGGCTGCTGGGGAGCGGACGCGAAAAAATTTGTGCGTGACATAGGCAGTCGGCTCCGACAAAAGGGATGTGACCCCCGCTCCGAGTCGTTCCTGGTGCAAAGGCTTTCCATAGCCATTCAACGTGGTAATACTGCGAGCATTATGGGCACTTTTGCACCGGGAACGTCAAGGGGCGGTTTGTTAGACTAATACATTATTGTATTTTAATTATGAGTACCTTCTTTGACTTTTGTATTTTTTTTGTGACTGTTTTTTTGATTATTTTTTCTAGTTATCGATTTAAAAAGTCACTTAAGAAAGTAAAAAAACACGAGTAAAAATACCTCTGCCTCGTTGTTCTCCTCAGCTGGAGTGACGCTGGGGGGCGTGGCGGCGGGCGCGGGGGGCGGAGTGGGCGCGACCCCCCGCGCGGGGGCGGGGGCGGGCGCGGGGGTGCTGCCCCCGGACGAGGCGGGCACACTCGCGCCGCCCCCTATCGGCTTGTTGTTCGCGACCCATGTGATCTGTAAGGGAACGGATATTCACTTATTGTATACTAGTTGCCCGCAACTTCGTACACGTGGAATAAAAAAAAAGTAAGAAGTCCGTTTTGACGTATAACTAACACACGGGGTTCATTTTTCTTTGCAGTCAAAATTTTTCACACGTTTGACAGCTGTCAGAACTGGCCTATTACGATAGCCTTACTTTATGTCCTTTCTCATGGTTTAAACTATTTGCAAATCGAATTTCATTAAAATCGTTTAAGCGGTTCTGCCGTAATCCGTAATAAACAGACAGATAGACAGAGTTACTTTCTCGTTTATAATATTAAGTTGGGATATACCTAAAGTCACGGTGTACTTTAGTGTAAGGCGGCAGGCAAAAAAACAAAAAATTACAAGGTCTCTTTGTTCAAACAAGAAAATTTCCTGTTGTTTTCTAAAATTTGCTGTTGCTTTCTTTGTGATGTGAGAGAAACGTAAGATATCCAGCGCTTTATTTCCTTCTCTCGCAACACAATCTACTAAAAACAGATAGTTGCAGTGTTCAGTCGTTTTAGTGCCTGGCTTGGTAGGATTGTTACACCTCAAATATGGATTTATTTCTCACCACACCATGGCGTTGTTACACAAGATGAAGTAACTTACGGAGAGTGTTCAGTGCTTATAGTCCTGGCTCGCTGGGGTTATTACTCATCGCATATGTGGTTATTTCTCACCACACCATGGCGTTGTTACACAAGATGAAGTAACTTACGGAGAGTGTTCAGTGCTTATAGTCCTGGCTCGCTGGGGTTATTACTCATCGCATATGTGGTTATTTCTCACCACACCATGGCGTTGTTACACAAGATGAAGTAACTTACGGAGAGTGTTCAGTGCTTATAGTCCTGGCTCGCTGGGGTTATTACTCATCGCATATGTGGTTATTTCTCACCACACCATGGCGTTGTTACACAAGTTGAAGTAACTTACGGAGAGTGTTCGGTGCTTATAGTCCTGGCTCGCTGGGGTTATTACACATCGCATATGTGGTTATTTCTCACCACACCATGGCGTTGTTACACAAGATGAAGTAACTTACGGAGAGTGTTCGGTGCTTATAGTCTGGCTCGCTGGGGTTATTACACATCGCATATGTGGTTATTTCTCACCACACCATGGCGTTGTTACACAAGTTGAAGTAACTTACGGAGAGTGTTCGGTGCTTATATTCCTGGTTCGTTGGGATTATTACACACACATCGCATATGTGGTATTTCTCACCACACCATGGCGTTGTGACACAAGATGAAGTAACTTACGGAGAGTGTTCGGTGCTTATAGTCCTGGCTCGCTGGTATTATTACACCTCACATATGAGTTTATTTCTCACCACACCATAGCGTTGTTGCACAAGATGAAGTAACATGAGTTGAGTGTTCGGTGCTCCGCTGGGATTATTACAACTCGAATATGCGGTTATTTCTCACCACACCATGGCGTTACACAAGATGAAGTAACTTACGGAGAGTGTTCGGTGCTAATAGTCCTGGCTCGCTGGGATTATTACACATCGCATATGTGGTATTTCTCACCACACCATGGCGTTGTTACACAAGATGAAGTAACTTACGGAGAGTGTTCGGTGCTTATAGTCCTGGCTCGCTGGTATTATTACACCTCACTTATGAGTTTATTTCTCACCACACCATAGCGTTGTTGCACAAGATGAAGTAACTTGAGTTGAGTGTTCGGTGCGCCGCTGGGATTATTACAACTCGAATATGCGGTTATTTCTCACCACGATGAAGTAACTTACGGAGAGTGTTCGGTCGTTGTAGTTCCGGGCCCGCAAGGCCGCCTGCTCGGCGTGCGCTCGAGCGGAGTACTGGACAGTGAGCTCCGGAACTGCCAGGTTCACTTCCTTGCCTGTGATCTCGCCGAATTGCTGCAACCAAGCACACGCACCGATTTATTTACAGCTCTTAACTGTGTTCCTTTAAATTGTTCATTCAGATTATGAATTTTTTTCATTTCATTTATTAACTCTATAAAATACAAAAACATAGCTGTCACAGGTATGCACCTAATTAGCTATGCCTATACAATTGAAGATAGTAAACAGAAAGGCAACACATACAAAAAAAAATTATTATTAAATTGAATAACTTGAGCTAAGGAACGATGGTCAAAATACTATTTGAAAAATGTATTTATTCCCATAGAAACAAAATTGTGGAGATCTTTAAAGGAGGCCTATGTCCAGCGATGTACGGATATCATTTGATTGGTATGATGCTACGAATAAATAATAAGTTAGGAACTCTAATTCAGAACAAATTGCAAACAAAAACCAAAAGGACGTATATTCAAAATACGAATCAATTGGTCCAAATTGAGAACGAGAGCAGCGATTGGTACGCGCGCGCGCTGCACTGTCAGCTAGTAGTAAATGAGCCAATGACGCGGTGGAACGACTTCTGAAATACACGACTTTCGTTGGGTAATTTTTTGAGCGCAGTTACAATTCCTGACTTATTATTTATTCGTAGGTATGATGGTAGTTCAAGGTAACTCACCGCAAAGTGCTCCAGCAGCGAATCTAATTCCTCAGGTTCAAATCCGGAGATGAGCAACGCGCGGGGCCTGTGGTCTACCACTTGGTTGTTGAACACCTTCCCTGATGATGCACCGGATCTGACAAGGCGAGTTGAGCCGAAGCGTCCGCCCCTGATCGAGAATAATTGGTGTTAATATGCCTACCTACCTACATTCTACAAGGCTGTACAGATTTTAACTTTTTTCGACCTAATATCCATTCGCCTACTTCTATCTATCTATACTAGTAGACTAGACTAGGTATTGAATTAAAAATATTGTAGCAGCAAAACGAACATCTTTTATTTTAAGGTGTTTTTAAACCAATACGACCCTGCTGAATTCATATATGCTTATTACTTAAATATCATAATAAAAAAAATATTCAAGATGGCGGCCAAAAAACTGTAAATCGACTTATTTTTGGCTTCTTGAGACTTGTTTACAAAATTAAAAACAGAAATTCACACCGATACAAAAAAAAATACATTTATCTATGACTTTTTCTCAAAAAAATCCTGATATCCTAACAATTTTCTCATATAGGTCATCTGACGAAAAATTTTTTTACCCTTTCATAGTAAAGTCAGTCAGCTGACCATACATTTTGTATGGGAGATCGATTTTTTTTTTAGTCTAACGACCTATGTTCTTAGGAGAAAATTGTTCAGTTTCGCGGTCTGACGTCAATCTCAAAATTTGTCGAATGTTTTCAATTTCCCCCTGTAGTATTTTTTGCGAAGTTGTATTAACATCCAATCGGATCTATTCAAGTTGAATAGAATAGGGTTCTCTTTCCTCAAGACTAGATCGAGTTCAAAAGTAAGTCCATTACAAATAAGCATGGAACATGATTATAGCAAACGTATATTAGGTCGAAAAAAATTCTGTAATCTGGCAGAAAGTCGGACTAAATTCATTTCATAACAAACAAAAATAAACCGGCCAAGTGCGAGTCGGACTCGCGCACCGAGGGTTCCGTACCATCACATAATAATAATTGTATTAGTTAAAATTTCAGTAAGTTAATGTGCTAGATTTTTTTAAATCCGACACGCGCTTAACCAAATTTTATTATTTGTTGTTATTTTGTAGCTTATGCACTATAAACAAACCAATTTTCAAGTTTGTAAGTGTTCCCGTTTTTAAAATAGAACTAAAACAAAAATCGCCTCCTTGACCATTCAACTTGACCCCTCTCTTATATGAATGTTCTTGAAACGGGAGCTCACCACAATTGGTTATCATTAGTTGTGAGAAAAATTGTAATATTTAATGATTTCAGACTTTTCCCATTATTTGTACTGTGAGAGCTAGCTTCTTGCCAAATTTCATAATTTTAGGTCAGCGGGAAGTACCCTGTAGGTTTTGCATTTTTGCATAAATGTATGGAGATGAGGACATAAAATGCCATATCTTTTGATTGCGTCGTTGTAAAAAAATGAAATTTTCAGATCTTGTGTGGTTCATGGATCCTAATATATGGTATTAATTTCAACCTGATATCTTTACCCGTTCGTGAGATAAAGGGTCTTGACAGACAGACAGACAGACGGACAACAAAGTGATCCTATAAGGGTTCCGTTTTTTTCTTTTGAGGTACGGAACCCTAATACGTCCATTTAATTTCTGAAATATTTTACCACGGGAAGTTGACGGACTATAGCATTAGGCCATATAAGCCAAAGCAGTATGGAAACTCGGCCTATTATTTGAGCGTCAGGGTAGCTACTCTTAATTTTCAAAATTGTAAAGGACGATCCTTCCAGATTTCATATTCATGTATTCAATGTTGATTCTTTACACAATACTTATGGAATGTCATGCAGAATACCAGATTAAAGAACCTTCAAAATGTGAAAATCTTTTAAATTGAACTACCGTTCAAACTAAACAACCTTTCAAACTGAACAACCCTTTAACTGAACCACTTATAAAACTGAATAAATTTTCAAACAACTACTTTACAAACTGAAAAACTCTTCAAACTAAACGACCTTCCAAACTGAACAACCTTCTCTTGAAAGGAATTACAACCCACGATTAACTAGCGCGAAAGTTGCTTATTTTCTTATAGTGGCGTGCGTCTATGTGAGTGCGCCATTTTTGAAGGTTTTTAGGAGTTTCCATACTGCTTCAGCTTATGTATATTTACCGTGCTTAGGCTACCTTTCCACCAGAGCTGTGGGGAGCTATGCTGTGAGCCGGAAAATTCCAACCAATAGTATCGCTCCGTTCGACAGCTTATTGTTTTGCTAAAATATCTGCGACTGCGGTGTGATGCCACAAACTATCTCCCACCTCACAGCATGCGCATCAAGCCCCAATATGCTCGCTAAAGGATCTGTACAAGGCCAGACCAAATGCCATCTGCGTTGCCGAATACTGGTCTAAAAAAGTATGAGTGTTGCCATCGACACGATAGAAGAAGACAGCTTATTTGACATCCTAGAAAAATGGCGCATTTCTATTGGTTGGATTTTCTCCAGCTGACAGCTTAGCTAACCAGGACAGCTAGGCCTGTGTCACTGCGCACTTTAGGTATGATCGCTGCGTGCACCAACGCAGATACTAAGGACGTCCGCTGAAGTCGCGCAGGCGCACGGAGCGGGCGGCATGTCTCGGCATTCACTGCGTGTCACACAGCACCGCGCTTACACAACTTTCTTAGCACGCAGGAAACCCCGAGACATGCTACCGGCTCCGTGCGTCCGCGCGAGTTTAGCGGACGGCCTAATGGACGGATGGTCGAATGTCACGCCCAACGGACTGCACGGCTTGCGAGAAACATCATCGAAATACGTTTTTGTGAAACTTTTTAACGATAGATAAAAATATAAAGACAAAAAAGTATTGTTGAGTGTATGTGTGTCACGCAAATCGCGTAAAAACACAAGATATCGAGATTTTTTACATTTTAAAAAGTATGTAATTATAAGTACACCCGGTCGCATGCCGATAAGATTTAGGTCAGTAAGCATTTGCATGTTTGATTAAACAATACTACATACGTATCACTCATTATCTCGTAAATTGACAACCCGTCCCGGTCTCGCGGTTCAAAAACGTGTTCAAAGCGGTACATTGTAATTATGGACTTTATGCTTCATTTATAGAGTTGAAATTTGTCGGCATCCCTCCCGCCTGGGAGTGACGGATCTGCAAACGTCGTCAGTTTCATCATAACATCCCACGAAATGTCCGTTTCCCTCCCAAATTCTAGCTTTTGCTGGAAAAATGTTGAGGGGAAGTACCATAGTCACCTCGCTTGTTAGCGTTATGGCTGGCACCATGGACCGCGGTAGTAGGTGACCGCAGTAAGTAAGATGATAATCTAAGATGATGATAAACTAGAATTCTGGAGGAAGCTTCCTGTCCTGTAGTGGACATTTCATGGGATGTTATGATGAAACTGACGTTTACAGATCCGTCACTCCCAGGCGGGAGGGATGCCGACAAATTTCAACTCTATGCATAGAGCATAAAGTCCATCATTTATAAACCTTAGTCGCCTTTTACGACACCCACGGGTATGTATGGGTTGGTACGACAACGTCAGTTTACTATTATCTAATATGTGCTACTGAGGGCACTATAAAACTTACCATTTGTAAACACTGCAAAACGTTAATGAATATTACAATGCAACTAAGACAGCGTTTTAACAAAATTGAAGAAAAGTAAACTTAAACGTACACGGAAGAATACATAAAGATATACAGTAACAATAATTGCCAGTAGCACGAAGCATCTTTAAAATTGAAACTGCTTTAAATCTTTATGCTTTATTGACAAACTGCCGTTAGCAAAAGCCGTCTCCCAATTTAGCTCCCTCGCACAGAACTTCAAGTTATCCATTTAATTTATTTAATTAAGCATAGGGAAACATACAGCTATAATAAATACATAAAACTTAATGTTACAGATAATCACATTAGCCAATTAAGTATCCATTAGAATATTAATCCATTTTTTCGTTCAAAAGCAATCGTGTCCGTCAGAATCTTAGAGTATACACATAAGCAAGCTATAGAGTGCGCGTAACCGAGTATGAACCGAAAGCACGGGTATGAACAATCCGGAAATTTAAATCGCATCCAGTTTAGTAACAATAGTTTCTTACGCCGATATTTCTCCCGAAATATATTAACAATTTATCAGTAATCATGGTATAATGTGCAGAAGCAAGGTACAAAATCGATTTACGTGATATTTATTACTTTTAAAATCAGCATCCATAGAAAAACCTGCTTACGCTTGACATAAAGGCCGTTGAGCGTTGCGCGCGCTCTATAATTATGTATACTCTAAGGTCAGAATGGCTGGATGCCAGTGGAGTTTGCCTGTGAAAGCTTGGGCGAAAATTGCTACCTATCATAAAAAAATTGCTACCAACGGTGAATTCTTGGGAATCTGTAAATTTTTTTTGACCAGCCAGTCTGACGTTTTACCTATTTGCTACTTTTACTCATTTCAGTTTTAGCTATGTCCAACAGCTTGAAAGAAAATGACAGCGGTAGACTTAAAGGAGCTTTAACTAAAAGTAGCTTCGTGGGACTGGCTGTAAGACATATAAAAGAATCAGTGATGCAACAATAGTAAAATAAAAGTGTATAACAATGCAAAAGTGACAACAGACGAAAAAATGTGTCTCGATTGGAATGGGAGCAGGACGGAGCGATGCGTAAGATATTGGAGCGACATTTTTTATCTTTGACACAAATTTAAATGTTTTTTTTTTTTTTTATTAAATTTTAGTCGTGTATATTATTTTATGATGTTCTTCTAATTTTTACCTTACTTTTTAAAATCTCTTAAGTTCTAAGTTAAGTTTGTGGTTTCCGCACTTAGTCCTGCGTGGACCATTGTACGTGGGCCTATCTAGCCATCAATTTAGCCACCCTAACTGTTGCCAGAACTCGGTCAGTTTGTCCAGTTTGTTTGGTAGTTGATCTAAAGTTATGTCTGCTCCAAGTGTGTTTTCTCTGATAGTGTTGATTACTTCGCACTCCAGAATGACGTGTTCGATGGTTTCGTCCCTTTCCATACAGGCCCTGCATAGAGGGCTGTCTGTTATGCCTAAGGTGTAGTAATGTTTGTTGAGAGCAATGTGTCCTGTTATTGTGCCTACTGCATGCATTACGGAGCTTTGTCCTATTCATCTGTAGTAGCCGTCTTAAAATCTCTCTGGAATGTTAATTAATGAAACTATATTTTTTTTTGACATTGTACACCATTTTGGTAAACTATAGAGAAATGAAATATTGTAATGAAATGACATATTGTGAACATCTGTATGCAAAAACCTATAGTTACGCAATAAACATATTAGAATTTGAATTTGAGACACGTATCGCTCCGTCGTGCTCTTGTGTTGCTGACTTTAGTCGAGCTACATTATTTCAGATTCGCAAAAGTCAACAATCAAAATATATTTATTTTGTTGCACCACTAAAAAGGAAAGTGAACATTAAGAAGAAATCTCTTCCAGACAACAAATTCTCACCTAAGCTTTCTCTTCACAATGCGGTAGCTTGAAACAAAGCATTGTTTTGTTTTTGAAAAAATAAATAAATGCATAAGTAGGTTTATGGCTCTAACAAAGGCTCTAACAAAAACACAAGACGGAGCCACAGAATAAAGTAATAGAACTATTATACACTCAGCGTAAAAAAACTATAGAGTCCGTCATATACATATTCTGTATGAGCTAGTGAAGTGTAAAGCGTCTCACTGTCGCCCATGCTAGTCGGTCAAAAAACTCAGTTAAGTTTTACAAAAACCAAGATATCTTTAAAAATCTACCGTCTTACTACTAAAAAGTTAGACATCTGTTGAACATTTGATTAAAAAAATCGTACCAAATTGATGCGCAGAAGTCAAAAATTACTTATTTTCTTATGACTTGACTTCTGCGCATCAACAGACATAGCCAGTTATTTTGTGCGCATTTTTTAATCAAGTGTTCAACAGATGTCTAACTTTTTTGTAGTAAGACCCCTAATGTTTTAGTATAAACTTTGTTTGCGAAAGTGAAAACATATCGTTTTTTACTTGTGAATTGATCATTGATACTAAGAACGGAAGCGTAAATAATCCGTAATAGCCATTTTATGCGTGATTTTTAACACCGTTTTTTTCCTGAATGGTAAGTGTTTTCACCAGAAAAACTGTGGTAGTAGCATTTATTAGTCACATATTTCTCAGAGAGAAAGATAAAAATTTTACGTTTTTAGGATTTTGATAAAATTCCATACATTTTAGTATGGAGGTCCCTCGGAAGAAAATGATACGCTTATGGGTCCCTCCTTAGCAGAAAGAGCTGCTACTAAAACCTCCTTGCCCTGTAGAGTCTAGTGGAGACCAAAGATTTCGAGACTCCTTGTTTCGCTCAGAATAGATACCGTGCTAATTGATTTTACAGCTTGACCAACTTTTCTGTAGAATGGCCAAAAGCGGAACTACTTACGTCATTTTGACAACCTCAGAGTAAAAATGTATAGAGTCCGTCATATACATAGTCGTGTTAAGCGTCTCCTAGTCGACTATCACAAGTCGGTCAAAAAACTAGGGTCTAGGTTACGTTTTACAAATCAAACAAATCTAATGTTTCATCCAAAGCTTATAATATGCGAAAGTATAAATATATCTTTCTAACTTGTGAATTGAAGCGTAAATGATCCGTAATAGCCCAAAATGCGCGATTTTTAACAGCGATTTTAGGGTCCTGATACCAAAATGGTAAAAAAAGGAACCCTTATGGTGCGACTTTATCTGTCTGTCTGTCACACCTGTATATCATTTAATCAGTGGATGTCAAAAAGCCAGCACACCCTTATCTGTGGATCCCATCACAGGACTTTTCACAGACAGGGTTTTAGCACTCAGGTTTAGGACATAGGTTTAGTCTAATTTGATTTCCTTTAAATCTAAATGGCATATTTTATATCTTTAACTATTTTAACAATATAGATAACGTTATATTGTATAATTTCTTACTTTATATGTAAATTTGTATTGAGTTGCAGTTGAAATATGAAGTTTAATATGGGATACCCAGAACTTCACTAAATTTTGGGATGAAAAGGGGAAATAAAACAAAGGCAGAAACATGTTCATGTTATTTTACACATAATTACCTCTTTGATAATATGGAACCATAAAATTTCTCTCTGAAACACCACAAAATAAACTATTGACGAGTCAAAATGAGCACCATTGCACCTTCCAATTTTTACAGTATATTTCGCGTTTTTTTTTTGTACTATAAACGATGCCACTGACTTCTGAGAGTGTTACCATGTTTATTCTTTCACGTTTTTTAATGCGTGCGGCAGAGCATGAACTAAAATTGCGTTGAAATTAGCAGGAAACATGAACGATGTCGTGGATTCCACGACAGGACTCGCCACAGATGCGGCTAAGTTGTAAAAGTCCTGTCATGGGACTTTCCACAGATTAAAGGGTATCTCAGCTACCACTCATGCTTTAGACTTGAAATTTGGAATAGTTTTAGAATATGGTTGTCCAACTTAACTGCAAATGAGAGAATAAACAAAAATTTATGATTATTAATGTAAAGGGGGCCCAAATAGGGGTGGGGGGGGGGGCAAAATTTCAAATTGTCATTACTATGTCGAGTGGGGTATTACATGAAAGGGCTTTTCTTGTACATTCTAAAATATATTTTAATATTTTTTACAACTCTTAGTTTTCAAATTATGATGAAAAATGTAAAAAAAATACGGGGGGGGGGCAAAATTTCAAATTGTCATTACTATGTCGAGTGGGGTATTATATGAAAGGGCTTTTCGTGTACATTCTAAAATATATTTTTATATTTTTTACAACTCTTAGTTTCCAAATTATGATGAAAAACATAAAAAAAATACCATTCCCCTCCCCTAAAAACCATCTCCGAAGTTTGTGAAAGGAAAAATTTTAATTAATTACAGGCGATAGAAGTTTATGTAAATATTACAGCAAAATAAAACAATCTTTCTAAGTTGCAGTTTTTTAAAAATGGACTTTATTGCTTCCAAAAATACTATAGGCACATCGAAACCCCTCGGAATCCGCGCGAGTCCGACTCGCATTTGACCGGTTTTTGTTGAATGGTAAGTATTCTTACCAGAAAAACTGTAGTAACAAGATTTATTAGTTTTAAGCTATATATTTTTAAAGAGAAAGACAAAACTTTTACGTTTTTGGGATATAAAAAAAAAATCATACATTTTAGTATGAAGGTCCCTCGCAAGAAATTGATATGGTTATGGCTCCCTCCTTAGCATAAAGAGCTGCTACTTAAACCTCCTTGTGTCAGTCAGTGTTGCCTGTGCTGTTCTTGTTTTCTGCATATTTCCAAGTATTTTATGAGAAATTCTTACCAAAAGCGATCGAAAGTGGTGTGCGATTCTCATAATGACATCGTTCTTTGATGCTGAAAAGGAGCAAGAGTCTCCAATAACACCATTTGTTCATGTATACAAACGCATTGCTGCCGCTACACGTCAGTGTTACCCAGATCTTCTTCTTTTCGTGTCGACGCAAATCCAATATTGATCCAGATTATTATTGCAGTAACAAGTAGAAGCACTAGTTAAAGACCTGTGTAAAGTTTCATTAACCTAGGTTTAAAACTCTAAGCACTAGATCATTTTGAAAATCACAAATTTTGCCAATCGTAAAAACATGCTGTAATTCCGTGAATTCCGTAGAATTTACTTTGTACTTGATAGGAACGGTACAATAATCACTTTTTAGACATTTCCAATAGGATTTAACTTTTTTTTTCTTGTTTTGGAGAAATTTTGCAAATTATCAGAAAAACAGATGCTGCTGGGGATTTTTGAAGTGAAAACTTTTTTAGCGGCGCCTAGCACTTTTTTAGATGGGGAAAAAACAAACGCCCCCTGGCGTAGTTTCCAAAATCTTTGGGAAAAAATTATAAATTCGCATCAGATGTCGCGTCTTTGTCGCGTCAGATCTCATACCAAGTTAGAGCAGGCTCAATATATACAAAAGTTCTAAAGTGTGATAAAGACCAAAACATCTATTTTGTCTTTGTCGCGTCAGAACTTCAGATGTCGGATGAAGTATATAAATGGATTTGCAAATAATTATACCAAGTTAGAGCAGGCTCAATTTATACATACAAAAGTTCTAAAGTGTGATAAAGATCAAAACATCTTTTTTGTCTTTGTCATAGTCTCGGCTCTTTTTTAAGCAGTCAAACTAAATACAGTTGTCAAACTAAAAATCGCTATAACTTGAAAACTACTGACCCTAGACTACTCATGTGCTGAGACAAATGATAGGTCTCAATGAGATCTACATTTCGGATGACAGCTGTCAAACTAAAAATCGCTATAACTCGAAAACTCTGACCCTAGACTACTCGTGTGCTGAGACAAATGATAGGTCTCGATGTGATCTACATTTCGAATGACAGCTGTCAAACCAAAAATCGCTATAACTCGAAAACTACTGACCCTAGACTACTCATGTGCGGAGACAAATGATAGGTCTCGATGAGATCTACATTTCGGATGACAGCTGTCAAAATCACTTCAAAATGAACTGTTGTAATGTACCTATAAATTTATAATTGAAACAAATAACAGGCTTGGTTATTTTCTATTACTTCACTTAGTTACTGATTATTAACTGTTACAGTTATTTTATACTTTTTATTGCTAAAAGAAACCTTGCAAAACTTTGAAGTAGGTGCGTAGTTTTTGTTAAAACTATTTTTATTCAACGTAAAGTTAGGCATTTGACCGCTATTAGTATAATTCTAAAACTATTCCAAATTTCAAGTCGATAGCATGAGTGGTTGCTTTAATACAGGTGTGAGTGTGACAGACGGACAGACAGACAGACAAAGTCGCACCATAGAAAAGGGTTCCTTTTTTAACCGTTTTGATATCGGAACACTAAAAAGGCAGAAGTTGTTTATTTTTGTAATAGGTAGCAATCCTTTTCGATCGTAGCGCCATCGTAAAATTCTACAGATAAGTTGGTCAAGCTATACTATGGGATGACATCTGCCAGCATGTCACAGAACGACGCCTTCGTTTCATTTACAAAGATAATAGGATTATGCAATAGGGAACATACACGAATTTTTTTTATTCAAGAAATTTATTCTCATTCATGTAATAAACAGTCTTGTATAACTATTTTTCGAATAACTATAATATTAAAAAAGATATAAGCCATCGAAGGCCGTAGTGAATTGTGACATTACTATTCATGTCGGATCTCTCTGTCTAATTTGTAGTTTTAAATGCTTATATCGGCCGTACTTCTTAGCCGATTTAAATTTAAGGTATTTTCATATTTTGTTAATAAATGCGAATAAAACAAATTATGCATATTCCCTATGTGTTGTTACTTTTCATCAGAAATTCCCAACTTGTGACGAATTATTTCTCTAATCCTACTTTATAATCCTTAGAGGCACAGCAGACGGCAGACTTTTTGATCTGACAGTCATCCAGTGTGTACTGCAATTATTTTCGTATTATTATAGTCATTGACATGAGAAAAACGCTCCGTTTCTATGCGCGTGTTTTCCAAAATCTTTGGTTTGGAAGGAAAACAGCTTGAATAGTTGTTCGGTTCATACATACATACATAATATCACGCCATGTTCCCTGCGGGGTAGGCAGAGACCACAGTTCTCCACCTGCAACGACCTTGACATACTTCCCTTGCTTCCTGAACTTCTCAATCTTTTCATACATGCTCGTCGGTTAAGGGTACTTTTAACCTGGCCTTTATTCAGAACGTCCTAAATTTGTTCGGTTCAAAGAGTTATTTAGTCGAAAAGGTTATTCAGATTGATTGTTATGTAGTTTAAAACGTAGAGCAATTTTGAAACATAAGTTTGAATTTTATTTTGATAAAAACTATAATTTTCGCAATACCGGCCACACTGACGGACAATGTCCGTGACTGCCCGGCTCTCGTCTGCTGAGCCCATTATTATTCTGAGGTCTGGACGTGTTTCGGCAGATATGATGACAGTGTTACCAGGACCAAATTCAGGACGTACTGAATAAAGGCCAGGTTAAAAGTACCCTAAACCGACGAGCATGTATGAAAGGATTGATGAAAGTTCAGGAAGCAAGGGAAGTATGTCAAGATCGCAGCAGGTGGAGAACTGTGGTCTCTGCCTACCCCGACGGGAACAAGGCGTGATGTTATGAATGTATGTATGTATGTATGTTACCTATGCATCCTCCTCTGCGCGGGGTGCGTGGGGAATTGTATGGACATCTGCCGGCGCAGGTCTGCTATCTTCTTTGCCAGCTCCGTCACGTCTTGCCCTTCCTGAAGCAATGTAATTTTTCATTAGGCTCAGTTACCATTAAATACCACAAAGTCTCTCTCAGAAGCACCAATCATATCGCGTAAGTTTTAAGATTTATAAAGGGTGATGAAGGACAAATTTCTATATGATTTACTCATTTCTGCCTCTTTGACTGATGATAAGGGGCATCCTCTAAAAGATACAAAAAATATTGGCGGACATCCACACCCCTGCGTTTAAAAGGAATTAAGTTTTAACTATTTTGAAATTTGAGAATGAAACGTACACCTGGCAGACTATGACTACCTGATTAAATACAATGTATAAAACCCCAGAAAAATGGTCTGCCACCATAATAGTCCTGCGCCGTAAAGTTACAGCGCCTCAAAATGCAAAAATTCACTACTTCGTCCCGTGATAATGCAGAGCCCTGCATGTCTGCCTCTTCGATTTTCTACATCTTCAGAAGTATTTTAAACAGGAGCCATAAAGGCAGACAAAAAAAAACATTATTTAGTATCTTATTTTCATTTTTTTTGCTTTAACTCAAAAACGCAGCGACGCACAGAAAAACTTGTAAGAACCAAATCGATTCGTATTGAGCTGACCTATCATCCCTATTAATATGAATCATAAGCAAATCATATACCCAAATTGCAGCCAGCACCCTAACTATTATGAGCGACCTCCAGTTACCATTAAATACCACAAAGTCTCTCTCAGAAGCACCAATCATATCGTGTAAGTTTTAAGATTTATGAGCGACCTCGCCAAAAAAAAATTCTTTGGGGAAGTTCTTGTTTTCATGAGCAGAATCACTGGGCTTCGGATGCAAAACCAATACAAATTCACGCTGTATACATAATACATACCAATACATAAAAATAGATATAACAATTTATAAAAAAATATATCTATTCTTACAGTTCCTAAACTTAAGACAACTGAGACACTCCCTTTAAGTAAAAAAGATACCTGTATTAGGAGGCCTCGCTCTTCCGTACGACATTAAAATTATACTGTAGGACTTAAATATTACAATGATACTGTAGCATTTTATTACTATACATTTAAATACTAATGTTATACTAGGTATTTTGGGACCTGATTTGCGTATGTCCACGTTATTACAGAGGTCAAAAGCAACAACTTTTGTTCTACGAATTTTCTAACGCACAAAAAAATTCTCGACCCCCCCCCCCCCCCCCCCCCATACTAAAGTGATCACGTGACCGACCCATTTTGTATGGGAAGTTGAAAATTTTTCGTGCGTTGTTAGCAAAGTCGTAGAACAAAAGTGGTTGCTTTTGACCTCTGTAATAACGTGGGCATACGCAAATCAGGTCCAAAAAATAACCTTGTATAGGGAATTTCCAATGCTTATTAGGTGGCAGCACAAACGCAACGTTGAAATGCGTATAAAAGTAGCAAATTCCACAACATCAGGCAAGACCACGCTAGCCTAGTTGGTAAAGCGTCTCCGGTACTGACGGAGAAGGCGCAGGTTCGAATCCTGCCTGTGGTTACGAAATTATGCGATTTTCTAGAATCTACAGTTGCACAAAAACTTTTCATTTTTTTTATGTTACAAGTGAGCAAACGAGCAGGTGGGCCACCTGATGGTAAGTGGTCTCCACCGCCCATAGCACCCACTGTTTTATCAGTGACATACTTTGACGCTCATAAGACAGCAAATCGCGTTGCCCACCCTGAGAACTAAGATGTTATGACTCATGCGCCAGTAATTTCACTAGCTCCCTTACCCTTCAAACCGAAACACAGCAGTGCAAACACTGCTGCTTTACGGCAGAAATAGGCAAGAGGTGGTACTTCCCCAGACGGACTTTGCACAAAAGCCCTAGCACCTACAAAACTAACCTGTTGTTTAGTGAACATGTCCAACTCGGCGTCAAGGATTTCCTTCTGCGCTTCTTCCCGGGTCTTCGGCTTCTTCTATCAACAGACAAACAAACAAACTTCTTTAGTAACATGCATATTTCACTTCTCGATCGTCTGCGCTATTCCTAAGGCTCTTAACTCACGGTGCAACGCATAAGTAACGGAAGGTCAATTAGAGTTACTTTTAGGTTTCATGCTCATTATCTTATGTGTACCTACTATTAAACAAGCAATATTTGTATACAAGGTGTTAGGGACAGCCTTCCGAATACTGAAGGGACATGATCAGTCAACGTAACTGAACAACTTTCAGTGAACAATACTTTCAGGAAACGAAAAAAAATCGGCCTCTCCATACAAACTGCCCGATCAAGTTTACAATTTTGTATGGAGACGCGGATTATTTTTCTCGTTTCCTGAAAGTATTGTTCACTGAAAGTTGTTCAGTTACGTTGACTGATCATGCCCCTTCAGTATTCGGAAGGCTGTCCCTAACACCCTGTATACAGCGTGTAAATTCAAAACCGTGCAGCAGCTCAAGGGTGTGCTCAGACCACAAAACTGAAAAACTAGCCCAAAGAAACATGGGTCGAATTCGGAGATTTTTTTATGGCTTCTTCATACAAAATGCACTGTTCGTTCACTGTTGCAGGTTTGTATGGAGGAGTGAAAAAAAATTCTCAGCTTTCAACCCACGTTTCTTTGGAAAAATTGTTCAGTTTCGTAGCCTGAGTACACCCTTAGGCTGCCGCACGGTTTTGCATTTACAACCTATGTACAAGGTCCTAATGAAATAGTGGCTCCCTATTCGTTGTTTTTAGTACGAGCGGCGGCGCTACTGTCTATTCGCTTTGGTTGGCGCTTGCTTCCCATTGGCTGATTTTAGTAAAGTGAACGAGAGTGGTGGCGCTAGTGTCTAGTCGCGCCGTTTGAATCCAATTTGGATGTGAATCTGCCCTTGAAAATCTTTCCCCAAGGAAAACAGGTCAAAATACGAAAAAAAATGTTTTGACCTCCCATAGAAACTGAATCAGCAGATTACGCATTTTGTATGGGAGATCAAAATATTTTTTTCGTGTTTTGACCTATGTTCCTTAGGGAAAGTTGTTCAGTTTCATGGGCAGAATCACATCCTTCAGAGTTGATATACCCTTTCTGCTTGTAGTATAAGCAATGACAAATAGGTATATATTCCAGCGAAACACATCACTCAACAAACATTATCCAGGGGGGAAATAGGGGAACCGTAGCTAGGATACCGTCAATTACTCTCTTTAAAAAAAGGACGGGTTGCACTCCGGGAGTGCCGGCAGAAGTGAAAACTTGCATTTTTGTATATTATGCTTTTTGTAAAGATCAATCGTGCCATTGCTCGCGTACTTCTTTGATGTCACTTAATAAAAACCCGTATTGTAATAACAATACGCTTGACAGTTGACGCTTTTTCGATCAGGCTACGGATCTGACGCGACATCTGACGCGAGTTTAACATTTTTTTACCCATCTAAAAAAGTGCCAAGCGCCGCTAAAGAAGTTTTCACTTCAAAAATCGTCATTAGAAATATGGAAATCAGTAAGCATCTTATTCTTGCACAAGATTCAACGTGGACGGATTTTTGACAATCCTTGAAATTTTATTGGTGGTAAGGCTTGTACCGCCCCCTTACCTTTGTCTGCCGTACAGTAGCAGTGTTTGCACTGCTGTGTTTCGGTTTGAAGGGTAAGGGAGCCAGTGAAATTACCGGCACATGAGACATACCATCTTATTTCTCAGAGTGGGTAACGCGCTTTGCTGACTTATTAGTGTCTAATTATTTCACTAATAAGACAGTGGGTGTCATGGGTGGTGGTGACCACTTACCATCAGGTGGCCCACCTGCTCGTTTGGCCACTTGCAACATATAAAAAAAACCGGCCAAGTGCGAGTCGGGCTCGCGCACTGAGGGTTCCGTACCACCACATCAACATAATTGTATTAATTGAAATTTCAGTAAGTTAATGTGCTAGATTTTTTGAGTCCGACTCGCGCTTGACCAAATTTTATTATTTGTTGTTATTTTATAGCCTATGCCCTATAAACATACCAATTTTCAAGTTTGTAAGTGTTCCCGTTTTTAAATAGAACTAAAACAAAAATCGCCTCAGCGACCATCCAAGTTGACCCCTCTCTTATATGAATGTTCTTGAAACGGGAGCTCACCACAATTGGTTACCATTAGTTGTAAGAAAAGTTGTAATATTTAATGATTTCAGACTTTTCCCATTATTTGTACTGTGAGACCTAGCTTCTTGCCAAATTTCATAATTTTAGGTCAACGGGAAGTACCCTGTCGGTTTTGCATTTTTGAATAAATGTAAGGAGATGAGGACATAAAATGCCATATCTTTTGATTGCGTCGTTGTAAAAAATTCAAATTTTCAGATCTTGTGTGGTCCATGGATCCTAATACATGGTATTAATTTCAACCTGATACCTTTACCCGTTCGTGAGATAAAGGGTCTTGACAGACAGACAGACAGACAGACGGACAACAAAGTGATCC
Source organism: Athrips mouffetella (assembly GCA_947532105.1). Classification (NCBI taxonomy): domain Eukaryota; kingdom Metazoa; phylum Arthropoda; class Insecta; order Lepidoptera; family Gelechiidae; genus Athrips; species Athrips mouffetella. Next base: position 15,966,959 of record OX383983.1, read on the forward strand.
TATAAGGGTTCCGTTTTTTTCTTTTGAGGTACGGAAACCTAAAAACAACTAGTGCCGCAGACAAAAGCTCGTACAGTCAAGAGCACATCAAGCTTGATACATTCGACTTGTTACCGTTCTTATTTCAATAGACGTACGGGCTATAGTCGCACTGTGTATGTCAAGCTTGACCTGTCGTTGACTGTACGTATATTATAAAGGAATATGAGCAAGAAATCTATAGGGTGACTTTTAATTAGTTCTTGATATAAAAAGGTATGAATGTACTCATGATATTGAACAACTTTTCCCAAGGAACATAGGTCAAAATACGAAAATCAAGTTTAGACCTTCCATAGAAACTGCATCAGCTGATAGTTTATAGCATTTTGTATGGGAGGTCAAATTTGGTTTTTCATATTTCGACCTATGTTCCTTGGGAAAAGTTGTTCAGTATCATGAATACATGCATATCTTTTGCTATCAAAAACTAATTAAAAGTCACCTATATAAGTAACTTAATTAACAGTCTCGCTAGGTACCTTTGCGTTGCATCGTGTGTTTTACGCCTTACCGCCTGTTGCAAAAAACGTCTTTAAAGTTAATGTTCCTTTAAATATCCAGGTCGTAAGGGACGGTGTACCGAAAACTGAAAGGGTGTGCCCAGTTAACGAAACTGAATAACTTTCCCAAAGAATCATTTCTGGGAAATGAAAAAAAAAATTGTGTCCATACAACTCATTTCCCAACATATGTTTCTTTGGGAAAGTTGTTCAGTTTCGTTGACTGAGCACGCTGTTTCAGTTTTCGGTACACCGTCCCTTACACTTTTTATTTCACTAACAAAGAAAGTTTCTGCAATAGATTTAAAGGAACTTTATCTTTTAAAAAATATTTCTGCAACTATTAGTTTTTAGTTTGTAGTGTTAGGACCACTATGAATGATGACAATGAAAATGATTCGTCAGTTACACAGATTAGTCGGTGAGCAGTCAGTATTTTACACTTTTCCTTTTTTAGGCTTTCCAATAGGATTGCGCCATTTTCCCCGCCCGGCGCATAATGTCACGTTCGCAAAATGTCACTTTCTCAAAATGACACGTTCGAAAAATGACACGTTCGAAAAATGACACGTTCGAAAAATGACACGTTCGCAGAATGTCACGTTCGCAGAATGTCACGATTGCAAAATGTCACGATCGCAACATGTCACGTACGCAGAATGTCATGATCGCAAAATGTCACGATCGCAAAATGTCACGTGTTTTTTAGGACAGAATTTTTTAAATTATTTTTATTTTTTTAATTATTATTTAATAACTATAGATTTGGGACTAAGAAAAATTTTAATTCTTTGTGGACTTAGAAAAAAATTCAGTATTTCTACCGACTTTCAACCAAGTACAAAGTTTTCTGTATATCAACTTATTTTGTATAGTAGAACTAGTTAGTTAAATGCGCACCTCACAGCCCAGTGATTCTCCAAGTGAAAAGTATAGTCGAAATAATGTTCATCAGAATAGGGAACATGCATTTTTTTGTCGCATTTATAAACAAAACTAGCTTTCCGCCTGCGGTTTCACCCGCAATAAATACGTTTTCCCGTGGGAATGAAGTGTTTTCCCGCGGTGAAAAGTAGCCTATGTGCTATTCCAGGACCTAACCTATATGTGTGCCAAGTTTCATTAAAATCCATTCAATAGTTTTTACGTGAAAGAGTAACAAACATCCATCCATACTTACTTTCGCGTTTATACTCGTAATATTAGTAGGATAGGATATGAAAATACCGTAGTAGAGATGAATAAAAGTGAAAATAAAATTTAAATCAGGAAAGAAATACGGCTGATAAAAGCATTTAAGACGATATGTAACTTTTTTTTTGTATTTTGAACGCCAATATTTCTTTATTTACACAACATTTCGGCGTTTTTTTGAAAATAATGTAAAGTAGCCCCTTTGATTTTAGATTTTTCGTCCTTTTCTGGAATATTTACGTAGTAAAATTAAGTAATTTTTAAGGTATCTGTAGTTGCTATCACATTTTACCACAGCAAAATGTCACGTTCGCAAAATGTCACGTTCGCATAATGTCACACTTAATCGTGACATTGTGCGAACGTGACATTCTGCGAACAAAATATGTAATGAAAATTTTTCTAAGTTCACAAAGAATTAAAAAAAAATTTAAGTCCATTTTAGTAAAAAAGCACATATTTTTTTCAGTCTCAAATCTATAAAAAAATAATTCAAAAAGATTCTGTCCCAAAAAACGTGACATTTTGCGAACGTGACAATTTGCGAACGTGACATTCTGCGAACGTGTCATTTTGCGAACGTGACATTTTGAGAAAGTGACATTTTGCGAACGTGACATTATGCGTCGGGAGGAATGTACGTACAATCTACGGCAGATAAAGTTTTACATCAATGGGCCTTTCATATAAAAAATGTCAATATGATAAATCAGTCCAAAAACTAAAAAAGTTATTCTAAATGAAACTAAATAATACACTAAGGTTTTTCTTCTAACATCTAGATACTTCTATTTTACACTATCAAGCTGGGTTGCACCACTTGCACTGTTAACTATAGTTAGTCCGCGTCAAGAATGCAGTAAGTCAACTAAAGGATAAAGGTGTATTCACAGTGGAGTAAAACTTAAAAAAAAAAACTTTTTTGTTTTTTTAGTAACACACAAAGGAAACAACCGCTTCTTTCGAAGGTTTTCCTTCAATTAATCATTGTACACTTGACTTTATAATTTTAAGCGACCTGATTGGTTACGGGGCTTGGCTACCAGCACGCAGCGGCGGAAAGCGATGACTCACTGCATTCTTAGGACGGACCAACTATATGAACAAAATATGTTCGTCTCACTCTCTAGTATGGAGTAAGACGCATTTATTTGGTTATTATGATAATTAGATGGTGCAACTCAGCATGAATAAAATTTGAACTACTTCTACATTGTACAACGTGTAATGGAAAGGGGTCTGAATCTGCCCATAAAACTGAACAACTTTCCCTAAGGAACATAGGTCCAAATACGAAGAAAATAAATGGTACAGCAGCACTGCACTTACTTTCTCGCAATACTCAAGAAAAAACTATGAACCGCAAACTTAAATTTGTAATGCAATACACGGAGTATGAAAATACAAACTTTTATTTACGTTTTTCCAAAAAATGTTCTAGATCAATTCAGAATTTAAATTATCAAACATTAAAACAAACAAACGTCAAACGATTTCGAGTAAATCACATGTTTAACTTTTGGTAGTACTGGAACACCCTGTATATGAATTTTCACAGATCAATGGATACTACCGTAGGATACTTACATGGATATTTTTTTAATTTCCCAACACATGTTCCTTATGGATTGTTCAGTTTAGTCTACTGAGCAAGCCCTTTCAGTTTTTGGTACACCCTGTGTACTAAATTTTATTCAAAAAAATCTTAAATAATATCCAGTCAGGTAGACAACCAATCCAGAATTAATATTATAGAAAATTTTAATAAACTCAATCCAATCACATATTTACGATTTGGTGGTACAGGAACACCCCTTATATGAAGTTACACAGATCAATTGATACTGGCGCAAGATATCTTACATGGAGATGCTTGGTCATGCAAAGTTTCATCAAGATTCTATGAGCCGTTTTCGAGAAAATTTCAATTTTTCATTTTCGTTGTATCACAGCTACCCTCAAAATGAGAGCCAGCAAGAAACCACTTAGAACCCTTCGATGGATTAGCATAAAACTCCTAAATTCAAAATATGGTGTCAATCGGACCATTCGTTTAGCCGCTAGGCCAAAGCGTGACGGACAGACCGACCGACGGACCGACCGACCGACCGACCGACGGACGGACATTTTTGGGAGACTTGACTTTTTAGACTTTTTATGATGTATAAGTGATATAGAACATATTTTTAAGAAAATTAGAAAAAACTTTTTTTTTCACGAATACAATACCTTTCTCGCTCCGCTTGAAAGTAAAAATTTCAACTCCCATATAAACTGCTTCAGCTGATAGCACGTTTCGTATGTGAGGTCAATATTTTTACGTATTTCGACCTAAGTCCCTTAGGGACAGTTGTTCAGTTTTATGGGCAGAATCACAATCTTAAATATTATCACACGTTTCCGTTACACGTTGTATTTTAAAAATAATAAGTAACAAAATAATCTAACAAAGGAACTAAAAGCAACTCAAACAAAAACTAAACACCGAAGCTGGGTGTCTACTCTCAAAGTCCGATATATCGAAACGATACTACTCGAAACATTCAATTGCAAAACTTCGTCCCTTGACAATAGAGTAGAATATTGGTTGGATGAATTTTCAAACTGCATCCAACCAATATTCTACTCTATTGTCAAGGGACGAAGTTTTGCTTTTGCATGTTTCGAGTAGTATCGTTTCGATATATCGGACTTTGAGAGGAGACACCCTGATTCTTTTTTCTTTCCGTCAGTTGCAGAAAGCGGCTTTAAATTAAGCCTCCCTTAGATCTATTGCCGAAACATTTTTTGTCAACAAAATAAGGAAGTGACAAAAGGAAATAAAGGAGCTATAAAATTAAAAACGATTTCTGCAATTTAGGTTGACGAAATAATTTTCCAATACTACGAAATGGCACGGTATACAAGGTTTAACAGAAAGGGTATAATCTACCCTAAAGCATGTGTTTCTGCTCATGAACCTGAACAACTCGACAAGCCCGTTGGTGTGGTTGGTAGTGAGCCTGCCTCTCACGCCGTGGGCCGCGGGTTCGATCCCCGCCCAGGGCAAACATTTGTGTGATGAACACAAGTGTTTGTTCTGAGTCTGGGTGTTATTTATCTATTTATGTATGTATATCAGTCTCTGATACCCATAGTACAGGCTTTGCCTAGTTTGGGATCAGATAACTTTGCGTGAAATGTCCCCCAATATAAAAAAAAAACCGGTCAAGTGCGAGTCGGACTCGCGCGCCGAGGGTTCCGATATACCTATAGTATTTTTGGAAGCAATAAAGTCCATTTTCAGGACCGCAAAACTAAATTTGTTTGTAAAGGTTTTTTGCAGATTTCTGAAAAACTGTGCAACTTAGAAAGATCGTTTTATTTTTGCTGTAAAGTTTACATAAACCTCTGTCAACTGTAATTAATTCAGATTTTCCCTTACTCAAACTTCGGAGATAAGGGGGGGGGAATGGTATTTTTTTTGACATTTTTCATCATAACTTGAAAACTAAGAAACTTAAAAAAATACAAAAATATATTTTAAAATGTACAAGTAAAACCCTTTCATATGATACCCCACTCAACCTAGTAGCGACAATTTGAAATTTGGCCCCCCCTATTTTGGCCCCCTTTACATTAATAATCATACTTTTTTCAAAAAATTTTCATGTGCAATTAAGTTGGGCAACTATATTCTAAAACTATTCCAAATTTCAGCTCGATAGCGTAAGTGGTTGCTGAGATATAGAGGTGTGACAGACAGACGGACAGACAGACAGAGCGGCACCATAAGGGTTCCTTTTTTTTACCATTTTGGTATCGGAACCCTAAAAAGAACTTTCCCTAAGGAACATAGGCCGCTATTTTTGCCTATGTTCCTTCGCGAAAGTAGTTCAGTTTCATGAGCAGAATCACATCTTTCAGGATTGGTATAACCCTTTTTATTAAACCCCGTATTGATTTTTGTACACATGATATTGATGATGGTGGTCCAAATGTACAGTACGCTACATACAAAGTTACGTATGACAAACGAAAATAAAAACGTGCGATGGTGTGCGCATGCTGTGAATACACGAAAAACAACATGAAAAAAAAAATGCGACAACGAAATCGGCACGAAAATTAATAGACCGTAAGGGCACTGCATGTTATCCTACGTCATCTAGTACACGAAATTTGCAACTTTGTAGCGATAGTAGTGGGCTAATAGGTCCACAAAACGTTGGTCTGCCAATTCGAAACCTGGCAGGTTTTAAACAGTTGGAGAGAAAAGTGGTTAAATGACAGATAACACGAATGAAATCTATTCGTAGAAATAGAAGGTACCTAAATAAGTAAAAAACCACAGGTCTGCCTTGCATCCTCTTGGCAGTTTCGCCAGTCCGACCAAATTTGTGGTCCAATCACATCCGACCACATTTGTGGTCCGACTAGCGAAACTGCCAAGAGGATGCAAGGAAGACCTGTTGTTTTTACTTGTATAGGTACCTTATATTTCTAAGAATAGATTTCATTCGTGTAATCTGTCATTTAACCACTTTTATCTCCAACTGTACAAAACCTGCCAGGTTTCGGATTGGCAGACCAACGTTTTGTGGACCTATTAGCCCACTACAATCGCTACAAAGTTGCAAATTTCGTGTACTAGATGACGTAGGATAACATGCAGTGCCCTTACGGTCTATAATATGTTATCAAATTAATACACTATCTAGATATCGAAAATAGTTTTAAATAAAAAATAAATACAACTGAAAGAAGAAAAATTGGTTATATTTATACAATTTTTTTCGTATATTCCAACGCTTACCAACACATTTTGCAGCCATGACACTACAACCAGAGTATATTTGACGGAAAGAATAACATTGTTATACAAACTTGTTGAAGTGAAAACTTCTTTAGCGGCGCTTGGCACTTTTTTTGATGTGTAAAAAATGTTAAACTCGCGTCAGATGTCGCGTTAGATGTTTAAGTTTTGAAGTGAAAACTTCTTTAGCGGCGCGTCAGATCTGACGAAGATTGTCTATATGTAATATAAATTGTCATGTTTGTCTACGATAGCGCAATAAATGAATATTGTATGTACTTTTATACTGATAAATAAAACAATTCTTGCGAAATTATTCCCTAACCATTCCAAAATGCACAACGTTGATGTTTAAGTTTTCACTTCTGCCGGCACTCCCGGAGTGCAACCCGTCCTCTTTTTTCTGACAGCTTTAGCCGATTACTTTCGACACAGCTGCAAAATGTTTTTTCTGACAGCTTTAGCCGATTACTTTTGACATATTTTTTCAAAATGTTTTTTTCTGACAGCTTTAGCCGATTACTTCTGACATAGCTGCAAAATGTTTTTTCTGACAGCTTTAGCCGATTACTTCTGACATAGCTGCAAAATGTTTTTTCTGACAGCTTTAGCCGCTTACTTCTGACATAGCTGCAAAATGTTTTTTCTGACAGTTTTAGCCGATTACTTCTGACATAGCTGCAAAATGTTTTTTCTGACAGCTTTAGCCGCTTACTTCTGACATAGCTGCAAAATGTTTTTTCTGACAGTTTTAGCCGATTACTTCTGACATAGCTGCAAAATATTTTTTCTGACAGCTTTAGCCGATTACTTTTGACATATTTGCAAAATGTTTTTTCTGACAGCTTTAGCCGATTACTTTTGACATATTTGCAAAATGTTTTTTTCTGATAGCTTTAGCCGATTACTTTTGACATAGCTGCAAAATGTTTTTTCTGACAGCTAAAGCCGATTACTTTCGACACAGCTGCAAAATGTTTTTTCTGACAGCTTTAGCCGATTACTTTTGACATAACTGCAAAATGATTTTTCTGACAGCTAAAGCCGATTACTTTCGACACAGCTGCAAAATGTTTTTTTCTGACAGCTTTAGCCGATTACTTTTGACATAGCTGCAAAATGTGATGGTAAGCGTTGGTATAAATGAAAAAAATTAACGGAAAACGGAATTTAATTTAAACAATTTTACAAATAACATAAAAAAAATTGTAATAAAATAAAGTCACTGAAAAACTATGAATAAAAACTACGAGAAATAATAAAAACATAACCATGCTAAAATGCAAAATTATTTTAGTTAATAATAAAAAATCCACTAAGAAAATACGAAATAAAACGTAATTAAAACAATAAAAAATGTTTTAGCAGAGTCCAAAAAGTTGAAAGATAAAAGTTTTTTAATTCAATGTCAACAAAATGCCTATGTCTATAGATATATGAATACCTCTTAAAAACGAGTTCAAATTCAAAATGCAAATCAGCCCACATGAAAGAGAAAAATATTAAGTATCTATTGAATATTGGTATGAGCGAGACACATAAGACCGTTAATTTCTATCCATTTTAATCCCAAAGCCCTTTGATTCTACCAATTTTTTTTTCGAGCCTGTACTGTCCCACTGCTGGGCAAAGGCCTCCCCCTCGTCCCTCCAATTGATTCAACCAATATACAGGGTGTTAATTTAATTGCGTGCCATAGCTTAAGGGGTGTTTCAGTAACGAGAAAGGAACACAAGAAAAAGATAAAAAAAAACCTACTAGCCTAACCTAAGCCGAGGGCCCAGAGTACCGCGCTATCAAAAGCGCGCGAAAGAGTTTCAGTTATACAGGGTGTTAGTGTAAGCGCTGTGATCCTTGAAACTGTGCATTGAGACCATGAAACTGAACAACTTTCCCTAAGGAACATAGGTCGAGCTATAGCTAAGGAAAAAAAATTTAAGAAACAAAAAATTTTTTTAATTCGAATTTTAAAAAACTGGTGGACTTCGGGATTACAACGAATGTTAATTAATGGTGTACGTAATATAGTAATGAGAGTGAGTGAGAGAGAGAGAGAGAGAGAGTGGTCTATCATGCGCACACGCATCGCGAGGGTACCTGCGCTATTTGCAGCCGCGAGAGGCGCGCCGCCGGGTCGTCCTAAAGGGGAGGAACATACAAATCGACTTATTGAATAAACAAAATTTGAACTACTGAACTGACGCGTATTATACAAGGTATTTTATAAATTTGTGTGAAACATTTTAAATTCTTATTCTGGGGGCTAAATGCAACAACTTTTGATCTTCATTTGGATAGTTGCAAAAAATATCGACTCTCCATACAAAATAGCCTGTTGATCTGATCTGTCAATTTGCATTTAGCTTCCAGAAATAAGCCTTTATAACTTCACTATTTTTTAAAACCGACAAGTGTGACAGTTTTGTCACACTTGTCGTCGTTCCCTACTTCTCCAGTTTCCTGCATTCGGAGGGAACTTTTTGAAGGCAACCAAAAAGCTGATGACGTGCAACGAGTAAGTCTGAATAAGAGAAACCTCTCGGGTGGTGGTTCCACCCATGAAAACTGAATAACTTTTGTTCTACAACTATTGGAAATTAATATAAAAAAGTCGAATCTCCATACAAATAGAAATCTGATCCGGTCAATTTGTATGGAGAACGAAATTTTATTATTTTTTGACACCTTTTGCCGAGATATTTTATTATTGTAATTACTACCATTTAATTGCAGCGCCCTCCCAGGGTCCATATTGTGTTCTGTTATATGTATTTTCCATCTTTTGTACCATATGGAAGCAATAAATAATTTGAAGTTTGAAGTTTGTTTTCCAAAAGTTGTAGAACAAAAGTTGTTCAGTTAAGTGGGAAGGAGGCCACACTTTTTTCATTTCCCGAAAGTTTATTCCCTGAAAGTTGTTCAGTTACGTTAACTGATCATGCCCTTTCAGTACTCGGAAGACTGCCCATATAAGATGCGTCTAAATCAACTGTATTCCTTTTCGTATGACATTTGGACCGTATTACCGAACAATTTCCCCTAAAGAACATAGATCGAAATACTAAAAAAAATCGGCTTCCCATATACAAATTGCATCAGCTGACAGCATATTCTTTATGTGAGGTCGAACGCTCCACGAGCTTATTCCTCCATCCCCCTTCTACCATCGGGAGTCCAGACGCACCGCAGGATATCACCCGCACTTGGTTGATATTCCACACATTCGCACAAAGCGTTTGGAAACATCTTTTATAATGCGCACGGCAAAAGAGTGGAATTCTCTGCCTGCGTCTGTGTTCCCGAGTTCATATAACCCGAATCTATTCAAATCGAAAGTGAATAGACTTCATCTGGGCAAGCTTGTTCCATTGTCGACTTCATCTCTTTCCTCATGGCTGCTGACAGTAGAAAAAAACGTATTTCGACCTATGTTCCTTGGAAAAAGTTGTTCACTTTCATAGACAGAACCACTTTTTAAAATATCCGAAGTGATAATAAAATAGGTTGTACATTACCTGCATAGAAGCCTGTCGAAGTGCCTTATTGTAAGCGACGAGCTCTGCACGTAACTTCTCGATGCCCTCTTGTGCTGAATTGATAGCTTCTAGCAACGCGGCGCGGGCTGCTCCGCTTACGTTGCCTGGAAGAAATTGTTTCTCTTAGTTAAGACGATATGTAATTTTTTGTGGGTATTTTAAAGACAAATATGTTTTTATTTATTCAGTATCTTGCCGTGATTTTCAGGTATGTGTTTCTTTGCCATTCAAGTGATAATATCGCTAAGACCAAAACACGATTAGTGAAAATCGGCTCGACAAAATAAATATTCAAAGTTGCCTCTTCAATTTTCATAATTTCCTCTTTTTGTGGATTAAGAATACAGAAAGGTATTCGTAGTTGCTATCATATGCCTAACCTAAAATTTTATTTAATTACTTAGTTTTTACAAAAAGTCGATATTTTATATCAGGCGCTTACGTCATTTCGTTTTGGTAACACGCACAGTATATCTGTCGCAATCTAATGCGTTGCGGATTGCGCACTTTATCCCTTTCTTTCAAGCGAATAGACTGCGCCCACTGTGAAATAACTATCTTTTGACATATTCTCTTAAATATCAGAGGCCCTCCCCGGCTCTCAAACAAAAAAGCGCTGAGGTTATTCGCCATTTTGTAGATTTTCCGGGAAACTTTTACAAACATTTTGACCTTGAAATTTCTAAAACCTAGCGGGCTAGATAATATGAGTCTGCATAGATCATTTTTCGATATAGGGATCTGTTTGCGAAATATTTAGCTTGAAAGCGAAATTTTCGCTCAAAAAAAAGTCGCGTAAAACACTAGCTTTCCAACTCTTCAGGATTTACTTATTTTCCGCACTTGCATCTAAAATGTTTATTGTGAACGTGTCCTTGTACCCTAAGGCGGAGAAGGACTATAAAATGTAATGACCGCATTCAAGCCGTTGCATCAACAACAGTTGTTGGTGCAGTTGAGTCTCAAGTAACGATTGTGCTCGTTTGTGCATCTCCATAACTGCCTTGCCGGTCGCAGGTTTGATGCTCGGCTGCGCAATGTTTTCTTATGTGTAATGTGATCGTATATCAGTCTAACGTCGAAAGTTTTGGAGAGTGTATTGTTAGAATGTGTGTGATCGATTGTCATTTTATTTGTGTGATGTTTGTGGATGTGATCGTCGTTTGTTTGTGTTTCATAGTTAGATTGTGATTTATCGATCTATCCTTCAAATCATCTTATGACAGTTGTTCGATACCCACTGGCTGTGATGTTGCACGCACCCTCTCGCGCATTTATTTCTCCCAAAATTATTGATTTTATTGATATCTGCGTGCCCCTAATTCATATTTTCGCTAGTGAACTAAACCCCGTCAACTACAGTGTATAATGTTTTTGTGAGCAAGTCTTTGTATCGACGTTGGTTTCTGTGTGTAATCAAATGATCGTCTGTTTGTCATAGTTTGATTGTGTGATCATTTGTTTGTAATTGTGATCGACATTTGACTGTCAGTGATCGTAGTTAGTTCAGAGTGTAATCGTCATTTATTTGTGAATGTGTATAATGTTTTTGTGAGAGTGTCTTCGTACCCAAAGGCGAAAAAAGACTATGAAATGTACTAACCGCATTCCAACCGTTGTATCAACAACAGTTGTTGGTGCAGTTGTGTCTCAAGTAACGCCTGTGCCCGCTTGTGCATCTCCATGACTGCTTTGCCGGTCGCAGGTTTGATGCTCGGCTGCGCAGTGTTTTCTTTCCTCGCCTCGACGAGGGCTTCTTTTGCTTTCAGTTCAGCGGCTTGTTGTTGTTGCTGCTGTGGTAAATAATAAAATATTTATTATATAACTTCAACACTATTAAAAACGATTTTTATTTTAACACTTCCTGTGTTCGGATAAATCTACAAAGTAGAAAATCGCAAAATTTCACAACCACAGGCAGGATTCGAACCTGCGTCTTCTGCGTAAGTACCGCAGACGCTTTACCAACTAGGCTACTGTGGTCCTGCCCGATGTTGTGAAATTTAGCGACCTCTATACGCATTCCAACGTTGCGTTTGTGCTGCCACCTAGCAAGCAATTGCTTTTTTAAATTTTGCGATTTTCTACTTTGTAGATTCAACACTATACTTAAGCCTCATGACAAAATTCGCAGGAATCGAAAAGAAAACGTAGTTATTTACGCGATAAGGCATAATTTCGCATAAATTGCAATATATTTTTCATAAATTTTCAATTTTCCGGGAACTCTATGGGAAATTGACATAGGTATCCCGAAGGCCATCGTATTAGGTCCGTTGTGACAGCTGTCAAACGTATGAAAAATTGCGACCTGCAAAGAAAAATGAACTCTGTGTGTTGGTGATAAGGAAACGTCAAAATCGGACTTCTTTTGTGAGCCCTACTGTAGCTTTTAAACTCAGGTGGCTGACATAGCATACGCTGTCACCAAGTAAATGTGTAACTAGGCATGTCACGTTAGCAGTATTTGTAAGGGTATGTACCGTGCCTTCCGAAGCACTGCAGACGCCTGCCTTGAGCACCTTAGCGGCGATACAAGCAGCTTCAACGGCCTGCGTGGGCTGGACTTGGTTTATAAGAAACCTGTTGTGAGATATGTACCGTGCCTTCCGAAGCACTGCAGACGCCTACCTTGAGCTCCTTAGCGGCGATACAAGCGGCTTCAACGGCTTGCGTGGGCTGAACTCGGTTTATAAGAAACCTGTTGTGAGAGATGTACCGTGCCTTTCGAAGCAGAGCAGACGCCTACCTTGAGCTCCTTAGCGGCGATACAAGCAGCTTCAACGGCTTGCGTGGGCTGAACTCGGTTGATGAGAACCTTGTTGTGATTGTGAGAGATGTACCGTGCCTTCCGAAGCAGAGCAGACGCCTACCTTGAGCTCCTTAGCGGCGATACAAGCGGCTTCAACGGCTTGCGTGGGCTGAACTCGGTTTATAAGAAACCTGTTGTGAGAGATGTACCGTGCCTTTCGAAGCAGAGCAGACGCCTACCTTGAGCTCCTTAGCGGCGATACAAGCAGCTTCAACGGCTTGCGTGGGCTGAACTCGGTTGATGAGAACCTTGTTGTAATTGTGAGAGATGTACCGTGCCTTCCGAAGCAGAGCAGACGCCTACCTTGAGCTCCTTAGCGGCGATACAAGCAGCTTCAACGGCTTGCGTGGGCTGAACTCGGTTGATGAGAACCTTGTTGTAATTGTGAGAGATGTACCGTGCCTTCCGAAGCACTGCAGACGCCTACCTTGAGCTCCTTAGCGGCGATACAAGCGGCTTCAACGGCTTGCGTGGGCTGAACTCGGTTTATAAGAAACCTGTTGTGAGAGATGTACCGTGCCTTTCGAAGCAGAGCAGACGCCTACCTTGAGCTCCTTAGCGGCGATACAAGCAGCTTCAACGGCTTGCGTGGGCTGAACTCGGTTGATGAGAACCTTGTTGTGATTGTGAGAGATGTACCGTGCCTTCCGAAGCAGAGCAGACGCCTACCTTGAGCTCCTTAGCGGCGATACAAGCAGCTTCAACGGCTTGCGTGGGCTGAACTCGGTTGATGAGAACCTTGTTGTGATTGTGAGAGATGTACCGTGCCTTCCGAAGCAGAGCAGACGCCTACCTTGAGCTCCTTAGCGGCGATACAAGCGGCTTCAACGGCTTGCGTGGGCTGAACTCGGTTTATAAGAAACCTGTTGTGAGAGATGTACCGTGCCTTTCGAAGCAGAGCAGACGCCTACCTTGAGCTCCTTAGCGGCGATACAAGCAGCTTCAACGGCTTGCGTGGGCTGAACTCGGTTGATGAGAACCTTGTTGTAATTGTGAGAGATGTACCGTGCCTTCCGAAGCAGAGCAGACGCCTACCTTGAGCTCCTTAGCGGCGATACAAGCAGCTTCAACGGCTTGCGTGGGCTGAACTCGGTTGATGAGA